>CP136064.1:273732750-275075887 GCA_032622095.1 Siphonodentalium dalli | reverse complement strand
TTTCATATGATCGAACACGGATGATCTAGTTTTTTGTGTTCATAACTGTTGGTATCAGTGTCATAAGTGACCCGCCATATCAAATTCAGTCGGAAGTCGGGATTTTTTTACCCTGTGCCAATGCATTCTCTTATATATGCGAGTCGACCATAGGTCGCCTCGCATATATAAGAGAATGCATTGGCCTAACAGTTTTTTATCATTTTTTATAAATAAATGTTTCTTACAATTTTTAGGACATAAAATAAAAAAAACATCCATTACCCTGCAGGGAGCCCCACACATATATAGAAGCATATAGAAGAGTGTCGTCTGCTCATGGGTGAAATTATAAAATGGGTGAAATTATAAAATTGGGTGAAATTATAAAATTGTTAAAGAATACAAGAAAAAATTGTAAAAAATTGTTAGGCCAATGCATAAGAGAATGCATTGGCACAGGGTAAAGAAAATCCCGACTTATGACTGGATTTTATATGGTGGGTCACATATGAGTGGAATGTGAACCTTCCACGTTTGTGTTTTCCCATATACAGCATATCCACGAGATGTTCTTTCGATGTATATTGCTATATTTTCTCAGATACATTTCTAGACATGATCCTTTATACCAGATGCTACACTCAACACAGCATACTCGTTGTGGGTTCCACGTTGCTACTAGAGACCTTTCGCAAAATCACGATTACGATTAGGAATATATGGACAACATCCTGCCATGACATGCAAACAATTAAATCTTTACGCACGGGGGTTCTTATGCGAGACGATATATACCCCATACAGTTTAATTATGCGAAGACGACAGTGTCAATGATGTGCAACCGGTCCTTCTTGGTGACGCTTTAATAGTCTTCGTGTGGTGTATAACACGGATAAGAATATTGGATCTGAAAGAGACACATTACTTTTTCCATCAAATATAATGTGTAACTGAATATATATAGTGGGGCATATACCGCATCATCAATTCACCATCGTAGGTAAATTGTGAGTGTCCACCTTACTATAGGACAATATATACTATCCGTAATCGTAATCGTTGTTTTGCGAAGGGTCTCTCCTATCTGAGAGTAGCCACATGGACACTTTTCTTCAGCTAGTTGTCCGGGGTTCGATTCAATGTCAACGCAAGAATTATGGTTAAAGGTGTACTCGTCGCTATAGGCCATGTAATTGGGCAAATCTACTTTATAGTTTCGAATGGCTTTTAAGAATAAATAAATTGATATCAGTGAAATAAAAACAGTCACTGTGTTATAGCTACATCCCATCAAGTACTAATCATAATAGCCCGTGTACTGTTGTTTATTTAAATCCAGTGGATTATAAGCTAAATTTTATATGTAACACTTTTTGTTTGAGAACATTGCCATATTATTGAGAAGATTTCATTGGTCTGATTTCTGAACATGGATACATATCTAATCAGGAGTTTATATATTTTGTCTATTGTTGACAAATCACCCCCAATCTCCCATACACCAGTCACCTGTACTGTATCTGTGTATTCATATATGTAACGAGAATTATTCTTCGAAATACAAAACAGGTTTTTTTTATCTCAAAATTGACAAATTGGCCAAAGCCTTATAGAATGTAGGTCGTCATATTAAAATTATTCTAACTCATTGAGATAACACACATCTAAAACACACTATGTTATTATCGTATGTGTGTCTAATTTCATATATGGTCCATCATTTACCTACTGATACTCGCTCTATTATCGTATTTGTCTCTAATTTCAGATATGGTCCATCATTTACCTACTGCTACTCGCTCTATCGTTTGCCTTGTTCTGCTGTGAAACTGTTGAGGAATTCCGTGTGCCAATCAATAAGAAACAAATGGTACTGATTAAATCATATATGAACTTCACTAATCCGAAATTAGAAATGTACTTTACAACGTCACAACACCATATTGCAACCTGGATTTACCGCGTGCTCCAAATAATATTCACAATCGATTTTTATTTAAGATTCTTTGTGAGCCCATCCAAGAAAGAATTCATTAGAAATTTTCTGAATGCGCTAGATTTAGTGATAATTCCAGGATTCTTGGCATCTTTTGCAATGGCAAGATTTGGTGAGAAATTTCTGGATAACACGTATTTAACCGTCTATGCGATTCTGAAAGCAATGGAAGTTCTCAGAATCCTACGCTTCTTCAGATTAGCGAATCAATTCAAAGGATTGAAAATCCTGTTATTATCAGTCAAGGCAAGCGCCAATGAACTGAAACTATTGTTCGCATCCCTTGGCATCGTTCTTCTAATGTTCGCAATGATCGAGTATGAAGTGGAGATAACCAATGCGCATGCGTTCGAAGACGCGTTCGAAGGACTATGGTGGTCGTGTTTAACCATGACAACAGTGGGATATGGTGACGTCGTGCCAAAAACTATTGGAGGCAGAATCGTCGCTGGATTGTGCGCTGTGTGCGGTTTATTGGTGTTGTCGATGCCGGTCGCCATGATTGCAGATAAATTCAGCGAGAGGTATTCATTCCACAAAAACAGTTCAAGGCACTCACATGTCGCTTATAGGCCGAGACAACTGAGGGAAGTTCCAGAAGCTAAAGTGGCGAGAAAAACTTCAGCGTGGGATCTACAGTCGATTCAGGAGTCACCACAGAAGACACAGAACCTCACCACCATTACACGTACATAACGTCACATAACCTCACCACCATTACACGTACATGACGCCACATAACATCACCACCATTACAACGTGCGTGATGTCACAAACCGCACAACCATTACACATTCATGACGTGACGTCACCTCAATTACACGTACATAACGCCACATAACATCACAACCATTACACATACGTGACGTCACGGAACGTCACCTCAATTACACGTACATAACGTCACAGAACCTCACCACAATTACACGTACATGACGCCACATAACCTCGCCATTACACGTACATGACGCCACAGAACCTCACCAACATTACGCGTGTATGACGTCACAGTACCTCACCACCAATACATGTACATGACGTCACATAAACTCACCACCATTAAATGTACATGACGTCACACAACCTCACCACAAATAAACATACATGACGTCACAGAACCTCACCTCAATTACACGTACATCCCGTCGTCAGAGAAGTATCATGTTATACCTCAAAATTTTGAGGTGTTGATAACTCATTTGTATCTGAGCAACAAAACAGTTGACAGACCGTTGCATTATTAGTGATTAGCTGGAACCGACGTAATACTTCTTGAAAGTAATGGGATTCCTGCTATTTGTTCCAGACGACGATCGAACGCTTAGTTTAGTTTCTATTTAGTTCCCAAATTTGTAGACGAAGGACTCAATCACATTCACTCTGGGAACCTCATTCTGCATAGTCATGAAGTAACCCCTGGTTAAATATCTCCGAAACAGGACTAGTCAGCTAGTCTTGTTATATTGCTGTGATATTGGTTGGCAAAAGCGTGCCGACATGGATGGTATTTAGTTCAGTGCATTTATGGGAATTAATTGCAACAGAATGTTACTTTGCAGGAATATCAATTTGTGAAAATTTTGTCAAATCATAAATTTGTGGATTTCAGGGACGATATTGAAATGTGCAAGTCCTTCAATTGCATATCTATATTAGTAAATCTAATTTTCCTGATTCCATAACAGAAAACTGTTCCCATATTTTTAAAGTATAATTCGAGTTACGTGCTTTCAAAAACGGAATTTTATCTGATTTCGGGGCCTCAATTTCTGAGAATGAGCCAAATTCCATATTTTATGGTTAAGTATTTTAAAAACTAGAGAAAATGAAGGGCTTTTTCATTATTTTAGTAGTTATATCACTAGATTATAACCAAACGTGATCAATTTATACATCTATGATTAAAACAAACAAAGAATTTCTCAAACAGAAGGAGTTCCATTGTATGGTCTAGGACACAGAACTCGCATGAGGCAATGTGCCATATTTGAGGTCATGTAACTCAGTAAATTGATATCCAAATGCTCTGCTTTTATCATAACATTTTCGGCGTTCTGGGTTGAACAAATTGTAAAGGAACTTCACAAAGCAATTGTTGAAGAAAATCATCTTATTTGGTTTTTGGCATAAAACAACAGGTGTTTAATGGGCAAACTTATTTGAACTTTCCTCCTACAACACAGTTTGTGTGGATCATAAAACAACTTAGTACTTAACTGGAAGTTGATTAAGTATTTTAAGGTCATGTTTTATAAAAAAATACCTCCAAAAACCAATAATAGGGATGATCAAATAGTTTATAGAATAAGATTCGTTATTTTGTTCTATATATAATCAATACCCTTTATATTTAACCCTTCCATGACTGGAGCTTCCTGGTTTTTTGCGAAAACCCTGTGCCAATGCATTCTCTTATATATTCGAGTCGCCCATAGGGCGCCTCACATATATAAGAGCATACATTGGCCTAACAATATTTACCTTGATCGTGTAAGCCAGCATGGGAGACTCGCATGTACAAGAGAATGCATTGGCACATGTTTTTAATGTTGCACCAGCGCAGCTCCCATCATGAAAGAGTTAAGGCATGAGAAAATAGTTTGCATGTTTCCCTCAAAACAAACTCGCCTTTGGATACCACGCGTGACAGCAGTGCCGGTCTGCTGAACATTTGTCCGCGGGGCGGTTTATATGATGACCAGCGTGAAAATACCTCATTAGAAAAACACGAGCATGTCCATGACTGTGTGGATGTCTCAATGTAGGATATAACACACTATTTACATAGGGCTCTGTATGTTATGGTTGCACTAAATCCTGTTCGGTGATTGGGCGTGTTTTTTAAATAATCGATTGATAATTCAATGTTAGAATATTGGACTAATCTGCGATGCAGAGTGGTGCTATATCCAAACTTCAGACCAGGAAAAAAATCAGCTGAGTTTGTAAAAATTAATAAGGAAAATTCTACGCACACTTAAGCACTGAATGTAATTTATGTGTGTTTTATTGAGGGTAGGTCGCTGCATATGAACATTGGAGCACAGTTAGTGTGAACCGCTCTGCCCAACGGTCACAGTACTATACCCTTCAAATAAAACACACTCTCTTAAACAAAACCGAGATGTAAACACATGAGTGTGATTTTCTAGCTTTCTAGATATTATGAAAGCTGGCGTATCATACCATATCGTTGTAGTGCTATCGTCTTGTGTAACAAAGCAACAACTGTTTAATTTAGTTACACACATTTACGGTAATGGCTACGTTAATAGTCTGGTCGATAAAAGGTTTGACCTAGAACAAATTTGGACTAAGTTGGTTTTTAATCCATTTTGAAGAGGAATATTTCCTCTACAACATATCCAAAATCCGCTAAAATCCGCTTTGAGCAAACTTTTTTACAGAGATTTTTAAAATGCTCATTTTTCGACCTTGTGAAGTACGTTTTTCTACAATATCCCTCATCGGCGACACCATAACGCATTAATCCTCCATCCGATATATACCAGTTTGTGTAAAAGAGTATAGGGGGCGAATAGAGTGACAAGGACAGAAAACAATGCAATCGCGGCGATGAAATGGCTGTCAAAATGGCCGTAACTACAATCCATGCTACGATGAAAGCAACATATTGGATAACCCCTATAAGCGAAAATACACATTTGTTATTTACAAGAATGTTGTTATATATCTTTAAAGGTACACATATAATTAAAACAGATATATCTGAATGATTTATCGATCACTGCTACGCACGTTAACCCAGTGATTTACGTTCGGGTTTTCTTATTAGAATACATCCAACAGTCGGACCAAAAACAGTTATTTCGGGCATGCAACACACGAAGTAATATTTCGTCACACAGTGCGTGGTAGTTTCCTTTTGGAATGATGATTAATTATTGAATGTAAAGCAGAAACTGAAGTGCCCACCCTATCTGTGTAAATACTAGTTATATTTCCAGAATTTTCAACACTCTCCGTGACAATAAACCATACATGTATGTCGTAATGCTGATTATACTGTCAAGAAGCACTTATCTCTTCAACAGAATAGTACCCTATCTCACTAGATCGAAGAGACTGTACATCGTACATTTTATTTAGTACTAATTTTCATGGTGCTCCCAAACCGGTTTCTTAGTAGACAATTATGTTCAAATTACTTCAATCGGCACTTTACAACATGAATATGTACCACGCAATGCACACTATTAGTTGTCAGTATCTTGTTGTTTGAAATTATGTTACCATTGCCACCCACATACTTGCGCTAAATATCAGGTCATCAGCGTTTACGGTTATTAGTTCTGCGTTTACCATTCACTCAATGTTGCTATTTATGGTTATTGTATGCAGCAGATATGTATAACATTAGGGAGAATGGGTAAACGCGGCGATGCGGTTGCAGAAAAGGTCGTACGTTTCGCGTATATGTGGCCTTAGTGCATTTAAGTGCACATAATTTCCAGGTATAAAGACAGTCTCTGCCATAGAGTATGTAGGCAAATTGGGTTATGTTGAGAATTTATTGAAGATAGTCTATTGTAATCTTTTGTATTTTGATAAATTGCGTTCATGGTATACCACCATGTATTTGTGTGATAAAAGTGAAATATTCGTGTTTAATCACTTGACCGGAGGCAACTATGACTACTATTTTACGACACGGACAATATGATCTACACATTTTACCTAGTACCACATGAATAGCTCTCATACTGTTCTATAGTAGTGAATTTTGACAGACTGTGTGTTGTAGATTCAAAAATAAATGATTATCGGTCACATTCATGAGACTGTTTTCATTACATATATTTCTGCTTCTAGAAAAGTCACACAATGTGTACATCCCTTTTAGATCCCATTTAACTGTTTTAATACACATATATTACACGATTCAAGATAAACAGTACAGATAAAACTGCGTTATTCTTTTATTTCTTGGCGCCCAAAAAGTCCACATTCAATCGTTGTATGAGACTTGGCTTTCGGTTGCTCTCTCGCGAGATATATTAGAGAGAATTCTTACATACTATTATTAATAGCTCCCCTTATACTCTGAAATCATTATTCCTCGTATAATTCGACGGCCTGTTCGTTCTTGTATAACCAGCTATTCAATTTTCCGCAAATTGTAAATTTCATTCGATTTTGTCCATGTTGGCGGCTATTTTGGACAGACATTCTACCGATATGGTTTACGACTAAGGATTGTTTGTGTGAATTTTATTTTATTACTAATTTGGTATTTGTTGGCGAACCTATCACCGATATTCAGGATTTTTCTATACCAACTGCCATCATGGACGCCATCTTGTATTACAGAAAATGCTCAAAGCGGATTTTAGCGGATTTTGGATATGTTATAGAGGATATATTCCTCTTCAAAATGGAATAGAAACCAACTTAGTCCAAATTTTTTCTAGGTTAACCCAAAATTTTTAGTTTATCGACCAGACTATAATGGTTAAGGTGGTCTATATCACCCGATAACAAGTATTTTATAGTTTACTGGGTATAAAATAATAAATATGAATCGAAGACCCCCACCCGAAAGGTTTGTCCGAAAACGGTTCTATCGATTAATATTAATTTTATTTCGAATAAATTGGTACATTTTACGGGCTATTTTAGAACAGATTGGCCATGACGCTTCAGACGATCTCCCCTAGAGATAGAGTTATCCAGCTTGATATACTCCGAACGCGAGCCCGTAAAATTGTCCCAATTTGTTGTATGTATATAAAGAAATTCGAAATAAAATAAATATTAATTGATATAGAAGCGTTTCCAGACGGGTATTCGCTTCATATCTATTATGTTATTCCCCGAAAACTATACATGTACATAATCTCCCATGTGTATTTGGGGCAAAATTGAAACCGTAACCATCATCATGTTGTTGCTGTTTTGATGACGATGATGATGACGATGATGATGGTGATGATGATGACGATGATGGGGATGACCACGCTGATGATTATTATTATGATGAATATAATGAAGGTGATGGTGATGAGGAAGATAATGATGATGGTGACGACGGTGATTATGATATATACTCTGGTGACCCTACATCATTATTATTATCATATGTAAATAGTGTAAATATGTTTGTTAACTCACGATTGAGTTCATTAAAGCATTCAAAGAGATAGACCATCTTGAAAATGATAGCTAAGTATACATATTTAACTACAATTATAGCTATGACTGTATCTAACTACAATAATAGCTAAGTTCTAACTACAATGATAGCTATGTATACATATCTAACTACAATGATAGCTATGAGTCTAACTACAATGATAGCTATGTATCTAGCTACAATGATAGCTATGAGTCTAACTACAATGATTGCTATGTATCTAACTACAATGATAGCTATGAGTCTAACTACAATGATTGCTATGTATCTAACTACAATGATAGCTATGTATACATATCTAACTACACTGATAGCTGTGTATACATATCTAACTACAATGCTAGCTATGTGTCTAACTACAATGATAGCTATGTATCTAGCTACAATGATAGATATGTATATAACTACAATGATAGCTGTGTATACATATCTAACGACAATGATAGCTATGTATACATATGATAGCAATCGCATTAGATAATCCCCCATGCGAATTTGTGGCAAAATCGAAACCGTAACCAACATCCTCACTGCCCATTATATGAGACCGAGAGATCTGGATTTTATAGAAATGAACATAATCGCGGAAATAAAAATTACCCGAAGGCTTCAGTAACATATCAATAGATCGAGGAAACATTTCCATATTTGCCCAAGTTCAGAACTTCCGATAATGTAGTAATAGTACAAACATATTAAAGCACAATTCCATTAATTATTGAAACATTGTATTGTACACCACCGTTGTTAAACTTTGCCCGACTCGAATCAAGATAACTTACAATGTAGAGGTCGAAGAGTGTAAGGCACCACAGCAGAATAAACCATAACAAAATCCATAATATAAAAACGATTGTGTATATGTCACTTCGCGTTAGTATCCATACATTCCTATATTGCTATCAATATAGGCGATGGCACCTAAAAGCTTTTAGCTTACTGCTAAATCATATTCTCATTTTTACAATTACCATATTGTATGTACATATTCTGGCGGACATGTTCAAATAAATCACCTGATTGGAAAAGCATTCTATTCTAACCATGCAAACATTTTGGGTTCCGTCATCGCATTGAACTTATCGACCTCATGCATCAACCTGTGTTTGTTGACGTCATTAACTCAAGGGATGTGTTGACATTTCCATTATCTGTGATACAGGTTCTGGCACACTAACCACACATGCCTGAGTGCTGGAACCAACACATTTAACCTGAGTCGTTATTTCGTAGGAGAATCTGGATTCAGATTACAGATTACACTCCGTACGACGTGGTTCGGTAAACGAACAGACCAGAATCAGTAAACGAACAGACCGTAATCGTTATTTCGTCGTAATCCAGATTCCGATTTTGAATCCGTAATCGGAATCAGAACATTCATAACGTAACGAACCGAGATTCCGGCACCCCGGAGTTTAAAAACACAATAAAACATAAGATCCGTCCCTTGGGTACAAGTTATTGAAAAATATAAACGATCCATATCAAAGAATTTTAACTGCGGAGACAAATCTGTGTTATCGAGTGTAAACGGAGAAATTTTACTGAAACTAGCCAAACAATAATGTTATTGATAGTAACGCCGGGGGAGCATTTCGGTTGATGGCGAACATGAAGCAAATTCTTGTCAATTTCATTGTCACTTGCATCATTGTTCATTTCATAATTCCATGCATAAAATACCGCCGGAACGCATGTCGATTTCAAATTCGGCGGATAACGTCACCATTGACCAAATTCACGTGAACATGCATGAGTATGTCTTCTGCTTTGTTCGTAATTATATTTTCCTTCTTATTCAAGAAATAGTAGGATTATATGATATATATATATCGATTATCAGATACACGTATGTTCTATCTAGTCTTGTGGCAATGTCATATTTGACATGTATTGTTTCGTAAAATGCAGTCATTTTGCGCAATAGTCTCTGTAGTGCCGAGACACATGCACTTTTCCGCCAACGAGCTGTGCATTAGTTGGAAAATGAAACTTTGCTCGTGTAGCTAATGTTGTGGTCTTGAGTTCGCACGTGGGGAAATGACAGGCAATTTATTTGATTATATAACCACACGCACAAGTTTTAGGGACGTGGCTACAGGGTTTTCATGGCGGTGTACCTTCAAATTTCCGGCCAACTGCACCCACCCTCATTTGAACAAAACATCAAACTCACATGCAGGTTCGCAGAATTCCATTTGCACACCCTTGGAAATATCCAACCTGACACACCCTAAGATTGGGAAATTACCAACAATTAATGGTTGGAAAATCAAACATTGAAAACAAATCCAACCTATGTATTGTTTCAAATTATTGCCCAACTAATGTTGTGTCAGGCATGAAATTTCCAACTGTTGGAAATGTACCAAAGTTCGGGTGGGGAGACACCCCAACTAACCCCTTGTCGCCACGTCCCTGTACAACTGCCAAGTTTCCCGTGTTCTACACAACGTCTTCGGAGTTTGATTCAGGAGATCTAGAGCTGTTAGAAATGCTTGCCCTTATCAATAAACACAGTGTATATAACTTAAAAACAGATGCGATTAAGTCGGATTGGCATCTAATTAGGTGCCATGTATATACACACAGAAGAAAAGCATGACTTGCACAACAAACATGAACATTATAAAAATAAGATACAAATGTTACTTGTGTCAAATACTTGAGCGTTGTTTGACGCTGGGAGAACATTAAAGCTAGTACCGGCGACCACGTGGATTTCAAAATCTGATATAGAATCCGTGTCATCTCGATTTTGCCCTGCCACGTACACAATCGGTTTCTGATTCTGAATCCATGCAGATTCTCCCACGAAATAACGACTCTCTGGATACAACCGACGGAAATGGGATATGTAGATGTTATCGCCCGAGATATCAGCCCGAGGTAACATCATATCAGTCTGATCGTTAGCAATCTAAGCGGCGAACCCGTTAACCGGCGAAAGTTAGCGCAGACTGTTTACACATTGCCGGTGAAGATACGCTTATATTCATTTGTCTACATTGCTTGTTAATAGTTTCCCCCTCTAGTTCTCACTAAATTGCAATATGATACTGTTGTACACCTGTAAACATCTAGCCGCTTCCTTTTAGAGGTATGGTTGGGCAGTATAGTGAAGTGCAAAATTTTATAAATGGAAATGCCGAAATTATTAATATCCTACTCTAACTTTCAGTTATTGCTATTGGTAATTTAAGGATATTTAAACAACATTGTAAAATGTCTATTTGAGTTCATAGACAATCTGTGAAGTGAGTGTCGCGCCAAAAGCATTGTCAGTTTTGAGATTGTGTTCGGTCCGAATATTCGAATGTTCGAATATTCGCTCGTAAAAATAAATATTCGAATATTCGAATAATTATTTGAATATTCGAATATTCGAGAATAATCTCCGGGTAATTGTTTCCTGGTTTGTTATTAGTCTGAGGGTCTGTTAAAAGTATAGTCTATTTTCCACTGACCATAAACGAATTAATATGACGTAACTCTACATAACGTTCTGATTTGATTGGCGTCATGACGTCGAAATAATTTTATTGGCTAGTTGTAAATCAGGCCGTGCTTGCATGTGGAGGAAGCGGACCTATAAGGCATCGTTTTGTTTGTCCGTTGTCACTTGTGTGTATAATATGGCGTCAAATTCGAAGAAATCAGATATATGGACTCACTTCACGTTGGATGCCAAAACTAAAAAGGCAACCTGCAAGCTCAATCCAGATCATGTTCTTAGTTATTGTGGCACTTCTTGAACAAGAACCTTTAAGCCATGCATGGAACATTGACTACTTGAACTTCATAAACAGATCAACTCTTGCTATATTAACCAAAAGACTGTTTTTTCTCTCTTTTTTTGCGTATAGCATGTGCATGGATAAATATGCTATTTCATTAAATAATAAATTGGTTCCAAAATATGTTATCTATATAATTTTATAATTTATCTAAATATTCGAATACTATTCGAATATTCGCTCGTTATTCGAACCGAATATTCGAATACCGAAACCCGTCGAATACCGAACACTATTTTTAGATCTGTTCGTTGCATACATCTACAAATTGGTGTCTAATCATTCGGATTGGATTTTATATATATTATATATATATAAATTTCAATATCACGACTCAAATGTGACACATTTTCCGTTTGCGCATTATACAATAACATATGTTTTTCATTTATTTGGGCGCTCACCATGTCCGTCTATTCAGGGCCGTGGCGATGAAGAGGTATGTCTCATCCCAACTTTGATCAAAATATTCAAAGCTGGATATTTCATACCTGACACGAACTTATTTGGAAAGTTGACATCAAAAATATGTTGAAATTGTTCTCGTAGTTTGATTTTCCAACAATGTTTTGGCCAAATTATTGGACTGAAATGGCCACTAGTTGGAAGATTCAACCTTAGAGGTGCGTCAAGTTTGGAAAATGGAAAGCCTAATGCAAGTCTGGATGCTAGGATTTTGCAATTTTCAGGGTTCAGATTTCAAAATGTTCTCACACCGGGCCATAACTATGGTCGGTCCGGTAATATTATGTCTTGGTCCCTCCCCCGTCTCAGTCAAAACAGCTATCCATTCTAACTGAATCAAATCGGGATTCAAGTTGCTTGACGTCAGACCACTACACATGTTAGGATTGGGCAATTTCCAGGTTTAGACACAGGTTGGTTATGAGCTGAGTTTGGGGGTTTATCAGCCGTGTTTGGATGGTTATCAGCCGAGTTTGGAGGGTTATCAGCCGAGTTTGGGGCGATATCAACCGAGTGTGGTGGGTTATCAGCCGAGTTTTGGGCGATATCAACCGAGTGTGGTGGGTTATCAGCCGAGTTTTTTGGGCGATATCAGCCGAGTTTGGTGGGTTATCAGCCGAAGTTGGTGGGTTATCATCCGAGATTGGTGGGCTATCAGCCGAGTTTGGTGGGTTATCAGCCGAGTTTGGTGGGTTATCAGCCGACTTTGGTGGGTTATCGGCCGAGTTTGGGGCGATATCAGCCCAGTTTTGGGCGATATCAAACGTGATCGATAATAGGGCGCTGAAGCAAAATTATTATATCTGCTTCATAAGGTCGGATAATGAATTTCTCATTATCTGGAAGTAGGGTCCTGAAAACAGTTCGTTCCCATTCGAATAATCGGTAATTGAATCGACTCGAACATAGTAAAAATCGGACAAAGCAAGTCCGTAACTAAGGTATTTTTATCATGAGAGTTTGGTTTCATCGCGCAGACAACAGCGAATTTCACCATGTATCCAGTTCAAATTGACCAATCGGTGGTCAAAATTATTGACATGGTATAAGACTATACCATATCTCTAAACAGAAAATTTTTCTCATATCATGTTAGTAACCGCCATTTTAAACCTACGCTATTTCCCTCAACTTCGAGTCGCAACTTGCATGAGTTATTTCAGGGAATAAGTCTTCCGAATTTTCAAATTACAGACAATATACATCTCAAGCTAACCGATTGCCGCTGAAATAAGGAACCTACTCTTCCATAATTTTGCCCTTTGAGAAGTGACTTCTCACTCATATCCATATTTCAAAATAGCATATTTGAAGCGCATTTACTGACTCTAACGGTGTATTTACTCGTTATAATGGTATTATAAATGAGCTTTTGTAATATAAAATACATGTTGGAACTTCTGTCTGTCTGCCTGTCTGTCTGTCTGTCTGTCTGCCTGTCCCTATATGTGTATGTGCCTTATAGACTCGAAAACTGCTTAACGATCCGACTCAAATTTTGTATATAAGACTACTTTGATCCCGGGAACAATATGGGCGCGTGACCGTGTGACCGTGTCCTTGACCTTGACCGCGCTCATATACGCTCATATCCGGCTGAAATTTCTGGAACTCGATCGATCCGACTCAAATTAGGAATGTAGGCCATCTTTGATCACGGGAACAATGTGGGCGTATCAAATTTCACGTACGACCGTGTCCTTGAACTTAACCTTGTCCTCGCTCATATACGCTCATATAGGAATGTTTCTGGACCGATCGAACAATAGTTTGTCCAGACGCTGTATATTCTGCCCAGACGGCGGCGATCACAAAGAAATCCCAAAATAGCCCCGGCGAAGTCGGACACATCAACTATTGTATACTACTTATGGGACCACAGAAGGGTGGTGTTGGGGTATAAATTAACCCTCAGCCACTGTTACTTCTCCCTGATAACCAAACTTTTGAAACGTCTGGTCTGCACACTTTGCCAACACATACCGAATAACAAAATTAAATGAAGTGAAACAGAACACGAGTGATCACCAAAATCTTCTTCTAAACATCGTGTACATTCAGAGATGATGATGGTTCATACACGCTGGTTACTCGTTTTCTCGATGTGTGCAAGCTGCGCTTAATGGCGGGAATTTAAATTTATTGCATTTTATATTTTTCGATCTCGATAGTTCAATCTCGAGCACACGTTTTCGCTTTTTCAGATCGATAAACATTCCATTTATTCTTAGTTCTGGTATGGTACTAGTAGACTACAAACGTAACGAGCTCAAATATATTATTTCAGTTATTAAAGGGACTTATACATCGTAACTCAGAATGTGAACCATCACCCATATAACATGCCATTAAGGCGACGCGAGACAAATGTTCGCTCCTTTCAATGCTGATATTAGGTTCTAATACATTATACGTCTTTAAAGCATCTATAATACCAGGAAACCGAATATGTCGCCACGACGGCATACACATACAATACACCACAATGGAAGCACTGAGCTAAACGCTCTTTATTGATTACCAACATTCATGGAATACTAACACAAAACGCTCTTTATTTATATTGCTGTAATGTGAATAGGACATCATATCGTGCTCCAAATAGACTTATTTCCAATCTGAGACATACTTGTATAGAAGCCATATATAAATGATGTTAATGCCATTTGCTCTGGTTCTGTTGACAAATGTGCTAAACGCCTGTTATAATTAACAAACTGCGTATGAACTTCGAAAGTACGTTACGTTGAACGACATTCTGCATATATGTTTTAATAAAAACCAAATCAACGACTTCTAATAAAGAGCGTTTATAATTAACAACACGTGAATAGACGGCCGGTTCACAGGCCCCTGGGGAAAATTACTAAAATACCAATATAGACTATACCACTGGTATAGTCTATATTGGTATTTTAGTAATTCCCCCCCAGGGGTCTGTGGGCCGGTTCACAGTGATATTATATGTTCTTTCGCGGATCCCGGTGTGCCCGCTCGGTCCGTATACTATATACATGCTATATATCTTTTTATGATTATGATAATATACATAATAATAATAATTAAATAACACATATTATGTATTATTATCTTGCCGATATATATACGGGGAACATACAATACATATTACATTGAAATTATAACATAATAATATATAAAGGCAAGTAAATAATAATAATAATAGCTGACATAAGCATTTATTAAAAAAAAAAATGAGTATAAATCATTCACTATTATCCTCGATGTGAAAATGTTCGGACTAATTGTATCAACATGATTATTGTCTACAGTGCGATTGTGTGATTTGAATCGCAAATGATGTTCAACTCTATGTAAATATATTCTTTTTGTTACAGCAATTAGAAATGTATATATAGTCCGGTCTTGGCGGTTTACAGTTAGTAGCGGACACACCGCCAATCTTGCAACCACTGGCCACGTCACTGCTTTTGCTTACCAGTTGGTTATTAATTACTACCATTTCTGAAACATCCCTCCGTGCTAGCAAGGTGTTATTCAGTTAAATGTGTTTATAATAATATATACATGAACTAGATCCCATGCATCCATATTTCGGACCAACTGCGTATCACAACGTATGTCTTAACTTTAAGATTATCTTATGACACCTCACACCAGTCTTAAAGTTAAGACCAAAGTTAAGACCATCTTAGGTTAAGACTTTGTTCGTGAAACGCACTTATGACTGAAGTTTGAACTTATGACCATCTTAAGTCCCAACTATGTCATAAGTTGCCTTCATGAAACAGGGCCCAGGATTGTCATGCTCACAATGATATATCGGTTTGAAACAAGTATGTAACACACCAACCCCGAGTACACATACCGTACCCGCTGTATACTTTATTATTAGGGTGGATACACACATGCATGTAATTTCTGTATGTAAAATCCATGTATTTTACATGGTCACACCAAATAATTGATATCATTAGTCGCCTGCGCGCGATCGGACAATTTCAACAGGCGAGACAAGCTTAAGTGAGCAGTTATAAGCCATAATCAAACTGACTGCTATCAAGAAATTTCAGGCCGGTCATAAATTATTTCTTGGATGCCAAAATGAATAAATCCTGTCTGATATCTGTTGCTGTTTTTCACGAGTTTTAATTCATTTCGAAAGATGATTTGAGTCCGTCGATTTTATACTTGATTTGTTTCTCGTCATTTCAGGGTTATCCAAAATAAAAATAAAATGTGCAGAATTTTAAGCTCTTTTAGGGCGATTGTTATCCACAATCCGATATGATGCTCTCATGATCGTTTCAGATCGAGCTCACGTGATAACATTCAATTGGCATTTCCATGCAAATATCCATTACAGCGCCAAAAAAATAATGCAGGTACAGCGTTGAAAGTAAAAATAATGACACCCCCACCCCCCCCCCCCCCCCCCCGCCCAATTTCACCCAGCATTTACATAACAGTATATGTTTCTCAAACCAATGGTTGAACAAGTTCCTAACTGTCACAATTTTAGCTTGTATGCGCTTGAATTATAACATTTGGACCTGAACCACCAACCCACGAGACGAAACACACCCCCCCCCCCCATATCCACCGTTATGGTCACACTCAAGATTATATCATATATTGTTATAAGTAAAACGATGGTATATATGAATTATCATGTTTGTGTGTAATTGTATTTCATGTTCGCTTTGTGTAATACAATTATGTGGGGAGAGAGACCCTTTGTTAGTTGCAAAACTTGTGTCTCAATCCCGTTTCGATATTATGCAATAAATATGTTCACACTAACATTTTGGACCATAATCCATATGATTGGGGGAGGGGTTTGGTTCTCGAAAGCTTCGAATAACTAAGGGTATTAGTTGAATGCATCAGCCGGGATTATCTGGTCATGAATGTACCATGTGTTTAACTTAAATATTCCATAGTTATAAATTTTGCGTATACATATAATTATAACACAAGATAGGAAAGTAGTTGGGAACTCGTAGAGCTGGACAACCGTTTTCCCCCGAATGAAGACACACAAGAATATCACCTTCTGTATTCTCAAATTTAAAGCTGTAATACTATGTTCATAATTATATGAATAGCATAAATTGCTGAATATTAGATTAATCACAGGACGCAGGGTGCTGCATGCCCCCACCCCACCCGTCAAGGAAATATGCAATGGTCAGTCCGGTAGCTTCCTTAATAATATAGCCCCACATGGTGGGGATCATAGCCCCTGCGTTGGGAAAATCCTGGGGCCATCACTGGTATAAAAATCAAGAGAAGACTGACAATGATTTAAACAGAAAGTCCAACATTTGGGCTATTGTTCGAACAATTATTTTAAGCGGCCTGGCGACTTCGTTCAGTCAACGGTTCTCTGCACGTTCAGAGCTTGGCTCACTGTGGTCAAATATAGCCGCAATGATTGGGTTGTCAGCGGACACATATTACTTGGTCTGTATGATCCATGTAAAACGACAAATACACGACATTTACAGAGATTACATGCATGTTTGTGTCCACCCTTATGCGCGCCCCGCGTGTATATACTGGTGTGGAGATTCTTGTCTCGCCTGGGCGAATGGGTGATGTTATATTTATAGAATGGGAATTTTTGGGCGGATTAAAAGTCGAACTGCGACCGGAGGCCGAGTCCGGTAAAAGGTGTAGTTGGGAATTTCAATTTCGTGATAAGCTATGCCAATTACAAACAAAAGAAACGAAAAGGATAATTTGTAAGTCTTATGTTTCAACTTTTACAGACATGTTTCGTTCTGCAGCCCGCTGGGGGTTGTGGTCGGAGACGGTCGAGTCGGCCGCCGGTTCGTTAATTAAGTGCTGGTTGTTATTGTTATTTTAACGGAATTCTGAGTTGGTCATTCGCAAAACCAATATATTTTATATTCTATAATTACAATCACGGGTATATAATATATGATCTTGAGCGCGTTACCATTTCTGACATTGGTTTTCTTATTAATTTATATGGAGCGAGAACATCAGACTGTATTGTTTACAGGCCCGGACACAGTGTATCTGACATTTACAAAGTGAGGTCCCCAGAGGGTGAATTTATAACTCTACACCGCACATCGCCAAATTCATCTCGAGTGACCTCATTCTGCTTAGACCTCATCTACTGGGAAGTATCTAGAGTCTTAAATTAACGTTGCTTTTATTTAATTTTTCCCTTCTGTTCAGTTTCCATATTCCCCAATTAGCAGAAGATAAAATGCATAACCGAGGTGCCCAATTGGTTACATCACCAACTTCAACTGGGGAACTTCAATCGGATCATATAGGTCTCCCATATATATAGCGGTTGGGGCCTGAGCAGAATAAGGTTCACAAATTGTGAATTTGGTGACGCTTAATAGCGTCACTAAATCCACCCTCTTGTGGTCTCATTCCGCAAATACCAGACACACTATATCCAGGCTTGAGTGTTCACTAATAGGAGCACTTCAATAATTCTCACAATTCAGAACTAAGTGATATGATATTTTATTCTCAAACTGTTATATACACCATGAGAGAACACAATAATAGCGAGTTTGCGATACCCGTCCGACGGGAACGGGTGTGGATAAATCGGTGAACATCGTCACGGTCTCTTGTGTACTTTCAATGCAGCTCATAAAGCGATAGCGATTTGGAACGGGTAGATGTGTCCTGTTGACCGGTAACCTTTCACTACCATTTTCTCACTCAAAGGTTCACTAATTACATGAATTTCCAGTCAGCTATGCGTTAACCTATTTATTGCAAGATGCCATGAGCAAACATCATTGATAGAGTTGTCATTTTAAGCCAGGTTTTATGTTCAAATTCTCGAGGCGTCTTCTAGCACTTAGATAAATACGGAAGGCCGATCATTTCACTGACAATTTGTTTCACGCATTAATGAAAGGTTGTCGTTAATATAGTGAGTAGATAGTGCTTCTAACACAGTATCGACACATTGCAGGGACGTGACTCTATATGGTCTCCGCGTAAGGAGGGGTGTCCACCTTCGAATTTCTAACTAGACCCCTTGAACCATATCAAATTCACAAGTTTGCGCGTAATTCCATTTGCACCCCCCCCCCCCGGTTGGTTGTGATTTTTCCCAACTGGTCCATCACAACCGTCTGGATGGTAGCTTATTCTAAATAAATCGGTAGTCTTTTGTCACTAATCGGGGGGGGGGGTAATCCACTGGGTCGACCATTTCGTACAAGAAAATATCATAATATCCTAATATCTAGTGGTCTAACGCCATGCAAATTCGCCCAGATTTGTTTTTTCTTAAATTTATTATCAGTTTCTGGCTGGCCACTGGGGAGGGACCGGGACACACAGGATCGACCATGGTTCGGCCCGGTGTGAGAAATTTTGAAATCTGGACATGAAATTTGCTAAATCCTAGCATCCAGACTGGCATCAAGCTTTCCAATTGTTGTAAAATTTGAGACCTGACACCTCCCCCCTCCAAAAGGTTAGAAAATGTCCTACAGTTTATGACAGCCATTTCAGTCCAATTTGTTTACTAATACTAGGAAAATATGTAAATGTTGGTCTAAAAACTACAAATTTTCCAGTAATAAATTTTTTTGGAAATCAAACTACGAGAACAATTTCAACCTATTGTTGTGTCAGGTATATCACATTTCCAACAGTTGAACATTTGACCAAAGTTGGGGGCGAGACTGCCCTGTCGTCACGTCCCTGTGTCAACCCTTTGTACAATGGAATCAATATATCGTGGATTTATCTATGCATTGTACATTTGAATACAACCGTTTAGTTACTTTATCGTATATAGGTGGGGACTGATTTCTCATTTTAATATATATTTACCATCTGAACGGACATGACGCATTTGAACCACAATACTTGTGTATAATATAGGTCGCTAAAGACACGAAATACCTATACATACTCTACAAAATACCTATACATACTCTACCTATACATACTCTACCTATACATACTCTACCTATACATACTCTACCTATACATACTCTACAAAATACCTATACATACTCTACAAAATACCTATACATACTCTACAAAATACCTATACATACTCTACAAAATACCTATACATACTCTACAAAATACCTATACATACTCTACACAAAGACACGAAATACCTATACATACTCTACACAAAGACACGAAATACCTATACATACTCTACACAAAGACACGAAATACCTATACATACTCTACACAAAGACACGAAATACCTATACATACTCTACACAAAGACACGAAATACCTATACATACTCTACACAAAGACACGAAATACCTATACATACTCTACAAAATACCTATACATACTCTACAAAATACCTATACATACTCTACAAAATACCTATACATACTCTACAAAATACCTATACATACTCTACAAAATACCTATACATACTCTACAAAATACCTATACATACTCTACAAAATACCTATACATACTCTACAAAATCTAAGCATAATCAGAACGAGTTTCAGCTGTTTTCTAGGTTCGCACAGAGGTGAAGCAAACGCTCTTTATTCAATATATTAAAATAATGACTACATTTTAACACCTTTTATGCTTCCAAGTTTATTTTTTCAAACCTACCTCCGGGTTTAGTTCCCGGCAAAAATCCCAATTCTTGGGATAAATATTCCCTTGTCCCGACCCTTCGATCTGTTGAGAGATTCCAAACCAAAGATTACTTAATATGACTAAATATTCCCTAACTAAAATAAGGGACACATTCGGTCTTATATCTGAAAGTACATGCACGACATTATTAGACCATGGGTCTAAAACAATACATTTTATACCGATTATTGGTAGGAAAAATTAACGCAATTGTAAATTTGAGCTATCATAATCTATTTTCTAAGTCTGAAAATTCCAATCGAATTATAGTCAACACTCGATCGGTCTATGATTTGTAGAATCCAATTGTTGAAAATGTTATCAAGATGAGTGAACGAAAAGCAACAACCCCTTCCAACAGCCGCCGCGTCCTTGGTGAAAGCAACTGATTATCCTGAGGCCCGCCCATCTAATCTAAATACAAATTTCCAACAATCAATAACGGTAAGTATAACATCGGCCAATAAAGCGAATGCGAATAACAATCTATCTATATTATAATATATTTTTTGTTGCAGTTGGCTCACCATACATTACCAGTCGATGTGATGAATTCTACCCGTAAAACAGTTTGCGATTACAAAACGTGTACCGGTAAGGGTAGCTACCCGTACGCGTACCCGTACACGTACCGTTTGAAATCTCAAACTCGCTAATGACGCCTCCCGACCTGTCTCAAACAATTTATTTGCGTACAAATTAATATATTTACACACTATGTGTGATTATCACTAAATCCAGCATTTCGATTTGGTCGGCGTCCACGTGACTGGTTGCAGTTATTTCTCGGTGAACGCGTAACAGCTCATAACTGCAAGCCCATAATTACATCGACACGTCATCGATACCAGAAAGAAAACGCGTAGTGTTTTGGGCGCATTTGGACTCGCGCAGGATTGACTTAAATTAAATCACCAGGTTTCAATATAAAGAAATTGTTCCTGTTAACTTTTGCCAAGGGTGCTATGGGATATTTTGGGCTGGTTTTGTGACGATACACTTTCCGATTTAAATACATTTACCATAGTGGCTTTTTCGCTAAATGTATATAAATATAAGGATTAACTGTCCATAAAAACAGTCCACATGACAGTTAATCCTTATATGTAACATTTCCAGAAAGTGAAAATAATAATAATAACTAGAATGAAACTGAAAGTTCACAGCAATTTCGCTAATCCATGTTCGCCAATGACGGGAAATTGTGTCATCTGATAAAGCGTAAGTTATCAGTAGACACATGTGAGTATGGTGATACATAGTAATAATCAGCAACCACAGATTCTATCCACCAAATTTCATCAAATTCTGCACCAAAAATATTTGAGATACATACCCACACGCCAGTTCTCCCAAACCGGAGTGAAATCCGTAACCTATATATATCTTTATAGAGCGCAGAATCTGATGCACATAATGCAAAAAGTCCCAACTCAATATCTCAAGCCGTTCTGGAATTCGTATAAAGAGCGTCGTTTTATCCTTCGACCATTAGCGAACTGTTTAACCGGAAGTGCGACCCTTATCATTTTTCAGTATTCTATAACACACATACAGGGCTACAGGCGCAAATAATGAAAAAAGTCCGAACCCGATATCTCAAGTCGTTTCGGAGGAGATACGTTAACAATAATAAAACAGATAGAGGGCGTTGTTTCCTAACGTCAAGGTCCGACGAAATTCCCTATTAGTCCATCAACTGCGAATGCTCAATGGCTATGCAGGTACAAAACTTCAAATCAATTGGCCAAGCCGTTTTGACGATATACGAAATCAAACCTCGATTTGCAAGTCATTCCGGTGCCGCGACCCCTCCCCCAAAACCAGGTCTTTAAGCAGCCATAACTCCAGAAGTTTAAGTCCGATTAAAAATATTCGAGTGGAATAGTGATCAGCGGCAAATAAAGATTATATTCACCAAATTTAATCAAAATCTGCGCCAAAATAGTTTTGAGATACATACCCACACGCCCGTGCTCCCAAACCGGAAGTGAAATCCGTAACCTATATATCATTATAGAGCTCATAGTTTGATGCACATAATGCAGACAGTCCCAACTCAATATTTCAAGCCGTTCTGGAGTTCGTATAAAGAGCGTTATTTTAATCTTCGACCAGTAGCCAACTTTTTAACCGGAAGTGCGACCACTATCATGTTTCAGTATTTTATAACACATATAAAGGCGCAAATAATGGAAATAGTTCAAACCCGATATCTCAAGCTGTTTCGGAGGAGATACGTTAACAATAATAAAACAGACGAAGAGCGTTGTTTCGTAAGGTCAAGGTCAGACGAAATTCCCTATTAGTCCGTCGACTGCGTATGCTCAATGGCTATACACGTAAAAAAACACCAATCAATTGGCCAAGCCGTTTCGACGATATAAGAAATCAAACCTCGATTTTGCATTTTTGCAAGTCATTCTGGTGGCGCGAAAACCAAAACAAATCAGGTTTTAAAGCAGCCATAGCTATAGAAGTTTAAGTCGAATAGAATAGTGATCAGCGACAACTTAAGATTATATCCACCAAATTTCATCCAAATCTGCGCCAAACTAGTTTTAAGATACATACCCACACGCCCGGTCTTCCAAACCGGAAGTGATATCCGTAAACTGTATATACATGTATCATTATAGAGCGCAGATGTTGATGCACATATTGCAAAAAGTGCCAACTCAACATCTCAAGCCCTTCTGGATTTCGTATAAGAGCGTTCTTTTATTATTCAGTGGCGAACTTTTAAACCGGAAGTGCGAACCCTATCATTTTTCAGTATTTTAGAACACACATACATGGCTACAGGCGCAAATAATGAAAACAGTCCGAACCAAATATCTCAAACTGTTTCGGAAGAGATACGCTAACAATAATAAAACAGATAAAGAGCGTCGTTTCCTAAGGTCAAGGTCATACAAAATTTCCTATTAGTTCATCGACTGCGTATACTCAATGACTATGCAGGTACGAAATTTCAAATCAATCGGTCACGCCGTTTCGACGATATAAGAAATCAAACATCGATTTTGCAAGTCATTTTAGTGGCGCGAAAACCCCCCAAAAAACAGGAAATATGGCGGTAACTCCGAAGGTCAAGGTCGGACGAAATTCTCAATAGGCTATTTTACCAGATCTTCCAAAGTTATATTCTGAAACCGAAACATCAGGTGAATCGGTTCACCCGTTCATGATGTATAACCATGTTATCGGAATAATTATAATAAAAAGAAGAATAAAAGCCAGAAGAATTACAATATACTTCCATGTTAGAACACATGCGCCGAGTCATGTCGGCTGGGTTACACAATTGTACATGAATACATAGAATATCTGAAAGAAAAATGCAAAAACTAAACAAGTAAGAGAACTGCGGGGAACAATTCCATTGCACACCGGTTTAAACTGTTTAGAGATCAATTTTCGAGACAATAGGCGTTGCTTGTGTTTATTATTGGATGACATCGTGAAAGAATTTACCTAATGCACTGATTATTGACTCTCACAGAAGACTGCATTATCGACCGTGGACCCCCCCCCCCCCCCCCCCTTCAATCCTGAATACGAGTTAACATACGGTTTTACTGAATCCCACGCAGTAACCAGATGGGTGAATACTGAATGTCATTTAATAGAGGGTGTATAATGGATACTTGTTAACAAAGGGGATTCCGGAATTCCAACTGTAGAGTGGTGACTATTGCATGTCATTTAACAGCGGGTGAATACTGAATGCAATATAACAGAGGCTGAATACTGATCACCAGTTACAATAGGGTGAATACTGATTACCAGTTAACATATGCTGAATAGTGATTACCAGTTAACAGATGCTGAATACTGATTACCAGTTAAAATAGGGTGAATACTGAATACCAGTTAATAGGGGGCGAATACTGAATACCATTTAACAGAGGGTGAATACTGAATACCATTTAACAGAGGGTGAATACTGGATACCAGTTAATAGGGGGCGAATACTGAATACCATTTAACAGAGGGTGAATACTGAATACAATTTAACAGAGGGTGAATACTGAATACCATTTAACAGAGGGTGAATACTGAATACAATTTAACAGAGGGTGAATACTGGATACCAGTTAATAGGGGGCGAATACTGAATACCATTTAACAGAGGGTGAATACTGAATACCATTTAACAGAGGGTGAATACTGGATACCAGTTAATAGGGGGGTGAATACTGGATACCAGTTAACAGGGGGTGAATACTGAATACAATTTAACAGAGGGTGAATACTGAATACCATTTAACAGAGGGTGAATACTGAATACCAGTTAACAGAGGGTGAATACTGGATACCATTTAACAAAGGGAGTGAATAATGAATGTCAGTTCACAGAGGGATGAACCCTGAATTAGCAAAGGTGGTGAATTCTGAATAACATTTAACAGAGGGGTGAATCCCGAATACCAGTTGACAGAGGGGTGAATAATGAATGTCATTTAACATAGGGAGTGACTTTTCGATACCAGTTAATAGATTTGATGAATCCGTAATACCTGTTAACAAGGGGTGAATACTGGACATCAGTTAAAAGTGTGTGTACACTGAATGCCATTTAACAGGGGGTTCATACTGGATAACAATTAATAGAGGGGGTAAATGTTAGATACCAGTTAACAGAGGGGTGAAAACTATATGCCAGTAAGTTAACAGAGGGTTGCATATTGTATGACATTTAATAGACGATTGCATACTGTGTGACAGCCAATTGAGGGGTGCATACTATATACCAGTTAATATAGGGATGAATAATGGCTACCAGTTAACAGAGGGGTGCATACTGAATATCAGTTAACAGGGAATGAATACAGATTACCAGTTAACATGGGGTGAATACCGAATACCAGTTAACATGGGTGAATACTGAATACCTGTTAAACCAAAGGAGAGAATAATGAATACCATTTAACAGAGGGTGAATACTGAATACCAGTTAACAGAGGGTGAATACTGGATACCAGTTAACAAAGGGAGTGAATACTGAATACCAGTTAACAGGGGTGAATACTGAATACCAGTTAACAGAGTGTGAATACTGAATACCATTTAACAGAGGGTGAATACTGGATACCAGTTAACAGAGGGTGCATACTGGATACCAGTTAACAGAGGGTGAATACTGAATACCATTTAACAGAGGGTGAATACTGGATACCAGTTAATAGGGGGCGAATACTGAATACCATTTAACAGAGGGTGAATACTGAATACAATTTAACAGAGGGTGAATACTGTATACCAGTTAATAGGGGGCGAATACTGAATACCATTTAACAGAGGGTGAATACTGAATACCATTTAACAGAGGGTGAATACTGGATACCAGTTAATAGGGGGCGAATACTGAATACAATTTAACAGAGGGTGAATACTGAATACAATTTAACAGAGGGTGAATACTGAACACCATTTAACAGATGGTGAATACTGAATACCAGTTAACAGAGGGTGAATACTGAATACCAGTTAACAGAGGGTGAATACTGGATACCAGTTAACAGAGGGTGAATACTGAATACAATTTAACAGAGGGTGAATACTGAATACCATTTAACAGAGGGTGAAAACTGAATACCAGTTAACAGAGGGTGAATACTGGATACCAGTTAACAGAGGGTGAATACTGGATACCATTTAACGAAGGGAGTGAATAATGAATGTCAGTTCACAGAGGGATGAACCCTGAATTAGCAAAGGTGATGAATTCTGAATAACATTTAACAGAGGGGTGAATCCCGAATACCAGTTGACAGAGGGGTGAATAATGAATGTCATTTAACAGAGGTTGAATAATGGATACAAGTTAACATAGGGAGTGACTTTTCGATACCAGTTAATAGATTTGATGAATCCGTAATACCTGTTAACAAGGGGTGAATACTGGACATCAGTTAAAAGTGTGTGCACACTGAATGCCATTTAACAGGGGGTTCATACTGGATACCAATTAATAGAGGGGGTAAATGTTAGATACCAGTTAACAGAGGGGTGAAAACTATATGCCAGTAAGTTAACAGAGGGTTGCATATTGTATGACAGTTAATAGACGATTGCATACTGTATGACAGAGCCAGGGATGTGGCTAGAGGGTCTCCGCTGGGGGTGTCCACCTTGGGAATTTCCAACTGCACCCCCCCCCCCTTGAATCGGAATCACATCAACACAACTTTTTTTGCATAATTCCATTTGCACCCCCCCCCCCCTTGAATCGGAATCACACCAACACAACTTTTTTGCATAATTCCAGCACCCCCCCCCCCCTTGAGTCGGAATCACACCAACACACAACTTTTTGCATAATTCCATTTGCACCCCCCCCCCCCCCTTGAGTCAGAATCGCACCAACACAATTTATTGCATAATTCCATTTGCACCCCCCCCCCCCTTGTACCTCTTGCTCAGGCCTAATTTCCTATATATTCATAAGCCATGCTTCTATTTTCCCAGTATGAGAACATTAAGATATTTTAACCTGAAAATTGCCCCAAATGCACACAGCTACCGACAACAGACCAGGAAACACCGATCCGATCATGGTTGTAATGGCCCGGTGTGAGAAAATTTTGAAAACTATATACAAGAAAATCGCAAATCCTAGCATCTAGACTGGCCTCAACTGAAGCTTTCCTAGTGTTTGAAATTTCAAACCTCATGCTCCCCCTCAGGTTGGAAAATTCTTCAACTGATGACCATTTATGTCTACAAGTTTGACCAAATGTAGTAAAATATTGTTTTGCTAAACTAATTAGCAGTTTTGTATTGGCCATGTGGATGGGGCAATGACACACCGGGCCGACCATGGTTCGGCCCGGTGTGCGAAAATTTTGAAATCTGAACAAGAAAATCGCAAAATCCTAACATCTAGACTAGCCTCAAGCCTTCCTACTGTTGGAAATTTCAAACCCTACACCCCCACTTAGGTTGGAAAATTTCCAACTGATAACAATTCTAATGACAATGTTGACCAATTGTATGACAATATTGTTTTCTTAAATTAACTAGAAGTTTTTGACTGGCCACGGGGGAGGGACCAGTACACAAGCTTTCCAAGTGTTGGAAATTTCCAACTGATGTCCATTTCTGTCAAAATTTTTGACCAAAAATAGGAACATATGCAAATATTGGTCGAAAAACAATAAATTTCCCCCAATAAATTGTTTTATAATCAAACTACAAGAACATTTTCAACCTATTGTTGGTGTAAAATTTCGTTGTGGCAGGTATGAAATTTCCAACTATTGAAAATATAGCTCTCTGCTGGGGGGGTGAGACACCCCCACACCCCCTCTAGCCACATCCCTGATGACAGCCAATTGAGGGGTGCATACTATATACCAGTAAATATAGGGATGAATAATGGCTACCAGTTAACAGAGGGGTGAATACTGAATACGAGTTAATAGAGGGGAGAATAGTGACTACCAGTTAACAGCGGGGTGAATGCTGAATACGAGTTATAGAGGGGTGCACAGTGGCTTCCAGTTAACAGAGGGATGAATACTGGATACCAATTAATAAAATATGTGATGAAGGACACAATAGATTACACACTTCAAAAAGTCGTATCACAGCCTTTATTTGAGTCCCCAATACTATTCAAAACGGGCGTACGAATCATGAATATCGGCAACAGTGGGGTATGAATCCCGCGTACTGTCAGATATTTGCCTGAACCCCCGCGTACCAATAGAGGGGGTGACGTCCTTCTTATCGCATTAATATTTGCCGTAATATGCAGTGTTTGGTTTTTTTAACACTGTATTTACCAAATATTCATTGACGAGTAGTTATCTAATGGGAAACGTTTGTTGAACTTATTATCTGAACATTTCCCACCAATGGATATGAATCCTTCTGCACTTGTATCAAGTTTGCGTCTGTCTGTCGTATATTTGTATTACTTGAACATCCCTATTGCTGAATAATAGGCAATTCCATGGCATACCATTATAATTAAATGGTAGATTCCATTCAGAATAGAAAGGGTTAACACACATCCCATGCATTATAAAAATCGAATATAAGTTACCCGATGCATATCTGTCATCGATTGGTTGTCCCCGTGCTTCGGGTGGTGCGCTGTGTGCATATTAACTTATTGGAACAGGTGTATTGTCTTTTTGTGTGTTTTTATAGTTTGTCGTGATTCCCGAACGATATTGGTTGATATGCTGAGTACTACGGTCATAAAAACTCTCTGAATTTGGGCGTGTTAATCGGCACATACTGCAATGTTAATTTAAATCCATTAATATCGGAATCAGATGCGTCAACCGTGATGTGACGACGGGCAATACTTCACTCTAGGATACACGAGACTTCATTAAGTTTTCTTACCATCGAGGATCCTATACTTTGGGATTGTGAATTTTAATTGATTGCTGTGACCTCTAACAAGTATCTGTTCTCGGCTTATGAGTAGTGACCGATACACTTTTACGAATATCGTTAACCTGTGAAATGAACAGGACGGCAATATTCGAGGTCGACGTTGGAGGTAGAGTATTCCGTATTTCAGAGGAAACTATTCGGAAGTGCTCGAATTCGAAATTAGCAACTGTCGTCAAGAAAGCGAAAGAAGGCACAAATGGCAACGCCCCGTTTTTCGATAGAAACTCGTTAATTTTTGAATCAATACTGAACTATTATCGCAGTGGCTCGCTTCACAGCCCGAAGGACGTGTGCGGAGAGGCTTTTAGGAATGAGCTACGATTCTGGGGTGTTTCTGAGTCTAATGTTCCAGCTTGTTGTTGGTCAGTACTCTATGCTGGCGATGACGTCATGGAAATTAAATCCGAGATTGACATGTATGACAGGCCGGACGATTTGGAGGAGAATTCTTTGAGAATTACAGTATGGAGGACCCTCAGTGACCCCCTCTACTCGAGGGTTTCCAAGGTTTGTTATCTGAAGGCGATGAATATTTATTATTATCCATCCCTTAACTGACACCATTTCCGATTGGGCAAAAGCCGCCACGTGATAGTCCTGGAAAAAGTCATATTGGACTCCCGAAAGTCATATTGGACTCCCGACTGTACAATATGACTTCTCATATTGGACTCCGTGACGTCACGAATTAACTCTATTGCGAAATGAATCGGTGAAATTGTGATGCGCGCGCAACATTGATGGATTTTAGCAGACGTTTCACTTCCGCATTGAATTTTTATCCTCACTTCCGTGTTTACTTTTCCAAATCATGCTTTCTGATGATCAATATACGGTACAGGCTTTTATAGAGAATTAAGTGCCGATAAATACCAAAAATAACCACAAAAGTTTTATTTCCAAAATTTGGATAAACATACAGATGGATAATAAAAATGTCATTATACAATGTTGTGTACAGTATGAGTTTTTCTTGTACTCGTCCAGGTTGTGGTGAAAAGTCATATTGGACTCGACACTGGCGTGTCTCGTCCAATATGACTTTTCACCACAACCTGGACGAGTACAAGAAAAACTCATACTGTACACAACATTGTATAATAACTTTATATTATAGATGGTCTATCTCTTCGTAAAAAAACGTTTTATATAGTTTCAGGCCCTGTGCCAATGCATTCTCTTATATATGCTAGTCGACCATAGGTCGCCTCGCATATATAAGAGAATGCATTGGCTTAACACATTAAAAATTATAAAATTGTTAAAGAATGTAAGTAAAAAATGGTAAAAAGTGTTAAATTTTATTTTTTTTAGCCCAATGCATTCTTTTATATATGCGAGGCGACCTATTGTCGACTCGCATATATAAGAGAATGCATTGGCATACAATATTAGATATGAATCGAAGACCTCTGTCCGAAAACGCTTCCATCGATTAATATTGATTATATTTCGAATATATTCTGGTATAATAGGGGTTACGGCCGATAGGGGTTACTGTTGACACAGACCAGAAATGTTATTGTGTACTTTTGTCACTAAGAAACATTAATTATACTCATTATCGCCTGTAACAATACAATAATCTCAATTTGAGACATTTCACGTTCGGTGCGTAGCAGTATGAATAATGGGAACGATCTGTTACAAACGAACAAATATTTGTCCCTTTTAATCATCGCATTATATTAGCAAACATTTGAAATAAAATCAATATTACTTGATAGAAGCGTTTCCGGATAGAGGTCTTCAATTCACATTTATTAATTTATGACCACGAAACTATTTCAAATTGTTAATTTGAAGAGATAATCCATCTTTAAAGATGTAGTCAATATCAATCTATATCTATATTTTCGAATGTCTGTCTGTCTGTCTGTGTTCTATAGAAATTCACAGGGGACCATCTAGATGATACCAAAGGGGTCTACTAGGTGTAACTTTTTACGAGAAAAAAGTCGCCGATTGCCACGAAACTTACATATAATCATCCCCATGATATGAAGAATATAATGGTGTGGTTTAAATATGGCAAAAGTGGCGTCGTTCGAGTCAGGGATGCACGGAAGGAGAGAGGGGCACCAAAATTTATCAAACTAATTTTAGCGCCGATTTCCACCAAATTGATATATATTCTTCTTCGTGATACAAGGAATCTAATTGTGCGATTTGACAACGCCAAATTGTTGTCGTTTGGATGAGAGATTGGGGGGGGGGTTGGGCATTAAATTTGATAAGAATGGGTTTAGTCGCCGATTGCCACCACACTTATATATACAAAATCATCCCCATGGTATGAGGAGTATAATGGTGTGTCTTAAATCTGTCAAATGTGACCTCATTCGAGTCCGGGTGCACTAAAAGGGAGAGGAGCACCAAAATTGATACACAATATTTTTAGTCCCAATTTCCACCAAATTGATACACGTTCTTATCTAATCTTAATGGTGCGGGTTAAAATTTTCTAAAGTGACGCTGTTGGTGGCAGAGGAGGAGAAGGGCCAGGTCGGCAAAATTTAAAAATATGGTGAAATAATTTTGTCGCCGATTTCCAACAAACGCATACATAATCACCTCTGCGATATGGCGCTGTTCGAGTCAGCGTTGCAGGGAGGCATCAACAATTGATCTAATAAACTATTTTTAGCGCAGATTTCCACAAAATTGATATATTATTTTTCTCTATGATACGAGGAATGTAATCGTGTGATTTAAAGACGCCACATTTCTGCCGTTTGGGTGAGAGATGTGGGGGGGGTCATAACTATTCTAAGAATTTGTTTAGTTGCTGATTACCACCAAACCTATATATAACCATCTCCAGTATATCATGCATCTATGAGTCTAATGGACGTGGTTTAAATATGTCAAAAGTGGCGCCGTTAAAGTCGTGCATGAGGATGGCAGTTGCACCAAAGCTGATACAAATATATTTAGCACTAATTTTCACCAAATTCACACACGTTATTCTCTAATGATACGATGAATTAAATCACATTTGGTGTCGTTTGGGTCACGGGTGGCGAGAGGATATGCACTATCATTGATAAGATTTCTATTCGCCGATATCCACCTATAAGTTATATATAGTCACCCAGGCCATCTCCATATAATTTTAAGATGTTTTGGGCGTTCAAATTTCACAATCTTGACATATGGTGACCCAATTAAGTTACTTGAACAATTATATCTTCTCAACTGTCATATTTATATGGGGATGGCAATCAGGGCATTCACATAATGAGCTATCATAAAGAGATACATAGAAGAAGAGATATACATATTCTTGCAAACTGAGAGACATCGAACCGTCAGAGGATTGCATATAGATTATAACACAATTGAGTCGGTTCCATTCAATACAGTTTCCACAAAAAAGTTACAATTTGTCAAGATATATGGAAATGTATCGAATGCCTGTTCAAAAATAGTGGTCACAGTGTGCAGTCAAATATATTTTCTTCTGATATAAAAGAAAACGCAGTCAATAGCACGTGATTTTTCAGGATCCTCCAATACTGACATATACTGACAATGGTATATCTGCACGATACAGCGGATTTTTTAGAACAGACTCATCGACTGACATACACAACTCAAAATCTCGCTCTGTGTCTGGCACAGGTAGCTGATATACATGCGCAGCATGTATTTCTTTTAAACTGAGAATATTTAGCCAATATATAGCACCATGCATGAACAGAGGAGCACCTGGAAATTTCTTTAAAACATCTGTATCTTCATGGATATATGATAGCCAGGTGTCCTCAAGATCTTAGTCCCACCAACTAAATTGATTGATACATCTCTATATGTAAAACCCAATTGTCGTCTTTTATTTTTGCGAACTAATGTGTTTATGATGTTCATGTATCATATTATAACGTCTGAAGTGTACGCAGTTGTAAATAAATAAATACTTCATTATTGGTGGAACGGATTAATCGCGATAAACAAAATGACAATCGACAAGGTGAGCCACTACTTATATTCCATGACTGTAAGAATCGTGTTTTGTGATGCTATTTGAATATACAATTTATGAGAATACGTTTAACACTTTGAGCAAGAGTGTTCTCTATTCCCAACAAATATACACAGCATGCAGAGGGTTTCACATCACTTTAACCTGGGCAACGCCGGGTTACCCTGCTAGTATACAATATAACCAGAACGAACATGTGACTCTTTGTCCCGGGAAGTTACATATAATACATCAAACATGACATATAATACACCAAACATGACATATAATACATCAAACATGACATATAATACATCAAACATGACATATAATACATCAAACATGACATATAATACATCAAACATGACATATAATACATCAAACATGTCATTGCTAATCAACTTGAATGTCATTGATCTTCAGAATCGTGGATGTATTTTAAGTCATATAAGGATTAACTGTCATGTGGACTGTTTTTGTGGAGATGTAACGGTGAGGTAAGTGGACATAACTTGTGTAAAACCCGAAGGGTTTTACATACAAGTTATGTCCACTTACCTCACCGTTACATCTCCATAAAAATAGTCCACATGACAGTTAATCCTTATATTTATATACATTTAGCGAAAAAGCCACTTTTGTGAATATACTTAAATCGAAAAGTGTATCGTGATAAGATCAGCCCAAAATACCCAATAGCACCCTTGGCCAAAGTGAATAGGAACAATTTCTCTTCATGTTGAAACCCGATGATGTATTAAGTCAATCCTGCGCGAGTCAAAATGCGCCCAAAGCATTACGCGTTCGTCTTTCCAAACCTAATGACGTATCGATGGTGTTATTAGCTTGGTGTTATGAGGCGTTACGCATTCACCGAGAAATAACTGCAACTAGCCACGTGGGCGCCGACCAATCAAAATGCTGGATTTAGTGATGACAACACTTAGTGTGTAAATATATAAATATAAATCTATTCATTTCTTGAAATCTTCCACTGATCCACTCGTGACTACGAAATCAGGTAAACTGTTCCAGTGAGAAATTACACGGTTTGTGTACATATATGTCCGGGCAGTTGGAATGATGTCATGTTTCTGTTTTCCTGATGTAGCCAGCTTCATGGATTTCTCAAGTTCTTTCATGTGATGTTCTTCTCTATGTGGAATGAAGAAAGCTCACACTGATATGTTCTTGTTTGGTGTCGATCCGACGTGTAAACAATTGACCTCGCTATCTGTTACTTGGTGGGGTTGCCCGGTTAACATCAATCTTTTGAAGACTGGGGTGGAGACTTTCACCTGAATGTCTGTTTTCCTGCCTAGGTTAATTTGTTTCACGGTCATTCCGGTGGCACATATATTCATCTAGGAATATTTCGCTGGTTTTAATATGACCTGATGTTGGATTTTTCCCCGGTTTGATTCCATTTAGTCAGCATTCTGTGCCAATAACTAAGTCTGGCTTAGTATATTGCAGCCACACTGCTAGCACGTTTGTCTCGTATACTGTGACAGTTCTCAGTCATTACCCTCGTGTGGGGACATGACAATCTGCGGGATGGGATGGGATATGGGACAAAACGACAATCTGCGGGACAGAATTTCAAATTGCGTGGGACGGCCGATATCTCGAGGAATACAGGGCGTAGGGGGGCTCATGTTGGTGTCTAACGAAAGGCCCACATTCGCCCTATCCACAAATATTAACCCCGCCACTGACCGGACACCAGAAGTTGCATTATTTGATCGACAACTGACCTAACATGGGGTGGAATTTGGGATAGCATGACAATCTGCGGGACGGGATTTTCAAATTGCGTGGGACGGCCGATATCTCGAGGAATACAGCGCGTAGAGGGCTCATTTTGGTGTCTCACGAAAGGTCCACATTCGCCCTATCCACATATATTAACCCCGTCACTGACCGGACACCGGAAGTTACATTATTCTATCGACAACTGACCTAACATAAAATGCCACAAACACGAAAAACTGCGTTCGACATTAATGTTTAGAATTTAGATTTCTCGATGAATACAATAGCAAACAACAAGTTTTAGGTATCAAATAACGCAGTGGAATACTGTACATTCGTTTTTAGCTACAATATGGCTGTTTTATTGCGAATATTGTAATGGTGAACACGCAAACACGCTCCGATAAAACAGCTAAAAATAGACTCGATGTTTACAATTACAGGATCGATTTCAGCCGGTATATTCAATATAATGGGGCGTATAGTATATCAAAATGTAGAATTAGACACAGGGAATGTATTTTTTCCAAATGGGTCCAACAGGCGGTGAAATTGTTGCAGAAATTCGCTCCAAGATATTCGCACTTATTTTTATTTCAGTTGTGACTAAAAGCCCAGATACCGGAGCCCAGCGACTAAAAGCCAAGTTACAAAATAGATCAACTGGTTTGAACGAATGAAAATGTCAATGGTAAGACTATTCAAAAGAATATTCAAATCAAATAGTGTTTACAGACTTAAAAACTTATGTGTCCGCCATTCATATATGCGGTGAAGTTCTCATATTATCTCCCAGTAATACGCGGTTCTCATATAAACATATTATCTGCCGGTCATACATGGTGGAGGTTCATATTATCCGCCGGTCATACGCGAGGGAAGTTTTCTTATTATCCTCCAGTCATACGCGGGGGAGGTTCTGATATGAACATATTATCTGCCGGTCATATGCGGTGGAGGTTCATATTATCCACCGGTCATACGCGAGGGAGGTTCTCATATTATCCTCCGGTCATACGATGGGGAGGTTCTCATATGAACATATTAACTGCCGGTCATACGCGAGGGAGGTTCTCATATTATCCACCGGTTATACGTGAGGGAGGTTCTCATATTATCATCCGGTCATACATAGGGGAGGTTCTCATATGAACATATTATCTGCCGGTCATACGCGGTGGAGGTTCATATTATCCGCCGGTCATACGCGAGGGAGGTTCTCATATTATCCTCCGGTCATACGTGGGGGAGGTTCTGATATGAACATATTATTCGCTGGTCATACGCGGTGGAGGTTCATGTTATCCACCGGTCATATGCGAGGGAGGTTCTCATATTATCCTCCGGTCATACATGGGGGAGGTTCTCATATGAACATATTATCCGCCGGTCATACGCGGTGGAGGTTCATATTATCCGCCGGTCATACGCGAGGGAAGTTTTCTTATTATCCTCCAGTCATACGCGGGGGAGGTTGACTTGACTTGAAACGTATTTTATTTGCATATAATACAAAAGGGATCGGGGCACAAGTTTTTTCAACTTATGAAGCCCCTCTCCCAATACAATCGATTTAGATACAAAATGTTTACAAGATGACAGCTGAACATATTTACATGCAAGATTTTGTGATTTTATGGTGATTGGTGTAGTGCCTTCCAGAGCATATTGCTATATATGGGTTATGGATGATTTGATAGCTATAACATTTGGTGGGGTTTATGTGATTTTTCGTTCGTCTTAACTGATGTTGGAGCAGGGTTTTGTCAAAGGGGTATTTTCTTCATATTAAATAAATATACATATACACACACACATACATATACACATACATACATACATACATACATATATATATATATATATATATATATATATATATATATATATATATATATATATATACACATATATATAGATATACACTTACACACCCTCGTACATATACATATACACATATATATACATATGTTAATCAAGTGGTGGTCAGCTACTCTGGAAGACAGTACATACGGTAGATCAAAATTACAGAGAACTGGTGATTGAGTGGGGGAGTAGGTCCATAAGTGGGAAGCCAGTAGATTACTAAACTGCGTAGTTCATATATTTACCGGTGTATATACTAAGGCAATTTGAAGTCCTTCCTTGAGGATATATTTTGTTTTAAATTCAGTTATCGAAACGCTTTGTTGCTACAATATATTGCTGAATTATATCGAACAGTTTCTTATTACTTTTGAACGAGATATATGGTATTCCGAACAGAACTTCGTTAATGTCGAGAATTTGAAGGCTCTCGCGGGTCAATTTATCAGCGAGGACGGCTCGCTCAGATTGATACAAGGGGCAACTAAAGAAATAATGAAAGGCGTCTTCGGATGGGTTTCCACAGAAGCACACAGGGCTGTCGGAGATATAATTATTAAACATATCAGAGCGGAGTTCACTACATCTATTTCGGATGCGACAGTGTAGGATACTGTTTTTTCGTTGTCCTGTGTAGAAGTACAAAGGAGGGGCAGGTGAGGGGTCCAATAGTTGCAAATTAGTTTTAAATATAGAGAATTGGCCAACGTCAGTGATTATTTTGGGAAGTTTATTCCACTCAGTGGTTGCCGACGGGAAAAAAGACTTTTTGTAATGTTCTGTATTACAGAAATATGAATAAAATTTGCCGGGTCGCCTCAAGTTGTAACCCGACACCTCGTTCACCCTAGGGGGAAGTGTAGATGCTAGATAAGATGGGGCTTGTTCGTTTACTATTTTATAGACTAGTTGCAGTTTGTGTATCTGTCGCCTTCTATCGAGAGAAGGCCACCCCACTTCCTGCAGAACTGTGTTATTAGATGCAGAGCGAGTGATGCCACTGACAATCCGCCCAGCTTCAATGTGTAGTCGATCGAGCTTATCCAGGAGATATTGCGGTGCGATGTCCCACACTACGTCTGAGTAATCAAATAGGGGTAGTATATACGTTTTATAGATAATTTCAATTATTTTTCTGTCAAGTTGGTGGAGGTTCTGATATGAACATATTATCTGCCGGTCATATGCGGTGGATGTTCATATTATCCACCGGTCATACGCGAGGGAGGTTCTCATATTATCCTCCGGTCATACGATGGGGAGGTTCTCATATGAACATATTAACTGCCAGTCATACGCGAGGGAGGTTCTCATATTATCCACCGGTTATACGTGAGGGAGGTTCTCATATTATCCTCCGGTCATACGTGGGGGAGGTTCTGATATGAACATATTATTCGCTGGTCATACGCGGTGGAGGTTCATGTTATCCACCGGTCATATGCGAGGGAGGTTCTCATATTATCCTCCGGTCATACATGGGGGAGGTTCTGATATGAACATATTATTCGCCGGTCATACGCGGTGGAGGTTCATATTATCCACCGGTCATACACGGTGGAGGTTCTCATATGAACATATTATCCACCGGTCATACGCGGTGGAGGTTCATATTATCCGCCGGTCATACGCAAGGGAAGTTCTCATATTATCCTCCGATCATATGTGGGGGAGGTTCTGATATGAACATATTATCCGCCGGTCATACGCGGTGGAGGTTCATATTATCCGCCGGTCATGCGCGAGGGAGGTTCTCATAGTATCCACCGGTCATACGCGAGGGAGGTTCTCATATTATCCTCCGGTCATACGTTGGGGAGGTTCTCATATGAACATATTATCCGCCGGTCATACACGGTGGAGGTTCATATTATCCGCCGATCATACGCGAGGGAAGTTCTCATATTATCCTTCGGTCATATGTGGGGGAGGTTCTGATATGAACATATTATCGGCCGGTCATACACGGTGGAGGTTCATATTATCCACCGGTCATATGTAAGGGAGGTTCTCATATGAACATATTATCCGCCGGTCATACGCAGTGGAGGTTCATATTATCCGCCGATCATACGCGAGGGAGGTTCTCATATTATCCTTCGGTCATATGTGGGGGAGGTTCTGATATGAACATATTATCCGCCGGTCATACACGGTGGAGGTTCATATTATCCACCGGTCATATGTAGGGGAGGTTCTCATATGAACATATTATCCGCCGGTCATACGCAGTGGAGGTTCTCATATGAACATATTATCCGCTGGTCATACGTGGTGGAGGTTCTCATATGAACATAGTATCCGCCGGTCATACGCGGTGGAGGTTCATATTATCCGCGAGGGAAGTTCTCATATTATCCTTCGGTCATAGGTGGGGGAGGTTCTGATATGAACATATTATCTGCCGGTCATACGCGGTGGAGGTTCATATTATCCACCGGTCATATGCGGTGGAGGTTCTCATATGAACATATTATCTGCCGGTCATATGCGAGGGAGGTTCTCATATTATCCACCGGTCACACCCGAGGGAGGATAAGACCGGCGGATAATATGTTCATATGAGGACCTCCCCAACGTATGACCAGAGGATAATATGAGAACCTCCCTCGCGTATGACCGGTGGACAATATGAACCTCCACCGCATATGACCGGCAGATAATATGTTCATATCAGAACCTCCCCCGCGTATGACCGGAGGATACAATGAGAACTTCCGTCGCGTATGACCGGCGGATAATATGAACCTCCACCGCGTATGACCGGCAGATAATATGTTCATATGAGAACCTCCCCCGCGTATGACTGGCAGATAATATGAGAACCTCCACCGCATATGAATGGCGGACACATAAGTTTTTAAGTCTATAAACACTATTTGATTTGAATATTCTTTTGAATAGTCTTACCATTGACATATTCATTCGTTCAAACCAGTTGATCTATTTTGTAACTTGGCTTTTAGTCGCTGGGCTCCGGCATCTGGGCTTTTAGTCACAACTGAAATAAAAATAAGTGAGAATATCTTGGAGCGAATTTCTGCAACAATTTCACCGCCTGGTGGGACCCATTTAAAATAATACATTCCCTGTGTCTAATCCTACATTTTGATATACCATACGTCCCATTATATTGAATATACCAGCTGAAATCGATCCTGTAATTGTAAACATCGAGTCTATTTTTAGCTGTTTTATCGGCGCGTGTTTGCGTGTTCGCCATTACAATATTCACACTAAAACAGCCATATTGTAGCTAAAAACGAATGCACAGTATTCCACTGCGTTATTTGATACCCAAAACTTGTTGTTTGCTAGCGTATTCATCGAGAAATCTAAATTCTAAACATTAATGTCGAACGCAGTTTTTCGTGTTTGTGGCATTTTATGTTAGGTCAGTTGTCGACCGAATAATGTAACTTCCGGTGTCCGGTCAGTGACGGGGTTAATATGTGTGGATAGAGCGAATGTGGACCTTTCGTGAGACACCAAAAGGAGCCCTCTACGCGCTGTATTCCTCGAGATATCGGCCGTCCCACGCAATTTGAAAATCCCGTCCCGCAGATTGTCATGCTATCCCAAATTCCACCCCATGTTAGGTCAGTTGTCGATCAAATAATGCAACTTCTGGTGTCCGGTCAGTGGTGGGATAGGGGCGTGGATAGGGCGAATGTGGGCCTTTCGTTAGACACCAAAATGAGCCCCCTACGCCCTGTATTCCTCGAGATACCGGCCGTCCCACGCAATTTGAAATTTTGTCCCGCAGATTGTCGTTTTGTCCCATATCCCATCCCATCCCGCAGATTGTCATGTCCCCTCGTGTGTCTCTTTGGTTGTAGTTTGTATACGCCATTCTCAGATGAGGAGCTAGTGGTGATACGAGGGATGGTTTGTCTACATATCTCGTGGTCCGGGTGGGGTCGAAATTGGATTCTGATGATACTGAGTCGATGGTCTAGTTGTATGTGTTCATAAATGTTGGTATCAGTGTCGTATGAGCAGGGTTCGCGCTGCCACTTGCCAAATTTGCCAATGGCAAAAATAATTCACATTTGGCAAAAAATATTTTCATTTGGCAAACGTTTTGGCAAGTCACTTTTTAATTCCTCAAGAAAGTTGAAAAATATTGGTCAATCAATACCATTCATTTCAGGAAACTCACAATCATAGTGGTGTTTTATAAGGTCTTGGCAAAGTTAACACCTTTATAAAGATGCAGTTAATCTGATAGCATTAGTATCGATGGGTGAAGGGATTACCCGTGTTTAGTGTGGTGGTGGTGGTTGTGGTGTTTACATAGCTAATCCTCTTGTAATGTGCCCTTTTGACGAAGCAATCCTTCTACAATTTTAATGTTCGGTGATTGGTTTATTGTGTAATAAACCACAAAATAAGACTCGATGTTATTATACTATCAGGGAACATTTGGCAAATTCTAAAAGAATTGGGCAAAAAATATTTCATTTGGCAAATAATTTGGCAAAAGTAAATTTTGGTCCAGCGCGGACCCTGCGTATGAGTGGAAGGTGAACCTTCCACGTTTGGTATTTCGCATCTACAGCATATCCACGAGATGCTCTTTCGGTGTAGGTTGCTATACTTCCCCAGATTCATTTCCAGACATATGGAATACCATATACTACAGTCAACACAACATAGTCATTGTGGGTTCCATGTCATATCTGACATTAGCCGCATGGACACCTTTATTCCGCCTTTTGTCTGGGGTTCGATTCAATGTCTCCCACACTAATTAGGGTCAAGATGAATTTTGATTTCGTTGTACTCATCGCTATAGGCCATGTAATTTGGCAAATTTACTTTATAGCTTCGACTCAATCGACTGGTTTGTAAGAATAAATCAATTGATATCAGTGAAATAAAAAAAAAACAATTTCATAGCTACATCCCATTAAGCACTAATAAAAAATACTAATATGAAAATATGTTTAATCTTCCATTATTTATTTCTTTCATTATAGACGGCTTTCTCAGCTAATATTTTTACACTATTTCCGTGTAGTTTTGTTAATTTAAATCCAGTCGATACTAAACTAAAATTTGTAACACTTTTTGTTTGAGAACATTACCATGTGATTGAGAAAACATAGATGCATATCTAATCAGGAACAATATTTTATGTATATATCTTACTGACAAATCACCCTCAGTGTTCCATGCATCCGCCACCTCGTCACATGTACTGCAACTGCGTATTCAAACGTAACGAGAATTATTCTTCGAAATGACAAAACAATGTAGGTTTCTTATCTCAAAATTGACAAATTAGCCAAATCTTTGTATAATGTCGGTCGGCATATTAAAATTCTTTTAACTCATTAAGATAGCACACATTTAAAACACACTATGTCATTATGGTATATTTGTCTAATTTCAGATATGGTCCATCATTTACCTACTGCTACTCGCTCTATCGTTTGCCTTGTTCTGCTGTGAAACTGTTGAGGAATTCCGTGTGCCAGTCAACAAAAAACAAATGGCACTGATTAAATCATATATGAACTTCACTAATCCGAAAATAGAAATGTACTTTACAACTACACAACACCCTACTGCAACCTCGATTTACCGCGTGCTCCAAATAATATTCACAATCGATTTTTATTTAAGATTCTTTGTGAGCCCATCCAAAAAAGAGTTCATTATAAACTTTCTGAATGCGCTAGATTTAGTGATAATTCCAGGATTCTGGGCTTCTTTTGCAATGTCAAGATTTGTTTCGAAATTTATGGATAACACGTATTTAACCGTCTATGCGATTCTGAAAGCAATGGAAGTTCTCAGAATCCTACGCTTCTTCAGATTAGCGAATCAATTCAAAGGATTGAAAATCCTGTTATTATCAGTCAAGGCAAGCGCCAATGAACTGAAACTATTGTTCGCATCCCTTGGCATCGTTCTTCTAATGTTCGCAATGATCGAGTATGAAATGGAGATAACCAATGCGCATGCGTTCGAAGACGCGTTCGAAGGACTATGGTGGTCGTGTTTAACCATGACAACAGTGGGATATGGTGACGTCGTGCCAAAAACTATTGGAGGCAGAATCTTCGCTGGATTGTGTGCTGTTTGTGGTTTATTGGTGTTGTCAATGCCGATCGCCATGATTGCAGATAAATTCAGCGAGAGGTACTCATTCCACAAAAACAGCACAATGCACTCACATGTCGTTCTTAAGACGAAACTACTGAGGGAAATGTCAAAAGCTAAAGTGGCGAGAAAAACTGCATCGTGTGGTCTACATTCGATTCAGGAGTCACCGCAGAAGACAAATAAGTCACAGAACCTCACCACCATTGCACGTACATGACGTCACAGAACCTCACCACCATTACAACTATATGACGTCACAGAACATCACCACAATTACACATACATGACGTCACATAACATCACCACCATTACACACATGACGTTACATAACATCGCCACATTGTACATACATGACGTCACAGAATATCGCCACCATTACACGTACCTGGCATCACAACTTCACCACCATTGTATGCATATGACGTCACATAACCTCACCAACATTACACATACATGACGTCACTGAACCTCACACCAATCACACGTATATGACGTCACATAACCTCACCACCATTACACGTACGTGACGTCACATAACCTCACCACCATTACACGTTCATCGCGTCGTCAGAGAAGTATACTGTTAAACCTCAACATGTTGAGGTGTTGATAACTCATTTGTTTTGTATCTGAACAATATAACTGTTGACAGACCGTTTCATTATTGATTAGCTGGAACCAACGTAATACTTCTTGACAGTAATGGGATTCCTGCTATTTGTTCTAGACGACGATCGAATGCGTGAATGATCAACAGTCTCTGTGGTATATTTTTCTGTTTTAGTTTAGTTTATATTTATTCCCCAAATTGGCTGACGACACAATGCATAATCAATTAACTTCACCCTCTGTGAACCTCATTCTGCAGAGTAATGAAGTAACCCCCGGGTTATATATGGTACCGGTTGGCAAAGCGTGTCGACCTGGATGGTATTAAGTTCAGTGCATTTTGGAGAAAAAATACCAAATCCAGAACTAATTGCAACAGAATGTTACCTTGCAGGAATAAGTACATAAACATTTATCAAATTTGTGGAAATTTTGTCAAATCATAAATATATGGATTTCAGGGACGTATATACAATATTGAAATGTGCAAGTCCTTTCAGCTGCATGCCAATATCAGTAGATCTCATTTACCTGATTACAGAAAAGAAACTATTCCCAGATTTGTTAAGTACAATGCGAGTTACGTGCAGTCAAAAAAGGGATTTTATCTGATTTCGGGGCCTCAATTTCTGAGAATGAGCCAAATTCCACATGTGTTTTTAAAACTAGAGGAAATTAAGGCTGAAGGGGTCACTCTCGCCATAAAAAGTGCTGAAGGGTACACGGGTTTTGAAAATGTGCTGAAGGTTACCCAGGTTTTGAAATGTCGTTCTAAATGACGTTTAGTTTTCGTATCTGCCATGATTTCTGTTAGGGAATAATTGTTTCTGTTACAATGAACATTAAAATGAACTAAAAACAAACTGCTAATGGGCGCCAGACTTTCATAAACACAGTTTAAGTAACGTTGTTAGTGCCGATCACAAACCCTGGGTACCCTTTAGCACATTTTCAAACCCTGTGTACCCTTCAGCACTTTTTTTGGTGAGAGTGACCCGTTCAGCGAAATTAAGGGCTTTATCATTGTTTTAGAAGTTCTATCAATAGATTATACATAAAACATTATAACTTCAATGCATCTATTATTAAGAAGACAATGATTTTCCCAAACAGAATGTGTTCCATTGTATGGTCTCTGACACAGAACTGACGTGAGGAAATGCCATATTTAACTCAATAAATTGATATCCGAATGCTCTGCTTGTATCATAACCTTTTCGGCACACTGGATTGAACAAATTGTAAAGGAACTTCACAAAGCAATTGTTGAAGAAAATAATGTTATTTCCCTATGAATTTCTAGCGTTGACTCATTTCCAAAAAATGCAAGTTTAGGGTATTTTTTTCATTTCTAAAAGGTTTTTGGCATACAACAAATGTTTTTAAGGTGTTTAATGGAAAACATTATTTGAACTGTACTCCTACAACACTTTAGTGTTGCAAAATAGCATTATATATGTTATGTCATCGAATGTCGCATGATTTCACTCATTTTTCCGGAAACTGACTCCAAATTTGAACATCAGTGTATAGGGGTAGGGGAAATCAAAACATCCAATCTTGTCATAGCCACTTGAGACACATGGTTATTTTATTCCAGTTCGTGTGGATTAATGTTGCATTATAAAACAGCTTAGTGCTTAACTGGAAGTTAACCCTTTACCCAACAGAACGGCCCTGAGCCAATGCATTCTCTTATATATGCGAGTCGACCATAGGTCGCCTGGCATATATAAGAGAATGCATTGGCTTAACACATTAAAAATTATAAAATTGTTAAAGAATGTAAGAAAAAATGGTAAAAAGTGTTAAAAAAGATCTTTTTTAGGCCAATGCATTCTCTTATATATGCGAGGCGACCTATGGTCGACTCGCATATATAAGAGAATTCATTGGCACAGGGCATATCTGTAACCATCACAATGTGGTCAATGAGCCGGTTCCAATGATATCCATATAGAATTTTAAGGTCGTGTTTTATAAAAAATAATGATCATTTCGCTGCCAAATTACAACAAAAAAAGATCATAGCTCTGACAATGAACATAAAAAAGGGAAGTGGTAAATTATACACAAAAGAGCAATATATGCAGAAGCTGTTAAAAGTAAAGTTGTATACTTCAATGTGTATCTTTTCAAAGTTTATGCTTTCTCCTATCCCATGCCGTTCAAATTTGGAGTAAGTTTCCCGAAAGATGAGTGCAATCCAGTGGCATTCGTTTACATAACCATTGAAATTCAATGGAGCGTCCTGATTTTTTGGCGAAAACGCTGTGCCAATGCATTCTCTTATATATATGCGAGTCGCCCATATGTCGCCTCGCATGTATAAGAGAATCCATTGGCCTAACAATATTTACCTTGATCTTGTAAGCCAAAGCATTCTTTAATATATGCCCTATGGGCGACTCGTATATATAAGAGAATGCACTGGCACATGGTGTTTAATGCTGCACCAGCGCTGCTCCCGTCATGAAAGTGTTAATAGTTGGAAATTTATCGACGTCCTTATCGGTGATTTCAGTTCATTATTGTGAACAAATGTAATAGAACCGACAACGCAGCTGGTCCTGTCACTGATTCGCGACCATATTGGATCCATCCGGCTCCCGTTCCGCATTCCATTTATGGAGTTTTGAATATTGATGAATTCCATATACATGTGTGGAGCTTTTGAATATTCATGAATTCCATATATGGAATGCACCTCCAGAACTTTCAACTGTAGCAGTTAAACCGCGGAAAGGGGAGCTGGATGAATTCAATATGGCTGCGACTTAGTGATCTCACTTATTACATTGGTTTATAATTGATTGTTGCAAACCTATCCCAAGAATGATACCCATATGTGCAATAATTTTTTACAATGATTATTATAAACTATATTGTTAGTGTCTGTTGTGGAGCAGGCAGTGGTGGGGGATTTGTGAGTTACAAATATGGTACCACTAAGGTTGTGGTGCCAGGTGAGGGGAGAAATTGGACCGTTGTTTCCTGATAGGTTTACCTTAGGACTTTATAAAATGATGGTAAAGGGCGATCTGCTGGGGCATATATATAACGGCCTATCTAAAACAAATGTTATCACATAATTAGCCCCTAAACCCGGCCTCATATTGTTTTTGTAAGACACACGTGTATTATCGTCACGCGCAGTGACGTAAGAGCTTTGCCCACTGATGTCGATGTCAATGCCGGAACTTTATTATAGTGTTAATTAGAATATAGTTATGATATTCGATTTGTGTTGGTTATTTAGTGTGGGTTGTGAGATAGACACGACCGTGTGATAAGGTTGTTGAACGGTTTTGTCAACATGTAAAGACACATTTAAAATCGAACTATATTTTTCTTGAAGGTGTCTGCTTCCTCTTTGGTTGTGATAAGGGACTCGATATCATTTTTGTTTTAATCCCATCCGTTGTCGAGATCGTTTTTCCTTGCTAAAATTAGATTATGTGATAAAATGGATCTCAAATTCGTCGCAATTCTATACTAAATGTATTACCCTCGTCCGCTAAATTACGTTTTGAAATATCTGTCAAAAATTTTATATTCTAGAATGAATTATCTAATAAAGAACAGTTAAGCTAGTTCAGATAAAAATAAAACAAATTTCTAAACAATCCGTATGTTTTGGTAGGAAAATATAACAAATATAACAGGATGGGCAAGGACTATGCTTTCAAAAATTAACAGACAGACTATTATACTATAATATGAACCAAGTCTCAATTTGCAAACCTCATCCACCAAGTGGAAATAATTCATACGTTTTCCCCTACCCCAGTATTCCCGATTTTTCGATTATCTATTATATATCTTTGGAACATCTGTCTGCCTGCCTGCCTGCCTGCCTGCCTGCCTGTCTGTCCGCCTACCCGCCTGCCTGCATGCATGCATGCATGCATACATGTGTTATATGCCCTGGGCTCGACCGATCCGACTCAAACTTGGTATGTAGGCATACTTTGATCCCGGGAACAATATGGGCGGGTCAAATTTCAAGTGCGATCGTGTCCTTGAACTTGACCTTGACCTCGCTCATATATGCTCATATAGGCATGTTTCTGAACCGATCAATTTTTTTGTCTTTCTCCTAATACTTTTCAAATCCCGGGAGCAATATGGGCGGGTCCAATTTCACGTGCGACCGTGTCATTGACCTTGGCCTTGCTCATATACGCTCATATAGGGATGTTTCTGGACCGATCGAACAATAGTTTTTTCTTTCTCCTAATACTTTTCAACGTTGTTCGCTCAGTATTGTTCAACGATCACAAAGAAATTCATAAATAGCCCGGACGAATTCGGGCACTTCAGCTAGTTTTCATATAATTATCAAAAACGTATCTTTCAGAAATATTAGACCATTAGTTTAAATAGTGCACGGATTGCAAACGTTTGGAATATACATGTATTTTCCGAAATTTGGTTTTAAATTGTGCATTGTTATTTTGTTTTTTCAATCATAAAGGCTTATATATTTAAACTGTTGCAACCGAATTGAAGAATAGAAGAGATATAAATAAATATTATTAAGTAAAATTAAGTGGTTTAAAGCACAAGAAAAATATGGCCAACAAAATCCAAAATGGCTGCCAATGTGGTGGCAGAAATGAATATAAATGTTGAATGTTCGTCATACCCGCCTAAATGTCAACATCATATCATCGAACTTATTAATTTAGTCGTTGGTATTTTCTCTGTTCCTGCGATTGAATGAACTCAGCCGTACTTGTAGTACCACTAGAGCAGTACGATCTTAAAGGTGTACGTTCATATACTGCACGGCATTTTATTGCAGGGATTTTCTCATATAGAAAATCCTTTGGATCCAGAATATGACAGAAAACATGCATATAAAATGCATCTTTACCAATGCTAACGAAACGAGAAGTAATATATAGTTCCACACATGTTGGTGCTAAAGACATTTGCCTTCAAATACACGTATGATCGATTCTTGGCTGTATAATACCTGTATGATCGATTCTTACCTGTATAATACATGTATGATCGATTCTTACCTGTATAATACATGTATGATCGATTCTTACCTGTATAATACATATATGATCGATTCTTACCTGTATAATACATGTATGATCGATTCTTACCTGTATAATACATGTATGATCGATTCTTACCTGTATAATACATGTATGATCGATTCTTACATGTATAATACATGTATGATCGATTCTTACCTGTATAATACATGTATGATCGATTCTTACCTGTATAATACATGTATGATCGATTCTTACCTGTATAATACCTGTATGATCGATTCTTACCTGTATAATACCTGTATGATCGATTCTTACCTGTATAATACCTGTATGATCGATTCTTACCTGTATAATACCTGTATGATCGATTCTTACCTGTATAATACATGTATGATCGATTCTTACCTGTATAATGCATGTATGATCGATTCTTACCTGTATAATACATGTATGATCCATTCTTACCTGTATAATACATGTATGATCGATTCTTACCTGTATAATACATGTATGATCGATTCTTACCTGTATAATACATGTATGATCGATTCTTACATGTATAATACATGTATGATCGATTCTTACCTGTATAATACCTGTATGATCGATTCTTACCTGTATAATACCTGTATGATCGATTCTTACCTGTATAATACCTGTATGATCGATTCTTACCTGTATAATACCTGTATGATCGATTCTTACCTGTATAATACCTGTATGATCGATTCTTACCTGTATAATACATGTATGATCGATTCTTACCTGTATAATACATGTGTGATCGATTCTTACCTGTATAATACCTGTATGACCGATTCTTACCTGTATAATACCTGTATGATCGATTCTTACCTGTATAATACCTGTATGATCGATTCTTACCTGTATAATACATGTGTGATCGATTCTTACCTGTATAATACATGTGTGATCGATTCTTACCTGTATAATACATGTATGATCGATTCTTATCTGTATAATACCTGTATGATCGATTCTTATCTGTATAATACCTGTATGATCGATTCTTACCTGTATAATACCTGTATGATCGATTCTTACCTGTATAATACCTGTATGATCGATTCTTACCTGTATAATACATGTGTGATCGATTCTTACCTGTATAATACATGTGTGATCGATTCTTACCTGTATAATACATGTATGATCGATTCTTACCTGTATAATACATGTATGATCGATTCTTATCTGTATAATACATGTATGATCGATTCTTACCTGTATAATACATGTATGATCGATTCTTACCTGTATAATACATGTATGATCGATTATTACCTGTATAATACATGTATGATCGATTCTTACCTGTATAATACCTGTATGATCGATTCTTACCTGTATAATACCTGTATGATCGATTCTTACCTGTATAATACATGTGTGATCGATTCTTACCTGTATAATACATGTGTGATCGATTCTTACCTGTATAATACATGTATGATCGATTCTTACCTGTATAATACATGTATGATCGATTCTTACCTGTATAATACCTGTATGATCGATTCTTACCTGTATAATACCTGTATGATCGATTCTTACCTGTATAATACCTGTATGATCGATTCTTACCTGTATAATACATGTATGATCGATTCTTACCTGTATAATACATGTGTGATCGATTCTTACCTGTATAATACATGTGTGATCGATTCTTACCTGTATAATACATGTGTGATCGATTCTTACCTGTATAATACATGTATGATCGATTCTTACCTGTATAATACATGTGTGATCGATTCTTACCTGTATAATACCTGTATGATCGATTCTTACCTGTATAATACCTGTATGATCGATTCTTACCTGTATAATACATGTATGATCGATTCTTACCTGTATAATACATGTATGATCGATTCTTACATGTATAATACATGTATGATCGATTCTTACCTGTATAATACCTGTATGATCGATTCTTACCTGTATACTACCTGTATGATCGATTCTTACCTTTATAATACATGTGTGATCGATTCTTACCTGTATAATACATGTGTGATCGATTCTTACCTGTATAATACATGTATGATCGATTCTTACCTGTATAATACATGTGTGATCGATTCTTACCTGTATAATACATGTATGATCGATTCTTGCGAGATAAGTGCATGCCATTTACAGGCAAAATTCGGTAGCATCGCTACAGGTGGTACTACAGAGATTTTACTTCTCACGTAGTTACGTGTACATATGCATATACAGATGCATTTATATGCATGTTTCCGTTCATATTTTGGCACCATATCGTTTTCTACGACCCTGCTGAATATACCGTGCAAACTTGCCAGTGTATGAACGTACACTAACAATCGCTGCGAGTAGCCAAAATGCGAACAGACCCCACGTCTGTGATAATGATTTTGTGTGGGCCGACTACGGGCAATTTGTACCGATGTTCGCTGTGTATGCATGTATATACATGTACGACTTTCGCGGAACTCCACAAAATGTGGGTAAAATGTCGGCGGTGGCAGCGGTCTTATCGATTCATAAGGGGAGATAAACCACGCACGGAGTTGGGTAGAGGTGTTTGAAAATCAGGAGACATACATTATTTATCAACCGATAAAGAACATAGTAGTACAGTGAAATATATATATTCTCTCTACTCTGCCTTGAATAGAAATTATAATAGGTTCAACATGAGAACATTTATAATACATGTATGATCGATTCTTACCTGTATAATACATGTATGATCGATTCTTACCTGTATAATACATGTATGATCGATTCTTACCCGTATAATACATGTATGATCGATTCTTACATGTATAATACATGTATGATCGATTCTTACCTGTATAATACATGTATGATCGATTCTTACATGTATAATACCTGTATGATCGATTCTTACCTGTATAATACATGTATGATCGATTCTTACCTGTATAATACATGTATGATCGATTTTTACCTGTATAATACATGTATGATCGATTCTTGCCTGCATAATACATGTATGATCGATTCTTGCCTGTATAATACATGCATGATCGATTCTTACCTGTATAATACATGTATGATCGATTATTACCTGTATAATACATGTATGATCGATTCTTACCTGTATAATACATGTATGATCGATTCTTTCCCGTATAATACATGTATGATCGATTCTTACCCGTATAATACATGTATGATCGATTCTTACCTGTATAATACATGTATGATTGATTCTTACCTGTATAATACATGTATGATCGATTCTTGCCTGCATAATACATGTATGATCGATTCTTGCCTGTATAATACTTGCATGATCGATTCTTACCGGTATAATACATGTATGATCGATTATTACCTGTATAATTCATGTATGATCGATTCTTACCTGTATAATACATGTATGATCGATTCTTACCCGTATAATACATGTATGATCGATTCTTACCCGTATAATACATGTATGATCGATTCTTACCTGTATAATACATGTATGATCGATTCTTACCTGTATAATACATGTATGATTGATTCTTACCTGTATAATACATGTATGATCGATTCTTACCTGTATAATACATGTATGATCGATTCTTACCTGTATAATACATGTATGATCGATTCTTACCTGTATAATACCTGTATGATCGATTCTTACCTGTATAATACATGTATGATCGATTCTTACCTGTATAATACATGTATGATCGATTCTTACCTGTATAATACCTGTATGATCGATTCTTACCTGTATAATACCTGTATGATCGATTCTTACCTGTATAATACATGTATGATCGATTCTTACATGTATAATACATGTATGATCGATTCTTACCTGTATAATACATCTGTGATCGATTCTTACCTGTATAATACATGTATGATCGATTCTTACCTGTATAATACATGTATGATCGATTCTTACCTGTATAATACAAGTATGATCGATTCTTACCTGTATAATACATATGTGATCGATTCTTACCTGTATAATACATCTGTGATCGATTCTTACCTGTATAATACATGTATGATCGATTCTTACCTGTATAATACAAGTATGATCGATTCTTACCTGTATAATACATATGTGATCGATTCTTACCTGTATAATACATGTATGATCGATTCTTGCGAGATAAGTGCATGCCATTTACAGGCAAAATTCGGTAGCATCGCTACAGGTGGTACTACAGAGATTTTACTTCTCACGTAGTTACGTGTACATATGCATATACAGATGCATTTATATGCATGTTTCCGTTCATATTTTGGCACCATATCGTTTTCTACGACCCTGCTGAATATACCGTGCAAACTTGCCAGTGTATGAACGTACCCTAACAATCGCTGCGAGTAGCCAAAATGCGAACAGACCCCACGTCTGTGATAATGATTTTGTGTGGGCCGACTACGGGCAATTTGTACCGATGTTCGCTGTGTATGCATGTATATACATGTACGACTTTCGCGGAACTCCACAAAATGTGGGTAAAATGTCGGCGGTGGCAGCGGTCTTATCGATTCATAAGGGGAGATAAACCACGCACGGAGTTGGGTAGAGGCGTTTGAAAATCAGGAGACATACATTATTTATCAACCGATAAAGAACATAGTAGTACAGTGAAATATATATATTCTCTCTACTCTGCCTTGAATAGAAATTATAATAGGTTCAACATGAGAACATTTACCATGTATGAATATGAATCATTCAGAACATTTACCATCAATGAATACAAGAAAACTAAGATGCATGCATCAGGTCGGCCGTGAACTATCTACCATAGAATTGTTGTAGCTATCGATTATACATTTTGGAACACCTGTCTGTATGTATGTGTGTATGCATGAATGCATGTGTGTATGTGTTATAGACTCTAACACACTGCTCGACTGATCCGACTCGGATTTGGTATTTAACGTGTCAACTTGACCTCGCTCATAGGCATGTTTCTGGACCTTGACCGATCCGACTAAAAAATTGTGTGTAGGACTACTTCGATCCCGGGAGCAATATGGACGGGTCCAATTTCACGTGGGACCATGTTCTCGAACGTGCTGATGTAGGCATGTTTCTGGACTATTTGGACGGGTCAAATCTTGATCCCGACCTGACTTTGACATTCAAAAAGATCAATTCAAGGTCAAATCTGGTAAAACGGAAGTATTTCAACGAAATATAATACCTACTGTTACTTTTGTCCCAGGAGTGTTTCGGGTGGGTCAAATTATGACCCTGACCTGATCTTGACATTCAAAATTGTCAATTCAAGGTCAAATCGGGTAAAGCCGGGCGGATTTCGACGGGTATTTTTGTCGTGACTTTTGTCCGGGGAGTGTTTTGGACGGGTCAAATCGTGACCCGACATGACGTTCACCTTTAAAATGGTCAATTCAAGGTTAAATCGCGCAATTCTCCGAAAATCAGAGGGGAACATCCCGGACGAAGTAGGGTCCACCATCTACTATTATATATTTCTAGATTTAGTTACAAACTAAATACCTGTATATTGTACAAAGAAATGTTTGACAAAAATATCTGTATCAATATTACCATACGGGTCATTAAAATAGATACGACGAAACAAATTTTGAAGGGTGCATGGTATCAGGTAAATTTTTATATTTCAAATGATGACAGGAATGCGGAAAGTTGAAGTACCTACGTAATACTGACTATCCGAATGAAGAGATATACATGTATATAAAAACCAAAATAGAAGATGACTGCTGGCGACAATGTTTTCCAAAAAAATTCAAAGCATTCGATAGCTCCCATCTAGTTGTCAGCCCGAAGATCAATATAAAGTGTGGTGACTATCAGATGAGGGATATGACTGTACAGTTGCTAAACAATTCAGTCACGCAAAAGAGGATCAAACAGTAAGATACCAAATTGCTGCCTGTGGTAATGTTTTTTAACGAAATTCGGGAAAATTAGATTACTCTCACCCTGGTTATCCAGAAGATCATTGTGGAATCTGGTGACGATCGGACAAGGGGTGTCGTCTGTAGGATCAACCAAATTATTTAGCCATAAAAATAGTAAAATTCCAGATCACCGCTGGCAGTGATGTCTTCACAAGGACAGCTTGAGAACAAAACATGGCTCACATCTAGCGGTGACCCAAACTATCCACGTGAGAAAAAGTTCTCCAATAAAAGCTGGCTGCAGGGTGCGCCAATTGATTCAAATTCGAAATTTAACAGGGTGTACTGCTTGTGGCCATGTTTTCCCCGCATATTTGATAGACCTATGGACAAAACCACTCAATCCGTTGAATCAATATACATGTATACATGGATTAATTTATATGCATTGTTATACACAGTACTGGTATATAAAGGTACTGAAAATAACAATATTACTAGTATACACAAAATAAACCATATATCATGGCTATCGGTTCTAATATCCGAATATGACAGCTGATAACTTGGTGTGAATTGAAGAGTGTTGGTGTCTCAAGCATATCTAACCCTCCACGTTAGAAACATGCCATTAAATGTCATAAGTATAATCTAGCTTGAGGACAGAAGTTATCCATAAAACCCCCCTTAATTCAACCAGGTCCTCGCGCGATGTATGGTCGATCACATGATGATCTAGGGGGGATTAGAATTGTTGTATAAAAACAGCACTGCATGTAAATATAAAATAAAATAGTGCTACATCTTATTACAGATTATTGCCATATATAATCAGTGACTATACAAACAGTCTGACAAAATAAAGTTTCAGTGACACTCTATCCGAAGAGGGGAATAATTCCATCTGTTACAGTCAATGGAGCAATTATGAATCTGGAAAGGTGAAATTTCTAACTAATACTAGATATCGACATGACGCGATAACATATAACGTAAATGTAATATGGCCGCTGGCGACCATTTTTTCCTATAAAATAAAAAAAATATTTGATAGCTCTCATCTGATAGATCAATATCAAGATAAATATCAAGTTTAGTGATGATCGGATGAGTGAAGTGGACTGTGCTAAACGGTTTAGTAATGCTTAAAAAGATTTTTACCTTAATATTTTTATGTTCACTTTATAAACTTCACTGAGTCATCTTTGTCATGTATTGAGTTTGATATCTTTTGTTAACAGTTTATAAATCATGTATGTCTCATGTTTGTTATTTTAATTTATGTGTTTATTATCATTAAATAAAGTTGCATTCCTTAAAAAGATTCTTACCTCAATGTTTTTATGTTCACTTTATAAACTCCACTGAGTCATCTTTGTCATGTATTGAATTTGATATCTTTTGTTAACAGTTTATAAATTATGTATGTCTCGTGTTCGTTATTATATTATATACACTTTATAGTGTGTTTCAGAACGAAAACAAAATGAATAAAATCAACAAATTTGTAAATTTAAAAACAATTCAAACGTTGTTGTATTCCATGTCCCAGCCCGGACATATACACCAAATTTCAATAATATTCATTGAGAAACAACGGACCAAACGCCATATAACACCCCGTATGCATCTTTTATTCCGAGTTGGCCTTTTATTCCGAGTTGGCACTCGCCGATTGGGGCGAGTTAGCCATGAGGCGAGTACACCGATTCCGACACCTTTTCTATTTGCAGCAGGTTAAGTTTACGCGTAATTTAATTCACAAAGTTCCCCAATTGGTATCGTAAATAGAGCGACCTTATTTGACAGAGAATGCCTCTGTTATTGATTATAAAGTTGCTATACATTAAAAACGACAATTCACATGCTCGTTCAAGCGCAGTAGTCTATTTTCCCCATGTTGAAGGACATCCACAAATACTAAATAACGCTAACTTACTGCCGAATGTTTTACACGACAACTGTTAACATATTTGGGCTGAATTCATCTGACGCGGTAATATTCCTCAAAATAAACAACAAAACCATCGTTACTTGGAAATGTAGTTTGGGCTAACATTTACATAAATCCTCCATATCATTATTCCGACACACACGTCAGATGAAAAAGTCACATGAAGTAACCGGCCAAATTGGCCGAAATGAATCATTCAGAACATTTACCATCTATGAATATGAATCATTCCGTTCTTGTATTGTCTTGTTTATTTTGTCTGTCGTGTGTGTAAGTATTTATTTATCTGCTTATTGCATACCGTTAAAATGACATGCTTAAATTTAACCTCGAATATTGTTTCCACTTTAACCCTTTACCCAACAAAACGGCCAAAACCGGCCAAATAAAGCTTCAACAGCCTAAAATATCTTCGGTCTGTCTCAATAGAACCATACAAATATTGGATATCATTGGAACCGGCTCCTTGACCAAATTGTGATAGTTACAGTTATGCCCTGTGCCAATGCATTGGCCTAAAAAGAATCTTTTTTTAACACTTTTTTACCATTTTTTCTTACATTCTTTAACAATTTTATAATTTTTAATGTGTTAAGCCAATGCATTCTCTTATATATGCGAGGCGACATATGGTCGACTCGCATATATAAGAGAATGCATTGGCACAGGGCCCTTCTGTTGGGTAAAGGGTTAAACCACTCCATACTGACTCTGCCAGCGTTATCATATATTTAATTGCGTTTTAATGGCATTGTCTTTGTATAGTTCCAGCGAAAAGCCACACACTCCCCTCTCGACAACAACCAACACTCATGACTTTTGAATACTTTCAGTTTGATGTTGAGAGTTTATATTCTATAATAATTTGTACAACAAAAAGGCTTTTAAAGGTTTGCTTTAGGTTTTAAGTCTGAGTTGGTGAGCTCCTAGTCTGTTTGCATTGTGAATTTCTCGCATGGCCTGATGTATGATTGACCTAATTTATACACGAAATTGATAGCTATAAGGCCCACTCTTTTGATGAACCCTTGTGCATGTCTGGAGTGAAATTAATCATAATCACACCACGGTATAAGACCTAAGTGAATCTTATTTTATGGGAATACGCTTCTATATAGTTATTTTTATAAGATAAAAAAGGCACATATACTGGTATATCCTCGCTTATGCATGTTGTTTGGCTGTGGTTCGTTAATTACGCTAGCGTATGGTCATATTATAATAGGGTCAACATCAGAACATTTCCCATCTATGAATATGAATCATTCTGTTCTTGTATTGTCTTGTTTCTTTTGTCTGTGTAAGTATTTATTGATCAGCCTATTGTATACCGGAAACGACGATAAAATGACATGCTTAAATTTAACCTCGAATATTGTTTCCACTTTAAACCACTCCTGACTGAAGCTGCCAGCGTTATCATATAATTAATTGCGCAACATTTTAATGGCATTGTCTTTGTCGTAGTTCCAGCGAATATCAACCTGTGGATCTGGATAATATCGATTATATGTAGACAAAGGATAGGATATTTTATTTTCAATATCCAAATATACATATACATAACATGGAAAGAACAAGACCAACAAATAACACATTCATGTAGTACTAGCTGGGGTATCCGGCGTTTCTCGGGTGAAGAGTGCATAAACTATTAGTGGCCCGTCAATTCATTTAAAATAATTATTGGTCATCTGGGATAAACAGCATCCATTGCATGATAAAGTCAAATGCAACTTTTAAGTTGATAATAAAGGTTTGTATTGCTAATTATGAGTGCCTCTTTTAATCAGTTGAGGTCAACAGCACCTATCCCGTGACATTCCCCGCGTCAGTTTACTTTTGTCTTTTGGGCATCAATTTTCCCATATATCGCTCTTTATTGATCATATAATTTATTACCCCCCCCCCCCTTTGAAGTCATCTGAGATCAAATTCAAAGTTGGCACAGATGCAATGTTCGATCCAAACATGGACAACATTGACAACCATCAATGGACGAACGCCGCGTTTCATATGTATACCCCCGTGCTGGTCCATGAGCATATCAAATACCATTCAAATGTGGCATATGATGCATTAGAGAGATATAGCGACTACGGACCGACAGACGAGCGGACGGACAGTTTAAACCTGTTTTACGGAAATCTCTAGGCTTAAACCGCCGTTTGACATCTAAATCCGTGAATTAAACCTGAGACCCTATGTCTAAGTGGTTTATGCCTGATCCAGCCAGATCCATGGTTTAGCAGTACTATCTCTTTATTATCGAGCTGATTAATCGTACTTACCTAAGATAGTGCGGAACGCCGCGTTTTATAGCGACAGCGGAAGTCGATAATTACGACAAGCTTAACCCTTTCAGTGCCAAGTCCGATTTTTGTATCAACCCATATTTCCTTGATCATTTTTCAAGAGCTCTTTCCATCAATGTATCACATTATTATAATCAATAAATTTGAAAAATGATCAAGGAAATATGGGTTGATACAAAAATCGGACTTGGCACTGAAAGGGTTAAGCATATTTTGATTGGAAATGTATAAGCGAGAAGTGCTCACACCTGTAGAGTGTGCGGGAATAAGTATTTTGTCAATTGCGATCCATTGGGCGTTTTATACCAGTGCTTGGGTATAAAATTGATGAAAACAACTAATTTGACATTATTGAATGAATTTCTCGATGGAGTGGGGTGCTCCATATGACTTTAATAACATTACCCACGTGTCCCTCGACCCAATAGAGGTCCATTGATAGTAAACGCAGAACGGAAGTCATTAGATCAAAATGTGTACATAAATCCCACGAATAGATGCCATGAGTAAATACCCATTACTCATGTATAGTCAGTGATAAAAATTCCAATATGTGTTATTGACATTTTACAATTAGTGGTGGTTCCATTTCCGGTGACAAACCATTATATTGCCAGTCTCATAAAAGTGCATAAATGCATTGAAGTGTAGGAATTATATTGTTCAAGAGGCAAGCGAGATAACCCGACCCAGGCCATGCAGGCAATGACAACCCGACCGGGGTGTATTTTGGGACTGGTTGTCCAGATGTTCTGATTAGAGTTGTTCCCAATGACGCTGCCACCTCCTATGTATGATGTAGCTGTACTCCACCAGGTGGCGTCCTGGGTCTGTGCCATAATGCGTAAGATTAAAATGAGAACTATTTTGTGCAATTAAATGTTGCTCATGTGAAGAGGATATGTCGCTTAACATGTTGTCAACGAAACCGAACAAAAACATTTTCATGTATCAATAAATACACATTTGTTACCCAAGTGTTGACAAAAATGGTTTCTCACTCTTGGAATGTTCATGGTCTATTTTTAACGCACGTGAGTGACCTTTGACCAACAGTTTTTGGTCCGATTAAGCGACAACAATTAGGTACGTTCGAGAGTCAATTACACTGTATCTGAAATTGAGACATATTTTCAGTTATACATAATGGGAAATTTTTGTATTGTTATTTGTTAAAGAATATCTACCTCTTCCGGACCACAATTACAACAATATATGTTTGTATAAAACCAGATTTTAAAAATACACACGTACAATTACCCTTGTCTGTGAATAATACACTGAAACAACTGAAGATTTGGGTATATTATATAATATATTTGGCTATAAAGACATAATAAAGTGGTTTATTCCTACAAAATACATAAACCGAAATAGCATGTTGCCTTTGTGGACAGTGCTAACAAGGCATATATAGAGAACAAACTTTTTTTACATTGTAGATTCATATTTTAAAGCACTCTTGATTACATTTCCGAGGATTATGGTTAAGCAACGCGATAAATAGGTGAGAATATTAAGAAAATGACAACTTGGTTAACCCTTTACCCAACAGAACGGCCCTGTGCCAATGCATTCTCTTATATATGCGAGTCGACCATAGGTCGCCTCGCATATATAAGAGAATACATTGGCTTAACACATTAAAAATTATAAAATTGTTAAAGAATGTAAGAAAAAATGGTAAAAAGTGTTAAAAAAAGTTTGTTTAGGCCAATGCATTCTCTTATATATGCGAGGCGACCTATGGTCGACTCGCATATATAAGAGAATGCATTGGCACAGGGCATAACTGTAACTATCACAATGTGGTCAAGGAGCCGGTTCCAATGATATCCATATGTGTATGGTTCTATTGAGACAGACCGAAGATATTTTAAACTGTTGAAGCTTTATTTGGCCGGTTTTGGCCATTTTGTTGGGTAAAGGGTTAATTATAAACGATTACTACTGGGCCAGACTCAACTCTATAGGGAAGATAACTCTATAGGGAAGATAACTCTATAGGGAAGATAACTCTATAACTCTATAGGGAAGATAACTCTATAGGGAAGATAACTCTATATGGAAGATAACTCTATAGGGAAGATAACTCTATAGGGAAGATAACTCTATAGGGAAGATAACTCTATAGGGAAGATAACTCTAACTCTATAGGGAAGATAACTCTAACTCTATATGGAAGATAACTCTATAGGGAAGATAACTCTATGGGGAAGATAACTATATGGGGAAGATAACTATATAGGGAAGATAACTCTATAGGAAAGATAACTCTATAGGGAAGATAACTCTATAGGGAAGACTCAACTCTACAGGGAAGATAACTCTATAGGGAAGACTCAACTCTATAGGGAAGACTCAACTCTATAGGGAAGACGCAACTCTATAGGGAAGACTCAACTCTATAGGGAAGATAACTATATAGGGAAGATAACTCTATAGGGAAGATAACTCTATAGGGAAGATAACTCTATGGGGAAGATAACTCTATAGGGAAGATAACTATAAAGGGAAGATAACTCTATAGGGAAGATAACTCTATAGGGAAGACTCAACTCTATAGGGAAGACTCAACTCTATAGGGAAGACTCAACTCTATAGGGAAGATAATCTGATCGTTAGGGGCCAGACTCAACACTATGGGGAAGATAATCTGATCGTTAGGGGCCAGACTCAACTCTATAGGGAAGATAATCTGATCGTAAGGGGCCAGACTCAACTCTATAGGGAAGATAATCTGATCGTAAGGGGCCAGACTCAACACTATGGGGAAGATAATCTGATCGTAAGAGATGAATATTTAACTAGGTTGTCCCATGTTTTGATCAAATATTTTTGTGTCGTATTCACAATTTTTTCTTGATATTTTCTTCGAAATTCATATTTTAAAACACGAATAAACTACGTGATTGCTCTAAGTTGCCTTTAAATGTGCACAATCTTTCATATATGTGATTTCCGGTTCCAAATTGGTATAGTTTATATCTATATTGTTATTCATGTTGGATCACATTGGCAACGTCACTAAAGCATACCACCTTCTGTTTATGTCCAGATGTATGTATCACTACTACAAGTGTCTATCCTCGTGTTTTCCCATATATTTTATTCAAATTTTAAATAAAGTTGAGAGAGTTAGATTGTATACTTAATTTGTGTCGGGTTGAACCATGTCGATCGGGTCTGGTTGTCCCTGCGTCGGGTATTTTATATTTTATTACACTCCTAAGACACGCAGTGAGGGGAAACTTAATGATTCTTGATTCGTGAAGTTTATTGATTAGTTTCATTTAGAAAGGCAACTACCCATAAATAATCTAATATATATTTTTGGGACTTCTTTTTGTCTGTCTGTCTGTTAGCCATGGCCGGGAAAACTGCCGGACGGATTTAGCCCAAACTTGCTATATAAGGGTAACAAAAACACGGGAATGGTCATCGGATCGCTTTTGAGAACGTCCGAGCACTCCTTCTCCATGCCCCCTGTCATCGTCCTTGGCAGGGAGTGGTTAACACAATCGATATTTGGTATTGCTAACCGAATAACGCTCTTTATTCTGTCCAAATTTGCGCCTACGGCTGTTTGCAAGCTATTTTCCATATTTGGTCTTGTTCACTGAATAACGCTCTTTATTCTGTCCATATTTGGTTTTGTTTATTATGTCCACTCGCTCTGGTTTTGACGTTCTCTGCAGTCTGATTTCACAGACGTTGCAGCAGAGTTCTGTTGTCGCTGATTTCACACACGTTGCAGTCTGATTTCACACACGTTGCAGGTCTCATTTGATAACATTTGCCACTAATTTCTGCTGCTCTCTACATAATTTTGTTGTCGCTGTTGAACTTCTCTCACACTTTACTTTTGACAATTCTACATATACTCTTGCCTTCCATGTTGACATGACTCCGCAGTCTGATTTCACACACGTTGCAGCAGAGTTCTGTCCACTCGCTCTGGTTCTGGCGTTCTCCGCAATCTGATTTCACACACGTTGCAGGTCTCATTTGATGAATTTAACCACGTTTTCTTGATGAATTTAACAACGTTTTCTGTTCTTATGTCTGTCTTCGTAATTCCAAGGAACGGGGGAGATTTTCATCGGGTAAGTTTTTCCGCCCGAGGTGATCTTCACCTTGAAACGGGTACCCACAAACGTACCTCTTTTAGGGACGGGTACCATCATAGGACGGGTACCATCATTTCTCTTGATTAAAAAGGCATAATTAACTCAAATTAACGGATTTTGACGAAATTTGATACCTAGGGATACTTTTGTCGGGGGAGTGTTTTCGACGGGTAAAACCGTGACCCCGACTTGACCTTTAAAATGGTCAATTCAAAGTGAAATCGGGTAAAACGGACGGATTTCGACGAAATTTTATACCTATGGGTGCTTTTGTCCGGGGATTGTTTTGGACGGGTCAAATCGTTACCCCGACCTGACCTTGACCGTCAAAATGGTCAATTCAAGGTCAAAGCCCGGACGAAGTCGGGTCACCTGCTAGTGTCATGTATTCGAGAATGTTCATGTCATGCCTGCTGATCAACATTGGGCTGAGATGAGTTATGGGTCATGGGTTCATAACCAAGTTAAAAGGTGACCACCATATCCCTTAACATTGTTACAAAAGAACAACTTCAAGATCTTTATATTCAAGTTGGTGGCAAACATTGTATTCATCTGATAAGTATATTACCTATCGATACATCAAAACAATCTACCGAGAAGAGGTATATTTTTCGAAATTGCAAACAAAGGATTCTATTATAATTTTTAAATTTCGTACTCGAAATCATCGCTTACCAATAGAAACAGGAGACTGGATGAACTTACCCGATGATGAAAAACATTGCAAATGGTGCGAAAAAGACTCTCCAGGTAATGAACTACACACACTTCTTGAATGCGGCGCCTTGGACGATTTAGGGTACGTTCATACGCTGGCAAGTTTGCACGGTATGTTTTTGCGGGCATTTCGTCATAGAAAACCACATGGTGCCAGAATATGAACGGAAAGATGCACATAACATGCATCTTTACCAAAGCGACATGAGAAGTAAAAGTTATGTAGTTGCACTTGTAACGGTGCTACTGTAATGTGCCTTCAAATACCTGTATGATTTATTCTTGCTATATAGATAATTGCATGATATTTACAGGCAAATTCCGGTAGCACAGGTGGAACTATGGAGATTTTACTTCGCATGTACAGCTGTGGTACAGCTGCACTTCATGTGCTTGTTTCCGTTCATATTCTGGCACCAGATCGTTTTCTACGACAAAATGCCTGCAAACCATACCGTGCAAACTTGCCAGTGTGTGAACGTACCCTTAAGGCGAAAATATATTGCAAAATATTACTACACACACCCGAGTAACTGGAAATTAGCGCAACTATTTAACAACCCAACAGCGAAGGTGGTGCGTGGAATCTGCAAACTGATAACTCAAATAAACAAGCTGTACTATATAAATAATATAAACACAACGAGTATGAACATGAACCATAAATTAATACCTCTCCACCCCCCACCCCCCCCCCCCCCCCCCACCCCACCCGTAAACATACCGCACACCCCTCCACCCCCCCCCCCCCACCCCACCCCAATACAACAATTTAACCCCCCCCCAGATGTATCAACTCCCACTGATTCAACCCAGATCGACATGTAATTGTATTGTTTATTTCAGGCAAGATATGCCCATATATAGTCATACATACAACATATAATTACAAATTAAATATAAAGAAGTTAATTCCAATGATTGAATAAATTAGACCGATAGATCAGATATGAGTTACAAATAGCATTCAAAATACTGTTTAAAGATGTATAAATTCTTACACGAAAAACCATACACACCCTTTCGAATCAACACTGTCAGACACTGTGTAGGAACTGTTACATCGCAAATCGTTCTATCGCCGGTTTGTGATGGTTCTTGCCTGATTTGTGACGGTTCTTGCTGATCGAAATTATACATTTTCACGACTTTTTGACAGTTAAAACGCAATTTTGAGGCATCTAGGTGATAATTCGATTAGTTATTTTCGATCCCATAACAATCTGTGGCACCAATGAGCGTGCTAATAACGAAAAATTCATTGTGCGAGTCATAACAACGACAAGAACCGCGAATTTTGGTTATTGTTTGGGTTCTCTCCTGATCGAGTCGGTTCTATCCCCATTAATCGTTCTATACGGGTATTGCTAATATTTGCCATGGTACATGGTTCAAACTGCCAATTTTGTGAAAGTATACAAAGATAAACACAACAAACTATGCATTAAGTTGAAATTTGCACCACTTGTCATTAATTTCGACGAATTACACTGCCTTTCTATGCTTATCCAATAAGCTGTGTTACGCCTATCAAAATTCACAAAGTCGCCAGCTAGTTTGAAAAATAACGCGTTTTGCAGGCCCGACATTTCCATGAGTCAACAGCCGGTTAACAATAGTGAAATTTCATTGCGCTGGACTTAGACGTGAGCGTAGACGGGGTATATATAGAGTTATCTGTCTTGTATTTTATCTCATATATATTTTGAAGACCTCTGTTTGTCTGTCTGTCTGTCTGTATGTTTGTCTGTCATTGATACAAATCTACGATTCTCGACCGATCGGGACGAAACTTGGTACGTGTGTGTAGTTTGATCAGGCGGTGGACGTTGTCGTATTGGCGAGCCCGTGCGGTGCCCGCTTCGCGCATGCGCAGACGAGATCTTGGAAACGGGTGGAGCTATCGACTTGAAATTTGGTATGTGAATGTATCTTGCCCCGGATACGAATTTTATCGGGTCGCCAAGCCCGTGTGACGCCAGCTTCGCGCATGCGCAGATGAGATCTCGGAAACGGGTGGAGCTATCGACTTGAAATTTGGTATGTGAATGTATCTTGCCTCGGATACGAATTTTATCGGATCGCCGAGCCCGTGCGACGATAACTTCGCGCATGTGCAGACCAGATCTAGGAAACGGGTACAGCTATCGACTTGAAATTTGGTTTTTGAATAGCCCGGACAACGTCGGGCTGGGTAGAGCTATCGACTTGAAAATTGGTTTTTGAATAGCCCGGACAACGTCGGGCTCATCGGCTAGTCTCATATATATTTTGAAGACCTCTGTTTGTATGTCTGTATGTTTGTCTGTCATTGATACAAATCTACGATTCTCGACCGATCGGGACGAAACTTGGTACGTGTGTGTAGTTTGACCAGGCGGTGGACGTTGTCGTATTGGCGAGCCCGTGCGGCGCCCGTGCAGCGCATGCGCAGACGAGATCTCGGAAACGGGTGGAGCTATCGACTTGAAATTTGCTATGTGAATGTATCTTGCCCCGGATACGAATTTTATCGGATCGCCGAGCCCGTGCGACGCCAGCTTCGCGCATGCGCAGACGAGATCTCGGAAAGGGTGGAGCTATCGACTTGAAATTTGGTATGTCAATATATCTTGCCCCGGATACGAATTTTATCGGGTCGCCGAGCCCGTGCGACGCCAGCTTCGCGCATGCGCAGACGAGATCTCGGAAACGGGTGGAGCTATCGACTTGAAATTTGCTATGTGAATGTATCTTGTCCCGGATACGAATTTTATCGGGTCGCCGAGCCCGTGTGACGCCAGCTTCGCGCATGCGCAGACGAGATCTCGGAAACGGGTGGAGCTATCGACTTGAAATTTGGTTTTTGAATAGCCCGGACAACGTCGGGCTCATTGGCTAGTCTCTTATATATTTTGAAACAATCTGTCTGTTTGTCTGTCTGTCTGTCTGTCTGTCCTTTATACAAATCTACGATTCTCGACCGATCGGGACGAAACTTGGTACGTATGTGTAGTTTGACCAGGCGGTGGTCGTTGTCGTATTGGCGAGCCCGTGCGACGCCCGTGCAGCGCATGCGCAGACGAGATATCGGAAACGGGTGAAGCTATCGACTTGAAATTTGCTATGTGAAAGTATCTTGCGCCGGGTACAAATTGTATCGGGTCGCCGAGCCCGTGCGACGCCAGCTTCGCGCATGCGCAGACCAGATCTCGGAAACGGGTGGAGCTATCGACGTGAAATTTGGGTCGCCGAGCCCGTGCGACGCCAGCTTCGCGCATGCGCAGACGAGATCTCGGAAACGGGTTGAGCTATCGACTTGAAATTTGGTATGTGAATGTAACTTGCGCCGGATACCAATTTTATCGGGTCGCCGAGCCCGTGCGACGCCAGCTTCGCGCATGCGCAGACCAGATCTCGGAAACGGGTGGAGCTATCGACTTGAAATTTGGTTTTTGAATAGCCCGGACAACGTCGGGCTCATCGGCTAGTCTATATTATATTTTTGGAACTTCTGTCTGTATGTATGTATTTGTGTTATAGACTCGAAAAACTGATCGACCGATCCGACTCAAATTTGGTGTGTAGGCCTACTTTGATCCGGGGAGAAATATGGGCGGGTCCAATTTCACGTGCGTCCGTGTCCTTGACCTTGACCTCGCTCAAATACGCTCATATAGGCATGTTTCTGGACCTCGACCGATCCCACTCAAATTTGGTAGCTGGTTCTACTTTGATCACGGGAACAATATGGGCGGGTCCAATTTCACTTGCGACCGTGTCCTTGACCTTGACCTCGCTCATATACGCTCATATAGGCATGTTTCTGGACCTCGACCAATCCGACTCAAATTTGGTATAATGTAGGCCTACGTTGATCCCGTGAACAATTTGGGTGGGTCCAATTTCACGTGCGACCATGTCCTTAACCTTGACCATATTCGCTCATATAGGCATGTTTCCGGGCCGATCGAACAATAGTTTGCCCAGGCGGAGACGATCACAAAAAAATCCCTAAATAGCCCGGACGAAGAGGGCCGGGCACATCGGCTAGTGTTGTCTATTTTCGTAGACGTATTTTACTCAACAAAAAGCCAAAAATAAGACGTTAAAAGTTAGTTGACACCCATACAATGCTCTGATTACGCAGTTTATGAAGTTTATGTCGGACATCCGCTTGCTGGATGCTGATTATCTAGGTTAAATTCTAGAATTCTAGAATATGCAGCTATTAAAGCATATACAAGCACGGTAATCTTCCATTCAATCATATTTTAGATTGACTAGGGATCTCTGATTTTTTAATAAAAGATATAAAAAAGCAAAGAATCCTACAGTTACAAATATTATTACATGGATGTTAAACCTTTGGTTACTAAATGCGCTGTAATGAGAATTGACTTGAATCATATTGATTAATTTGTAGGAATTCTTAGCTATTAATTTCAACAAGCAGTAACATATAAAAAAGAGAAAAGAATCATGCAGTTACAAATATTATTATATGGATGTTAATTCTTTGATGAATAAATGTGCTATAAAGAGCAGCGACTTGAATCCTATTGATTCATTTGTAGGAAAGCTCAGCTATTAAATTCAACATGAAGTAACAGATTGTTTGAATTATTAGCTAAACATTCATACAAATGAATCATTAAAAATTAGTGTTATGGGTGTCTGAACCTGGCTATTACAAGGCACATTATTATTCCTCGCTACTAACGTGTCAAGTGAGCAGGGACGTGGGCTGGAGGGTATCCAATGTTGGGGCGTCCACCTTGGAATTTCCAACCGCACCATCCCCTTGAAACAGACCAAACTCATGCACAAGGCATGAGCTTTGGTTTTCCCCAACTGCATGACACATTCTAGCTCTAGATTGTATACCATTCTGAAGTGAATTTATCAGTAGCCTTTGATTGGCCACCATTCAAACCGGGGGCGAAACTCAGGATACATGGGCCCAGTGAGAAAATGTGGATATCTGAACCTGAAAATTGCAAAAAACATATAGACTGGCTTCAAGATTTCCAAGTGTTGGAAGTTTCCAACCTGGCACCCCCACCCCCACAAGATTGGAAATGTTCCCAACAGATGGAGAGAGAGAGATGATTTATTTTGCAAAATAGCATAAATTATTTAATACAAAGCATACTAATTAAATGGAATTAGATTATTTGTCCATTAAGCCAATAACTAGATCACACCTGCTCCCTACTTCATGTCCACCCAACATGAGTTTTGGATCAACTCTAAAGAAGAGGTGTCCATTTGTATATGTCAAATATGGTTGATTACATGTTTAAAGTGTAGGAAAGTATGCAAATGTTAGTCTAAAAACGACAAAATCCCCACTATTAAATTGTTGTCAAATCAAATTAAGAGAACAATTTCAACATATTGTTGGTGTTAAATTTCAAACCAATCTATTATAAGATAAGAAATTTGTAACTGTTGAACAGTTTGACCAAAGTTGGGGATAGACACCAATTAAGCACCCCCTCCCCAACCACCCCCCCCCCCCCCCATCACCCCAATCACGTCATAACCTATCAGTGATTCAGTTGATCGTGATTTCATAAGTTATATTCATGTCTGGGCGACAAACATGTGTAAATGTCCCTCAGGCGGAATTCAGAGGAGGAAATATGATGGCGCTGGCATTGAAATATTGTCACACCTGGATCTTTCAATAATGCCCAGATTAAGTAAATGAATATAACATATCATATTAGGGTAGATTTATATTACCATTGGTCATTTATATAGGCGGGCATGATTATGATACTATACTCATCGGGACTTTCAATATTTTATTTCTGCCTATTAATGTCACTTAATCTCCCGTATTAGGTATTTATTGTGTTATTTCTTAAAATACCTGTTCTGTTATGCAAATTACATAAGCTACAGTCATTATCTGGTTTAAAATGTCAGATACACAAGACGATTTTCGGACCCAAGTGCAGAAATCGTTCGAATAAATCTCATGGACAGAACCGTCACAGCCATGATCGGTTTGAAATAGAACCGTAACACGTACCCGTGTTGATTACGAGGTCGCAGCTCCCAATTATCAACCCCTATCGGGATGCATTCTCAGCTATTTTACAAAAGAATAACACGGGTACACTATATAGTCAGTGTTTGTCTTCAGAATGCGTTTCATATTTTATACGCCACGAAAAACAAAGAAATTGCGTCCACGTGGCTTGATTTTCAGTGGTAACATGTTGATATTTACGCGTTAACTCGCTAATACCGAGTTAATTGTGGTCTAGAGTTCAGGTTTCGATAACACGGCACTTCTGCAGCCTCTGTTCATTCAGGAAAGTTTAATATATTCAAGATATTTATAATTATGCGTGATTTTGTCACAAAAATTATTATTTTCAATCATCAGGAACCGTAACAAATCAGGCAAGAACCATCACACTACCGGCGATAGAACGATTTCCGATGTAACAGTTCCTATACAGTGCTGTCAGAGAGCACATTATGTCACCTACAAACATCCCACTCGCACTACATGATCTCTCATAACCCAAAAATGTTCTGTATGCATTATTATAACAAACTGTAAATTTTCTATAACATCGTTTGGTATAGTTCATCCAAAGATGAGCGCAATATAATGGAGATACGAACATTTGAAATAAATACATTTTCACATTAGGCGAACATTTGTAAAACTTTCTAATCAGCATATTTGAGCGAGATCATATAGAACGATATTGACGCATAATATCATTATCATCGGAAAAATCGTTGTTGAGTGTTATGTCCGAGATACTTATAGGAGGACACGAACTTAAGTTCATTGCCCATTAAGTATAGTTTTGGAAATGACCGAATATGAACAGATTTAGGGATAAAAGTCATCCCCACAGTTTTTATAATATTATAAATTATATAAATCTTGTTAGCCTCGTGTTCACATATTCTCAACAAAGGACGTAGTCCCTCCAAAGATGGTGCAATAATACACATATCATCAGCAACAAGTATTTACTGAATTAAAGTATCCATATAATTATTTAACACTACGTCGGTAATACGATGAACTTGTATATAGCGGTGTGTGCCCGTTTGGCGTATGCGTAAATTTATTGTGTATACACTGGTAACCCCAAACCCACCCCTGACAGGTGGCATGAACTATACATTCGCTCTTTTTGTATCACATTCATAATGTTGCCATTTCATGTTTATATATTTACATACTAAGTGTTGTCATCACTAAATCCAGCATTCTGATTGGTCGGCGCACACGTGGCTAGTTGCAGTTATTTCTCGGTGAATGCGCAACGCCTCATAACACCAAGCTAATAACACCATCGATACGTCATTGGGTTTGGAAAGACGAACACGTAATGTTTTGGGCGCATTTGGACTCGCGCAGGATTGACTTAATACATCATCGGGTTTCAATATGAAGAGAAATTGTTCCTATTAACTTTTGCCAAGGGTTCTATTGGGTATTTTGGGCTGTTTTTGTCACGATACACTTTTCGATTTAAATACATTTACAAAAGTAGCTTTTTCGCTAAATGTATATAAATATAAGGATTAACTGTCATGTGGACTATTTTTATGGAGATGTAACCGTGAGGTAAGTGGTCATAACTTGTATGTAAAACCCTTCGGGTTTTACACAAGTTATGTCCACTTACCTCACGGTTACATCTCCATAAAAACAGTCCACATGACAGTTAATCCTTATATATTTACATACTAAGTGTTGTCATCACTAAATCCAGCATTCTGAATGGTCGGCGCCCACGTGGCTAGTTGCAGTTATTTCTCGGTGAATGCGCAACGCCTCATAACACCAAGCTCATAACACCATCGATACGTCATTAGGTTTGGAAAGACGAACGCGTGATGTTTTGGGCGCATTTGGACTCGCACAGGATTGACTTAATACATCATCGGGTTTCAATATGAAGAGAAATTGTTCCTATTAACTTTTGCCAAGGGTGCTATTGGGTATTTTGGGCTGTTTTTGTCACGATACACTTTTCGATTTAAATACATTTACAAAAGTGGCTTTTTCGCTAAATGTATATAAATATAAGGATTAACTGTCATGTGGACTATTTTTATGGAGATGTAACCGTGAGGTAAGTGGTCATAACTTGTATGTAAAACCCTTCGGATTTTACACAAGTTATGTCCACTTACCTCACGGTTACATCTCCATAAAAACAGTCCACATGACAGTTAATCCTTATATATTTACATACTAAGTGTTGTCATCACTAAATCCAGCATTCTGATTGGTCGGCGCCCACGTGGCTAGTTGCAGTTATTTCTCGGTGAATGCGCAACGCCTCATAACACCAAGCTCATAACACCATCGATACGTCATTAGGTTTGGAAAGACGAACGCGTGATGTTTTGGGCGCATTTGGACTCGCGCAGGATTGACTTAATACATCATCGGGTTTCAATATGAAGAGAAATTGTTCCTATTAACTTTTGCCAAGGGTGCTATTGGGTATTTTGGGCTGTTTTTGTCACGATACACTTTTCGATTTAAATACATTTACAAAAGTGGCTTTTTCGCTAAATGTATATAAATATAAGGATTAACTGTCATGTGGACTATTTTTATGGAGATGTAGCCGTGAGGTAAGTGGTCATTACTTGTATGTAAAACCCTTCGGGTTTTACACAAGTTATGTCCACTTACCTCACGGTTACATCTCCATAAAAACAGTCCACATGACAGTTAATCCTTATATATGTTTTGTTATTATTGGGAAGGGCAGCCAGTGTATAATCATGCTGTACTTTTCTTGAAATACCGTTGTATAATGGTGATGAGAAAATAAACGTATTTGACATATCACTGATGTCAATGGAGGATGGATATCTACATGCAAATTGGCAGTACTACTACTACCAGTACCAGTAGTATCTTCAAATTCACTATTCCATTCTTCTAAATTTGCTAAAACTTTATCCCAAGTTACTTCTTCAAGTTCTTGATCTAATTGCAAATTATCAAATGTAGAGTCCATATCTTCGTAAATTGTGAAAATTTTCTATTTATTATGATGCAGACGGAGATTGTTTGCATGAATACCTAAAGTACCTTCAATTTAAATTTACTATTACGTATAGTATTAATTAGAACAGAAGAACAATCCAGGGGGAAAAACTATTTCGCTACCGTAAAAATCAATAATTAAAAAAATAGTCCGGCTGTTATTGATACGCTTTGAAACTTAATGTGATTCGCCGCTATAAACCGGAAGTAATCTACGAATAAGTAATACTATTGTGTTATCCATCGAGTCGGTCAGTGTTATCCATCGAGTCGGTCCAGGCGATGGATATAACGCTCTACGTCACGGCAATTTCCCACTATTTAATGGGGAAGCATATAATAAAATACCATATTTCTACAATTTGTTACAAGGTGTAAATCCCTATAGACAAGCATTGAAAATATATTTGCGTTTTTTTCCCACAAATTTGTCACCCAGACACACAATTTTTTATATGTGCAGCAACATTTGATTGTTTTTCAGCCTTTGTCAGTTTGACGACAAACAATGTAGGAAACATGGAGAAAATTAAGTTTGAAAATTGTGAAAAATACTCTTCGGTTCACCAATGATTTATCGGTTGACTCAAGCAATTACATTGACATCCATATGGTGCATTGTTTTCTTTATGGCACATTTTAAAACTAATGTTGGCTAAATTATGCATGTTATTCATTTCATTCAATTCTTGGCATGTGGAAGTCACGTGGTGAACGTGTTCAGGTTACATGTGATCAGTGTGGTGCGCATGGGCAGAGCCAGCATATGTCCCAATGCCCAAAATCGAGCAGACAAACAGTAAACGGTAAACCGGAACAAACCAATTCCGCGCCAGACAATGACAAGAGAGCTGATAACGGTAGACAGAACGAGATCATAAGGCCGAGATATAATGTTTATTCCCCCATGAAGAAAACCCAAACACATAATTCATGTTGGGACAGATTCGATTGTGCTAGGGGCCAGCAATTGTTACGGCCTAGAAATTAAGGACCCAGAGATGAGGGTGTTCAATTATTCTGGCGCAGACATGAGGGATGTTTCAAAACTGATAGAAAGTATCGACCAAACAAATATTAACAAAAAGGAGATCAAGTCAGTGTTCGTCCATCTCGGGACAAATGACATCATTCATCAGTATAGTGACTATGATATGGTCATTATGGAGTATACGAAGGGTCTTGCTGTCATTAGAAATGAATTCAGAAATGCAGCTGTAAATCTGTGCACAATACCGCCCAGGAAAGGAAAAGGGGGCAAAATCAAATCCTTTAACGACACTGCTGCCCAAATGAACTTATTCTTGGAGAAACTGTGCAGGAGAGAACCGGGCTTGAAGTTTATTGACACCAGGCAACTGTATTGGACTGATGAAGGGCGCGTTATTAAAGCCCTCTTTCAACATGATGACCAGTCCGGTCTTCATCTGAGCCCCGAAGGAAAGAGGGAGGTCGCCTCTATTATTCGTGATACGCGAGTGGCCGAAAGGAAGAGAACGAGGAGCAGCAACAACCGTTCGCCCACCCCGGAACGGAAAAGCGCCAAACTGGATGGTGAATGATGTTTCTGTGCGCAGGGAACTCTAAGTCCCGTCTATCCACGCGCCCACTTACAAGATATTGTGCAGAATAAATACATTATCAACAGTTGAGTGCTTTTTCTTGAACCCCGTTTGGTTTGTACCAATGAGACCATTTTCATCAGACAATTTGGAAAGTTTTCTATTCAAGATTGATGTAAACATCTTAGCGAAACAGCTCAATAAAGTTATCCCCCTATACGAATCGGGGCTCTCACGATCACCGCTTTTCTTATATATGGGCTGTATCATTCCAATGGCCCAATCTTCCGGGAAGAACCCGGTGTCCAATATCAAATTGAACATACCAATATACACTTCAATTAATTCATCGACTGAGTATTTTAAGTACTCATTATATACATTATCTACACCTGCCGCTTTATTGTGTTTACGATTTGAGACGGCTTCCCGTATTTCCGCTTCGGTGATTTCGTCGTTTAATATACTCATGTGTGATTCAGTAAATAGCTCATCTATATGTTCACCCAAATCTGCGTTCTCGTCATCGCCCTCGTTTAATTTTTTTAAATGCTCGGCAAAACACTTTATATCGGGACCGGATCTATTATCGCCCTTTTTGCCGATATCGCTCACTAAAGTATTGAGCTTTTTCCAAAAGTCTGCGGTAGATCGACCATGGAAATTTCTCAAATTAGAGATTTCAGACTCCCTTCTCTCTTTTATTTTCTTGTCCATCGTTTTTCTATAGTCGGTAGCCGCCTTGCGGACTAATAATTTATTTGATTCTGTCTTGTCTGAATTATACCCTCGTTTAGTTTTATTAAACAACTTTCGCTTTGTTCCACACTCAGAATCAAACCATGGCTTCCCCTGTCGGTCTCCATTGCGCGCCCCAGTACCAACACTGGTCACACAGCATGTATTGTTCGCGGATTCAATTATGATTGCCGTTATTTCTCCGCAAATCTCATTTATTGCTTCGCTATTTGTACCGTTGACACTCATGTCTCTAATTGCATGTTTGACACCATTTACACGTTGACTATTTATATTTCCTGCGTAATTCTGACAGTGTTCGGATTTCCACCTCTTCGGTTTAGCTTTTATTAAATTCTTATTATAATAATCCCGCGTGTCATTCTTACTCGGTCTTGTGACCCCAGAAGTACATAAATCAAGTTCTATGTGTATACCTCTATGCCTGTCAGAAAACAAGGAATTAAACTCGTTTACTTTAAAATTTCTTACATCATGAAAAATGTCATTACTGCATATGGCGTAGTCAATAACACTCTTATCACTACACGTTCGCTCCCCAATGCCTCTATCTTCTCCACATCTACCGTTCAAAACGACCACGTTAGAATTAATACACATATCTATTAATTTATACCCGTAACAGTTTGCCTTTCCAGTGTCCTGGGAAACTCGTTTTGGAATCTCGCACATTCCATGAGGATGCTGTACTGTATCGTCACAAATGTAATTAAAAAACGACTCCCCTTCCGGCCCATCGATGACATAATCTAAGTCCCGTCTATCCACGCGCATAATATCGCTCAAACAACTTGTGCGAGCATTAAAATCCCCAACCAGTAGCACCCCCTCAGTATCTCTGCGTATCCTTCTTATATCGCCCTTTATATACCGTGCCCACTCGTCATCGGCATATCTGGTATTGGATGGGGGTATATAGACAGACCCAACTAATAACGACCTCCCTTCGCCACGCGAAAATCTGACCCACACTACATTCTTGGTATCCGATTTGACCACTTCCGTCGCTTTCACGAGGACTGATTTGATAGCAAGCATTATCCCACCACTCCTCTTACCCGTTCCCATACTTTTCCCTTTCCTAGCTAATATCTCGAACCCAGGTATATCGACCACATCTTCGGCAAATGCTTTCGTTTCAGAGAAGCAGAGGACATCTTACTTATCAACCAATTCAATGAATTCCGGGTAATTTAGCCTTCGTTCCAACCCGCACACGTTAAGGGCTAATAATTTCAGCTGATTAAAACTCAGCTGACCTGTGTTCTCAGCGACAGTATTACATGTTATACTTTGATCGCATTGCCGTATGCATGGCATACTATCATTATCGTTCAACATAACATTACATGTACAAGTACACATATCACACCTATCACACCTATTATTGATTGATTGATTCAACACGGTAACCACGATTAGGACTCAAACAATTAATTAGAGTTCCCTGCGCACAGAAACATCATTCACCATCCAGTTTGGCGCTTTTCCGTTCCGGGGTGGGCGAACGGTTGTTGCTGCTCCTCGTTCTCTTCCTTTCGGCCACTCGCGTATCACGAATAATAGAGGCGACCTCCCTCTTTCCTTCGGGGCTCAGATGAAGACCGGACTGGTCATCATGTTGAAAGAGGGCTTTAATAACGTGCCCTTCATCAGTCCAATACAGTTGCCTGGTGTCAATAAACTTCAAGCCCGGTTCTCTCCTGCACAGTTTCTCCAAGAATAAGTTCATTCGGGCAGCAGTGTCGTTAAAGGATTTGATTTTGCCCCCTTTTCCTTTCCTGGGCGGTATTGTGCACAGATTTACAGCTGCATTTCTGAATTCATTTCTAATGACAGCAAGACCCTTCGTATACTCCATAATGACCATATCATAGTCACTATACTGATGAATGATGTCATTTGTCCCGAGATGGACGAACACTGACTTGATCTCCTTTTTGTTAATATTTGTTTGGTCGATACTTTCTATCAGTTTTGAAACATCCCTCATGTCTGCGCCAGAATAATTGAACACCCTCATCTCTGGGTCCTTAATTTCTAGGCCGTAACAATTGCTGGCCCCTAGCACAATCGAATCTGTCCCAACATGAATTATGTGTTTGGGTTTTCTTCATGGGGGAATAAACATTATCTCTCGGCCTTATGATCTCGTTCTGTCTACCGTTATCAGCTCTCTTGTCATTGTCTGGCGCGGAATTGGTTTGTTCCGGTTTACCGTTTTCTGTTTGTCTGCTCGATTTTGGGCATTGGGACATATGCTGGCTCTGCCCATGCGCACCACACTGATCACATGTAACCTGAACACGTTCACCACGTGACTTCCACATGCCAAGAATTGAATGAAATGAATAACATGCATAATTTAGCCAACATTAGTTTTTAAATGTGCCATAAAGAAAACAATGCACCATATGGATGTCAATGTAATTGCTTGAGTCTACCGATAAATCATTGGTGAACCGAAGAGTATTTTTCACAATTTTCAAACTTAATTTTCTCCATGTTTCCTACATTGTTTGTCGTCAAACTGACAAAGGCTGAAAAACAATCAAATGTTGCTGCACATATAAAAAATTGTGTGTCTGGGTGACAAATTTGTGGGAAAAAAACGCAAATATATTTTCAATGCTTGTCTATAGGAATTTACACCTTGTAACAAATTGTAGAAATATGGTATTTTATTATATGCTTCCCCATTAAATAGTGGGAAATTGCCGTGGCGTAGAGCGTTATATCCATCGCCTGGACCGACTCGATGGATAACACTGACCGACTCGATGGATAACACAATAGTATTACTTATTCGTAGATTACTTCCGGTTTATAGCGGCGAATCACATTAAGTTTCAAAGCGTATCAATAACAGCCGGACTATTTTTTTAATTATTGATTTTTACGGTAGCGAAAGAGTTTTTCCCCCTGGATTGTTCTTCTGTTCTAATTAATACTATACGTAATAGTAAATTTAAATTGAAGGTACTTTAGGTATTCATGCAAACAATCTCCGTCTGCATCATAATAAATAGAAAATTTTCACAATTTACGAAGATATGGACTCTACATTTGATAATTTGCAATTAGATCAAGAACTTGAAGAAGTAACTTGGGATAAAGTTTTAGCAAATTTAGAAGAATGGAATAGTGAATTTGAAGATACTACTGGTACTGGTAGTAGTAGTACTGCCAATTTGCATGTAGATATCCATCCTCCATTGACATTTTGCAGTGACATTCCAACTCCAAGCACTTATGCTACTGCCATTGCTACAGTCAGCACCACAGAAACTAGTTCAGAACCCTCTGTTAGTAGGAACTGTGGTCGATTTAAGCACCTCTCTGATGATGATGTTAACCAATTTAATTCTGAGCAGTGCAATAAAAACACCAAGAGGAAGACTGACTACGACACACGAGACTTTTCTGTGAGTTTCTCCTCACCATGAATGAACAGCGTCAGCCAGAGTTCATACCACCTGACAAACTGTGCGGATATATTTCCAATTTTCTGCTGTCCGTGAGAAAGAAAGATGGGTCGGAATATGAGCCAACCTCGCTGCGAGCGTTTATCTCATCACTTGACAGGCATTTACGATTGAATTCGTATCCGATTTCAATAATCGATGACCATCAGTTTGCTAAATGCAGAGAAACACTCAAAAGTAAGCAAAAACAGCAGAAGGCGATGGGCAAAGGTAACAAAGTGCATGCAGCTGACCCTATTTCTTCAGAAGATTTGGATAAGCTGTATGAAGCTCAAGTTCTCGGACCATTTACACCGAAATCACTAATGAACTCAATGTGGATGATATGTTCATTGCACTTTGGAATGAGGACTGGCATTGAAACACACTCACTCAGATGGGGCGATGTTGAACTTCGCGAGGATGGCAATGGTGAGGAATATATCGTTTATTCTCAAGAGAGGCAAACTAAAACTAGAACAGGTGAGAATCCACGTGACATTCGAAAAACAAAGCCCAGGGCCTACTCTATTGCTGATCCAACGAAGGACCCTGTCGTTCTTTATAAGTTGTTTGCTGATAAGAGACCGGGGGAAACCAAAGATCCTGACAGTCCTTTTTTCTTGGCTCTGAATCACCAAGGGTGGAGTAAGGGGAAACCATGGTATAAAAGAAATGCGTTGGGCCTAAATTACATATATGCCATCATGAAGAACATTCTCGACGATGCAAATCTGACAACAGATAAACGTTTGACACCATACAGCGTTCGTAAACATCTTGTGCAGACGCTGAACGACAAAGGTGTTCCAGCTCATCAAATCATTCAGATTTCCGGACACCGTAACGTCAACAGTTTGCTGAACTACTCGAAAATAAATCCCGTACAAAGTAAACAGATATCATCACTATTATCACATTCAGCTTCCACCAACAGCATGGGCAGGAATGAATCTGTACATGTATATGACATTTCTGAAACGGAGCAAGTAGATAGGTCTACAGTGATAGATATTCCAGCCAATCCAGGCCAAAATTCTACGCCAGTGAGTGTGCCTGATAATCGGAGCCCTACAGTCATTGATATTCCGCATACAATTTCTACGCCAGTGTCAGTGAATGTGCCTAATCGGAGTTCTATCGACAGTGGTTCGTCGGGTATGTTATCGTCAATTTTCGCTGGGAACACTTTTCATGCACCCATCAATGTGTACTTACAGAGTTCACAGAACCAGAAAGTCATGATGAATGAAATGAATCTGAACACTAGTCCTGTTTCGGCCAAGCAGTATAAGCGAATTCGAAGGATTTATGACTCAGACAGTGATTGAATTGATTTGTTTTAAAATGTTGTATTTTATCGATAACAAATAATTTAATACACAAAGCTACTCGCGAGCAAAGTTCTAAAATATTTGATAGAATCATGGAGCTGGAAGAAGATAACGATTTGAAAACTTCCGACTTTCGTGAACTTTAATTTCAATAATTTTAGTTATTTGACTGTTTAATGTTACTAGTTTGAATTAGTTTAGCTGGCCTATCATTCGCCATATGCGTATTGTATGATAACAGTCAACCAACCTATTTACTTGTTACACATTTCGTCAAAATCCAACACGATTTCTCCAACTCGAAAAAGTTTAATTCCTAAAACGGAAGTTATTTGTTAGCGATAAAAACACAATGCCAATGGCCGATCGATAGCTTCAAGCTTGTGAGCCATGTGCTTTCTCGCTAAATAAAGACTTAAAATGTTCATAAACTGTTATTTAATTGTTATAATGTTAACTTAACTTGTTTTATTATATTTTCTTATCATTAAATTATGTATACATTAATTTTCTCACATTATTTCAGAATAAAACAATGGGGACTATTTTTTATGGCGGATATGCTCGATATTTGTCATTCAGTGGTGAACAAATCAATTGATGGAATGTAAACAAAATGCAAATGTCGAAGCTTTGTAACAGTTTGTAGTGAACTGTCGGACAAACTAGCAGTTTTGGGGCCGTTTATAACGTAGCGCATATAATAAAAAGAAAACCTACGGGTTTTGGTTGAATACCCGAATTATCTCATTCGTGGGTGCAAGGAAGTACAGAATTTCCACTCGCGGCTTGCAGCCGCTCGTGGAAATTCTGTACTTCCTTGCACCCACTCATGAGATAATTCGGGTATTCAACCAAAACCCGTAGGTATTCTCTATATACCAGTGTATTTTTATGATTTTCAAAGTTCAGTCATTCATTTACAAATAAATAACAACATCAGCTTTATGGGAATGTCAATCAATTTACGAACGGAGGTGTGTTTACTTACCTCAATTAAGTACGGAAAATCATAAGTGGACCTATTCTCTAGGATCAGTTCCCCCGGTGGTTAAGGTCTCTTTATTTTCAAGGATTTTGATGTTTGAATGCACTATATGTGACCCGCCATATCAAATCCAGTCGTAAGTCGGGATTTTTTTTACCCTGTGCCAATGCATTCTCTTATATATGCGCCTCGCATATATAAGAGAATGCATTGGCCTAACAATTTTTTACAATTTTAATAATTTGTTCTTGTATTCTTTAACAATTTTATAATTTCACCCGGACAGAGCCCCAGACAAACATGAGCAGACGATACTCTTCTATATGCTTATATATATGTGTGGGGCCTTGCAGGGTAATGGATGTTTTTTATTTTATGTCCTAAAAATTGTAAGAAACATTTATTTAAAACAAATGATAAAAAATTGTTAGGCCAATGCATTATCTTATATATGCGAGGCGACCTATGGTCGACTCGCATATATAAGAGAATGCATTGGCACAGGGTAAAAAAAATCCCGACTTACGACTGGATTTGATATGGCGGGTCACATATGCTCAAACAGTGTTTCGTTATTTACTTCATACCCATTCATTTCCCTCGGTTACTCATGATTGAAATAATCCAAACCTGTACTTCTGGTCTACTATGCGCAGCATGTTTTATGTACGTAACCGGTGGTCAATCTACATGTAATCACATTGATTGGATAATCCAATACCACGCGGCGATGTCTTCCCACCGACGTCCACTGAGAGAAAACGGCCATAAAAAATCGCAAGCTCGTGCTTTAGTCTGACAAGCGGAGGGAAATCAATTATATAGATGGGAATAAAAACATATGTGTTGTGACATCGTAGATTTCGTCTATAACATATATAATATTTTGCAATATTGACTTATTCCAATTCCGAACTTACACAATCGGGTGCTCTGCGTTGTAGTACAATACTAACGCAACACAAGGGAGCAACGGATTCCTATAAACGCAACTGAAGATTGTTTGCCTTGAACGAATGCCTTGATTCCATCCATTCTTCATTTACAGGCATTGTTGTGGCGCTCTCAATACTGGTGTTTCCAATAAACAACTCCGGTTCTCCACCGCCACAAACCACAATGGGATTTCCACCACAGCGACAAACAACAATTGGAAATCCATCGCAACATACAACCATGGGCTCTCCACATCGACAAACTGCAATGGGATCTCCACAGCGACAGACTAAAATGGGATATCCACAGCGACAAACTACAATGGGATATCCATCGCGACAAACTACAATGGGATATCCATCGCAACACACAACCACGGGACCTCCACAGCGACAAACTACAATTGGATATCCACAGCGACAAACTACAATGGTATATCCATCGCTACATACAACCACGGGATATCCATCGCTACATACAACCACGGGATCTCCACAGCGACAAACTACAATGGGATATCCACAGCGACAAACTACAATGGGATCACCACAGCGACAAACTACCATGGGATATCCATCGCAACATACAACCATGGGATCTCCACAGCGACAAACTACAATGGGATCACCACAGCGACAAACTACCATGGGATATCCATCGCAACATACAACCACGGGATCTCCACAGCGACAAACTACAATGGGATATCCACAGCGACAAACTACAATGGGATCACCACAGCGACAAACTACCATGGGATATCCATCGCAACATACAACCACGGGATCTCCACAGCTACAAACTACAATGGAACATCCACAGCTACAAACTACAATTGGATATCCATCGCGACAAACTACCATGGGATCACCACAGCTACAAACTACAATTGGATTTCCACAGCGACAAACTACAATGGTATCTCCACAGCGACAAACTACCATGGGATATCCATCGCTACATACAACCACGGGATCTCCACAGCGACAAACTACAATGGGATATCCACAGCGACAAACTACAATGGGATCACCACAGCGACAAACTACCATGGGATATCCATCGCTACATACAACCACGGGATCTCCACAGCTACAAACTACAATGGAACATCCACAGCTACAAACTACAATTGGATATCCATCGCAACAAACTACTATGGGATCACCACAGCTACAAACTACAATTGGATATCCACAGCGACAAACTACAATGGTATCTCCACAGCGACAAACTACCATGGGATATCCATCGCTACATACAACCACGGGATCTCCACAGCGACAAACTACAATGGGACCCATGTCGCCACATACAACGGTGGGATATCCGTCGCCATCTTATTTTACTACAACATGGGAGCCCACATTAGCACATACTACCACTCCAGAAACTCCACCAGAACCTACTACCACTCCAGAACCTCCACCGACGTCGCATTTATACATATATAATTCCGGTCCCTGCCAACAGTCAGGTAACAAATGTGGAGTCTATATCCCATCATCATCTTGTGGATGTGACGTAGATTGCCTAATGCACGGTGACTGTTGTCTTGATTATTTTTCTACTTGTTTGGGGATCTCCTCTGGGCGAGAGGCGGCTGACGTCATCACTCGCGGATTTTATGACTCCCAGGGTGATAATTATGGAATCAAATACTTCGAAAATAAAACGTGGTTCAAAAACTATCGCACTGCACACTGGATCAAATCACATGGGGGGGTCGAAAAGCGTTTGGATGATCGATCACTGCTATCAGAGAATGGATGTCAGTTACATGTCCTGGTCAAAACTGTTGTGCGAACTGTCGGATGTGTCCGACCAGTTCAACTATCTTGCGTCGTTAACGGATATTCCACACATAACATTCAAAAATATTTATTGCGGCATGTGCAATGGTTTCGATCGGTTTGTCACATGCCCAGGCGATGTCATCAACAGTACGTTAACGGAAAAATATGAGCTGTGCACCTTCATACATTCGTACGTTGGGATGACTGATGTCGAAAGGATAACACAGTCGAAATCAAGGTACAACTACCCGTGTCGCAACCACAGAGCCACGTCTCAAGAAATTATGAACCCCGATAACGATATTTTATGCTACATGATCGTTCATCCACTGGAGTTGTACTGTAATATTCCTAGGCTATGGATGGAATCTCTACATATTAAGAATCCGTATTGTGGCGCCTGCGTAACAGACAACTATGAGTGTTTCGACAAATCACAGACAACAACCATTGGACGGCAACCAACAATAACAACAACAACAATAACAACTACACATTATAATACATGGCCTCACCCAACCACACCAACAACAACACGGCGCCCTCCCCCAACCAAGGCTCCGCTACCAGGTATCGATATCCTATTCAACTTCCAAATGTCCGATGTTTCGAACTTCAACGAGGAGAACGAAGTGGACCAGACCTGCTTAAACAATCAGATAATGTTTCAAGGCGCCGGCACGAAAGAGTGTGTGGATATACATTGTTCATATTCGCTTGGAAATCAGTGTGATAACGTTGGGTTAAAAAATAAGACAGGACAAATTTATGCAATCCCAAATGACCAATACTACATTAAGTATGTCATGACTAGTTCAATCGAAGAGTTACTGGAAAGTTATACAAAAGATTGGCGAGTCGGACATTTTCTCGCATATATCAACAATCAGTTTGATAAACTCGATAGACTTTCTGGTTCAAGGAACGGAGAAACCAACCGTTCTAGGATGGATTATTACGAACGCGTAAACTGTGGAAATCGAGAATGGGGTGCAGTTCGTTTCATCAACTACAGCATGAATAGAACTGTAGCCACGAAGACCACTAATAATGATGTAAAAGTCGAATCATTCAAACCACTTCTGATGTTCCCAGATTTCGGATATAGCATGTGTGACAACGATACGTACACCTTAGCCATCAACAAATCGTCCGCATACCCATTCACTTACTTACCAGAATCCAAAGTTATGAAGGTTACACTCACGTCAGAGAACCTGTATCAAGTGAGGAATCTGTTGACGAACAGATTTCCAGGTGACGTCATACCTGGCGACCTTACAGTTGTTCTTAGCAACACTGACGAGAGACCACTTCAGTGCGCATCAGGGGAGAAAACTCTACTATGCGACGCGGAGTTCGTTCAACAAAATCAGAGCATGTATCTATATCTTGACGGTTCTATTTTCGCTTCGCTCGATCACATCCCATTCGAAGAAGTTTTATTCTCCACCGACGACGTCCCCTGCAAAACACTAACGTTAGTATGTTTGCATTATCCTGTGGATCTGGGGTGTGACATGGTTACATTAAAGGGGGATATCGGTGTGAATAACAATACAACGGTCATTCTGAATGGTACAGCACTGGACTTATCTGGATCTGTTTTCGCTGTGAGTGGCGATATTCTGTATATATGTACATCAAACCTAACTGGGGATCGAACCGTGAGCACTTGGGGCGACATTCGTACTCTTACACAGTCAGTGAGGGCCGTCATCTCGAATGTTCTTCTCGGCTTCTCTATATTATCGTTGTTGATCACAATAGTTGTATACCTCTCGTGTAAAGCTCTGATGAATCTTCCCGGCAAGTGTCTCGTTGCATTTTCATCTTGCTTGATGTTCGCTCAAATTCTCCTCTTTCTCACAACTACTCGCCACAGGGAGATGTGTTATGTTATAGCCGTTGTTCTTCATTGGTGTTTGTTGGCCTCTTTCTCTTGGGTTGCCGTTATCTCCTTTGACTTCAAAAGAACATTCGTAAACAGTAAGCCGTCGGGAAACCCATCCAAAACATTTGTGCGTTATTTAGTGACTGCATTCAGTTTACCAACGCTTATTATCGTAAGTTGCGTTATGGTCGACACGTTTCGCCCGGATGGTTTCTATGTTGGATACGGAGATGGAGGGTTATGTTGGATATCCGTTCCCATGGCGACCGTCAATACGTTTGGCCTCCCGGTCCTGTTACTCTTGCTCTATGATGTCACCTGCTTCGTTTGGATTATTGTGGCCATTGAACAACAAACTCACCAAACAGCTGCCACTCTTGATAGAAAACGGAACAAGGCCAGACTGCTCGCATACGTGAGAGTAGCATCAGTTATGGGACTTACTTGGGTATTTGGATTTCTTGCCGCTTTCACTGACAGTGAGGCGCTGCGCTATCTCTATGCCATAACAAACAGCTCGCAAGGAATGTTTGTTGGTGGTTCATTTTTACTACAAAAGAGAATTTACAAACTAGTGATGGAGAATTTTCGTTGTCAGCGTCAAACTGGCTCATCGAGAACGGAATCCAGGGACATATATTCCGTATCGTAGAAATATACTGAAAAGGTTTCGCAAACTCACAATGTTCACGCTTTCGGTTGCTAAATTGCACAGTGGCCACTTGTTCGAAAATGGCCAAAGAAAATTTAATGTGGTCAAACTTGTAGGCCAAAAAGTTTAACACTATAGTCAGCAAACAGCTCTCAAATTATGATCAGATCTCTATAAAATCCCTATTGCGTTACACGTAATCAGCAGAAACAAACAATCAGCAAACAAATTTTAGAAAATTTGCCAAAAGTATTTTCCGGTCAGTGTGAACCTTTATACTCGCGTTTAGCAGTTACGACTAATAGGCGTCAGCGGAGGCATGGTGTCACACGAAGAGGCAATTTATGGCACCTATAATATCTCAGTTACGACTACTAGTCGAGGCAGGCGTCAGCGGAGGCATGGTGTCACCCGGAGAGGCAATTTATGGCACCTATAATTTCTTATAGACAGGTAACTGAAGTTTCACTATCCGGTTTTAGCATATACGTAATATAGGACGCGTTTTTTGTTTTGTATACAGCTGAGTATCTGAAGAAATTAACCCTACATTTATGTCATTTTTGGAAAATGGGCTATTTTTTTATTTATAAAACTACAAAAAGAGAAAATATCTCCGATCTTTTTTGTCATACACTAGTTTGTAATCGATTGCTTTCTTAAAAGAAATTAACAACAACGCCAAGTTCTAGATATGCGTGATGTCATGTTCGTTCGAATTACATTTCGCGAATTTTTTGTTTTTCGCGCAACTTCAGTTATCTGTCCACAAGAAAATATAGGTGCTATAAATTCCCTCTCCGGATGACACTTTGCCTCAGCTGACGCTTGGACCATACGTTTAACTACATTTATACCGCGATCGCCTATCTTACTATATAAATAAAGCCATCTGTTTAAATTTTACACCTGTTGATTAAACGTGCCTACTATACTGTTGATTAAACTTCGCGGAGTGGATTAAACTTTCTCCATACAATTTGAACGGAAAAGTGTTTATCCATCGCATTGTAAAGATCGTGGCATAAACTTCCCAGAGTGGATTAAACTTTCTCCATACAATTTGAACGGAAAAGTGTTTATCCATCGCATTGTAAAGATCGTGGCAGAAACTTCGCAGAGTGGATTAAACATTCTCCATACAATTTGAACGGAAAAGTGTTTATCCATCGCATTGTAAAGATCGTGGCATAAACAAAATATACGCATAGTGTTTCTGAATAACAAATTTAATCCAAGAGTGGGATTGGCGATTTACACCACTCGCTGCAGCTCGTGGTCTAAATCGCCAATCCCACTCGTGGATTAAATTTGTTATTCAGAAACACTATGCGTATATTCTACATATATTCGCCGTCGTAAGGTTTTTGTCGGGTCAATAATTAGTTTCGCAAAAATGACCATCGACGATTATAATTATTAGTGCATTTACACAATATATTTATTTGAACAAGAGAAAAATACAAGATCCCATTGACAATGTGTACATAGAAAAACAAACAGTTCAAATGAGGATGGGATAACAAGCCATGCTGTAGTATGTAAACCTGCTACATGTATACTGTGACAAGCTACGTACATTGGTACAATATGGCAGCATGTTATAAACAATTAATGACTCACCATATACCATTGTATATATTGTAAATAATAAATTAATCGAAGCATGTAAATACCATTGTAGATGCACGAGACCCACAACATGGTAAATAGCATTGTGGTTGAAGGTCAAATTGAAATGTAATAGTGGTACCTTGATTGAAAACTTCACTGGTGCTGTGATACCACCGTGGTTATAATTGGTGAGACCATGGTTCACCTTGGTAGAAAAACTTTACTGTGCTACCACCGTGGTGATACCTTGGTCGGGTTTGGTGCCACCATGGTTTTACCTTGGTACAAAAACTTTAGTGTGCTACCACCGTGGTACCACCTTGGTGCCACCATAGTTTCACCTTGGTACAAAATCTTTACTGTGCTACCACCGTGATACCACCTTGGTACCACCGTGGTGTTTTCACCGTGATGCCACTTTACTGTGCTACCACCATGGTGAACCAAGATGTCACCATGGCGAACCAATGTGGTACCTTGGTGAAACCATGGTTTCACCAAGGTGACACCAAGGGGGATTTTTATATGGGTATAAGCCTATGGCTTTTATAAATATTCTTTACTCTGGAATTGTTGCCCCAAATGTCAATGCCGACGGCTAAATATTTTCGCATAGCGAACTACTACTGATACGAATTACGAATATCTAATGGCAGTCGCAATTTTTTCGGAGGGTCCAACAATAATTTCACATAATTGGCGACTATGAGTCAAACTTCTTATCACTCGCAGTAATGTCATGATGTCATATGGTTATGTTTGTCGTGAGTATTTTGTACTTAATTATGTTTTTATTGTGTTATATAATATATAGCAGTTAGTGTTTCGCAAGATTCTCGAGTTTAACGGCACGGTGACGAATGATTTGATTATCACTAAGACAAATGGCGATTACAATAAACATTGAAGGACAGACACAAGCTCGGAATTAACTCCCACATTCAGGACCAGAGGGACGATCTCGAACGGATTACAATATGATGGGTTTGAGTTTTGTATTTAACCCTTTACCCAACAAACCTGCCAAAAACGGCCAAATAAAGCTGCAACAGCCTAAATTATCTGATTATATTGGGTCTGTCTCAATAAAACCATACAAATATGGATATCATTGGAACCGGCTCATTGACCACATTGTGGTGGTTACAGTTATGCCCTGTGCCAATGCATTCTCTTATATATGCGAGTCGACCATAGGTCGCCTCGCATATATAAGAGAATGCATTGGCCTAAAAAAAATCTTTTTTTACCATTTTTTCTTACATTCTTTAACAATTTTATAATTTTTAATGTGTTAAGCCAATGCATTCTCTTATATATGCGAGGCGACCTATGGTCGACTCGCATATATAAGAGAATGCATTGGCACAGGGCCGTTCTGATGGGTAAAGGGTTAACCCGAAACCGTAATCGTAACTATACGGATATGGCAAAACGACAACCGAGGGAAAGAGCACAAATTCTAGTGACGTAGTACCCTATTTGTAATTCGTATCAGCAGTGGAATCAGGGAGCTAAAATGTGTTCCAGAGACGGGGAGCGAGTGCACCGTGGAATGCTAGAGGTGAAAGTAATGAAGAATGGCCTTCACCTGCGACACATTATTAAAGGATGAAATCTCGTTTATTTGATTTGTACACCATATATCTCAATAATTTAAACTCGTGAATCAATGGGGGAATGGATTTTTGTGAGTGGGAAATGTATTTAACTGGCTGCTGTAGTTCGGGTTTTAAATTTGGTTGTGGGATAGCCCTGTCGTACACTTGGGGGTTTATTTTTAAAAAGTAAACACGTGAGCTATGGGTTTTCTTGCATGTTCGTGATTAGATGGTGTCAATCTAGCTGGGTAAACATCACTGAAACGGCCTGCAAGCTTCAATTCAGTGAATTTGTCTGAAACGTTAACACTGTTGTCTATATGGTGAAACCATTTAGTTCAGTGATTCCTAGTAGATCATTATTATATGCGAAATGTGACTATTGTAAACAATATGGATTACGAGAATACCTATAATCGCGTTGACTTTGCGCAGGGATGGCTTGTTTCAACATTGGTAGTCATGGAAATGTGTTCAAAAACTAATTATTCCACTTTAGAGATCCATCTTCAAATTAGTAGATGCATTGAAATTAAAAGCTAGTATACATATACCCGTTTACATTGGTCGGCGAAAAGCTAGTGCCCGTTTACATTTGTCAAACAAGATACCGCTTATTTGCGCAATTTTACACCCTTCGAATTCAAACTACATCATCCCTGGTCAAGTTGTCCTGCTAATATGATATGATGCTGGTGGGTCATGCTGAATTGCTATGATGATGTTAGGGAAAATTGATGCTGTTAAGAAAAAGTTCCGTTATTTTTCCTGAAGTTATCATTTTCGCGGTGTTCGGAGAATCAGGATATATCCAGGAAAAGCCATTATGTGTATCAACTGTTCAATAAAATATATATTGCGAAATATTTTAATACTGGTCATATTAGTTGTTGCAAATCGACTATAATTAAGATGGCTATTCGCGTCGTTTTGCAAACCCCAGCGCAGCCATTATTTATTTTATTCAAAAATGTATATGTTATTTAACGTTTCATACAGACACCGGCTTTTTCTCAATTTAAACGCCGCGAAAGTTACAGTTCAGAAAACACAACGGTACTCCTTCGTAGCGGCATCAGTTTGTCCTACCAGCACCATAGCAATTCTTTTCGCAAACACCCATCTCGGCAATGGTTGTTTGCCACAACCGACACTGCAATTATTGAAATGTTTTGCTATTTACATACATGTATGTTATTGAATGTTTTACTATATATACATGTAAGTTATTGAATGTTTTACTATATAAACATGTATGTTATTGAATGTTTTTGCATAAAATGAATTATCCTCGAATTGTTAAATTAGTCAAAGGTCGGAAAAAATGACAATAGGCATAATGTTGCCCTACCAACACCATGGCACATTAGCAGGACCACATAATCATTGGTGACCAGGGTTGGGGTAGTTGGTAATTGTGATTAGTTGCTGGTTCTGTGAAGAATGAAACGCTCAAGTGAATTTATGATGCTCCGGTGTAATAACGATATACTAGTATAAGTAATATTTTGTCCTTTAAAGTTTTGATATTACCTACTAAACATACTAAAACAAGAATATTAATATTCCATGTTAGTAACATTTCCATGAAACTTGAAACAAAAATTGTAATAGAACAATTACATAAACAAGTAATTGAAATTATAATTAATTCCTCGGCAAATATTGAGTAATGGTATCGGTAATTAAGAAAATAATACGTATTTGAGAACATACTACGAAAAGTAATTGTAATTGGCTCCAGTCCTGAGGATGACTACCGTGCCGGCAGTGTTGATCACCAACGATTATGCAGCTGATCATTTCACAATCAACACCAAACCTTGGTTTATAGACCAAGCAGAACGGAGAAATGTCCTGGTCCTTGGCGCTAAGTTTTGTAAAATTGAGTGGGGCTTTCTGCTGGTGCCAAGACTGTCCTAGTTGAAACCATAAAACCACCATCTGTACGTGATCGTCTCTAATAAAGAGCGTTTATGATACCGTCGCCCAAAAGCGGAATATGGTATAAAGAGTGTTCTCAATTCTGATAGCTGTTTCTCATTTTCAATGTAAATGTGATGGGTGTTTATTGTGGATATTCGCGATGACTGTGCCATACACACTACGATTGCCGGTAGCTCTCCTTTTTAGCTCAACTTGACAAAGTCAAGTTTGAGCTATTGCCATGGGTTGGTCGTCCGTCTGTAAACAATTTCAGCTAGCATACCCTACAGGTCACATCTCTCATCCGTCACCAAACGTCATATGGATTTTCGAGGTGACCTCTAGATGGGGTCTCCCTTTTTTTTCCGAAATTCGTTTAAAAACATGACCCTCAGCAGCCATCTTGTATATCAAATTTGAATCCATCGGCTCAACCTGCAGCCCGCATTTATTGCAAAAATGTTCTGAAAATTTACAGGCATGTTTAGGATCACCTTTATACGGGAGCTGTCAAATGTGAATGATTTTCGATGAAAAACGTTGGCTGCCAGCAACCATCTTGGATTTTACTCTTTACACGACTAAATCATCTGGCACACCATACAGACCACATCCCTCATCCGATCTTCACCAAACGGATCCTCGGGGTAATCTCTAGATGGGAGCCTCCATTGTTTTCCAAAATTCGTTAAAATAAAAAAATGGCGGCCATCTTGAATTTTACTCCTTGCATAAATAAACCCTTTAGTATACACCCTACATGTCACATCCCTCATCCGAACATTATCAAACTCCATAAAGATAATCGGGAGCCTCCCTTTTTCCGAATTATGTTTAAAACATTGTGGCCAGCGGCCATCTTGGATATTACTCTGTTTATGACTAATCCGTTGCGTGTTTAGTATTACATAGACATACCAACATTCCGCATTCTTTATCGCCCCATTAACTGTAACATTTGACATTCGCCCCTGTACAAGTTGATCTTCAGTGTCATTCACTTTCATTATATTCCCGGTAAGTAGAAAATTAATGAAGGCAATATTGACAAATATGGTGTCAAATCAGACGGGGAATATACTGTGAAGTAGATCATGCCATGCATCTGTACCCTAGCAACGCCCATAGAGATCATATTGCATCAGTACAATACCTGTGAATGTTTGGATGATGTGGCAGGGAAGTGTATGGCATTAAAGGCACGTGAGGCCTTAATTGTCGAAAATATTCGTATTTGTTCCAAACACCGTAAACAGAAAAAAACATTAAAACGCATATAGTTTCGTTCATATATACCATGACCATCGCGTAAACCGCATGTTATCATAAATACCTAATATATTTTACCTAAGCAAGAGCCTGATTTGGTTACAGAGGACAGCACAGTGCCACTGGCTAATCACACACAAATGGCATAAACGCTCTTTATTAGTTCCATATCAGGAATTCACCAACAAAGAACGCTCTTTATGTTTACCATCATAATATAAACAAACACCAGAAAAGTTACTTTTTATGCTTTTGTTTACATAACAATGGTTAAACATATGAGAATAACATACTGTTTATGCGATATTTCTTATTTATATACGGACAAAGTCTGTCTACATTTTGATGTTCTTTCTGTTTGTGGCGGTTTTTGACGGGTAGAAATATTTTCACAGGATACCCACCGACAAGGCCAACCGTACCTTTAACAAGCAAAAAAAAAACAGTGCATAAAAATATGTTAATTTCTTAGATAATACTTGTTACTTAATGGTGTACTATAGGTGAAGATCCCAACTCGAAATTTCATGATTTAACTGACATTGTGAGCCATTTTGCTTTGCGTCGCTTACAATTATGGAATTTCTCCCGGGTAATTAATTCAATGTTTTTACGAAAAAAAAGTCACGCACAAATACATGCATTCTCGAGCTGGGACCACCCCTAATGTGAAGTAGATTATTAAGGAACAAGTATTAAAAAATAAATATATTCCATGTATTGTTTGTTCAATTTTATATACAGTTCCCTGTCAGAACTGGTCATCTCTACCGGTGTTATCCATAGTAGAGATCGTGTAATCGCTGGCATGATCTAACATTAAAGCTGTTTTTATATGCTATTTCATATATAATATGCACACTTTATCAAATTTACTGCTTGCATTACACTCCATGCATGCGCGTGCGCAATCAAGGTATGGGGCACTATGGGCTTTTTTAAATATACGCTGGCACGTATTTCTGTCACATTTTCGGGCAGTTCGTCCCAAAGGACTTTGATTTGTCAGAATATGTATGAAACATGTGATGAGGTTGCACGTTGATCTATGTAAAACGTTAAACCGCCATAAACAGAAAGAATATAAAAATATAGACATACATTGTTCTTATACCAATCATAGATATCGCGTAAATATTATTTTATTGTCAAGTTTGTGCGCTTTGTTATGTAGACAAAACCGTTACAGAACCTGGCATTTGTTTACATAACAAAGCGAACGGAATTGGCAATAACATACTATTAGAACAAAATATGTCTATATTTTAATATTCTTTCGTTGTATGGCATTTTTAACATGTGTGACTATTTTAAAAGTATACCCTCCGCGAATTTCATCCGCGCCTTTAAAGATGGACTATGTCTGTATATAACAAGTGATATATAGTTTAAAGATGGACTATGTCTGTATATAACAAGTGATATATAGTTTAAAGATGGACTATGTCTGTATATAACAAGTGATATATAGTTTCGTGGTATAAAATAAAAAATATGAATTGAAGACCCGGAAACGCTACTATTTATTAATATTGATTATATTTCGGTATATAACAAGTGTTATATAGTTTCGTGGTTTAAAATAAAAAATATGAATTGAAGACCCAGAAACGCTACTATTTATTAATATTGATAATATTTCGGTATATAACAAGTGATATATAGTTTCGTGGTACAGAAATACAAAATATGAATTGAAGACCCGGAAACGCTACTATTTATTAATATTGATTATATTTCGGTATATAACAAGTGATATATAGTTTCGTGGTACAGAAATAAAAAATATGAATTGAAGACCCGGAAACGCTACTATTTATTAATATTGATTATATTTCGGTATATAACAAGTGATATATAGTTTCGTGGTACAGAAATACAAAATATGAATTGAAGACCCGGAAACGCTACTACAACAATAACATGATTTTTGAGGGCGTTATGGTTTATTAACGGCCCGGCTGGAATGATTAACAGCCCAAGGGCCTATTAGCGGCCCGAGACGAAGTCGAGGGACGCTAATAGGCCCGAGGGCTGTCAATCATTCCAGAGGGCCGTTAATAAACCATAATGCCCGATGAAATCATGTTATTACTATTATTACCACAGTTTTGGACATTTGACCCATTTGAGGATTTAGTGGAATAATGAAGTGGATTAAGAGAGAAATATTTTCAAGAACATTTAAATTTGATATCATTTGACTTGTCAGCTGACACGGACTGACGGAGTCTCGAAAATAGGACAGGGGAAAACCCAGCATTGGAGACGAGTAACAACCAATGAGAGGTTGACAGCTAAAATTATCAATGCATACTTACGCTTGATAAAATAATTCAATCATATAGCGTGAATTCCAATCATAAAACCACTATAGTGTCGAGAAAATCGGATACATCTTCCCATTATTTTCTTGAAATAAACACGCCAGATCGGAAGTTGAAGGGACGTAACTCTCGCGATAATAAACGAGATCTATAGTTTGCGGCGGCGGGCCGATAATGAACTAGGCTTCTCATTATCGGCCCGCGGCCCGCTGTTTTGGTAACAATACGCTATTTGGAACGCCCAGAAAAACATTATCAATGGCCTAGAGAACGCCCTATAAAGTGGTAATAATATTTATTAATATTGATTATATTTCGGTATATAACAAGTGATATATAGTTTCGTGGTACAGTAATAAAAAATATGAATTGAAGACCCGGAAACGCTACTATTTATTATTACCACTTTATAGGGCGTTCTCTAGGCCACTGATAATGTTTTTCGGGGCGTTCCAAATAGCGTATTGTTACCAAACAGAGGGCCGCGGGCCGATAATGAGAAGCCTAGTTCAATATCGGCCCGCCGCCCGGAAACTATAGATCTCGTTTATTATCGCGAGAGTTACGTCTCTTCAACTTCCGATCTGGCGTGGTTATTTCAAGAAAATAATGGGAAGATGTATCCGATTTCCTCGACACTATAATGGTTTTATGATTGGAATTCACGCTATATGATTGAATTATTGTATCAAGCGTAAGTATGCATTGATAATTTTAGCTGTCAACCTCTCATTGGTTGTTACTCGTCTCCAATGAGCACTGGGTTTTCCCCTGTCCTATTTTCGAGACTCCGTCAGTCCGTGTCAGCTGACAAGTCAAATGGTATCAAATTTAAATGTTCTTGAAAATATTTCTCTCTTAATCTACTTCATTATTCCACTAAATCCTCAAATGGGTCAAATGTCCAAAACTGTGGTAATAATAGTAATAACATAATTTCATCGGGCATTATGGTTTATTAACGGCCCTCTGGAATGATTAACAGCCCTCGGGCCTATTAGCGTCCCTCGACTTCGTCTCGGGCCGCTAATAGGCCATTGGGCTGTTAATCATTCCAGCCGGGCCGTTAATAAACCATAACGCCCTCAAAAATCATGTTATTGTTATATTAATATTGATTATATTTCTGTATATAACAAGTGATATATAGTTTCGTGGTACAGAAATAAAAAATATGAATTGAAGACACGGAAACGCTACTATTTATTAATATTGATTATATTTCGAACAATTTCTTATATAATGCGATTATTTTAGCGGGACATATATGTGTTACTATTTTAGAACAGACAGTTCAGGCGATATCAGATAGATATATAGATCATAACAGTTCAGGCGATATCAGATAGATATATAGATCATAACAGTTCAGGCGATATCAGATAGCTATATAGATTATAACAGTTCAGGCGATATCAGATAGCTATATAGATCATAACAGTTCAGGCGATATCAGATAGCTATATAGATCATAACAGTTCAGGCGATATCAGATAGCTATATAGATTATAACAGTTTAGGCGATATCAGATAGCTATATAGATCATAACAGTTCAGGCGATATCAGATCGCTATATAGATCATAACAGTTCAGGCGATATCAGATAGCTATATAGATCATAACAGTTCAGGCGATATCGGATAGCTATATAGATCATAACAGTTCAGGCGATATCAGATAGCTATATAGATCATAACAGTTCAGGCGATATCAGATAGCTATATAGATTATAACAGTTCAGGTGATATAAGATAGCTATATAGATTATAACAGTTCTCCCATTGTTAATTTCTAAACGTCATTTATCCCAGAATAGTTGTTTGTATTATTTGTTTTATTCCATAGTTATACGCAATGATGAGTCTAAAGTTTATTTATGACAAAATTACACAATCAAATATTGGTCGTTGGATAAACGATCACACATGTTTATACCAGAAATATTCGAAATAAAATAAATATTAATCGATAGAAGCGTTTCCCGGCTGGTCTTCGATTGATATGTATTATTTTATAACCGGGAATCAATATAAAACTTGTTATTATGCATCCCTTAACTAACACTATTTCTGATTGGGCAAAAGCCGTCACCTGATAATCCGGGAAAAAGTCATATTGGACTCCAACGTGTGCAATATAACTTTTTTATCGGGACTCCGTGACGTCACGAATTAACTCTATTGCGAAATGAATCGGTGAAAGGGTGCGCGCGCGCAACACTGGTGGATTGACAGGCGTTTCACTTCCGCATTGAGTTTGTTTCCACTTCCGTGTTTACTGTTACAAATCATGCTTTCTGATGATGAAATACAGGCTTTTGTAGATAATTAAGTGCCGATAAATAAAAAAAATAGCAACAACAGTTTTATTCCCAAAATTTTGGTAAACATACAGATGGATAATAAAAATGTCATTATACAATGTTGTATACAGTATGAGTTTTTCTTGTACTCGTCCACGGTGTGGTGAAAAGTCATATATATTGGACTCGACACTGCGTGTCCAATATGACTTTTCGCCACAACCTGGACTCGTACAAGAAAAACACATACTGTACACAACATTGTATAATGACTTTATATTATATGAAGAGATAATCCATCTTTAAAAGCGATTCCATTCTCGTTATGAGATCTATATTGTTATGGTGTGCGGCGAGAGAGTTATAGATATGAGTGCGAATAACGTCATATTTTGTTTAGAAATATATTTGGCTTTTTGTAGATGACATATTTGTAATGATTGTTTTTATTTTAATAAAATGTTTTAAATGTATATGTTTGGATCAAGTGTTTAATTTAATTTCCGTCGAGGTACTCGGCTACATTTGGGGTACGTTTATAGCACCCTTCGAACTTGTTCTGAGATGTTCATAGCGAATGTCTCCATAGACGTTCATGTTGGCCTGACTTTTACGATAAAAAGCGAGCATATTGAACTAGGATTGGTTGCCATTGTTTAACCCTTTACCCAACAGAAGGGCCCTGTGCCAATGCATTCTCTTATATATGCGAGTCGACCATAGGTCGCCTCGCATATATAAGAGAATGCATTGGCTTAACACATTAAAAATTATAAAATTGTTAAAGAATGTAAGAAAAAATGGTAAAAAGTGTTAAAAAAAGATTTTTGTTAGGCCAATGCATTCTCTTATATATGCGAGGCGACCTATGGTCGACTCGCATATATAAGAGAATGCATTGGCACAGGGCATAACTGTAACCATCACAATGTGGTCAATGAGCCGGTTCCAATGATATCCATATTTGTATGGTTCTATTGAGACAGACCGAAGATATTTTAGGCTATTGAAGCTTTATTTGGCCGGTTTTGGCCGGTTTGTTGGGTAAAGGGATAAAAGAGATATACAAGCATTCGGAAAAGTGTCTACAGTTATCACACACTTGGCCGATTTGTACAATAAAATGATTTTTTTATTTGCACATTGGCCACATTTTCCAAAAAATAGAACAGTCTTGTTATCGCCCTCTCGCGTGGCGTTAATGCCACCCCCAATCGCTTGTCTGTTTGAGTGAATTTACATATAACCCGGAGCGATGGTGAAAACTGTTTTCCCGCCGGTGAGCCGCTATATACAGAGCCACCGCAACGCACAGTATCGGATGCAAGGAGTGATATGGGTCAGACACCGCACATAATGATAAAAAATGAGATCCTACCATTTTATCCAATGTATTAATAGTAGAAAATCCAATTACATTTAAGCGTAATATAGCATTATGCTTAACGTAATAGAATTATGCTTAAGTGTAATAGAATTATGCTTAAGCGTAATATAATTATGCTTGACGTAATTGCGTCAATCACACTCAACCATAGTTTAATGACGCTTATTGGTCAACGGTCAAACGTAATTGATACACGCTTAGGGTGCATTTACATTGCTATAGAAATGTACACAGATCTACACGCAGACAGTGTAAACGGGTTGATATAGAACTGCACACAGAAAGAAAACGGTATTAGTTCGTGTGAGCAAAAATCGTGACCGCTACACGTCACGGTCAACGCCCATATATTGCGACAGGCAAATCAGTTTTGATTAATTGTTACTCGGGCTTGGCGAATGTTTTCGTTGTCATTTCAACCCGTGTATTTCGAATATTGAACACGGATAGGGACGTGGCAACTTGTTCAACGGTTGGATATTTCATACCTGACACAACATTAGTTGTAATTTCCAAACCAACAATAGATTAAAAATGATCTTGTAGTTTGATTTTCAAACATTTTATTTGGGGGGGGGGGTATTGTTTTCGGACCAATATTTGCATAATTTCCTACTTTTTATCAAAATTTTGGACTGGAATTGCCATCAGCTGGAAATTTTCCAACCTTATCATAGGGGCGGATGTAATGTTGGAAATGTCCAACACTTGGAAAGATTGTGTCCTGGTCCCTCCCCGTGGCCAGTCATCATCATCATATTTATTGTCTAACAGCTATATATAAAAACTGCATGTAATTTAAGAAAACAATATTGTCCTACATTGGTTAACATTGTCATTGGAATTGTCATCAGTTGAAAATTTTACTACATTTGGTCAAATAAAGGGTGTTGTAGGGTAACTGCATGATTTTCATTCTTTCTTCGAACCATTATCAAGTGGTATAAGGATACACTTTAAATACATGCGGCACATACCAAATCGCTGTTATCTGCTGATAGTTGATACATTTTCATGTCTGGCCTAAACTGACACGTCTCGCAGTGAATTGTCAATTACCAGAGTACAGATCAGCGCGCGTTCACTATTGGTAATCATGTTGTGATCACAGTAATGCGCGACACGTGACTTCATACAGATCTATATACATTTCTATAGCAATGTAAATGCACCCTTAATCATAATTGAATTACGCTTATGTATTACGCTCAAGCATAATTAGCTAATAAATGTGGATTTGGCCTGCCATACAGCAGCATCTCACCGATCGGTCTACAATAATTTATCACACAGTGCATCATCGGACAAAATGGAAACAAGGAAGTCGTGGATCCCAAGGTAGATAATTTATTTGTTCGTGGTTATTTGCATGAAGTTGCATCTCGAACGCACAATTTTATTCAACATAAAATAGATGTGGATATCAGTTTCAACAGTTGATGGTCAGTGAATATCGTATATCAGTAATATTCGATCCCATGGGATCAGTGGAAATCAACATATAACGAACAAAGAACGCCGCCTAGATTCGCCTCTTGGTTACGCGTTGTTAAGGACTATATATACTCAACTTATATAGGGCAGGAAGTAGCATGCCTTGAAAACCGGTGACATAAGATTATTTACTGTAAAAGTCACTTTTTAAAGAAATTAATAGTAAAATATATAATTGTATCATACATGATGAAGATTTACTTGTAATATTGACAAAAAAATCCTCTGTAAAAAGAATTGTCAAGAAAAATAGTCTCACCTGAGCTAAAATAGTCTCACCTGAGCTAAAATAGTCTCACCTGAGCTAAAATAGTCTCACCTGAGCTCATGTTTTCCTCATAAAATATAGGCTCCGTGAATTTTAAGAGTGCTAATTTGGGCATAACGTTTCAGTCTTCCTGAGAAAAACTATCAAAATTAATATTATTTTTTCAAAAGATTGGCAGTGTTCATGGTTATATCTATCATAGATAGTGATCTCACAATTAATGAATAGTTTTGTTTTATTTAACACCTAACATTCAATATAATTATGTCCATACCTTCAAATACGGTGTCTAGACTTCTTTAATCCCACCATTGTTACTTGGCAATATGCCACTGGCCACCGGCCATCTACCATTCAGCCTTCTAACAGGCAAGGGATTCATTAGTGTTAATCATCATTATCGTTTTACTACATTGTTTGATAGGTGCACTGCCACGAGTGCATTTTATTACACATTAAGAAGTATCACCCAATCAATTAGCAGATGATCATACTATAAATTTGATTCTCATGTCGCTCTCATTAAAAAATCTATTTGGGCTTTTGAATTAGATTTCCGATTTTGGATTGGCCAAATGAAATTTTGTTTTGCCATTTTTGAAAAAAACAATTGCCATTTGGCCAATTTAACCTATGACAGTATAGAGCCCTGCATCTATATTTCGATACTTTGACGTTAATCCAGTATGTCCTCAAATTGAGTATATATAGTCCTTACTTAAAGTATTTATAATGACGGCTGTGTATTTATAATTACGGCTGTGTATGTATAATGACGGCTGTGTATTTATAATGACGGCAGTGTATTTATAATGACGGCTATGTATTTATTATGACGGCTGTGTGAATGGAGTTACGCCGGAAGATGGAGTGTCGCATTGATATGCTCCCACATCGATCGGGTTGATGCCAACACCTAGCCCAATGCTAAATACGGTACCAAGATAATCATTACCAGGGTTACTCGTAACCATGGTAACTGATGCCCCAATTTCAGTAAGAGGAACATCGAGTCCAAGTGACACAGCTTTAGATTTTCCTGGAATGGAATCCAAACTCTTCCAGTACCCGACGTTGATCTCCGCTCCTATGGAAACGTCCGCCTTGGCACCCCAGCATCCCCCGACAAAGCAGATCCCCTTGTTCGATTTGACATCAATAGCTATTCCGACCTCCCCTGATACCGTGACCCCGATCGCCGCTCCTGCAGTGTAAGACAGTGAAACCGTGGACCAGTCGCGATTGTTGAAGCAGTTACTGAAGGTTTTAATAAGAGCTAACCACGACTTTAGTCTGTGGTACAAGTCGACGCACGCTGCTGCTTGTATGACCTTGACCCCTTTCATGCTTGACAGCGCTGATGAAATACCAGGACATCCTCCATTCAATGATTTACATGACGGGGTTTTCAGACAATTTATGACCTTTCCAACTCCTCTCCCGTATGAGCGCTTCTGACACTGCACTCCCGTGTCTGTGGTTAGGCCGGAGCACCGCGCCCAACATACGGGTCCCACGCCATAGTATCCAGATTTGCATTTCGGATAACACAACAAGCCGTTTTGTTCTTCATTTCCACCGCAGACCATTGCTTTACCTATTCCGCGTCCGTATGACTTCTTCCAGTAAAGATGCATGGCTTTGCGACAGAAACAACCGTCGTTATGGTAACCAGATTTGCAGCTTTTACCACAGTTGCGTCTTTTTCCGCAAACATTATACCAGGGACCGCCACATAACCCACATTTATCGTGCCATGGGCAGCTCCCCACATCCCTGTTATATACGTGTAACTTTTTAAGGCATGTAGGGCCAACGTTATCATACCCCGCGTTACAACGTTGCCAACACACGGGCCCAACTCCATCGTAACCAGACTTGCATTTAGGATAGCATATCAGTCCACCCTTCTCTTCTCCGTTTCGACAGTAGCGTAGCGTCTTGCCAATTCCCCTACCATAAGTTTTCTTTGTGCAAACAAAGCCGATGTCCGTCGTGCCTGGTGGACACCTGGCCCAGCAAACTGGCCCCGCCCCTCCATAACCACTTTTGCATGATTTATAGCAAAGAAGGCCGCTCAAATCAGGGTGGCTGTCGTAACAGAGTTTGTTTTTTGATTCTACTGACGACCCTGGAAATAAAGAAAGGATTTAGGATGAACTCTGGGTGGGAATAATGAACTCTGGGTGGGACTTATGAACTCTGGGTGGGACTAATGAACTCTGGGTGGGACTAATGATACACCCGCAGTGCTACAGGTACTCAATCCGATTCGATGATCTCCATATCATCAGATTCCAACAACAACAAAGTTTTTTGAATTGCCGCTTCAGTTATCATGCGGCATGTTATTTATCAACATTTTGTTCAACGAAATGTTGCCGTTTTGTCAAATATCTGACACAAAAAAGCCACTTGATTTTAGAGTTATCCATCTTCATCCGCAAATTGGTCCTGAGACAGTCTTCTCGTCGACTTTTACTGGGCCACTTAATATTCCAGGTGGTGAAAAATAAAAGATTTAAAAAATCGATATCTGATCACTCTGATCTTTGATGTGTGGGTTCCTCGACTGGAATAAAAAAAAATATTTACGCCCGAAGCCAAATAAATAGTAATTGAGGGGCGTTTAATCGGATTGAGTACCTTTAAGGGTAACCATATTAACATGTTTGTCTTTAAGGTGGACCGAGCTCATACTCACAGGTACACAGGCTCCCATAGTTGTAAATATATGCGCCTAGTTTTAATTGACCGGAAAATGTAGGAATACAAGCTCGGCGAAAATTATAACTGTTGCGAACAATTTCAAAGTCGAAAAAGGGGAATAACTCCACTGCAAAAAGTCAACAGACCCCGTAGTCGCAGGTGCACAGGCTCCCATAGTTGTAAATATATGCGCCTATAGTTTTAATTGACCGGAAAATGTAGGAATACAAGCTCGGAGAAAATTATAACTGTTGCGAACAATTTCAAAGTCGAAAAAGGGGAATAACTCCACTGCAAAAAGTCAACAGACCCCGTAGTCGCAGGTGCACAGGCTCCCATAGTTGTAAATATATGCGCCTAGTTTTAATTGACCCGAAAATGTAGGAATACAAGCTCGGAGAAAATTATAACTGTTGCGAACAATTTCAAAGTCGAAAAGGGGGAATAACTCCATACCCCCAGTCGCAGGTGAACATGTTCCCATGCATTGTACTAACTATCTGTGCCAAGTTTCACTAGGCATAGGAACTTCGCTTTTAACGACGATAGTTTGACATGCATGGCACTAACTATCTGTGCCAAGTTTCACTATAGGCATAGGAATTTCGATTTTAACGACGATGGTCTTTTCTTTGACAACCAGGAAGAAGCGCTGGCGATATACGTTAATGTGTGGAATCCTATTAGGGCCACTTGCTAATGGCGCTTTCGGCGACAAAAAGTGCGCCATTAGTAACGCGCCGAAAGCGACAAAATATGCGCCGTTACGTCGCACTATTTGTCGTTTTCGGCGCACTTTTTGTCGCTTTCGGCGCTTTCGGCGCGCGCACCGTAAGCGACAAAATGTGCGATATTAGCGCATGTTTCGGCGCGCCGAAAGCGACAAAATGTGCGCCGTAACGGCGCACATTTTGTCGCTTTCGGCGCGTTACTAATGGTGCACTTTTTGTCGCTTTCGGCGCGCGCCGAAAGCGCCATTAGGCATACTATTAGGTCCACTCCCTAATGGCGCGCGCCGGAAGCGACAAAAAGTGCGCCATTATGGTATGTTTCGGCGCGCGCCGAAAGCGCCGAAAGCGCCGAAAGCGACAAAAAGTGCGCCGAAAGCGCCATTAGCAAGTGGCCCTAATAGGATTCCATATTAATGTAATATGCTGCATTCGACACGGCGAATGACAAACGTTGGGTTATTTTTGCCAGATAATGACGTGTTCGTTATTTTCTAATATACATGTAAACTGACCAGCATTAACTCTGTTATGTGCACCGTTTTATTGACGACTCTTCACAGGCACTTTTAATGTTTAATTAGTTGTCGTACGTAAACTCTGAATTGTAAACACTGCTTGTGTGAAATTAGCAATGTGACAGGAAATTTATTACGCTATTACTATAGCTATGTGTCGATAAACTGGGATATCGTAGTCAATATAGCTGTGTAGGAATTCAAATCGACAATGATCGTCTGATTGCCTTGTACGTCGTTTTACTGTTAAATGTTGTGATTGTCTGACACTGACGTAATGCTTCTTGGAAGTAATGGAATTCCCCGCTATTTCGTTTAAATTCTGTAACGCGTAAATTGTTCAGAGTCTGATTTTAATTTGACATGCAATACTTACATAATGAAACTACTAGCAGCAGTACGAGGTACGTTTGCATGGTGCCTGTTAAATATAGAAGGATCATCATTAATATACGATGGAAGTGTCATGACACTGAACCGTAACTCCACACCTTGTAATCACTTAACTCTCTGATGACTGGAGCTTCCTGAATTATTTAGGAAAACCCTGTGCCAAGGGATTCTCTTAGGTCGCTTCGTATATATAAGAGAATGCATTGGCCTAAAAGAAATATATTATTTTTTATAATTGTTAAAAAATGTAAGAAAAAATTAAAACAATTGATAAACAATTGTTAAAGAATGTAAGAAAATTTGATAAAAAAAATTGTTAGGCCAATGCATTCTCTTATATGTGCGAGGCGACCAATGGTCGACTCGCATATATAATAAATTGTATTGGCACAGGGTTTTTAATTTTGCGCCAGCGCAGCTCCCGTCAAGAAATTGTTAAATGTGGTTCGATGCTTCGTCCCGTATTCGGTGTGCATTTTTAAAGTTCAACGCTACCGAATATCAACAAAAGTGTAGCTAATTTTAAAGTTCTATTACATGTATGGTTCCCCACGTTACCAATCAGGCCATATCTTCAGTGATATAGATATCGACATGGAGCGTAGATGCCGTGTTGTCACGAGAAAGGTGCACAAAAGTACAGGCCTCTGGATAAAGTGTCATTATGTATTAGTTACCATATCATATATGAAGTCAGAGTCGTTCATGGAAGAGAATGACACGTCGGGCGGACAATCGAGCCCCCCCCCCCCCCCCCCCCCCCGCCGTTGTCATCCGCTCGATGCAGGTCATTGGAATGAAAAACGATAACAAGTAGCCTTATAAAAACAACTTTACCGTAAAAATTATTCACAAATTTATGCATTCCAACTGCGGCGAGAACGCATGGACTCGCCCAACCGTGTTACCGTTTTGCACGTGCAAACAATAGACAACGCGAATTTACGCACACCATTTACTTGGAACACTATCTAGACCAAGCCGACAGTTATCTTGGTTGCATATGTTTTCCTGACCCCAGTTATGTTGCCCATGTCAATGAGATAATACTTATACAATAACAAACGGATTACCGTGACCTTGCATGCATGCTTTTTGAATCCTAATATTTGTTAGTGGACTCCGCGGTGTTGCCCTTTCGACATGCAGAGGTACGAATCGGACGGGTACATACTTCTCGGGTGATATCTAACCTAATCAATGGAATAAATCATACTAAATGGCTTGAATTCTAGAGATACACTGTACAGTGAACATGACAGGTCAGATTGGTAAGTATACCCTATACTGTACCAACCTGACTTGTCCATTTGCCGACATGTTTACTTCGCTCGAGTTGAAAAATCTGTTTTTTCCGGAAGTTAATTTTTTGTATTCATCACGGGTGGGTGGGGGGTAGTAACAAATTTGCAGGAAGGTATGCCGATTTTTTGCATCTGGCATTTTCGGGGACTCACCACCCCAAACATGCAAAAAAATATTTTTTGAGTCCCAATTTTTTGACACCCACCCTCCAAATTTCACTAAAATTGGTCTAAAATCTCATAAAACTCTACTGATATCACTTTTATGACTGGGCATTATCTCAATTAGTTCAAATAACAGTTTAACCTGTTTCAGAAGCTGTTTTAATTGAAAAAAAAAAGTTTTATAAATTCACCTAGGTCATTGTGCAGATTACACAAAATTTCAGAATTTCTAATTATTTCCTGATTAGTCTGTCAACCAGCCCATTATCTAACATATTCCATACCACTATGTTAGTCTACTGGAGCAACTTAGTTCTCTTATACTAAACTAGCTGAAACAGGCTCCCTTTTGGGAGCCTATATTCAGCATCGGAGATACCTGTGGCCCCCTTTGTTGGACTTCGCACACATTTTGATCTTAGACAGACCCTTCACTTAGCGGCGGCCCTTTGTGCGCTTCAAGCACATTTGGTCATTGAAACATTTTGATTTATATAATAATATTGTTTTAATATACTTTAATTCCTTGCTCAATTTAACAAAAGCAATTTTATTTTATGAAGTTTGGATGATGGATGATGGTTGTGGCAAAAATGTTAGTCAAGAAAAGAGTAAAATCCAAAATGGCCGCTGGCGACTAGGTTGTTTTTCTCGGAAAATTTTGTTTGCACCCATCTGGAGGTCACCCCGACGATCCTTTTGCGGTATGGTGACGGTCGGAAGAGGGATGTTGCCCGTATAAGTTGTGCCGAGGGAATTTAGTCCTGCAAAAGTTAAATCCAAGATGGCCACTGGCAGCCATATTTGTTAACGAATTTCGAAAAACATGGTTGGCTCCCATCTAGAGGTCATCCCGAAGATTTGGTGACGATTGAGTGAGGGATGTGGCCTGTAGGTTGTGTCGGAAGATTTAGACATGCAAAGAGTAAACCCAAGATGGCAACTGGCAGCCATTTTTTATAACGAATTTCGGAAAAATTGATGACTCCCATCAAGATGTCACCCTGAATTTAGTAGTCCACATTTAAGTCGTCTGAGATCAACGGCATGTATCTATTATCTTATCTGTCAATATATCCCCGTGTTTCAATTTTCACCGACCATATATGGCAACCATTTTGGGTAATAATAAATTATTTAGATATAAAGTTTGGTGATGATCGGACAATTGATGTGGTGTGTGTGATTTGCCAAAGGATTTAGTCTTGCAAAGAGTAAAATACAAGATAAGATGGCTGCCTGCATGTGGTCATGTTTTTTCATCGAAAATCGTTCAAATTCGATAGCTCTCATCTAGAAGTGATCCTAATCATGCCTGCAAATTTTCAAAACATTTCTTCGATCTATGCAGCTAGGCTGCAGGGTATGCTGATGGAATCAAAGCCAATTTAAGAAATAATAGATGGCTCCCATCTTGAGATAATCCCGAAGATCCGTATGAATTTTAATGGCAATTGGGTGACGGACGTGGCCCGTGTGGTGTGCCGAAGGATTTACTAATGCAAATAGTAAAATCCAAGATGGCTGCTGGCGGTAATGTTTTTTAACCTATCTCGGAAATAATCCATAACTCCAATCTAGAGGTCACCGCGAAGATCCATATGAAGTTTGGTGGGGATCAGATGCGGGGTGTGGTCTGTAGGGTTTATCAAGGGATTTTACAGGCCCCTGTGGGACATCATACTAACAACAAACTATCAAAACTGCTTTTAAAATGTACATGCCCAACTGATTAACTGCATGCGCAGTGGTATATATATTTAGTTCATTAAAGGTATACTACCCAAGGCAAATATGTAAAAGTCCACATATTGAAATAACATTACCACAAAGGAGAACATGGATCATTAGATAAACTTTGCTCTTATAATATATTCATTATTGATAGTTCTCCAATAAGGAAATTATTATATATGGAAACAAAATGTTATAGTGATTTGTCAACAAACACCAGGTTAGTCACAAATAGTGTAGTAAGTTCAAATATTTTAGTCTGAATATGATTTTCAGAAATTTTTTCAATGCTGTGACTTTTTCCAATGTTTATTGTCAAGTTTTGATTAAACTTTGGCATCTCATTGGACTAAATAGACTTGTATCGGTATTTCCTTTGTAAAAGGAATGTTTACATAACAATGGTTTTGACATGCGAAATGTCATTATTTGAGATTTATTAATTTATTTTTAGATTTATTAACCCTTTACCCAACAGAACGGCCCTGTGCCAATGCATTCTCTTATATATGCGAGTCGACCATAGGTCGCCTCGCATATATAAGAGAATGCATTGGCTTAACACATTAAAAATTATAAAATTGTTAAAGAATGTAAGAAAAAATGGAAAAAAGTTTTTTTTTAGGCCAATGCATTCTCTTATATATGCGAGGCGACCTATGGTCGACTCGCATATATAAGAGAATGCATTGGCACAGGGCATAACTGTAACTATCACCATGTGGTCAAGGAGCCGGTTCCAATGATATCCATATTTGTATGGTTTTATTAAGACAGACCGAAGATATTTTAGGCTGTTGAAGCTTTATTTGGCCGGTTTTGGCCGGTTTGTTGGGTAAAGGGTTAATGGTAAAAATAAGCAAAAATGTAAATCTATTATTCATATACTTTTCATGTACAGACGTTTTGTTATTTGGCATGAACCCACTTAGATGGCCTTATGTACCGTTAAAGGTCCACTTAATTTTCGAACCCCCAAAACACATTATATAAAATATATGCCATATTATATGGCATTTTAAATTTAGATTGTGTTGCTTATATGTTTATTGTTTTACCATACTTCATGTTTTATTATAATTGTAAGCGTTTTAGAGCATGTCAATGTATGTAATAAACTGTGAAACTGTTTTTGTTGAGAGAAAAAAACGTTTGTTCTGTGCTCAAGTTTCTGCACAAAGTCTATTATTTTCAATGGAAGGGGGATAACTCTATATATTTAGATATAGAGTTATACCCCTTCCTTTGAAAATATAACAAACGTTTGCATTCTGTTGTGTTTTGGGAGCCACAGATGGGGATAAGCTTTTATGATTTCAGCTATTTTCTATTACTCTATGGGCACCTTCAGAGACACAGATCTTCCAAATGCTGATGAATTACAGTATTTTAATCATATTTTATGGCATAGATTGTTATTAGAACCGTATATCAAGGCACTATAAAAACAATATTCGGTGACTCGAAAATTAAGCGGACCTTCAAGTTGTTTTTATAGAGCTGGGATTTGCCAGGAATTAGCCTTCAAATATCTGGTTAGAATCAATCGTGCAATAACTCATTGCTCTAATGACATCTCAGTTGTTTGTCTTCTATCATGTGGAAATGTGCCCATTTCAGTTTGTGATTACTGGTCAAACCGATCGCCTTTTCTTTCACCCCCATCGATTTCCACACGATTGAGTTGATTAATCTATACTATATATTTTGAGACTTCGTATATATATATGTATGTATGTACTTCATAGAATCCAAAACGCGTGTAAAGATTGAGCTCAAACTTCCTATGTAAGTGTCGAATCCCACCGACACGACCGTGGTCGCGGTTTAGAGAAGCTCAGAGCACCCGTTCTCCAATCTCAAATCACCGCAAAGGCACGGCGGGGGTTAATTAAGTAATTATTTAATGAGCGTTTGTTTTTGACGCATCTCTATAAAGAGCGTCTGTTTCCCATTCAACGTTATTCGCATCTGCAGAGTTATACGGGAACGCAAACGTTATCGCTCGAAATTTATTCCCTGCGAGCACGGATGGCGCGCTTTGTTTTTACAGTATATACCTTTGGTATATACCGAAATCATCCCACATAATCACGAATATAGCATCAGATTTCTTCCCAGATATACCGTTATAAAGCTACTGGAATCTGCCAATCTACGGGAAATTCCAGGGAATGCCGATTGAGCTCAAACTTGCTACCTACGGGAAGTGTCATATATATGAGTGTGTCCTTTATAGACTCTAACCGATTGAGCTCAAACTTGCTAAATAAGAAAATAGCCCCCAAGCCGTAAATATCAACAACAACGATATTGCTACCTACGGGGAGCAACGTTATTAGCATCTGCAGAATTATGCAGAGAGAAAGTGCTTTCCTATTTTTAGAACGCAACACATGTTTACGTCGCGTTGGTGATTGAGGGTCACAACGGGGTTAATTGACTGTCCGCTCTTTGCGACGATGAGGTTCACGGCGGGGACTATTGCATGACCAACACTCACAATTTCGTCTTTTGCATCAGATACCAACACCTCGACCGATCGGGACGAAACTTGGTACGTGAGTGTAGTTTGACCAGGTGGTCGTCGCTGTCGTATTGGCGAGCCCGTGCGACGCCCGTGCAGCGCATGCGCAGACGAGATATCGGAAACGGGTGGAGCTATCGACTTGAAATTTGGTTTTTGAGTAGCCCGGTCCTGTACGGGGTTACATTGAAAAACTAAAATTAATGGATCGACCAAAGCCATGGGACGAATGCCGCCAGTGGCGGGCTAACCTGCTAGTCTATACTATATATTTTGAGACTTCGTATATATATATGTATGTATGTACTTCATAGAATCCAAAACGCGTGTAAAGATTGAGCTCAAACTTCCTATGTAAGTGTCGAATCCCACCGACACGACCGTGGTCGCGGTTTAGAGAAGCTCAGAGCACCCGTTCTCCAATCTCAAATCACCGCAAAGGCACGGCGGGGGTTAATTAAGTAATTATTTAATGAGCGTTTGTTTTTGACGCATCTCTATAAAGAGCGTCTGTTTCCCATTCAACGTTATTCGCATCTGCAGAGTTATACGGGAACGCAAACGTTATCGCTCGAAATTTATTCCCTGCGAGCACGGATGGCGCGCTTTGTTTTTACAGTATATACCTTTGGTATATACCGAAATCATCCCACATAATCACGAATATAGCATCAGATTTCTTCCCAGATATACCGTTATAAAGCTACTGGAATCTGCCAATCTACGGGAAATTCCAGGGAATGCCGATTGAGCTCAAACTTGCTACCTACGGGAAGTGTCATATATATGAGTGTGTCCTTTATAGACTCTAACCGATTGAGCTCAAACTTGCTAAATAAGAAAATAGCCCCCAAGCCGTAAATATCAACAACAACGATATTGCTACCTACGGGGAGCAACGTTATTAGCATCTGCAGAATTATGCAGAGAGAAAGTGCTTTCCTATTTTTAGAACGCAACACATGTTTACGTCGCGTTGGTGATTGAGGGTCACAACGGGGTTAATTGACTGTCCGCTCTTTGCGACGATGAGGTTCACGGCGGGGACTATTGCATGACCAACACTCACAATTTCGTCTTTTGCATCAGATACCAACACCTCGACCGATCGGGACGAAACTTGGTACGTGAGTGTAGTTTGACCAGGTGGTCGTCGCTGTCGTATTGGCGAGCCCGTGCGACGCCCGTGCAGCGCATGCGCAGACGAGATATCGGAAACGGGTGGAGCTATCGACTTGAAATTTGGTTTTTGAGTAGCCCGGTCCTGTACGGGGTTACATTGAAAAACTAAAATTAATGGATCGACCAAAGCCATGGGACGAATGCCGCCAGTGGCGGGCTAACCTGCTAGTCTCATATATATTTTGAAGACCTCTGTCTGTCTGTCTGTCTGTTTGTTTGTCTGTCATTAATACAAATCTACGATTCTCGACCGATCGGGACGAAACTTGGTACGTGTGTGTAGTTTGACCAGGCGGTGGTCGTTGTCGTATTGGCGAGCCCGTGCGACGCCCGTGCAGCGCATGCGAAGACGAGATCTCGGAAACGGGTGGAGCTATCGACTTGACATTTGCTATGTGAATGTATCTTGCCCCGGATACGAATTTTATCGGGTCGCCGAGCCCGTGCGACGCCAGCTTCGCGCATGCGCAGACGAGATCTCGGAAACAGGTGGAGCTATCGACTTGAAATTTGCTATGTGAATGTATCTTGCCCCGGATAGGAATTTTATCGGGTCACCGAGCCCGTGCGACGCCAACTTCGCGCATGCGCAGACGAGATCTCGGAAACGGGTGGAGCTATCGACTTGAAATTTGGTATGTGAATGTATCTTGCCCCGGATACGAATTTTATCGGGTCACCGAGCCCGTGCGACGCCAACTTCGCGCATGCGCAGACGAGATCTCGGAAACGGGTGGAGCTATCGACTTGAAATTTGGTATGTGAATGTATCTTGCCCCGGATACGAATTTTATCGGGTCGCCGAGCCCGTGCGACGCCAGCTTCGCGCATGCGCAGACCAGATAGCGGAAACGGGTGGAGCTATCGACTTGAAATTTGGTTTTTGAATAGCCCGGACAACGTCGGGCTCATCGGCTAGTTTAATATATATTTTGGGACTTCTGTCTGTCTGTCTGTTTGTTTGTTAGCAATGGCCGGGAAAACTGCTGGACGGATTTCAACGAAATTTGATACATAGGTGTACTTTTGTCCGGGGACTGTTTTCGACGGGTCAAATCAAGACCCCGTCCGGACATTGACCTTCAAAATGGTCAATTCAAGGTCAAATCGCGCCTTTCGAACGGATTTTCGGAGAGTGTTTTGGACGGGTTAAATCGTTGCCCCGACCTGACCTTAATATTCTAAATGGTCAATTCAAGGTAAAATCGCGCCTTTCGTCGGATTTCGATGTAAAATACCAAAACAAAAATATAATGCTGCCAGACAATTAACCCATGCCTGCCGGTCCCAAGCCCGGATGAAAGCAGAGGGGAAACAGCCCGGACGAAGTCGGGTCACCCTGCTAGTCAATATATATAAGTGGGTTAATCAAGAGTAATCAAGTTGACTAAAATTCACTCACCTGAAATTATCCCACAGCACCGTTTCGTATATAGACCACTGCTACAGCTCCCTTGATCAAGTTTGTATATGGACGTTGTGCGGACTGGCTCTTACGTTCGCGATATGAAATCAGCCACTGATAAGCCCACAGGAAATACTTTCTCTAAACTAATAGCATTGCTCTCGACTACATATATATTCTTGTCAATTAATAAAGGCGAAGACTCGGATTTCTTTGATGTTTTTGATGGGCACTAAGTCTTGGCGAAGCGAGAAGGGCCATCTTCTTGTTTACAATATATATGTTTAAACCATCTTCTTGTCCTAGAGATTAACTTCAATTTGACCTTGTAAACTTTGGCATGCGAGTGAAGGTTCGTTAGAACGTTGATGGGATCCGTTTCGTATTCACGATTCAGGAATCAGAGACTTGTTTCACTTCAATAAAAGGCTTGGGTTTAAGTGTCCCTTTATAAAGTGAAGAGCGCAAGCCAGCTATAAATCTCAAGAATAAATGGATCACTTCCGTATTACCATTGCGAGCACACAACACTTGACCTGGTCCGCACAATACTGGTCCACAGGGAGAGGGTGTCAACAAATATTACCGAGCAAGAGGACCAAAATGCTATTTTTTTCAGCAGCTCAATAAGAATTTTCCTCCATATTTTTCAACTATTTTTGGCCTTAAAACTTAATGTAATTGTAACATAAAAACTGCCTTTAGAGACTGTTAGTATAGATAATTTGTTTCGTGCTGTAAAATTACTCGATGCACGCGGTATTTGTCAGTCTAGGTCGCTCCCAACATAAACCTCGTGGACACATTGCATCAGCAATCACCGCCACGTAAAACTGAGCTAATCATATACACCAACATGTAATATGTAGATGCATGCTAGGAAACAGAGAGTAAGTGTATGGGAGGCCAAATTCACTTTTAATTATTATTTGCACTTAAGCTCATTTATTTTCGCTTAAGCATAAATCATTACGTTTAAGTACAAATAAGCTATTTATGCTTAAGCACAATTATTCGCGCTTAAGCACAATTATTTAAGCAAATAAGGAAACTAAAAAAGCCTATATTTTATTTTCGAGGGAAGATCTATATTGATGGGGGATGAAATGTACATATTAAGTGAAAATATTTTCGCTTAAGCACAAATATTTTCATTTAAGCTCAAATAATTGTTATTAGTGCTAATTGTGCTTGAGCCCAAATAATTGTGCTTAAGTGCAAATATTTGTGCTTAAGTGCAGTATTTTTACAATTAAACGTCAATAACTGTGATTAAGCGCAAATAATTGTGCTTAAGCACAAATAATTTCGCTTCAGCGTAAATAATTATTAAAAGTGAATTTGGCCTCCTATATAAGTGGTTACAATTATATTATTCAGAAAATTTGTTATTCCGCGTTTCTATAGGTTTAATTGGGGGGAGGTGTGTCGAAAATTTGATGGAAAAAAACGGAAAACAAATTAGGGTCGAGGGGTGGATGCAGAGACGTGGCGACAGGGGGGGGGGGGGGGTTGGGGTGTCTCACCCCCCCCCCCAACTTTGGTCCAAATTTTCAAGATGGAAATTTCATACCTGACACAACATTAGTTAGAAATTTCACACCATCAGGTTGCAAGTGTTCTTGTAGTTTGATTTTCAACAACTTATTGGGGGGAATTTATTGTTTTTGGACCAATATTTGCATATATGGACTGAAATGTCGGAAATATGGCTTGTTGCCATTCATCAGAAAGCTCTCGAGGAGAGCTTTCAAATGAATAGCAACAAGCCATATTTCCGACAAAATCCTGAAAAGTTACCCATAATTCTGCTGTGGTTATGGAGTCGATTAATTGGGGCATTACTGTATCTTTAAAATATGTTACAATATACTGGATATGTAATTGAATGTTTTACAAACATAATTGCTTTTCCTCTATTTGTTTATATCATGCCACGAATCTCTACTATGACTAAAGCACATAGAGATCATATTCCAACGGTACCAACCCTTAGAACTGTTTGAAGTTTTGACAGGAATTCTTATAAAGTCGAACAAATAACGCGGAGAATATATTTCTCAGTTATTATCTGTTGCTTAAAGGGGTACTGTACCCAAGATGTTGTTGTTGGTTTCTATAATCCCCGAGTCGGAGAATAAGGTAACAACTTTTCCATTCTTTGAAAGTCTTTTGAGTACGAAGTAGTGTTACGGATGGAAAATTTACCGGAATGCAAAAATACAAATTGTCGTTGTCGAGTAATTTTTGTACAGTTTTCAACCAAATGAATCAAATTAAAATTATATTATATGCATAGTAGTCCCATATACTTATTTAAGTTATTGTATCATCACTAGTCAATGAGTGGCTTGAGTTTTCTCCCCGTATAAGCATAATGTTTCAAACGATCGTGTGTGCAATGGGTTTACTAATCCAGTATCCTTCAATTATAATTTGATTACGTTTTGTACACGGAAATTCGTATTTTAATTCACGCCATTTTATGGCTCCAGCCATAAATTCAATTTATATTAAATTATTAAATTTTAAGATAGCCTATTAACCTGAGCGTTTACAGAATACATCCTCGACTCAAATTACTTATGTTTCTATATAGTATCGATAATAGATCGTTGTTATCACCGGAAATGTATTGAAAATGGCGTACAGTACCCCTTTAAGTGAATTTGTGAGTGATTTTGTTTTGCGTTGCTTACAATTATGGAATTTCTCCAGGGTAATTAATTCAATGTTTATTGCTCACAAAAGTCAGAGAAAAGCAAGCAATTTTGAGTTGGGACATTTACCTACAGTGAGGTACATTATTAAGGAACAGATAATAACGAAGAAATATATTCCCCGCATTAATGTTTCGACTTTATGAGGTTCCCTGTCAAAGCTTCAAAAAGTTCCAAGGTTTTATACTGGTGGAATATGATCGCTACGGGTGTTATACAGAGTAGAGATTAATTGTTCAGATAAGCCAAAGGACATGAAAATGACAACTTTAGATAAAATAATGGTACATATTCTTAACCACATCAGTTTGCCCAACCAGCATGCTAGCTATTCAGCAGAACCAACCATTATCATATGAATTCAACACAAGTCTGAGTTTAGTGCGCCTGTCATTTGCAGAATGAGGTCCCAAGAGGGTAAATTTAGTGACGCTATCTCACATAGCGGGCTATCATCACTAAATTCACCCTCTGTGGACCTCATTCTGATTAGGCCTAATCTTCTTTGGAAAATTTCTTTATTATCAAATTTCTATAAACTTCTTCACATAGATTCTATTTCTTTTTTAGTTTAGTTTCTCTATATCCCCAAATTGGCAGACAACACATTGCATAATCGAGATTCCCAATGGATGTACATCACAATATTCACCAGTTGGGAACTTCAATCTGAGTCTATGTCTCCCACATCAGATGAGGCCATGTAGATGAGGTCACCAGCGGGTGAATTTAGTGATGCTGGCCCACTATACGGGATAGCTTCACTAAATTCACCCTCTGGGAACAGGGGGGGGGGGGGGGGGGGTCATTCACTTTTTTCCATACAGTAGGCCGGGTGGATGGGTGGTTCAGCTGCGAAAAAAGTCACCTTTTTCCAAGTGGTCACAGTTTTTTCCTCTTACAACATTTCTGCAATATAATTGCCTCAAAGTGTCAGCATCATTGTTATAGTATGTGTGACACTTATGTCAGGGCTTAGGGGGGTAGTTAGTGTGGATAGGCATAATGCTTCTCAGAAATCCCGGTTACAAACCAACACTCACATTTTCGTCTTTTGCATCAGATCACATTGTCAAGTACCAACGCCACTGGTTCAAGATGAAAATGGACAGTTATGACACCCATGATTAAAGTAAATAAAAATGAATAAAGCTATTCATTTATATCATTAATGTTTACTCATTAGACCTGATCCGACAGCATAAGAGGCAAAAGGTTACAATACCAGAATACATCAAATGATTTACATAGGCCTCAGTGTTGACAAACCCCGCTGGCCTGTATTCGCAGGAAAGCATTGACCCAGCAAGAGTATTTGAAATTAAAGAACGTCCTTTTAGACACACAGAAATGTGCCCAAAAGTACTTGTGAACGTGGTAAATCACACTGCAGCTTGACAAACGTCAACAAACGTCACACTACCCTTGAAATTGAGAAAAAAATGACATCGAAAAAAACACAAACACCTCCCATAAATTATTCGCCATTTGCACAGCCATAACCGTTTACCATGTGGTTATATTTGATGTTTGTCGACGGGAAACACATTTGTGCATTTTTTCGTGCACTTTTCATCCATGTATCATTGACCATTCAGCTGCCAGAATTTTTTTTATGCTGATCCTAGCTTGGTAGTGCGAGGGGAAATCCCTCTATTAATTTGTATTTGGTGTATTGTAACCAAAACATGTAAATCTCATCATGCTAGAATGTATTGAATGCTATTTAAAGCTACATCCAGATTTTTTAGTTTAATTTATTATTTTTTTTTTAGACACAATTTCACATCAAAGCCATATGAATGTTATAAATCAATCTGTTAAACGCCATGTTGTCAGATGGTATAAGATCGTGTGGGTCCAAGGGGGGGGGGGGTCTGCACAAAAATTCCGTATATAGGGCCGAGGTGGGTGGGTGGTCCATAGGCGGAAAAAATGTTGCTTGTAATTTTTTTCCAAAAATGGGTTTTTTTCAAACAATTTACAAGTACTGACCATGTAATGTTGTTTGTAAGCATGTTAGTACCATGCTTGTTGGTATAGGGCTATATAGGCAGCTAAAGTGACTCTTTAGCCTCAGATTTAGCAACATTCTGGATTTCACAGTATCCCGGACCACTTCATAGTGGACCACCGTATTAACGTTCAGGAAACTTATGATCAACGGAAGAAATATTTAGTAACAAAATTAATATATTACCAAGTTGTATTATCTGAATAAAAGTAATAAAACAAAAAAACTCTTATCACAAATTGGATACTACATGGTGAATACTCAATGATGACTATTAGTAGATATAATTAACCTGATTGTTGCATAACATGAAATTGAAAAGGGTATCTCATAAATTTCTAATGTCTGAAATACTGTCTTGTTCTGGCATGTAATCAAATTCATTCCTTCTGGTTATTTCTCATCTTGAATGATTGCAAGTAATGTTAATTTGCAACAATTATCCAAAGAAAACTGAATTGGTTATGATGAATGACATTACTGTTTACTGCTCCGACAATCCCAAATGAAGGTGACGCTATTCTCATTGAATTTCTGAACTTCATCTGGGAGCTTTACTGCTCAACAAGACGAAACTAAAATACTAATTGTATACTGTTATCACTTACAAATAGATGAACTGAAATAATGTGATGCATTCAGAAATGACATTCAATTCTTCATTCTGGTCTATCACCATACCAAACCACATCAAAATTTGACAACCGACACTTAACTTATATTGCAAAAACTTTGTATGGACTGAATTTCATAAAGTCGAACAGGGCCCATAACTCTGGTAGGCATTGGTGGTCACAACCCGCGATATTATGCATATTCGTCCCCCATTTCTGGTCCGTCACCATGCCATAGGGCATCAAATATGACAACTGACTCTTGAGTTAAAATTCAAAATGTTTATACGGACAGACGGCTCGAGACGTCAACTATATACCCGCCGACTAATATCGGGCAGTATAATAACCATATATCTATGTGTATACCTAACCAAAAAACAATTCCCCTCCCCACCCCATCCCGTTGGATAAGACTAAAGAGTTCTCTGATCATGCACATATAATTGTGGAACCCCTGACCTGTTTACCACTATTTACACTGGCCAGTGTTCTCTGTCAGACACAACACACTCGATATATATTAAGGCTATAATGGGGTCTAGGGCAATTTGTGACATATAGTGTACCTACACAACGCTTAGTTAATAGTGTTGTTAGATACTGAAAACACCAGGAAACACATGGAAATACAGTATATTTTTCGTTTTTCTGATCTGTGTTTACCAATTAGTAAGGCAGTTAACAGTTATTGAAGAACGGCTAAAAAAAAACCTCTGAAATTTTGATAAAAACATGAGAAACGGGGGGTGGGTCCCCAAAATTTTGGAGGAAAAAAATATTGTTTTTGCAAAAATGGGGTGGTGGGTCCCTCGAGGTCGGAAAAACCTTTTTGGGCCTTATATGTGCAATTTTTTTCCAGACCTCCCCCCTGGTGGGTCCATTACTATTTAGCATAAATGTTTTGCTTAAATTTTTATTTTATATTTTCGATACAGTTGTATTTGAAGTGATTACAGACAAGCATTGGAAATATGGTAAAATGTTCATATAACTTGTTTACAAGTCATGAGTCAATTGATAAACAAAAACAAACATGATAACAATGGGTGCTGCAGGTTTTTACGATTCTTAACTGAAACAAATACCTAGCCTAAATGGTGTGAGACTACAGATTTTTAGGTAAAACGTGGGTGGGTACCCTGCATGAAATTGGAAAAAAAATTCCTTCAAATAAGGGGTGATTTGGAGGTAAAAAGGGGGTGGGTACCCCGCATGAAATTGGAAAAAATATGTTTTCCTTCAAATAGGGGGGGGGGGGGGGGGGGGTGGTGGGTACCAAAGAGGCGGAAACAAACAATTTCAGCCTACTGTCATGGCACATTTTTTTCGACCCCCCCCCTCCCCCTGCTGGGAACCTCATAATGCAAATGACAGGCACACTAAACACAGGCTTGATTCAACAGGACCCTCCTCCAATATCAAAGCAATTTACAGACTATTTAACCAGGGGTGGTTACTTTTCAAACAGGGGAGGTAAATCCAACAACAGTTTATATAAATTGTTACAATTTAATAGTTAAATAAAGGAAAGAAGCACTTGAAAATAGTATAACAAATATTTCAAATATGTGACGGTACACTAAAAAGTCAAACAAAAAGAAATATTCGTAGTTGCGGTTTCCCTGAAACCCTTTTTTAAAACCCCTACCCAAAAGATTTTCCGTGATTTGCAAGATAATTTTAATTTTTTTGTTTGTTCATAAAAAGTAAACTAAAATTTCAAATCTCAAAATGGTTGATTTCTTAGTCGTAGCTTTGTTTTTATTACAGTTTATACAAAGACAATCAAAATTAATCTAAGCTCATTTATGCAGGCACAAAAAACATTAAGAATACAAAAACAAATAATTTTTTTAACACAGTGACCCTTTTTTTCTGACTTTTAACCCCCAACAAGACATTTAATTTTCTTTGGCCTGAGCTTGTGTGAATTACGATGAGAATCATGTAACTACTCATCAGTGAGAGTTCTGTTACCTATTAAATAGGTATTTTAGGCCTTTATATGCATAATTTGTTGATGATCAAGCATTCTACAACATCAATTTTCAGTTAGAGATATAGCGCACATAAGCATAGAAAAGCACATTGACAAGCATAGAAAACCATATAAATCATCTTCTCAACAGACCACAATTAGATTAACCCTTTACCCAACAGAACGGCCCTGTGCCAATGCATTCTCTTATATATGCGAGTCGACCATAGGTCGCCTCGCATATATAAGAGAATGCATTGGCTTAACACATTAAAAATTATAAAATTGTTAAAGAATTTTAGGCCAATGCATTCTCTTATATATGCGAGGCGACCTATGGTCGACTCGCATATATAAGAGAATGTATTGGCACAGGGCATAACTGTAACCATCACAATGTGGTCAATGAGTATTATAATCAATAAATTTGAAAAATGATCAAGGAAATAAGGGTTGATACAAAAATCGGACTTGGCACTGAAAGGGTTAAATATGCATGCTGTTGGGACATACAGTAATGCCCTAAATAATGGACTCCTTAACCAGAGCAGAATTATGGATAATTTTTCAGGATTTATTCGGAAATATGGCTTGTTGCCATTCATCGGAAAGATGTTTCCGATGAATGGCAACAAGCCATATTTCCGACTAAATCCTGAAAAATTACCCATAATTCTGCTCTGGTTAAGGAGTCCATTATTTAGGGCATTACTGTATACATACTGGCTTATGTAAGAGAAGTGACTTCTCCCTGGAACAAAAATAGGGAGGATTAGCCCATCTTAGGGAGAAGATAATAATAGTAATGATAGTTTTATATAGTGATTAAACAATTACTTGCTCTAACACGCTTTTAAACATTACAATATTACCCCAGTCATGTGTACAAGCCAACCAATGAACCGGCTGCAGCCATTGCAGGCGCTGCTCTAGTTTGATCAGAACATGCTCTGATACTCATCAGTATGACAAGCTGACTGGTACTTGTTTAACGCATGAGTGTTGTGATGACGACACAGTATGAGCGACTTGCTCAAGGGTCACAACTTGGCGCGGGATTTGAAACAACGAACAATCTGACAATTGCTTGTTGCTCAAAACGGCCAAGTCACTGCTGTGTGAAGACTCACAATAGACCAGCAATGAGATGCGAACTGGCATAGCTGTTTACAGCGAATAAAGTGCGACACGCTAACCACTGGATCACGGAGCTCCAAGATGTCTCCCAAGTCACCCTCTAGGTTGGTCCATGTCGGGGGATTCTGGGGGGGGGGGGTGTGGTTATTGGGATTGATGCTTGGTTGTGGTTTGACCAAAATGTTTCAAGCCTAATAACCTATGCTAGCAATAACCTCTCAGAAATAACCAGATCCCACTAACACCTTTACATACGTTAATGGTTGAGTAGCTGCTCGCTGGAGTATATTTAGATAACAATTTACCAGAAGGCAAGTATCCCATACTTTAATACTTATCAAAACAATGATTAGCTACTATTACGACATCCTGTCTGAATCAATGGAGTGAATGGACAGTAGATTACTGCTTTACGGGACAACAATAAAATTATATCTTGATTTGATTTTGTTATCTTTTCGCTTATCTTATGGTTTTTCTATTTTGGTTAGAAAAATGGCCTAAAACATTGGCCAACATAATTTTTTAGCCAGCATGAACGACTGAACGCTGGTTCTGGGAATGAATTATATTACTTTATAGTAGGCTAATATTATGTCACATCTATATGTTATCAAAATCGGAGTTTGCAGAAGGATGAAAATAAAAATGGTGAGACATAAAATTCTGCTGAATACAGGATTCCGTTCAGTCTCTTTAAAAAGTTGATGATAGCTTTATCAGACTTAGGCCATTAAAATAAAATATCTGTGGTCTCAGGCTATTAGAGTTACTTCCCTTCTCAGGCTATTAGAGTTACTTCCCTTCTCAGGCTATTAGAGTTACTTCCCTTCTCAGGCTATTAGAGTTACTTCCCTTCTCAGACTATTAGATCTAAATTTTGAGATGAGGGAGGGATGTATATTATTTAAAAATTTCTCAAAATCTGGAAAATATATTCCAGAGAAAAAAATTAAATTTCATTGCTCAAATCTAATATATTTGTAATGGAAAAAATTTGGAAAAAAAAATTTTGATGAAGCTTTTTAAAAGAAAATATAAGTGGCGAGCCTGAGAACACAGAATTTTTAACTATATGGCCTTATGTCTCTAATATTCCTATTCAGATCTCATTTCTCACATTTATTGAGACTCCCACGTAACCATTGGTATGTCGGCTACTATGCGAAATTGAATTGTTTGTGATGCAACAAGCAGAATCCAGTCTCTTTAAAAAGCTGATAATAAATACAAACATAGCTTCATCATTGGTTATATTTAATTACGAGATCGGAGGTCAATGATGTGTTGACAATTTACCCTTTGATGGAAAATCACAACACCTTCTATCTTTCACAATACAGGCGATATATTGATAATTTATTGTGATAAAAATCAGTCTGGGAGACATTATATTAAGATTTCTTTGTTCATATCCTGTTGTTATTATAACTATTACTAAATACTGCTTTTCTCACAAACATTTACTATACATGCGCACCATACAGTAATGCTCTAATTAATCGACTCCTTAACCACAGCAGAATTATGGGTAACTTTTCAGGATTTAGTCGGAAATATGGCTTGTTGCAATTCATCGGAAAGATCTTGGGGAGAGCTTTCCGATGAATGGCAACAAGCCATATTTCCGACTAAATCCTGAAAAGTTACCCATAATTCTGCTGTGGTTAAGGAGTCGATTAATTAGAGCATTACTGTATTTGGAAATAATTTATTACTTCATCTTGGGAATGCCATGTCGCCCTATAAATAGGATCTGAATGGGAATTCTATCTGATAAAATTACAGTCTGCTTTCTAAAGAGACCACATTCGGAATTGTGCGTACTGCACAATAACTCCTTGAATCCAGCATAAGAAAAGAAAATGTGGTGATTCCTATAACGTGCTGATTCCTATAACGTGGCGATTCCTATAACGTGGTGATCCCTATAACGTGAAAAAGAAACTAAAATATCAGCAGAAATAGAATATAGTAAAATTATTATAGAAATCTATGTTCTTAACCCTTCCATGACTGGAACTTCCTGTAATTTTGAGAAAACCCTGTGTCAATGCATTCTCTGATATATGTGAATATGCATATATAAGAGAATGCATTGGTCTAACAATATTTACCTTGACCGTGAAAGCCAGTACATTCTCTTATATATATGAGGCTCTCTATGGGAGACTGGCATACTAGTATATAAGAGAATGCATTGGCACAGGATCTTTAATGCTGCACCAGTCGGTCAAAAGCTCTTCAGAGCTTGTGTTTGTAATATGTTTAAATACCTCAGACTTTTAAATAAAATTTATCTTATCTTATCTCCCATCATGAAAGGGTTAAAATATTTCTATATTCTTCATTCTCGACTCAGAAAGTGCCCTATTTTGCAAATTATACCCCTTTGCCATTTAATGCCCCAAACACCTCTGTTAAGATCTGAGAGTCTATTCTGGGAAAGAAACCCAGTCTTTCTCACTGACAGCCCCATTAATTAGCAGGAATTTCTTAGGCTAAAAAATAGTCTACCCAAGAAATGTTACCTCCACTAAAAGCTTAGGATCTACACAGTAGCATGCTCTACATACATTGTCAGTTTACACATGATAATTTGGGTCTGTTTTAAAACACACATGTATTTTATTTCCAATATACAGTAGCCTAGGTTATCTGGAACTTGTTTTTACAACTAGATATTCAAATTCTTTGCCGAGTTGCGAAAATGCAAAACCACAGAAAGTTGGCTAAATTTTGCACAAAATTTTGACAGCTTCTAAAATTTACCTCGGTTAAAAAGCCGACAATCCCGACATACAGTAATGCTCTAAATAATCGACTCCTTAACCACAGAAGAATTATGGGTAATTTTTCAGGATTTAGTTGCCATTTATCAGAAAGCTCTTGGTGAGAGCTTTCTGATGAATGGCAACAAGCCATATTTCCGACTAAATCCTGAAAAATTACCCATAATTCTTCTGTGGTTAAAGGTACTCAATCCGATCAGGGGAGGGTCCCCATCTCAACAGATTCCAACAACAACAATCCGATCAGAGGGTCCTATATTACTATTTCTTTGGGGGTAAAAAATATTTGATTCGAGTCAAGGAACCCATCAAACAAAGCTCAAGAGTTATTAGATATTGATTTTTGAAATTTGTTATTTTCTTGAGATGAGTACTAATAGTTGCCATTAACTTCGTAATCTGCTCGAGATGTCTACACCAAAACACTATTCAAACAGACAAGGATGGATAACTCTAAAATCAAGTGGTAATAATAACGCAATTTTGACTCTGTTCTGGGACAGAAAGAATAGAAATAACGAAACTTCAAATATCAATATCTAATCACCCTGAGCGTTGATTGGTAGGTTCCTCGACTCGAATCAATTATTTTTTACCCCCAAAGCCAAAGAAATAGTAATATAGGACCCTCTGATCGGATTGAGTACCTTTAAGGATTCGATTATTTAGAGCATTACTGTAATTCCTCTTTGCCTCAGATGAGCTAGTAGCCGACGTTAATTAACAGGGCTGCACTGATGTTATTGCAGTAAGATTCATTTTACGAGTACCTCCTCTGGATTGTTGAGGTACAGTAATGCCCTAAATAATCGACCCTTTAACCACAGCAGAATTATGGGTAACTTTTCAGGGTTTAGTCGGAAATATGGCTTGTTGCCATTCATTGGAAAGCTCACTGAGAGCTTTCCGATGAATGGCAACAAGCCATATTTCCGACTAAATCCTGAAAAGTTAACCCATAATTCTGCTGTGGTTAAGGAGTCGATTACTCAGGGCATTACTGTAGCTCCTCTGGATTGTTGAGGTAATGAATGTCATCGCAATAATGGAGTTGCGGTTTGTATTCAACATGTGATAAAGAATGCCTGCTGAATTTAGTGTGTCTGACATTTGCAGAATGAGGTCCCCAGAGGGTGAATTTAGTGACACTATCCCACACAGCGGGCTATCATCACCAAATTTTCATTGAAAACTCATATATTCCGACAACGCTACCCCGACACAAAGAAAACTAACTACAAAAAACTGATTATATATATTTCCACATATCTATTGATTATTTTGCATGTGCATTTGTTGTGTATTTATATAATGTGTAAAGTGCTTAGGGCCCCTTAATGGGGATAGGCGCTATATAAATATTATTATTATTATTATTATTAAATTCACCCTCTGGGTACCTCATTCTGCTTAGGCTGCAAGGGGAGACATAGGATCAGATTATACATTTTATCTTCTGAAAATTAGGGGATATAGAAACTGATTAGAAGGGAAAAGGTAACTAAAAACATTTTAATTTGAGACTATAGATGCTTCCCAGAACATGAGTTCTAAGCAGCATGATGTCACCAGAGGGTGAATTTGGTGATGCTAACCTGCCATGCTAAATTCACCCTCTGGGGACCTCATTCTCAAAATGTCAGACACACTATATTCAGACTTGTATAATGCAGTCAAGGGCAGTAACTCTATTGGATACATGTGCCTCATCCCAACGGGTGTGGAATATAACCTTATTCCACACATCCGGCCTCTTCATATAACAATCTCCATTTCTCCTCACATTGCTAGTGACTACTGACTGTCTCTATGTTTTTAGAAAAAATCTGAAGTCACTTCTATATTTATAAGAAATTCTCTGTGTACGTCCATATAGATACTGTTCAACCAATCACATTATCACCATAACCGATCATTTCAATAGGAGAAATCTGCGGGTTCACCTCCACGACTGGTTAACATCACATAATACACATGGCCATACCCGATCACCCTTTTAATATAAACATTCTCTCGGCCTACTTCCTCGGCTGGTTAATGTTGTGCATGCTTGGGTTACTGGGTGGAGTGCTTTTCGTAGGTAGCGGCTTATCGTGATATGCTTTCACAGCTTCTTTTGTGAAGTCCTTGTCGCCCTGAAACAAGCAAATGAAAATTAATTGGGCATAAAACAAATACTCTGTTTGACATCTCTATAGTCCTTACCCACCCTACAAAAAAATGTTTTTAAATTCAGCAAGAAGAATTTTTTTTTAAATAACATAATTGTTTTTTTTAATTCAAAATGTTTGAAATATCAAAATATGTGCGGTCCGTATCCCACTGAATAAAGACTCCCAAAGTGAGCCCGTTTCAGTTATCTACATATAATTGCACACCCAAATGAGCAACTTGCAGGGTGTAATTTTTTTATGAAATTAACCCGTTCTGACAGGGTTGATGGACAAAGAGACTGGACTGTGGACATTAGGAAAATAGTGATGAACAATTCCGATAAATCTCGACAAATGAGACATATACATGTAAAAACGTTTTTATGTATATAACAAGAGGTGGCATCAGAGATGCTGTGTCTTGTTTCCGGTGGCTACCGCCAATTGGTGTGCATCAGTATCGGTAGACTAATTAATAGGTAAAATCGAAAAATGACTAATTAAGGGCCATAACTCCATCAAATTTTATCGGGCCAGGCTGGTTTTCGAACTCGTCCGAAATATTCTTGGCAAGTATGTCTATTCCAAATTTTAAACAAATCGGAGGACGTTTGTTGAAGTTATCGTGCTAACGAGCTCAAAATTCGTACAAAATGACTACTTAAGGACCATAACTCTATCAAATTTTATCGGACCGGGCATGTACGCATAAAAGGATATTTTATACTCGAACAATGCAATCATATCGTTTTATCCAGAATAAGAACCATAACTCTATTACTATAGTCTCATATGTTTCAATGTGATACATACCCCGTTGTGCAAATAGGCAGCACAGCTCTACAGACAAGAAATTAATTACATGGGGTTCATAAACACTAAGCAAATGATTGTTTGTGTGGGCATTTGTAGACGTGAACTATTTATTTCTGTTAGATGTCTCGATGGAAGCTCATCGTGTATAAATTGGGAGACATGACCATTCTAGATTACGAATGTTGACTCGGTGTATAAAGCATGGTATAAAGTCATTTGGAAGATAGAAAGTCAAGGTAGAACAAAGGAGTTTAACCCTTTACCCAACAGAACGGCCCTGTGCCAATGCATTCTCTTATATATGCGAGTCGACCATAGGTCGCCTCGCATATATAAGAGAATGCATTGGCTTAACACATATTAAAAATGATAAAATTGTCAAAGAATGTAGAAAAATATTATAAAAATATTATAAAAAATGTTAGAAAAAATTATAAAATTGTTAAAGAATGTAAGAAAAAATGGTAAAAAGTGTTAAAAAAAGATTTTTTTAGGCCAATGCATTCTCTGATATATGCGAGGCGACCTATGGTCGACTCGCATATATAAGAGAATGCATTGGCACAGGGCATAACTGTAACTATCACAATGTGGTCAAGGAGCCGGTTCCAATGATATCCATTTTTGTATGGTTCTATTGAGACAGACCGAAGATATTTTAGGCTGTTGAAGCTTTATTTGGCCGGTTTTGGCCGTTTTGTTGGGTAAAGGGTTAACCCTTCTATACTAAATGGATTCTCTCATTCAGTCATAAAAGTATACTTTGGAAGTTATATTATTCATCTGGAGGTATCAGGAAAACTAAGCAGACGACAGGGAGGTAACAGGAAAACTAAGCAGACGACAGGGAGGTATCAGGAAAACTAAGCAGACGACAGGGAGGTATCAGGAAAACTAAGCAGACGACAGGGAGGTATCAGGAAAACTAAGCAGACAACAGATAATACAAACTCGTGGAGAAGGATTCCTATTCATTCAGATAATAACGTCAACAACCAACTTACTATGGTCATTTGTTGAACTTATTATCTGAACATTTCCTAAGGGATATCTTAAAGGTGTATTCAGGGTTCTAGATCTCCAGTAACAACAACAACATTAAAATTATAATTTAAAGATGCATAATCTGATTAAGTGCCCCTCAATTACTATTTATTTGGATTGAGGGGTGAAAAATATTTGAATCGAGACGAGGAACCCACCTGTCAAAGCTCAGAGTTATTAGATATCTATTTTTGAAATCTATTATTTTTCACCATCGAGAATTATTAGTGACCCAGTAAACAGTCGATGAGCCGACGGTCTCAGACCAAAGTGTGCAAGTTGATAAATAACATGTTTCGGCAATTTTATACTATAGTTGTCAGTGGTTAGCATAATTTTTGGGCAATTAATCGATTCTGATAATTGAAACAGCATTTCTAAAAATGTCGTTGTTGTTGAAATCCAATTATATGGGGACCATCGAATCAGATTGAGTACCTTTAACATAATTTTCTACTTTGTTCTTTTGAACGGTGAACAAATGTTGGAAATGAAATATGACATATAAGCTAGACCTATAATTTCCATGAAATATCATTTAGTTATTGAAAAAAATAAAATAAATAATTGGCGTCCCTCTAAAACAGACGAAATGATGTGAAATAAATTTCGTAGAAAATTCAATATCAAACCAAAAAGCATCTATCGTGTTGCACTTCTTATTCCAAACATATTATTTTGTATACTAGAAGCTAAATAAAAAATCAAATACATGTAGGTTTCGCAATAGTTCAGTTCTATTTCTCCTCGAGTGAGATGCGGAGGATTAATTTTCTGATTTCTTTGCGAAACCCGGTACATATCCTTAGGTAATGAAATGGTACAAAATACCTATGGTGCATTTTTTTTATCATGCACTGGTAAAATGGATGTAGCTAATCAACGACCATGTGAGCTACTTGTATGAAAGAACTGTGAGGTAAGTGACCTTCCTATTTATATCTTCTCTGGGTGTTCGATGCGTTTGGCCGAGTGCACAGGGCGGGAAGTGGGTTCCAAGATACTTAGTAGGAGATACATATTTTGTTAAGAAAATATTATGTCTCTGTCAAAGATATATTGGACACTAAACTATTGGTTAGAATTAGAATTTTGAATAGGAGGCCACGAGGCATATAACAGGCTAGGCCTGTGAAACCACTGGCTGAGCTGCAACTAGAGGTCCCAAATGGAAAAGGCTGTCAGCCTGTAGTATTGTAGGTAGAATTTGTCGGCGTAGATCAAACTGGGCGAAAAAGCAGATGTAAGGATGGACATACATGTACATGTAGCATGTCCCAAGCAGCGATAAAGTATTGATGGTGTCTAATCTGAAACGGGAGTGAGTTATGAATTTCTGTGATTGCTGTCATCACGGAACTTTTGACTAGCAGAGCTCTGGGAATTCTGTCGTCAGCACAATCATCACCACAAAGGTGACTAGTGTCACCCATGTCACCACACGGGTGACTAGTGGCTGCAATTTCTGTCATCGCTACACAGACCTGTGACTAACAGCTGTGAAACCATATCGGTCGTCACTACCTTGGTGACTCACAGTATCCATTGTTGTCATCAATACACTGTTGACTAGCAACTGGGATGTCTGTTGGCACTACACTGGTGACAAGCCACTATGTCGTCTGACACAATGACTATACAGGTAACTACATGTAACAGCTTGGGATTTCTGGTGTCCCCACACTGCTAGTACCACACCATGTTCGCTGTGATTTATAATCACGATCAACTCAGCACGCCTTTTACGCTTTCGTCGCTGTTAATTTAATGAAATAAACAAGCGATCGATATTGGCCGACTTACGATCACTCCGATTTTGGTTGCCGACAAGGGCGTTGGTCTATTCTTTGAGAACCACTGAGATAACAAGGTCTTTCTTGATAATCAGCATATTGAAAGTTTGAAACCCGACCCAACCAAAGTTTGCCTTAATGAATCAAGTTCCAATTGTAAAATGAATTTATATCTGTAGAGCATTGAACTATGTGGAGTCTAAGCTTTTTAGTTGAGGAAACAATTTGGGCTCAACGTAGGAAAATTTCTGCTAATTAACAGGGCTGGATGTTGGTCATAACTATACTGGTGACTAGCCACTGTGATTTCTGTCGTCCATACACAGGTGATGTATGTTGGCACTAGGCTGCTAAGTCAGGGTTTCCGCTAGGGGGTAGGGGAATGGGGCCGGTAGCCGTCAAGGGGAAAAATCCAGGTAAAAGTAGCCTGTTTTAGCACTGGTTGAACTACTTTCGTTATATCGGCCAATAGAATCGTGTGAGAGTACCGTAGAAATGGCAGATTGTTTTGTTCCATTTCTGCCCAAGTGCCAAGCTATCAAACCTTATACATGTACCTGTAACTTTAAAACTAGTAAATTTATTAGATATAAATTAATTTACGAAGTACAGAACACCAGTAATTTGGATCCCGAGTTAAACGTGCTCGTAAATGTTAAAAGAGTCAAATTCCTTAGTGCTATTCCAACAAAATTCAGAAGTTTTAAACATCTTTATACCTTTATAGACATACAGTACGTCCTGGGGTATGGCAGGAGGGGAAAACTTGGCGAGGGGAATGGGGCCGTCAAGGGGACCCCCTGCCTGTATAGCGGAAACCCTGGCTAAGTAGTACCACACAGTGCCTAGTATCGGAGATTCCGGTTATCACAACACTGGTGACCAGTAGCTGTGATTTCTGTGTATTCTCTGATGGGGCAGGCAAACTTGGACCAGCATCGAACACTTCAGAGTCCAGAGGTGTCAGCGACAGCATCTCCTCATCCCCTTGGGGGCGCTGTCCGTCGAGGTGATGGATTAAGGAGGGCAAGCATTCTGGTTAGGTCACACCTGGTGCAATGATTAAATCATTAAGGCTGCTTACCTTACAGTTCTCTAATGCAAGTAGCTCATGTGGTCATTGATTAGCTACATTCGTTTGATGAGAGCGCGATAAAAAAAACGTACCATAGGTATTTCATTACCTATGGATACACAACGGGTTTCGCAAATAAATCGCGACCCTGTTTTTTTTTTTAAACTATTATGTGACATGCTAGGCATGAAGATGAAGGATAACCAATAGTTCAGTGTCCAAGATATCTTTGACGGAGATATATTGTGTCTGACATTTGCAAAATGAGGTCCCCAGAGGGTGACTTTAGTGACGCTATCCTGCACAGCGGGCTATCATCACCAAATTCACAATCTGGGGACCTCATTCTGTTTGGTCTCATCTTCTGAGAAGTATCTTCAGTCTCAAATTAACATTGAATTTTAGTTACTTTTTCCTTTCTGCTCAGTTTCTATATTCAACGAATTTGCAGAAGATAAAATGCACAATCAAGGTGACTAATGGGTGAACATCACCGACTTCAACTGGGGAACTTCAATCTGATCCCAGGTCTCCCATAGCAATTGAGGCCTCAGCAGAATGAGGTCCCCAGAGTGTGAATTGACGCTAGACCACTCTGGGACATTGTCAAAAATTTCAACCTCTGGGGGCTCATTCTGCAAATGTCAGACAAACTATATCCAGACTTGCAAATATCCTGGAACCCTAAATACCTCTTTAATAAGCATGACATTTATACAGAAGACAAGTATAGTTACTAGTTACCTTAACTACTGCTCCAGAAACGAGAACAGTCTGATGGTGCTTGTCTACTTTTGGAGGACTGAAAATACAAACAGCATATAGATCAGTCAATATTATAATTACCACGAAAACATCGACGACTGAAAATAAACAGCATATCAGTCAATATTATAATTACCACTAGAGCATGGATGACTGAAAATACAAACAGCATATCAGTCAATATCATAATTACCACGAAAATATCGACGACTGAAAATACAAACAGCATATTAGTCAATATCATAATTACCACGAAAACATCGATGACTGAAAATACAAACAGCATATTAGTCAATATCATAATTACCACGAAAACATCGACGACTGAAAATACAAACAGCATATCAGTCAATATTATAATTACCACGAAAACATCGACGACTGAAAATACAAACAGCATATTAGTCAATATCATAATTACCACGAAAACATCGATGACTGAAAATACAAACAGCATATTAGTCAATATCATAATTACCACGAAAACATCGACGACTGAAAATACAAACAGCATATCAGTCAATATTATAATTACCACGAAAACATCGACGACTGAAAATACAAACAGCATATTAGTCAATATCATAATTACCACGAAAACATCGATGACTGAAAATACAAACAGCATATCAGTCAATATTATAATTACCACGAAAACATCGACGACTGAAAATAAGCAGCATATCAGTCAATATTATAATTACCACTAGAGCATGGATGACTGAAAATACAAACAGCATATTAGTCAATATTATAATTACCACGAAAACATCGACGACTGAAAATAAGCAGCATATCAGTCAATATTATAATTAGTACCACAAAAGCTAGGAGGACTGAAAATACAAACAGTATATCAGTCAATATTATAATTACCACAAGAGCATGGATGACTGAAAATAAACAGCATATCAGTCAATATTATAATTAGTACCACAAAAGCTAGGAGGACTGAAAATACAAACAGTATTAGGGATCTGCGAATCGGGGATTTTGCATCGAATCGAATCTCGATATCGAATCTCCTTCCTGATATCGACATCGAATCAAATCTCAAATCGAATCAGCTAGTGATTGACATTGTTTACCAGTGTTTACTTCGGTGTCTCATGACAAAAACACTGCAAAATTCACTATATACCATGTAAGAATGTTAATTTTCTTAAAAATCCATTGGAACTTGTGTTTTCTTTAGGAAAATCATGATATAGGCAAGTCACTCTCACTCTTATGGAGGGTTTGGGATACGTTGCATTGAATTTTTATCTAGCTGTGTCATGGGGAACATAACTCAAGACGTGACAGTGAGACACTTATAAACAGTTCAATCAACGTATCACAAACCCCATGGAATGGAAGTCACTTGTCTACATTATTTAATAAAGATAATACAAATTTTACACACTTGGACATGGGTACACCATTCAGCTATGTAATTGTTGTAGTCCGATACCAATGGTAGTTACCTATTACATTTTTCACCCCACAATAGATCAAATACCTACATCACATATCCACAGTAATTGTATTCACGGAGGGGGTCCAAGTCCAAAATATACATAGATTACAAGTGTTAAATGTTAAAGGTACTCAATCCGATCAGAGGGTCCCCATCTCAACAGATTCCAACAACAACAATCCGATCAGAGGGTCCAATATTACTATTTCTTTGGCTTTGGGGGTAAAAAATATTTGATTAGAGTCGAGGAACCCATCAAACAAAGCTCAGAGTTATTAGATATTGATTTTTGAAATTTGTTATTTTCTCGAGATGAGTACTAATAATTGCCCTTAACTTCGTAATCTGCCCGAGATGTGTACACCAAAACACTATTCAAACAGACAAGGATGGATAACTCTAAAATCAAGTGGTAATAATAACGCAATTTTGACTGTGTTCTGGGACAGAAAGAATAGAAATAACGAAACTTCAAATATCGATATCTGATCACCCTGAGCGTTGATTGGTAGGTTCCTCAACTCGAAGCAATTATTTTTTACCCCCAAAGCCAAAGAAATAGTAATATAGGACCCTCTGATCGGATTGAGTACCTTTAACAACAAGATTCAATGGATAGAAACTTTGCCGGGAAACATAAACTGAAAGTAGGTAATTTCTAGGAAATCTGCCGGCAGTGTCGCAGATAACTGGTCGCATACAATGATGTCCATTTAAGAACATATAATAGACCGATTGTTCTAAGGTTTCTGTTCGTTCCAATCTATGTTTTGTCGAGCATAACGGCGGCTGACATCAAATTTTATTCATATATTTGAATTGGATATCTGAAGTTCTAAACATAAGGTAATCAATTGAGTTCCGTATCTAGCGATCACTGTACAGTGTAGACAATTTATATTGTGTCGATACAGATTACAAATATATGCGGCGATTGATCACTGTTGCAGGTTGCGATCGAGCCACATAATTTGCATAATCTATTCTGAACGACATACATTCAAAATTACCTATATTGGCTAACTCGACAACCTTAATTGTGCTTCAATTTTTTGTGATTTCAGGTCGTTTGTCACGTGTTATCTAGAAGCAAATAATGAGACTACTCCAAAGTAACACTGATTCGAAAATATCCGAAATCAGCGGACCGATTCGGGTGCCCGATATCGACATCAAAATCAAATCTTGAATATTCGCAGGTCCCTAAACAGTATATCAGTCAATATTATAATTACCACAAAAACATGGTCGACTGAAAATAAGCAGCATATCAGTCAACATTATAATTACCACAAGAGCATGGAGGACTGAAAATACAAAAATTATATCAGTCAATATTATAATTACAACAAAAACATGGATGACTGAAAATACAAACAGTATATCAGTCAATATTATAATTGAAGGACTGAAAATAATTTCAGCCTAAATCCCCACCCTTCACTATTATTAATTTCAGCCTAAATCCCCACCCTTCACTATTATTAATTTCAGCCTAAATCCCCACCCATCACTCTTATTAATTTCAGTCTAAATCCTCACCCATCACTATTATTAATTTCAGTCTAAATCCTCACCCATCACTATTATTAATTTCAGTCTAAATCCCCACCCTTCACTATTATTAATTTCAGCCTAAATCCCCACCCATCACTATTATTAATTTCAGTCTAAATCCTCACCCATCACTATTATTAATTTCAGTCTAAATCCCCACCCATCACTATTATTAATTTCAGTCTAAATCCTCACCCATCACTATTATTAATTTCAGTCTAAATCCCCACCCTTCACTATTATTAATTTCAGCCTAAATCCCCACCCATCACTATTATTAATTTCAGTCTAAATCCTCACCCATCACTATTATTAATTTCAGTCTAAATCCCCACCCTTCACTATTATTAATTTCAGTCTAAATCCTCACCCATCACTATTATTAATTTCAGTCTAAATCCTCACCCATCACTCTTATTAATTTCAGTCTAAATCCTCACCCATCACTATTATTAATTTCAGTCTAAATCCTCACCCATCACTATTATTAATTTCAGTCTAAATCCTCACCCATCACGATAATAACGTTGGAAATGGGCACTTAAAACTCATTTAATCTGCCAGTTGACTCTGTTGATTGTAAATATAAGTAATGGATGTTGATTTTGTTGCGTTCCATAGAGTATGGATGCAAGTTGGTCTGACATTTTAAGCGTTCCACACAAAATGTCAGACCAACTTGCATCCATACTCTATGGAACGCAAGCAAATCAACAACCATTTCTTAAATATTCACCATTTTGGAACTTCAATCTGAGTATGTCTCCCATAGCAGATGAGGTTATGCAGAATGAGGTCCCCAGAGGTGAATTTGGTGATGCTAGTCTGCTATGTGGAAGAGCATCAATAAATTCACCCTATATGGACCTCATTCTGCAAATGACAGGCACATTAAACTCAGGCTTGAATTATACATTTGTTCATAGAAATTGATAACTTTGTAGGGCCCTGCGAATCGGGTGTTTTCATTTCGAATCGAATCTCGAATTGAATCAGGCAAACGATTCAAAATCGAATCGAATCTCAAATCGAATCATTGTTAAGGAGCCAATCGAAAATTGCCTGGCAAAACCGCCTGGTGATCGTCGATGTAGTGCAATACGTCGATGGAGTACAGATAAGAGCAAACATGCATGAGAGAACCAATGTTGACGTAAATACGGACAAGCGTACCACGTGATGCCTGTTTCATTTCATTGAATAGCGCAGTATTTTCACTACACTTGCAATGATTGTGTTGTTTGGTCGATTGCACTGGCAGACTTACCAGACAATTTTAACAAAAATACTCAGGACTTGGATTCAGACTCGCATTTACGCAAATCAAAACAAAGATCAAAATCTGGCAAACTTGTGTGTTATGAAATTCGCATGATTCCTGGTCTGTAGTCTGTAGAAAGCACGGAAATGCACCTGTCACCAAAATCCTAATCATGGTACCCTGCTGGACTAAACAAGTGTCCACTTAACCGTGGTGCGGTTAGCGTTGCCACCACGGCCGAAATGCAACTACACCGCAGCTCCACCGGCTATTAAACTACAGTTGGGCCGCGGTGTACTTGTCGTTGGGCCATGGTCTACATGTAGTTGCCACGGTGCCACTGGTACGATACAAACCAGAAATCTAACCATGGTGTACATGCAATATTATGAAAATGAAATTTCTGCATGAATGAGTTTATTGTTAGCTACAAATTGATATGGAACATGCTCCAACTTGTGTTAACAACTCAATGGAGAACCTTTAGCCTTGACATTGGAATGATCTATCCAAAAATACATACGTTCCGAATTCCTCTTCATCTTCAGGAGTCATCTTATCCCCACCACCTGTAGCTTTAGTTTTATGCTGCACTATTCTCATGCCGCCGGCTTTCACTGAAACCAAAGAAAGTGATCTATAATTTAAACTTTTAAAGATATTCAATCCGATTTGATGGTCCCCATATCATCAGATTCCAACAACAAATGCCGCTTCAGTTGTCAGAATCGATTAATTGCCCAAAAATGCTAACCACAGTCAACTATAGTTTAAAATTACCTAAAAACCTGTTAATTTAAATTATCACCATTTTGTTCAAGGAAACTTGGCCCGATAGACACTTGATTTTAGAGTTATCCATGTATTTTATCTTCTTGATATCTGAGGTTGACTCTGCATTGGGCAGTCTTCATAGAGAGCCCATCTTCGCATGGGATCCAACTTCTCCGATTACGGCCTCAACAAATCAACGAGGGAACTTCATTACAAGACAAGCGCTGGACAGTTATTATCGCTGATGGGTTCATTGTCACAAGGCATCGATCACATTCGTAGCCAGCTTTTTAAATCGATCACAAATGTAGCCAGCTTTTCTATGGTGATCACATTTGTAGCCAGCTTTTCATATTCATGCGAGCCTCAATGAACAAGGTTAATCTCATTTTTCTGAGTTCGTGGATGAAAAACAACTTGACTTTTAATTTGATATTAGTACGGTACATCTTATAACCTGAGGTTTCGGATCAATGTCCTTAGGCCTAAAAAAAAAGACGTTTGTTTCCGCTAACCCGACCGACCCTATTTAAAAGCGTTGAGTCTAAACTTTTTATTGCGATCAAAATACTGATTTAAACAAGACAGTCAATGACTGTGGGTCGCTCACCAGACTGCAAAGACTGATAAGACTGGGACTCTGGAGACCACAACAGTCAGAACTTTTCATTATCACTTTAAAAGAGTGTAGCTCTAAACAGGATATGTGCTAGAGAGACTTCACGTATATATAGATTGGTGAAAATCCACCTTGAAATTACCAAATGTGCACTACTGATCACCCCCCCCCCCCCCCCCCCCCCCTCCTCCAGTTCAACAAGTCCCCTCCCGACCGGGCTACAGACTCCCAAGTCTTAGGTTGACACCTCAAACTTTCTCAATTGTTGGAAATTTTCAATCTCACAAGCGCCTTTTTCTAAAACCATTTAGACATGTCTGAAGCCCAATTATCCATGGACCCAAAACACAATACATGTATGTCAGATTGACCGGTTGACCTCATTTTAACAAATCTGAATCTCAGTCACGAAAGGATCCTCCTGATTGCTCCATACATATAGTTATGTCCCTGGTCCCACCCTATTTACCCTGGTGACCCCATCTGAATAAATTTGAATCCCAGACACAAAAGAACCCTTCATACATATGATAAATATCAGTAAAATAGACCTGATGGTCCTTGTGAAGGAAGCCTATTAAGAGTGAAACTGTCCTTCGTTTGGAGTGGGTTAGCATCACTAAATTCACCCTCTGGGGATCTCATTCTGCTAAGGCCCTCAACTGCTATGGCAGACCTAGGATAACATTGAAGTTCCCCAGTTGGAAGTTGATGTTCACCCATTGGGCACCTCAATTATGAATTTTATCTTCTGCAAATTAGGGGATATAGAAACTTCCTAGAAGGGAAATGTAACTAAAAACAATGTTAATTTGATACTATAGATACTTCCCAGAAGATGAGGCCTAAGCAAAATGAGGTCTCCAGAGGGTGAATTTGGTGATGCTAGCCCACTGTGTGGGATAGCATCACTAAATTCACCCTCTGGGAACCTCATTCTGCAAATGTCAGACACACTAAATTCAGGCAGTTTGTTTAAAATTGCTAGCAGTATGTTTATACAAGCTGTCAGTGACATATTATTCTAATCTTGCTTAATGACATGTGTTTCTCTCTGTTTATCCACAAAGAGATATCTGCAACTTTAATAGAACAGGTATTAAAGTTGGAAGCTGGAAATGATATCCATTGGAAGGGATGTTGGTTGGGTGCAGGCCACTGCAGGGTGGGAGTGGGTCTGTGCCATGTGGGAGGGGGGATGGGTAATGGAATATTTCTGTAATTTCAGAAGATTAAAGATTAAAGTTTCATAACTCTGCAGATGTTATAATGGTGTAACTTTTTTCAAATTTTATAAAATGATTAAAAAATTAATTTTTTGTTTGTTAATTTGAGTATGGTGAAAATTCAAAAAATCTGAATTTGACCAATTTTTTTTTTTTTTTTTAGTTATGTCACTGGCTCCGCCCACATTCGACCCAGTGACCTCATTTGAACAAATCTGAATAACAGTCCCCCAAGGACCCTTTGTACCAAATATGAACCCATTCGGCCAAATGAAATTTGAGAAGAAGTCGTTGTAAGAATTACAGAGTTATGGCCCTGGCTTCGCAACTATTTGACCCAGTGTCCTCATTTGAACAAATCTGAATGAGAGTCACCTAGGGAACATCCACACCAAATATGAACCAATTCGGCATTACGGTTTCAGAGTAGAAGATGTTCAAAGAATTGTTGACGGACGGACGGACGGACGACGGACGAGGAGTGATGACTATAGCTCCACCGGAGACTTCGTCTCAGGTGAGCTAAAATAAAAAAATAATGGTACCTGTGAATGTTTCACGCATTTAACAGAGATAAAAGCATGGCGGTCGCTTCCGGTGGAAATACGTAGATACATATCTCCCATCATTGAAAACAGCCGGTGCTTTGGAAAGTAAACAGAATTCACACCACAACAACAGCAACAATGGCTAGCTACCTTCTTCTTCATGTTACAGTGCAAGTCCTGGCAGAGGTGTATTTCTGTTGGGACAATATCGCACTATTAAAAAAATAGGCCAGCACGTTGTCGTGGCTATCTATCTGGATGAATGTGTCCACTGCAGAAGCAAAATAGAGATCAGAACGACAGACAACGAAGCCAAAATTGAAGAACTCTTCTTTTTAATCCACCCGGATAAGACTGACTTCAGTAAGGTTAAAGTGAGGTGCCGTACATCGGCTGAATCAGCGCCATTCAACATAAATTTTTAAATGAAAGTTAAGTAGTTGTCAGCATTCAAAATAAACCATATCGAGTTTGTTTGCGGTGATAGAGAGATCGGGGAACAACAGATCAAACATGACACTATAGATGGAAGAAAGAAATATATATCATCTGTAACTTTGAATCTGAATTTCTTGTTTCTATATCCCATGGGTTGAACACCTTGAGACTAAGAAGTCCATAATGTGGGCTCATATCAAGTATTATACATGTATTGTTAAAAATATAGAAAAATACAAATATTTAGTTAAAAAAAAAGTTTTGCCTGCCTACCGTCCCTATTTTTTTCCAGCTTGTTAGCGGAAACAAACGTCTTTTTTTTTTAGGCCTTAGAATGCTCCAATTATATTCCAATATAAGTTGATAAACGAAGTCAGTTTTGGAGCAGGACGTAAACATTTCAGTCACGAACGTGGTGACGTCATTTTCGCGTCATATAAAGCATATGGAACAAGAGGTGTGCACTCGAGTGCTAGCATACCCCCACAGTGGCAAATTCAACCCGCATTATCCATAAACCCAACAAAAAGGATTTTTAAATTTAAAGAAAAATTTGGGATTAATAATTTCGATATTGGTTCATATTTGTTCGAATGATTGCAGAAACCCAAAAAAGGGTAGAAAATGAAACGCAACCTTAACATCTAAGATGGCTTTTGTCGAGTGTGATAGCATCCAAAAAAAAATGAAGTTTCAAATATCTACTATCAAAACTGTAGGAGGAGTTGATTACACCGTGAAGGTACCCTCATACAGAAAATTAAAAAAAAAAAATTTCAAAGTCGAAAGGCCCATAACTTGGGGAAAATCATTGTATCAAACTCAAATTCGAACTTGACCTGTATTTTGATATGACCCACAAAAAAAAACAGAATTTCCAATTAAACAATCCAAACTGGAGTTATCATCCGGAAACCAAAAAGTGTGACGGACAGACGCAGTCAATCCAGTATACCCCCCCCCCCCATTTTCTTCGAAAGTGGGGGTATAATTAGAAAAGCTGGCTATGAATGTTATCGCCGGTGAAAAGTTGGTTACATTTGTGATCGATTTAAAAAGCTGGCTACGAAAGTGACCGAAGCCTTGTGACAATGACCCCATCGGCGTTATTATCGCCATCAACAAACAATAACAGCTAGGGCGTTATAAGATATTTCATCATTCTAGTAAAATTAGGAATTTAGGTTAAAATTTTATATTCGAGTTGAAGTCATATGACCGCTTCCACAGATTGCTGTTTCCAGATGAATGTTACTACTAGTACATTCATGACTGACTGTATAAATTATACGGAGGCCGAAATTATAAAACAATTTAGCATTTAAAAAGAGTTATAATTTACTGCGCTGCGTTGTCGTCTTGTCGACAGCTATTTTTTTTTGTGCAGATGTGATTTTTCTGATAATGCGACAGAAACAGTTCAACTGTTTTCATTGAACATTATAGGTCTCTTTAAAATGTGTTGACGTGTTATCAAAAAGAGTACGAATCGAAAACTCGGCCTGAAGTTATGACGAAAATACGCAATACAATTACACATGGAATACAACGATTCTGACAGTTTAATTTCGTGATGTAACTTATGAGATAATAACCGGCTTGTGTGTGTCCTGCTTTGACATCATCTACTGATTCTGACATATTTCTTTTATCAAGAAAATTGACAAATATGTTATGATTGTTTGTGAAAAACAAAACGATTCGTGTCAACTTCAAAATGTCGACCCACAACTTTTCGCCAAATTTCGGCCAATGTATTTAGCCGGTGACGCGTTATGCAGCGGTTCTACTATACGCAGCAAGTCCCTGGATATGCAGCAAGTCCCCGGTAAATGCAGCAAGTCCCTGGTAAATGCAGCAAGTCCCTCACACCTAGGGTGGATTACGGCGGTTTAGTCATGCGTGTTTACACAACGATATGTTTAATCAGTGGAGGTGCTGATTACAAAGGGCTTTAATCACAGGGCTTTAATTTGATCGTAATACTGATAGATTATTGAAGGGAATTGGACTGAATTGTGGGACTGAATCATTGAATGAAAAAATTAAGAGTTAAACAAGTAACATGAGAATAGTAGAATAGCAACAAAAGAAAAATAGAGCACAGTTTTATAAATATACATATATATATATAGCAGTGAGCTGAAAGAAAAGTTTATTAGAATAAATTGTATATATATGTGGCCTGTAAGGAAAGGGAAAAACCAAGGTATTGAGACATTCGTTTGGGAAGATTTTATTGAATAAAAAAATATTTGGATACATCTATTAAAATTGTTTTCTTTATCTCTATGTTGTTTAATTTCACTCTCCGGTCCTGGGAACTTTTCTTTGTGGGATTGTGGTTGTCTTTGCCGTTCGTTTTCTCTTTCGTTGTCCTGTTTTTTCCCCCGCACTGACTGCTGTAAGTACCATCCTCTGGCCATCTGTTGTTCTCAGCATCTTTTCGGGTACTGGCTTGATCTCTCTTAAAAATCTGTTAAAATGCTTGTCCCTTACTTCTGATGATTTTGAATTCCAAATTTCCGGGCGAACATAGAATTTTGAGAACTCCTTGGTTAAAAACTTAGAAAAACTATTTTATTTTATATATAAAAATCTACAAACACACATCTTAAATAATTATAAAGGGATAAAGATTTCCAATCAATTCTAATCAACTGCCACAGATCATAAATCAAATGGATCATAAAACACTGATTAAACTCATCAACAACTCCACTAATCCACCCTAGGTGTGAGGTACTTGCTGCATTTACCAGGGACTTGCTGCGTTTACCAGGGACTTGCTGCATATCCAGGGACTTGCTGCGTATAGTAGGACCCTTATGCAGTAGGTCCCTAGATTTGCGTAAATCTCCGTAGGTCACTCAATTCGCGTAAGTCCCCGCAGTAATGCAATATATAGTAGGTCTACATGATTTATTGACTGATAAAATGGATTGATACCACTAAATGATCATGTTAGATGTTACTTTGCAATTTGTTTTTTATAATTAATTTCCGAAATCTGATGGGTTTGTTTGCTTAGTGATACTTAGAGGATCATGAAGCCTAACAAAAATTACGTGATTTCTGATCCGGAAAGTAAGAGGATTATCTTACTGGCTTCGGGATAAGATATTAATTAGAGGATTACTGGATATACTTTTGCATTGATTTAGGTCCCCGTAGGGCCGTAGTAATGGAATGGCATAAACACAGTGGATTAAAACTTTCTCCATATACAATTTTAACGGTAAAGTGTTTATCCATCGCATTTTGTTTCTGAATAAAAAATGTTTCTGAAGCATTAGTTGAATAATTATTATCTGGCTAATTAAGTCATCGTGTTTTGATTGGACGTATATTTTTCTAACGGTCTTGTCTGCGTTCTGATTGGTCAAATAGTAATGTCGGGTTTTATGCAGAAGAAATTAGGAAATAATTTATTTGGTTTTGTGATTATTTGCATTAATTCTAATTCTAATTAACAAATTATAGCGTAATACTTGACTTGGGCTGTGTAAACATTTTAATAAAATGTCATATATAGCCTCAATAAAAATTAATCGAGAATACTAATTAAGTATACTCATAAATAATTCACAATAATAAATTAATTATTTAAAGTTTCCATCGGATCGGTAGTGGTGTATATTTAAATGAGATATTGAGTATATTAATTCGTTGTCCCATTTTATTATCGGAGTGTCTAAAGAACGGTATACCGCTCTTTAGCACTGAGGGTATACCGTTCATTATCGTGTCAGGCCCATATAGCTAAAGCGCAGTATACCGCTCTTTAGCGTTTGTCACTAAAGAGCAGTATACCGTTCTTTAGCACCAAACGCTAAAGAGCGGTATACCGTTCATTAGCGTATCAGGCCCATATAGCTAAAGCACAGTATACCGCTCTTTAGCGTTTGGTACTAAAGAGCGGTATACCGTTCTTTAGCCACGGCCTTTTATTATTGTGAATTATTTATGAGTATACTTAATTAGTATTCTCGATCAGTATTGATATTAATTTAATTGGACGAACAATAACTGTGAATCGCTAAACCATATTCTGAAGCAGGCCGTTGAGTGGAAATCGAAACCTCTAGTGGAATTAGTGAAAATAATATATGTGATTAATGGTCACCCGTGTAGTTGGGCTGTGTAAACTTACCATTCAGTTACTGATCACTTGTCCTAACTTAAAAAATAATAATCTTAACACAACTTAATTAACTGGATGGTAATTCTTATTTTTATTTCCATCTAAGCTAAAAAAAATATATAATTAGATATTTAATTTAAAAAAAACAACGCAATATCATATAATATGTTCACTTATTGATAATATATTAGGCATGCACCCTTCCATTACTACTGGGACCTAAATCAATGCAAAAATATATCCAGTAATCCTCTAATTAATATCTTATCTCGAAGCCAGTAAGATAATCCTCTTACTTTCCGGATCAGAAATCACGTAATTTTAGTTAGGCTTCATGATCCTCTAAGTATCACTAAGCAAACAAACCCATCAGATTTCGGAAATTAATTATAAAAAACAAATTGCAAAGTAACATCTAACATGATCATTTAGTGGTATCAATCCATTTTATCAGTCAATAAATCATGTAGACCTACTATATATTGCATTACTGCGGGGACTTACGCGAATTGAGTGACCTACGGAGATTTACGCAAATCTAGGGACCTACTGCATAACGCATAATGCATCATCATTTTCACACATCATAGAACTTGTCGCAATTTTTCTCCTTTTAAAAAAAAGCGAAAAAATATGTATCTCTGATGTGGTTGACATGATGGGGTGCTGTGGTTGTCAAATGGTAATATACTTTTCCGGTATATGCTATCAGGTTCGGACCGTTTTATAAAATAAAAAAGACATTCCTCAAATTGAATCTGTTATGACGTCACCTGATGTTGTGTTGACGTTTTACTCACCACTCAATCAGTTCGCGTTGTCTCCTAATTTCGTGGTTTTTCACTGATGTTACAGGACAGAAACATCCGAATTTCGACAAATCTGTAGCGTATTTAAGATACATGTAAGCTTCCAATAAAATGTCTTTGCGCGGGAAGTCGGTAGACGTACTGGTCTCTTATGCCATTGATCTATATTTAATATAATATACGTCGATGCTCATGCTAGCGGACCTGGCTGGGATCGAAACAAGGTCATGCAGGGTATTCTTACAAAAATCAGAATATCAGATACCAAGTTTGTCATCCTGAAAAGTCTTTTCGAGATCACTGAATAAAGATCCGAATGCAAAATGCCGACTTGCCCCATTACATTTATCCAGGTATGTTGATTGTTGTCTCATGGTTGGACTAGTTGTCTGGGTGCAGTAGTGGTAATACTATATATGAGTACTGGTAGTGGTAGTCGTCTAGTACCCAGTACGCTGTCCGATTGCGCACGGACATTAATGGCTGATCAGATTCCGATATTCTGTTCTTAGGCTGGTAGAGGTGCACATGTATAAGGTCGGAGGGCAGGATATCAGATGTCGGGAAAGCGGACGAATGTTTTCTTCATTTTTTTCTGAATTCGTCTGTTTATCTTCTTTCTCTGCTCTTCGAAGTCACCCATTGATATTCTGCCAGTTTTTTCAAAATTGCCTCGACGGAGAATTTCCCCAAACCATATCTCTCTTTTGCCATTGTTGAGCCGGTTGATTATTTTGATCAGCCTCTTTGCGATGTCTGCTGGTTTTGATCCTTCGCATATATCGTTGCCGCCTAACTGTATGAAGACAACGTCAGGATTCCATCTTTCTAGTTCAGTTTGGTTGTGGTGATGGAGAGCGCTGTTGTCATTCCACCTTTACAAAAGAAACGTTTTTTGCCAGACGTCAGAATGTGGTCGAAATCACGTAGTCGTCTGATATAGCTGCTGCCAAAAAAATGCGATCTAAGTCTTAAACATGATGATGTTGGGGTTTGAAATAAATTAGCTATTTCTCCTGCATGTTATATTGATAGATGGGAAAGGGTGACAGTCACCTTGGCAAGTTGTTTACTCAACACAGTCGAATCAGTATTGAGTATGCGGTAAACTGTCAAAACTTTCGCACCCAACCTGTATGAGGAATATCGTTGGATTTAATATTCTTTGTTATCATTTTATGTAGGCTATTATGCATAGTTTGTCATACATGTACATGTACCTGTGACATAAATATTCAGATAGTTGTCTCGGTTTCATCTCCATATTGCTTTGTCAACGTTATTAGCACTTATCTGATATACGGATAGTGGTGGCGACATGGTCGGAACGTGGGGGTTTGATACCGAACCGAGGCCACTATTTGAATATTAATGTGCACTTCATAAACTTGAGTTTGATATCTTTGTCATGTATTGAGTTTGATATCTTTTGTTAACAGTTTATAAATCATGTTTGTATGTATCATGTTTGTTAAATAAATGTATTCAAATATGCTTTCTAAATTATAATTTCGCCAAAAACCTCAAATGCCTCAAAACACAATAGTCTAGAGTCGCCAATTAGTTAATCTGATTACCTATAACGCAAAGCGCATGAGCTGCTTACACCTTTTAATTTGAGCCGGCCGCTTACACTTTATAGAACGAAAGAACGAAAAGTTGAATAAAATCAACAAATTTGTTAATTTAAAAACAATCCAAACGTTAATGTATTCCATGTCATAACCCGGACATATGTACTAAATTTCAGTCATATCTATTTATAAACAAAGAAGATAATGTGACATCAAGTCCGCTTACACCTTTTATTTTGGCGCTGGCCGCTTACACTTTATAGTGTGTTTCAGAACGAAAAAGTTGAATAAAATCAACAAATTTGTTAATTTAAAAACAATTCAAATGTTTTGGCATGCACCGAAAGCGACACGATCGGTAAATTGTTCTATCAGTATCATTATATTTTGTTGCTTTCGGACATTTTGCTTGATTTGGTGTACCATAAAACATGCGACTGAAGCAACATTTAAATGTGCGAAATAATGTCGCACATTTTGTCGCTTTCGGCGCATGGTGCCTAAAACATCCGACATTTCAAATGTTTTGGCATGAGCTGAAAGCAACAAAACATGCAACATTATGTCGCACATTTAAATGTTGATTCGGTCACTTTCGGTGTTTGACTAATGGGGCACATTTTGGAAGTGGCTCTAATAGTATTCCATACAGTAGTCATTACTTGCATACTGACTTTCACTGTGAATTAGATTGGTTGATGAGGCTTACATAAAGTGTATACCTTAATCTGTCACATGTAACCAAATTTGGTCGAGTCATTTTAATAGATTTTATGCTGGTTTGAGTCAAAATGTACCTTCTATCAAAAATGTTCAACGTTGATTTAATACATTTCATCTGAAAACAAGAGCTTGTATCACAATAAAATGGGACAATACAATATTGTGTGAAATACATGCTATGCTCTAAATAACCAACCCTTCTTAACGAGGTTGACTACGGGTATTACCGGTACCAGTAGCCAGCTAACGGGGACCTTGTTAGTTGGGAATGTAATCGCGAAAGAATCATGCAAGTGGCTTTTAGTGATGTCCGCTTCGATATCTTTCAGTAATAATTGTCAATGTATGTAGCTCTGAAAAGCATTCTTTTCCTGCTAAATGGTTCACTAGTGATCAGCTATAGCAAGGCAAATAAATTTAACTTTGTTTATATTGGTTGGTTTTATTTAGTGGCAGATATGTATGTATGTTGTACCGTACTCTCGGTGCCAAATAAACATGCGGACTGAAAAATACACAACATCACGTTTTTGTTTTGGCAATGAGATACATAGTGAAAATGCCATCACTATTATTAATATCAGCAAAATTTACAGCCCATCACTCATATTTGGCCATCACATTTATTTGGTATCTGAGAGTATGCATTAAACTGTGGATCGGTTAGGAGAATATGTCGCAGGGGAAATTTGGGTGAGGGGAAAGGGACCTTAAATGAGAATCGCTGCACTATAGCAGAAACCCTGCTTTAATATATATTTTTTCAACTTTTTCATCTTTTTACTTTCTGCTCGGTCTTTTGTATAACCAGTCGAAGCCATTTCAGAACAGAGTTGAAGAATTTATTCCATAATATGACCATACATTAGCGTAATTAACGAACCACAGCTAAATCACACACATAAGGGTGTATATGTGGCTTTTTTAATGTTCATAGATATGTATTCCTATCAAATAAGATTCACTTAGGCCTTACTTCGTGGGATGATTATTATTAATTACACTCCGGACACAAGGGCTCATCAAAAGAGGGGGCCCAAATAGCAATTTAGTGTATAAATTATGTAAATTATATATCCAGGTATATGAGATATCCGAGATTCACAATGCAAACAAACTACGGGCTCACCACTTCACAGACATAAAACATACAAAAATTCTTTAAAAAAACATCTGTTTTGTACAAATTATTATAACGAACCAAGCCGGATGCTTTGTGTCATATATAGACCACATGTATATCTTCTTTTTTTTTATGTCACCTATTATTATCTAATACGACACTGCTGTTTTGAAATTTTGCGAGCGCTTTTGTCGCACAGTAGATCGGTGGACTTAAAGCATTAATGCCGTAATCGGAATTAAACGTGTGTGTCTTTCAATTCCCAGCGCTACAAAATGGGGGAAGTTACTACATGTATCGGAATTATGCAGAGTGAAGTTCATTCGCAGCGGCAGTTTACATTTTATTGAGAACATAATTATGACATATTAAGGACTGTCAACTATTTGCATTGGAATGGCCTAAAATATAAATCGTGCGTGCAATGAGAAAATATCAATCACTCTGGCAGGGCGGGAGACAATGTTGGTATCGAAATCGAAATTTGTGATGCATGTAAACGTTATATCGCATTTAAATTATCCTAATATTACAAATGTGAATCTGATAATCCTTTGATATCCTTCTATTTCCATGAATTCACAAGGAACACATACATGTGTATACTTATGAACAAAGCAGAAGAAACATTCAGGTTATCGCGAATTCAGTCGATGGTGAAAGATACACGATGACGTTGTTCGTCGAGTTTCGTTGAAATCGACATGATGGCATTTTAAATGAGTGAAATGAACATGATGAAATCGACAAGCTTCTTCGTATAGTACACATCTCAATCGGATGGTGCACACAGCGTCAATAATATAATGGGTAATTTCAGTAAATACTCCCCTCTCGACAATAACCAACAGTCTTGTCTTTTGAACACTTTCAGTTTGATGTTGGGAGTTTATATTCTATAATAATTTGTATACGAATCTATGAAGTTATTTTTATAAGATTTAAAAAAGGCACAGATACATGTATATCCTAGATTAAGCGCGTGTTTTAGCTGTGGTTCGTTAATTACTCTCGCGTATGGTCATATTAGAACATAAACTCCTAACATCTTAATACTCATAATTCCCCTTATTTTGGAGTACCAGTTATCGATAGACACAGTACCAATATTTTCTAATTACGATATTAATGCTTTACTGTGCGACAAAAGTGCTCGCATAAAATAAAAACAGCAACGCCGTATTAGATCATAATTGGTGACATAAAAAAATCAGATATACAAATGTAGTCTACATGTATATACGACCAAAGCGTACGGCTTTGGTTCATTATGTTGTAATGTACATGTATGAAGGCTATTTTTCCACATCTGGTTTAAAAATGGTTCCATTTCAGATTTCAAGAAAAGAAACATGGAAGATAATGATGAAAACAAGAAGATCAGAGACATGTTGGTTGAAAAGAGGTATTTTTCATTTCCAAATCAGCGTAGATGTACATATCATGTAGTCTATTGTTTATATCTGCTAGCAGGGGTATAGAAATTGGTTCCCTCATATTTATGATGAAGCCATGATATGAGAACTAAATTCATATTTCTGTGGAAGCCATGATATGAGAACTAAATTCATATTTCTGTGGAGGCCATGATATGAGAACTAAATTCATATTTCTGTGGGAGCCATGATATGAGAACTAAATTCATATTTCTGTGTAAGCCATGATATGAGAACTAAATTCATATTTCTGTGGAAGCCATGATATGAGAACTAAATACATATTTCTGCACGGAAGCCATGATATGAGAACTAAATACATATTTCTGCACGGAAGCCATGATATGAGAACTAAATTCATATTTCCTTTTTTTTTCAGAGAAAGTGATGGCCCTAAAATGAGTTGGATGTATGAAGGAAATAAAGCAAACACAGATGATTACCTCCTCGGTAAAAGGATAGACAAACACTTTGAAAAAGAACCACAGAAAAATGAGCCAGGTAAAATCCCTCACATCCATGTGTACGCTGTACATGTGTATACTATTAAAAGCTGATGTGTACGCTATACATGTGTATACTATTAAAAGCTGATGTGCACGCTGTACATGTTTATACTATTAAAAGCTGATGTGCACGCTGTACATGTGTATACTATTAAAAGCTGATATGCATGCTGTACATGTGTATACTATTAAAAGCTGATGTGTACGCTATACATGTGTATACTATTAAAAGCTGATATGCATGCTGTACGTGTGTATACTATTAAAAGCTGATGTGCATGCTGTACATGTGTATACTATTAAAAGCTGATGTGCATGCTGTACATGTGTATACTATTAAAAGCTGATGTGTACGCTATACATGTGTATACTATTAAAAGCTGATGTGCATGCTGTACATGTGTATACTATTGAAAGCTGATGTGTACGCTATACATGTGTATACTATTAAAAGCTGATGTGCATGCTGTACATGTGTATACTATTAAAAGCTGATGTGTACGCTATACATGTGTATACTATTAAAAGCTGATGTGCACGCTGTACATGTGTATACTATTAAAAGCTGATGTGTACGCTATACATGTGTATACTATTAAAAGCTGATGTGCATGCTGTACGTGTGTATACTATTAAAAGCTGATGTGCATGCTGTACATGTGTATACTATTAAAAGCTGATGTGCATGCTGTACATGTTTATACTATTAAAAGCTGATGTGCATGCTGTACATGTGTATACTATTAAAAGCTGATGTGCATGCTGTACATGTGTATACTATTTAAAGCTGATGTGCACGCTGTACATGTGTATACTATTAAAAGCTGATATGCACGCTGTACGTGTGTATACTATTAAATGCTGATGGGGTCATCGTCATAAGGCTGCAATCACATTCATTCCTAGCTTTTTGATTTAGTCACAAATGTAGCTTTTCTTGGGCGATCACATTTGTACAGCCTTTAGAATTGAGGATAAGATACATAGGCAATATTTTGTGCCTAGGCTGGCCTAGGTGGAAGAAATCTGCCTAGGAAAAAACTGATTTTGCCTAGGCAATATTGTAACAGTTTTGCTTTTTGCAACAATATTGGCATTTCAAGTCTATAATAAACTTATCGTAATAAAGATGTTATATAGAAACACAGTATGTGTAAATCTAATTCACTCAAATTACTGTCATCTAAATTCTTATTTATTTTGGGGAACATTGTTTCGAGGCCACTACTCAACATACATTTACAATTCTCCAACATCTCCCAAAACAGAGTTCTTATAGTTTTTATAATTTTTCTACCATCTCCCGAAACAGAGTTGTTATTGTTCCTTGGATGATGCTATTGTAGGACAATATACATGTACTGTTATGCAAAGTTGAGTGAAAGGAAGTCATTTTATTTGGCCATTAACCTCTTCACTGCTAAATGACGTTATGACGTCGTGTGCTGGGCTGTTGATGTTATTGCCATTTTTCAATGGGAAAATATAACGGGAATATCACAATAACCATAAAACTGACTCAGTTGAAAGGCTATTATCATTCACAATCGTGGAACATCATACATGTACACTGTTTGAAACTTCGAGATACAGTTATTCCGATGCACCAATCTCTGCGTTCCAGTTATGTACATGTATAATGGCCTACTGCTAGTGTGCTGAAGTAGGTCTGTAGTACCTACGGACCATATAGCACACGGTGTGCACTTTCACGTCCGTAATAGTTACGGACGTCATAGCAGCGAAGAGGTTAAAAGATGTTTTATTTCTGATTGACATAATGAAATTTTAGTTACCCAGTTCCAGAATCTGAACTAAATAGCAGGGAATTCCATGACTTCCAAGAAGTATTACATCAGTGTCAGCCATTCACAACATTTAACAGACGTCTGAGATTTGTAGAGCTACAGTAATGCTCTAATTAATTGACTTCTTAACCACAGCAGAATTATGGGTAACTTTTCAGGATTTAGTCGGAAATATGGCTTGTTGCCATTCATCGAAAGCTCTCGGCGAGAGCTTTCCGATGAATGGCAACAAGCCATATTTCTGACTAAATATTGAAAAGTTACCCATAATTCTGCTGTGGTTAAGATGTTGATTAATTAGAGCATTACTGTAACATATATGCACAAGCAATACCTTTCTCTCTCTCGTTCTCTTTCTTCTCCCCCATCCCCCTTCCTACCGTTTGCTTAATTTCAGTACCTCTATCGCGTGTTTGTTGTATCACTCTTCCTTCTCTCATACATAACATGTGAAACAATCCATCAGTTCTTTCTACTATTAATTGTCATTACTTGTACATACATGTAGCTACATGTATATTGTTATAACATATTTCCTTGCTCTTGTCAGCGTTTAATTTGTATACATGTATATTCAGTGTTTTCACAATGGGGAGAGGATGTTACTGTAAGTGACAGCACTTGTCATCCCATCCCTTTTGCCTGTGTAATACTATATGCATTGAGCAAATAAAATATGTTTAAACTAAACTAACTTTTAACAGTATAAAGCGATGAAATCAATCAGGCAATTGTCGGAAATTCCTATAAATTGACAGCGATTCCCCAGTTTTTCGCCACATAGCTAAAATAGAATAGAATTAGGTATTTACAAGAATTTCAAAAGTCAAAGAGAATAGAATTAGGTATTTACAAGAATTTCAAAAGTCAACACCCGGTTTTGTTATTCGTGAAAATGAAACAGAAAGGAAATACATGTATCTGTCAATCGTAAAGCTATTTATAGCTATAGCTTCTGCTATATATATGAATGATAGTGAAATCGTTCACACTCTGGAACTCGTAGCTTGTTCAGTGTCAACAGTCTGATTTTATTAAGAATTGTATTTGCTGCTGGAATCCAACACAGCCAATTCCCACCTCAGGTTTTCGTGGAAATAAGAAAACTTTATGTATTCTATTCTTCTTTTACAAAGGAGGTCTGGTGTATACAATAATATATGTATATAAATGATTATTAACCTCTCAAAATGTACTGGCATATTTATTCCCTGGGTTTGATCAATATATTATCATTGATGATTGATATTGTCTGCTTGTTTTAGAAATTGGTGCATTATTTGAGGACCGTATCGAAGCCAATATTAATCTTGATATGCAGGCTAAAATGAGAGAAGATCCACTGTTTGCCATCAGGTGAGTAGAGGTTAATATTAATCAGGTAAGAAGAGGTTAATATTATACATTTGTTGCATGGTTTCGAGGTTCACATGAGGATGATTTATCAACCCAAGGAAGTTGATATTCACCGAGCATGCCAGTTACCATCGAATTGGATTATGTATCGTTAACCCTTTACCCAACAGAAGGGCCCTGTGCCAATGCATTCTCTTATATATGCGAGTCGACCATAGGTCGCCTCGCATATATAAGAGAATGCATTGGCTTAACACATTAAAAATTATAAAATTGTTAAAGAATGTAAGAAAAAATGGTAAAAAGTGTTAAAAAAAGATTTGTTTAGGCCAATGCATTCTCTTATATATGCGAGGCGACCTATGGTCGACTCGCATATATAAGAGAATGCATTGGCACAGGGCATAACTGTAACTATCACAATGTGGTCAAGGAGCCGGTTCCAATGATATCCATATTTGTATGGTTCTATTGAGACAGACCGAAGATATTTTAGGCTGTTGAAGCTTTATTTGGCCGGTTTTGGCCGGTTTGTTGGGTAAAGGGTTAAACATATCTATATATATATATATATATACTAGCAGGTGACGTGACTTCGTCTGGGCTTTGACCTGGAATTGACCATTTTGAAGGTCAGGTCGGAGTCACGATTTGACCCGTCCAAAACACTCCCCGGACAAAATTACCCATAGGTATCAAATTTCATCGAAATCCGTCCAGCAGTTTTTCCGGCCATAGCTAACAGACAAACAAACAGACAGAAGTCCCAAAATATATATTAGATCATTTGTGGGTGGAAAAACTGACCTGATGAAAATCTCCCCCATTCACCCTTATGATGTCATACAGATAAAGCCTCTCGGCGATGAGTCAAGAGGAACGATTTAGTGCAAGTACATTATTTACGCGATGCGTCGAAAACGGAAACAAAAGACGATCGATGGAATCAACTAATAAGTATTGTTCCCGGGCAATAAAAAATATCTTATGACTTGCAATAAATCTCTCCTCATAGTCCACACCCTGGGGTATAACTGGGAAGTGAAGACATAATTTTAGAAGGCCTCCCAAGGGATGAATTGCCGCCAAATCGAGTGCGTGATTTCGAGTGACAAAAATGACGATGTCAGAAATAATAACATATCTCGAACCCGGTGGTCGTAGAATTCAATTTTTCATGGGAAAATGGACAGACTCCACGCTTTAATTGTATTAGGCAATTATCGAAGAGACATAAAGGCATTTATTAACAATTTTGCCAGTCTTGGGAAGATTCGTAGAAGCGAGTTCTATGCAATGGAAATGCATGCATATTTCCTATGTAACGGTTTGACACATACACGCTCTTTATCAACGACACTGCGGATACGAACGCTCTTTAACTATCATGCGATTAACCCATGAACTACCAATTGCGGTGGCATGGGATGGGAGAATGAGTGCTCTGACGTTCTCAGAAGCGGTGCGATGACATTCCATCTGGGATTTTACCCTTATATAGCAAGTTTGGGCTAAATCCGTCTGGCAGTTTTCCCGGCCGTAGCTAACAGACAGACAGACAAACAGAAGTCCCAAAATATATATTAGATTATTTATGTGCAATTGGGATTGGAGCACAATTTATATAATAACTTCACCTCTCCCCAGACCGAATTGATTCTAGCTAAAGGTCAAATTTGCATCACTGTTAAGCGCATCACTTTTAAGTCCAATGGTATTTGCTGGTGCTATGTGTTTATTTTGTGAATGTTATCGTTTATGGAGAAGGCTTTATCTGGAAATGGAAGCCGTAAGCAGTGGATAACCTTCAATAAATTACGAATTCAATCAAAGATGGTTTTGTATAATTAATAACATCATTATTTATTGAATGTGGAATGTTTGAGAGGTTAAATTCACATTTATTAATAATTGCGCACAATTCATTGTAAAGAGAAGTTAATTGTACTGAAGCACAATTATTAAACCCCCTTTATAAAAAAAAGGGGAGGAATACTGTTTTGCACCTGTCAATCTGTCCGTCCGTCTGATGTCTGTTCATGCCATAACTTGAACAGTAGTTCTTGGATCTCAATGAAATTTGGTACGGATGTTCACTACTATGAGGACATTCAATAGAGGGTTCCATCGTTTTGTTCGGTTTTTCCATTCTAGAGTTATTCATCTTTGTTTATCTGGAAATGTTGGCTTTTTGGTCGATCTGATGTCTGTTCATACTCAGATCTCAATGAAATTTATAATATTAATATTAATCTTGATCATATGCAGGCTAAAATGAGAGATAATCCATTGTTTGCCACCAGGTGAGTAGAGGTTAATATTAATCAGGTAAGAAGAGGTTAATATTAATCCAGTAAGTAGAGGTTAATATTATATATTTATTGCATGGTTACGAGGTTGACATGAAGATCTATCAACCCAAGGAAGTTAATATTCACCGAGGCCTCAGGCCATGGTAGGGGTCTGCTCCAGACTACATCCATCTCTTGTTTTCCTATCTCACACCCCTCCCAGATGACTAGTTATCCCGAATTGGTCAATCTCACCGGTTTTATGTGATAAAGTTACTAATGTTTCCGAAATTATGATTGTGAAATTGTGAAAAAGTTACCCAGGTTAAGCAAATCGTTACTGAGTGTAATTCTGTTCAGTTTTGACAAGAGATACATGTTGCTGTCATTGAGTCATAATTTAAGAAATTTAGTCATTTTGATGAAAATGTGCTTGCCATTTATTAACCTGGGTAACTTTATCAAATTATTCTCCACCTGGGTAATTTTATTATTCTTCTACTCAACCTGGGTAAATTTATCGCATTTTCTGGAAACATGGGTAACTTTATGACCACAAAATTTGCCAAATGAAAATATTTTTTGCCAAATTATTTTAGAATTTGCCAAATATTATTCCTGATAGTATCATTTTCTGCAAACCTTGATTGAGTCTTATGTTTCGACGCTCACGGTTTGATATCGATAAAAAAGCAGTTAGTTAATAATTATGCTCTCATCTCTATTGTGGTTTATCATACAACAATAAACCAATCACCGGACAATACAATGGTATAGAAGCGAGAATTAGCTATCTAAACACCACCATCACACTAAATACTGGTAATCCCTCCACCCATCGGTACTAATGATATCAGATTAACTGCATCTTAATGGAGGTGTTAACTTTTGCGAAACCATACAAAACACAACTAATATAATTCCATTGTAATAATTTCCTAAATTGAATGGTAATGATTGACCGATATTTTTTCAACTTTATTGAGGAATTAAAAAATGACTTGCCAAAACTTTTGCCAAATGAAAATATTTTTTGCCAAATGTGAATTATTTTTGACATTGGCAAATTTGGCAAGTGGCAGCGCGAACCCTGCCTATTCAGCAGTAGTTGTACCCTTTTGGACTGAAAAACCAAACAATGGGTTTCAATATAACCCGGAGAGGGTTACCAATTACATGGTTCAATAATTGCCCTTCAGCGAAATTGGAGTATGCTTCGGTACAATTTGACCAAGCCTTGAAATAGTGTGTCTGTCATTTGCAGAATGAGGTCCCCAGAGGGTGATTTAGTGATGCTACCCCGCATAGCGGGTTAGCATTACCAAATTCACCCTCTGGGGACCTCATTCTGTTTACAACTCAGCAGAATGAGGTCCCCAGAAGGTGAATTTGGTGATGCTAACCCGCTATGCGGGGTAGCATAACTAAATTCACCTTCTGGGGACCTCATTCTGCAAATGACAGGCACACTATTTCAAGGCTTGAATTTGACAATGCTTCAGTGAAATAATTAATAATTGTGAATTTGGCCTTTAATAGGAATGGATCACATCTTTATTTAGCCGAATGACAGATTCTCTCTGGCACTGTGCCAAGCTAATTAATTACATGTAATAATGTGTTGAAGCAGTGTGTCTAGCGATCCCTGTCATTTCCTGTTACTTCTATGAGCCTGTCATTATTGAAAAATATTTGAAATGTGGTTATTTGTTTATGACCTTAACTTTTGGGTGTGACTATCGTAATACTGTGGCAAAGTGGAAGCAACTGTAGGTATACAACGAATTGTTAAAGTGATGTGAAACACCCCATTCTGGTGATCAAATAGAAATGGAGAATAATCTTGTTCAAAGTAGTTTATACATACAGTCATTCTTTTATATTAATTAAATGCAGCAACTCTCGATGGCGAAATCATTTTCGTTAGTTTATCGCTGATGGATGTGTCCCAAATATAGTAGTAATACATATTTACAATTGAGCGTTGTTCAATCAATGTTTTCTATGGAGTGGTATGGTCAATTTTGCTTCAGATTTTCACTGATGTTAGTAGAATGTTACATTCCTCCAGTTGGCATAGTGCCCGAATACTAACTTATGAGTTTCACTCACCCGAATAAATACATACTATATCTTTAATGTTTAATTAATGTTCACTAGGAAGAAAGAAGAAGAAGTAAAGAGAAGATTGTTGAACAATCCCGTGAAGATGAAGAGGTTACAGCAGACTGTAAGTTATAATCAACCCATTCATCGTTAACTCAACAGACTGTAAGTTATAATCAACCCATTCATCATTAACTCTTTAACCGTTTCAGTGCCAAGTCCGATTTTTGTATCAACCCATATTTCCTTGATCATTTTGAAAAATGATCAAGGAAATATGGGTTGATACAAAAATCGGACTTGGCACTGAAAGGGTTAATATCTAATACCGCCAATCACTTTGTGACATGATTTGACATATCCATCCTACTACCTGGTAATGCGTACATGATTTGACAAGTATATAAATTCCGAAATGTTTAAATTATTAAAATTGTTTCTTAAATGTTTTCTGAATTTCTTTGAAAAACATGGTCGTTGGCAGCCATCTTTATAGATTTTAATCTTTACATGACTAAATACTTCTGCACAACTGACAGGTCACGTGCCGCATCGCATCGTCACTAAACTTCATAGGGATCTTCAGCGTCAAAACTAGGTGGGATCCATCAAAGTCTTCCAAATATACGTTAAAAAACATGACGTACACACCAGAAATGGCGGGAAAACGTTGACATATAAATTTGTGAAATTAAATCGTCTTGTTTTCACTCAATGTATATCATATATAGAGGATCTCCAACTCGTTATGTTGGGATATAAGATTTTATGAAAAGAGTTTCATAAAATTTTATATTCCAACATAACGAGTTGAAGAGCTTGTATATCACATGAAAAAAAAAACTGGAGCTTTACCAGGCTTTATGCCTTTTTAACAAAGCAAAATCTTTAAAAGGAACAGAAAATTGCATGTTAATTGCATACATGCATAGCATTGACTGAGATGCTTCACAACTGTATATGACAGTATTGCGCTGTCTGCCTTGTGAAGAAAAATATAGTCTCCCAATTTGTCTCTTTGTTTTTGTGCCTATTTCAGTAGTGTAACGAAGTTGGACAATAATTGAACTTTTATGAACAAAGCAATCATTTTGCAATGTCTTGTATTGATGTCAAGGGCGTCTTTTCTAAATAGTTTTAATCCGCGTGGTAATTTACCCTTGGCGCGATGCCAAGTATGCTGGGAAGCACGTGGCTGTTACTCACTAGTGAGAGATAAGAAAATATCTAATGGATTTTTCAATGATATTATAGGGGTTTCATGTGATATATGTATGTCCTCAATGTAATAAATGTCAATGTGTGTATCCTTGGAGAGACATATTTTTCTTGAAACGACGTACACACCAGCAATGGCAGGAAAGCATTGACATGTAAATTTAGTGAAATTATATCGTCTAGTTTTTACTCTGTACATATCATATATGTACATGTATATCCTCAATGTAATAAATGTCAATGTGTGTATCCTTGGAGAGACATATTTTCCCATGAAATGGTTCTCTGGTGGTGAGCGTTAGCTGGCATATTAAATTACCTCTGTTTATCATTCTCAGTCTGTTGGATTTATTTAATGGGAGATACACAGGTGATATATAAGCATTAATGTTTGTAATCGGACAATGTGTATGCATATGGTATATGTAGGCCCCTGCGAATCGATTCGATGCAATTCATAATCTTTCATCTGATTCAAAATTGGCTGTCCTGATTCGAATTTTATCGAATCATTGGCACCAGTTGCATTCTCATTACATCAACGGGCCACATTGCTTTTTCGTGAAGATATATTATAATATCAACGCATATAAATCACATTGCTGTCAATTGAGCTATACTATAGACTTATGAAACTGATCTAGCAAAATTTCATATGTATGTCAAACTTGTGAACGTGATTGCTTTCTGGCTTCAATATTTCTTCTGATACTGTTTCATTATTGTATAACAGAGACGGCCACAAAGAATGCGCACTTAATTGGTTAGACATGCATTTGATGGATGTGGTAGCCCAGTGGGTAGAGTGTCGGACTTGTAATGGTGTTAATGCACCGGCGTGAGTTCGCGCCTCGCTCGGTGGACTATTGTGTCCACAACAGTGGCTTGGCCGAATTGAGCGGTGTGTGCTATATATAGCCACAAGCTGTTTCAAATCTCGCGCCAGGTTGTGAGCCTTGGGCAAGGTCACTTGTACTGTGCTCGCTTCGTCGTACCTAGACGCGAAATAGGTACCTGGTTGTTGGGTATCCGTAAGCCGCTCTAGTGAAGCGCCTGTAAAATGGCAGCATGCACAAGACTCGGCATTACTCATAAAAAACAGCTGGGGTAATAATGTGAGCGCTTAGAGCTACACCAGGGATTAAGCGCTATATAAATGATATACATTATTAATATTATTCATTTTAATATAGATATAATTACATTGTATGATGATCAATTCATTACGAAGTGAGAAAATTGATATTGATATGGTCTCTGAGTCATGTATTATCTTCATCTTCACTTTTATTATGCCTGATGCAATGATCCGATTCGAGATTTGATGTGATTCCGAAACATTAGGCTATTTTGATGATAGATTCAATTTGAAATGAAAATGCCCGATCACAGGGCCCCAAGTATGTGTAGGAGGGGAAATATGGGTTAGGCGAAAGGGACCCTAAAAGGGACCCACCGCTCCTCTAGCAGAAACCCTACTAAGTGAACAGCACTTGTCCTCCAATCCTCTTTGTCATAAATTAATTTATTAACAAATGAAATATTGTTTAAACTAAACATATAACCCCTCCATTAATTTCTTATTAGTTGGAGAAAAATGCCAAACATAAAAAGAAAAAGAAGAAGAAAAAGCACAGACATCTTTCGGACTCCGATGAAGATGACGATGATTTATTAAAGCAGTACCTGAACGTCCTCTCTAAGAAAACACAGTTAAAACCAGAGAAACAGGCAGCAGACACCGAGTCGTCGGATGATGATAGTGATTCTGGTCCTTCTAGAAGGACTCAGGGTGATTCACATACCACCAGTAGATCTCAGGGTGATTCACATACCACCAGTAGATCTCAGGGTGATTCACATACCACCAGTAGATCTCAGGGATATGGATTACAGGTAATATATATCGATCCATACATATTGCACATGATACAGTGAAAAGTCTGGATATAGTGTGTCTGACATTTGCAGAATGAGGTCCCCTGAGGGTGAATGTGACACAATCATCACAAAATTCACCCTCTGAGGACCTCATTCTGCTCAGCTCTCATCTTCTGGGAAGTCTCAAATTAACATTGTTTTTATTTACTTTTTCCCTTCTGTTCAGTTTCTTATCCCCTAATTTTCAGTAGATAAATTGCATAATTGAGGTGATTAATGGGTGAACATCACCAACTTCAACTGGGGAACTTCAATCTGGTCCTAGATCTCCCATAGCAGTTGAGGCCTAAGCAGAATGAAGTTCATGCAGTTGATTTTGGTGATGCTAACCCACCGTGCAGGATAGTGTCACTAAATTCACCCTTTGGGGACCTCATTCTGCAAATGTCAGACACACTATAATCAGGCTAGCTTTACTGACTGGATTCTCCAAAGAAGTTATAGAAATGGACATTGGATGGTCTACTATTCATCTGGGGTATGTTCAGGAAATATATAATACTAGCCGATGAGCCCGACGTTGTTCGGGCTATTCAAAAACCAAATTTCAAGTCGATAGCTCTATCCAGCCCGACCAAATTTCAAGTCGATACCTCTACCCGTTTCCGAGATCTGGTCTGCGAATGCGCGAAGCTGGCGTCGCACGGGCTCGACGGGCCGATAAAATTAATATCCGGGGCAAGATACATTCACATACCAAATTTCAAGTCGATAGCTTCACCCGTTTCCGAGATCTCGTCTGCGCATGCGCAAAGCTGGCGTCGCACGGGCTCGGCGACCCGATAAAATTCGTATCCGGGGCAATATACATTCACATACCAAATTTCAAGTCGATAGCTCCACCCGTTTCTGAGATCTGGTCTGCGCATGCGCGAAGCTGGCGTCGCACGGGCTCGGCGACCCGGTAAAATTCGTATCCGGGGCAAGATACATTCACATAGCAAATTTCAAGTCGATAGCTCCACCCGTTTCCGAGATCTCGTCTGCGCATGCGCGCAGCGGGCGCCACACAGGCTCGCCAATACGACAACGTCGACCGCCTGGACAAACTACACACACGTACCAAGTTTCGTCCCGATCGGTCGAGAATCGTAGATTTGTATAAATGACATACAGACAGACATACAGACATACAGACAAACAGAGGTCTTCAAAATATATATGAGACTATTACAGAATGGTGAAAAATGTTTAGATATAGAGGATCTATAACTCGTCCCCAGTTTATAGCGGGATTTACAGTAAATTAGGTCTGAACCGAGCTTTTGGCGATGTGCCGACTGAATTTACTGGACGAGTTTTGTAAATTCCGCTAAAACTGGGGACAAGTTATAGATTCTATTTATTACATGATCCAAAATCTCAACAAAAGAGGCTTAAATCAACAAATGGGATGCAAAACTAACATTGGCTTCTATATGGCATGCGATGACATTTCACACAACTCTGCGTTGTTTGCCTGCGTAAAGAAATAGTTCCAGATAAATAAAGACTCCTTGGCATATTTAATGGCATCTATTTAATGACATAACTTTCAAACTCTTCATTCATTATCGTTTGTTGCAAAATATTGGGAGCCACAGTATTTTGAGACGTAGCGTGAACAGACCACAAACCAGAAGTCATATGTCACATGGCACTATTTCCTGTTATTAAACGAATGTTTAATATCACAATTTATAGAACCGGTTTATTGAATGGAATAAGGGCACGGTCATGTAATAAATAGAGGATCTCACATGAGTTTCTATTTTATACGGAATTTATCAACCGAGTTCACTAAATTCGATTTGAGCCGAGGTTTACCGAGGCTCAAATAGAATTTAGAGGACGAGGTTGATAAATTACGTATAAAATAGGACGAGTGTGAGATACCTTTTATCACATGATCAAATAAACCCGAAGCAACGCGAAATATTCATCGAAAACAACAATCATAAACTACAGCGATCGCAAGTTATTTGAAGAACGCCGTGACGTCATCGCACGCGCTGATATTAAACGTTTCTATTACCGATAATTATGTAACTGCTTTTATGGCCAAATTATGTGATAAAATAAGATAATATGCCATTGGCATATTGTCTGAACAGTTCCTAAGGGAACTACTCACCAATGAGTATTTAGTACAGAATTAAGCCTTTCTATATAGACTGTTCCAATGTATACTTTTAAACTGAGTGGGAGAATCGATTTAGTATAAATAGAACTAATGGGTTAATATCTACTGAATGGCAGTGTGAACTAATGGGTTAATATCTACTGAATGGCAGTGTGAACTAATGGGTTAATATCTACTGAATGGCAGTGTTAATAGTGACTTTTATTTAAATAGTAACTAAATTTGGTTCATTTCATATTTTCAATCTGACCTGCATTTTCCATTTAATTTTAGCACAAAGGTTCACTTGCGTCCAAACATGGAAATTTGTCAAACAAAGACAGAGAACGTGACAGACGGAAAGGAGTGTCTCCCACTTCCAAAACCAAACATTCATACAGGGAGTCACGTGAACGCAGGTCGAAGTCACCACAAGCTTCATACAAACGCAGGCCGAGGTCACCACAAGGTTCATACCAACGCAGATCAAGGTCACAGTCACCAATAGAAAGGTCAAGGTCACATTCACCAAGAGAAAGGTCAAAGAAACACAAAAGTCATCATTCACCAGATGATCATATCGGCAAACATCAACGACATTCGCCACCCTCTCATCATCGTAACCATAGAGACTATGAAAGGTCATCGGGGAGGTCATACAATGTGGAGCGAAAATTCAAAAGGTAAGAAGGCAAAAAGTTACACCATCATTACTCCACCTTTTTGCTGAATCAAATTTGAAGTTGGTAAAGGGCAATAAATAGGACAAAGATTTATTTTTATTAATTTTTTTAATAATATAATAATGGGTAACCATTACCTATGATTTCAATTCTCTACATTATAGACTGTAGAAGGAATTTATGACCCCATGAATGCTCCCTTTATCTATACATACTCCAAAATAAATTGATAAAGGACAATTATTCTGATGAATTTTTTTTATTCATTATCTGATTGCGTGATGCAAGTTTACGATATGTGAGTAACCATATCCTACAGTATCAATGTTTAGTCAATAAACATACCCTACTGGCTCATTCACAAAATGTTTTCATGTTTGAATCTATAAAAAAACATGCTTGTGTCCAATTTGCTTAAATGTTTATGATTTGGAGAAGTTGCTAACATTTATGTGCAAAATTAGAGAGGTTTTGAAATGCAATTACGGTTATGGTACCATATGTCACCAAGTATTGTGCATGTTCTAACTGTAACTGAAAGTCCTAACTGTCATAACTAGACATGTTTAGGGGGGCCTCGGTGGCTCAATCGGTTAGGTGTACAACTCCAAGCCGTTTCGCCCTCCAGCGCTGACGATAAGGGTTCAAATACACATGTTTCCATCGTGGACTTTGTAACTCGAAATCGTTATCTGGTGGAGTTGCCAGTTACTCGCCGATGGCCGGTGGTTTGCCGCACATGGTTGACGAGTTTATCAGCCATTGAAATCACTGTTAGATTAGTCGCAAGTGTGCAGATTTCCTCCACCACTAAAACTGGCAATGTCGCGATATGGTCTTAGTTGCTAAAGCGACAATAAACCCCAATCAATCAATCAATCAACTAGACATGTTTACTTCTGGAGTGCTGATTTCAGGAGATTGATCTTCCAGATTTGGGAGATCTGGCTAAATTCGGGAGACTTTTTATAAGTAAAACCTTTCTAATGTTACTCAAATTATTACTAAAATAACATCATGTGGGTAACAGCGTAACAAAACTTCTACTAATATTTCTAATATCATTATTAGTTGGAAATTTAGAGAAAAACGTATGTGGAGTATCTTCCTTCCTTCGGTCAATCTTTTGAACTGAAATGGTCATCAGTTGCTGCAAAGGAATTAACTGCACTTGACAGTTTTTGTCTGGTGCCCCCCCCCCCCCCCCCACACAATGGGGACCATCTAGCCATTTCCCTGCAAGTCCTATTTTAATTCACAGATCACAAGAAAGAAACAGTTTAAGCCTTTCATGATTGGAGCTGCGCTGGTGCATAATTAAAGATTCTCTGGCAAGCATTCTCTTAAATATGTGAGTCCAGGGAACTCAGATATATAAGAGAATGCACTGGCTTACAAGGTCAATGTAAATATTATTAGGCCAATGTATTCTCTTATATATGCGAGGCTCCCTATGGGAGACTCGCATATATAAGAGAATGCATTGGCACAGGGTTTTCACTAAGTTTCATGAAGCTCCAGTCATGGAAGGGTTAATAGTCCACAGATTAAATGTTCAAATTATTTGTCGACCTGTAAATAATTAGATGATGATCTTTTTTTAGCAAAACCCTCACAGATGAAGAAAGACAAAGAAAACTAGAAGAAATGATGGATAACGCTAAATGGCGGGAAGATCAGCGATCGACAAACGTGAAACGATATAAAGATGAAGAAACAACAGAGACAAAAGCAGCCGAGAAACACCAAGACTCTACGTTCATTAAGTACGTCATCGATAAATCTAACCCATGCTCTATATAGTATGATATCAATAAATCTAACCTTCGCTGTGTATAGTATGGCATCGATAAATCTAACCCTCGCTCTATATAATATGGCATCGATAAATTTAACCTTCGCTGTGTATAGTATGGCATCGATAAATCTAACCCTCGCTCTATATAATATGGCATCGATAAATTTAACCTTCGCTGTATATAGTATGGCATCGATAAATCTAACCCTCGCTCTATATAATATGGCATCGATAAATTTAACCTTCGCTGTGTATAGTATGGCATCGATAAATCTAACCCTCACTCTATATAATATGGCATTGATAAATTTAACCTTCGCTGTGTATAGTATGGCATCGATAAATCTAACCCTCGCTCTATATAATATGGCATCGATAAATTTAACCTACGCTGTGTATAGTATGGCATCGATAAATCTAACCCTCGCTCTATATAGTATGGCATCGATAAATTTAACCTTCGCTGTATATAGTATGGCATCGATAAATCTAACCCTCGCTCTATATAATATGGCATCGATAAATTTAACCTTCGCTGTGTATAGTATGGCATCGATAAATTTAACCCTCGCTCTATATAATATGACATCGATAAATTTAACCTTCGCTGTGTATAGTATGGCATCGATAAATCTAACCCTCACTCTATATAATATGACATCGATAAATTTAACCTTCACTGTGTATAGTATGGCATCGATAAATCTAACCCTCGCTCTATATAATATGACATCGATAAATTTAACCTTCGCTGTGTATAGTATGGCATCGATAATCTAGCCCTAATTCTATATAGTATGGCATCGATAAATTTAACCTCCGCTGTATATAGTATGGCATCGATAAATCTAACCCTCGCTCTATATGATATGGCATCGATAAATTTAACCTTCGCTGTGTATAGTATGGCATCGATAAATTTAACCTTCACTGTGTATAGTATGGCATCGATAATCTAGCCCTCATTCTATATAGTATGGCATCAATAAATCTAACTCTCGCTCTATATAGTATGGCATCGATAAATCTAACCCTCGCTCTATATAATATGGCATCGATAAATTTAACCTTCACTGTGTATAGTATGGCATCGATAAATTTAACCTTCACTGTGTATAGTATGGCATCGATAAATTTAACCTTCACTGTGTATAGTATGGCATCGATAATCTAGCCCTCATTCTATATAGTATGGCATCAACAAATCTCGCTCTATATAGTATGGTATCGATCAAGTCTGAGTATAATTTTTATTTGAGTGCAGGACAAAATGTCAGGTACCAGATGAGTGGTGCCTGGCATTTGAAAATGGCACCTGACATATTATTTCTCTGTATGCTATGCCCAAACTTAATACTCTATCATCCGATTTACATGGAAAATTTTAAATATATATATATATCACAATCAAATATATGTTTATCAAATGTTTATTAATTATTAACAAATTTAACATGCATAATCTCTGATAAGTCGGTCTCAATCCATCTTTTCACCGTATTCCCACTCAACTTGCACGTTACTGATATTTTTCTCTTCTTGTTTGCTGGTACGGCTGTATAATCAGCGCTATCTTCTGTAATTTTTTTGTGAACAGAACTGAAGAAATCTGTCAATTTTTTCAACATGCACATGCTGACAACATTACCGGAATTTCCAAAACCTACTTCGTACAACCGAAACGAAATGCGGAAGTATGACACTGCCTGTTATTAGTCTCGCGATCCACTGTGAGGAATGCAGAAAAATACTACACCTACATGTATGGCTGATAAACACAAGTTTTACACAACAAAATTCATTTGATAAGATTTTCAGACAATGCCACGACATTGACCCCGATAAAAAAAATATCTATTAATACGTTCCGCCATATTCCGGTGCTAGTTTTCAGAACAACTCTGTTTTTTTCCAGATATTATTTTTATCGCCTGGGAAACCCAGCGCCCACACAGAAAAATAATTTTGATTAGTGCCGGTATTCTTGCAAAAAGAAATCGCCCGCGACAATAAAGGCTACTACCCAAACAACCACATATAGAAACTGTTCAAATATAACAAACGAGCATCACGACCAGCGTATTCAGATTTGCGTCGGGGAAATAATAATGCCAATATACAGTGCTCAGCCAATGCAATTTTCGTACCGGGCAAAATGTCTGGCGATTTTAAAACACAACCGGACATTGACAATTTTGCGCCGGACTTAGTCCGTGTCCGCCGTCCGGCCACTTATTCTCAGCCTTGGTATCGATAAATCTGAGGAAGTAAATATTCAGAGAGGCCATAGCTCCCAGGGTTGATAAATATTTTATTATAATATGAAACCCCAGAAATATTTTTAGCCTCATCTGATCTCAGAACATTTTACGTTATTGGTTATGGTGATTTGATTGGCTGGCTAATTTCGAAGCTGGGAAAACCCATTCTATTTTAAGCATGAAGATGTCTGCAGAATCTTATGTTTTCCTCTTATGGGTTCAATGTTATTCTGCTCCTTTTTGAAATAGTAGAGAAGAGTGAACATCATCGAATGATTGTATTTATGTGATAGTCATTCCCATGTGATTTTAGGAGATCATCTTATATAATAAAGTAGAATATTTCACCTCAATCAGAAATGGGGTCTTCTTACTTCTAATTGGTTGTGAGCTGTGTCCTTTTTTGGTACAATAGTGTGCTAAATTTAGCATGCTACTGTACTTTTATAGTATCAAGGAATTAGTAACTGTGAGAATGAGAAGGTATGATGTACATTTTGTTAAAGCACTTGGATCGGTTTTATTATACCCCCATCCCAAAAGATGGGGGGGGGGGGTATACTAGATTACATGTGTCTGCCCATCCGTCTAGCCATTCTTCCATCCATCCGCTCATATATCTCAACCATGGGTGATGGATCTCAATGAAATTTGGTATGCAGGTTTGGCATCAGGTGGGCTTTCAAAAGAGGATTCATTGACATTGTTCACATTTTCCGTTCAAGAGTTATCCCTTTTTGTTTATCTTAAAATGTTGGATTTCCATCTGTCTGCTCTTATATCTCAACCATGGGTTATCGGATCTCAATGAAAATTGGTATGCAGGTTTGGCATCAGGAGGACTTTCAAAAGAGGGTTCATTGATGTTGTTCACATTTTCCATGAAAATGTTGTATTTCCATCCGTATTTTGCTAGAATTGTCAAGTAATTTGTTCGTTCATCACAATTTTTTTCACCATGGGAGTATACCAGCACCCGTGGTGCAACCTCTTGTTATTAAATGTAGCTTGTTAGCGAGCTTCTTGGTGAAGTGAGAATGAGCAAACAATGAAGATGCTTTATATTCTTTTTAGTTATATTTTTTTCAAAAACCCGACTTATGCTTTGGCGAGGTCGGTAGGAAAGCGTCCGAATGGACGCCAATTCGGACGCCAGACAAATGTCAACTGATTTAATTCTAGCTTGAGTTCAAAAACCAGGTTTGTCCAATATATTATGGGTCTTAGTTTGTCTATTTTGATCGTTAGTGAACGTTAGCGTGATAACTTTGACCAATTTCAATGATATTCGGTATATGAGTCTAGGATCACCTTTAGATGGGAGCTGTCAAATTTGAATGATTTTCGATGAAAAACGTGGCCAGCAGCCATCTTGGATTTTACTCTTTACTCCCAACAATAAATCCTTTAGGACACACTACAGAGCATATCCCTCAACCGATCCGCACCAAACTTAATATAGATCCTCGGGGTGACCTCTGGATGGGTGCTTACCATATTTTCCAAATTCTGTTTAAAAAAATGGCTGCCGGTGGCCATCTTGGAGTTTACTCTTTGTATGACTAAATCCTTTAGCACACCTTACAGGTCACATTTCTCATCCAATCATCACCAAACTTCATATGGATCTTCGGGAGTGACCTCTAGATGGGAGCCTCACTTTTTCCCGAAATATGTTAATAGCCAGTTTTATAGCCGGTAGCCATATATTTCAGCTGACATGTCATTACGATGTTTTATATTTCAGCCCGATGATGTCTTCACATGCTGAAAACAGTTCATTGGAGGATCGACTGAAGAGGAATCGTTACAACATACAGAGAAGAAAAGCTGATCTCGACAAAAATTTCACCCAGAGATGAATCAAGTTATGTGCTCTATTTGTAAATAAATTGTATTTTTGAATTCTTTACTGGTTTTATCCTGTTTACGCCTGTAGAGATCATATTACACCAGTTCAAAACTTGAGAACTTTATTATGTTTTGATGGGGAACTTTACAACATTGAAATAATAACTTTCTTAGTTAATATATGTTATTTAATAATATATTTCACAGTAGGCGAAGGTCCTCAGCTAAAAATTTCATGATTTATATGACTTTTAACCAATTTCATGTTACACATTGACTTGCAATTGATTACCTGTGGAACATTTTATGATTGTAAGCGATAAGGATATATCCGAGAAGGAGGTAAAAACTCAACAACTGTTTGGAAAAAAATAATTGGTTTATATTTAATGTCACTATAATCTTTGTGATACACGCAGTGAATGATGAACTATTAACAATAAATCAAATCATTTAAAATCAATCATGTGATTTGCTCGTAAAATTTGTCATGATAACTGGACTCATGTACGACAATATTCTCTCAACCTTGCCATGGTGTGAGATTCTACCATTAGTGTACTAGTAAAGTAGAATCAATTACAAATGGCGAATCTGATTATCTGACACAATATTCTGGCTCAGACTGTACTCAGGACCCTTCAGATGTCATCAGATCTATATATAGATTGTCTATCTCTTCCGGGCCACAATAACAACAAATATGGGATCTCTAATGTGTCGCAATTCTATACGAAATGTATTAACTGAGTGCACTCAAATTTAGTGGAGGAGGCTAATAAATTGTGTATAGAATTGTGACAAATTTTTAGACCTTTTTATCACATAATCACATTTTAGCTTGGAAAAACGGTCTTGAAACAGCTGAGGTTAAAAAAATTGATATTCATTTCCTTATCAAAATCAAAGACGAATTAAAGACACCTTCAAGGATAACTATAGTTATAAATGTGTCTTTTCATGTTGAACCACCACATTTAAAATGTCTGTTCATTGTTCAACCACCCTTATCATCCATGTTCATCTCAGTCACCACTAAATGACTCAACACAAATTGGATATCAAAATTATATTCTATAAATTAACATAATAACATTGATGGATATCATTGAGCTAAGCTCTCAAGTCACTGCGCATGACCCGATAATACAATGTGTCTTACTTAAAAATATGAGGCCAGGTTCAGGGACTAATTATGTGATAAAAACATAATTTTTTTTACAAAATCCTATTTCAAAATCCTTTTCTGTGAATAAAGTACAGAAAAAACTGAAGATTCAGTATATTATTTAAGAAATGAATGTAGTGGGTGTATGTGTTATTGTGGGATACGGCGCTGTGATCGTTAATGTATGTAGTGGGTGTATGTGTTATCGTGGGATACGGCGCGCTGTGATCGTTAATGTATGTAGTGGGTGTATGTGTTATTGTGGGATACGGCGCTGTGATCGCTAATGTATGTAGTGGGTGTATGTGTTATTGTGGGATACGGCGCTGTGATCTCTAATGATTGTAGTGGGTGTATGTGTTATTGTGGGATACTGCGCTGTGATCGTTAATGTATGTAGTGGGTGTATGTGTTATTGTGGGATACGGCGCTGTGATCGCTAATGATTGTAGTGGGTGTATGTGTTATTGTGGGATACGGCGCTGTGATCGCTAATGATTGTAGTGGGTGTATGTGTTATTGTGGGATACGGCGCTGTGATCGTTAATGTATGTAGTGGGTGTATGTGTTATTGTGGGATACGGCGCTGTGATCGCTAATGATTGTAGTGGGTGTATGTGTTATTGTGGGATACGGCGCTGTGATCGTTAATGATTGTAGTGGGTGTATGTGTTATTGTGGGACACGGCGCTGTGATCGCTAATGATTGTAGTGGGTGTATGTGTTATTGTGGGATACGGCGCTGTGATCGTTAATGTATGTAGTGGGTGTATGTGTTATTGTGGGATACGGCGCTGTGATTGCTAATGATTGTAGTGGGTGTATGTGTTATTGTGGGATACGGCGCTCTGGTGGTTGCAGCACATTGTGTGAACCGCAAAGCTCTTCTCACTAAATGTGCCCCCAACGACCACAGCACCATATCCCCCAATAACACTCGCACCCATTATATTCATTTCTTATAGTTATATAGCTATTGATGATTTATTCCCATAAAAAGTCTGAATGTATTCAAAAATTTGCCGAGAATTTGAGATTAGCCCAGGCAGCATATTAAGCCAGCCCAATATAATATTTCCAAGCACTTATCAATTATAACGATTGATTGATATAAATAACTAACTTTAGATGCAGTTCAGCTGGTCAGATTAGGATTAGGTCAACAATTTGTTATTATGTTCAATCAATTGGCAGTTGACCAATCGCCGGACAGGATTTAGTGTAACACAGATGGGCTATGTAAATATTTGTCTATAAAGGCATAATAAAGTGGTTTATTCATGTAATATATATGAATCTAAATGATATTTTTCCTTAACCCTTTACCCAACAGAACGGCCCTGTGCCAATGCATTCTCTTATATATGCGAGTCGACCATAGGTCGCCTCGCATATATAAGAGAATGCATTGGCTTAACACATTAAAAATTATAAAATTGTTAAAGAATGTAAGAAAAAATGGTAAAAAGTGTTAAAAAAAGATTTTTTTTTTAGGCCAATGCATTCTCTTATATATGCGAGGCGACCTATGGTCGACTCGCATATATAAGAGAATGCATTGGCACAGGGCATAACTGTAACTATCACAATGTGGTCAATGAGCCGGTTCCAATGATATCCATATTTGTATGGTTTTATTGAGACAGACCGAAGATATTTTAGGCTGTTGAAGCTTTATTTGGCCGGTTTTGGCCGGTTTGTTGGGTAAAGGGTTAAGCAGAGTGCAAAGAAGATAGAGTGCTCCTTCTTACAATGCTCCGAATGAGCCTAAAAATAGCCTGTAAACTCTCCTGAAATGTTGTATGTATTATACCAGAAAAATAGGATCTCTGCAAATTAGGGGAGATGGAAACTGAACAGAAGGGAAACAGTAACTGACAACAATGTTAATTTGAGAGTACAGATACTTCCCAGAAGATGAGGCATAAACAGAATGATGTCACCAGAGTGTGAATTTTGTGATACTAACCTTCTGTGCGGGATAGTGTCACTAAAGTCACCCTCTGGGCCCAGTCTGGGAATATAGTGCAGTCTGATTGAATGGAGACTAGTGATCAGCTACACAGAAGAGAATATAGTGCCAGACATTTAAAGCTATTACCAGAGCACCCCCAAGTATAATAATATGAGTGTAATAAAAATGGACTGGATGTATTCACCTCTCAGCTTGATTAATATAGATGTGACATAATGTGGATGGTATAGAGCTGTACATACATCCATACTTATAACAATACTTATAACTATCAAAATGCACCAACACTTGGTAGATACAATGCTGTACATACAGCTATACAAAAATACTGATAATATTTAAAATGCACCAACACTTGATAGGTGCAGTGATGTACATACATGTACATATATACATATTCTGCCTGAATTGTGGCCAGTTAGTCTCATTATATCATTCAATGTGACTCAGAAAAAACTATCATTGGTGACAAGGAACATGTTTTTTTCTTTAGTAGAGGCATTCCAGTTACCAATTATAATTACCCAGTTTATCTCCCTGGTTATCTTGGATAAACTAGGGAATATGCGCAGGGGGGAGATGTCGTAGCACACTGGTAAATGTGTTGAACGAAAAGTCCCCTTTCAAATGAAATGTTCCAGAACACCATACATGTTCAAGTCTTCACAGGCTTTGCCCGACTAAAGTAGCAAGCCTGGATTTAATGTGTCTGATATTTGCAAAATGAGGTCTCCAGCGGGCTAGCATCACCAAATTCACCCACTGAACAGAAGGGAAAAAGTAACTAACAACAATTTAATTAATTTGAGAGTACAGATACTTCCCAAAAGTTGAGGCATAAGCAGTATGAGGTTCCCAGAGGGTGAATTTGGTGATGCTAGCCCTCTGGCGACCTCATTCTGCAAATGTCAGACACACAGTAGTCTGTACCATGCATGTACCGGTAGTTATATTGGGTATATTTACATTCAGCATACATGTACTCGCACTGTGGAACAAGAATTAAGACATTGGTTGGTTGAAAGCACATGTGACTTGGCGTGAATGCCCTTATTTGTACCCATATTGTAGCACCAATGGTCAGGTTACTACAATTGAGCGAAATTCAGCAACAACGTTAACTCCAAGTTTCTACTTCATGGAAGTAAAAGTACATTTTAGTAATAGATTTTCATCTCAAAGTTGATATAATTGCTCAGTGCTTAGGCCAAAAAAAACAAACTTATTTGTTTCCTATTACGGTGCCAAAATATTCCAGGTAGGTAGGTAGGGATTTTTTTTTTTTGGTAATATTTTTTTATTTTCCCCCGAACAGTTAAGAAGTACATTAATGCTTACTCTCCATACTTGTGTTAAGGCCATGTAAACAGTTAATGTAGCACAATAATATGATAAGTATTGTCAAAATGGACAAACAAATGCCTCCCAGGCACTCAACTATGCAGCTCTCTTGTAACTATTCTCTCAGATGTTGTGGCACATCTTCCTCAGAGCACAATATTGACATATCAACAGGCCCAAGACGAACACCATAATAATATAACTTGTATGATATTAATTCAGACCTCACTTAAATATTTGGTCATACACCTCAGGAGCTAAAACACACCTCCACTGGCAGGATTTATCACATGCTCCTCAGACACATTGCACAGGGTGTAAATGTTCCTCAGACAACCCTCAATTGCATTGAAATATAAAGTCCCACACCACACTGAAAATGGTACCACAGGCCACACCTTGACTGAGGTACTACACCTCACCATTCAAATTGCCCCCAACTTTGAAGTTCCTTATACACACTGGCATATGCATGCTTGTAAGTTTGATACACCCAAACAAACCAGTAGATAATTTCATGTGCCTTTTTAGTGCCCATCCCAGAAGGGTGTTAGGCATGCAGTCATCTTTATACTGCCTGTATACATACTAGTAACTATGCATGAACACTATCAATCCTTCATTGACTGTGGAGAGGAACTTTAAATTCTGATATAGAAAGTTTTCCACATGTATATTGCTCTCTAACAGATAAGACTTCTTCCCACAAGACATGGGAGTTGAACAAACAAGATTAGCCATAGGCAGGTTTTAAAGACTGCAGATTTATTGGTGAGATTGGGATTCATTTGCAACCACAAATGGACATGTATTTTAATAGAAGTCAATTGTTTTTGAAAATTCCATCTAAAATTATTGCTGCTTAATGTAAACATAGTATATAGTATATATTTAACAATATAGATGTGTTTACATGCCATTTACATTAAACAAAATTGGGTTGAAATTTGAAGAAAAAAAGTCCAGGTCAGCCCCATTTTGGCAGGTCGGTCGGGTAACTGGAAACACAGATGTTTTTTTTTTTGGCCTTAGCGGTTGTCTGGCATTGTTTCGGCAATTTACATGTAAGTTTATTTGCGCTCTCTCCATGTTTCTTATTGAATAGACTGGTTCCTGATCTAAAGCTGTGCAAAAATCTGAAAACATTGTACTAGTAACCTAACCCCTCCAGTTATATTGTATGAAAGCAACTTGCAACGAGTTACCAAAATATGTTGCAAATTGGCTCTACATACTCATTTAACTGTCAGTTGAGTGTAAATATGACAAATATAATGAATGTTGATATATTTTGTTGCGATCCATGGAGTCTGGATGCAAGTTGGATGTGAAATATGACTTTGTGCTGCTCACTGACTCCACTGAGAATGTCATTAAAATCATTTAGCTCCCACCACTACTCCAGAAATATGACTTTACACTGTTCTCTGAGAATGTCATTAAAATCATTTAGCTCCCACCACTGCTTCAGAAATGATGACTTTTTGCTGCTCGCCGACTCCACTGAGAATGTCATTAAAATCATTTAGCTCCTCCCACTACTCCAGAAATAAGACTTTACACTGTTCTCTGAGAATGTCATTAAAATCATTTAGCTCCCACCACTGCTTCAGTAATGATGACTTTTTGCTGCTCGCCGACTCCACTGAGAATGTCATTAAAATCATTTAGCTCCTCCCACTACTCCAGAAATAAGACTTTACACTGTTCTCTGAGAATGTCATTAAAATAATTTACCGGTAGCTCCTCCCACTACTCCAGAAATAACTTTGTGCTGCTCTCAGACTCCACTGAGAATGTCATTAAAATCACTTAGCTCCTCCCACTACTTCCAGAAATAAGACTTTACACTGTTCACTGAGAATGTCACTAAATCATTTAGCTCCTCCCACTACTCCAGAAATGACTTTGTGCTGCTCTCCAACTCCACTGAGAATGTCATTAAAATCATTTAGCTCCTCCCACTACTTCCAGAAATATGACTTTGCATTGCTGAACATGGATTTTCCGACACTCCAGATGCTCTGGTTTAAATTTGTCACAGTTTCTTCGTCGTCGACTTCGATCTCACGCTGAACTTGCTCCCGGACGTCAATGTCATCATAATCCTCCCGAGTTTGTTCCTCAGCTATCTCCAATTCATTCTCCGCTTTCTCTACGTCGGACTCGTGAGATTTCACCATATCCGTCACCTGCTCCTTCAACTCGGTTAACTCACTCTCGCACAGATCAACAAACTCAGTGTCGCTACCAGAATCGTCATCGTCACTCACCTTCATACTCTGTGAATTTTTAACCAAACCAGACGTACTGGGTCCTGGTTCGCCACTAACAACAGAAACATCCGCGTCGTGATTCTCTAATTCGTCCGCGTCATTATTCTCTAATTCGATTATCCTGTTGTTTAACTGAGCTAAAATAGCTTTGTGCTCCAATTCTTTTTCTTCCATTTTTTCCTTAAACTCCTTCTGCAGTTTTTCTAATTGTTTGGCTTTTTCAGCCTCAACATTTCTTTTAAACTGTTCTTCCCTATCTTGTATATAACTTTCTGCCATTTTGTACATCTCATTGGTGTAGTAATTTCCACCGTTTACTTTCACCACGTCTTCTATCATGGTGATGAGCTGTTTAACTTGAGTTCCCATAAATGCAGGTCGTGCTCTATTGTCTATTGACATATAACGCCCTTCACAAGTTGATATCATATCTTTTAGCTGGGCATCAGCAGATTCGATCATCTCGTCAATCGTAAGATTGTCTCTATTCAAATCATCTTTCCGTGTGAACACGACTATCATGTGCTTATATGCGTGTTCACCAAAGATATTTTTAATTTTCTCGATTGATTGCATCTCCTCGTCTGTGAACCGGTCAGCACGAATCACAAGTAAAATCGCGTGTGGACCCGGAGCGGACATTCCGATACACTTAGCGATCTCTTTTGACACCTCCTCCTCCGAGATCTTAGTGTCAAATAACCCCGGAGTATCAACGATTGAAATTCGTTTCCCGAATCGCACTGACTTTTCCATACATGACGTCATGGTAACGGAACTGGCTCCAGCTTTTGATTGGAAGTATTTTCCATTGAGAATGTTGTTTGCTAGCAGACTTTTTCCTGCCCCGGTTCTACCGACCAACACGATTCTTACTTCCTTGTACTTCTTCATTTCCTTCGGGCTAATGACCTCTGAACTGACCTCTATCTCCGTCGCTGACGTTGAGGTTTGCTCAGGAGGTGAATCGTCGATAACAACAGGCTTGGGTGTGATATCTTCTGGTTGAATCACCGCACTTGTACTTGGAATAGACACAATCTCATTCTGCAGTTCTGAAAAACAAAAGAATAAAACAGTTAAATAAAGCTTGTTGGAAAAGTATATTATTACCTGGACAATGTACCTTATACTCAGACAGTGTTCACACACATGAATATCAAGCCTGTAAATAAGTGTCCGGTCACGGTCAATGAATGAATAGCGAACGTATTTGCTCCATTGAGTTCTTATTAGCTGTTTTTTTTATTAAATGCCTGGATTTGCCCGTAATACAAAACATATATTTTGTGAAAATTTATTTGACAGGAAAATTAAGAGGGTGAATTTAGTGACACTATCCCGCATAGCGGGCTAGCATCACTAAATGTACCCTCTGGGAACCTCATTCTGCTTAGGCCTCATCTTCTCTGGAAAGTTTCTTTATTATCATATTTCTATAGAAACTTCTTTACATAGATTCTATTTATTTTTTATTTTAGTTTCTCTATATCCCCAAATTGGCAGACGACACATTCCATAATCGAGGTTCCCAATGGGTGACTTCACAATATTCACCATTTGGGAACTTCAATCTGAGACGTAGAGTGTATTTGAGCAAAAAAGCTGTAGCCGTAGCCGGCTAGGCATGCGCAGTAGAAAGCTACAGAAAGCTGTAGCCGGCCACAGCTGGCGGTCACTAACTATTGTACCGCTACTCCGAACTTGGAATGTGGCTGATGTATATTATTATACCGGCATAATCTTGGCATTATGTTGCAATATCAATTCACCAATGGTCTCGCTCGCTGCAGCAAGCACATTTGAAGCAATTCAAGTCCATGCCTCCATAAATCTGATATTTAAAAGAGTATATGATATGTGATTATATCTCGTTCTCTAAATCGGCATATGCAAACAAGATATAATTATATATATTTTTACGAAATAAGTTTAATTATTCACAAACAATAAATATATCATAGATATAAAATATCTAGTTTGATGCCAACAAAATGGGAATGACAATTATGTGTCCCCAGGGAGCAGTATTTAAAAAATATCTCCCCGATAAGAAATTCTCCTATCAGAGTCGGAGTACAATGTTTAGTGATTGTCGCCATTTATTTCCCTGTCCGCTGTAGCTTTCTACTGCACATGTCTTATAAGCCACAGCCGGCCACGGCTACAGCCAGCTACAGCTTTTTTATGTTTACCCATACCATAGTATGGTAAACATAGTGTCGTTGCCCGGATTGACCACTCGTCGTTAGTCTGTCCGTCCGTCCGTCTGTCTGTCTGTCTGTAGACACTTTACGCATGGTGCGATAACTGAAATAATTTCTATCTGATCGGAACCAAATTTTGTATATGAATTTCTCAGCACCAAATACAGATCGAGTTCGAATATGGGTTTGATCCGAGTTTTTTTGACGGAGTTATGGCCCTTTTTCGACTTCGAATTCACGCATGCTGTCATAACTCAAACAATTTTTATCTGATCGGAACCAAATTTGGTATGCGAGTTTCAGAGCCCAAAATACAGATCGAGTTCGAATATGGGTTTGATCCGAGTTTTTTTTATGGAGTTATGGCCCTCTTTCGACTTAGAATTCATGGATGCTACGATAACTAAAAAAAATATTATCTCATGAGAACCAAATTTGGTATGTGAGTTTCTCTATCTAAAATACAATTCGAGTTCGAATATGGGTTTGATCAGATTATTTTTAATGGAGTTATGGCCCTTTGATATAGAATTCATCCATGCTTCGATAGCTCAACCAGTTATCGTCTGATAGGAACCAAATTTGGTATGTGAGTTTCTCAACTCAAAATACAGATCAAGTTTGAATATGGGTTAGATCCTGTTTTTTATACCAGAGTTATGGCCCTTTTTAACTAAGGATTGAACAGATTCAATATTTTTATGCTTATCATGTAGAACCATAGCAGCTAACCCCTGTGATATCAGTTAGCACTGAGAGAGAGAATAGATTAACTTGTATTATTGGACATTAGAGTTATTTTTAGCCATCATATTGTCCCTGGCACAGTGGAAGGTGTAATTGGACAGAGAACCATCTGTTGTTTAATGTTTATTGTATTTCCATACAGCTCTCTGGTTTAGGATATCAATGCAGTGTTCCAGTGACATACCTGTACCTAATTTTATTGAGTTAAAATTGTTAACCCTTGTCATCAATTTTATGCTTTTGTATATTTTTCATGTGATCATTCTCCTATTATATCCCTTTCACTTGTATGGATTTTTGTGGTTAAAATGAACCCTTAATTCTCAACATTCCTTATACTTAGCAGAAATACCTTTCATCTGATATATCTCATTTTATTGAGATGTATGTAAATTTTGTATGTGAATTTCTCAGCCCAAAATACAGATAGATTTCGAATTTGGGTTTGATCCATTTTTTTTTTATTTTAAACAGAGTTATGGCTTATGGATTTTCGTGTCAGAACTGAAAATAGCTGATCACTATCGCCAAGGTATGGGTTAAACATCTGCCGATCGTGATCGGCCTCTCGTTCTCAAATACACTCGTAGTCTCCCAGAGCAGATGAGACCATGCAGAACCATCTTATCTCCTGCGGTGTCTGAAGTTTTATAGATTCATCAATTTTGGTCATAGAATTAGGCGAATAGTCATAATTTTGCACGATAAATCTGCTGCACTGATTTTGGACTTTCAAGAGCTTATATGTTAAAGGGATACTGTACCTAAAATGTTGTTGTTGGTTTCTATAGTCTCAGAGTCGGAGAATAAGTTAACAATTTTTCCATTATTTGAAAGTCTGTTGAGTACGAAGTAGTGTTACGGATGGCAAATTTACCGGAATGCAAAAATACAAATTGTCGTTGTCGAGTAATTTTTGAACAGTTTTCAACCAAATGAATCAAATAAAAGTTATATTATATGCATACTAGTCCCATATACTCATTTAAGTTATTGTATCATCACTATTCAGTGAGTGGCTTGAGTTTTCTCCCCGTATCATCATAATGTTTAAACGATCGTGTGTGCGATCGGTTTAACAATCCAGTATCCCTCAATTACTTTATTTGATTACGTTTTGTAAACGGAAATTCGTAATTTAGTTGACGCCATTTTATGGCTCCAGTCATAAATTCAATTTATATCAAATTATTAACTTTTAAATTATTAAACTTTAAGATAGCCTATTAACCTGAGCGTTTACAGAATACATCTTCGACTCAAATTACTTATGTTTCTATATATTATCGATATTAGATCGCTGTTATCACCGGAAATTTAATGAAAATGGTGTACAGTACCCCTTTAAGGTGATAGTATTAGGATCCCAAATAGAAGAAGAGTATTGCAGAAGAGGTCGAATGAGGCCAGTGTAGGCGTGGAGTCTCACAGACGGAGAAGGACGAAGAAGAAACCTCAGTTGAACCAGACCAAAGTTTTTCTGCTGATGTCGCATTCTAATTTCCATGAGAGCAAATAGTTTCACGCAAGTTGTTAACTTGTGAGTCCATGTCAATGTCAGTGTAGAGTCCAGTTGGAATATTATACCCATACATTTCGAAATTCCGTTATAAAGCAAGTTAAGGAACATAGACATAATGAATATTCAATAGTTAATCTAAATTATCATTATTATGATCCCTGTCACCCAAACTAGCAAAATTACGCATAACCTGTGTTGTACAACTTGTGCATACAAGCCATACATTTCCCGGGATCATTCCCGTTTCCCGGTTCTGAAGGGGTTTCATTCCCGGCTCCTGTTTTTTCAATTCCCAGGAATATATTAAACACTACTTGGTACCTGTCTTTTGGTCCAGCACCAACATTTGAGAAAAATTGAGTTATTTCCAGGATTGATGAATTTCCAAATATGACTTAACCCTTTACCCAACAAAACAGCCAAAAAAAGCTTCAACAGCCTAAAATATCTTCGGTCTGTCTCAATAGAACCATACAAATATGGATATCATTGGAACCGGCTCCTTGACCACATTGTGATAGTTACAGTTATGCCCTGCGCCAATGCATTCTCTTATATATGCGAGTCGACCATAGGTCGCCTCGCATATATAAGAGAATGCATTGGCCTAAAAAAAATATTTTTTTTAACACTTTTTACCATTTTTTCTTACATTCTTTAACAATTTTTAATGCGTTAAGCCAATGCATTCTCTTATATATGCGAGGCAACCTATGGTCGACTCGCATATATAAGAGAATGCATTGGCACAGGGCCCTTCTGTTGGGTAAAGGGTTAATTATAATGAGCCCCAGTAATTGGTAAACACCAACAAAAATTGAAAACCAAAAAATCCAATTGGTTGAGATTTAGTGGCATTAGAATGTAAGAAAGAACTCAATTAAGTAATATGTGACCCGCCATATCAAATCCAGTCGTAAGTCGGGATTTTTTTTATCCTGTGCCAATGCATTCTCTTATATATGCGAGTCGACCATAGGTCGCCTCGCATATATAAGAGAATGCATTGGCCTAACAATTTTTTTATCATTTTTTTTAAATAAATGTTTCTTACAATTTTTAGGACATAAAATAAAAAACATCCATTTACCCTGCAGGGAGCCCCACACATATATAGAAGCATATAGAAGAGTGTCGTCTGCTCATGTTTGTCTGGGGCTCTGTATGGGTGAAATTATAAAATTGTTAAAGAATACAAGAACAAATTATTAAAATTGTAAAAAATTGTTAGGCCAATGCATTCTCTTATATATGCGAGGCGACCTATGGTCGACTCGCATATATAAGAGAATGGATTGGCACAGGGTAAAAAAATCCCGACTTACGACTGGATTTGATATGGCGGGTCACATCTATTTTGCCTTTTTAAAATCGAAACATGCATCGGTCATCTGGACATTTTCTGCCAGTCATTGACTGTGACTGGACACTTAGTGGTAGAAATAAAATTCACCTCAGCTTGGATGGCCGTAAATTTTATATTTCCATATAACAAAGAGAAATAACTCTAGAATGCAACATCGATATCAGTGGAGACTTCTATCGAAAACCTCCTAATGGTCAACATGCTTGGCAAATTTCATCGAAATCTGATAACCTATGTAACACCCTGTAACACCTCAGCACAGGACACATCGATGATTCATCTGGCGATCAATACAATCCAGATGGGGATCGGATAATTTATAACATCTGAGGATGATCTAGGGAGAGTCGGTGATAATGTAGCTTAGAGAGAGGAGGTCATGTCTTTCTGCTCCCGACCAGCTAAACCAACATGCTGGTGGGAATGCAATGACTGTGTGACTGTTATATATCTATAGTTTGAAATGTCGTAGTATGTCAGTAATTAAAATCCTCATCATCCTAATTCGAAGGAGCCTGATTTTCTCTCTCATATATATATACGCTCGTGGCCAGAGTGGTACACCTACCGACATATAGCTGAGATAACTGGGATTAACTGCTGAGGTATTATATCACACGGACGGCTTAACCCTTTACCCACCAGAACGGCCCTGTGCCAATGCATTCTCTTATATATGCGAGTCGACCATAGGTCGCCTCACATATATAAGAGAATGCATTGGCTTAACACATTAAAAATTATAAAATTGTTAAAGAATGTAAGAAAAATGGTAAAAAGTGTTAAAAAAAGATTTTTTTAGGCCAATGCATTCTCTTATATATGCGAGGCGACCTATGGTCGACTCGCATATATAAGAGAATGCATTGGCACAGGGCATAACTGTAACCATCACAATGTGGTCAAGGAGCCGGTTCCAATGATATCCATATTTGTATGGTTCTATTGAGACAGACCGAAGATATTTTAGGCTGTTGAAGCTTTATTTGGCCGGTTTTGGCCGGTTTGTTGGGTAAAGGGTTAACCGATGGAGGACCGATGGCTAAACTGATGGAGGACTGGATGCATGTAGGGTTTCACGGTATCTGGATTTTAATACCAACTACAATACTGATGAAAGTGTCAATGACACTGTAGCTCAACTTAGGTAGGGGAATAATTTAATGGTCGACAGTATAAATGGAGGAATAGGAAAAGTGCTAATTGAAATGTCTAAGTAAGACTAGATGTACATGTCAATATCAACATTCATAACAGGTTTCATAATGATCGGATCAGGGATGTGGTGATTATGGTGTGCCAAATGATTTATTTATGCAAAGAGTAAATTCTAAAATGGCCACCGGCAGCCATGTTTTTTTCCGAATTACCCCAAAATGACTTGTTCCCATCTACAGCCTTTACAAATCTCATAATGATCTGATCAAAGGTATGACCTGTAGCCTATGCCAATGGATTTAGTCATGCAAAGAGTAAAATCCAAGATGGCCACTGGCGGCCATGTTTTTCGGCTGAACGACCCCAAAATGACTCGTTTCCCCATCTACATGTCATTGTTAACATACATGACAAATTTCATGAAGTTCCGACCAAAGCTACGACCTGTAGCCCGCACCAAAGGATTTATTCATGCAAAGAGTAAAATCCAATATGCTGCTGGCGGACATGTTTTTTAAGCCAAACGACCCCAAAATGACTCATTCCCATCTACATGTTAATATTAACATCCATGATAAATATCATGATGATCAGACAAACAGTACGACCTGTAGCCCGTGCCAATGGATTGAATTTTGAAATCCAAGATGGCTGCCAGCGGCCATGTTTTTTGGCCGTATGACCCCCAAAATGACTCGTTCCCATATACATGTCAATATCAATATTCATGACAAATTTCATAAAGGTCAGACCAAAGGTACGACCTGTAACCCGTGCCAAAGGATTTAGTCATGCAAAGAGTAAAATCCAAGATGGCTGCTGGCGGCCATGTTTTTTGGCCGAACGACCCCAAAATCACTCGTTCCCATCTAAATGTCAATGTCAACATTCATGACAAAATTCATAAAGATCAGACCATAGGTACGACCTGTAGCCCGCGCCAAAGGATTTAGTCATGCAAAGAGTAAAATCCAAGATGGCTGCTGGCGGCCATGTTTTTTGGCCGAACAACCCCAAAATCACTCGTTCCCATCTACATGTCATTGTTAACATCCATGACAAATTTCATGAAGTTCTGATCAAAACTACGACCTGTAGCCTGCGCCAAAGGATTTAGTCATGCAAAGAGTAAAATCCAAGATGGCTGCCAGCGGCCATGTTTTTTGGCCGAACGACCCCAAAATGACTCGTTCCCATCTACATGTCAATATTAACATCCATTACAAATTTCATAAAGATCAGACGAACAGTACAACCTGTAGCCCGCGCCAATGGATTGAATTTTGAAATCCAAAATGGCCACCAGCGGCCATGTTTTTAGGCCGAATGACCCCAAAATGACTCGTTCCCATCTACATGTCAATGTCAACATTCATGACAAAATTCATAAAGATCAGACCATAGGTACGACCTGTAGCCCGCGCCAAAGGATTTAGTCATGCAAAGAGTAAAATCCAAGATGGCTGCTGGCGGCCATGTTTTTTGCCCGAACAACCCCAAAATCACTCGTTCCCATCTACATGTCATTGTTAACATCCATGAAAAATTTCATGAAGTTCTGATCAAAACTACGACCTGTAGCCTGCGCCCAAGGATTTAGTCATGCAAAGAGTAAAATCCAAGATGGCTGCCAGCGGCCATGTATTTTGGCAGAACGACCCCAAAATGACTCGTTCCCATCTACATGTCAATATTAACATCCATGACAAATTTCATAATGATCAGACGAACAGTACGACCTGTAGCCCGCGCCAATGGATTGAATTTTGAAATCCAAAATGGCCACCAGCGGCCATGTTTTTTGGCCGAATGACCCCAAAATGACTCGTTCCCATCTCCATGTCAATGTCAACATTCATGAGAAAATTCATAAAGATCAGACCATAGGTACGACCTGTAGCCCGCGCCAAAGGATTTAGTCATGCAAAGAGTAAAATCCAAGATGGCTGCTGGCGGCCATGTTTTTTGGCCGAACAACCCCAAAATCACTCGTTCCCATCTACATGTCATTGTTAACATCCATGACAAATTTCATGAAGTTCTGATCAAAACTACGACCTGTAGCCTTCGCCAAAGGATTTAGTCATGCAAAGAGTAAAATCCAAGATGGCTGCCAGCGGCCATGTTTTTTGGCCGAACGACCCCAAAATGACTCGTTCCCATCTACATGTCATTATTAACATCAATGACAAATTTCATGATGATCAGATGAACAGTACGACCTGTAGCCCGCGCCAATGGATTGAATCTTGAAATCCAAGATGGCTGCCAGCGGCCATGTTTTTTGGCCGAATGACCCCAAAATGACTCGTTCCCATCTACATGTCAATGTCAACATTCATGACAAATTTCATGAAGATCAGACCAAAGGTACAACCTGTAGCCCGCGCCAAAGGAAATTGTTGACGGACGACGGACGCCAAACCATGGCAATAGCTCAAACTTACAAAAGTAAGTTGAGCTAAAAATGATATCTCGGTACGATTAAATATCATCACCAATAAACTTGAGTAGAACTGTTTCCAGAGAACCAACCATTCACTTCTATCTCAAAAATAACCCTCTCATGATGGCAGCTGCGCTGGTGCAGCATTAAAGATACTGTGCCAGTGCATCATCGCATTTATATAAGAGAATGCACTGGCTAATGCATTGGCAGAGGGTTTTCGCAAAATTTCAGGAAGCTCCAGCCAGGGAATGGTAAACAGCAGAATCCTACCATATATCATACCTTCCACTTGTTTGACATCTGTCCTATCAGGATCAGCACTCTTCTCTGTCGATGTCGCCATGGCAGCGCTGGCTGCCGCCTGTTTTTCTCTTTCCGAATTCTGTCGTTCCATCTGCTGCTTTCTCATATTGAGAATTTCTATGAAATGTAATAAATATATTTATTACATGATCCTTCCCTTATTCCAGTCAATAAACCCATTCTATAAATTGTGATATGCAATGTTCCAGGTGACCTTTGACTTCTGGTTTGCCGTCTGTTTACATTCCGTATGCTACAACTCAAAATATTATGGCTTCCAATATATTTCCAACAAACTCTAATGAATGAAGAATTTGAAAAGTTATTTCATTAAAATATTATCCATTAAATACATCAAAGAGTCTTTATTTATCTGGGACTATTTCTTTAGGCGGGCAAATAACGCATAGTTACTTGAAATGTCATCGCAGGCCTTATAGAAGCCGACGTTAGTTTCACGTCCCATTTGTTGATTTAAGTATGTCTTATCTAGGTTTTGCAATAAATAGAATCTACAACTCATCCCCAGTTTATAGCAGAATTTACAAAACTTGTCCAGACATAATTTACTGGACTCATTTTATAAATTCCTCTATAAACCGGGGACTTGATGTAGATCCTCTATTTATAAGCTCAATGATATATTGTCGAAAAATTTCAAGCTCAACGATATATTGTCGAAAAATTCAAGACAAATAATAATCGACAACCCATAATATGAAGATATAGAAATGTTCATGAGTGGCCAAACCACCGCTGTGTACTCTTATCCAAGTTCATGCTCAGGACAGTCTAAAGAAACCCTTTTTTCAACCCTTTCTATGCTAAATGGATTCTCCCATCAGTATAAATGTAGACATTGGAATGGTTTATTATTCATCTGGAGCGGTTTTCTGAAAATATAAGCAACAATATCCAACACGAGTGCCTTCTGTAGCTTTAACCATTTCTTTACTAAATGGATTCTCCCATTCAGTATAACAATTAACATTGGAATGGTCAATCCTCATTTGGATGGATGTTCAGGAAATATAAGCAGACAACAGGAAGACAAATAGATAGAACTAGCTTAAAAGGATTCCTATTTATTGGTGGGAAATGTTCAGATAATAAGTTCAACAAATAGCCTATAGGACTGTGGCTGTTTGTTGAACTAATTATTTGAAAAATATCATAAGGGAACTACTCATCAACAAGCCTTGAAATAGTGTGTCTGTCATTTGCAGAATGAGGTCCCCAGAGGGTGAATTTGGTGATGCTAGCCCGCTACTCATCAGAGAGTATTTTGTAAAGAATGTGTTACTACATGTATCTGTTTCTCAGAGACTTTTTTTTCTTCATATATTTATTTTTTATCTACAAAATTAATTACCCAGCAGACAGGATATTTATTCCCATTTTTTAAAACCAATATTTCCCAGCAGGTTTTGATATGTTTGCTCACGAATTATCCAAAACATAGTTGGGTGTGAAAATTTACATTTCATAATTAATAATATAAGTTACACGGCTTGTTGATGGGGGATACGGTGTGGTATGCCCCGGTAGATGCTCGTATCCCCCGAGGCGATAGCCGAGGGGGATACGAGAGTCGACCGGGGCATACCACACCGTATCCCCCATCAACAAGCCGTGTAATGTATTTATCCCCGGTCAAAATTAACAAGATATTCCCACAGACATAAAGCGCGGAAACGAGCAACGAACAGTAACTCTATTTGATTAGACTGCTCATACGATGAATATATTTATATAGCTGTTTCCACAATTTGTCCATAAATACTTGCTGGCCTCGCTTACTTTTGGAATCTATATGTTAGAAGATATAAAAGAGAGCAATACACTTCAAAAATAGTAATGGTAAATGAGTCAGACAACGTAAATAAATGAAGCAAGAGTAGCAAGATAACATCACACCAGGAATCAACGTGGCTTTGAAAGATGTACATTAGACCTTCAAACTTTTGCCAGGTCATAAAAATTCTACTAGGGGCATACGAGATTGTTATGACCTTGTAAAATATGTCTTCTCTATATAGCGACGACAATTTTTGAGGGGTAATATAAGTTTTACACGGGGCATACGAGATTGTTATGACCCGTGTAAAATCTGTCTTCTCTATATAGCGACGACAATTTTTGCGGGGTAATATCACTTTTACACGGGGCATACGAGATTGTTATGACCTTGTAAAATCTGTCTTCTCTATATAGCGACGACAGTTTTTGCCGGGTAATATCAGTTTTACACGGGTCATACGAGATTGTTATGACCTTGTAAAATATGTCTTCTCTATATAGCGACGACAATTTTTGAGGGGTAATATAAGTTTTACACGGGGCATACGAGATTGTTATGACCCGTGTAAAATCTGTCTTCTCTATATAGCGACGACAATTTTTGCGGGGTAATATCACTTTTACACGGGGCATACGAGATTGTTATGACCTTGTAAAATCTGTCTTCTCTATATAGCGACGACAATTTTTGCGGGGTAATATAAGTTTTACACGGGTCATACGAGATTGTTATGACCCGTGTAAAATCTGTCTTCTCTATATAGCGACGACAATTTTTGCGGGGTAATATCACTTTTACACGGGGCATACGAGATTGTTATGACCTTGTAAAATCTGTCTTCTCTATATAGCGACGACAATTTTTGCGGGGTAATATCAGTTTTACACGGGTCATACGAGATTGTTATGACCTTGTAAAATATGTCTTCTCTATATAGCGACGACAATTTTTGAGGGGTAATATAAGTTTTACACGGGGCATACGAGATTGTTATGACCCGTGTAAAATCTGTCTTCTCTATATAGCGACGACAATTTTTGCGGGGTAATATCACTTTTACACGGGGCATACGAGATTGTTATGACCTTGTAAAATCTGTCTTCTCTATATAGCGACGACAATTTTTGCGGGGTAATATAAGTTTTACACGGGGCATACGAGATTGTTATGACCTTGTAAAATCTGTCTACTCTATATAGCGACGACAATTTTTGCGGGGTAATATCACTTTTACACGGGGCATACGAGATTGTTATGACCTTGTAAAATCTGTCTTCTCTATATAGCGACGACAATTTTTGCGGGGTAATATAAGTTTTACACGGGGCATACGAGATTGTTATGACCTTGTAAAATCTGTCTTCTCTATATAGCGACGACAATTTTTGCGGGGTAATATCACTTTTACACGGGGCATACGAGATTGTTATGACCTTGTTAAATCTGTCTTCTCTATATAGCGACGACAATTTTTGCGGGGTAATATCAGTTTTACACGGGGCATACGAGATTGTTATGACCTTGTAAAATCTGTCTTCTCTATATAGCGACGACAATTTTTGCGGGGTAATATCAGTTTTACACGGGTCATACGAGATTGTTATGACCTTGTAAAATATGTCTTCTCTATATAGCGACGACAATTTTTGAGGGGTAATATAAGTTTTACACGGGGCATACGAGATTGTTATGACCCGTGTAAAATCTGTCTTCTCTATATAGCGACGACAATTTTTGCGGGGTAATATCACTTTTACACGGGGCATACGAGATTGTTATGACCTTGTAAAATCTGTCTTCTCTATATAGCGACGACAATTTTTGCGGGGTAATATAAGTTTTACACGGGGCATACGAGATTGTTATGACCTTGTAAAATCTGTCTTCTCTATATAGCGACGACAATTTTTGCGGGGTAATATCACTTTTACACGGGGCATACGAGATTGTTATGACCTTGTAAAATCTGTCTTCTCTATATAGCGACGACAATTTTTGCGGGGTAATATAAGTTTTACACGGGGCATACGAGATTGTTATGACCTTGTAAAATCTGTCTTCTCTATATAGCGACGACAATTTTTGCGGGGTAATATCACTTTTACACGGGGCATACGAGATTGTTATGACCTTGTTAAATCTGTCTTCTCTATATAGCGACGACAATTTTTGCGGGGTAATATCAGTTTTACACGGGGCATACGAGATTGTTATGACCTTGTAAAATCTGTCTTCTCTATATAGCGGCGACAATTTTTGCGGGGTAATATAAGTTTTACACGGGGCATACGAGATTGTTATGACCTTGTAAAATCTGTCTTCTCTATATAGCGACGACAATTTTTGCGGGGTAATATCACTTTTACACGGGGCATACGAGATTGTTATGACCCGTTTAAAATCTGTCTTCTCTATATAGCGACGACAATTTTTGCGGGGTAATATCAGTTTTACACGGGGCATACGAGATTGTTATGACCCGTGTAAAATCTGTCTTCTCTATATAGCGACGACAATTTTTGCGGGGTAATATAAGTTTTTCACGGGGCATACGAGATTGTTATGACCCGTGTAAAATCTGTCTTCTCTATATAGCGACGACAATATTTGCGGGGTAATATCAGTTTTACACGGGGCATACGAGATTGTTATGACCTGTGTAAAATCTGTCTTCTCTATATAGCGACGACAATTTTTGCGGGGTAATATCAGTTTTACACGGGGGCATACGAGATTGTTATGACCCGTGTAAAATCTGTCTTCTCTATATAGCGACGACAATTTTTGCGGGGTAATATAAGTTTTACACGGGGCATACGAGATTGTTATGACCTTGTAAAATATGTCTTCTCTATATAGCGACGACAATTTTTGCGAGGTAATATCAGTTTTATACGGGGCATACGAGATTGTTATGACCTTGTAAAATATGTCTTCTCTATATAGCGACGACAATTTTTGCGGGGGTAATATAAGTTTTTTTCACGGGGCATACGAGATTGTTATGACCTGTGTAAAATCTGTCTTCTCTATGTAGCGACGACAATTTTTGCGGGGTAATATCAGTTTTACACGGGGCATACGAGATTGTTATGACCTTGTAAAATCTGTCTTCTCTATATAGCGACGACAATTTTTGCGGGGTAATATCAGTTTTACACGGGTCATACGAGATTGTTATGACCTTGTAAAATATGTCTTCTCTATATAGCGACGACAATTTTTGAGGGGTAATATAAGTTTTACACGGGGCATACGAGATTGTTATGACCCGTGTAAAATCTGTCTTCTCTATATAGCGACGACAATTTTTGCGGGGTAATATCACTTTTACACGGGGCATACGAGATTGTTATGACCTTGTAAAATCTGTCTTCTCTATATAGCGACGACAATTTTTGCGGGGTAATATAAGTTTTACACGGGGCATACGAGATTGTTATGACCTTGTAAAATCTGTCTTCTCTATATAGCGACGACAATTTTTGCGGGGTAATATCACTTTTACACGGGGCATACGAGATTGTTATGACCTTGTAAAATCTGTCTTCTCTATATAGCGACGACAATTTTTGCGGGGTAATATAAGTTTTACACGGGGCATACGAGATTGTTATGACCTTGTAAAATCTGTCTTCTCTATATAGCGACGACAATTTTTGCGGGGTAATATCACTTTTACACGGGGCATACGAGATTGTTATGACCTTGTTAAATCTGTCTTCTCTATATAGCGACGACAATTTTTGCGGGGTAATATCAGTTTTACACGGGGCATACGAGATTGTTATGACCTTGTAAAATCTGTCTTCTCTATATAGCGGCGACAATTTTTGCGGGGTAATATAAGTTTTACACGGGGCATACGAGATTGTTATGACCTTGTAAAATCTGTCTTCTCTATATAGCGACGACAATTTTTGCGGGGTAATATCACTTTTACACGGGGCATACGAGATTGTTATGACCCGTTTAAAATCTGTCTTCTCTATATAGCGACGACAATTTTTGCGGGGGTAATATCAGTTTTACACGGGGCATACGAGATTGTTATGACCCGTGTAAAATCTGTCTTCTCTATATAGCGACGACAATTTTTGCGGGGTAATATAAGTTTTTCACGGGGCATACGAGATTGTTATGACCCGTGTAAAATCTGTCTTCTCTATATAGCGACGACAATATTTGCGGGGGTAATATCAGTTTTACACGGGGCATACGAGATTGTTATGACCTGTGTAAAATCTGTCTTCTCTATATAGCGACGACAATTTTTGCGGGGTAATATCAGTTTTACACGGGGCATACGAGATTGTTATGACCCGTGTAAAATCTGTCTTCTCTATATAGCGACGACAATTTTTGCGGGGTAATATAAGTTTTACACGGGGCATACGAGATTGTTATGACCTTGTAAAATATGTCTTCTCTATATAGCGACGACAATTTTTGCGAGGTAATATCAGTTTTATACGGGGCATACGAGATTGTTATGACCTTGTAAAATATGTCTTCTCTATATAGCGACGACAATTTTTGCGGGGTAATATAAGTTTTTTTCACGGGGCATACGAGATTGTTATGACCTGTGTAAAATCTGTCTTCTCTATGTAGCGACGACAATTTTTGCGGGGTAATATCAGTTTTACACGGGGCATACAAAATTGTTATGACCCGTGTAAAATCTGTCTTCTTGATATAGCGACGACAAGTTTTGCGGGGTAATATCAATTTTACATGGGGAATACGAGATTGTTATGACCTTGTAAAATCTGTCTTCTCTATATAGCGACACGACAATTTTTGCGGGGTAATATCAGTTTTACATGGGGCATACGAGATTGTTATGACCCGTGTAAAATCTGTCTTCTCTATATAGCGACGACAATTTTTGCGGGGTAATATCAGTTTTACACGGGGCATACGAGATTGTTATGACCCGTGTAAAATCTGTCTTCTCTATATAGCGACGACAATTTTTGCGGGGTAATACGAAATAAGTGTTTCCTGTTTAGTTAACATATATCGAACAAGAACACCGGGATACGGCGTGGTATGGCCCTAGAAGAACAATGGTGCCTAAGAAGGCTTACAATTCTACAGAGGGGATAAGTGTTTATACATACTGTTTTTCAGCCCATGTACATACAGTTTAAACAAACAAAAAATAAAACTTTATTTACGTAAAAGCAACGGGAATTATCAAATACAATTTTAAATGTGTCTAGCTAGATTTATGGCCAGGAGTGGACAGAGATTGTGGACATCGGGTCACATCGCATTGTGAAGCCTGGTGCAGGATGATTAATCATTTTTATTTTTAGTCGGCCATAAACAGCATCCAGCAGCCCATATTTTTATGAGGAGGCAGGCATCTGAGAAACAAAACATGAATTTATTCGAGGTTGTTCTGCTCTCAATTTTAATAGTCTCTCTATTATATTTACCATATATATATGGTATCGTATGAGAGTCTCGATATACTTACTATAGCAAACTTGATATTATTAACCCTTTACCCAACAAAACGCCCAGCAAAATAGCACAAATGAAGCTGAAACAGCCTAAATTATCTTGGGTCTGTCTCAATAGAACCATACAAATATGGATATCATTGGAACCGGCTCATTGACCACATTGTGATAGTTACAGTTATGCCCTGTGCCAATACATTCTCTTATATATGCGAGTCGACAATAGGTCGCCTCGCATATATAAGAGAATGCATTGGCCTAAAAAATAGTCATTTTTTAACACTTTTTACCATTTTTTTCTTACATTCTTTAACAATTTTATAATTTTTTCTTACATTTTTTAACAATTTTTATAATATTTTTCTACATTCTTTGACAATTTTATCATTTTTAATATGTGTTAAGCCAATGCATTCTCTTATATATGCGAGGCGACCTATGATCGACTCGCATATATAAGAGAATGCATTGGCACAGGGCCATTCTGTTGGGTAAAGGGTTAATATGAGAGCCTCAATATATTTACCATTTTCAATGTTGTTTTGCCTCTCAGTTGAATGTTCGTCGTTGATGACGACGTCTGAAGGTGACGGATTGGATGAGAGGTTTTCTGGTTTCTGGTGGGTGCACATTTCACATTTATCTTTTGCTGCAGAATTCTCCAATGTACACTTGCTGCATGTCCACACTGTTGGGGTGAAACAAAGAAGGATAATCTAGAATGGTGGGAATAAATTATCTTATGGTTTCATGTCCACACTGGAACAAAGAAGGATAACTCTTGAATGGTGTGGAGAAACTAAGAAGGATAACTCTAGATTGGTGCAGAAAAACAAAGAAGGATTTTAAACTCTAGATTGGTGGGGAGAAAAGATGTTACATGTTACATGTCCACACAGGAACAAAGAAGGGTATCTCTAGATTGGTGGGGATAAATTATGTGATGGTTTCATGTCCACACTGGGACAAAGAAGGATAACTCAAGAATGGTGCAGAGAAACTAAGAAGGATAACTCTAGAATGGTGTCTTGAAAAGATGCCATGGTTAGATGTCCACACAGGAACAAAGAAGGGTATCTCTGGAGTGGGGATAAATTATGTTATGGTTTCATGTCCACACTGGAACAAAGAAGGACAACTCTAGAATGGTGTGCAGAAATTAAGAAGAATACTAAGAAGACTCTAGATTGGTGGGGAGAAAAGAAGCCATGGTTAGATGTCCACACAGGAACAAAGAAGGGTATCTCTAGAATGGTGCGGAGAAACAAAAAAGGACAAATTGTAGAGAGACACCAATAAGGATAATTCTAAAATGGTAGAGATAAACAAAGAAAGATAACTCTAAAATGGTAGAGATAAACAAAGAAGGACAACTCTAAAATGGTAGAGATAAACAAAGAATGATCAAATCTTAAGCTGAGAGCACAGCAATATTATAGTCTGGTTTTACGAACATTGGAAATAAAAACGTTGATGCAGAAGAGAACAAAATTATAAAAAATAGCCCAACAATTGACAAAAAGTGGAATTGTACATGAATTTTACAAGATATGTCTATTCAAAGAATAAAAATTATCTCTGATATCAACTATTTCCTACACCAAGATGATCATAGACCATTCAAAAAAAAATTTGCATGGATGCAAGTTGGTCTGACATTTTGTGTTACCTATATTTACACTCAACCGAGTCAACTGGCAGATTAGAAGAGTATTAAGCGCCCATTTCCAATGTTATTCTCATGACTTGATGCAAATTGTGTCTACACAAAAATTAAACAGTGCCCCTACCTCTGAGTGAATTCTGGTTAATTAAACACTGTCCCTACCTCCAAGTGCGTTAATTAAACAGTATCCCTACCTCCAAGTGTGTTCACTGAACAGTGTCCCTACCTCCGAGTGCATTCTGGTTAATTAAACAGTGGCCCTACCTCCAAGTGTGTTCACTGAACAGTGTCCCTACCTCCGAGTGCATTCTGATTAATTAAACAGTGTCCCTACCTCCAAGTGTGTTAACTGAACAGTGTCCCTACCTCTGAGTGCATTCTGATTAATTAAACAGTGTCCCTACCTCCAAGTGTGTTAACTGAACAGTGTCCCTACCTCCAAGTGTGTTAACTGAACAGTGTCCTTGCCTCTGAGTGCATTCTGATTAATTAAACAGTGTCCCTACCTCCAAGTGTGTTCACTGAACAGTGTCCCTACCTCCAAGTGTGTTAACTGAACAGTGTCCCTACCTCCGAGTGCATTCTGATTAATTAAACAGTGTCCCTACCTCCAAGTGTGTTCACTGAACAGTGTCCCTACCTCCGAGTGTGTTAACTGAACAGTGTCCCTACCTCTGAGTGCATTCTGATTAATTAAACAGTTTCCCTACCTCCAAGTGTGTTAACTGAACAGTGTCCCTACCTCCAAGTGCATTCTGGTTAATTAAACACTGTCCCTACCTCCGAGTGCATTCTGGTTAATTAAACACTGTCCCTACCTCCGAGTGCATTCTGGTTAATTAAACACTGTCCCTACCTCTGAGTGCATTCTGGTTAATTAAACAGTGTCCCTACCTCCAAGTGTGTTAACTGAACAGTGTCCCTACCTCCAAGTGCATTCTGGTTAATTAAACACTGTCCCTACCTCCTAGTGCATTATGGTTAATTAAACACTGTCCCTACCTCTGAGTGCATTCTGGTTAATTAAACACTGTCCCTACCTCCGAGTGCATTCTGGTTAATTAAACAGTGTCCCTACCTCCGAGTGCATTCTGGTTAATTAAACAGTGTCCCTACCTCCAAGTGTGTTAACTGAACAGTGTCCCTACCTCCAAGTGCATTCTGGTTAGTTAAACAGTGTCCCTACCTCCGAGTGCATTCTGGTTAATTAAACATTGTCCCTATCTCCTAGTGAATTCTGGTTAATTAAACAGTGTCCCTACCTCTGAGTGTGTTAATTAAACAGTGTCCCTACCTCCGAGTGCGTTAATTAAACAGTGTCCCTACCTCCGTGTGCGTTAATTAAACAGTGTCCCTACCTCTGAGTGCATTCTGGTTAATTAAACAGTGTCCCTACCTCTGAGTGTGTTAATTAAGCATTGTCCCTACCTCCGAGTGCATTCTGGTTAATTAAACATTGTCCCTATCTCCTAGTGAATTCTGGTTAATTAAACAGTGTCCCTACCTCCGAGTGCGTTAATTAAACAGTGTCCCTACCTCTGAGTGCATTAATTAAAGTGTCCCTACCTCCGAGTGCATTAATTAAACATTGTCCCTCCCTCCGAGTGCATCAATTAAACATTGTCCCTCCCTCCGAGTGCATCAATTAAACATTGTCCCTCTTTCCGAGTGCATCAATTAAACATTGTCCCTACCTCCGACTGTGTTAATTAAACATTGTCCATACCTCCGAGTGCATTCTCAGTCGATCGGCTCTGCTCCTGTTTTGAGGTTTGTGCTATTTTTGACTTGTAACAAGCTTTGCATACATTCTCATTTTCGTCGTTTTGAAGTGTACAGTTTTTACACAACCATCCTATAATAATAACAATAAACATGTTTCTTATATAGCATCACACCACAATGTGTTGCACACGTGGTGCTAAAAATTATTGAAATTGGTTCATATTTGTTTCAGTTATCAAGGTGGACGGAAAAAAATCAGAGACAATTGACGAACGAAGGGCCATAACTCTGGCGATAAAAATGCCAACAAGGTCATTGGGCCCTCCATTGAAAGCAGTCATGATGGCGAACCTCCATACCAAATTTCTTTCATATCCGAAGACCCATGGCTGAGATAGATATCTGCACGGATAGATAAAAAAACATGATTTCCAAACAAAGAAGGATAACTCTAGAATGGAAAACATGAAAAAAGTCATTTGCTCCTTTATTTTTATAAAGTAGTCATGATGGTGAATTTCATTCACATACGACAACATATAGATGAGATATATGCAGGACGAACAAAAACCGACAGTTCCAGATAAGAAAAGAAGGATAACTCTAAAACAGACACAAAGTAATTTGGCCCCTCTTTTGAAAACAGTCATGATAGCAAACAATCACACCATATTTCATTCAGATAAGGCTGAGATATATGCTCAGAAGGATAGACAGACCAAAAACATAATACATGTATGTCCATTGTGCAATTTTTAAAACATGCGTATAAAAACTGCATGGTGTTAACTAATATCAAGAGTTCTATTTCCAAACAGCATACCTTACTCGTATTTAAATTCGCGCAGTACTATTTTTCGCGCACCCAGAATTTAAAAGTGAGCGAAAAATAGTACGACTCCCAAGTTTAATCTATAAGATAAATAAAAGAGTGCTATGTTGCTGAGTTTACATATGTTATGGACGGTTGAAAAGACAATTACGCCTATACATGTATGCATATATTTACATTCGGCTAACCGCTATCAAGACCATTGCTCACGATTCTAACGACAAATCATGGTAACGTAGATATTGTTGAAATGCTTGTATAAGAAATATTAATAGTCCAGGTCGTCACAAAAGTATGACGTTTGTAGTTACTAGTGTATTGTCTAGACGATGTAAACTCGCCGCGATGGTGTTTAATATACGCATATATATATACTATCTCCAGCAATGATTAAGAGCCGAAACTGTCATCAGCTCCAAGATAAACGAAAATATCACAGAATTATTACGAAAATAGTTTTCTCAGTTTTGAATTCGCGCAGCTAGGTGCGCGAATTTAAAGTGTGCGAATTCAAAACTGAGCGAAAAATAGTACTGCGCGAATTTAAATACGAGTAAGGTATTTAAAGTGTTTCTTACTGTGGACCTCTGATATATGCATGTTTGATATCATCATTCTTGGGAAAGGCTACCCTCTTTGTTCATATATAAAAAGCTTTCATTTGACCTAATCCGAATACATACAACCAAGACAACTCCCACCCACGATTATGGGTGTAACGTCATTTATAGAAGAGTAACAGGATCGGACTCAGTGCAAAACAGCATCAACCCAGCTGATTTCCCAAGCTGTTGTGGACCGAGAAGACTTCATCTAGAGGGTTCCCATTCCCTCAAGCCCGAGAAGAAACCCTGGTGGAACTGTCAAAGAATGAATTCCAACTTGAATCTGGTGTTTATCATGTGCAATTGGAATGATTATTTGTTGTCCAATAACAGTCGGTCGAAATCAGACTCGATCGGGGTTGATTTTGTGAGTTTGGGGAAAGTTATAAGAATTTTTTATTAACCCTTTACCCAACAGAACGGCCCTGTGCCAATGCATTCTCTTATATATGCGAGTCGACCATAGGTCGCCTCGCATATATAAGAGAATGCATTGGCTTAACACATTAAAAATTATAAAATTGTTAAAGAATGTAAGAAAAAATGGTAAAAAGTGTTAAAAAAAGATTTTTTTTAGGCCAATGCATTCTCTTATATATGCGAGGCGACCTATGGTCGACTCGCATATATAAGAGAATGCATTGGCACAGGGCTAACTGTAACTATCACAATGTGGTCAAGGAGCCGGTTCCAATGATATCCATATTTGTATGGTTCTATTGAGACAGACCGAAGATATTTTAGGCTGTTGAAGCTTTATTTGGGCGTTTTTGGCCGATTTGTTGGTTAAAGGGTTAATATAATGCAAGTTTTATAAATAAAATGCAAAAATAAAATATGGTCAACCTCTTTCTCAGAACATTCTCAGGGGCTGAAATGTGACAAAAAATGTGACAGTTTAAAAATTATTTCTTCTTATGAAATGACCTACACTGCTAGTGTGTCACTGATAGCAGCCAAGGGCCATGGTGTATAAGACAGTTTGAGAACTGAATGTTACATGCAGGGTCCGCGCTGGACCGAAATTTACTTTTGCCAAATAAAAATATTTTTTGCCAAATTATTTTAGCAATTGCCGATTGCTATCCCTGATAGTATCATTTTCCGCAACCTTAAGTCTTATGTTTAAACACTCGCGGTTTGAACGACTTTTTATATCGATAGAAAAGTAGTTAGTTAATAATTAATTATACTCGCATCTCTATTGTGGTTTATCATACAACAATAAGCCAATCACCGAACAATACAATGGTAGAAAGGTTTCTCCATCAGAAGAAGTGCACATCACAGGAGGATTAGTAATCCCTCCAACCATCAGTACGAATGCTATGAGATTAACTGATCTTAATAGAGGTGTTAACTTTCAATAAACCTTATAAAACACCACTAATATAATTATGATGTAAAAGTTTCCTGAAATTAATAGTACTGATTGACCAATACTTTTTCAAATTGCTTGAGGAATTAAAAAGTGACTTGCCAAAACTTTTGCCAAATGAAAATATTTTTTGCCAAATGTGAATTATTTTTTCCATTGGCAAATTTGGCAAGTGGCAGCGCGAACCCTGGTTACATAAGTATGTTACCTGATTTATCTTGTGTTTTCATCTTTTTATTATCAGCGTGACGCTGATAACAGCCATTACATACGGCTTGCCAAGGGCCGTTATTTGTTGAACAGTTTGAACATTGCCAACCTGAAGGTAAATAAAGAAAATTAGGTTTCTCTGGAGAGTAGATCATACCATGAATGATGAATCTCTACTCTCGCTACGCCTATAGAAATCATATACCACCAGTACAAAACCTGGGAACCTTTTGATGTTTTGACCAGTACTGGTAACTTTATAACATTGAACAAACAAGGCAGGGAATATATTTCTTTGTTAATACTTGTTCCTCAGTATTAAATCTGCCTCACAGTTGGGAGTGGTCCCAACTCGAGATTGCATGCTTTTTGTGACTTTTGTGAGCTGATATATTGCAATAAACATTGAATTAATTACCCGGGAGAAATTCCATAATTGTAGGCGATGCAAAGCAAAATCACTCACCAAATCAATTAAATCATGCAATTTCGAGTTGGGTCCTTCACCTACACTGAGTGAAGTACATTATTAAGGAATATAGGTAATAACTAATAAATATATGACCTGCACTGTTTTTTCAATGATATACACTTCCCTGTCAGAACATCAACAAATAGTTCACAGGTTTTGTACGGCATGGTATAAGATTATCTCTATGGGCATAGCGAGGTGGAAGATTATCTCTATGGGCATAGCGAGGTGGAAGATTATCTCTATGGGCATAGCGAGGTGGAAGATTATCTCTATGGGCATAGCGAGGTGGAAGATTATCTCTATGGGCGTAGCTAGGTGGAAGATTATCTCTATGGCATAACTGGAGTAGAGATTCATGGCATGATCCACTCTGGGGGGTGATCGAGAGATAGTTCATTCAACTTTGTTGTGAGCCAGTTGTCGTTGTTAAGAAACTGTGAGCTCTGTTTCTACTTGGATGGGTGACCACTGGGTTATTCTAGGTGCGTCTCTGGATATCATAGCGACACACACTGTAATGTGTATTTACATTTGTCAAGGGTGACCGTTTGTCCCATCAAAAAAGGATGTGGCTCTGTTTACACTGCCTTAACCCTTTCTGTGCTAGATTTTCACATTCAGATATAATAGTGTACATAAGAATGATCTATTATTCATTTGAAGGGGTGTTCAGTAATAAAAGCAGACAACAGACAAAAAAACAGATAATACAAGAGCAGAATGATTCATATTCATTGTTGGTAAATGTTCAGATAATAAGTTAAACAAAACAACCTGAACTTATTATCTGAACTAATCATCAATGATGTATAGAAAGGGTTAAATATAGCTGTGGATCGTAAATCTATGCCATGATGTCATTCAGGTTATTATAGCTGTGGATCGTAAATCTATGTCATGATGTCATTCAGGTTATTATAGCTGTGGATCGTAAATCTATGTCATGATGTCATTCAGGTTAAATATAGCTGTGGATCGTAAATCTATGCCATGTCATTCAGGTTATTATAGCTGTGGATTGTAAATCTATGTCATGATGTCATTCAGGTTAAATATAGCTGTGGATCGTAAATCTATGTCATGATGTCATTCAGGTTATTATAGCTGTGGATCGTAAATCTATGTCATGATGTCATTCAGGTTAAATATAGCTGTGGATCGTAAATCTATGCCATGTCATTCAGGTTATTATAGCTGTGGATTGTAAATCTATGTCATGATGTCATTCAGGTTAAATATAGCTGTGGATCGTAAATCTATGCCATGATGTCATTCAGGTTATTATAGCTGTGGATCGTAAATCTATGCCATGATGTCATTCAGGTTAAATATAGCTCTGGATCGTAAATCTATGTCCTGATGTCATTCAGGTTATTATAGCTGTGGATCGTAAATCTATGTCCTGATGTCATTCAGGTTATTTCAAAGTTATTTAGTTATACACAATCTCGAAGTCATATAATGGCACCAGTACACATTTTTCGGTGTGTCTAGTATATAATTACAATTTGGAGCAGTGTTTGCATCATTTGGTAGCCTACATAGTACATGCATTGCTATAACAGATTAGAAACTTATTCTCAGCCTCCGTATAGGCCTACTTGATGTTGCTTGTGCTATTCTCTGAATTTCAACTGAACTAAGTTTGATATATATTCTTTTTGTATCATTCAGCCTACTCATAAACGCCATGAAGACACTTCGATCATTTATTAATAATTGGACTTAAACATAATTAAATTGTGCTAAATTGCAATTACTAGAATCTCCATTTTCTCCAACCAATTGTGCTTAAGCTTAATTGAATTGCGCTTAAGTACAATAGCCATGATAAGCTTTCACCCCTTGAATACCAAATGAGGTTCATTATCAGGTTTGGCTGGTTATTTTATGTTTTGTAAAATATTTTCACCTGATAGTCATCCTGCAGACTATTATATAAGAATTAAAGGGGTTCTGTTTATAGTGATCAATACACATGACATCTAAAACATGACGTTATAGTCTTTGAATGTCTTGTGCATCACACAGGTCCCCAGAACAAAAATTTACCCCACCACAATAACACTATAGGATTAAGTATTACTGAGGTGGAGTAAATTTATGTTCTGGGGACTGTGGGGGAGGTTGTTTGGTATCATAGCATCCATATATTGAATGTGTAGGCTATAAGCCTCTACACCTCTATCTAGACAACAGAATAGCCACACCTAGACAAGTAGCATGCAGCTTCTCTATACGTAAAGAGAGAAAATAGCATGTTTACCATATAAATACCATAGTTTACAGCATAGATCTAATTTAAATTCTCCAATGATGAGTTATTCACAGTGCACATTAAGACTTAGATATGATGTGATTTGATGTGATTTGATGTGATTTAGTGTGTATGACATTTATAGAATGAGGTCCCCCAGAGGGTGAATTTAGTTATCATATCCCACACAGTGGGCTAGCATCACCAAATTCACCCTCTGAGGACCTCATTCTGCTAAGGCATCCTCTGGGATGTATCTATAGTTACGTGCGCTCGCGCAACAGTATGGCGATCAGACAGATTCGTTCGTAGCTTGGTGTCACTCTGTTCCGTTTCACTCCATGACGTCACCAAAAACGACGTAAAACCTCGTGGCGTTCTGACATTTTTACTGTGCCGCGTTTTTGCTATGTTTATTTTATGTGTTGTTTTCGATTATTTGTTTGTCGCCGATATCGCCATTTGTCGGGATTCCCTGTTTCTATATTTAAAACTGGTATGCTCGTAGTGAGCCTCGATTTCGATTTTTTCTCCCAGGTCAAAATACGTCAGAGTTATGACAAAAATAGATCGACCTACATTTTCTCCATTAGAACTCTACATCAAAGAGTCTATAGACTCCTTCGGGACCTACATAGACTCCTTCATTTGGGTATTTTTACTTATAATTGGGAAGTTTTATCATTTTTGGTTCGTGCGAAGACCTCTTTTTATCGTGCGGGAAAAGAGAGACATTCAAAACGCGATTTCGTAATTCGACGCAATAGGCTGAATAGCCCATCCTTCAGCCGAGTTCCGGGTCAAATACAACAAATGACGTAACACAAAACAAAACGCATTTGTTGACACAAACACCGTTTGAAGAGTTTATTATTACATAAAATAATTGTTATTGATTAATTATTGATTAATTATTCATATTTATTGTTGCATATTGGCTGCTATCAATATTTACACAAATGGTATTAATTATTTCTTATAATTGCTCCTTTGGTCAACTTTGACTATCGGAAAATGAAAATGAAAATATGCCGCTGAAAAAAATGTAATCGATATTAAAGATATACGGTTGGCCTTGACGGTGGGTATCCTGTGAAAATATTTCCAACCGTCAAAAACCACCACAAACAGAAAGAACATAAAAATGTAGACAGACTTTGTCCGTATACAAATAAGAAATATCGCAAAAACAGTATGTTATTGTCATATGGTTGACCATTGTTATATAAACAAAAGCATAAAAAGTTACTTTTCTGGTGTTTGTTTATATTATAATGGTAAACATAAAGAGCGTTCTTTGTGGGTGAATTCCTGATACGGAACTACTAAAGAGCTTTATGCCATTTGTGTGTGATTAGCCAGTAGCTTTCTTCTGTAACACAATCAGGCTCTTGCTTAGGTAAAATATAGTAGGTCTTTATGATAACATGCTGTTTACGCGATGGTCTTGGTATATATGAACGAAACTGTATGCGTTTTACTGTTTTTTCGGTTTACGGTGATTGGAACAAATATGAATATTTTCGACAACTAAGGCCTCACGTGCCTTTAAAGTCTCATCCTTTCGGCAACATGGAATTGGTTTTAATTACTTAAATGATTAATATAGTAATTTGCCTTTTATCTGTGATGAAATGAGAAATGGTAATTGTCTTTTTTTGCTAACATTAAATTAAATTAAATAAATTAAGTAAAATACAGTGAAATTATTTTTTATTACATTTTTGCGCACGTTGGCATCTCTCTGAGTGCATTCTAGTTTCAAATTAACATTGTGCAAAATAGCTTCAATAAATTCAATCAATGGGAACCTCATTCGTCAGATGTCAGATATGCTAAATCCAAACTTGAAAACAACGGTACATCACATGCTTTGAAATAGAAATCTTCATCAGACATTTGATGGCAGAATAGCCTGAGACTGCTGATAGACTCACCTGTTGTCGCTAGCCTGAGACTGCTGATAGACTCACCTGTTGTCGCTAGTGGTCTTTTTAGTGATGATGAATTGTTTGTGTTGATGTTAGCTGAGTTGCCTCGAATGACGCCACAGTGCCTACAGTTTTCTAATGTTGACTGGTTGAGACATGAACATACTGAGCATTTCCATGCTGAAAACAAAATCTCATGTCAATAAAACAAGATTAATAACATAAAAGGTGTGAGCATGATTTGCTGCCAAAAAGATTGGATACTACTGTATACACCCGTCAGTAAGCCCATCCCTGAGGATAAGCCCAGTCTAAGTTTTTGCTCTCAAAAACCATCATGGGGTGGTCCTGAAAGATAAGCCAGCCCACCCAGGTAAAAACAATGGACAACCCAGAGTAAAATCCAAGATGGTTTCTGGCAGCCATGTTTTTCATCTAAAATCATTCATATTTGATAGCTCCCATCTAGAAGTTATCCTAAACATGCCTGTAAATTTTCAAAACAATTGTCCTATTAAGTGGGCCGCAGAACGTCCCAATGGATTCAAATGTGAAATCCAAGATGGCCACCGGAGGCAATTTTTTTATCGTATAATTATGGCGACAAATCGGTAACTCCCATCTAGAGATCACCACGAAGATCCACGTCAAGTTTGTTGACAATCAGATGAGAGATGTGAACTGCAGGGTGTGCTGAAGTAAATTGTTGATGGATCACGCACAACGGATACCAACCCATAGCAACAGATCAGACATGACTTTGTCAAGTTGAGCTAATAATGGCAATATAACTCTGCAGATTTTGTGTGTTCAACTGTCGCACATAGATATAAAAGGGACAAAAAGAACTTTGAACCTAAGAGAAATTATATTGGAAAATGTTTTTAAAATTAATGTCACAGAAATTGTAAGAATTGCCAATTAGTTGCATATCATAGGCACAATTTCTTTCTTTCATGACATGAAAACTTCTTAAAATTTGATTGTTTTCATTTCAAGTACAAAGAACTTCGGTAAACTTGATTTTTTCATAAGTGCTGCTTATATATTCTGGAACTCAAAAAGTAGGATTTAGCATTTATGTAAGTCGAAAAAGTCTGGGTGTGAAATGTTGACAACAGAACTATAGTGATATCGTAGACCAAGTCTTCTCTGTCCTCAACAGCTTGGGATATCAGTTGGGATGATGCTGTAACAGCTTGGGATATCGGTCGGGTTGATGCTGTAACAGCTTGGGATATCAGATGGGTTGATGCTGTAACAGCTTGGGATATCGGTCGGGATGATGCTGTAACCGCTTGGGATATCGGTCGGGATGATGCTGTAACAGCTTGGGATATCAGATGGGTTGATGCTGTAACAGCTTGGGATATCAGATGGGTTGATGCTGTAACAGCTTGGGATATCGGATGGGTTGATGCTGTAACAGCTTGGGATATCAGATGGTTGATCCTGTAACAGCTTGGGATATCGGATGGGTTGATGCTGTAACAGCTTGGGATATCAGATGGGTTGATGCTGTAACAGCTTGGGATATCAGATGGGTTGATGCTGTAACAGCTTGGGATATCAGTTGGGATGATGCTGTAACAGCTTGGGATATCAGATGGGTTGATGCTGTAACAGCTTGGGATATCAGTTGGGATGATGCTGTAACAGCTTGGGATATCAGTTGGGATGATGCTGTAACAGCTTGGGATATCAGATGGGTTGATGCTGTAACAGCTTGGGATATCGGTCGGGTTGATGCTGTAACAGCTTGGGATATCAGATGGGTTGATGCTGTAACAGCTTGGGATATCAGATGGGTTGATGCTGTAACAGCTTGGGATATCAGATGGGTTGATGCTGTAACAGCTTGGGATATCAGATGGGTTGATGCTGTTTTGGACCGAGTCCCATCCCATTACTCTTCTATAATGGACTCTGTGCCCAGAATCATGGGCGGGAGTTATCTTGTTTGTATGTCTTCGGATTAGATCAAATGGAAACTTTGCATATATCGCCAAGTTTTCCCCTCCTGCCATACCCCAGGACATACTGATCGGGATCCAAATTACTGGTGTTCTGTTCTTCGTTATTAATTTATATCTAATAAATTTACTAGTTTTAAAGTTACAGGTACATGTATACGGTTTGATAACTTGGCACTTGGGCAGAAATGGAACAAAATAATCTGCCATTTCTACTCTCACACGATTCTATTGGCCGATATAACGAAAGTAGTTCAACCAGTGCTAAAACAGACTACTTTCACCTGGATTTTTCCCCTTGACGGCTACCGGGCCCCATTCCCCTACCCCTAGCAGAAACCCTGGATATATGAATATAGAGGGCAGCCTTTCCCAAGCATGATGATATCAGACGTGCATATATCAGATGTCAATTAAATGTCAAAGCAACAGAAATTTCATTTTTTGTGCTATCAGAAGATGCACGTAAACAATACATTAAACAATCACTATACCTTTTTCTATGACGGTGAATGATATATCATTAGAATCATTAATCACGGTCATGTCAGATGATTAATCACATTCAGAGGTTTACGTGAATGCCCGGGCTCCACGTGTACATGTAATATGTCTTTTCAATGACAGTCCATTATAGAAGAGCAACCGGGCAGGACTTGGTCCAAAAATAGCATCAACTCAACCATTATCCAAAGTTGTTGAGGACCGAGAAGACTTGGTCCAGTGATATCGAGGCACAAATAAATTCTCAATTCTACTTCAAATGCTGCTGTTATGTTTGATGTTGAATTGTGTAGGCAAGATTAAAGCTGCATAACAATAAACAAGAGCTACGCTGGGCGTGCAATATACGCCCTCTCTTGGGTCGGCGGAAACTGGTAAAAAAGGGGCATAACTCTGTTAAAAATTGGCGGACGGAACTCAAATTTGAACTTGACCTGTGTTTTGGTGAGAGAAAGTAATATACCAAATTATCATTGAATCCGATAAGCTCTAGTAAAGTTATCATCCGGACAACAAATTTCAGGGATTTTCTAAGTCAAATTACGTCAAATAAGGGGCATAACTCCGGTGAAAATTGGCGGACGGAACCCAAATTCGAACTTGAGCTGTCTTTTCTCCTAATAAACCCACATACCAAATTTGATTGAAATCGGTTCACTCTAACTAAAGTTATCATCCGGACAACAAATTTCAGGGATTTTCTAAGTCAAATTACGTCAAAAAAGGGGCCATAACTCTCGCAAAAATTATCGGATTAAAACGAAATTCGGACTTGAGCTGTATTTTGATATATGTAATCCACAAAAAAACGGGTTTTGCGTATAAACATTCCAAAATCGAGTTATCATCCGGAAACCAAAAAACATAAGAAAAACTGAATTTTTTGAGTCCAAAAAGGGGCATAACTCTGCCAAAAATGGTCGGACAGAACCCAAGTTCGAACTTGACCTGTGTTTTGGTGGGAGAAAGTAATATACCAAATTTGGATTCATTCCGATAAACTATACTAAAGTTATCATCCGGACAACAAATTTCAAGGATTTTCTAAGTCAAAAAACGTTAAATAAGGGGCATAACTCCGGTGAAAATTGGCGGGCGGAACCCAAATTCGAACTTGAACTTACTTTTCGGCTAATAAACCCACATACCAAATTTTACTAATTTTGGTTCACTCCAACTAAAGTTATCATCCGGACAACAGGTTAACGGACGGACGCCCGCCCGCCCGCCCGCCCGGACGGACCAATACTATAATACGGCCTTTTTTTCAAAAGGGCGTATAAAAAAGGGAAAACTCTTGTGGGACCTTGAAAAATAAAAATAATGAGTTTTTCAGGTTATTTTAATAGGAATTTCAAGAGTTGCGATTTTCACAACATGCTCTATTTCTAGTGATAACATTATGACTGAATATATCTGGTCCATGTAATGAAATAAAGATATTAGAATTACCTTGAAATAAGGTCCATTTCATTTTGAAATTTGATAGCAAAAGAAAAATGCACTTCGAAGACGGACGTTTTGTTAACGAGAACCCAATTTTTAACCGAACAACATTCAAGTGATTACAAAGTGTGAATGTTATAGGAAAACCAAATAAATAATATTGTGATATGAACAAGCCTTGAAATAGTGTGTCTGACATTTATAGAATGTGGTCCCCAGAGGGTGAATATAGTGACGCAATCCCGCTCAGCAGACTAGCATCACTGAATTCACCCTCAAAGGAGCTAATTCTGCTTTGGCCTCAACTGCATGCTATTTGAGACCTAGGATCAGATTGTAGTTCCCCAGTTGAAGTTGGTGATGTTCACCAATTATTCACATCAATAATGCATTTAATCTTCTGCAAATAAGGGGATATAGCAACTGAACAGAAGGGGAAAAGTAACTAAAAACAGTGTTAATTTGAGACTATTCCAGAAGATGAGGCCTAAGTAGAATGAGGTCCTTAGAGGGTGAATTTCGTGATGCTAGCCTGCTGTGTGGGGTAGAAGTACTAAATTTACCCTCTGGGGACCTCATTCTGAAGATGTCAGACACACTATTTTAAGACTAGGATATGAACTGAATTAAATAAATAAACAAATACCAGTTTTGTATAGCCTAAAATACACCGAAGTGCTCTAAAATGCTTGACATGTGTTAAACATAATATACAATTGCAAATATAAGACATAATTATTATGGACATCAACAAAAAATTAGAACTATTATAAAAAATACAGAAGTGCATAAAATCACAAAATCACAAAATTATTAAAAAGGTTCCGGTAAGTTGAGGGTGAAGTTATTCGCTGTTATTTTTAGCATGTTATCACTGATAACATGCTAAAAAATAACAGCGAATAAAGGGGGTCAAATGGCGAACAGGTAACATGCTAAAAATGACAGTGAAAAAAGGGGTTAAAATGGCGAACGGGTAACATGCTAATAATAACAGTAAAGAAGGGGGTTAAAATGGCGAACAGGAAAAGAGTAAAATTGAATAGAAAATTATTGATGAGACTAAGGTGATTAAATAGTGATGCAAATTGAATAGCATAAAAGATAGAATATTTTCAAAAGGGAGTATTTTTTATGTAAACCAGTTAGATTCAGCTGGTGTTTTTCTTGGTTGATGTGTATAGGACGTTAGCCTTCACCTGGCATAACATGGGGAGACAAACAGTATCTTTGGGTGGGAATTGAGATGTTTAGCTTACGTATGCTTACCATTATTTTGGGTCTGCAGGGTTGGTTTGTTCACTGCTGATCCTTTTTTTGGTGATTCACAGATTTCACAATGTGGCAATGAATCAATATTCTCAAAAGTGCATTGACCACACTTCCATTTTGCTGTAAAATAATCATACCAAGAGTATATACATGTGTATCTGGGAGCGCCACCCCACAATAAACAACATACAATTAACCCTTTCATGACGGGAGCTGTGCTGGGGCAGCATTAAAGATATTGTGCCAGTGCATTCCTGGGAGGGAGCCTCGCATATGTAAGAGAATGCAGTGCATGGCTTTACAAGATCAAGGTAAATATTATTAGGCCAATGCATTCTCTAATATATGCGAGGTGCCTATGGGCGACTCACATATATAAGAGAATGCATTGGCACAGGGTTTTCGCAAAATTTCAGGAAGCTCGAGTCATGAAAGGGTTAAAGGGTAATTGAAATGTAATTTGTCAGTTATAAGGAATGAGATAAAAGTATGCATTAAAGATATCCCAAAATAGGGTCGGTATGGGATGTAAATAGGGTCGGATGGGATGTATATAGGGTCGGGAGGGGATGTAAATAGGGTTGGGAGGAGAAGTAAATAGGGTTGGGAAGGGATGTAAATAGGGTCGGGAGGGAATGTAAATAGGGTCAGGAGGGGATGTAAATAGATTCGGGAGGGGATGTAAATAGGGTCAGGAGGGGATGTAAATAGGGTCAGGAGGGGATGTAAATAAGGTCAGGAGGGAATGTAAATAGGGTCAGGAGATGTAAATAGGTTCGGGAGGGGATGTAAATAGGGTCGGGAGGGGATGTAAATAGGGTCGGGAGGGGATGTAAATAGGGTCGGGAGGGGGTGTAAATAGGGTCGGGAGGAGATGTAAATAGGGTCGGGAGGAGATGTAAATAGGGTCGGAAGGGGATGTAAATAGGGTCGGGAGGGGATGTAAATAGGGTCGGGAGGGGGTGTAAATAGGGTCGGGAGGAGATGTAAATAGGGTCGGGAGGAGATGTAAATAGGGTCAGGAGGGGATGTAAATAGGGTCGGGAGGAGATGTAAATAGGGTCGGGAAGGGATGTAAATAGGGTCGGGAGGGGGTGTAAATCTAGCAATTTGTTTTTATTGGCCTAATAGTGAGTTTTATTTGTGCTACTGACATAGAATCCCATCGTTTGGGATGTAAAAAGTCTGCAACATGTAATCAGACCAACTATTTATATGTGGGTCTGTAGATACAGTACCGTAATGCTCTAAATAATCGACTCCTCAAGGCTTAACCACAGCAGAATTATGGGTAACTTTTCAGGATTTAGTTGGAAATATGGCTTGTTGCTATTCATCGGAAAGCTCTCACTATTTGAACCGTGTTGAGTCTGATACTCTTCCCAACACTTGGTGAAATGGCTTCCTTTTAATGATGGTACAGTAATGCCCTAAGTAATCGACCTCTTAACCAAAGCAGAATTATGAGTAACTTTTCAGGATTTAGTCGGAAATATGGCTTGTTGCCATTCATCGGAAAGCTCTCGGGGAGAGCTTTCCGATGAATGGCAACAAGCCATATTTGCGACTAAATCCTGAAAAGTTCGCAAATTGAATTGGGCAAAAATTCAGAATCTCATCGAATCTCGAATCAAATCATTGTCTTGAGTGTTGATTGTTTCAAGAATGAAAATACAGATCGGATCGGGAATGCTTAAATTGGTAACAATTAAAAAATCTCATAATAATAAGCATTCATGAATGTATCATGCATTATCTAACCATATTAATTTAATGATACCGTAAGCCTTGGTGGTGGATATTGCTGTTAAATTAGTCACATTTCTTAAAACGGCCAAAAACATGGTTATACCAATCATAAATATCTCGTAAATTGCTTGATCTTATCATGTTAGTACTCTCTGTTATGCAAACAAACACCGTGTTTTGTAAACAAACAGTACAGTACATAAAGAGTATGCAAAAAGCCAAACACTCAACTTCGGGTAGACCCCACTAAGTGAACTTTGGTTAGAAATGTAACCAAGTTGTTTACAACATACCAGTATAGCGCTCGCTAATCCTAGCCTCTCAAGATTTGAATGTTGAATGGGTCACCGTAAATCACTCTCCTAAAAAATTGCCACTGTGTTAAAGCATTTTGCTTATTGATCACTATTTACGTGCTGTATATAAACAAAAACTCGGAACACATAAAGTGTGTTTTGTGGATAATATCACATTCATACTATCATTATTCTATACTAGTAGTATATTCTTGAGGATATTTTCATAATTTGGTAACTGTTATTTCTAAATTATAACCTATAACGAAGGCCATTTCCCATACCGAACACGAATGCCTTTAATACATCTTTGTGCTGTAGACTTTCTATATTCTAATTAAGGTGAAGAAAGTAAACTAGAATTTACATGCAGCTCATTTTCATCATGAATACTGACGGATATGAATGCGATGTTCAAATTATGTATGGGAGTAACTTTAGGTTGAATTTAAGCATTCCCGATCCGATCTGTATTTTCATTCTTGAAACAATCAACACTCAAGACAATGATTTGATTCGAGATTCGATGAGATTCTGAATTTTTGCCCAATTCAATTTGCGAATCGATTCAAGATGTAAATCCCTGAATCACATGGCCCTATTTTAGCATTAATTAAAGTCTCGATCAAGCCTTGAAATAGTTTGTCTGTCATTTGCAGAATGAGGTTCCAGAGGATCAATTTGGTGACACTATCCCGCACTGCTGGCTGGTACCACCAAATTCACCATCTGGGACCTCATTCTGCTTTGACCACAACTGCTATGGGAGACCTAGGATAAGATTGAAATTCCCCAGTTGAAGTTGGTGATATTCACCCACTACATACCTCGATTATGCAATTTATCTTCTGTAAATTAGGGAAACTGAACAGAAGTAACTAAAATCAATGTTAATTTGAGATTAAAGATTGGGAAATATTGAAATGAGTGATTTATTTGTATGCAACTGTAAACAATTTTTTTTACTTTTGGTCAGAAAACTTCACATGATAGGTACACAACCCAATTTGATGGTCCCCAGATTATCAGATTCCAACAACAACATTTCTTGAAATGCCACTTTGTTTGGTGGGCTCATTCGACTCAAGTCTAATATTTTTTACCCCGAAGCCAAAGAAATTGTAATTTATGGGTGTTAAATCAGATTATGCATCTTTAAATGATGGTTGAAAAATCTAACTGTCAGAAAAATTTCATTCCATTTTAGTCTTAAATTTCCAAGTAGTAATATTGTGTCAGGTATGATATTTCCAACTGTCGTTGAACACCCCCGAACAAAATAACTCTGAAACACATACATGTACTGTCTTCCATGATAATCAGCTAATTCTTCAAGTCTTTGAATTAAATCTGAAAATGAAAATAAAACATGTTAAGGGTTTTTTAGGATATAACTATGCAGTTATAACCGAAAAGTTTGATGACAATTTCTATAACGAGCATAGCATGTTATCCCAACAGTAAATTTGTCTTCAAACTTTTCAGTTATAACTCATAACATTAATCAAAACAAGAGAGTTATTTCTTATGACTAAATCCATCATTTCACATAGATGTATAGAAGGTATAGTAGTAAAATTAGCATAACACTTCGAAGTTATTTATGACAAAAAAGACACCTAAAGCTGAAACTGACAGTGACACGCTGTCAATCAAACATCCAATTATCGATTGATCAAGTGGCATCATATATTTGTCGCTTTTGATTGGCTAACAGTGTGCATGCACCACGTGGTCAGTCGCAGCACCTCAGCACATGTTCGAGACATGTTTTGGTGTTAGTTTCTGAAACTTCATTTCTTTGCAAATTTTAGCATGGTCATGTCTTGTTGATTTCTACAGGTACTTATTTATGCACTGAAGTACTGATGACTATTTAGCAGCAGGTTATTGGCAGGGTAATAGTAGTCATGTCTGAAGGAATATTGTTGCAACATAAAAATTCCATTTTAAATCGTAGGAAGTATCAAATAGTTTCGGCAAGCGGTATACAGTAATGCTCTAATTAATCGACCTCTTAACCAAAGCAGAATTATGGGTAACTTTTCAGGATTTAGTCTAAATCCTGAAAAGTTACCCATAATTCTGCTTTGGTTAAGAGGTCGATTAATTAGAGCATTACTGTATATAGGACTGGTTACTCGATGCTGCAGCTGCCATTTCTGTAGCGGTAAAGTAATAAAGAAATTCAGGTTATCGAGAAATAACCTAAATGACAAAGTGTGTGGCAAAAAAAAAACACTGGCAATATTCCACAGTATTCAGTGGATTGACAGCTTATGATTAAATTATCCATGCATCTTATCTCCGGATGTGCAAAGTTTAGATGGACCTACACAGAAAACTAACTACTTAATTGTTAAAGAGGGACGTACTGTACCCTAAATATGGCCATTTATGTCTCTGAAAGTCTGGCGCCCATCACTGGGTCATCAGCAGTTTGTTTTCAGTTCATTTTAATTTTCATTGGAACGTAAACAATTATTCTCTAACAGAAATCATGGCAGACACGAACCCTAAATGTCATTTAGAACGAGATTTAAAAACCTGTGTACCCTTCAGCACATATTAAAAACCTTTTTACCCTTCAGCACTTTTTTTGGTGAGAATGACCCCTTTACTGGCTTCTTCTTCTTCTGGATATAGCTGTCGGTCATTTACTGACCATTATTAGCCATTGAGTGGAATCTTTTAGTATTTTTATACTATTAATAAAAGGGTAGTTTTCGCAATAAAAAACAGTTAAAACTATGCACAATCTCAGGTGTGTGGTCGAGGAGGATAAGAGGCCACAACATTTCAGGAGATAGTGTTGTCTTGAATTTGCCTTCTACATGCTCAGAAGATACATGTGTTAGTTTATTCCATTGAGTGACAGTTCAGGGGTAAAAAGAGTATTTGTAATTGTCTGATGTTGTGCCTCTCTGGATAAAGTTTGCTTTGTTTACAGAGTATCGTGTGGTTTTAGATTTGGGACGCGTACCTAGTACATCCGGAGATACTATTTACATAGAACAACCGAGAACAACCAAGAACAAGTCTAAAATTAATAACTAAGTCATAATAATGTTCAATTATAATGTATGCATCAATCTTAAGTGAATATTATACCATATTTGACCTTTTAAATGACATATATGTAGTTATTACGGGTATACCGAGAACTTGAAACATCACATGCGCCATGTTCTCGGTTGGCGGTAACACAAAGGCTTGAGCCCTGCCAAAGTGTTAATTAACTAAGTACTATCGGTGATCAAAATTCATTGAGTTGTGTATACAAACAGTATAGACATCGATATTTTCATTAAAATGTTTACTTTTATGCATTTAACAGACAAATTCTTAACCAATTGTAATCGTTAGACTATACCTAGTGGAAATCTCGTTTTTAACATGCTCACAGTAGTGATTAATTAACTACGCTTGTTCTCGGTTTGTATTGTCTTCTCGTTTTGACAAGAGTGTGAACATGTTATTAAAAAAGCTTGCTAATTTGCTATAATAGATTTTATGAAAAAAGAAAATTCCGATCAGCTATTATCCAGGCTTTGGCAGCTTTAACCCTTTACCCAACAAAACGGCCAAAACCGGCCAAATAAAGCTTCAACAGCCTAAAATATATGTCTCAATAGAACCATACAAATATGGATATCATTGGAACCGGCTCCTTGACCACATTGTGATAGTTACAGTTATGCCCTGTGCCAATGCATTCTCTTATATATGCGAGTCGACCATAGGTGGCCTCGCATATATAAGAGAATGCATTGGCCTAAATTGGTCTTTTTTTAACACTTTTTACCATTTTTTCTTACATTCTTTAACAATTTTATAATTTTTAATGTGTTAAGCCAATGCATTCTCTTATATATGCGAGGCGAACTATGGTCGACTCGCATATATAAGAGAATGCATTGGCACAGGGCCGTTATGTTGGGTAAAGGGTTAAAGTTGTTTTTGTCTAGTAACAGTCTGGACATTGCCCGCATAGTACCGGTAGAGCGGCTTTGATCGTTTTCAAGATACCCCGATTTAGTGACTCCTCTCGACTGGTAACTCATTTGGCTAATCATCCGTAAGCGATATAGTTAAAATAAATCTAAATTCAAATTTATAAATTATACTGATATATGCAGAGCAGTGATCATCGCATTTTTAAGTTTTCTGATGAGTCGGCTCCAAATTAAATGGTTCACTTAAATTTTTTCCGCACATGGAGCTAATTTAAAATCACCAATGCGGTGCAGACGCTGTTCAGTGCACTTCTAATATCTCCTATATAGTTGATCGTTAACAATTTTGAAAAGTCTGTCTGTTATATCTGGCACTTTTAAACTTTTCTAGTCCGTCGATAATTTAATGATGTTGTTCATGGACTCACAAAAGTTTGGTACCGGTATGTTTTTATTTTGCTTTCGATCGTCAAATATGGTTCTATCTCATCATATGTCATGTCACTGTCAAGAATAAATGTTCGATCCATGTTCGCTTGCTGATTTACGAAAGTAACACCTCTTTTACACAACTCAATGAATTCTGATCGCCAAACAGACCCATCATGCAGCTAGCACTTAGTTAATTAACACCTAGGTAAGGCTCATGCCTTTGTGTTACCGCAACCGACAACACGGGCAGCTGCGATGTTTCAAGTTCTGGGTATACCCATAATAACTACATGTTATGTCATTTAAAAGGTCAAATATGGTATAATATTCACTTAAGATTGATATATACATTATAATTGAACATTATTATGACTTAGTTATTAATTTTAGACTTGTTCTCGGTTGTTTTCGGTAAATAGTATCACCCAGTACATCATTTGAATCAGATGAGATTAGTGATGTTCCGATAATCGGAATCGGCCGATAATAGCCCATCGGATATTAATTGTACCTCGCAGTTGAACATCAGCTTTGTAATACCTATTGTCAAAACAAACAAAAACATTCTAGTATCTAAGCACTATATGCATGCTTTAATAAACGTACACAATACAACCGTAGTATTGAATGTAAAACGCAGTTATAACAACCTAAAAAGAAGTTATTGGCATCGTCCAAACAGTCTGGTATGATTATATATAAGCATTGCAATACACCTGTCCGATATATCCCATGCAATAGGAAGTTATTGGTTCAATCGCGTGGATACAAAATAGATTCAACAACTGACCTCATTACAATGCAGATGCAGTTTCCGGTTGAGCATGTGTCATGCTGTGACGTCACATGCTACATGTATGTCAATAATTTTAAGCACGCACTGAATGAAGTAGTACAGTCACGATCAGAACCGTCTTCAATAATGACCAACGTGAGGAGGGGCATAATTATTTTTTCGTCTGTAAGGGACAATATTGTGAAGCTGTCCCAAAGTGCACGTGTTTTTGTTGCTCCGCGACTCGCCATTGTTATAATGTTGCTCTCATTACAAGTTACGTGGTACGCTATGAAATATACTTAGCTCTACGTTGAACTCGGAGGCAGTCTAGCGAAACAAAAATTGAGTAGGCGGAACTTAGGGCCCTGCGAATCGGGGATTTCATTTCGAATCGAATCACGAGAATGATTCGCGAATCGAATCGAATCTTGAATCGAATCTACACCTTTCGCGGACATCGAAATTTAGCATGATTGTACCAGAGAAAAGTTGAACAAACACCATTAGATTCGTGTAAACCATAAACAACTCGACGTGTGTATTATTTTCATTTCTTCTGCGTAAGAAATTAAGAATATAATGTGCTATTTTAGTCATTTACATGACTCGGGTTCAAACATCGGCGTTAACCATCGCGCAAAATAGTCATACTTTTCTATAAAAAAATCAACAATGTTACGATATGTCGCGAGCTATCAATTGTACCCCAGTGTTGATTAATGAGGCGCAACCCATCCAGGAAATTCCCAGCTCACGTGCTGTGCATGGCATCAGATTCGTTGTGTCCGTGGTGGCGAACATGACCCTACTTAAATCCAACCCATATTTAACAAACTGAGCTCTGATCAGTTTCTCTGTAGCAAGCATTTGTCGTGTGATCGGCTTATTGTCCTTTAAATTGATCACGGACAAACATCTTGTGACAAACTTCCATTCGACGCTTACATAATGGGTGGTCAGCACAAGATAATTACTGTTGTTGTCGGACTTCCAGTGATCGTAAGTGACTGAAACTTTGGATTTCCCGATATCAGTTTTCAAATAGGCCTTCAAAGTTCAAACTACCCTCCATTGACTCTGTCAGGTCATTTACTTTTCTTGATAGCGTTGTGGTGTTGGGTGGGTCATAACTTCCTCCAGTGAGCACATCTGCCACATCACACATTTTTTTGAACCCCTCGCCAGCCACAGACTCAAAAGGTCTCCCATCAATGACAACACATGTTAGAAGGGCTGCATCAAACTTTTTTTGTGTCTGGTATAATTAAGTGTTTGGAGACGAAATGTTGGCCCATCGTGGACTGTTTCTTGGGTGCAGAATCATGATCACCTACTAAAAGCGTGGGGCAGTGCTTAATTTTACACGCATATTTGTTCTCGCCTTTTAATAAATTGAACAGGCAACGAAACTCATTCATTTTGGTTTTGTATTATTTTGTAAACACGCGCCTCAGGAATTCCCAATTACGTCACTTCAATAGTCATTACGACATTACCTACATTGGTTCTATTTATAGATTATTGGTCTACGCAGCGATCCGTTTGATCACCGGGTTATGACAGTTGATTGCCTATATATGATGTCTGATCATGAATGATTCGAAAATACCCGAATCGGATCGAATCAGGACGACCGATTCGCGAATCGAATCGAATCTCGAAGCTTCGCAGGGGCCTAGCGGAACTATAAAAGCTTCCCAGTTATTCAGGGTTTCCGCTATACCAGCGGGGGGTCCCCTTGACGGCCCCGTTCCCCTTGCCAAGTTTTCCCCTCCTGCCATACCCCAGGACATACTGCATGTCTATAAAGGTATACAGATGTTTAAAACTTCTGAATTTTGTTGGAATAGTACTAAGGAATTTTTAAATGTGAATTTATTTTATATCTTGTGAGTGTACACACTCTAAACGCGTTGTTATACAGAAAATTTAAACAGGAAGTGATCGTTGGCGTTAGTACCCGGTTATGTTATGCAAAAGAGCAGTAATTTAATCGTACCTGTCATGTTTTATACCGCAAAATATAGTACTGATCACTTTGTAATATGGCTGCATGGCTGCATGATCAGGTGTACGTGTATAAAGTGGGTTACCCACTTTATACACGTACACCTGATCATGCAGCCATACTTGGTCATACCCGTACATACCACAAATGACGATACAGCCACGAGTCACCATGCATGAACACCAGGTATACACCTACACCCGACGCATGACAAAAAGTCACTCTATGTATACATATTCACTACATTCACGATCATACAGTCACTCATTGTATACATATTCACCTCACCATGGACCATACAGCCGCTACATGTATACCTATTCGCCATACACATGACCATATAGTCAATCCAAGTAAACATATTAATCTCAGTTCCGTCTCAAAGTTCTGCTCATTTCTTTTCAATAATATGGCCAGAATCACAAAAGACTATACTGACATACTGACTATACTGACATCCCCTCCTTGGCTTTAAAATATGATTGTCCCTGTTTTTGTTGATGTTATTTTGTTTTTTATTTTCTAAACGGTATAATACATGTAATATTATGCTTGTTTTGATTTCAATAAAAATTATTAAAAAAAAAAAAAAAAATCCATACTGCAACTTTAAAATGAATTTGTCATGCCCCATACGGAACTGGAACAAATATAATAGAACGTATTTGTCAGTTAATTAACTAATACGTAAAATAACCAAGTGAGTCACAATTTGCTATCTTTTTCGGATAACGCAGAGAATAATGTTCGGGATATGTTACAAATTTGGTTGCCATTTTGGAAGCCATCTTGAGCATTTCAGTCTTTAAACATCACAGTGTGACACACTTAAGATAGACCAAAACAATAAACACCTTTGATACCAAAGATAGTTGCAGTTTACTTGAACAAATGGTCGAACCCTGAAAAGTTAATTTTTGCCAATATTTTTGTCAAGTTTGTGAGAGAAAAATCCCATATTTCTGGTGATGTCAGTGGTGACAATAGTAAAAATGATCCATGGTGCATTAGACATGTTAGTATGCAATGTATAGAATACAGATTAGCCAATTGTATACGTCAACCACAACTTGTAAGCGATTGCAGGACACGCTGGTGTAATATTAACCATTTTCCATATTTTGGCGGCCATATTGGCAGCCATTTTGAGCCAAAGTAAGAATTTTGGTCCCAGTGATTTGGAACATTAACCCTTTGAGTGCCAGGACGATTTTTGTATCAACCCATATAACCTGTGCCAATGCATTCTCTTATATATGCGAGTCGACCATAGGTCGCCTCGCATATATAAGAGAATGCATTGGCCTAACAATTTTTTTTTTTTTTTTTACAATTTTAATAGTTTATTCTTATATTCTTTAACAGACTTATTTTGTAGGTTTAGGGCCGATCTCATCGGCCCCTGGCACTCAAAGGGTTAATAGTTAATGATATGCCTCACTTACATTACAAAGTTCTGTTCATTTCTTGTTGAAATATGACTAGAATCCCAATTGTGATTTTTTTGTGAAATTTTATACCGCATTCTGTAAAATCGAATTTTTGAGGGATCGGAAGGGGTTAGGACCCCAATAATTGCATATTTCGTTGCTCCAATGATCAGTTAATATACAAAACACAAAATAAAGTTGCATTACTCAACCAGTTCCAAACAGCATGAATTGATCTAGAAGATATTTGTGAAAAAATGTTATATTTTCAACTTCCGGTGGCCATTTTGGCGGCCATCTTGGATGGTGAGTTTCAATTTTGGCTCAAAAATGTGTCATTATGTCTCAGCTTCACGAAAATATATACATTTGTATACATTTTACAAGATTTTCCCGCTATAATTTGCATAAAACTGACTTAGGGTCTGGGCTGAAAAACGGCGGCCATGATGGACGCCATCTTGTCTGGAGTCTACACGGCCACTTTTTTTTCTTGTTAACATTGCTTAAAAGTTGAAGGACATAATAAGGAACAAAATGAGTGGGGTGAAGTTAAGTCCCAGGGGGGGGTGCAAGGGTACCCCTATTAGCTCCCGGACTAATAGTGATATGTGAAGTTTGGTGCAATTTGGCCGATTAAAAGTTTAGTTATTTGTAGGTGTATGTACAATATTAGCTGTCGGCATGCAAACCAGAGTTCGGCAAGATGGCGGCTAACTCTATGAATACCGAACACAAGTATAAAAGGGATATATATAAAATAAAGTTTATAATGATGTAAGTTAGTGGTATGTGAAGTCGGCACGCAAGCGAGAGTTCGGCGAGGATTTCTATGAATATCGAACACAAGTCGAAATAAGGGATGACTAAGACATCAGCGATAATTAATTTCCCCTAACATATGCACTGCGCAGTAGAGCCTTTGTTGCTGATTAATTACCGATGTGCGATCGCGGATTATACTCTGGCTTACCGAAGGGATGTTTTGACAGTGATATTCAAGCAAGGTTTCACAGGTTTCATAGACACCAAAATGGTTGAATAAACAATATATGGGTGATGATTAAATGAGTTGATGGTGTCATATCCATGCCTATATAGATATCTCATATTTTCTATCTCGCCATTCGACGGAAAAAACCAAATTCAAAAAAAAAAGAAAAAAGAATTTTATCATCAAAATGCTTTTTCTTTTTTAGCTTTCTTAATAAATGGAAGGGCCTTTCGACCATCCCGTGTCTAGCCCCCCCCAAATTACCCATATATACATCTCGCCATTCTGATCATTGATCTGAGTACATACAACATGTCTTCAAAGTCAATACTATATCCATGTGGTATTTGTGCCGAGGAATGCCATGACATTCGCAGCATCGGGTGCGATCTTTGTGACCAAACTTCACATATCACTAGCTTACATATACACACACATCACTATAAACTTTATTTCATATATTTCCCTTATATACGCCTTATTTGAACTTGTGTTCGGTATTCATAGAGTTAAGCTGCCATCTTGCCGAACTCTGGTTTACGTGCCGACAGCTAATATTGTACATAAACCTACAAATAACTAAACTTCTAATCGGTCAAATTGCACCAAACTTCACATATCACTAACTTACATATACACACACATCTTTATAAACTTTATTTAATATATTTCCCTTATATACGCCTTATTTGAACTTGTGTTCGGTATTCATAGAGTTAGCCACCATCACGCCGGACTCTGACTCGGCATGAAATTACATAAAATTTTCATTAACGTAACTTTTAATTGACCAAATTGCATCAAACTTCACATATCACTAGCTTACATATACACACACATCATTATAAACTTTATTTCATATATTTCCGTCTTTTAACCCTTATTTGGACTTGTTTTCGGTTGTGTTCGGTTATGTTCGGTATTCATAGTGACCCCAATATGACACCAATTATTATCCATCAATCTAAATTTAGTTAATAATCATCGCATTCCATACATTGTCGCAACTAACAAGTATTCAATCAAGACCTTTATACTGCGTGCAAGTGTTTCCCTTACAGTGATAACGTTACTCTGATTCGGCACCTTTGATCTCTTTGTCAAAACAACTACTGACATACATCAAAGGCAGCGCACAACTGACGTCGGCAGAAATACTTTCGGGACAGTGCGTATATATATATTTTTATGTATTTGGCTTTGAAACTATACCGGGATATGGAGTGCAATGGGTGTATGTAGGTCCATTATGGTAACAAACGCACAAAATATAAAAACATCGGAATCGGAAATCGGCCGATTGTGCCTCCAGTTATCGGAAATCGGTCCAATGGGCTTTTTCATTATCGGAACATCACTATCTAGATGAGATTGTTATAAATTTGGAAAGCATACATGTAGTGAATCTGAATTTAAGTCGTCTCTCTTGTAGGCTTAACATGCCAGTGAAGGTTGTCAAGCAATGAAGCATCTCGGTGACTGAACTGATGTTATGGATAGTGTTCAAACGACTCTGGGATTCTGGAGTCACCAACCTTTAATATACTAATGAAACACATGTGAAAGAAAATTACAAATTCCGTGCCATCATCACAATGATCACGTCACGTGGTTTTGTTGCAAATGAACCGGTGCTCTAGAAACCCACCGATCGCAAATAAGTTCCCTACGAATCTACGATGATAATGAGAATAAATAATTGAGGAAATAATTGAGGGATTTTCTGTTTAATCATGAAATCAAATAAATACTTGAACTTCCCTGCCAGGGTATAGACAATAAACGATACTCAGTCTCAGAGTCAGCTCAAAATAAAAAAAAATCAAAAGAAAACACACACATGGTGTGACACACATTATAATGATTATATATATACGATGATGCGTACATAGGTCTACTTTGTAAGTTGCCATAACTTCCGTATATAAGGCGTACGTAGCAAGCAGAGAGTTAGACTCAGTTAGTATCGATGAACACTTTTGTGGAAGCCCCTCCCTCTTTACCTGTGTTGGTTAGAAATGCGCACTACGAATTTTTGCGTCCGCGGTATAGGGAGTATATTATATATAAAAAGAATAATTTTCTCATCAAGTTAATTGTCGCCGTTTCATGACTATTTGAACCAAAATAAATGATAACATCATGCTTTGTCTATGTACTGTTTTCAGTAATGTGTGCAGGTTCTTGATTTTCTTAAAATCGGAAATATTGATATAATATAAATGGAAAAGTGTTTGTCGATACTAACACTGTACATAGAAGCAAAGGAAGAATCGCAAATCAGGATGAGTCAAGCTCGACATTATTACATATGTTCGGACTTTGGAAAGCTTCTTGAACATAGACTAGCTATCTTTGCTGCTTTTCTAACCCACATTTAGTGAAACCATGCATTGTCAAGGCCAGCTGATGAGATTATATACTGTATTCCGACTAGTCGACTGTGGAAGTTAGAGTCGATTTTCTGACAAACCAACGTCGACGATTATTTGTCGACTAATCGTTTGAACACTAGTTATGGAATCTGTTTGAAACATATCTGGCTGAGCAGCGTTGTACTTTTTCTATTTGTCTGTTTGTCCTTTGTGATGTGGGTCCCATATTGTAGCGGTATATTCAAGTTTGGGCCTGACAAGTGCCTAATATGCTCTGTTCTTGATGTCTATAGATGACACTTTTAGGTTTCTCTTTAAAAATCCATTTTTTGTTTTGAATTTTGAGATTTCTTATTCCTTAACATTTTCAATAAATAAGTGGCTTTTAAGTCAGTTAACTTTGCTTACGCGTGGAATGAAGACTGTTCAATTGCCTCTCCTGTGTCTCCTTAGAAGCAAATGTGCGATCTGACGATTAAATGGTGTAGATTGTTGTGTTTTGTGTTGTTTCGGGACAACATTTAATATTAAACTGGAATTTCCAAGCGTTGTTTTGTTCTAAATTTAGAAAACGGAATTTACGTATTTCGCGGAATAGGAACCGACACGTTCAATAGACGTACATCCGGACTTGGAATCAAGACCACCAAGGCAACCGTAACCACTTTGGGCAAATCCTTATCGACCCAAGCGGATATTATGCCCCAGATTCAGTACAGTACGTATGATCGCGGGAGGGGGGAGGTTGGATTGGTGGACTACCGGGCACGCATGAGTCTGGGGTGGGTGGTCACAGTGATACGAAAGGGGAACGGGACAACTCGGACTGAAGACAACTCGCCCCGGCATATTTCCGGGGCGACTTGTCTCAGATTTAAAGAAACTCAATCCTATCAGATTGTCCCCATACCACCAAGACACAACAACAACAACATTTCTTCAAAATACGCTTTAGTTATCAGAATCGATTTATTGCAACAAAATAATGATGTTTATTTCCTGTACCGGTATAGTGTTCTTGTTATTTAGTAAAGGTGATGTTTTGGCAAAATCTCGGGCATATATACTAGAGTTATATTTCTTTGAAAAACTCCAAACATTGGGCGACGACGGGGAAGTTCCAACCAAAGTGTATGGGAGGCCAAATTCACATTTAATAATTGATTGCACTTAAGCGTAAATACCACATAGATACCACATATATAAGCGCAAATTACCACATAGATAATATAATGTAATGCTATCACGAGTCGCTCCAACTAAGGGTATATTCTCATTGCACACGCGCGTGCGATTAATCGCAGCGTTTTTTAAGGTCGAGCGGCTCTATATGTGTGTTCGATGGCATTCCTTCCTCCCACTGCTAAGAGTTCCCCCAATAGGGGTGGGGGTCTGACGAACACATTCATACACAGGTCTAGGGTAGGTTGGAGTATGATAAAGTACTTTCGGTTGGGGGTGACCACATACAGGCCTATATATGCTGACACATTAACTTTAATTTTCCTGTTAGATTTACTCAGGTATAAGTTGAGTATAACGAGCCATGCCATCAAAATGACATAAGTTTTGAGGACACAATTATATCTAGCTAATTATAATTAGAAATAGAGGGTTCAATTCCATGTAGTTGGGCATAAATATGGATATTTTATTCCAGCTTGAAACGTATATAACACTATATAGTACGATCACAACCCAGATTACAGGAGTTTTATGTATATAATTGTTATTATCACTCAAGATTATCAAAAGTGTACGATTCAAGTGGTTGAATTAGATCTTTCAACATTTTACCTTATAGTTAGCTAGGTCTGACAAAAATCGTCTTTCTGAATAAAGCTCATTTAAAACATTTGTACTCAAACATATGGTATCCAGTAAAAATTATGGGGAAAGAGGGGATGATACCCCAATTTGTTGGGAGAAAAACAAATAGATTTGCATGTAGGGAGGATGGTAGACCCATGGTTGGGAGGGATTTTTATGTTCAACCCTGTGTATGAACGTTTTTTTCAGACCCCCCTCCCCCATCATCGAGTGCTCATTTAATGCTGACACATTAACTTTAATTTTCCTCAGTTAGATTTACTCAGGTATAAGTTGAGTATAACGAGCCATGCCATCAAAATGACATAAGTTTTGAGGACACAATTATATCTAGCTAATTATAATTAGAATAAAAGGTCGCAGACCACATGTCCCCCGACTCGAGTGGTAAACTTCATGATTGGAATTGTTAGAAGGATACTATTTGCAACAATGTTATACAGTATATAGATGTTGCAAACCACCGCAAAATTTCTTGGACAAAACAACCCGATGAACAAACGCATGCAAACGCGAAAAAATGATATTTTTGTATTAGCTATATAGATGTTGCATATCACCAACATGTTAGGAACAATATCCCAAAGTTTCAAATCTCTACATTTAAAACTGTAGGTGGAGTTGATTACACCATGAAGGTACCCAATCTCATCCAAAAGGCAAAAATGTTCCAAATTTTCTAAGTCGAAAACCCCCCAAAAATATGGAAAAAATGATATTTTTGATTAGCTATATAGATGTTGCAAATCACCAACATGTTAGGAACAATATCCCAGAGTTTCAAATCTCTACATTTAAAACTGTAGGAGGAGTTGATTACACCATGAAGGTACCCAATCTCATCCAAAAGGCAAAAATGTTCCAAATTTTCTAAGTCGAAACCCCCCCCCAAAAATATGGAAAAATTTATATTTTTGATTAGCTATATAGATGTTGCAAATCACCAACATGTTAGGAACAATATCCCAGAGTTTCAAATCTCTACGTTTAAAACTGTAGGAGGAGTTGATTACACCATGAAGGTACCCAATCTCGGACGCACGGACGCACGGACGGACGGACGCACGGACGCACGGACGCACGGACGGACGAGGGTCATTACTATAGTCCTCCGACGGAAACGTCGGGGGACAAATATAGGGTTCAATTCCAACAGCTGGCAACAGTGACAACGCGGTACTATAATTGACGAACCACCATTCAAATAGAATAAGTGATGGGACTCAGAATTCGACCTTAAGAGTCACACATTCGTTTCAGGTCGAATTCTGTCGCCAGGACGCTGTTCGCATGCATGAGCGATTGATTTCAATTTGATCGCCATTGGCGGCTTATCGTCAGTGATCGCACATGCTAAACGGCACATTACTATCAATCTATATATTCACAATCTTGGGTACAGTGTTGCGCGAGACTGACAGGTAATATAATTCGACTGAATTCTACAAAAATCACCACTGATGCTAGCTATACGTTGGAAACTTCTTTCCAAGCCATTTCCTTTCCGTACTTCATTTATTATTTTATCGCCCATCAGTTATGAGAATGACTGTACCCGGATAGTATATGTGACCGAGTGAACCATGCATGCCATTCTCTGTAACGGCTATCTCGATGACGAGGTTGATTGCATAAGATGATTGGTCACGAATAGGACGTAGTTGTTTGAGGAAGGTATTTGATCACGAATCGCTCGGTGTTATGTTAACACGCATCTTAAAAAACGCTGCGATTAATCGCACGCGCGTGTGCAATGAGAATAGACCCTAAAACAGAAGGTGATACTATTGCGAGTCAGCCATTTTGATAAGGACGTTAGGCTAGCTCCCTACCCATCCAAATCAATGAAAACAAGAGGTGATATGTCAATAGGAGTTAATGTTAAGTTATGGATAAACCTATTTATTCACCAGGGGTGTTTAGTTACATATAACCATGAATTGCGCTTAAGCGCGCTTAAGCGCAATTAATTATTAAATGTGAATTTGGCCTCCTATAAAAGTGAAGTGAAGTGTGGTCACTTATCAGGTCAGGCACATGTTGAATTCAACTGTTAATAAATAATTTCACACTATTGCTCAATCTCTATGGTATTAATTTGCCATTAAAATATTAGATTAAACAAAATCGATATCTGATCACTCTGAGCTTTGATGGTGGGTTCCTCGATTCAAATCAGATATGTTTTACTCCCGAAGCCAAAGAAATAGTAATTTTCGAGCGTTCACTCGGATTAGGCAACTTTAAATAGGATAATGATAATCACATTATAGTCTGGAGGCATGCACCCCAAATTTATTTTTGCTAAACATATTTAGTACAATATGCCAACATACCCTTGGTGGTAGAGTTTAGTCCACTGATTAAAAACATTGTTGGCAATTGTCTATACCCGTGTTAGAGGTCAAAGGTCGAGGTCAAATATATAGGCGCATTTCTGCCGCATCCTTGATGTTTCAACATATATATAATGATATTTTTTATTAAATTTCCTTTGGTGAATGATGTATTATATCAAGGACCAGTTAGGCAAGGCAATCTGATTACAGATGTTTCTTAGTTATTAACTGATTTCTTTAGCAACCATTGCTATGGAATTGTTTTTCCATAACAACCAGCCCCAAAAGAAGTTTTTTGGTCCATGTTATGGCATATAATACTGATAATATGCGAAAAATTATATATAAATGCTATATATTATTCCAGAGCCTGGAACCTACGTCACCGGAAGGGTAACCCTACATCGAAATAAATGCAAACAAAGTTCGACAGCCACTTTAACATCGTTTTTTTTAAATAAATACATAATATTTCGACGGAGTATTATAAGCAAAGGAGCTATGCCACCTGTAAATCTAGACAAATACGGAAACCGGAAATCTTAAAGAATTGCTAATAATGAGAATTTCGCGTTAGCAATTCAAAATTGCCTCCGATTTCCTATTTTCGTGCAGGTGTTAACGCCAACATTTCATGGTCTCCGCGCCCTAAACTCATTATAAAACCGCATACATTGAGTTTCGGGACATTAACAATGCTAAAATTTAAATCAATGAAATAAAATTCACATTTCCCGTGGTTTGTTTGTAAATTTATTAAGACACAATCAAGTTTTTTGAACCTTTCTATTAATGGTAACGCCCACATCGAGTTAACGCTCGCATGATTTGTATTCGCCTGTCAAGATCCAGTCCGTTTGACTGCACTCACAAATGTGTCACAATCCGAAAATTCGGTAGTAAATGAACTAATAACTATCGTGTTCATACACACTCAGTTACACTCTTAAACGACTGTGTGGTAGAACCACACAGTTACCACACAGTTTGTGTAGCCATTTGATCGACAACAACATTGTGTGGTGAATTGTGTGGCAAATGACCACACATCTGTTGTGTGGTGGTGGCGAACATACTGTGTGGATCGACCAAAACAACTTGTTCTTTGTAGACACACATTAAATGTGTGCTAAGTTGCGCACAAGAATGTGTGGATGCAGATGAACAGTTTATGTGTGGTTACTGACCTACAAAGTTGTGTAGTTGACACACACAAAGATGTTTGGGTCCAGCACATTTATTTGTTCGTTGAATGGACACAAATATGTTTGCACTAAGGAAACAATATGTTCGCCGCTACCACACACGTTTGTATTGTTATTGTACACAATGTTGTTGGGCGAGACTACACATATGTGTTAATCACATGCGTACACATTTGTGTGGTTGATCCAAACAATAGTGTTCACCGCCATTACACTATTTTGTATTGTTCTTGTACACAATGCTGTTGGGCAAGACAACACATATATGTGTTCATTACATCTGTACAAAAGAGTGTGGTCGATCCAAACAATAGGCTGCTAATCCTGCAAAAAAAAATCATATTCAACGAAGAGTGTTTACCGATATTTATTGGCCAAACATATAGTTCGGCTATCGTTGGACCTTTTTTTCCCGCCATACATATGAAATGTTATAGTCTACTGATGCTTGACGTGCTGCGCTGGACGTTTTCGAATATTAACTTATCAAACAGCAAACATGCATATCCCGGGGGTCCGCGGCCTTCTTTTGTGTACACAGCAGAAATCGTGATTGTCGAATGATATAGTATAGCTATAGTCTTTAATTTCAATAATACAAAGACACAAAACAAACAGCCGTTTAACACATTCACGTAATATTTTGGTCATCCTTTAAACTATAAGCGTGCATGTTTCAGTTCCATTAATGGGTTTCACATCAATAACTAGAATTTTCCTTCAACTTGAATGTATTGGAACAATTCCAAAGTCAGTCTCTGCTATATATACATATATATTGCTACTGGTTGGCTGTCTTACATCAGACTCACCCTCACGTGTGTAGAAGAACAAGCTCTAAAACTAACTGAAGCTTTCTGAGATCTCTTGAACTATACAAGAAAATTAAGGGCTCCAAAGAGGATAGTCTTTTTGAATGTAATCGCCTCTTGCACAGAAACCAAATTACAGCACATGACATCATATGTATACCAAAATCATTGATTGTGGAATTTGTGTCTAACTCAAACATTCCACCGTGGTTCTTGGTTGGTTGATTATAGTTTATCTGCGTCGTTGCCAAGGCAGCCTTGTCCATATCTTGTTATTTACATCGACGTTACACCGCGTGACCGCCATGATTTCACCATTGAACCTGTAAGCAGAGAAGTTATTTTGTTTATAACATGCCATTGGGAATATTATTTACAGTATACATTGTATGTACATCTATAACAGTATTATAATTCATACATTAAAGAGCGCATTTTCAGAAAGGAATATAGTTTTTGAATGATACTAAATATATACATGTACTACTCATTATAGCTTCACATAATGAATGTTCGGACAATTTATAAATATATTTTACTTTATCTATATGGCCAGATCGATGCCTCATTAAGCGCAATCTTGACACGGGAAATTTGCAATTTTACATAAGGAATTGTAGCTATATTATAACACAATACATTCATAGCCCCCCCCCCCCCCACCCCTTTTTTATAGTATAAACGATAACTCTTCACCATGTACGTCACTTAGTCCAAATGCTAATAATACTTTAATGACACATCTCACTATTCTGCAGTATTTATAATTTTAGATTATTTCTAAGTTCATTATTTGCTATGACATTTATTGAATGACATAATATTCTTCACAATTTAAAGTTTTGGACACAAACGGTGGCTACATATGTATTAGATATACGACATCACCCCCCCCCCCCCCCCCCGGGCCCCTCCCTCGGTAACCAAATTTACGCAAGTTATACATAGCAGAGGAGCCAAATTATGCATGTTAATTTTTCACATCCTCTTGGTAAACCACCAATATAATTGACAAATAAATACCCCACCCACCCACCCAACAATTTGTTTCCCTTGGTACATTGATCGTCCATTGTGGTATTTCAAGGTTTATTGCAACAGTGATGCTCATCATATTCAAATTAAATTAATTTGAAACACCAATTTCACACATTTTGTGTGATTCCGGGTGCCACATGTCATATAGAACTTCGTAGTATGCGACTAGGGCATTTCAGTGACAGCCACAAGTCTCATTCATGGACGCGGCTCAGTGGTCGCCGTTGATGGGGGGGGGGGCGTGGGGTGTCCACATTCAAATGTCGAAGTACACCCCACCATCCCCCTTGAACCATATTTGTAGAATTATATTTGCACACCCCCCTCTCGTTCTGAATTTTCCAATTGGTACCTCAAGCTTTCCAACTATTAGAATTTCCAACCAAATGGAAGTCTTCCACCCGATGGCCATTTGAGGCCATTTTTGTTTTACCAAAAGTAGAAAAATATGCTAGTTTGTCTAAAAAAAACTAAAAATTTCCCACTAATTACTGGTTGAAAAATCAAACAAAGAGAACAATTTCAACCTATTATAATGCATGTGGTGTAAAACTTGTAACTTTGCGTCAGGCATGAAATTTCCAACTGTTGGAATTTTTAGTAAATTTTACCGAGGTTTGGGATAGGGTTATAGACACACCCTTCCCAATATCCGCCCTGTCGCCACGTCACTGGTCTCAGTATATATTTCCTCTCATCTGCATTCCATATAAACACAAAAAACGTCGTTACTTTATCAACATGAGAACCTTACCGTGCAAAATAATAAAATTGTGGTTCTGGTTTAAAGCACGCTGTATAATATATAGTGTGTATGTGATGAACACACATTTGTTCAGTAAATGTCTTCACCACACAGTTGAATTTGTCAATTTACATAAAGACAATTTTCGAGCAGGTTTTGTGCTTCGGAAAGATGTGTATCATATAGACTACAGAAACAACAGATAAACCCAGATAAACGCACAACTCTAAAATGTAAATATATGACTATGCGACAGGGAATTGATGAATCAGAAAATCCAAATCAAGTTTATTATTTCGTTCAATCATGTTTTATACAAAAAAGATACGGAAATTCTCACAAAGGTGAATATCTTGCCAATTTAAATATAATCTTACCTTAACTATAGAAATAATCGAAGAGACCGACCAATATATCGAATTTCGAGATCCACCACAATCAACAAGACTCCATGTGTACACTTTACGGCAGCCTGTGAGCCTGTACGAAACAACGACGAGCGCGTGACCACCACGTGAGATTTAAAAAAACCGACGTCACATACAAATATGTGTGGTGATGTACACATATATGTGTGGATATTGGGTGATACACACATTTGTGTGTATTGTGTACACATTTATGTTCAGATAATGCCTCCACACAGTCATTGTGTGGAAGCTGCCACACAGTACTTTTTAGATACGTTACTATACACAAATGGCTGTTATACAGATGCCAATATAATATTTGATATTACTACATGTATATATGTTCAGAGGAAGTCTACAAACACTCAACGCAGTGATATGATTATATATATTTAGAAGTATATGGCAAAATACTCGTGAGCATAAATTCATGGCATAATCCTTGTTTTCACGTTCTCGTTGTGTATTCGTTAATAGTTTAACCCTTTACCCAACAGAATGGCCCTGTGCCAATGCATTCTCTTATATATGCGAGTCGACCATAGGTCGCCTCGCATATATAAGAGAATGCATTGGCTTAACACATTAAAAATTATAAAATTGTTAAAGAATGTGAGAAAAAATGGTAAAAAAAGATTTTTTTAGGCCAATGCATTCTCTTATATATGCGAGGCGACCTATGGTCGACTCGCATATATAAGAGAATGCATTGGCACAGGGCATAACTGTAACTATCACAATGTGATCAAGGAGCCGATTCCAATGATATCCATATTTGTATGGTTCTATTGAGACAGGCCGAAGATATTTTAGGCTGTTGAAGCTTTATTTGGCCGGTTTTGGCCGGTTTGTTGGGTAAAGGGTTAACTTATATAGTGCGTGTCGTGCCATTAGTTCTCTTATTCCATATTCTTTGTCATATTATACTTAGTTATTCCATTTTATTTCCGTTGGTTAAATCCATGTTAATTTGTTCATATTTCCAGTTTCGTCAGATACTTTTCGTTAAAACGTAATAAAGATTGCTTTACTTATATTCTATATATACATACCAACATTCTTTGTTTACCCATGTTCACTGATAATGAATTGAATGTGTTATTAGGCCCAGGAACCTACGTTGTCAAAAATTCTGGTCACACATCTACGGCAGCGTAGAACCGCCACCTCCTCTTTTGTTACTAACTTGATTAAACAAGTTAGTTAACTGGATTAAACAAGATAGTTAACTTGTTTAAACAAGTTAGTAACTTGTTTAAGCAAGTTAGTAACAAAAGAGGAGGTGGCGGATATACGCTGCCGTATAACATTATAAAAATAAATTTGCTTTATAGACTTAACAATATAAAAATAAATAGATAGTTAACGATAAAAACATAAGCATTTCTTCCTGAGTGAATGCAACATTTTTGGCAACTAGAATTACGTCTTCAATATAATCTCCAAACCATCCATTAAGAGCCATAACTTATTTTGATTGCATTAAACGCAAATAAAAGTACAATTAATGTGTATGTGCACATCATTACCGTGGCAGTACTGTTGTCGCGTGTTATTTTATGAGATGCATATTATATCATTCCTATAATTACCATCGCATTCGCATCTACCCAAATCTGTATAGCTCACACAATAATTGACATCTCGGAAAACAATTATTCCAATTTAAAAATGTTTGAAATTATATTGATGACATAGTTCCATCTCTGATCAATAATTAACGTCTTGTATATAATCAATGGCATGATTTTATGTGTCTGCATATACCACTCCTGAAACAAAAATGTCATGGCATTTTGAACATAAATGCCGTTTTTACCCGGAATATATATAGGTCCATGTGGTCCTAGAAAAATTGGATTTTACAGTGCACACAACAGTTCTGTGTCAGCTCTTTATTTTCTCTTTTCAAGTGCGGTTTCAAATCATATTCACCAAGAAAGACGCCGCACAAGTTTCACACCGGAAAGGACGCGTTTTGTCATGACCACAATCGTGGCGCTTCAAAAATGGCACTTGCTGTAATAGCGTGCGCCGAAATTTTGACAACTGAACGGGGCGCTGTTAGTATGTCTGCCTTCATGCTGTCCCAGTGAGGTCTAGTTGTGGACAGGAACACATCGCTTAGGAAAACCTTCTTCTCTATGATTGGCAATGACTCTCTTAAATACGCTACTCCTCTGACAATGAACCATATGTTACGGACCGTTGTCCTACCAAAATCATTATACAGCACTGAAATCACATCACTTCCAACCCAATGAACTGTTAACATAATAGAACGTTCTCTACGCACGTGTGTAAAATACTCGCAGCAATTACCAAAACGCACAAGTACGGATATTGCGCTTGGATTAGTAGGACAACTTCTTGCTCAACCAGAAATACATGTTCGCAAACTGTGTTTTGTTGGACAGTTGATTCACCTTCCTCCTGGACATCAAACTCCACTTAAGCTATTTATTTTCAAAGCACACCTGTATCGTATATTTCGTCGCCCAGCTTCTGGATTGGTCTCTGATGTTTTCCCTTTACTTGAGCAGTATGGACTCATGGCACACGTTGATAATTTTCTACTCCCCGGCAACTTCCCTGATCACAAGTCATGGAAGACAATCGTTAAAAGTGTTGTAAAGATAACTTACACGACACAGTGGAAAGCAACTATTTCCAAAGAAAGGAGGTTTACTATTGTCAACCATGTTCTCCGTGACCCCCGATCCGGATGGAAAATATGGAGACTCGTTCAATGTCACCCGAACGCAGCTGATAAATTCTATAACTTGGCCAAACTTCCCAACAAAACAACCTACCCGAATAATTTGACCTGCTACCAGTGTTACGAAGCATACGACAACGATCTTGATCATTTAATGTTCTGCTGTACAGCTCATCCAATTATGATGTTAAGGAACCAGTTATGGCGGACAATACTTAATCATAACGGTGTGTCAGTGTTCCTCTACTTGGACGGCTTATCTCAAAATGAATTTCTAGCAATCGTTCTTGGGACCGAGGATCCGTACTTAAAGGGGTACTGTACGCCATTTTCAATAAATTTCCGGTGATAACAATGATCTATTGTCGATACTATATAGAAAATTAAGTAATTTGAGTCGATGATGTATACTGTAAACGCTCAGGTTAATAGGCTATCTTAAAATTTAAAAATTTAAAAATTAATAATTTAATATAAATTGAATTTATGGCTGGAGCCATAAAATGGCGTAAATTAAAATACGAATTTCCGTGTACAAAACGTAATCAAATTATAATTGAGGGATACTGGATTAGTAAACCCATTGCACACACGATCGTTTGAAACATTATGCTTATACGGGGAGAAAACTCAAGCCACTCATTGACTAGTGACGATACAATAACTTAAATGAGTATATGGGACTACTATGGATATAATATAATTTTTATTTGATTCATTTGGCTGAAAACTGTACAAAAATTACTCGACAACGACAATTTGGATTTTTGCATTCCGGTAAATTTGCCATCCGTAACACTACTTCGTACTCAACAGACTTTCAAAGAATGGAAAAGTTGTTACCTTATTCTCCGTCTCGGGGATTATAGAAACCAACAACAACATCTTGGGTACAGTACCCCTTTAACATATCCCATTCAGAAATGCCACAACCTGATTATCGAGGTGGCAGCATCTTTTCTTCTGACAATGTCCAGACTGGTGTCAAACACATATCAACTGATATGAAAATTTCCGAATACATGCCAAACTTTTGAATTATTATAAGAACATAATGCATGTAATATTTTCCGTAGTGATTCCCTTCACTTGATCTGATATACATATATTTATAATATTTTTTTGTGCAGCCTAACACATAGGTATAATTTGTTTTTCTTCTAAATAGTATATGCCTGCCCAACTATTATCATAACAACCTCACGCATGTGAGGTGTTCCTTGATGACGCCCGTCATGCAACGTCTATACGGGTGGTGGATACATACATATGTTTTGCGCATCAAAACATGTGCATCATCTGTTTTCTAAATTATCTAAGCATATATATATGTGTGAGATATTCCTTGGTGACGCCCATCAGCAGTCACACGGGTGCGATATATGTAAATTTGTTTTTCTGCATCCAAACATGTGTATAATATGGTATTCTAATTAGTCTATGCATGCATAACAGTGGATTTCCATAATAATCTCACGCGTGTGAGATATTCCCTAGTGACGACCATCAGCGATCACACGGATGTGATATATGTAACTTCGTTTTGCGTATCCATTTTATGTATAATTTGTTTTCTAAATAGTCTATATTACTAGTTATACCTGCAACACTCGAGAACACGAGTACTCTATCTATATACAATTATACATCATTCACATGTGAACACTATATCGTCACATGTCTATATTTATACATTTAGTTCATGTGCTTGTGATTTGATCTTTTGATTTATGTCCAATGTATTTATAAATAACCATGTACATATTATCTCTCTCTCCTCAAAAGGAAACAATAAATAATATATATGTCTGCCTTCATGCTGTCCCAGTGAGGTCTAGTTGTGGACAGGAACACATCGCAGAACTGGCAAAGCAATTGTCTGACATATGCAAATGATATATTAAAACGATATATAATATAGCAATAACGCCCATTACAAAGTTTTCAAGTTCTGATACTCTCATATTATATAGCAAATATGGACATGAGTTAAGACTGTTGGGTGTTATTGAATAAAAGTGAAATTTGGAATTGCATAGTCTTAAAAGTGTAAATAAGAAGCTTAGACTGATGATAATCATGGGAAGTAACCCGAAAAATCCATTAAAATATGTGTGAAGCATAGGGAAATGTGAACTTGAAAACATCATATTTTGCCCCTATATTCAGCCCGAAAAATCGTTTCGGATTCTGAAATTAGAACAGCTAGACTATATTAATATGGTGCATGGTCCCTGATATTCCCCTTTCTGATGACACCTCGGGTAATGAGAACCAGACTACTTATTAGCATATTGAATGTGCTAGTGAATCCAGGGGTGAATACCAGTAAACTATATATAAAATAACTAACTTCTAATTTTCCTTAAATTAACTTCAATAGTCTATGTTTAGCCCTAGGCAATGTCTATTGATATTGACACGACGTATTGTGCGCGAACCGTGTTACAAGCCATTATGCTTCATATATATTCCACATTGAACAAATTAATTTCATTAATTATAACAGCTTTATGAATGTATCCATGTTTCCGAGTTGTTGAATAAAACTGTTTGCCCACAATTTTGAAAGTTATTTGGAGTACCCTATTTTCCACGAAAATAAGGGTTAAACATAGGAGAAAGCCACATAACCGTTCTCAGTTCAAGGTAAAAATGAAGTTTTTTCGTCAATATATATCTTTTTGAGGCTAGTATATACCCAGATGCCAAATAACAATTTCATAATGAATACTATGCAATCTTTGGAATATTTGGCATAAAAATAAAACGATTAAGGTTAGAATTTTGTCTCGTTGCTAGGGTAATTTAAATGTGTAGCAACGGTTGTTATGGGCAATATCTTTGGCAACATAACCAACGTGAGAGGCACTAGTGGGGAATCTTTAATGTCAAGTTCTGGCATCTAAGCCCTTTCACAAGAACATTTTATAAAAAATGATTTTGAGTTCGATTTATGCAAATTGAGCACATCCCATTTGACCTTGACCTTTGACCTAGATAGAGGTGACTAGAAAATTGCCAACAATGATTTAAGTTATTGTTGTATCCCAATGCACATTTTTAGCATTTTTGGCTTATTGTACTAAAAATGATTAGCAAAAATTGTTCTAGCCACGTTTTCTCTGACCTGCCTGCTGCTATTAGAGCCTAAATGAGGGAATGAATACAAAATAAATACATAAATAAATAAATGAATGTACACAAAGTGGAATAAAACATTTCTTTTTGTTTGAGAATATTGCCAATTGATTGAAAGAATTTAGGATTTCTGAACATGGATGCATATATATCAGGTCTTATATAATACTTAATCTTATAGATTAATACCCCTACCCCAATAATACTTAATCATATAGATTAATTTACTCCGCCCCCAATAATACCCCCACCCCAATAATACTTAATCTTATAGATGAATACCCCACCCCCAATAATACCACACCCCCAATAATACTTCATCATATAGAGTAATACCCCGCCCCAATAATACTTAATCCTATAGATTAATACGCTCACTCCAAATAATACTTTATCTTATAGAAAAAACAAAAGTTTACCCCACCCCAATAATACTTAATCTTATAGAAAAATAAAAAATAAAAATTTACCCCACCCCCAATAAAAAATGACACACCCCCCCAAATAATACTTAATCTTATAGATTAATACCCCCAACCCAAATAATTACACACCCAAATAATACCCCACCCCCCAAAAATACCTTCACCCCAATAATACTTAGATTAAGTATTATTGAGGGTGTACATGGGGTAAACAAAATTCTGGGGACCTGTGGTTTCAGATACGAGAGAGAGTGAGATTTCTTAATTCACAGGTTGGTTGGTGTGGTATATTACGCCCTGTCACTAACTCGCGGCCATATTGGATCCACCAGCCCCAATTCCGTGGTTTTAGTGCTGCAGGTCAAAGTTCTGAAGTAGCATTTCCATATATGGAAGGGAAGGCACTAAAACACGGAGCCGGGGCTGCATAAATCTCTGAACCACAGCACGGGGCTGGATGAATTCATGCAATACTGCCGCGACTCAGTTATCTCGCTTATTAAAGGTACTCAATCCGATTAAACACCCCTAATTTATTATTTCTTTGGCTTCTGATGTAAAACATATTTGATTCGAGTCGAGGAACATACCCATCAAAGCTCAGAGTAATCAGATATCGATTTTTAAAGTTTGTTATTTCAATGGTTTGTGGCCCAGAAATACGTCGTAAAATTGACAGTCTCGGTCAATAATGCGGATGAAGATGGATAGCTCTAAAAACAAATGATAATAGGCCATATTTCGTTGAACAAAATGCTGATAATTAACACGTTTTTGGGGATATTTTATGCCATAGTTGACAGTGGTTAGCATTATTTTGTTGCGATTAATCGATTCTTATAACTAAAGTGTATTTTGAAGAAATGTTGTTGTTGTTGTTGTATCTTGATGATATGGGGACCCTCTGATCGGATTGAGTACCTTTAAACAAAATAATTCTCGGGAAAAGTTAATTATTTTCGCCGTTTCATGACTACTGGTATTTGAACCAGAATAAATTATGATATCATAGGGATATTAGACTTCATACTATTTTCAGTAAATACACAGATCCTAAATTTTGATGATAATATTAGCATCTCGTTTATAAACGAATTGACCCGTCAGGACGACAGGTCCCCAGAATAAAAATTTACCCCTGTTGGTATTGATAGTGTATTCGAGTACCACCGCGGGGTTATTGTTCTGACGCGTGAGTATCCAGGGTATTTCATATACAGAGTAGTAAATGAGTGCAATTCATTATCGAATATTATGGAAGCTGAAACGACGGAACACTTCAATGACAGACTCGGTGTATCTATAGTCTCACCTCGAAGTGTTCCAACATTTCAGCTTCCACAATAAATTTGTTCGATTATCTAAATTTACTACCATATTGTTGAAATAATTGGTCCTCAACCATTCGGTGCGACAAAACTTCATTCGATAATTGTACCCAGGGTCCTGTTTCATGAAAGCAACTTATGACAAAGTTGGGACTTAAGATGGTCATAAGTTCAAACTTCAATCATAAGTGCGTTTCACGAACAAGGTCTTAACTTAAGATGGTCTTAACTTTGGTCTTAACTTTAAGACTGGTGTGAGGTGTCTTAAGATAATCTTAAAGTTAAGACCCACATGATAAGTGGCATATCGATCACAAATATGGCGGCCTATGTTATTTTGCAATTACGGAGATATCTGTACATTTTATGGGGTGGGCAACTCGTCGTCTGGTATACAGGGTCGTGGCTACAGAGTGAGAGGGGGTGTTCGCCTCGAAATGTCCAACTACACCCCCTTAAACAACACCAAATTCACTTTAGGTTTAAACATTCCAACTGGTACCTCAAACTTTCCAAAACCAAAGTTTGGAGAGGGCAACCCCACCCCACCGTATAACCATAGGGTTAGTTTGGTAAAAACTATTTGAGGAACATGTTCGTGCAGAAATTTCCCGACTGTTTTCAGAATCTCACGAGGACTACAACATAACAACCCTGTGTGATAGCATTACACCATCAGAGGTTTCTCTTCATATAAAACAATTGAAGAAAAACAAAGCGGGGGGCTGCGATGATATTGTAAATGAACACTTCATCAACGCTCCACCGCCTATGTCCCATGTTCTAGCCAAGCTGTTCAACGCCATAATCACACATGAATGGATTCCCACAGACATGAAGGTTGGAATAATCATTCCTTTGTTTAAAGGCGATCCAAAACCGAGGGATAATCCCGACAGTTATCGTGCAATCACCCTGTTGTCCACAATATATAAACTTTTCGAAACCATTATCATGTCACGACTCTCGCGTATTCCGACAAACTTCTCACCTCACCGCTTGCAGTTTGGTTTCCAGAAACGTATTGGGTGTAACATGACGTCTTTTGTTGTACATGAATCTATTAGCTACGCACGTGACCATGGGTCGAAGGCCTTTGTTTGCTTTCTGGACTCTCAAAAAGCCTTCGATCGTGTGTGGCATGACGGTCTGCTGTTCAAACTTAGCAGAGCCGGCTACAAAGGAAAAATTCTAAGAATCATCGCCAACATGCACAACAACTGTACCAGCCGTGTATGTTATAATGGCTGCTTATCAGAACCATTTGACATTTTACAAGGCTCCAGACAAGGATCAGTTACGTCACCTTTCTTTTATCTAGTGTTCATTGACGAACTCCTGCACACTCTTGAGCAGTCCGACCAAGGTCTCCAGATGGGTCATATAAACTGCACTTCTCCCACTACTGCTGACGATATATGTTTAATGTCAATTCACAAGGCCGGTCTCGAAAGGCTAATCGACATTTGTGATTCATACAGCAAAAGATGGCGTTTTACGTTCTCTCAAACAAAAAGCGTTGTGGTCGTATTCAACGAGACACGCTATCAACATGAATCCAACAAACACAGGACATGGTCCCTCGGATCGAGAGATCTTATGGAGACTACCGAATGTCGCCACCATGGCATCATCCAGCACAAATTCACACATAGTACATGTCGAGCAGAAGATATAGCAAATACCATGCGCAAAACATACTTCTCAATAGCTGGTAGGAAAAGTCTCAAGCTATGCAGCCCACTCACGATGTCAAATCTTCTTCAGAGCATCGTTCTACCAAAAGCTTTATATGGCGCAGAACTTCTCAACACACCGAGCAAAGAAGCAATGTATACTATCAAAAAATCTTTCCGAACCTGCTCGAAACACATGCAAAATCTTCCTCGCAGAGCAAACACAAACCTATCCAACGGACTTCTTGGACTTCTACCTGTAAAACACCAGCTACATGTTCGGAAACTTTTATTTCTGGGAGACCTCATTCATTTACCCACGACACACGACACCCCTCTCAGAATATTCCTGTACAAAATATATCAACTACAACTTTTCAATATCCCAGCAACAGGGCTTGCTGCTGACATCACTGACATCATTTAATTGTACAATCTCGAGTCGTACTTGAGCAATTTTCTCAAGGAAGGATGTTTTCCGACTAAACCCTGTTGGAAAAGTATCGTCAAAACAGCTGTGCGTGACCATTACTCTGATGAATGGATAACATCAGTCTCCGAGGACACACAGTTACGCCGTCTAGTCTCGGCCCACAGCGATCCCCTCTCTTCCTGGAGCATCTGGAGACTCCTTGTTGAGAACCCACGCCAGTCAGCAGAATTGAGGAACCTCGCTATTCTTTGTAACAAAACAACGTTCAAAAACAACTCTGTGTGCTCAGCTTGTAGAGCAATCTATAACGAAGAGATGGCGCACATCACAAATTCGTGTACCTCCCCGGCAATGGTTCAACTACGTTACATCTTCTGGTGTGGTATCTTGGACCATTACGGAATCGATGTCTTCGTGTTCATGGATTCCCTGGAACCAAATCGTCTTCACGAATTCTTTCTAGGGGGCACTGCATTTGACCCACCACCGGAGAAGAATAGGAGCCTCGTTACCCCCACATCTAAAAATAGAATCTTTGGGGTCTAAAATTGGTTGTACTAAAATATTCTTAAAATATCAAAAACCCAAAAATTATTTTTCCAAAAAAAAAATTTCAAAACTTCCAAAAATTATTTTTTCCAAAAAATTTCAAAATCCCAAAACTTCCAAAAAATTTTAAAACCCCAAAATTTCAAAAGAAAAAATTTCAAAACCCTCAAAATTATTTCTCCAAAAAAAGTTTAAATAAAAAATTTATAACGAGTTTTCGGTTTCTGATAATCTCGATATTAAAAAAATGTCGAATGTTAAATTATTTGCGCGTAATATCTTTCGTTATTTTTTTTGTTCAACCAATGTTTCAATGTATTTATTAATCGATGTTTAGAAATAGCTTTATTGGACATTGTGACCATCGATATGAATGCATACATTCCAGTGTTTTATCGGACGCATTTCATATAATTGTCATACCTGAAAATAGACACCATTACTTTTACATAAATAATAAAGAGCGTTTATTCTTTACACTCTCTCTATCCCATATGACAGGTGTGTATTATCGTGAATTATTGGAAGTATTGAGATGTACTATGTTGAATCACTAACGGTCGAAAATTGTAATGTGAAATTACAACCCTGCAGAATGAATTGTCATATTCGCTGTACACGCAATCACACACGCGACATTGGTGGTAACAATGTGTCTTTCACACCTTTGCTTTACCAAATGAATTATATTATTTCCCCGGTCACAGTTATATGCTATTCAGAAAACATATCGATTTAATGTCTGAACAAACGGGTTAGTATCAATTAAGGTTGATAAACTGTGTCATTCACACGATAATTAGTTAGCCAAAACATGCATACATATTACGTCCAGGACACTCAATTATAGACATTGCTTTGATGACATTGTTATAACAACATTACGTAATAACCACTTATCGCCCCACATTCATACTTACGCTTTGGATATTTTATCAGTTTATCACGTGATCACTAAATGTGGCAATCGGGTATCCTCCGATGCCTGCAATATATTATTTATAATAATTGGACTCATTGATCTCACGTGAATAATACTCTTAGTTGTTCCAATAAAATAGTTATCAAATTCGATCACCAATAGATTTGACTGTGGAATGTAATGACCTTTAACTTATTTATCGATCTAAAGGGACACTCATTATGAATGAATGTTAACAATACAAGCGCACGAATGAAGAGCGTTGAACATATACGAAATTACTACACGAATGAATTGAACCTTGAAATTTATATTTCACATCTTACCAACAACAGCTACAGACATAATCATAGTATTATACTGTCTTGCATGTACGCACGCTATGACATCATTAAAGGCGGACAATCCACTCACGGTGTGACAACAGATACGGACATAGGCATAGTGTTATACAGTCTTATATGTACCCACGCTATGACACCATTAACGTACATTGGATGTTAGGTCTATGACTCTTGAGTATGCACCAATCAATGAGCAAATGAGCAAAAAAATGAGCAAATGAGCAAATAAATGAGCAAATGAGCAAGAAAATGAGTAAATGAGCAAGAAAATGAGCAAATGAGCAAGAAAATGAGCAAATGAGCAATAAAAATGAGCAAATGAGCAAAAAAATGAGCAAATGAGCAAGAAAATGAGCAAATGAGCAAGAAAATGAGCAAATGAGCAATAAAAATGAGCAAATGAGCATAAAAATGAGCAAATGAGCAAGAAAATGAGCAAATGAGCAAGAAAATGAGCAAATGAGCAATAAAAATGAGCAAATGAGCAAAAAAATTAGCAAATGAGCAAGAAAATGAGCAAATGAGCAATAAAAATGAGCAAATGAGCAAATAAATGAGCAAATGAGCAAAAAAATGAGCAATAAAATGAGCAAATGAGCAATAAAAATGAGCAAATGAGCAAAAAAATGGGCATACCTGTATGTAGGCCTACCAGTGGATGAATAGTCTGCCGGAGAAGTACTGTGTAGACAGGTCTTGTCGGCAAGAGAGTCAGACGATAAGTGAAGGCTCGGCTATTAAAACATAGTAATGCGATAGCGAACATCAAACGAGTCTGCGCACGCATATCTGTCAAAGGATACAATGGCAGTCATTGGTCAATTTATCCCCGGTGTCAGCTCAGTACCCAATCGGGACGAAGCCGAAGGTCAAATCATTTTTTTTTGCTCATTATAGTACGTCACTTGGACATTTTATCAGTTTATCACGTGATCACTAAATGTGGCAATCGGGTATCCACCGATGCCTGCAATTTATTATTTATAATAATTGGACTCATTGATCTCACGTAAATAATACTCTTAGTTGTTCCAATAAAATAGTTATCAAATTCGATCACCAATAGATTTGACTGTGGAATATAATGACCTTTAACTTATTTATCGATCTATGTTAGAACATGGTCTTAACAAAAAACTTGACCATAACAAAAATTACCTTACATTTATGCATGAATCTAATTAGACCATACGTAAATATTGTCAGCTTATCGTCTGATGAGCAAATCCGATGTTTATCAAAAATAGTACAACTTCCAGTTGGTAATTACTCTTACGAATGAAGAGCGTTGAACATATACGAAATTACTACACGAATGAACTGAAATTTATATTTTCACATCTTACCAACAACAGATACAGACATAGTCATAGTGTTATACTATCTTACATGTACCCATGCTATGACATCATTCGAAGGGGCAATACACTCAAGGAGTTAAAGTGACACGAAACAAGGGACGTGATGTAATATTGGTGTTTGAATCTTAAAGGAACACAAGACACTCTAAAGGGACACTCATTATGAATGAATGTTAACAATACAAGCGCACGAATGAAGAGCGTTGAACATATACAAAATTACTACACGAATGAATTGAACCTTGAAATTTATATTTCACATCTTACCAACAACAGCTTCATGCATTATCATAGGGTTATACTGTCTTGCATATACACACCGCTATGACATCATTAAAGGCGGACAATCCACTCACGGTGTGACAACAGATACAGACATAGGCATAGTGTTATACAGTCTTCTATGTACCAATGCTATGACATAATTAAAGGGGGATAATACACGCACGGTGTGGAATGTTAAAGTGACACGCGGTAAGGGACGTGATGTAATATTGGTGAAACCCCCTCCCCACTTATAGATATATAACGAAGACGAGAATAACATGTTGATGAAGTTTATTGAAATTTAATCATTGTCTGAATCTTCGACCGTTAGATTTACTTCTAAGAGTTTCTTGAATTTTCTCATCGCTTCATCTGCAGCCCATTCATTATTATATCCGTGTTTGGTCAGTTTGACCATTTTCTTCATGATCATGGTATGTATGCGTGATGTTTTCAATCGATACTGGTATTCTATTAATCGTCTATAACTTTTGAGAAACAGAGCAAACTCTGTGTCGATGGTATCCTCTTTTCCCGACATGCTCTCATCTCCCGAAATGCTCTCTTCTTCTTTCACATCATTGGTGACGCGTTTCATCATACTTTTGAATGTGTCCATCTCGTTGACACATCGCGCAGCTTTCTTAAGACCGAATACCGTTCTACTACCGACGCCATTACCATCTTCTGAATCTGATAGCGTTCCACGTTCATCTTCATCTGAATCTAGAACCGCTTCGTCAGATTCATCGGTATCTTCTCCGAAGAGAGTTGGTTTTGTCTCGGACATAACTCCGTGTTTAATCTGTTTATGTCTTTGTAGATTGTAGTTCGTCGATAAAATAATGCCACATAAATCACACCCGTGCATTATCGCGAATTATTGGAAGAACCATCACTCTTATAAGTAGCGATAAAAAGAGAGAATAAGGTGCGGTATACAACCGTCGCTCTAAGAGTACGTTCGTCCCGGGGCTAGGGTATAGATATTTGACCGCCGGTGATTCAATTAATGCCAATTTATCAGTATGGTACTCTATGTATTCATTCATGATTTGGCTAATCGTATGACACTGGTCTTTTCATTTTCTTCTTATTATTAGACAAACCTCCATCAGACACTCTCTTGTTGGTTTGTTTGGACGCTTTACGTGTGTTTGTCAACTTATTTGCTGCAACTTCAGCCTTAGCCATTTCAATCGCTTGAGCGATGGGTGTCACCACGTTAATAAGTGGTTTTAGAACGTCTTCTTCACTATCACTATTTTTAGTTCTGTCAATAAAGTATCGACCCTGATTATCTGGTATTAACTTCCCATCAACCATATCTCTGAAATGTTTTCTCCACATTTCAAGATCTGCTGGAATATACGGGATCGACATGTTTCTTCAAAATGTACAAGTCACTCTTTTTTCTGCATTTTATTTTAGAAAGTTTATCGCCTCTTATAAAAATCGATTATTGCATCTAAAAATAGAATCTTTGGGTCTAAAATTGGTTGTACTAAAATATTCCCAAAAACCCAAAACTTCAAAAGTTTCAAAAAACTTCAAAAATTTCAAAAAACTTCAAAAATTTCAAAAACTTCAAAAATTTCAAAAATTTCAAAAACTTCAAAAAACTTCAAAAATTTCAAAAACTTCAAAAATAAGACCCCGCCGGCGGCGGACCCCGGCGGCGGCGGCGGCGGCACCGCCGGCGGCGCCAGTTGTTGTTGTTGTTGTTGTTGTTGGTGGTGGTGGTGGTGTTGTTGTTGTTGTTGTTGTTGTTGTTGTTGTTGTTGTTGTTGTTGTTGTTGTTGTTGTTGTGGCGGCGGCGGCGGCGGCGGCGGCGGCGGCGGCGGCGGCGGCATTGAGGTATTTTACTGCGGCGGCGCCGCCGCCACCGCCGCCGGGGTCCGCCGCCGGCGGACCCCGCAGTAAAATACTGCAATGCCGCCGCCGCCGTCGCCGCCGCCGCCACAACAACAACAACAACAACAACAACACCACCACCAACAACAACAACAACAACAACAACTGGCGCCGCCGGCGGTGCCGCCGCCGCCGCCGGGGTCCGCCGCCGGCGGGGTCTTATTTTTGAAGTTTTTGAAATTTTTGAAGTTTTTGAAATTTTTGAAGTTTTTGAAATTTTTGAAGTTTTTTGAAATTTTTGAAGTTTTGGGTTTTTGGGAATAATTTAGTACAACCAATTTTAGACCCAAAGATTCTATTTTTAGATGCAATAATCGATTTTTATAAGAGGCGATAAACTTTCTAAAATAAAATGCAGAAAAAAGAGTGACTTGTACATTTTGAAGAAACATGTCGATCCCGTATATTCCAGCAGATCTTGAAATGTGGAGAAAACATTTCAGAGATATGGTTGATGGGAAGTTAATACCAGATAATCAGGGTCGATACTTTATTGACAGAACTAAAAATAGTGATAGTGAAGAAGACGTTCTAAAACCACTTATTAACGTGGTGACACCCATCGCTCAAGCGATTGAAATGGCTAAGGCTGAAGTTGCAGCAAATAAGTTGACAAACACACGTAAAGCGTCCAAACAAACCAACAAGAGAGTGTCTGATGGAGGTTTGTCTAATAATAAGAAGAAAATGAAAAGACCAGTGTCATACGATTAGCCAAATCATGAATGAATACATAGAGTACCATACTGATAAATTGGCATTAATTGAATCACCGGCGGTCAAATATCTATACCCTAGCCCCGGGACGAACGTACTCTTAGAGCGACGGTTGTATACCGCACCTTATTCTCTCTTTTTATCGCTACTTATAAGAGTGATGGTTCTTCCAATAATTCGCGATAATGCACGGGTGTGATTTATGTGGCATTATTTTATCGACGAACTACAATCTACAAAGACATAAACAGATTAAACACGGAGTTATGTCCGAGACAAAACCAACTCTCTTCGGAGAAGATACCGATGAATCTGACGAAGCGGTTCTAGATTCAGATGAAGATGAACGTGGAACGCTATCAGATTCAGAAGATGGTAATGGCGTCGGTAGTAGAACGGTATTCGGTCTTAAGAAAGCTGCGCGATGTGTCAACGAGATGGACACATTCAAAAGTATGATGAAACGCGTCACCAATGATGTGAAAGAAGAAGAGAGCATTTCGGGAGATGAGAGCATGTCGGGAAAAGAGGATACCATCGACACAGAGTTTGCTCTGTTTCTCAAAAGTTATAGACGATTAATAGAATACCAGTATCGATTGAAAACATCACGCATACATACCATGATCATGAAGAAAATGGTCAAACTGACCAAACACGGATATAATAATGAATGGGCTGCAGATGAAGCGATGAGAAAATTCAAGAAACTCTTAGAAGTAAATCTAACGGTCGAAGATTCAGACAATGATTAAATTTCAATAAACTTCATCAACATGTTATTCTCGTCTTCGTTATATATCTATAAGTGGGGAGGGGGTTTCACCAATATTACATCACGTCCCTTACCGCGTGTCACTTTAACATTCCACACCGTGCGTGTATTATCCCCCTTTAATTATGTCATAGCATTGGTACATAGAAGACTGTATAACACTATGCCTATGTCTGTATCTGTTGTCACACCGTGAGTGGATTGTCCGCCTTTAATGATGTCATAGCGTGTGTATATGCAAGACAGTATAACCCTATGATAATGCATGTAGCTGTTGTTGGTAAGATGTGAAATATAAATTTCAAGGTTTAATTCATTCGTGTAGTAATTTTGTATATGTTCAACGCTCTTCATTCGTGCGCTTGTATTGTTAACATTCATTCATAATGAGTGTCCCTTTAGAGTGTCTTGTGTTCCTTTAAGATTCAAACACCAATATTACATCACGTCCCTTGTTTCGTGTCACTTTAACTCCTTGAGTGTATTGCCCCTTCGAATGATGTCATAGCATGGGTACATGTAAGATAGTATAACACTATGACTATGTCTGTATCTGTTGTTGGTAAGATGTGAAAATATAAATTTCAGTTCATTCGTGTAGTAATTTCGTATATGTTCAACGCTCTTCATTCGTAAGAGTAATTACCAACTGGAAGTTGTACTATTTTTGATAAACATCGGATTTGCTCATCAGACGATAAGCTGACAATATTTACGTATGGTCTAATTAGATTCATGCATAAATGTAAGGTAATTTTTGTTATGGTCAAGTTTTTTGTTAAGACCATGTTCTAACATAGATCGATAAATAAGTTAAAGGTCATTATATTCCACAGTCAAATCTATTGGTGATCGAATTTGATAACTATTTTATTGGAACAACTAAGAGTATTATTTACGTGAGATCAATGAGTCCAATTATTATAAATAATAAATTGCAGGCATCGGTGGATACCCGATTGCCACATTTAGTGATCACGTGATAAACTGATAAAATGTCCAAGTGACGTACTATAATGAGCAAAAAAAAATGAGTTGACCTTCGGCTTCGTCCCGATTGGGTACTGAGCTGACACCGGGGATAAATTGACCAATGACTGCCATTGTATCCTTTGACAGATATGCGTGCGCAGACTCGTTTGATGTTCGCTATCGCATTACTATGTTTTAATAGCCGAGCCTTCACTTATCGTCTGACTCTCTTGCCGACAAGACCTGTCTACACAGTACTTCTCCGGCAGACTATTCATCCACTGGTAGGCCTACATACAGGTATGCCCATTTTTTTGCTCATTTGCTCATTTTTATTGCTCATTTGCTCATTTTATTGCTCATTTTTTTGCTCATTTGCTCATTTTTTTGCTCATTTGCTCATTTATTTGCTCATTTGCTCATTTTTATTGCTCATTTGCTCATTTTCTTGCTCATTTGCTAATTTTTTTGCTCATTTGCTCATTTTTATTGCTCATTCGCTCATTTTCTTGCTCATTTGCTCATTTTCTTGCTCATTTGCTCATTTTTATGCTCATTTGCTCATTTTTATTGCTCATTTGCTCATTTTCTTGCTCATTTGCTCATTTTCTTGCTCATTTGCTCATTTTTTTGCTCATTTGCTCATTTTTATTGCTCATTTGCTCATTTTCTTGCTCATTTGCTCATTTTCTTGCTCATTTACTCATTTTCTCGCTCATTTGCTCATTTTTTTGCTCATTTGCTCATTTTTTTGCTCATTTGCTCATTGATTGGTGCATACTCAAGAGTCATAGACCTAACATCCAATGTACGTTAATGGTGTCATAGCGTGGGTACATAGAAGACTGTATAACACTATGCCTATGTCCGTATCTGTTGTCACACCGTGAGTGGATTGTCCGCCTTTAATGATGTCATAGCGTGCGTACATGCAAGACAGTATAATACTATGATTATGTCTGTAGCTGTTGTTGGTAAGATGTGAAATATAAATTTCAAGGTTCAATTCATTCGTGTAGTAATTTCGTATATGTTCAACGCTCTTCATTCGTGCGCTTGTATTGTTAACATTCATTCATAATGAGTGTCCCTTTAGATCGATAAATAAGTTAAAGGTCATTACATTCCACAGTCAAATCTATTGGTGATCGAATTTGATAACTATTTTATTGGAACAACTAAGAGTATTATTCACGTGAGATCAATGAGTCCAATTATTATAAATAATATATTGCAGGCATCGGAGGATACCCGATTGCCACATTTAGTGATCACGTGATAAACTGATAAAATATCCAAAGCGTAAGTATGAATGTGGGGCGATAAGTGGTTATTACGTAATGTTGTTATAACAATGTCATCAAAGCAATGTCTATAATTGAGTGTCCTGGACGTAATATGTATGCATGTTTTGGCTAACTAATTATCGTGTGAATGACACAGTTTATCAACCTTAATTGATACTAACCCGTTTGTTCAGACATTAAATCGATATGTTTTCTGAATAGCATATAACTGTGACCGGGGAAATAATATAATTCATTTGGTAAAGCAAAGGTGTGAAAGACACATTGTTACCACCAATGTCGCGTGTGTGATTGCGTGTACAGCGAATATGACAATTCATTCTGGAGGGTTGTAATTTCACATTACAATTTTCGACCGTTAGTGATTCAACATAGTACATCTCAATACTTCCAATAATTCACGATAATACACACCTGTCATATGGGATAGAGAGAGTGTAAAGAATAAACGCTCTTTATTATTTATGTAAAAGTAATGGTGTCTATTTTCAGGTATGACAATTATATGAACTGCGTCCGATAAAACACTGGAATGTATGCATTCATATCGATGGTCACAATGTCCAATAAAGCTATTTCTAAACATCGATTAATAAATACATTGAAACATTGGTTGAACAAAAAAAATAACGAAAGATATTACGCGCAAATAATTTAACATTCGACATTTTTTTAATATCGAGATTATCAGAAACCGAAAACTCGTTATAAATTTTTTATTTAAACTTTTTTTGGAGAAATAATTTTGAGGGTTTTGAAATTTTTTCTTTTGAAATTTTGGGGTTTTAAAATTTTTTGGAAGTTTTGGGATTTTGAAATTTTGTGGAAGTTTTGAAATTTTTTTTTTGGAAAAATAATTTTTGGGTTTTTGATATTTTGGGAATATTTTAGTACAACCAATTTTAGACCCCAAAGATTCTATTTTTAGATGTGGGGGTAACGAGGCTCCTATTCTTCTCACCGGTCGTAGAACTCTGTTGGGACAAAATTTTGATATTCGCGGCACAGTTTCTCATCCGGGTATGTCGGTTCATCAAACAAATTGTATAAAATGACGGAGTTCGCGTTCTCCGATGAAAGATTATTTGTTTTGTGACAGTAACCACTAGCGTGTGAGAATGAAATAAGACAAATACATTTATCTCTCTTCCACGAAGCCACTTGCGTGTGGGATAGACATCATACTATTTGTATCTTTATAACTATCTTCTCTTTCTCTCTTTCTCAATACCACTCCCTCTCTCTGCACTCAGTGTCACTCCAGCACTATCCAGCTCTCTCTATTTTCGGTTTTCGCAATGTATATATCCTAATTTATTGTATATAATGTGTTATCGGATCTAGATACTTATGAATACTGTGTAACACTATGTATGCTCTTCAGTAATGGAGGTGTTAAACACATATACTAAAACACGGAGCCGGGGCTGCATAAATCTCTGAACCACAGCACGGGGTTGGATGAATTCATGGTCATAAGTTCAAACTTCAATCATAAGTGCGTTTCACGAACGGGGTCTTAATTTAAGATGGTCTTAACTTTGGTCTTAACTTTAAGACTGGTGTGAGGTGTCTTAAGATAATCTTAATATCTTAATATCGATCACAAATATGGCGGCCTATGTTATTTTGCAATTACGGAGATATCTGTACATTTTATGGGGTGGGCAACTCGTCGTCTGGTATACAGGGTCGTGGCTACAGAGTGAGAGGGGGTGTTCGCCTCGAAATGTCCAACTACACCCCCTTAAACAACACCAAATTCACTTTAGGTTTAAACATTCCAACTGGTACCTCAAACTTTCCAAAACCAAAGTTTGGAGAGGGCAACCCCACCCCACCGTATAACCATAGGGTTAGTTTGGTAAAAACTATTCAGAGCACAGGCTTATCATCAGTGACGTGGCGAATGGGGTTTGTGTGTTGTCTACCCCCCCCCCCACACACACACTTTGGGCAAAATGTTTAGCAATTGGAAATTTCATGCCTGACAACAACATTAATCGTACACTATATATAGGTTTCAATTGTTTGAATTTCTAACTAGTAAAGGAATGTGTTGTTTTAGACAAACAGCAGCAACCGAAATGGCAATCAATTGGAAAATCACAAACTTTAGGGGAGTCAGCTTAGAAATTTAGAACTGTTGGAACATTTGAGATACCAATTGGAAAGTTTAAATCCAACGGGTGGGGTTGACATGGCATTTCGCGAACATGGAAGTTTGGCCCGGTTCAATTAAGGGGCGAGTGCAGTTGGAAATTGCACGATGTACCCCCCCCCCCCCACCAACTAGCCAATCCCGAGCATCATCGAATGTAGGATATAGTCAATTATCAGCTGTGTATGTGACCTATAGATAATATATATTATAAAATTGTATTACCCAAGAATTATGGCCAAGCTCAAAGCTCAGTCTCCTCTATGTTATTCCATATGTGTGTGGGGAGATGGGGTAAAATGAGATCAATTAATGTATATATATAGGAAAGGTAACACAAACGCTCTTTATCAAAATATGTTTTAGAAAAAGTGACAATTTCCCATATGTCGTGATTTTCAAGGCTGTCCAAATTTTTGTCATGTTTTTTTTTGGCAGGGGTGGGATGACCATTGTACAGCATACTGTATATATATATATGTGATATACACACCCGTAACGATGACACCCCTTAATGCGAGTGTGCTAATGGAAACGTAGTTATATATATATCCATGGTATGACAACCGCATAAAACATATGCATAAAAATAATAAAAAAGTTACTCTAACAAATATTTTTCATTTCCCTCTGAATCGAAAATGACCTATGTGTGTCCTGATGACATCGCCGATTTTGATTATTGCTACACGTAGAGAGCGATGGTCGATAATACACGTGTTATGTCGGCTCACATAAAAAAAATCTCCGCCTGAGCATTGCTCTCAGTGGATTAACTCGGCGTAAATGCATGGTCGCAATCATGCATCGATCCATATAATTATATTGTCTTATTTCTGACACTGCCACTCACCAGTAAACGCAAAGCTCGTCATTTTAAGAGCCTGTGATGTACTCATGTTCGAATTTACATCGTGGAACCCATGCAAGTCTAAGATCCATATAAGAATATAAGGCCACTGACTATAGCCAGTAAGATACATGCGCTGATTCGCCCACACCCACCCAGCCGCTATCCAGCATCCCTGTCACACAATAATGTCAACTCGGACTCGGCTCTTTCTCGATAACCTCTCAATGCCGTACATACAGATTGCACAAGCCCACATTTTTTTTGTTCCGGACTGTAGAAAATTGTCGATAACCAGTCTAAATGAGCGGGAACTTAACTTACTACTTAAGTTGGACTTAATCTTGTTTTGTGAAACGCGTTCTTGAAACGGAAAAGTTACATCATAAGATCCACCTTAGATCTTAGATTAAGTCCATCTTAAGATAATCTTATGACATTGCTTCATGAAACAGGGCCCTGGTGTCCTCTATTGTCTTCTAACAATGAACCGGCGTTTAAAGAGTCTATAATTCTATGTCTCGATCATGTCGCCCAGTCGTGCAGGGACATGGCGACAAGTGAGGGTTTGGGGAGGGGGTGTTTTCATACCTAACGCAACATTAGTTGGAAATTTCACATTACCAATAGGATAAAATTGTTCTTATAATTTGATTTTCCAACAATTAAATAGTGGGGAATTTGTTGTTTTTAGACCAACATTTGCATATTATCATACTTTTGGTAATTGTTTTACTGAAATGGCCATCAGTTAAGGGGGATGTGAGGCTGGAAATTTCCAACACAAGTCTTGGAAATCTTCTGTGCTGGTCCCACTCCGTGGCCAGTAAAAACAGCAAATTAATTGAAGAAAACATTATTTTCCTAATTTTCAGAAATGTTATCAAAATTGTGGACTGAAATGGTCATCAGTAATTGGGAATTTCGGAAATCTTCCAACATTAGTGGGTTGTCAGGTTGGAAATTTCCAACAATTGGAAAGCTTGAGGCCGTTCTAGGTGCTAGGGTTTTGCGATTTTAATGTTCATGCATATTTTAAAATTAATTTTGCTCACACCGGGCTACTATGCAATAAACGCTCTTTATTGTTCCATGCTCAATAAAAGTCGGGAACCGAATGTTTAATAATCTATGAATTGAGTTATTATTGTTTGTGGTTTTATGGAGTTGATGGTCGTTTCAGCGACTATATGTCATGCATGGCGTTGTCAGTTTTATGGGTGGAGGAAAGACCACTAGAGGTTAACGTCACTGGTTAACGTCACTACGTCACTGGTTAACGTCACTGGGAAATCACCCCAATGCTCCGATCCCAGAAAATAAATTGACAACTTGCCCAAGAACACCAAATCTGGTTACCTTAATTCCTTGTACATGGACCAATAATCGGCGCACATCAATATTAGAACCTGCTTCGCCCTCGCTGCACAGCATATTTGAGACTATATGCCGTGGACAGACGCACCACATTAGCGATGACATAGTAGTTGTGAGATCTTATTATGGTGGAGTTTGGTGACAATTGGTCGTCATAATTATTATGATATAGCTAGCACACAGGTCCCCCAGAACAAAAATTGACCCACCCCAATAGTACTTAATCCTATAGAAAGGTATCTAACTTGGCCGGGCCTAATTTTTTATCATTTTTTCAAAGTCCACAAACAGGTTCAAAATACACATAAATATTTTTTGTTACATAAATGCCTCATAAATAGGTAGAAAGATATTTTATTACTCTTCAATCTGATGTATCCCGTGTAAAAATTGGTTCAGAAAAGATCCGGTTATGAGCACAGGTCTGACGTAAACCGGCTGTAAAATCTCACTCGTTCGAGGAGGTGTCCGCTGCTAAACTGTATCAATGAGTCGGATTTTTACACCGATTGCGCTTCAAAAACGCACCCAACTGTAAGTAGTTGAAAACTGGAGACGAGACAGAGGGACCGCAGACAGTGTCAGAATTTAGAAGGAGATCAGAAAGTACAGAGTGTGCGGTGTAATGTGGAATGTGACATAAACTGGGTTATAAACAGAAAATAAATTCATAATGTGACATAAAAATGGTTATAAATACAAAATAAATTCATAAATGTGACTATAGTATGGAATCCTATTACGGCCACTTGCTAATGGCGCTTTCGGCGCACCTATAGGCTATAAATACAAACTAAATTCGTTTTGTTATTGCATACTATGATTAATTGTCGAAATCGTCGAAGGCTGACCCTCACTTCTCTTAGCATTTTTTAAACCATGATTATTACGACAACGTAATTACAAATTAAATTTAACCCTTTACCCAACAAACCGGCCAAAACCGGCCAAATAAAGCTTCAACAGCCTAAAATATCTTCGGTCTGTCTCAATAGAACCATACAAATATGGATATCATTGGAACCGGCTCCTTGACCACATTGTGATAGTTACAGTTATGCCCTGTGCCAATGCATTCTCTTATATATGCGAGTAAACCATAGGTCGCCTCGCATATATAAGAGAATGCATTGGCCTAAAAAAAAAAAATTCTTACATTCTTTAACAATTTTAGAATTTTTAATGTGCTAAGCCAATGCATTCTCTTATATATGCGAGGCAACCTATGGTCGACTCGCATATATAAGAGAATGCATTGGCACAGGGCCCTTCTGTTATTGCATGCTATGATTGATTTATTTATTCTAAAGTCACATAACAGTGAAACAAGCAAAACGTGAATATACACTATGCACAAACATTTGCTTATCCCGTTAATTATTGTTCATTCCATTTTGGATGGATACACACATGCATGTAACCTATGTAAATATCGTGAATTTGGCATTTTACATGGATCACACAGACATGTAATATGTGTCCGCTGACAACCCAATCATTGCGGCTATGTTTGACCAGAATGAGTCTAGCTCTAAACGTGCAGAGGGCTGTTGACTTTGACGAAGTCGTCAGGCCGTTTAAAATAATTGTTCGCGCGATAACACAATTGGTGGATGTTCTGTTTAAATCATTTTCAGTCTTCTCTTGATTTTGATACCAGTGATGGCCTCAGGATTTCCCCAACGCAGGGGCTATGATCCTCAACATTGGGGCTATATTACCCCGTAAGCTACGGGACTGACTATTTCCTCGACGGGGGTGGGGGGCATGCAGCACCCTGAGCCCTGACCCCCTGCAGCCACTCCTGATTTATAAATATTGTAGTTGACAGTCATGTCTATCGTGTCTGTTTGCTACGTGTGACTAATCTAATATGCAGCAATTTATTCTATTCACATAATTATGAACATATTATTACAGCTTTAAATTTCAAGATACAGAAGCACCCCATGTATCCGGACATGCTCGTAGCGGAATAAGCACATTGCCCGCGATTTGCTCACCGTTCACGGTTTTCGTAAGTTATTTCATAAAAACACGGTTTATTTTACCTTGATTTGTTTTAACGTTAACAGCGATAATCGGTCTACAGAAATGAGCGGTTGTGGTTTCCGCAATTTGCATATTACTGTTCGATAATCGGGTTTTATACGAAAATTATGACCTGAAATACTTACTCGATATAAGTTTTATCAAATTTTAATGAATCCTTGCATTGACACATTAAATAACATACAGTCTCTCCAAGTATGATATCTTAGCTTCAAAATGAACTGGACATGTTTGCGATGTCAATCATATTAGTACCCGAAAAATTAGTTTTCCATGGAGGCACTCACTCGATTTTGGGGCATGTCTATAGCAAACGTGAAAATTGCTATGATGTGCTCGTAGCATCGGGTGACATGCTCGTAGCATTATATAAAATAAGTGAATATGCGACAGAATCACACTTTTGTCAACTAAAAAGTGCGTCTAGATAGTGCTAGAATATACATATATCACATGAATGACATGGTATATTGTATCGCGTTCTGAAGGACATACATGTGCCAAACTTTATATAAAAAGGTAATTTGATAGTCGACAGAGGGAAAATTAAAAGTTCAACTACATATGGGGTGGTGAAAAAAATTCACATAGTACCAACATGTATGGAAAATCGTTTGATAAAAAGTGGGACCTACAATGCCACGTTGCCACTCAACAACAGTCAGAGGATTCCAAATACAAGTGCATTGTAAAAGATTGCAACAAAGCGTTCCAGTAATATCAACATTATTCGGACCACATTAACACGCATTCCGGAAGCCGACCATATATACACCTGCAATGCCTGCAAAAAAAGACTTCGGGTCGCTATAATTATAGCAGAAATTCGCACAAGAAGTCATGTGAGGATAAAGTGAGATATGTGTGTGAATTTTGCGGTTCGTCCTTTGCAAGAAACACACTGAGATTAGAGCACATCGCTGTGAAGCATGAGAAAAAAGGTCACATTTGCGAGTGTGGTGCAACCTTCGGTTACAAGTCGGGATGGGCTCGCCACAGAAAAACAACCGGACATTAAGCAACATTAAACAAACGTTGATGGTCATTAGCTTTATATATGAATGTATATTGGTCAAGTGACACAGATGCCACATTTATATAATATATCACAAATAATCACATGAATGACAGGCTATTTTGTACCACGTAAATAAATTAATCACTTCACGCGTTTACATCATTTAACGTGGCTAGTGTCCGCCACGGGAAACGCTACATTATATAAACATTCACTTTTCTCTTCGTGTCTATAAACTAGTATTAGACATTCAACTTTCCACATTCCTAATCGCACCATTGACTGTAATACATTAAATTATTCCCTTTCCAAGTTGAGCTACAGTGTCATTGACACTTTCATTTATACATATATTATATATTTTAAAAAGGAGATTGCCTCTTATTTTAGTTATCAAATACGTTTATTCATTTTAAATTTAGACAGAGTCTTTATATACATTCATTAATTTATATATTTTAAAGGCAAATACCTCATATATATTATGTTTCTCGGGTGAAAAGTAGTTTTCCGTTCTTTTAGACAAGGTGGCCACTAATCGTATTAATATATATAATGCACAATAGTAGTTTATAGTTTTATTGAAATAAATAAGTAATTGAAAGCGTTTGTTATGAACATCGCACAAGAGGGCGTAATGTTATCAGTCATCGTTTAGAAAATCCTTCCGGAAAAGTTCGTCTACAGATTGCTCAGAATAAACATTTAAACGATTAGTGGCCTCTGTGATTTTAATAGTATTTCACATTTATGTTATATGTTCAAATAAATAAAATATGTAATTGCAAAAAGTGTCTTAATGATACCGATCCACAGCTGTTAATCAAATGTTCAAAAGTATTTTCACGCGCTTATTACCCGATATTATAGACCACTCAGCCATCGAGTCAGTCGTTTTTTTATTACCGATCATGCACGTCAGCATATTCGAAACAGACGCGTGTGGAACTTCACTAATTTTGCATCTTTTCAATAAACTTTGTTGTCAAATCCCAAAAATATATTACTAATTTGCGATTTACACAATAAAATAGTGTCCACACATGAAGACGAGCATGCATGTCATTTTGAATGCCACTACTTATTTTTCATGCATTTAACCAAATGACTTTTTCGAATCGGGCTTGATTACTACTATCCACATGGTTAGCGTTGCGTTTTAGCTTTAAAAAAGGTCTAGTTGTTGAAATTATCCTAAAAGCAAATCTGCTACGAGCACATCATTATAAAATCGCTGGTGCTATAGACATGTCATACCATTGCTATAGACATACCATATTTTCTTGCTATGACCTGCATATATGGTTATTTTTTACTATGGAAAATGTAGATACATGACTGGAAATGTCGTCTATTATATTAAGGGAATATCCGCGGAAATAGCAATGTATGCAAAGACTAGATTGTCTGGGCTGTTACCACAGAAATCGTAATTTTATGTAAGAAATACAAATTTTGCGACAATTTTTGGCCTAACTTCCCGGTTAAATAGGATTAAACTGCGTCTATGTTTAAAGAAGTTTGGCGTACAGTTGGGTATATTATAGCCACAAAAAATACCACCACCGTCAACCACTGGTATGAGTTGGTTTCGGTGCAACATGTGTCTAACCGTGAACGATGTGCAAATCGCGGGCAATGTGCTTATTCCGCTACCATCATGTCTTCCGCTACGAGCATGTCCGGATGCATGGGGTGAGAAGGTGGTGTTGCTGTGTCTTCATTCGGGAAAAGGGCTGCCGTTGCCGAGTTCCCAACTACGTCACCTTTGCTCTCTTAATTTTGTTATACTGTATACGCACAATTTACAACTATGGAATATTAAAGTAAAGCATTAATTTGTTGGCGCTGTAATGGAAAATATGCATGGAAATCCCAATTGAATGTATCCGGTATCGTGCTTAAAAGAGCTCCAAATTCTGCATATTTTATTTTTGTTTTGGATGACCCTGTTTCCAAGAAATTACGAGAAACATCAACATTTCGGCATCCACGAAAGATGACATGTTTATGACTGGCCTGAAATTTCTTGATAGCAGTTACTGTCACTGGTCTCGCCCGTTGAAATGGACCGATCGCGCGCAGGCGACTAATACTATAAATGATTGGTATGACCATGTAAAATACATGGAATACCTGGGAATACATGGATTTTACATACACGTTATAATAAGAAACCTTCTTAAAGACACACCATAGGAATACACACAGCCTTTTCACGAGGCTTATATATGTTTTGAAGGGATGGGATACCATGGAATTTCTCTCTCGTAGTAGTCCAGTCAATATAGTGATTCAACCTCACACTAATTGCAACATAATTTCTGTCGGCGCTATAATGTAGAGAAACGTTCACAAAACAACATTTAAAAAGTCCCAAAAAGTCCCTCATTGCAAACATGCGATTTTTGATGACTAAAAATTTCGAAATTTCCAGTGAAAATTGTGCACAAATCGGCTCCAGGCGATTGGTAAAAGACCATAAGAATTGCAAATGTTTTGATAAAAGCGTGACATTTTGTATATAGTTATATGACACCTAACCGATCATTTTAAGATTGGGAGACAACCATACAAGACCCACCATAGCAACGGTTGCTTAAATTGACCAAGTGGTGAAATCAGATATTTCGCAAAAGTGAAACGCTCTCTATATACAACAACTAGGGCAAAAACCATTGATGCCTCCCGCTCAAAGAACAGCAGTGCTTAACATAAGATATGTCGATCGAATTTTTGAGCTGACACTTTCTGTGAGAGTGTTTGGAAAGTCACTTTTGTGTAATCGTATGCCCAGGTACGTTACTGAATCCGTTTTGTTAACTGCTATGCCATTTAGCATCCATGTGCGATTGTTGAGGCATATTTAGATTTCTCATTGAAAACAATTACCTGACATTTATGTTGGTTATAAAAAAAATCGCCATTGTTTACTGTAATGGCCACATATATCACAAATTTGTGTATGCCATATGATGAAAGCGAGAGGAAGGTCATATAATCTGTCTGAGTTGGAGAGGAGCAGGATGTTGATATCCCGCAGCCTGAAACTAATGTTCGAGTGTTCGAGCTCACTGAGCAAACTGTCTGTGTGGATGGCGTAGAAAATCGGAGCGAGGGTACTTCCCTGCCTTGTTCCCTGGTTAATAGGTACTATACGTGATGTAAGATTTTCGTGGCGTACAGTGCAGCTCACGCCAGTTAAGAATTGGTTGAATATACGCAGAAGACCACAATTAGCTCCCAGTTCAAAAAGCTTGTAGAAAAGTCAGTTGATCCAGACCGTATCAAAAGCTTTGCGTACACCAAGAAAACATGTGAAAAGACGTGAATTATTTCCCTCTGTATTCGGAATGCTTTCCTGAACTATGTAGGACGACATAAGACAGCTGATGTCTTTTTGGAAACCGTGTTGTAAAGGGTGGGTTGTTATCATTTTGGGGTGTTTCTCTCCATGCGATTCAGAACGATTCTTTCAAGTATTTTGTACATGACTGGAAGTAAGGTGGTGGCTCGGTAACTTTCGAACTTTGATTTCGACCCCCCCCCCCCATTGGACAACTACACAATAACACATAAGTTAGATTTTTTGGGAATATGTGAGAAACGAGGCTTATGTGAGAGGAACTTTGCTAAGTGTCTCTTTAAGTGATGTCCACCATATATGATGTGTTCGTAACATAATAAATCTGAGTCTGCAGCTTTGCCTCTTTTCAATGATTTTAAGACCGTTGCAAGTTATTCCATGGACACAGCGTATGTGATTATGTCATCGTATGACCCACGGTCGGGGTCATGTAAATGATTAGACACAATAGTTCATTAATATCGTTAAAGAAAGAGTTGTGTTGTGTTGTGCAGTAGATGATAAACTTCATTTTAATACCAAGTTTGCTTGTGGGCATAGCGTTATCGCTGTAAATATGCATTTCTACAGCTGTTCCACGGCCTTGATTTCGACAATTTCATGTTAGGTCAGTTGTCGACCGAATAATGCAACTTCTGGTGTCCGGTCAGTGACGGGGTTAATATGTGTGGCTAGGGCGAATATCGGCCTTTCGTTAGACACCAAAATGAGCCCTCTACGTGCTGTATTCCTCGAGATATCGGCCGTCCCACGCAATTTGAAATTCTGTCCCGCAGATTGTCGTTCTATCCCATATCCCATCCCATCCCGCAGATTGTCATGTCCCATAGGCTACCATTAGATCAGAAACTGTCTCAAGATATTCTTTGTAAAATTCGATCGAATAGTTAGTCGATGACAGATAGCCTTGGAAGATATAAAGACAGTTGTGTTATGAGAGCTGGATTTGGATTCCAATAATTCGATCATCATTGTACTCTATAGTAAATATTTACATTTGAACGTGCTTCAGACGATGTATTCTATATGGAGCGGTACGGTCGATTAACTTGCGATTTTCAGCGATGATAGTAGAAAGCGCATGCACCTGAACAAGTCCATAATATGTCTTTAAGTTACTGCACCTTTCACAGACATGATACTTATACATGATGAAAATGTCAATAAATTCTGACATAATTGACGATTTAGATAAAGAAGAAAACACAATAACCCATTTTAAAAACCAATGCACCGCCATGTTTTCTATTGTTTTTCCCTTGCGTGTCATCTTCAGAATATCCCCGCACACTTGGCATCATAGCTCCATGGGTATTACTTTAACACTAACCGGGCAATATTCGACAGTTATTGTTAAGATAATCATCGGTTATTGTTAGGATATGTCATATATATATACCCGCTAACTATAAAGGTACGTTCATAAAGTTTGCACCGTAGGAAACGATGACAGAATATGAACGGATACATGCTTATAAAATGCATCTGGACGACAGCTAACTAGACTTGAGTAGTAAAATGCCTGTACATAGCATGCAATTATCTCACAAGAATCCATCATTATAACTGTTCCCAGTCAGAACATCGAAACGTTCTCATGATTTGAGCTGGTGGAGTATGATCTCTATACGGTGTAGCCAGAGATGTTATTCTTTAACAATTTTATTATTTTTTTCTTACATTCTTTAACAATTTTTGTCATTATTTCTTACATTCTTTAACACTTTTTTATCATTTAAAAAAAAAATTCTTACATTTTTTAACAATCATTAAAATTAATATAAATTGGTTAGGCCAATGCATTCTCTTATACATGCGAGGCGACCTATGGTCGACTCGCATATATAAGAGAATGCATTGGCCTAAAAAAATCTTTTTTTGACACTTTTTACCATTTTTTCTCACATTCTGTAACAATTTTATAATTTTTAATGTGTTAAGCCAATGCATTCTCTTATATGTGCGAGGCGACCTATGGTCGACTCGCATATATAAGAGAATGCATTGGCACAGGGCCATTCTGTTGGGTAAAGGGTTAAACTATTAACGAATACACAACGAGAACGTGAAAACAAGGATTATGCCATGAATTTATGCTCACGAGTATTTTGCCATATACTTCTAAATATATATAATCATAGCACTGCGTTGAGTGTTTGTAGACTTCGACTGAACATATATACATGTAGTAATATCAAATATTATATTGGCATTTTCGCAAACATTCAGGAAGCTCCCTTCTTGAAAGTTCTCACTGGGGAGAGCATATCATTTTGGACATGGGGAACTCGATGGGGAACTGATTACGATGAATCAAATATGAACGGTACAATGTCGCAGTCAGTTCCGATGGGTCATAAAAATGGTAAGATTGCATCTCCGGCCTTATGGGGGCCCGTGAGACACTAGTTTGCATTGCATATGATATGTATACTAGCTGAAACAGGCTCTCTTTGTGAGCCTTTATTCAGAGTGGGAGGGGCCATACAGGTATTTGAATACAAACGTCAGCAGCGCTGTTACACGTGCGTACATGGAACTACATACATTTTACTTCCCATGTCGTTAGCTTTGGTAAAGATGCATTTTATATGCACATTTCTCTGCATGCCCCTTAATTGCATGTTAATTTCTATAGCATCAAAAAAGGATGTATCTGCATTCATGATAATATGCACTATTTTGACCCCACTCAGATAACCTTCTAATGCCATCATTGAAACACCATTACATTCTGGAAGGAATGTGGCCTACCAACTCAGATCGTTTTGAATATATTCAGGATTTTTCTTCTCACAAGGTTTCCCACCAAATGATCTAAGTCAAGTCATTATTCTGAACACGACAATTCGACCAGGACGCATACATGAAGCCACAAAATGAAGCTTTCCTAAAACTGACTGTACATATCTTTTAGAGTTGCAGTTTCTTTTGCCAACCAAATCTTAACCAGCCCCAAAATTTCCTGGATTCTACTCTCCGCGTGTTCTAATGTTAGTTTAGTTGTATTAACCTGGATTCTACTCTCCGCGTGTTCTAATGTTAGTTTATTTGTATTAACCTGGATTCTACTCTCCGCGTGTTCTAATGTTAGTTTAGTTGTATTAACCTGGATTCTACTCTCCGCGTGTTCTAATGTTAGTTTATTTGTATTAACCTGGATTCTACTCTCCGCGTGTTCTAATGTTAGTTTATTTGTATTAACCTGGATTCTACTCTCCGCGTGTTCTAATGTTAGTTTATTTGTATTAACCTGGATTCTACTCTCCGCGTGTTCTAATGTTAGTTTATTTGTATTAACCTGGATTCTACTCTCCGCATGTTCTAATGTTAGTTTAGTTGTATTAACCTGTATTCTACTCTCCGCGTGTTCTAATGTTAGTTTATCTGTATTAACCTGGATTCTACTCTCCGCGTGTTCTAATGTTAGTTTATTTGTATTAACCTGGATTCTACTCTCCGCGTGTTCTAATGTTAGTTTATTTGTATTAACCTGGATTCTACTCTCCGCGTGTTCTAATGTTAGTTTATTTGTATTAACCTGGATTCTACTCTCCGCGTGTTCTAATGTTAGTTTATTTGTATTAACCTGGATTCTACTCTCCGCGTGTTCTAATGTTAGTTTATTTGTATTAACCTGGATTCTACTCTCCGCATGTTCTAATGTTAGTTTAGTTGTATTAACCTGTATTCTACTCTCCGCGTGTTCTAATGTTAGTTTATCTGTATTAACCTGGATTCTACTCTCCGCGTGTTCTAATGTTAGTTTATTTGTATTAACCTGGATTCTACTCTCCGCGTGTTCTAATGTTAGTTTATTTGTATTAACCTGGATTCTACTCTCCGCGTGTTCTAATGTTAGTTTATTTGTATTAACCTGGATTCTACTCTCCGCGTGTTCTAATGTTAGTTTATTTGTATTAACCTGGATTCTACTCTCCGCGTGTTCTAATGTTAGTTTATTTGTATTAACCTGGATTCTACTCTCCGCGTGTTATAATGTTAGTTTATTTGTATTAACCTGGATTCTACTCTCCGCGTGTTCTAATGTTAGTTTATTTGTATTAACCTGGATTCTACTCTCCGCGTGTTCTAATGTTAGTTTATTCCTGGATTCTACTCTCCGCGTGTTCTAATGTTAGTTTATTCCTGGATTCTACTCTCCGCGTGTTCTAATGTTAGTTTATTCCTGGAGTCTACTCTCCGCGTGTTCTAATGTTAGTTTATTTGTATTAAACGTTATTCCCACAATACAGCATGCACTGCTGGAGGACAAGCTTTCTTACCAGATTCAATCAAACCACATCTATCTAAAACTGCCTTCATTGTTTTGAAGGCATCGATTGCGAATACCTACTGTATATATATATATATATATATATATATATATATAAATTGAAAGCATGGCTTAGAAAAACATTATTGTATTGTAACAATACAATAATGTTTTTCTAAGCCATGCTTTCAATTTATTCTTATATACAACTGTACGCATGCATCAAACAACAGCATATATATATATATATATATATATATATATATATATATATATATATTTGGTAACTGCCAGATGGCATATAAATGTTACTGTTAATCGTGGCAATGCCAGATAACGCTGTTTTTAATATATATATGGACATACACCAGTATTTTCTTAATCTGATTTCAACCAAGACAATACTGTACCATATACGCGTGGCAGTTGCTGGGTAGCTCCGCCAATAAATTCAGCAGTTGGAATTTCATGCCTGACACAATATTAGTTGAACAGTCCGATCAAAAGTCAGCCTATAGTCCAATATTAACCTATGTTAATATTAAGGTCCAATATGAACCTATTATATGTTAATATTAAGGTCCAATATGAACCTATTATAAGTTAATATTAAGGTCCAATATGAACCTATTATATGTTAATATTAAGGTCCAAGGATGTTTTGAAAAAAAAACAGGGATTTGTTCTGATAATTTGTTTGTCAAACAGTATTAAGTGTGATATTTGTTGTTTTTTTTATCGATATTCCAATTTTTGAACTGCAGTTGTAATACATTCAGTTGGGAATTGCCAACCATAGGGGTGTTACGATGGAAATTTCCAATAGTTTTAGCTACCATTTAGAAAAATCCTACCCAATGGGGTGCAAATGATAATATGGAACGTGGAAAATTTTGTTGCCACAAAAGAATCAGTTCATGCAGTGGTAAATTTTTGACTGATTTGCCAACCATGATGTTTAAGTAATGGGTGCCAATGGATTTTTTTCGAATTTAAGAAGGGTCAGTGAATTTGAATTTCTACATTGGGCACCACAGTAGAGACCTACACACGTACCGAATGGTTATCAAACAACAGCATCTCAGCTAGGGAGCTGGCCATGCCTAACTCATATTCCAACATATAAAGTTACATTATTTTGACTTTACTAAAAATGCCAACGCCCACCGTGTTCTTAATCTATTGTTAACAACATCAGCATATTAGACCAACCTGTGTTATGGTACTAAACTGTTTAAACAGTTTAGTTAAGCTGTTATAATAATTCAATCATCAACCATCATCCGCTTTGGGATTTGTGTAGGTAGTTCCAATACAATGCACACACTCCCGGTCAATAATGGCCGACACCGACCCTTGACCGATTTCGACTAAACAATTGGTATTGTTAGGGGATCCCTTGTGATTTATCAGCAACCTTGTTAGAAGTCCACAAAATCGTCTACGCTCACACTATCCACAATAAACCCGGTTATACCAAACCCTTAAAAATAATTTACCTTCCTGGATCGAAATCACATTCTCCTAAAATTTTAATTGAATCAGGAACCGCTGAAGACTTACAATCTTCTAACACCGTTCTCATTTTAATGGCAGGTAATCAGAATGAAAACACTACAAATTTTACATTGCGCAGCTCCAACACCATCATATATAAAGTGCCAGATACCATATTAAAATTACCCTCGAAGTGTTCCCCGATACGAGAACCGGGGTATATTGGGAAACACATGGTATACAATTATACGGTTATACCGGAGTACATGTATATATCTTGGGGTGTATAACCAGGGAACTCGTATCCCGGTATATAACATGCATGCTTTGCAACTACATATGTATACAGTGTGTGTTACGCCCCTCCAAAACAAAATCCAAATATAGTGATGGGTATTCGGAACGGCAAATAGTGGTCAGTCGACGAAAAACCGCATCCAATGAGTACAGCTAATAAAAGTGTCAATTACACTGTAGCTCAACTTGGAGGGGATATTTAAGAAACTATTATGCATTGCAGTTAGTGGAAGAATAAAGAATACAGAATGTTAACAGGATGATGGCGATGACGATGACGGCCATATTTTTCGACATGTATAGCCCCATCTAGATGTTACATAAAGACGCATATGAAGATGGGGATGAAGTTGGTGACAACTGATGACTGTATAGGTCGTGTGAAATCTATGGCAATGTTTTTGTATATCGAAAATCGTTCAAATTTATAATTTCTTATGAAGCATGTGATCAATCTGAAGAAAAATTGTTGGCCGAAGGGTGTGTCGTAGGGTGTGCCGAAGGGCGTGTCGTAGGGTGTGCCGAAGGCCAAGATGGTAGCCGGCGCCAGCCATGTCTTCGATCGAAAATCGCTAAAATTGGATTGCTCCTATCTAGACGTGATCCTAAACATGCCTTCATATTTTAAAAACATTTCTCTAACAAATGTGGGCTCATTATAGTAACAACATCAGTTGACATATGTTCATGTTATTGTGACCGTAACTTCAATAAAAACGCCGACCTGCCCGGTTTTCGAATTGGATCATTTTTTAGCAAGTTTCATATGCCGAATGTCAACAAACGCAGTTAGTATTTGTTCATGTTATCGAGCATTCGTGATTAAAATTCACGAAAATTAACTATGGGCTGTAACTCCGCCAAAAATATGCGGACCTGACATGTTTTCAAGATATTGTTGCGTAAGTCGCATATATATATGGGTGGGTGTGTATGTACTTGTCACGCCCACTCAGTAATCAATATTTCACTGAATCATTTATATTTTATAAGATGGACTAAATGACATCGCAGTCCTATCCGCTCCAAGAGTATAAACATATAAATACACACAACTATATATTCACCTTGTCAGCTCGGTCGGTGCCTCTCTAACCCTTCTTTGTTTATCTTGGAACGGGACAAATCTAAGTGTCGCCACTTGTGTCCCAATCCCAATTGTTGTATGTATATATAAATGTATATATGGCAATAACATATGTTTGAACTACACACGTCCATGCCAACACCCACGGGCGGCCCCCAGTTCAGTAATCAGTATACATCACTCCTTTTTAATAAACTTAGCAATAATGAAGTGGTAGTGGATACGGCTAAAATGTTTTCATTTGCACGCTACTAGTATCATCGGAAAATTAACAAGGACAACATCCGTGTTATTTGCACATCATGTCATTCGTGAAAACAGTTGTTATGAAATAAGAAGCTGCCAATATGTCTTAGAGCAGACGCTGAATGCAGTACACGTGGATTCAATAAAAATCGATTGAGTTCATTGTATCGATGTTACATGCTGTACCAGACAGCACTTCAAATGTCATTATGCATTTATCCTTTCTATACTGAATGGATTCTCCCATTCAGTTATACAATTATAAATTGCAACAGTCTTATTCATTTGGACGGGTAGTAACAGCAAACGACAGACAGAACACAACAGATATTTTATTATCAGCCCGGAGGGAATTTTTGGAAAAAGACAAACCACAGATGAGCTTGAAAATGTCTCACTGTACCACCTGTTTAATTGATGAGTTGGATAATCAGTTGACAAATTTAATACAGGTGTAAATACAGGAGACATACCTACTAAAATCCTTGGTGGGCGGCTGTTATCGCCCCAAGTTTACTTGTAATGGAGAGTAATACGAACACTATGACCAGGGAAGGAAGCTGGGGATGGCGGAGGGAATTTTTTTTTTAAATCAGCTCCTGTTTTCATATAGAGCCGAAGAACACCTCTTTCACCGGACCGGTCGGCCCTCCACACAACTTAGTTCCCCAAAATTCGGCATGCTCTAAACGGATTATCTATGAACGATCTAACTATAGTTCAGTCAATCTGGCTAAAACAAATAGGCCAACCTGACACTAATTGCAATATAATTTTACTGTTCATTTGTCTACAGAGTAGTAACCAGACATCACTATACAAAAAAAGTCCCAAGAAAATTGAGGTCGCCAAACTGGGTTTTGACCTAGTTTTTTTTTTATATAGAGAGCGTTTCACGTTTATGAAATTTGTGATTTCACCACTTGGCCAATTTAAGCTATTTTAGGGGGGGGGGGGGGCTAAAGTCTGATAAAATCTGTCATACACAAATCTGTCATGTCTCACATTTTGTGTTGGCTACTATTGAGATTGTTTATATAAAGGTTTTAACCACATCACATGGTATTTTTGAATAAAAGAGAGGCTTAAACTTATGAAAAATGAATGACAATCATAAACAAATAGTTCTCATGTTGTGCGTGTTGTCTATAGCACTCAGCTAACCTGTATACTATAATAGTCTTCATCATCACTGTCTAATTTTGATGCATAATTTGTACATGCAGATCCTTTGCAGTGACAATATACACCATAACTGTTCAATCCATTCTTCTTACAAGAACAACTCTTGGTAGTGCAATTCTTAACACAATTACAGATAATGATATTCAAAAGATGTTCAGGAGCAGGCCCATTAGAATTGGTGACACAATATCATCTGCAATCGTTCAACCCCAATCCCGAATGTCTAAATCACTGGATAAACCCTTCCAGTGCTGGATCGGGCAATATATTCTGAGGCTGTAGTATTTTGCAGATACAGAAGCCGGTGGAAGTTGTCGCGGCTCAATGTGCGAAGATCCCGTTCCACTCATTTTGCTGAAAACTATGAGATTAATGGCAGCATCATCGTTGTAGAGAGGTACCAGGGCCTTTTCGTCTCCATCTTTGATTTCATCACTAGTGGCATTTATATTGTTGAATACAGCGGCATATTAGCGGAAATCAAAATTGTGCAGACATTTCTTCAAGGAAGCCCCTTTTCCAAATCCAAATAGTCTCGATGTTGTGTCGCAACATGACACCGCGTGGATAAATAAGATATTGTCGCATATGGGTACCGACAGCTGCTTCTTAATTTGACCAATGTCCCAACTCTTTGGCTGTTTCTTATTGACATTCACCTTTGGTACAGAAAATACCGTAACCATCAGTTTCAGCATAATATCAGAGAAGAACTGTATATTCTCCTATCACGATTGTATCATTCGTGCAGTCATTTGTGTCATTCATGCAGTGTGTTCAGCATGTGTGATGTCACACCCCAACTTCAGGAGCTTTTCTGGGGGTCACACATGTAGTGTTTCGAAACATCCAACGAGGGGCAATCTGCACATATTCTGTTCATATTCACACAACCCGTGTCCTAAAACATACAAATGGTGTCCAAAAACTACCCAACATATGTTTCAAATTATCCAATGAGTGGCCCAATCCACCCTGAATGGGGTCCCAAACAATACCATGATTGCACAAGCCACCCTTTGGGTGTCCCAAAACACACAGGTAGGGTCACGTGGTTTGGTAAATTATTAGATGGTTGATTTGGTAGATTGACTGTGACATTCATTCGATGATTTGGAGCACTACGTATAATGTTTGTGTTTCTAATCAGATGGTTTTAGACATTCATGGTGATTTAAATTATTTGTAATGTGTCTTTGGCATCCCTTGGTTTGTTTGGGGCATTCATTTGGTTGAGTTCGGGCTCTTGGTTTGTATTTTTGGGACACCATTCGATGGTATATTTATTTAATGAAGTGCAACTACGATTGAGATTTGGCATGATATGGGTTTATAGATGTACGCTCCGTAGGTCAGCTAGATCAGGCCAGATCAATCAGTGTACAGCGAGTATCAGCTCAGAACCTATTCATCGCATGATTCACGGATCTAATCAATCACCCGAATCCATGTGCATGGCCAAGACAGCACAGTCTTGCCATTCTACGCTCAGGTTAAAGCCCCTCCCCTCCCACCCATGAAGCGACAGCTATTTTCGGTCAGAGATGTATCGTTTCTCATCTAACATTCAATCTTTCAAATATCTGATCATTGCGAACATTGAGACCGTTGCAGGGTAATTCGTATACTATTATTGTTATTTTTCATAACCGTTATTTCGGGCCGGTTTGCGGCAGACCTGATAAACACCTAATAAACATTATATAATCTCATTAGTCGTTGTTATTTTTTAAATCATTTATGTTCGTTCGAGCGTAGCGAGTTAGAACATAAGTGATCTTAGTTGGTGGATGGGACACACTTTGGTGGTTTGTGATACTATTTGGATATATTTAGACACCAGTTGGGTAGTTTGGGAATTGGAACACCAGTGGTGCTATTCACCAAGCGAGACTATTTTATAAACCAGGTAGTTTATTTGGTAGCTGCTGAACGCAAAGGTATCTTTGCTTTAGCGCAAACGACACACGATGTCGATGGTGTGATTGATCCAATCTATCAGATTTGTCACCTGTCAATTGACGCCGTCTTACGACAAATTCATGAACACTCACCGGCCACAATCGGCATGTATAGCGGTATAATGTTTGGGTATAATTTTGTGGAGACTCATGCTTGCGTTTATATATCTGCAGAATGAGTTTCAATGATATTAATGAGGTTTTTTAATTAGCAGTGTGAAAATGAAGAGAGCCAAGAAGATAACGTCTCAGAAGAATTTTGTTTATGTTTTGATATTTCCCTGCTATTTCCAAAGAAATTTCTTTCCATGCATCATTTTTCCGGCGCTGGTGAATGGTGCCGGTTTCTTTGTTCTTTAATATTTTGATTCTCCTCTCCACAATGCCCAAAAAAGTGTTATGCTCGTCGGCAGTGGGGGGGGGGGGGGGGGGGGGGGGGGTATGGAAAACAATTGCACATATAGGGCCCAAAAAAAAAAGTTTTTTCCGACCCCGAGGGACCCACCACCCATTTGTGCAAATTTGTTCCTCCAAATGTTAGGGACCCACCCCCTATCTCATGTTTTTATCAAAATTTCAGAGTTTTTTAGCCGTTCTTCAATAACTCAATAACTGTGTTAACTGTCTTTCAATCCATTCCACTATCCTTTTTTGGTGCGATGTGTGTAAAATTAAGACTCAAGCAATAACATCCTTAATCGATAAAGCACAGGTCAGAAAAACGAAAAATAAACTGTATTTCCAGGTGTTTCCTGGCGTTTCCAGTATCTAACAACAATAATAAAGTATTGTGTATATAGGTACACTGTATGTCACAAATTGCCCTAGACCGCATTATAGCCTTAATCTATCGAGCGTGTTTAGTCAGTGTAAATAGTGGTAAACAGGTCAGGGGTTCTACAATTATTTGTGCATGATCAAAGAACTCTTTAGTCTTATCCACCGGGGTGGGTGAGGAGGGGAATTGTTTTGGTTAGGTATACACATAGATATATGGTTATTATACCCCCGATATTAGTCGGCGGGAATAAGTTGACGTCTCGAGTCGTCCGTGCGTCCGTCCGTACAAACATTTTGCATCATAACTCAAAAGTCGGTTGTCATATTTTGATGCTCTATGACATGTGATGGACCAGAAATGGGGAACGAATATGCATAATATCACGGATTGTGAGTACCAATGCCTACCAGAGGTATCCATGGGCCCTGTTTATGAAATTCAATCCGTACAAAGTTTTTGCCATATAAGAGTTGTCGAATTTTGAAGTGGTTTGGTATGGTGATAGACCTGAATGATACGGGAAGGATGTATGCACTATGCAGATATTACTGCATATCACATGTTTTGCCTGTCGATGCATACCAGAGCTACCAACTTGGTTCCACCCGTAAACACATTTTGCATTATTATAACTCAACCATTTGTATGTATATTTGTGCACTAGAGTCTGCAGTATAGTCTCAGTCAGATTGTATTCTTGATTTTAGTTTGAACTTTGAAGACATTGAAGAATGTCATTTCTCAAAGCATCTGAACGCATCACATTATTTCAGTTCATCTATTTGTAAGCGATAACAGTATACAATTAGTATTGTAGTTTAGTCTTGTTGAGCAGTATTTACGCTTCAAGACGAAGTTCGTAAATTCAAGGAGAATAGCGTCACCTTCAGTTGGGATTGTCTGAACAATAAACAGTAACGGTCATTCATCATAACCAATTCAGTTTTATTTGGATAAGTGCTGCAAATGAACATTACTTGCAATCATTCCAGATGAGAAATAACCAGAAGTAATGAATTTGATTGCATGCCAGAACAAGACACCGTGAGTATTTCAGACATTATAAATTTATGAGATACCCTTTTCAATTTCATGTTATGCAACAATCGGGTCAATGATAACTAGTCATCATTGAGTATTCACCATGTAGTATTTGTGATACATTTTTTTATTATTACTTTTATTCGGGTAATACAACTGGGTAATACATTATTTTTTTTTACTAAATTACGGTTTTCCACTGAGAAGTGGGACGGGATCCTGTGAAATCCAGAATGTTGTTAAATCTGAGGCTAAATAGTCACTATTGCTGTCTATATAGCCATATGCCAACAAACATGATACTAACATGCTTACAAACAACATTACATGGTCAGTACTTGTAAATTGTTTGAAAAAAAACCCATTTTGGAAAAAAATTACAAGCACGATTGTTTCGGCCTCTGGACCACCCACCCACCCCGGCCCTATATACGGATTTTATTTGTAGACACCCCCCCCCCCCATGTCGTCGGTGGTATATTTTGCCCCACGTCCTTTCTCTCGGTTGCTCATTGTTAAATTGTGTACAAACGTGTACTGTTACACGCAGCATGTTTATGTGACCAGAGGTCAATCTATGATTGACGCCAATCACCTTGATTGGATAATCCTATACCGCGCGGCGATGTCTTCCCATCGATATGTCCACCGATAGCTTCGCATTGAGCGTCGCCTCGTAAAACTACCTGGACTATATTATAAACCCAGCCGGTGAATAGTACGTTATATTAGTATCTGAACATTTCCTAAGGGATAACAACTCATTAATGAGTATTTAGTATAGAAATGTTTAAAGGTGTATTCAGGGTTCCAAACCTCAATTTACAACCACATACATCTTATAATTTAACATCACTATTGGCATTTATTACACGCTTGTTCCTAGAAGTACAGTGTTATTGCTGTTCCATATTTACAAATCCGTATGGAACGTACGTTCCATACGCATCTCGTTGACGTAAAATGACGTAATTGACGTTCGCCTCAACCATGAAACTGGAACTATTTAAATAAACGAATCATCACACATGACAAACACCGCCCTGTACGAGCCTAAATAAACCTTCTAATCCTGTATTTTTAATGCATGGATTCTAGGACGCGAAGCGTGTAATAAACACAGAACGACACGATGTGTAAATGGGTTTGTCGATACGGCACATCGTGTCGTTCTGTGTATATATGCCACGGATGTTAAAAACTACATAAAACATATAAACTATACTTAGTGATACAAAACAATACCATTTTGATATCGAACATTTAATATGTTAATTATTTCTGTCCCCCAAACTTTGATAAAATAAATTGATATATAAGGGATTGTTTTCGGGCGACACGTTCAGGTCAACGCATATTATTTTAGACTCTGGAATCTAAATAAAAAGCAAAACTGGTTCCATAAACAATCCATTATTTTATCAATTTCATCACCACCATTACCATCACCAACAACATCATCATCGTCGTCGTAGTCATTATCATCATCACCACCATCGTCATCATCATCACCATCATCATCTAAAACATCATCATTGTCATCATTACCATCATCATCATCATCTAAATCATCACAATCGTCAGTATCACCATCATCATTATCATCTAAATCATCATCACCATCACAATCACCATCTAAATCATCATTATCATCATCATCATCACCATCATCATCATCATCATCATCATCATCATCATCACCATCTCCATCATCATCATCACCATCATCATCACCCTCATCACCATCATCATTATCATATAAATCATCAGCATCATCATCACCACAATCACCATCATAATCATCCAAATCATCATTATCGTTATCATCATCATCATCTAAATCATCATCATCATCATCATCACCATCATCATCACCATCATCATTACCATCACCATCATCGCCATCATCATTATCATCTAAATCATCATCTTCGTCATCATCGTCATCATCATCACCATCATCACCATAATCACCATCATCACCATCATCATCATCATCATCATCTTCATCATCATCATCAGCATCTAAATCATCATCATCACCATCATCAGCACCATCATCACCATCATCATCATCATCTAAATCATCATATTCATCATCATCATCATCATCAGCATCTAAATCATCATCGTTATCACCATCATCATCATCATCATCACCATCAGCATAATGATCATCTAAACCATCATCACCATCACCATAATCATCATCATCAGTATCATCTAAATCATCATCATCGTCACCACCACCATCATCATCATCATCATCACCATCAGCATAATCATCATCATCAACATCACCATCACCATCAGCATAATCATTATCTGGATCATCATCACCATCATCATAATCACCATCATCATTATCATCTAAATCGTCATCACCCGCATTATCATCATCACCATCACCATCTAAATCGTCACCATAATCACCATCATCATCATCATCATCTAAAACATCATCAAACTCCCAAGTGCATGATACTCTTCTGGTCTCGTTCGGTGTCAACAATATGTATACGAACATTCCAATCGAAGAAGGCATCACTGCGGTTTTAATTTCATTTTGCACGGAAGAAGTTCGCATTAAGGCAAAGACTTTGAGTTCAATTAGTCTGGTCGATAAAAGGTTTGACCTAGAACAAATTTGCACTAAGTTGGTTTGTATACCATTTTAAAGAGGAAGCTCTCCTCTATAACATATCCAAAATCCGCTAAAATCCGCTTTGAGAATTTTTTTTGTAATTCAAGATGGCGTCCAAGATGGCTGCCATTTTCCTATAAGTCAGCTTGATGCAATTATAGTGAGAACCTCTTGTCATATGTATACACATGTACACACTTTAATGAAGCTAAGACATTACGCCACCTTTATGTGACAAAATTGGAACTCCCCATCCAAGATGGCCGCCAAAATGGCGACCGGAAGTGGAGTTTTTACGTTACTAGTATCTTTAAGGTAAGTTTCTGTGGTTTGGAACTGGTTGAGAATTGTGACTTTATTTTGTATTTAGCATGTTAACTGACCATTGGAGCAATGAAATAGGCTGTTCGTGGGGTCCACATCCCTTCCGGTCACTCAAAAATTCGATTTTACAAAACGCGGTATAATATTTCACAAAAGATCCCCTAGATTCTAATCATATTTCATCAAGAAGTGGGAAGAACTGTGCAATGTAAGTGATTCATTCTATATCTTATTGATATTCGAACTCAATGGTACCAAAATTGTCACTTTGGCTCAAAATGGCCGCCAAAATATGGAAAATGGTAATTATTATCCCAGCGTGCCATGCAACCGCTTACAAGTTGTGATGATGCACATAATTGACTATTCTGTCTCATATGGCTTGAGTACTAACATTTATGATGCACCTTAGGTATTTGTTACTATTTTAACCACCGAAATTACCAGAATTATTCGAATTTTTCTGTCACGAGTCTTGCTACCATGAGATCGCGAGGAATGATCGACCCCGGTTTAGTGCGCGCACGGCTTTCTGGCTCGCTCCACCACAATACGATCCAGGGGGCGGTCGACGGGTCATTGAGATCTTAAGACCACAAACCTGATATCAAAATCGGCAAAAAATCGCAATCAAAGCAATATGGATTTTGCCAAAAGCTTCCTTGTTTTTGAACGGAAATGGGCAGAACGTTGAAACGGAAATGAGTGGGATCATATTATGTGGCTATTTTGGCCCATTAGCATCAACATTGATCAACTTAATACAGTGTGTATGTCTGTTGACTGGATGGTCATAGGCGAGGTGAGTAGGTATACATGGAGTTGTTGTATTCATGAATGATGTGAATAGTTATACAATGTGTGACTATATGGTCATGGATGGGATGTCCATAGTGAGATGTATAGGTATATAAGGAGTAGATGTATGGTGATGTGTGATGTGGACATGTTTACAGTGAGTGGCTGTCTGGCCATTGAAGTGGTGTATGGTCATAACGAGAGCAGCTACACTGTCCTGTATGTATATATGGAGTGACTGTGTGGTCAGGGGTGGACTGTACATATGTACATTGGGTGGCTGTATTGTAATGGGTGAGTGTATATATATACATATGTTGGATGTATGGCAATGAATGGGTGTATGTATACATAGGGTGTTGTTTTATGGTTATGGGCAATGTGTATATGTACATGAAATGACTGCACGGTCATTGTTGAAGTGTATATGCATACCTAGAGTACAATTTGATGGCCATTGGCGGCTAGTGTATATAGAGAGGGACCTCATGGTGATGGGCGAGATGTATATGTTTATATGTAGGGTCTATTGTATTGTCATTGGTGGTGCGTACAAGCATACAGTGAATATCTGAATGCTCATGGAGAGGGTGTATATCTATACAGCGAGTGGCTGAATTTTCACGATTGAGCTGTATTGTCTGAATTGTACGAATGGCTGTGTGTGCGGGTATTGGTATATCTAGAAGGGCTGTACGGCCATTGATGAGGTATATATATACATATGGAGTGACGCTGTGGTCTTGTGTGAGGTGTATATGTATATCACTACTTGCTACTGCTACTTGCTACTCAATGAATGGAAAAACCAGCAGTGACTTCAATGGAATATCTACAAAACTGATGAAGGAAACCATATTTTCTGTAGCACCAGCATTAAAGCATATATTCAACATGTCGTTCAAACAAGGTCATGTTCCCAACAAAATGAAAATAGCTAAAGTTGTACCAATACCGAAAAATAGTGACAAGGGGGATATAAACAATTATCGTCCAATAAGCATTCTTCCCGCATTTTCTAAACTACTCGAAAAACTCATGCAAAAACGTTTAGTTGATTTTCTTAATGAATCGGACATCTTATTTAAACATCAGTACGGATTTCGCCCAAACCATTCAACTTTTCATCCCATCATTCATCTACTGGATCATGTTGTGAAAAATAACGACAAGCCCACGAAAGATTCCACCGTAGCCCTTTTTCTTGATCTGTCCAAAGCTTTTGACACAATAAACCACGAAATCTTACTTACAAAATTTGAACATTATGGAATTAGAGGCATGGCAAACAACTGGTTTCGAAGCTATCTCAATGAGAGACGACAATACGTAGAATTCAATGGAAGCAAGTCAAATCTCATTAAAACATCATGTGGTGTTCCTCAGGGGTCCTTACTCGGGCCCATAATTTTTCTCCTCTACGTGAACGATATGTCAAATTCAACTACTATGGATCTCTTATCATATGCCGACGATACAACCCTTATGGCCAGTGGACAAAATGAAGCGTTAATCCAAAGTTATGTCAATAACGAATTAAGAAATCTATCTGACTGGTGTTGCTGCAACAAACTTGCCATCAATGCTAACAAAAGCAATTATATGCTCTTGCATCCACAAAACAATGACAAAAAATGGAATACAATTAAAATATATCTCAATGGAGCCGAACTTCGACGGATAGGGAACATGCGGAACGAATCGTCTGCCAAATTTTTAGGTATCCATATAGATGAAAACCTGACCTTTAATAAACATATTTCTATTGTATGCTCAAAAATGGCACATGCAATTTATTGCATTAATAAAGTTAAACATTTTCTCCCGAGCAAGGCTCTCAAAACATTATACTTCGCCCTAATTCAAAGCCACTTAGTTTATGGCATCCAAATATGGGGACATGTATCGGCAGTGAAGAAACTATATTTATTACAAAAACGAGCCATCAGAATTATATGTAACAAAAAATATAGAAGTCACACCGATCCTCTTTTCAAACAAGAAAACATTTTAAAAATAGATGATTTACATAAATTACATGCATCCATTTGCATGCATGATTGGTACTACGATCGCTCACCGGTGTCTTTTTCTGGTATGTATGACAAGAGAGCAGAACCAAATAGACGACAACCTAATCCTATAGTACAAAAAAAATTCAGGACCATCTCTTTTTCTAAAGTTCTACCATACCATTCATTCCCCTTTATGTGGAATTCCCTAGAAAGTAAATATACCTCTAAACAATCAAGACATGTTTTCCGAAAACGTTTGAAAACGGGTATAATTAATACCTACTCAGCGAGCGTGCGATGCAAAAACCGAAGATGCCCTGATTGCACAAACGATACATAATTTTTCTGATAACAAAATAAATAAAACAAACAAACAATACAAAACAAAATTCACTCTAGTATGCAAGTTAATTGAAAAAAAACAAACAAAAACAAAAAACAATTCCCAAAACCTCACTCACATTATTCCTACTCGGTTCCACTCACACATGTATATTCATAGTAATCATTCATTATATCGACCAAGTAGGTACCCATACATACATATGAACCACTTTTCGTACCATCGCCCTAACAACGCCTATATATTAAAAACCCAGTCTGCACACGATAAACGTAACCTGAAAACAATCAAGTTAATTCGGCCATCTTCATCATATAATCTGTCACTACATCCAGGGGTGATAGGAAGACAGTCAGTCATGACTATATCACCCCTAGCAATATACATGTATAGTCTATTAATATTATATTTATTTGTAATTGTACTTTCCATGTATGTGTATTGTAAATAAAATTATCCTATCCTATCCTATCACGAGTGACTACATGGCCATGGCACGGTCAAATTGTACAATATGTACATAGGTATGGCAAAATTAATGGTGGGGTGAATTGCTATACAAGAAGTGACTATGATCACAAATGTGGTTTATGCGTATACAGAGAGGGGCTGAATTGTCATGGGTCAGGTCTATATGCAAGTCTGAAGGGTATGAATGGCCCTATGTGCGGTACGAGACATTGCTATATCTAGAGGTACTGTAAGGCCACTTTTGTGAGGTCTATATGTATATACCTGGAGGACACTATAGTTTTGGGTTGGGTGTGTATGTATATCTTGAGTGGCTATATGGCCACGGGTGTCGAAATATGTATATATACAGGGAGTGAGACTGTATGAACACTGGTGAGGAAGATAGGTATACAAGAAGTGATGTATGATCAATGAAGTAGCGAACGTGTATTGTGTGATTGTATGGTCATCGGTGAGGTGTATACGTATATCTTTAGTGGTTGTATAGCTATGCATGTGGCAAATAAATATACATGGAGTGACTGTATGGCCTATGGTTAGGCGAATATGTATACAAGAGGTTACTTTGTGTTCATATATGTAGTGAATATGTATACAGGTCATGTGAGGTGTATGAGTATTCCTGGTGTGTCTGGTTATTCATGGCTATAGGGCCACGCGTTGGTGTATGGGTAAACCCAATTGTGGCTGTGTGGTAATGGGTGGGGTGTATGTCTATACAGCGAGTGGCACATGTTCATTTACGTGGTGTTCATGTATATATGGAGCGACTGCTTGCTCATGTGTGATTTGTACTGGTGCACCTTTGTGTGACTATCGCTTTCCACAATAACTCAAGGATATGTTAATCGATAGGGGTAATGTCAGAGTGTTCTCCACATTAATTGCGTTTTATATGCAATGTGAAGAAAACGGTTTTCCTGACAATAGTTTATAAGTTAATCAATTTTGATGCTAATAGGCCAGAGTAGCCACATAATATGATACATTTCAGTTCAGTTTCAACGTCATGTCCGTTTTCGTTAAAAAACATGGACAGAATCCCAAAAGAGGTGTTCGGCAAAATCCATACTGCATCCCTTAAAATGAATTTGTCGTACCTCATAAGGTTTTCTGGAACAACCATAATATATAAGATTAAGTTGTCAGTTGATTAAGTAGCATGTTTAATAACCAAGTGAGTCACAATTTGTTACCATTTCGGAACAGCAGAGAACAGTGTTCGGAATATAAACTTTTTACCAAATTTGGTTGCCATTTTGCAAGTCATCTTGAGTAATATTGTCTAAAGCACCACACTATGCCACATTTAAGGCATATCAAAATAAAAAGAACCTATGATACTAAAGATAGTTCCATCTTACTTGACAAAAATGGTCCAAACATGAAAAGTTATTTTATTTGCCGAGTTTGATGTTGTTTGTGATAGAAAAATTCCATAATTCTGGTAATTACATAATAGTAAATAGTAAAAATTAATCAAGGTGCATGATAAATGTTGGTATTCAATGTATATAAGACAGAATAGTCATTTGTGTACATCATCACAACTTGTAAGCGGTTGCATGGCATGGGATAATAATTACCATTTTCCATATTTTGGCGGCAATTTTGACAGCCATTTTAAGCCAAAGTGACAATTTTGGTACCATTGAGTTCGAATATCAATAAGATATAGAATGCATCACTTACATTGCAAAGTTCTTCCCACTTCTTGGTGAAATATGACCAGAATCCCAAAGGGGATCTTTTGTGAAATGTTATACCGCGTTTTGTAAACTCGAATTTTTGAGTGATCGGAAGGGGTGTGGACCCCATAAACAGCATATATCATTGCTGCAATTGTCATTTAATATGCTGTATACAAAATAAAGTCATAATTCTCAACCAGTTCCAAACCACAGAAACTTGTCGTAAGAGTATTAGTAAAAAACGTAAAAAATCCATTTCCGGTCGCCATTTTGGCGGCCATTTTGAACTGGGAGTTCCAATTTTGTAACGTAAAGATGGCATTATGTCATAGCTTCACAAAAATGTATACATGTGTATACATTATGACAAGATGTTATCACTATAATTGCATCAAGCTGACTTATAGGAAAATGGCAGCCATATTGGACGCCATCTTGAATTACAAAAAATACTCAAAGCGGATTTTAGCGGATTTTGGATATGTTATAGAGGAGAGCTTCCTCTTCAAAATGGTATAAAAACCAACTTAGTGCGAATTGTTTCTAGGTTGACCCTAAAATTTTAGTTTATCGACCAGACTAAATGGAGACATTTACCAACAAATAAAGGGTTATTATATATGGGCAAACGCTGGGCCGCCAACTTTAGTTCAATTTTAATGGCCCGGTGGGAGGATGAGGTCTATAGCAAAATGCGCAAAACAGACTTTGACATATCTACGAAACCTCCATGACCTTTTCTTAGTATGGCCTCATTCCAAGGCAGATTTTGATTAATTTTTCAATATTATGAACGATCACTCTCCCCAAATCAAGCTCACACGCTCGCAGCCAGAAACATTTATCGTTATCGTGGACATCAATATTTTGAAAGGGGGACAACTCAAAAATACTCAAATTATCGACACCAAGGTATATTTGAAACCGATTGATTCACACCAATTCTTAGACAAACATTCCTTCCATCCACCTCATACTTTTAAGAGGATCATCACATGTAATTAGGTTCCACAAATATTGCTGACATCTTACAATCAAGCATATGATATACTGTTCCAGGCCTTGCGCTCGTGGGGATACTCTAGGAGATTCCTCCGCAGTATACAGTGGCAAACTATTTTCCAAATTGAAAACCCAACAATATCTAACGAGAATGAACACATACATTTAGCCCAGAAAATACGCATTCGTCGTCCCGTGTTGGCTTTGGGGGTTTCTAAATTCATCCAAAAACGATCTGTGGTCTGAATAAATGAGCTATACATCAACACGGACTCATCTTTTTTTCAGTCATCATACCAAAAATGTATACCAAATGTGCAACAATTTGGATTGAGACTCGGAAAATCTTATTTGATTAAATGAAAGAGATCAAATATACAATATGTTGGAGAAATACAAAATAGTGAAGAAGATACTCCATAGGCATCTCTCTGATATTTACTTAGATGAAGACACAACAGTTGTACTACACTTTAATACAGACCGCCACAGCATCAGTCTGAACTTTAGTAGATCTACGCCATGATGTGTGTTATACATGTAATGCGACGCCGTAATTGCACAACGCATTATAGAGTGACTTATTCTGAGAGCTGAGAGACCCAGTTTATTTCCAACCAAGTTTGTTCCTTTTCGTTCTAAAGTTTTCACTGTTTAAATCTCTGATTTTAATTCTCTTGATATCACAATAGAAATACGTTGTGATATACTTCAGTCCCTTTGCCTTGTCCTTATTAATATACTGGCACTATATATAAATTGTCAACTGCATGAAATTGAATACAATCCGATATTATGTTTGATGTCCAACAGTATAATGTGTTTGCTTTAAGCCAATCCATTACATCCACTTCCTGGTTTATAAAATGCAATTGCCTTGTGTACGTTGTATTTGTTGCGTTCTTCATTATCATTTTGAGATTCATCAAAAAGAGACCCGATTGTTGTGTCAATTTTGCTCTTGTGTGAATCCATCAAGGTACCACACAGTATGTACAGAGTGTCCGATAACCAAGAATCACCGAGAACCACCAAGAATCGCCGCGAACCATCAAGAATCACCGCGAACCACCAAGAATCAACGCGAACCACAAAGAATCGCGATTAACCACCGCCAAGAATCACCGCGAACCACTAAGAATCACCGTGAACCACTAAGAATCGCCGCAAACCACCAAGAATCACCGAGAACCACCAAGAATCACAGCGAACCACTAAGAATCGCCGCGAACAACCAAGAATCACCGCGAACCACTAAGAATCACCGCGAACCACTAAGAATCAACGCGAATCACCAAAAATAGCCGCGAACGACCAAGAATCACCAAAAATCACCGACAACCCTAAGAATCGCCGCGAACCACCAAGAATCGCCGCGAACCACTAAGAATCACCGCGAACCACCAAGAATCACCGCGAACCACTAAGAATCAACGCGAACAACCAAGAATTGCCGCGAACCACCAAGAATCACTGCGAATCACTGACAACCACCAAGAATCGCCGCGAACCACTAAGAATCGCCGCGAACCACTAAGAATCACCGCGAACTACCAAGAACCACAGCGAACCACTAAGAACCAACGCGAACGACCAAGAATCGCCGCGAACCACCAAGAATCACCGAGAACCACCAAGAATTACCGACAACCACAAGAATCACCGCGAACCACCAATAATCACCGCGAACCACTAAGAATCAACGCGAACCACCACGAATCGCGACGAACCACCAAGAATCGCGGCGAACCACCAGGAATCACCGCGAACCACTAAGAATAAACGCGAACCACCAAGAATCGCCGCGGACCACCAAGAATCGCCGCGAACCACCAGGAATCGCCGCGAACCACCAATAATCTTTGCCAACCATAAAGAATCAACGCGAACCACCAAGAATCGCCGCGAACCACCAAGAATCGTGACGAACCACCAAGGATCGCCGCGAACCACCGAGAATCACCGCGAACCACCAAGAATCGCGACGAACCACCGAGAATCGCCGCGAACCACCAAGAATCACCGAGAACCACCAAGAATCACCGACAATCACCAAGAATCGCCGCGAACCACCGAGAATCACCGCGAACCTCTAAGAATCAACGCGAACCACCAAGAATCACCGAGAATCACCAAGAATCACCGACAACCACCGAGAATCGCCGCGAACCACTAAGAATCAACGCGAACCACCAAGAATCGCCGCGAACCACCAAGAATCGCCGCGAACCACCAAGAATCGCCGCAAAATACCAACAACCTTATTTTGCGCCATTTCAATTTATTTTTATACAGAAAGTTCAAACTTTTAATGACCGCGAAAATGACAAATGACCACAAATCCGAGTAATATGGTTTTACGACATGCCATAAATTTACTTCACTGCTAAATAATGTGTAGATATCGATTTTTGTGATGTCACTCATCTGAAAGAGTTGTCAGTTACCAAGAGGCGATAAATAAAAAATAGGATATTACTTACTTGGTTTGATATTAGTCCTGACATCAGCCCTTGGTAACCGCATATCAGCATTCGACATTTGTTCTCAGGCTGATATGAGGTTATCTCGGTCTGATGTAGGGCCTATTATCAAATAAACCAAGTAATATCCTCTAACTATTACCCCTCTCTCGGCCCATTGCACCATGTGTGCTAGCGATCTAGCTCTGGGTTAATCTTATACTAGCGATCTCTGACAACAGCATGGACAATAGCAGCATCATTGTAAACATCACTTTTTTTCCAAGAAAAGTCGTGTGAAACAAAATAGCTTTAGATGGACGTACATTCTACACAATGGTCTGCGCCGTGACCAGTCGTGTAAAACAAAATAGCTTTAGATGGACGTACATTCTACATAATGGTCTGCGCCATGACCAGTCGTGTAAACAAAATAGCTTTAGATGCATGGATTTAGATGGAATAGCATTCTACATAATGATCTGCACCATGGCCAGTCGTGTAATACAAAATAGCTTTAGATGGACGTACATTCTACATAATGGTCTTCGCCATGACCAGTCGTGTAAAACAAAATAGCTTTAGATGGATATGCATTCTACATAGTGATCTGCGCCATGGCCAGTCGTGTAAAACAAAATAGCTTTAGATGGACGTACATTCTACATAATGGTCTTCGCCATGACCAGTCGTGTAAAACAAAATAGCTTTAGATGGATACGCATTCTACATAGTGATCTGCGCCATGGCCAGTCGTGTAAAACAAAATAGCTTTAGATGGACGTACATTCTACATAATGATCTGCACCATGACCAGTCGTGTGAAACAAATACAATTCGTTTCAAAATTTCGTTTATTTAACACTTTATATACTACTAGCCGATGAGCCCGACGTTGTCCGGGCTATTCAACAACCAAATTTCAAGTCGATAGCTCCACCCGTTTCCGAGATCTGGTCTGCGCATGCGCGCAGCTGGCATCGCACGGGCTCGGCGACCCGATAAAATTCGTATCCGGGGCAAGATACATTCACATAGCAAATTTCAAGTCGATAGCTCCACCCGTTTCCGAGATCTCGTCTGCGCATGCGCGAATCGGGCGCCGCACGGGCTCGCCAATACGACAACTACACACACGTACCAAGTTTCGTCCCGATTGGTCGAGAATCGTAGATTTGTATCAATGACAGACATACAGACAAACATACAGGCAAACATAGGTCTTCAAAATATATATGAGACTAGCCGATGAGCCCGACGTTGTCCGGGCTATTCAAAAACAAAATTTCAAGTCGATAGCTCTACCCGTTTCCGAGATCTGGTCTGCGCATGCGCGAAGCTGGCGTCGCACGGGCTCGGCGACCCGATAAAATTCGTATCCGGGGCAAGATACATTCACATACCAAATTTCAAGTCGATAGATCCACCCGTTTCCGAGATCTGGTCTGCGCATGTGCGAAGCTGGCGTCGCACGAGCTCGGCGACCCGATAAAATTCGTATCCGGGGCCAGATACATTCACATAGCAAATTCAAGTCGATAGCTCCACCCGTTTCCGAGATATCGTCTGCGCATGCGCGAAGCGGGCGCCGCACGGGCTCGCCAATACGACAACGACGACCGGCTGGTCAAACTACACACACGTACCAAGTTTCGTCCCGATCGATCGAGAATCGTAGATTTGTATAAATGACAGACAAACATACAGACAGACAGACAGACAGAGGTTTCCGAGATCTGGTCTGCACTTGCGCGAATCTGGCGTCGCACGGGCTCGGCGACCCGATAAAATTCGTATCCGGGACAAGATACATTCACATACCAAATTTCAGGTCGATAGCTCCACCCGTTTCCGAGATCTCGTCTGCGCATGCGCGAAGCTGGCGTCGCACGGGCTCGGCGACCCGATAAAATTCGAATCCGGGGCAAGATACATTCACATACCAAATTTCAAGTCGATAGCTCCACCCGTTTCTGAGATCTCGTCTGCGCATGCGCGAAGCTGGCGTCGCACGGGCTCGACGACCCGATAAAATTCGAATCCGGGGCAAGATACATTCACATACCAAATTTCAAGTCGATATCTCCACACGTTTCCGAGATCTCGTCTGCGCATGCGCGAAGCTGGCGTCGCACGGGCTCGGCGACCCGATATAATTCGTATCCGGGGCAAGATACATTCACATACCAAATTTCAAGTCGATAGCTCCACCCGTTTCTGAGATCTCGTCTGCGCATGCGCGAAGCTGGCGTCGCACGGGCTCGGCGACCCGATAAAATTCGAATCCGGGGCAAGATACATTCACATACCAAATTTCAAGTCGATAGCTCCACCCGTTTCCGAGATCTCGTCTGCGCATGCGCGAAGCTGGCGTCGCACGGGCTTGGCGACCGATATAATTCGTATCCGGGGCAAGATACATTCACATACCAAATTTCAAGTCGATAGCTCCACCCGTTTCCGAGATCTCGTCTGCGCATGCGCGAAGCTGGCGTCGCACGGGCTCGGCGACCCGATAAAATTCGAATCCGGGGCAAGATACATTCACATACCAAATTTCAAGTCGATAGCTCCACCCGTTTCCGAGATCTCGTCTGCGCATGCGCGAAGCTGGCGTCGCACGGGCTCGGCGACCCGATAAAATTCGCATCCGGGGCAAGATACATTCACATAGCAAATTTCAAGTCGATAGCTCCACCCGTTTCCGAGATCTCGTCTGCTCATGCGCGAAACGGGCGTCGCACGATACGACAACGTCCACCGGCTGGTCAAACTACACACACGTACCTAGTTTCGTCTCGATCGGTCGAGAATCGTAGATTTGTATTAATGACAGACAGACAAACATACAGACAGACAAACACACAGAGGTCTTCAAAATATATATGAGATATGTATAGTATATAATGGTATATCTGGTATTCATCCAGGGGCCTGTGCTTTAATCCATCAAGTCACAGTGCCCATCCTCAATACGGAAGTTCTGACAGCTATCATTGACCAGAACAATGGGGTATTGCTTGTCATAAAATCGAAACCCTCACGTGCTGTGTATAGCGACGCATTCGAGCTCTGGTTCAGCTCTGGTTCGGTCAATTTTGTTTCTCGACGTCACACACAGAAGAGTTACGATGGCGCGGTTCCAGGGATATGCTCTACAATTCTTTGCCGTTATGTGTTCAGTGTTTGGGACGACAGGTTAGTTTAATCCTTTATCAATGCTGGTCATCCTATAATCACCGCTGCGGGCGTCCCGATACGTCTAGAGTTGAATGGTTGATTGGCCGTGTTCGGAAACATTAAAAATAACTAGTTCATAGATCTTCATAACTTTATATATGTATAAGTCTTTCTCGATAAGCACAGTACATAGGCGGAAGAACAGAGGTGATGGTAGTAGCAAGGTTGTCGGGTAAGTGAAGCTCCCGCTTCAGAGCACGGGTAGTTATTCCAACGCCTGATGTATCATGCGTCCAAATAAGGTCTGATATACCATGATACCCTTGGCTATGACGTGTATCATTCTATCGTTTATTATAGAATGATACTCGTTCCCTTCTCCCTAACTTATACAACGGTTGCTACCAGTCATAACCACTCAATAATGTGATCTTGTTAATTATGCGTGTGTGTTTCTTCACTATATAATTTGTCTTCTATGTACTGTGCTTATCTATATATATACTTAACCCTAGAAATTACAATCACTGGGGAAAAAGGAAGTTTATAACAATAAATGTACTATCTTCTGTACTATCGGACACGGGCAGTAAACCCCGCTGCGGGCATCAGTAAACCGCACATCGGGCTATAACAGTTAGAGTTTTCCACACCAGGGCTAGTCTAATTAGTTACAAGTAGTCAATTTAGATGTTATACCAACGAATGGAAGACGTATATGATAGACAATGCCTGTTCATGCTGTGGCAGGAGTTCAGAGAAAATTCGGATATCAGTTCTCGAGAAAGACACAATCTTAGTCGAGCACATTCGGAATTTCGGGATAAATTTAAGTTTCATTCAGCAAAACATTCAGTGCAGACACTTCTCGAAAAAAACAATTCAAACATAGATCAGTCTATATGGGACACTCAACCCGTGACGTGTTTTGATATAAAAACCCCAAATCCCTTCCCAGTAACTCGAACGAAAACATCTTTCCAAATATACAGTAGATCGATAAAGTAAAACGTAATGCGTGCAGGAGTAAACTCCGACGCGGGCAAAAATCTTGCCTGCTTCGGATTTTACTCCGACACCGCGGAGTGTCACATGCAATTGTCAATATTTTCCTACTTAAATGCAGCACAAATAACTGTGATTGTAGATTTAGTTTCCTAAACTATAATATCTATATCAATGGAACGCTGACAACGTTGTCCAAATTTATCACCACGCACTAATCTTGAAGCTGAAAACACACAAAATTAAAATACGGAAGCTTATTCTCACACTTCATCGCGCATTCCATCACTTTATTGAGTTTATTCGTCGAACTGTTAACATTTGGTTCGAGTTGGGTTCATCACACACCTCGTGGATCCGGAGTTGTGTCCGAAGAAAAACTATTAATAACAAAATATCCCTCAAAACAAACCTACCTGTACTCTTCGTTCATGACCTCAACTGGGTTTACTCAAGATTTGCCCTCAGTGGGTATTATAGGATGACCAACGTGTTATCCAATACGCACAGCCAACGCAACTCTTTTCCGACGTCAATTTATTGAAAAGAGTTTAGTATAGATCATTGATATTTTTCTAATATCTTCTTAAAAATTCATGTTATAGTATATTTGATATATGATACTCTCTCAGATGTAGCACCCATAAATTCAATTTCCTCGTGATTAAATTTTTTTTATTTTATTTGAGTTGAGAAAGCCAAGTCAAGCAAAAAGTCTACCTGATATATAAGAGGACATGCGCGGATGCCGTATCGAGAGTTCGGGAGGTAACACGGTTTCGGTTCGCGGTGTTTTTGTATGGACTTTGCCATATTTGCTGTGAAACATAATTCGCGTGATGAAATGCCATATTTGACGTCATGTAACTCAATAAATTAATGTCCATATATCCTGCTTTTCTCATAACCTTTTAAGTATACTAGATTAAGCAAATTATGAAGGAATTTAAAAAAACATTGGTGAAGAAAATTAACATATAGCCCTATGAATCTTAACAATGGAACGGACATTTTGTCTGAGAATAATTTTGTCTTCTTAAACATGAATAGATGAATAAAGTAATCATGTTGTGCATAACATAGTGAGAAAATTATTAAAAACGTGAAAAACCCCTACATTTTCTCTAGTTTTTTTTTTAAATAGTTGACCATGAAACATGGAATTTGGATCATTTCAAGAAATTGAGGCTCCGAAATCAGATAAACTCTCGCTTTTGAAAGCACACAACTCGAGAAAGTAATACTTAACGAATCTGGGGAAAAGTGTTCTGCTCTGTAATTAGGAACGTAAACTCTACAAAATGAACATGAAATTGCAAGGACATGTGGATTTGATTTTTTATATACACACCACTGAATATCCATAAATTGATGATTTTGCTAAATGTTTCCAAATTTATTTAACAAAATTCAACAATTTTCCTTCTGTTTATGTTTGGTATTTTATTTATAATGTGTTTATGTATTTATTCATGCAAAGAAAAGTTATGTTGCAATTAGTTCCGGGTTTGGAATTGTTTCTCAGAAATGCACTGGACTATATTTTGTGATGTCACGTCTTCTATGAACGAGACTTGATTAAACCTGTGTGTCTTTTTATCAGTTTCAGTGATCATATGTGTCACATTACCAGTTTCGGCGAGCATGTGTCTTTTTGCCAGTTTCAGCGATCATGTTGTCTGTTTTACCAGTATCGGCGAACATGGTTGTCTCTTATACCAGTATCGGCGACCATGGATATATTTTCACCAGTGTCAGCGACCATTGTTGCCTTTTTGTGCCCGTTTCAACCAACATGGGTGTCTTTTATACCAGTATCGGCGACCATTTTTGTCCTATTTTTGTTTACCAGTTTCAACCAAAATGGTGTCTTTTATTACCCAGTTTCAGCGAGAATGTGTATTTTTTCCGGTTTCAGAGACCATTGTTGTCTTTTTTTTACCAGTTTCATCGAGCATGTTAGTCTTTTTTTTTACAAGTTTCAACCAACATGGGTGTCTTTTATACAAGTATCGGTGACCATGGGTGTCTTTTTACCAGTTTTAGCGACCATTGTTGTCTTTCTCTTTGTTACCAGTTTCAACCAACATGGGTGTCTTTTATGCCAGTATCGGTGATAATGTGTGTCTTTTTACCAGTTCAGCGACCATTGTTGTCTTTTTACCAGTATTGGCGAGCATGTGTGTCTTTTTACCAGTTTCAACGACCGTTGTTGTTGTCTTTCTTTTTTTCTTTACCAGTTTCAACCAACATGGGTGTCTTTTTTTTATCAGTTTCGGCGACAATGTGTGTCTTTATTTTTACCAGTTTAAGGTTGACAACGTGGTTTTTCTTTTTTACCAGTTTCACCGAGGATGAGTGTCTTTTTTTGATCAGCCCCAAACGAACATGGGTGTCTTTTATACCAGATTCGGCGACCATGGGTGTTTTTTTTTTACCAGTTTCAGAGACAATTTTTGTCTGGTTTTTTTTACCAGTTTTAACCAACATATGTATCTTTTATAGCAGTATCGGCAACCAAAGATATACTTCGAAAAACCCTTTACTAAGTATATTTAAAAATGGTCACCTGTTGTGTTAGAACATGTAAACACCATTTTGTTGATGTATAAAATGAGAAATTAGCCAAAAATTAGCGAAAACTGAATGAAAATTAACGAACATTTACATGGGTCATCCATCGATGCTTCGGTCTGCAATATTTGCTCCGAAAGTATTCTGAAGGCAAGTTTTCGTGATATTCGCGAAGAAATCTATATATTAGTTATCCAAAAGTAATAACCAATCAGTTTGCGTCCAAATTATCGTTTAATTTTGGAGTTTACTCTAAAACCGCTTTCTGGGTTTTTATACTATTTTTTCAAAATCGCCCAGTTGAGCTTTAATAGGGTCTCGCAAAAGGTTCATTATGCGGTGGACACACGTTTACCGGCGACAGTCCCGCTTCATGCGGTGGACACACGTTTACCGGCGACAGTCCCGATTCATGGGCTGATTGGAACTCAAACTGCTACTATTTATATGCTATATGGTTTTGCCAGACAAGACGAAGGGGATGTCAGCTTTGTAACTTAAACCTGGATGCACAGGCACAACACCAGCCCCGGACTAGAAGGGAAATACTAGTATGAAGGGTCGACTGGTATATAACCGAGTTCGCTTCGGCAATCTACAAGTCAACTACGGACTACATAATTGTAAAACGTCTCATCTTTATGGCGTCATACATATAATTTTTGCGTGTATATCGTGCGAGGAAGCATTACGATTCATAATGTGTCCCCCTTTCATTAACTAGTATATACTGTATAAATATGGCTGTAATAATTTATCTCATCTACAGACCGTTTCTCTTAATCTTATAATTATCAGAATTTTCTCGTTATAGTTTCCCTTACCCCCAATTCTGCGAGACCACAGCCACTCCAACAGCCACACTTAAACATTAACTTCTACAATACACCTGTATTAAAACCATCTCCGATATTTGAATTTATTAGCAATTGAATGCCAGGGGAGAGGATCTCCGATAAGTTCGGCAACTTGTGCTCCGATCCTCTGTGCCCACACTCATACCATTATTGTTATATTTAATATGTGTAATATATATTGTATATAGTGGGTCACAATAAATATGTTCAAATCATTACGATTCATATGTTTTTGAATGGTCGAAACTAGTATTATTCGTAACTGAAAATTACATCTTAGTTCTTCTATTCATAGTTTGGATGAAATGTAAATCCTCAATGCATAAAGTGATAGACAATACTTATGACACCTTGCAGAGGATCAATCTTTTTATCTGCCTCGTAGAATTTAATCCGGAAAAAGGCTGTGCACGCGTAATGTGTCCCCCTTTCATTAACTAGTATATACTGTTTAAATATGGCTGTAAATAAAAAACGATACTAGTAATAGCTGATAAGCCAATACTAATAAGTAATACTAATTTCGACCATGCTGAAACATGAATCGGCATGCCCATTTAAAACATAACAAGAACAAAGCTACATGTTTCACAGTTAAAACTCAAATTTATGTACATGTCTATGTAAAACATCTTAATGGCATACCTTTTGGTAAGGCGTGAAATTGTCCAGTCACTTGTAAACACAGTTTTTGTTTTAACAGGTGAATCCGTACATCATGATAATACAGTACCAGTTAGAAGAAGTGGTATTTTTAGACGCACCATTATTGCGATATTGAGCGAGCTTAATTTCGAAAAATTCGTGATTATAGCACAATACCAAAAATCTGTCTCGCTTATTATTGCGACATTGAACGCAAAATATTGCGATACTAAGCACGCTAAATTTCATACAGACCCGATAGTGTTATATTTATATTAGATAAATAATATGCATATAATATAACATAGTCTACATATAGCATTTACAACTATCATTATATACAAATCTAAAACGTTGTCTCTATTTATACAATAAACAATATAAAAGAAGCAATACTTTTATTTAAATAACACAATGTTGAGCGCAATATTAAGCGCAAAATATTGAGATATTAAGCGCAAAATATTGCAATAATATCACAAGCGACACGCTAATATAAGCGTTTCCACTTGCATTATTATTGCGATATTGGGCGCGAAAATAGCGCGGTTAATATACCACTTCATTTGACTGGTACTGTTTATCAATAACAGCTACCCGGTAGTTGGGATTGAAACCTTCAAGACAACAGCAAATCCCATAATAACTGTTTGCGATGACTTGGCGACAATGTTTTCCTGTAGTCGCACATTTTTCGATGAAATTTTAAAGCATGATGCATCAAACTGTATACTGGTAGTATGCCACTTAGTATAATATCAGTGAGTCAGCCAAAGATAGTTTGATAAGAACATCCAACCAATAGTGCATTGTCGTAATAACTTGACGATAACATGGCGAAAAATGACAATGTCTCATATCCACATGTTTCAATGAAAATTGATGAAAACAGGATGAATTGCCTTGGTCCGTGAAATTGTAAAGTTGTACTTGTAAGTTGGAATTGTAGATGTGATCATCCGTCACTGCGCGGCGTCAGTTCATTGTTTACGGTGCTGTTGTTGTTGTTGACATTGAAGCTCTTGTGAATTACACTGGTGCGTACAGTACATGTATATCCTCTCTTGTATATGTACTTGCATGTGCTTTGAAGCAATCAGATTCAGAACACTCACTGTCAACTAGATTGAGCATCATGGCATTGTCAACATAGTACTAATACTAATAGCTGCTCGTTGTTGTTGTTATTATTGTCACTATTGGTTGACATCGAAGCTCGTGTTAATTGTACATGTATCCTCGTGTGTCAGTAAATATGCCAGTGTTTTTGATAGTCACAGCACTGTAAATGTCAACATCAGAACTGAGTCGAATGAAAGTCAGGTTACAGCCGACCCCAGATGGCAGATCATGCAATGATTGATTGGCATGAATATCTACTCTCGAATATAGTGGAAAGTGTCAATGATTAAGCCGGTTTTCACAGAATTGAAACTTGTCCGGTTATCAAAGGAACCGAAATCAGACCGTCTTAACAACTGTCCACAATAATTGAAAAGGTAACATTTTCCCAAAACACAATAGTTTGTAATTTGCCAGCGATATAAAATGGCGAATAAAATAGATGAGTGCTAATGCGGAAATTTAAACCCGGATTTGAGAATAAAGTACTCATGATAATTCTGACCCACATAACACAGAATGATCGAACCAAAGAATACACTGGTATACCATGGGGTACATGGAGCTATTGTATTACTGAAGTATGTATACCACATTAGAAGTATGGTTAATTGTACTAGAGTACTACCACAGTACATATACACTGTGGTAGTTAGTACCCTAGTACATGTACCACAGTAATACTATGGTATACATACTATGATAGTACCATAGTACCTGCACCACGGTACTGCTATCGTAGTACCATGGTACCCGTAATGTGGTACTACCATAGTACCCATATCATGGTAGTACCCTAGAACCTGTACAACGGTACTACTATATGTGGTAGTACTATAGTACCTGTGCCGTGGTACTACCATGGTATACGTAGTACCCTCGTACATGTACCACGGTACTACTATGGTAGTACTATAGTATCCGTACCGTTGTACTACCATGGTAGAACCCTAGTACTTGTACCACAGTACTAGTATGGCAGTACTCTAGTATATGTACTGTAGTACTACTATGATATGGCAGTACTCTAGTACATGTACCGTAGTACTACTATAGTACTTTTACTACGGTACATATCGTACATAACATACTGTGGTAATTTTTACTATGGTATTACCATGGTACTTTTTATAAGGGGAATGCCGGATTAATAATACATATTAAATATAAGCATAGTCACATTCAGTCATACTGTATGGAGTCATTGCAGTATATAATATGGTCGCCGATAAATATACTATTGAATTTTGACGGCATGACTTTGAATCTCGAAAATATTTAATTTAGACACTTTTCATGGGCACATAAACTAACGGTAACAAACCGTCAAACTCATGAAACGGTATGGGACCGTCGGATTATGACGGTCCGAAACTGTCAAACCGACAGTATTTTATAACGGTCTAGTCTTTCTTATAACCCTTTATCCAACAGAAGGGCCCTGTGCCAATACATTCTCTTATATATGCGAGTCGACCATAGGTCGCCTCGCATATATAAGAGAATGCATTGGCTTAACACATTAAAAATTATAAAATTGTTAAAGAATGTAAGAAAAAATGGTAAAAAGTGTTAAAAAAAGGCCAATGCATTCTCTTATATATGCGAGGCGACCTATGCTCGACTCGCATATATGAGAGAATGCATTGGCACAGGGCATAACTGTAACTATCACAATGTGGTCAAGGAGATTGATTCCAATGATATCCATATTTGTATGGTTCTATTGAGACAGACCGAAGATATTTTAGGCTGTTGAAGCTTTATTTGGCCGGTTTGTTGGGTAAAGGGATAATGTTTGTTTTGTTCCCTAGTTTGACAGTGAACTTCAAGGGATATAAACACGACCGTGTTTTTTTTGCAGACGGCTCGTTGTGCGGTACACACACGTTTGTAGGCGACACTCCCGATGAATGGCAGGAGTGGAATTCAAACTGCTACTATTTCTTTCATGCGGGGCCTAATCCAACTTACCTGCAAGCCAAAGATATATGTGGGTCAACATCCACTCACGTTCTCTTCATCGAAACCGTTGCAGAGAATACATGGCTAGCTGGAGCTGCTCGTACGTATATATATGTATATGTATGAGTATGTATATGTATGTATGTGTGTTTATATGTATGTGATGATATGTTTGTATGTGTGTGGTATATATATATATATATATGTGTGTGTGTGTGAGGGTGGGGTTGTGTGTGTGTGTGAGAAAGTGTCTATATATGTATAAGTGGATGTATGTGTATATGCATGATGTGCATATGCAAGTGCGTGATCGAGCGTGTACTCGTGTATACATACATGCTTATATATAATAAACTATGTTCGTATATGACTCTGTTTGGCAGTCAAATTATATAACCATGTATATTGTATAGCCAAATTTTGATGTATTTTTGTTCTCAACTTATTTGTAATGATTTTTTTTTCTTTGTTTTGTTTATATATATGCTCTTCATTGTATGGAGGAATAAAGATATATATACAATAGGCTTGACACTTTTTGCTTTGTAATTGTCGTTGACACAATCTCCGAATTGTTAATTTGGCCACTGACAGCGTGACCCCTGCTATTGGTTAAATCGGGCTTACTTAATCACTACACTGTTAAAAACTATCCGTAATTTTACGTCACAATGTGATGGTAATTTTGCTGCCTTCAATCACATAGGCTATACAAATACGAAATGCCCGTCAAAAATGTAAATAATATTTGCCGTAAAATAAGTAAAATTTATCTATATTAACGGAGCTTCTTTCAAGATTTCTATAAATAATATGATGGTTTAAAGGACCAATGCTCGGTGTATTAAGATTCGGCTTCATATTGTTTATTTAGTTGTGAGGATGGGCATAATTAGAGACTACACTTGCGCTGGTCCATATTTCAATAGTTATAGCATCACTGACATGAATTCAACTAAGTTAAGTGACATAATCGCCCATCGATAGTTAGTTTGCTGACTTCAAAAATGTCACTTAGCAGTTTACATGTATATCGATTCATAATCATATCCTCTACATTCACACACATAGCGCCCATAGTATATCGCCATACGGGTTACATGAACGTTGCCATAGCGCTATACGGGTTACATGGGCGTTGCCATAGCGCCCGTAGTAAATCGCCATACGGGTTCCATGAACGTTGCCATAGCGCCCGTAGTAAATGGCCATACGGGTTACATGAACGTTGCCATAGCGCCCGTAGTAAATGGCCATACGGGTTACATGAACGTTGCCATAGCGCCCGTAGTAAATCGCCATATGGGTTACATGAACGTTGCCATAGCGCCCGTAGTAAATCGCCATACGGGTTACATGAACGTTGCCATAGCGCCCTTAGTAAATCGCCATACGGGTTACATGAACGTTGCCATAGCGCCCGTAGTAAATCGCCATACGGGTTACATGAACGTTGCCATAGCGCCCGTAGTAAATCGCCATACGGGTTACATGAACGTTGCCATAGCGCCCGTAGTAAATGGCCATACGGGTTACATGAACGCTGCCATAGCGCCTGTAATAAATCGCCATACGGGTTACATGAACGTTGTCATAGCGCCCGTAGTAAATAGCCATACGGGTTACATGAACGTTGCCATAGCGCCCGTAGTAAATCGCTATACCGGTTACATGAACGTTGCCATAGCGCCCTTAGTAAATCGCCATACGGGTTACATGAACGTCTCCGATATCCATAAACCAATAACTAAAGTTGACACTTCATAAAAAGCTATGAACATCTACGTCACTTCAATCCGATCAGTTGCACGCGCTCGCTGCGTGTTGTTATTGGGAGACTGTGTTGGAATTCGAGTTATTTCGCGCTCCGCCTGTATACTAATGTAGATATTCTTGTTTCGCCTGGGCGCTGGGGTTTTAGTTATAGAAATGGGGATTTTTGGGACGGATTTAAAAGTCGAACTGCAACCCGGAGGTCGAGTCCAGTAAAAGGTGTAGTTGGGAATTTCAATTTCGTTTATTGTCCTTTACATTATTATGTCAATAATGTCGATTTTTGCTTTGTGACAAGCTAATAAAAGAAATGAAAAAGGTAACTTTATAGACATGTTTCGTTCTGCAGCCCACGGATGGTTGGGTCGGAGACGGCCGAATCGGCCGCCGGTTCGTTAATTAGGTGCTGGTTGTTATTGTTATTTTAACGGAATTCTGAGTTGGTCAATCGCGAAACAAATATATTTTACATTCTATAATTACAATCATGGGTATATAATATATGATATTGAGCGCGTTACTATTTCTGACATTGGTTTTCTTGTTGGTATTGACCGGCAGAGTCATTAAACCAAGTTCGTGTGAATCAGTTCTGGATTCACACACTTTGTTTAATTATTCTGTCGGTCAAAATCCAGTGACCCAAAATCGATCAGCACGTCATTTCTTAAATACACAAACTCCTTGAACATTCTCACTTGGTCACAAAACTTACAAGTAATTCTTACTTTTTTCGCTGTTTTAAATTCGTGCACCGTCGGAGTAAGGTATATAACATACTTGATTGTCATATCGGATGCTTTAACCATTTTATGTAATTGTAATTCAATATTCATAATTCCCATTTTCAATACCAGTAATAGAAAGACACAGTAACAAGATTTTCCGATTACGACATTAATGCTTTAAGCCCAGCAATCTACTGCGCGCGACAAAAGTGCTCACACAAATTCAAAACAGCAGCGTCGCATTAGATAACAAGAAAACCATAGTCAGAAATGGTAACGCCACCAAGATCATATTATTAGCCATAAATATAAATTATAATATAATTATAATATAAAATATTATTCATTAGTTAGCGCTAATATAGGCGCTAACTAATGAATAATATTATATGATTGACTTGTTAAATAACATCTAATAAATATTCATCTTATTTACAACTTTAAGGAGTCCTTCTGGCACACGAGAATATTTATCGCCGTTTGACTTGCACCAAGTGAAATCGGCGCATATATAATTGATAGAACAGACCTCTATTATGATGATCGTGTCGTTATTTGTTTACAATAGGTATCAATTGACACATTCGCACCCGTTCCCTCATTAAAATCTACATATATCGCCCATTTTATGGGACCTCCGCGAATTCGGGGACTTCCGCAAAGTGAGCTCCGCAAATAGGGCCCTACTGCAAATCGTCGCACCCAATGCAATTTGTAAACAAATACGATTGACATGCGTTTTAACGAGGTGAGCTTTAATTAAATGAAAAAAGCAATGCTACATAAACTATTTGCCATGGACTCAGCTAGTGTGCCATATATCTGTGTCAACTAAGGTCGCTTTGCGTGGTAAAAGTGAAAAGTGAAAGTGGAAATTCGGAAAATCCTATTGAAAATGAAAGTAGCCTACAATTTTGGGAATTCCGCGGCAGATTCAGAGAATCTATACTATTGAAAGTGAATGTACGATTCCTGGAATTATATCAGATATCGCGACTCTGCTCGTTTTCGTGATCATAGGCTGTATGTAGGGCCTATATGACCACGAAAACGAGTCGAGTCACGATACATCCATCGGTACAAACACATTGTGTATACGATACAATTTTGACTTGATGACCAGAAAATAAAAGATAGCGGTTACTCCAACAGAACAGGCATGCGCACTCCAATTAAAATTACCCATAATCCACTTCACTACACCAGGGGCTCCCAATGGGTTATACATTATTTTCAGGCTATCAGATTATTTATAATTTCAACAACATATTATTACACCGGTGACTTTAAGTTTACAATTTCAGCCTGTCCTGACTCTATCGATACGATTGAGTCATATTTTCAAAAAACATATTATACACCGGTGGCGTTAACTTTACAATTTCAGCATCTACGTGATTCTATCGGTACGACTGAGTAAGGTACACAAAAAATATCCCACAATGCATTCGCACAGTCGACCACAGAATATCAAAATCTCCGAAACAACTTACACCACATGTGGCGTAATAATTGGTGACTTTACAAAATTAGATATAGTCTATATACGACCCAACGCGTGCGGCCTTGGTTCGTTATTAATAATGAAAGTAAAACAAAGTGAATATATGTGTTCATGTACTTGCTGGTGATGGTTGTTTTACAGACTTTTATGTTATTTCGTATGAACCCACATCGAATGTATTTAAGGGCGTGTCGCTATACAGACAATAGATCAACAATAAAGCTCTTATCTGACCGCCATCTCGTGTCGTTCCAAACAGGCGTGATAGCAAATTAATGCTTAGATCCACTTTATAGTTCAGGAACATCGACCCATAACACTTAAACCCTTTACAGGTTCACTGTCGAATTTGACGCGATAACACTTCCACTGTGTACGTTTTGTGTACCTGACAATAATTAGATCGTGTCAATGAACCAATAATAGAAGGTTCTAGTGAGAAATCGACTTTTAAAAGAGGAAGTTTTCATAAAGAAATTAATGTAGTACTCTAGTAGCTCATGGTGGTTTTGTATGCACTTGTATGTCCAGAGCAAAACTCTTCACAAATCCACTAATTGAAGGTACATGAACAATATTTGGTTGGTGACACATTTCCCATTAAGGGCGAAATGGGTCAAATGGCCACGCCCCTATTTGCGCGAAGTACTACCACCCGCCGTGACTATATCTCCAGAACCGTTGGACAAAGGGGGTCGTGTGACCACTCAATATGTGCGGTATGGCCGCTTAATGGGGAGTCAGTAACACATTTGCATATCCAAAAGTCAATAGTTTTTAAGATAATTGCCAAAAACCAAAAAAAAATCCATTTTTAAGGGCCTGAACCCCAAAATTTTGGGGTTCAGCACTTTTATCTCAAAGCTGAGCCACCAATTAGAATTTTATTGATCTATGTCAATCGGTGCCACATATAGGTATAATTTCTGTACCATTATCGGATGGGATTGACCTTCAAGGAGCTCTTGCCCCTGAAAATCCACATTATGGGGTGTCAGTAATACATTTCCATATCCAAAAGTCAATGTTTTTTAAGATAATTGCCAAAAACCGATTTAAGCATGTTACGCACCACAATTATGCAATACCACCAAGGCCACAGCATATGTATGACACTTTTTACAGAACTATCCGCATTCTCTGATCAACTTAAGAGCACAATTGACCACACACCATGGGATTAGCTGGAAATTGCTGCTGATGATGTGTTGACCCGGACACACAACATGAGCTCTTCCCGACTGAACATGCCTTGGAAACTGGTGTGCTTTACCAAAAACCAGGTAACAATTGTGTTCTAATCAACAGAAATGTACAGATTGAACAAAACAGATTTTCAAAATTTGTTATCAACATTTAACAGCTGATCTGATTTAAGTGACCAAGCTATGAAACATGCTAAACACTTTTACTAAATGGAATGACCAGCTGTTTGCTTCATGCAGCAGCCATATGTTGCGATCTTAAAATGGGTATTGCATCTGGGTATAGTAAAAACATGTTGTAATCAGATGAGAGATGACCATATATACCAGTATATATTTCAGAAGTAAACAATTCTTCCAAGAGGGCACCCCATCTCACAAAAGTTTCAGGAAATGATGGAATCATCACTATTCAATCAATAGTATAATGAGCCTTTGTCAGTCCCACATTAGTTGCAGCACTTGCAGGTTGGAGAAGATGAGGGTCTATAATTTCACTAACATAATTCTTCATAATACCTAATAGCCCTCATAACTTACCATTTTAAAGATCTTTTCATTTTCAATACCACCTCAGGTTAAGTGGTCCTGCTAATTTTATATTATGCTGATGGGTACTGCTGGATTGCTATGATGTTTGTAGGTCATAGCGATTTTGTTAGGAAATATTACCATCATTTTACCTAAAGTTGGTTATTTTTGCATTGTTTGGCTAATCCGAGCAATTTGTGCAAAAGTCAGTGTCTGTATGAAACATTCAAGAACATATAACTTCAAAATATTGAACGTGTACGCTGATGTTTGGTAAACAACAGGAATAGTCATCTCAATTATGGCCAGTTTGTAAAAAACCAGCACCCATTATTAAAATATTTCACAATATACATGTTTTTAATGTTTTCTACACATAGTGGCTTATCCTCGATTTGTTCAGATCGCTTTGCTCTACCTGACTAGCATGCCAAATTTATTAGCATCACCACTAAACTTGGGATGAATACTGCCAAATGAATATATTGTGATATATAGGGCAGTGGAAAAATAATGGTTGAGTCTTTTCTAAATATAATTCTAGTAAAACCTACACAATACCGTCTTGGTCTGATAAGACACAGAGTCATGTTTATTTAGGAGTATAGACATGAAGTCCACCAGTCTCATGAAAATTAAATGGGCTCTGCACTAGTAACATCTGGTCTTCTGTGACCCATTAATATTGACAAATGCAACACAAATGAAAAATACATAGTAACGTTCCTCAACCATAGATTATAACCTGACAATCATTGAGTTAGAATCAGTGTACATATGTATATGTAGGCATGGCCATAGCATGTTTTTGAAATATTGCTGAGTGCAGACCATAAATTTCACTAGAATATACATGTAGTTACTGCATGTACATCACACAGATAAGGCGACTGACACACATACACGTACCTGCAGGGTTCACAATATTTGACATGTAAAGTATATATATATATCTCCTGTGCCTATAACATCAAACCAAACGGTTTACAGTACTTTTACTGACATTTTTGGAGTGGCACATATACATACATACAAACTAAAAGTCAATTTAAAGGGACGAAATGAAAAATAAATTTGTGCAACTATAATGGAGATCTATATTGCATTACAACATCCAGAAATCTACAAAATCTACAACATCCACAAATCTACAAAATCTACAAAGACATCTGACTATCATAGTCATTGGTAATGTGATCATTTTTCCTTGATAAGTTGAACATGATGGAGGATTGCATAGCATGGCTACCTGCAGAATGTAGATTTGTATGTATTTATATCTGCATATCAACTGATGCTTGTATATTTCTTCTAACTCACTCTGAGCTTTCAACGCAACAGGATTGCATTCGGAATTTCAAGCCCATAAAGCTAGACACTTTAGCATCAATTTCCATGAACCTCACATGTACTCACTCAGTTGAACACAAGGAACGATTGTGAAGTTGGAAAATATTCTGTATGTATGGAAGCCCTATATTTTTAATGTGTGGATTTATTATAACTGGACTAAAATAATCGGAACGATTATTTTAGTCTTTATTACTGGATATCACACCAATAATCAATAGACATGTATTTGTTAGTTTTGAACAGGACAATATATTTTAATATTACTGCAACTGCATCTTTCTTATGACTTATTTTCTTACAAACTCTTATGACTTATTTTCTTACAAACTCCCAAATTTGAACCAGAAACAATTTATGGCAAATATACATCGACGTGTACATATACATAAATCAGGATATAAATATAGGCAATCATGCCAGGCTAGCCATTATTTGTTCTAAAATAATGTATGTGTTAGGGAAATTGTAGAACCTTTATACAGAATGGTGATGCAGCCAATTAAAATTGACGTGGGACTGATAAAGACACAACCTGCTCGACTACCGAATCATACTGATTGATCAAATTGTAGTAACTCAACATTTACTAAACCTACTTGTGGGCTGAGTATAATTCAATTCAACATTAGCATACCATAAAAACACCCTGTTCTTCCATAAGTTTAAAGAAAATAACACATTGAACTCATTTACAAGTATATTGCTAATGTGATATATGTAATTCCATTTATAGCCATTTTGGCAGCCATCTCACATCAAAGGCCATGAAATTTAGATAACAAAAGATGAACTACATTCAAATTATATCACCAGGTAACCGTTTTGTAGGAGTTTTAGGTTACTGATCAAATACCCTATAATTGATGATTTCCTCAACATCTTTGTTATTGGGAAAATGTCTGTTTTTCATTCTACGACCAATATATTCCATCCAAAAACCTTATTTTCAGGGTCAAAAGCTCATTGAAGGTCAATCCCATCCGATAATGGTACAGAAAATATCAGAAATGATACCTGTATTTGGCACCGATGTATATAGTTCAATAAAATTGGGGGCTCAACTTTGAGATAAAAGTGCTGAATTCCAAAATTGGGGTTCAGGCCCCTAAAAATTGATTTTTTTGGGGTTTTTGTCAATTATCTTAAAAAACATTTACTTTTGGATATGAACATGTATTACCGACCCCCAATAATGTGGCCATTCCGCACATGTTGAGTTGTCACACGACCCCCTATGTCCAACGGTTCTGGAGATATAGTCACGGCGGGTGGTAGTACTTCACGCAAAAAGGGGCGTGGCCATTTGACCCATTTCGCCCTCAATGGGAAATGTGTCACCAACCAAATATTGTTCGTGTATCTTCAATTAGTGGATTCGTGAAGAGTTTTGCTCTGGACATAAAAGCGCATACAAAACCACCATGAGCTACTCGAGTGTAGTGGCTGTGTGTGTTGTAAATTAATTTATTACACGCTTGTTCCTAGAAGTTCTGTGTTATTGCCGTTCCATATTTAAAAATCCGTATGGAACGTACGTTCCATACGCATCTCGTTGACGTAAAATGACGTATATGACGTTCGATTCAACCAGGAAACTGTAACTATTTAATTAAAGAATCATTACGCATGACAAACACGCCCTGTATATATATGAGCCTAAAGACACCTTCTAATCCGGTATTTTTAATGCACGGACTCTAGGACGCGAAGCGTGTAATAAACACAGAACGACACGATGTGTAAATGGGTTTGTCGATACGGCACTCGTGCTGTCGCGGAAGGATAGAACTCGAGGCGCAAGCGCCTCTCGTTCAATCTAGTGTAGTGACTTAGCGTTTTTTTTTGGAACGGACTGGCCAAAAGTGCCATTTTTTTTATATTTTGTCAAGTTATGTGTGCTCTTTCAGAAAGTGAACTAGAAACAGGTTTCTGATCAATATTAACCCTTGTTTCCAGTATAAATCCAAGATGGCGGTCAAATTCAATCATTATTTCACACTGACGTTCCAACTGGTATAAAAAAATGAGGCGCATGCATAATAAAGGCGTCATTCAACCTGACATTGTCATATTTGGAAGATAGTAGCAACCCAGGCTGACCAAATTGGAAATTTATCACTTTTTGTACCAAAAACATGCAATTTTGTCATATAATCATTCTCGTTTCAATTATTTCGGAATAATAAACAGACAATTTCTCAAAAATGTTTCAGTGCAGATCAAAGGTTAAGGTCTTAGCATTTTTGGACATGTATACTCTAATCAAAACATACAATATCTAGGACACATTCTTAACCGTATTTTATAAATTTCGGATTATGTTACCCCTCACCCCAAAAATCATGAAATATTGTTTTTGTGATAAGCATCCGACAGAACATGGATGATAATCTATAAAGGACACTATTTGATCACATTTCTAAATACTGCAATGGCAATTACATACACAATGACCAAAGTTGAATTCTTTTTCGACAAAACATATGTAATTTTGTAAGAAAATCCTCGTCATTTAAAATATTTTGGTCCAATAAATGGTCATTTACACATAGGATATTTGCGATAGGTCAAAAGGTTTGGTCTTAAATGTTTTGGACATATATACTGAAAACAATGAATACATTGTCTGTGGTTCATATGTAACAACGTTTCAGAAAATTTGGTTTATGTTACCCCTCACCCCAAAAATCACGAAAATGTGACTTGTTGTAGGGATTCAATAAATCTTTGGTTAAATCTTATAAAATGAGTTTGTCGATCGCAATTCGTCATATATTATAATGTAACAATCTCATTGTCAGTATACTGTTGAAATTAACAATTGTATGCCTAATAACAATTTATTTGATCATTTCAAATATGTTCAACCAATAAAATGGCAATATGCAATAATATACAATATGCGGTCTTAAAAGTTTCGAAAATGAACATCCAATATATATACAACACATATAAGGGTATATACATGTAATGTTTTGGTGAAATAAAATAAAAATAAAAGAATCTATAATACCATTAATTGATATATTTGACCAAATATCATTGACTTATGTAATCTAGCATTCAAGAGGGGTGTATATACAGATATGCATTTCAGGTCACAACTTTAAATTTTCAATCAATAATACATATAAAAATGGCCTATCTTTGTTTATAGTGTGTTCTTAAATTCATATTTGTTATGTTATGTAGCTATAATGTTCACAGACTGATAATACCTAGCAACTCATAGATTGCCATGTTATAATCACGGCTGCCTGTGTTTATACGTTGAACAAATATTTTAAGCACACAATTACATCTACATAACTCTGTGTATGGTAAATCAGCGTTTGCACATTTGCATCTGTTACAAGTTTGTGATTTGCAACAACAATTAATGAGTTCTGAGCACACAACTGCAGCTTGGCATGACATAAGTGTACCACAATCCTACCTGGTAGGCAGCTCGTTTCATATGTCCCACACCACATATATATGACAATAACACTTCTTAGTCTGTAGAGTAGAAACTTCATTAGTGACTGGGCGTAATCATTAAAAGTAGATACTATATCGCAGGTACAATCATATCCACAAGAACGCCTCCATCAAATATCTTGCACTGAATATTTTTAGGTGGGTCCGATATATCCCCAATTGCTTCCCGGATACATCCCAGAAATCAGATTGTGTCCCCTTGCATTTACCTCCCGTTGATAAGGCGTGGGGAAATAGCCGACTCTCATGAGAGAAAAACACGTCTGGTTCGGGGAGTTGTAGCCATCTCGTTATTGTTGATGAGCTCTCTGTTAAACCTATCAACGCTCCATTTCCTTTCAATTTGATGTTCTCCTGTTCCTGCACTTGATCGTTTGGAATGGCGGAGAAGCGATTTCGGGTTTTTTGAACTGCCCAATTGTTGTTCGAACACACTATTACAAGAAATAAAATATTGGAAGTACGTGCAAGATATTTTATGGAGGCGTTCTTGTACATATAATTATTGTGCCTGCGATAAGATCTACATGTACTTTTAATTATTACAGTCACCAATGAACTTTATACTCTACAAACTAAGAAGTGTTAATGTCATGTGTGTTATGTGGGATAGTTGTTTAGAAGGCAGCACAAAAGGCAGCACTAATGAGAATCGTGGTATAGTTCTTTGACGAAAAGTTGGTGGCCAAACTAAGATTCCAAAAAAATGGAACAACTTCCTCCGTCATTCTGACAATAAGCTTGAACTTTTTGTATTCCTGACAAGTAATGCGTCAGAACATGATGATAAAGTGTTAAACATGACAGAATGTTCGTCAACTCTCTAAATAGCAAATTCTTCCTAGTAAATCTTGAGAAACTGTTGTCAGGAGGAAGCTGATATTAGAATTGTGCCGCACATTATCCATGCGCTTTCTTGTGGGCTGACGACCATCCGTGCTCGGATTGTTGACACATATGTCCTGGTAATGGTCATCGGTCTGTTTTCAAAGTTTACGGATGCTAACAGTGGTGGTGATACATGTGTTTCTCTAGGAACAGGCAAAACTAAAACATTGTACCATGACAACAGCACATTTTCCGCTCTGGGCGATGACAATTGTTATCACTACCCAATTTTCATTCGATATCTGGTTTTGATACCACTTTGTTCTTCCATATAAAGGGCAGAAAAAGTTTCTGGATAGCATGGAAATAATATCATGTTATCACAGATACATGTACATTTCTTCTATAGGCGAATCAACCTTTTATTCAACTAGATTCGTCCTCATATATTTTCAAAGAACTCAAACGTTTCATTGCCATTAATTATAATAAAGGTTGTCAAAAGTTGCTGATAATGAGGCATATGAAGAGAATTCTCCAAAACTTGTCGCTCAAAAGGGGCCCTAATACATCATATGAAATGAGCCATATACCAGGCAGGATTGTGGTACACTTGTCATGACATAAAAATTCCAATACATGGCCCGCATGACTGGGAATGGACAGTTGAAGATCATGGATGTAAACCATTGTGGACTACATTACCGAAGCTGCAGCTGCGTGTTCAGAACTCATCAAGTGTTGTTGCAAATCCCAAACTTGTAACAGGTGCAAATGTGCAATAGCTGATTTACCATGCTCATAATTATGCAGTTGTAATTGTGATATTAAGAATGCCTAAAATATTTGTTCAATGTATCAACATGGTCACCGGTGATTATAACATGACAATCTATGAGTTGCTATATATCTGCTGGTATGATCAGACTGTGCACATTATAGTAAAACAGGTACAACATAACAAACGTGAATTTAAGAACAGAGTATAAACAAAGATAGACCATCTTTATGTTATGTGTATTATTGATAGACAAATTAAAGTTGTGATCTGAACTACATGTCTATATATACCCCTTCTTGTATGCTACATTTGTAGATTATATAAGTCAAAACCTTCAAATTATTTATGGTATAATAGATTTTTTGAATTTTATTCTATTTCACCAAGACATGACATGTATACACCTTTAAATGTGTTGTATTCGACAGTCATTTTCGAAACTTTCAAGGCCGCATGTGGTGTACAATCTTGGGAAATGTTTGAGAAATTGCCCATATATTGGTTGAAAATATTTGAAATGATGGTTATTTTACCATAAAATATAGCTGTTATTAGGCATACAATTGTAAATTTAAACAGTATACTGGCAATGAGATTGTTACATAACAATATATGACTAATTGTCATCGACAAACTCACTTTATAAGATTTAACCAAAGATTTATTGAATCTTTACAACCAAGTCACATTTTCGTGCTTTTTGGGGTGAGGGGTAACATAAAACAAATTTTCTGAAACGTTGTTACATATGAACCACAGAGAATGTATTCATTGCTTTCAGTATATATGTCCAAAAGATTTAAGACCAAACATTTTGAACAATCGCAAATATCCTATGTGTAAATGACCATTTATTGGACCAAAATATTTGAAATGATGAGGATTTTCTTACAAAATTGCATATTTTAGTCGAAAAAGTTGTAAATTTCAACTTTGGTCATTGTGTGTGTAATTGCAATTACAGTATTAAGAAATGTGATCGAATAGAGCCCTTTACAGATTCTCATCCATGTTCTATCGGATGTTTATCACAAAAACAAAATTTCATGATTTTTGAGGTGAGGGGTAACATAATCCAAAATGTCTAAAATATGGTTACGAATTTGTCCTAGATGTTGTATATTTTGTTTGCAGTATACTTTTCTGAAATTTTTAAGATCTTAACCTTTGATCTGCACTGAAACAGTTTTGAGAAATTGTCTGTTTATTATTCCGAAATAATTGAAACGAGAATGATTTTATGACAAAATTTCATGCTTTTGGTCCAAACAGTGATAATTTTCAAATTTGGTCAGCCTGGATTGCTAATATCTTCAAAATATGACAATGCCGGATAGAATGACGCCTTTATTATGCATGTGCTTTAAATTGTATACCAGTTGGAACGTCATGGTGAAATAATGATTGAATTTGGCCGCCATCTTGGATTTATACTGGAAACAAGGGTTAATATTGACCAGAAACCTGTTTCTAGTTCACTTTCTGAAAGAGCACACCTAACTTGACATAATATAAAAAAATGGCACTTTTGGCCAGTCCGTTCCGATATGACAAAATTGTGTCGCTAAGTCACTACACTAATCCTTCCGCGACAGCACTCGTGCCGTATCGACAAACCCATTTACACGTCGTGACGTTCTGTGTATGTAGTGGGTGTGTGTGTTGTAAATTAATGTAGTGGGTGTGTGTGTTGTTGGGTCGTTGGGGCACATTGTGTGAATCTATAAATGACGATTTGTTTCATAGCCCGCAATCCAGAATAAAAAATCACTCACCATGTCGTGTGTGCCAAAAGTTGACTTACAGCATAGGACATGATTTTCTCGAGGGATCGAAAGTGTAGGGTATCTCAAAAAGTAGAGGCTTTCTGTTAATCTCGTACTGGCCTAAATTGTGCCCCCAATAACACACACTCACTACATTCATTTCTTATATTTATATAGCTATTTGATTATTTATTCCCATAAAAAGCTTAATGTATTCTTATTTATCTTCACAAAATCTGCCGAGAATTGGACACTAACTCACGCAGCACATTATGTCAGATCAATATATATTCCCAAAACACTTAGCAGCGATAACGTGATCTATACAAACTTTTAAAAGCACGCCCAATTATTCTGCTGGCAGGGTTTAGTGATTAGGTCAGATTAGGTCAACAATTTGTGACGTCGTGTTCGTGTTACGGTCTGTGTGTTATTGGGGTATGAAACGGGTTGACCAATCACGTAGCAGGATTAGTGTAATACAGCCGGGCTATGTAAATATTACGCTTTGAATCCTTTTCAGACTATAGAAAAAATTAAAATGATCGTCTCTGATAAATAGTGTTCATGCTTCCGTTTCCTAAATCAGTAGATTAACGGGCGTTCTAAATTATTATCTGTTGTTCTTGTTTTACAACGTAAAACTGATGGGTGCTTGTGTGGACTGTTGCCATACACATGGTTGTGATTGAAATTAGTTTTCCTTTTACTGTTACCTAGTAATAAGCTGAACAATACCTATGGAAATTGTGACTTAAGGTTGTTCCACACCGGGCGCGAGCGAGCGATTATAACGGCCGTTTTCTAACGTCCGTAGCAGTTCAAAGCGCCTGATTATTATGTCCACACCGCAAGCGACTGAAACGCTTCGTCGCGCGCGATAGTCAGGTTATTATTCTGTGTGTACGCTAATTTCAGGGGAGTCAGGTGGCTGCATGGGGGATACCCCCACCCCACACACTTATGACTAATGTGTAGGGTTTCTACAAACAACGTGTAGCCCTGCTACACAACCATTATTCATTTTTTATCTTAAGCATATTTTACACAATAAATGGGTTAATTTATACACATGTACACACACTGGTGTGCATACAATCAACACCTATGCCTTACACATGTTGTGTAAATTCTTACAAATATATATCGTAGACAAGAATGTAAAGTTCAGTATTCCGAACTGTGGGTATATAGTATTCATGGCAAATGGAGATTTATATGTTAAAACTTTCATGGCGTACAATGGTACGTAATATTTTGCTCTGTCATGTGTGAGTTTTCGTTTTAAATGAACAAACCATGGTCGTGGCGTGGTTGCACGTGATTAGTATTAACGTATTACAACAATCATATAAACAAGAGTAAGAGCAGTATTCTTCATGGAAGTTTTAACAAATATATCCTCATATATCATTAGTACAATACTCACAAGTCGGAATTCTGAACTTACATTCCTTGTCTACAATTTGTTTATGCTCGTCACTCAAAATTACATGGGTATTGAGACAGTAGTAAATTGTATTCCAAAACATATACTCAAACAATATCGTCGTCATGTAGCAGACTATGAAACTGAAGGCACGCAATGCGCACGATCTACATTCTTACACAAGTATGTGTAATAAAATGTACACATTATGTGTAGAACGGCACTTGGTCAATGTATTTGTATGTAAAACTACACATTGCTATGTGTATTAACCGGGTTTACACATTTGATGTGTAATCGTTTCTACACATTAGTTATAATAGTGCTCCCACCCGGTAATACGCGATTATTATTAGTTGATGAATGCATTGTCTCATGTTTACCACAACGTCTTTTGGAATGAACTAGCCTCGTTATATTCTTTATCATTTCCCCTGATTATACCAAAATATAATTCACCAGCCAATGGAGCAGATTATACGGTCCATCATTTTAGTTCTTTACAAGGAATAAACTGAATATAGTAATCTAAGGTGGAATTTCAGTCGCGAAAAATAACAAAAATAAATGGTTTAATTATTTGGTCATAGAGACATACAGTCATACATACACACATTGCATACATGCATACATACAGTCATACAGACACACACAGTCATACAGACACACATGTGCCATACAGACACACATGCGTTGTACTTCGATTATTAGCCTCTCGCTAAAGTCCTCCATTATCGCGGCGACAAATCAGTGTGCCGTCATCAAATAGAAAAATAACGGTCGTATAAACACCTATTTGAGAGCTGTCCAATTATCTCGCTGGTTTGTAACAAAGCGACAATTCGACGAAGCCTAAAATCACTGCTATAATCGCCTCGTGGTCAGCGAGTCGGTCGCTTGCGATGTGAACATAAAAATTGCGCGCTTTGAACTGCTACGGACGTTAGAAAACGGCCGTTATAATCGCTCGCTCGCGCCCGGTGTGGAACAACCTTTAGTTGTTTTAACGGAATTCTGAGGCGGTGAATTCATGTAACCAATATTTTAAGTTATAATTTATATTTATGGCTAATAATATGAGGGCGTTACCATTTCTGATTATGGTTTTCTTGTATTCTATATCGGGTTCATATTTTTTAATTAGTACTGGACGATGAAAGCACCGGAGCAATGTTAGTTTTCAGCGGAAGTGAGCGATAATTTACCGGAACGTCGCCAAACTGACGTTCCGGTGAATCCTCGTTCACTTCGCTGAAAGCTGACATTGCTCCTGTGCTTTCATCGTTCAGTACTAATTAACCCTTCCATGACTGGAGCTTCCTGAAATGTTTGGGAAACATTGTGCCAATGCATTCTCTTTATTTATGTGCGAGTGTCCCGTGGGGAGCCTGGCATATACAAGATAATATATTGGCCTAACAATATTTATCTTGACCTTGTAAGCCATTGCAGTGCATGCATTCTATTATATGCGAGGCTGTCTATGGGAGACATGTGATATAAAACGTTTATGGTATAGTACAAGTGGACCATGTGATATAAAACGTTTATGGTATAGTACATATAAATTTCACGATTAAAACAAAGAGAAAGCAGTGTGTGATGTTTTAAATTGTTTCGTGTTAAAGTGATGTGAAACTGAAACACTCCGGTAGGGTGATCAAATAGAAATTGAGAATAAAAGTAGTTATTTTTTTAACGAATATTAATCCAAATTGACAAAAGACATCGTCATTCTTACATATCAATTAAATGCAACGACTCTCGATGGCGAAATAATTTGTGTTAGTTTATCGCCGATAGTTTCGTCCCGAATCGAGATGTAAATATTTACAATTGAACGTACTTAAGACGATGTTTTCTGTGGAGTGGTTTGGTCAATTTCTTTGAAAATTTCGGCGATGTTTGTAGACTACTACATTCTCCAGGTTGCCATATAGCGCATGAGTACTAACATCAATTTCACGCATTCGAACAAGTCCATAATATGTCTTTAAGATTATCGGAATAATTCCTTGAGATCTACTCGTCAATAACACTTTATTGTTTATAAAGGGTTAAACCTTATAATTACATTGGGAAACCAAGGTCATTCCTTAACCCTTTACCCAACAGAACGGCCATGTGCCAATGCATTCTCTTATATATGCGAGTCGACCATAGGTCGCCTCGCATATATAAGAGAATGCATTGGCTTAACACATTACAAATTATAAAATTGTTAAAGAATGTAAGAAAAAATGGTAAAAAGTGTTAAAAAAAGATTTTGTTTAGGCCAATGCATTCTCTTATATATGCGAGGCGACCTATGGTCGACTCGCATATATAAGAGAATGCATTGGCACAGGGCATAACTGTAACCATCACAATGTGGTCAAGGAGCCGGTTCGAATGATAATCATATTTGTATGGTTCTATTGAGACAGACCGAAGATATTTTAGGCTGTTGAAGCTTTATTTGGCCGGGTTTGGCCGGTTTGTTGGGTAAAGGGTTAACATGGGGACACGAATTCGTGTATAGTCACGGGCATATAGTTCAACAAGAACTTAGAACATAAAATTCGATTTAAGCATCGAGCGCTGTGTACAGACGACAAACGTAAAGCTAAATAAACAAACTACTGATCTACAACACGACTTGATCACTTCCGGTTTGGTTCGCGGTGGTCCGGTGTATTCCGGTTTTGGTTCGCGGTGGTCGGGTGTATGTATTCTCGTTTACTTCCGCTGAAAACTGACAACGTTCCGGTGTGTTTTGTGTCCATTGCTAATTTAAAAACTACACACCCGATATAGGAAGCTTGAGAATCGATCATGTTTTACTCAGCTTTAGGACAGTCTAGATTCAGAAACGTCTTAGAAAATTTTGGCTGGTCGGCTTCTTGCAACTTCGCCTCGTAGGAACAAATAGAAACAGAGTGAACCTATTCGATTGTCTACCTTTGTATTCGCTTGTGATTAGAAGAATGACTTCCGGTTTTATGTGGGCGATTTCGTGTCATTTGTTTTCGATCAAATAAGACCAAGGTTGATGGACAGATGCGCTTCATCCAATACTACGCCATTTAAAACGTGATCAGTCGTAACTCTTTCACTGGAACATTTGCAAACCACGCCCCTCTTTCTGTCGTTATGCCTTTGTAATATTTCTTGGAAGTATCGGATGCGGTCTTCGCTATTCTACGAAGTTGCGATCAGTTTAAATCATGTCGCTACTGTCTATCTTCAAGTTTTCTGTGTTTGTTGTAGCCAGTTTTCAGTATTTGGAAAGTTCGGGACTCACACGAATTGCAAACAGGGCCTTTGACATAGACAACATGATTACAAATGTAAATGTTTCAGAAACAATTTCCGTTGTACTTCGATTATTATCCTCTCGCTAAAGTCCTCCATTATCGCGGCGACAAATCAGTGTGCCGTCATCAAATAGAAAAATAACGGTCGTATAAACACCTATTTGAGAGCCGTCCAATTCACGCTACTGCCCAGCGGCGATAACCACGCCTGTCATAAATTGCCAGTCTGAATTACAGCAGGTTAGACACCACGCGTCGATATGTCTGACCACAAGGAACGACGTGTTTCAAATTTGGTGGACTTACCACCAGAATTCGCTGGATTGTTCTTCAATTAGACTTGTACTTCATTGAAATCGCGACAACAAGAATACAAGTACTTTAGTGAAGGCTACATACATTCAGTTTCAATGTTTATTTGCGACGACAAGCTCTTTATTGGGGCAAATTACCACCGAAGCATGATGAAAAATGAACCTGCACATGGCGTCGATTTTGAGATTAATTGTTCGATAATTTCGGATATTCACTGTTCTTGTCAAGCTGGATATGTAACACAAAATAAATATTCAATGTTATTATAATATATCTCTTCACAACAGACACACGATCTATCAATTTATAGATAGTGTACCATACAATTTCCCTATTTCGATAAAAAATTCGAGGACTTGTATGTTTTCATCCGTTGTAGTCAGTTTTTTGTACTTTTCCGAAGATGCACCATACTGGTATCAAAAAGTGTTCCATGTCATAATTGATTGTTTTTTTCTGGATAACTGATTGTTTTTTTCTGGATAATGATACATATTCTAATAGATGGGCAATATTGGATCCTATACTGGACTTATGAACGTGAACCTATTGATCATATATGGAGATGGTTTTGTCATCGACCGCCTTCAACCTCTTTGACTAAACTATCTATACGTACGTAGCAGCCCACCATCCTTCCCGATACACCGAAGCATCTGATATTTGTTTTTTTCTTTATTAACTCCTTAGTCACTAATTTAGAATTTGAAAATACCACGCCTATACAGAAAGTGGGGGCAATGCCATAGACATAGGTTCCAATACATACGGCATATATTGCTCTATAGTGTGTATATATGTCCTAGAATAATATAGGGACTGTTTGCCGTGTGTATGGAGCCTCTCTGTTGTAACTTGTAATAATTTTCCCACAATGACGTAGAGCAGACCACCCTATTACCAAGAAGGGCGTTATGGAACAACATCTGTACAATATATAATAATCCTTTTATTTCAGACAAAAAGAACGCCCTTATCCCTGCCACGTCGGTGTGTATGGGCTATGTAAAAACGTGACTTATATATCTAAGGAATTAATAATAAGACATTTAAATTAAAAAAAAAAAAATGTTATAATAACAATTAATAATATTCATAATTGGCACATTACGCGTATAGAAGAAACATGTTTCAGTATATTGAGAAATTATTTTTCATATCACAGTTCCCTAATATTCCATTGGTCTGTCATAATGTTTGTGTATGTAAGTCCACGTATAAATGCCATGAATACCATTTATTCACAAAATATACCAATAAATGCTGTATAATGTACCAAATCTAACCATCACAAATCCGAAAGCTATCAGGAAGAGGTGCCCTAATCAGCCTGTATTAATCGACAACAGGTGAATTTAACAGGTGCTGTCATATACTTTGGCCATTTTAGTGTCCCTCTTTCCCCAACAAATCATCCCTTGGAGATTATAACACTATGTGGTCCATTATCTCAAATGTGTACATGGCTCAACCTTCATAATTTACTAATCCAAAAAGCCCATAGGGCGAAGCTTTCGCATTCTGTTACTGTTATATTATTATATTGTGTCAACTTACATGAAACCAATACTCTTTTATACAAAACAAAATCAAAGCGACATAGAGCTGGGACTAATATAATATGTGTTATATTAGTCCCAGCATAGAGTAAGTCGGTAAAATGAGTCTTTTTGTCTAACCGCCTGTTCGCGGAAGCGACCATTGCTCCAGGCTGTATAATGCAATTATCTCATTGGCTCACATAGCTAATTGCGATAGGGTCAATTATCTCGCTGGTTTGCAACAAAGCGACAATTCGACGAAGCATAACATCACTGCTATAATCGCCTCGTGGTCTGCGAGTCGGTCGCTTTCGGTGTGAACATAAAAATCGCGCGCTTTGAACTGCTACGGACGTTAGAAACGGCCGTTATAATCGCTCACTCGCGCCCGGTGTGGAACAACCTTTATTTTGTAGCAAATCTGTGGCAAATCGGACTGTGAATCTTTAAATATGTTCCTTATATGACGTACGAATACCGGCCATCTATTGTAGGTTACTACTGAAAGGGATCTCGCGGGGCCTTGACTTGACTAGAAACATATTTTATTTGCATAATATACAAAAGGAATTGGGGCACAAGTTTTTGCAACTTATGAAGTCCCTCTCCTAACACAATAACACACGTAATCAAGATGACGGTACAAACGTATTTACATGGTGATAAGTTATGAGAGATATAATGTGTAGTGCCTTCCTGATATGATCAGACTTGAGGTTGTTTCTTGGCTGAGAGAAAATATGTATTTAAAGAATGTCACGACATTATGAATGTTTGGTGCGATTGACAAGCGCTAATATATGATATTTCTTAGTATGTGTATGTTGGCGGTAAAATATAATGGTACAATTGATTTTTGTTCTATTTTGGTTTTTGTTGTGCTCTGGAAGACAATATAGATAATAGATCAGAATGAGATGTTTTAATGGGAGGTTTGTCCACTTGTGAGGTAAATGCCACACAGCAAGTTGAAATTCCGGAAGCAATATTTTAATAATAGATTCGCAAATAAAATAAATATAATCATTTAGGGTCGAGACGCTTAGTCGTTGCAATATATTGCTGTGTGCATGATGGTAAATAGTTTCATATTTTTTTGGGGACGCGATAAAAATATTGCTTATTTTGAGATTTTCGCGGGTTAGTTTCTCAAAGAATACTGAACGCCTTCGTTGCTACACAATGGGTACACGAAGAAATAGTGACATGCCTCTTCGCAGGAACGTGCGGGGCTGTCGGCGATATACTAGTAATTGTTGAACATATCAGATCTGAGTTCACGTATATGCGACAATGAAAAATGTATTTTCTACGTCCAGAGTAGAAATGCAGAGGGTGGACTGAGTGTGGGCTGCGTCCAGCGTACATATGCAGATGGTGGGCTGAGTGTGGGAGCGTGGGGTCTATATGGTACAAGTTTGTTTTAAAGGTATGGAAAGAGCCTTCCAAACCTTGAATTTTGATATCGCTTTTTTGAAGATCGGTCGTCGGTATAATTTTGATAACACAATTATCGCTTTATCATATGACTGCACGACGGTGTCCCGTGTGCTGCACATGTGAGCGGTTTCATTTAGTGTATGGTCCACGCATAGCTGTCGGTGCAGTGTTTTATCGGATAGAAAACAAAATATGGCGCAAGCAAAAACAAAGACGCGAGGGGCACCACAGGTTGAGTCTGTGATAATTGGCACCCAATGCAGGCGGTGTTGCTTCACTGATGACCCGACAAGATATGTATAAACTGCTAATCCCATTGCAAATCTAACAACATCAGTCGAACATGATTACCCTTCAAAATAATAACCCCAGGCAGCAGCTCACAACGACAGGCACGTATACACGTCTTGGCTAAATACGCGGTCATAAGTTTGTGAATAACACGCGTGTATATATAAACCACGTACAAACATCTGATCGTCAGACTTATCGTCGTTTCAGTCGCTGTACGATATCACTGTGTTGTCGATTTTACGGGCGGAGGAAAGACCGCACAGAGGGTTAATATCAGCGGGAAATCGCTCGACTGCACGTAGAAATCACGGACCCTCGGAAAGCAACTGACAAACTTGTCAAGCTACACGAACAGGGTTGGCGTTGGACCCAAATTTTCTCTTGCCAAATGTTTTGCCAAATGAGATTATTTTTGGCCAAATTTCAAAATGATTTGCCAAATTTATTTGAGGGTATAATTCGGGAAATTGAAGAAAGTTCTAATCTTTCTATTGTTATATAATGTAAAACCTAACCACATACAAAGGTAAAATGAGCCAGTGAAGCAAGCTAGTTTTAATAATATATATCAAAGAAACAACAAATATCTAAGCGACACCAGAACTTACATTTAATGTTGCTAAGACAGTTATCAAATTTAAAGTATCTGTCATCACAGCAGGCATAATATATATATTATATATCCTTTATTGTCTCCACTATCGGAGAGTTATATTTAAGTAACATAGTTACAAACAAATCTAATACAAAATGAAATTGGAATATATGTACATTTAAAACACATGACAACACAATATAAAGAGCGATTACGCACACAGTTACACGCACACACACTGCGTCTCAGACACATACAACCACCCAGCCGCGCACACAAGCGTACACGTAAACACGTCCAGACACACATATGCCTAGACAACTTTATAGACAAGCATACACGCGAATAGACATACAGACAGACAGGCAGACAATCACAAAAGTATCTAGACAGACATACATGCTGACAGATAAACGTGCAGACAGGAAGAAACAGATGCAGCTGCAGATGCAGCTGACCGACACGTACTACACATGCAAGTAAGTTTCATCAAATATATGGGAATCTAAGATTTTACAATAGAAACAGACACGCGCGCACTCCCTCACCTAGCAATCAGTCGCGCACGAACACACGCAACCTCACACGCACAAATACATACACACCCTCATTTATAGACCCTCACCCATGCACACGACAACACACAGCATCACACAAAGAGTAAACATCAGTGTATATATATGCAACATTATGTCAAATGAACTCATCAAGGTGACGTCATACACAACTCCGATCAGCTCACATGGAAACCGTTAGACATTGAGCCACCATTATAGACATCAACCCCACAGTCTTTCACGAATAATGTTTCCTTGAATTAGAATATATAGTCAGCCAAAATATCCGGACTATGTTGGGGTTAGTTTTCCATCTGTAACTCAATGACTAAGAGTTTCATACCAGACCGTTTTTACCGTCAAGTGAACCAAAGAGTCAATGGGATAAGAAGCTGTACAATAGCGTTTATTGGACAACAAATTGAATCGATGTGAAAAGAATTTGCTCACGGAGTCCAAAGACGGTAATTACCGCGTGTTATATACGGAAAAATCGAAAGCCGGAATATTGAAAAATCGACGACCATGGAAATAACCAAAAATTCCTGATCACGAACACGTTGCTGCAAAATTATCATTTTAGATGCAATAACGAGGGGGTGCCTTTGACTGTATGGACAGGCGATACATTGTATACGAATAATATATAAATGCATAATAATGGTGTGAATAAATCAAGCGGTGTGACTAATTACCGCCCGGGATCGCCCGGGACCGCCCGGTGGCCCCACGGGCCCGTGGACACAATATCTCGACGTTATAACGTAGCGACATGCCACCTGAGGGCAACATAGACAAATTTACTCGCTCGCTCATCTCCGGCCGGTCATATTAACCCCACAAATGCCGATATTGGCTAAAAGAGCCTGGGTGATTACGGGTGTCTTCGTGTGTTTTCAGACAGATTATTTTGGTGATTCTCGGTAGTGCAATACACCTGAGTGTTAATTCTATATATTGACTCGTTGACGCGTCCACGGCCGATGTTATTAACCCATCAAAATACGGTAAAATAGTGTATAAACAAAAGAACATTGGGACCGCCCGGGGCCGCTCGGGCGACCCCATGGGCCCGTGGACACTATATCTCGATGTTATAACGTAGCGAAATACCACACGAGGACAACCTAGAAAATGTTACTCGCTCGTTCGACTCCGGCCGGTGTTATTAACTCCTCAAAATCCGATAAAATGGTATATAAACAAAAATAACATTGGGACCGCCCGGGACCGCCCGGGTGGCCCCATGGGCCCGGGGACACAATATATCGATGTTATAACGTAGCGACATGCCACCGAGGGCAACATAGACAAATTTACTCGCTCGCTCATCTCCGGCCGGTCATATTAACCCCACAAATGCCGATATTGACTAAAAGAGCCTGGGTGATTACGGGTGTCTTCGTGTGTTTTCAGACATATTGTTTTGGTGATTCGCGGTAGTGCAATACACCTGAGTGTTAATTCCATATATTTACTCGTTGACGCGTCCACGGCCGATGTTATTAACCCCTCAAAATACGGTAAAATAGTGTATAAACAAAAAGAACCTTGGGACCGCCTGGGACCGCCCGGGCGACCCCATGGGCACGTGGACACTATATCTCCACGGTATAACGTAGCGACATACCCCACGAGGTCAACCTAGAAAATGGCACTCGCTCGCTCGACTCCGGCTGGTGTTATTAACCCCTCAAAATCCGATAAAATGGTATATAAACAAAAAGAACATTGGGACCGCCCGGGACCGCCCGGGAGGCCCCATGGGCACGTGGACACTATATATCGACGTTATAACGTAGCGCGGAACCCACGAGGTCAACCTAGAAAATATTACTCGCTCGCTCGACTCCGACCGGTGTTATTAACCCCTCAAAAACCGATAAAATGGTATATAAACAAAAATAACATTGGGACCGCCAGGGACCGCCCGGGTGGCCCCATGGGCCCGTGGACACAATATCTCGACGTTATAACGTAGCGGCATGCCACCCGAGGGAAACATAGAAAAAATTACTCGCTTGCTCGTCTCCGGACGGTCATATTAACCCCACAATTGCCGATATTGGCTAAAAGAGCCTGGGTGATTACGGGTGTCTTCGTGTGTTTTCAGACTGATTATTTTGGTGATTCGCGGTAGTGCAATACACCTGAGTGTTAATTACATATATTGACTCGTTGACGCGTCCACGGCCGATGTTATTAACCCCTCAAAATACGGTAAAATAGCGTATAAACAAAAAGAACTGAAGTCGTGCATAGGGTGTCAAAATGCACTTTATGTTACTAAATCGTCTGCGTAGCCAGAACCATGGTGGCAACCCGGGAATCCTTGTATTTTCGGGACGGAATTCATGGAGCATTCTAAGGAAATGGTTATTCGCCGGCACACCGCCACCCCGCCACCACCTGAAAGGCAGTGCACCGAGATTCTCAGAGAAAGTTTGCTTCCAGATCCAGGACATTACGTTAACATTCATGGATCGCATAATGTAATGCACAAATTCGCCACCCACCCCAACCAATTCAGATCGCAGATTTGTCTTCGCAATTCTACTTCCAGTTCTAGATATTGACTATTTGTGATTGAAGGGTCGTTTAGTGCACAAACTAACAAACTTATCTGACGTCGGAGTTTTAAGAATAATGTTATTCGCTATCCAATGGCAACCTAATATAACAGTTTTGAACGAAACGGTGCGTCCATGTCCAGGAAACTCATCTGACTTTCAAGTTTTAATAATAAAGTTATTCCCCACCCCCACCAATTCAGGTCACAGGTCACAGATTTGTTTTTCGCAATTCCACTTCCAGTTTTAGAAATGAGCTCTTGCGATGCAATGAGGCCTAATATAATTCATAAAAACGAGAAACTATATTATTAATATCGAAATTCAGGGGGGAAACGTTACCCCCCCCCCCCCCAAACCAAATCAGATCACATATATTTGTTCGCAGCTCTATCTCCACTTATAGAAATTGAAAAGTCACTATTTAAGGACCGACTAGTCTAATCTAACGCACCAATTTATACTTGCCTGGAAAATTATCACATTATGACCAATAAAGAGCGTTTATTGTAAAATCAGCCATTTGCCCCTTTAAGTCGTCTGAAGTTAACAGCATCTATAACGCTGTGGGCTAATTTTACCCACATTCTCACCGATCAGATTGCAAAAAAATTTGGTTATATAATTAATGATTTTATTTTATTAATAATTAGTGCCCTTTTAAGACATCTGATGTCAACTGGACATGTATAATAGGATTTTCCTGGTCAAAATACCTCCCCGTATTGCAACCAAACCCACGACCTTTTGGGCAAGGACTGAAAACATTATTCCAGGTGATGGAGGTCATCATACTCCCCATATGTGGAGCTAATAAAGAAAATATATAATATGTAATATGGCCATTCCCCCCCCCCCCCCCCATATAAAATATATTGACTCACCTTCAGCTTCAGTAGATCAGACGGAACACGGATACAGCACCATGGATGGAAGCGTGAATCGAATACGTGGTCGCATGATTTTAAGATATTTAGAATTATATTTTATTTATATAATTTATAAGTGAGTAGATGTGCGCCAAGCGCCCGGGATGGTCGAAAAGATCGAGTGAACTTCTCCTTCACCCACGGTTTGTTGTTGTTGGAGATATAGCACATAGAAAATCGTCATGTCTGAACACGGCAAAAGTTGAATATAATTGAATTAAATGTTATATCTTGAATTGGATTGATTTGAATTTGGTTGTTAGGGGAAAGGCCCACGAGCTTTAATACGGGGTATGTGGGGAGTCCCGGTGTGTCCCTTTGATGTTTTGGTTGTTGCTGAGCGTGTCGTGTGGTGCGCTGAAAAAAGGAACGGGGCCCGTGTTATGATGTTAAAATGGCGTTAGTTTGTATTGTTAGTTTGTTAGTTTTTCAAGCCGCTAAACAATTGCAAGGCAAAGCGTGTGATTCAATGTACCAACCTATAGAGATTCCAATACAGACCAAACGCACTGTGAGAGTTTGTCTAAACTATGTCAGGTTGTTGCATTTGTATGGCCCGCCCTACCTCCCCTGGGCACGGGCGTAGATGAAAACATATATTGACGAATTGTATACAGTGTTATTTGGGTTTTAATATATGAAATAAAATAAATCTGAATGATAATGTACAAGATAGTCTTTAATGGTTGACAATATATGTGAATGGTTTAGACAGAGATGTATACATATGATTTACATTCAATAGATTTGTTTTTTGGATTTTTGGTAATTTATTTATTTTTTATAAAAATGAAATATACATTTAGTACATGGCAGTGTGTTCTTGAGCCGTGAGCCGTCCCTGCTCCCGAAGAAAGGCCGTATATGTCGGTATATGCCCCTCCCAACTCTGTGAGAGCTGTGACCACTTATGGGTCTGTAGTTCCTGCACCCCACCCGAGATAGTGCTGGGTCGGTTTTTAAGCCGGGTCCCGCTCGGTAGGTGTTGTCAGGTGAGTGGAATGTGTAAGACATGAGCGCTAGCTTCTGAAAGTGAACTTGTAATATTAAACAGATGGCGAGTTGTGCCTGTTATAGAAATGAATGCGTTGTTCCCCGATAGTTATGGGTTCCCAAGGGCGCGGGCGTAAGTGAAATCACACTCATGTGCATGTTGTAGTTTATTGGTTGAAAATATGAACGATGGTAGACAATATGGGTGAATATATACAGTGATCTATTTTTGGTTTTTATGCTTTTTTGGTTGTTTTTAATTTTGTTTGGGTAAAAATGGAGTATGTATATATATTCAGTTTCTGTAAAGGAAGTATTATTAGTTAGACAATGTTAGTTGATTTTGGAGGAGATAATTATTCGACGACTTATACTACGGCACGACAAGCGTATAGGCGCCGCCCGAGGACATTCATCAGCGCCCAAGGAGCCATCTTGGGCGTGAGCCCGCTAGCCTGCATGAGTTTTAGTTTTGGTGTTAGTTAATGTAATGGTGTACATGATATCAATGTTTGGCGAGTATGCATGTTATGCATTTGAGTGTTAGTTAGTTTTAGAGGAGATAATTATTCGACGACTTATACTACGGCACGACAAGCGTATAGGCGCCGCCCGAGGACATTCATCAGCGCCCAAGGAGCCATCTAGGGCGTGCGCCCGCTAGCCTATGTTTTGATTTTGGTGTTAGTCAATGTAATAACCTGCATATAGCCAATAAACACATTTTCGATAACGATAAGTGGTTAGTCATTGTAGAGGAGTAGCTTCCTCAGATTTAGTTCGGTTATGAGACTGGAGTTACTGATACGAGTTACAGTTAAGTCCGCTAGTTCTTGTAGCCTTTGTTTTATATATGGGATGTCTGCAGTCGAATGGAGGGCCGAAATGGGGGTTGGGCCTATTTCGAAAAGGGCTTTCTTAAGTGCTGCGTTTTGTGCCCGCTGCATTCTGCTAAGGTTTGTTTGACTGCATTTTGAAGTAATTATTGCCCCATATTCCATGACTGGGCGAATAAATTGTTTATATAATTTGATTAGGGTGGTTGGGTTGACCCCCACCCTTTGCCCCGAAGTCTCGTTAGGAGTGCGGTTCTTTGTAAAGCTTTAGTTGAAATGTTATTTATATGCTTGTTGAGTGTGAAGTGTTCATCTAATGTGAATCCTAGTAAAGTTGCTTCTTTGTTTTGTTTTATTGGTTCGTTAAATAGGGTGAGTTTTGGCTTTGAGCTGTGAGTTAGGTTTCCAAATACTACCAATTGTGTTTTATTTGCATTGAGTTTTATTCTCCATTTCGAACACCATTTTTCAAGTGCTGTGAGTTGTTTTTGCAGTCTAAGTTCAATTAATTTATTTCCTTTTGCTAGTGTCCATATGCCCAAGTCGTCTGCAAATTGTGATGCTTGTACATTGTGTGTAGAATCTATTGGTATATCGTTTACGTAGATTAAAAAAAGGAGAGGACTTAAGACTGACCCCTGGGGGTACCAGCTTTAAGATTGACTGTTTCTGAAATTTCATCATTTATCCTTACTGCGATGTTTCTGTGTGTTAAGAACGATGATAGAAGTCTAGCTATTGTTTGTGGTAGTTCTGTGCGTGTTCTGAGTTTGTATATATCTGAGCCCATTGTGCCATACAGAATCGAAAGCTTTTTCTACGTCGAGGAATATGGCCCCAGTTTCCTGCTTATTGCCGTTCTAATATTTTCTGTTAACCCTTTACCCAACAGAACGGCCCTGTGTCAATGCATTCTCTTATATATGCGAGTCGACCATAGGTCGCCTCGCATATATATAAGAGAATGCATTGGCTTAACACATTAAAAATTATAAAATTGTTAAAGAATGTAAGAAAAAATGGTCAAAAGTGTTAAAAAAAGATTTTTTTAGGCCAATGCATTCTCTTATATATGCGAGGTGACCTATGACCTATAAGTGAGTCTTTATACGTGTGCTAATGATCCTTTCAAAAAGTTTACCAGTGCATTTCAATAAACTGATGGGCCTATAGTTGGTTGGAATTGTATGGTCCTTGCCGGGTTTAGGAATCATTGTCCCGATTGCAGTCTTCCATGTTTTGGGAAAGTAACTCAGTCTCAGGCATTTGTTATATAGGTTAGTAAGACGAATAAATAGCCCGTTCGGCGCTTGTCTAATTACACCGTACGTGATATCGTCGTCGCCGGGTGCTTTGTTAGGTTTTCCCCGGTTCAGATTCCTTCTCACCTCTTCTAAATCGATTTTGGTCATTAGGAGATCGTCGTCACCCGGTTCGACTTTATCTTTTAGCAGTGGTGCGAAGATTTCTGAGTTGTCATCGATGTAATCGTTGACATAACGTTTAAAACGTTTGTTAAATATATCGCCTTCATGGGTGATGTGGATTTTGCGTAGACTCTCTGCGAAGATTTGAGCTTTTTCTTGGTCATTTTCAGATTTTTTTCCATTTTGGTCAGTTAGTGATTTAGAGTTATCTGATGTTGCGTGGTTCCCTTGGCCCGTAAGCGTTTTGAATGTTTGCCAGAATTTTCTATCCATGTTTTGGTCATTAAGACTGGTTGTTATTTTTTTCCAGGACTCATTTTTTTCTTCTTTGATTTTTAGCTCACCTGAGACGAAGTCTCCGGTGGAGCTATAGTCATCACTCCTCGTCCGTCCGTGCGTCCGTCTGTCCGTCCGTCTGTCGAGCCGTCCGTCAACTTTTTAAAAAACATCTTCTCCTCTGAAACCATCATACCGAATTGGTTCATATTTGGTGCGGATGTTCCCTATGTGACTCTCATTCAGATTTGTTCAAATGAGGTCACTGGGTCAAATAGTTGCGAAGCCAGGGCCATAACTCTATTCCTCCATAGTAATTCTTACAACGACTGCTTGTTCAGAACCATTGAGCCGATTTAGCTAATATTTGGTATGGAGGGTCCTTGGGTGACTGGGGTTCAGCTTTGTTCAAATGGGGTCACTGGGTCAAATAGGGGCAGAGCCAGGGACATAACTTAAAAAATAAAAAAAATCTTTTTTTGCATTTTGACCTTTAATTTTTTTTTAGGACACACCACAGCCTCATATTTCTTACCTAGATTTTTCTTAGCATGTTCTTCATCTGTGTGGATTTTGGTATTGTTTATTTAACCCCTTCCACTCTTGTTTTGATATATAATTCACCCAAGACAGGATTACTCAAACATTTTTCATCTGATCAACACCAAATTTGGCATATGAATTTTTGACACTTATATACAGATCAAGTTAAAATATGGGTTTGATCCCATATATTTTAACAGAGTTATGGCCTTTTATAATTCACACCTCTTTGCTATGCACTATTAATTTTTAAGAGAACACTGAAGCCTATTTTATTGAAAAAGCCAATTTATCATAATGTGGTCACCTGGTATTCTTGCTGAAGACTGCTTGCTTCAGACCAGTTTACCATCTGTCATTACAAGACATGACATTAGCTAAACAACTATTCTACCAGAGTCTACAAGGAATAGTCCATTGTTCATTTCTCCAAGCCTGGACATAGTGTGTCTGACATTTGCAGAATGAAGTCCCCAGATGGTGAATTTAGTGTTGCTACCCCATACAGCAGGCTAGCATCACCAAATACACCATCAATTACCTTATTCTGCTTAGGCCTCATCTTCTGGGACTATTTTTTTTAAAAACATGTTTTAAAATTTGAAAAAAGTGACACCATTATAACATCTGCAGAGTTATGAAACTTTACTCTTTAATGAAATTATGGAAACATTCCACCCTCCCCCACCCACCCCCTCCCACATGGCCCAGGCCCAACCCTGCCATCAACCAACATCCCTTCCAAGTCATATCACCTCTCAATTTAATACCTCTTCTCACCACAGAGGCATATATATCTGTAAAGGTACAGGTCATTAATTATATAAACTGGCCAGATGACATGTATTATTCTAATCTAAACATATCTGTAGCAATTTAACGACAAACTGGTGCTTCCATTGTTAGGTGATGTCTGACATTCAATGATACTGTGAATGGCTTTGATTTCTTCAAGTCTGGAAATAGTGTGTCTGACATTTACATAGTGAGGTCCCCAGATGGTGAATTTAGTGTTGCTACCCCATACAGCATGCTAGCATCACCAAATACACCCAACAGGGACCTAATTCTGCTTAATCCTCATCTTCTGGGAAGTATCCTAAGTATCAAATTGACAGTTTGATTTAGTCACTTTTTCCACCTGTTCAGTTTCAACGTCCCCCTAATTTGCAGAAGTTAAATGCATAATTGAGGTGCTCAATGGGTGTGTATCACCAACTTCAACTGTAGGACGTAAATCTGTTCCTTGGTTTTATTGGCCATTGAGGCCTAATCGGATTGAGGATGAATTTGGTGATGCTAGCCTGCCTTACAGAATATTGTCATTAAATCCACATTTTTGGGACCTAATTCTGCAAATGTCAGACATACTAAATTCAGGTTTGGCCATTTCATATTATTGTTTTAATCACCACTTATCCAGATGAAATCATACGACTAATATTCAAAGAAAAGTGGGGGGGGGGTATATATTGGATTAAATTTGTCTTCTATCTGGCATTTGCAGAATGAGGTCCCCAGATGGTGAATTTAGTTATGCTACCCTGCACAGCAGTCTAGCATCACCAAATACACTAGCCAGGGTCCTCATTCTGCTTAGGCCTCATCTTCTGGGAAGTATATAGGCACTTAAATTGATATTTTTACTTACTTTAGCCCTTCTGTTTAGTTTCTATATCCCCTAATTTGTGAATATAAAATGCATAATTGAGGTGCCCAATGGGTGCACATCACCAACTTTAACTGGAGAACTTCAATCTAATGCTATGTCTCCCATAACAGTTGAGGCCTACACAGAATGAGGTCCCCTGAGGGTGAATTTGGTGATGCTAGCCCGCATTGCAGGATTGTGTCATTAAATTCACCCTTTGGGGACCTCATTCTGCAAATGTCAGACACTATGTTCAGGCTTGTCTGTTCGAATATTATGTTCTTAACCACCAGTATCCAGTTGAACTCATTATACCCTGATTTTGCAAAGAAAAATTGGGGGGTATATTGGATTGAATTTGTCAGTCTCTATGTCAGACTGTTCTCCCATCCATCCATCTGGCATTATGTCTCTATCCGTCCATCAATTGTTTTCTTCTCCAGATACATATTAAAGACCAAATGGGTTTATATATTTAGGCGTGGATGTCCCCCAGGTGACTCACATTCAGATTTGTTCAAATGAGTTCATCAGATCAAATAGGTGAGAAGTCAGGGCCATAACTCTTTCCTTCCATAGTAATGCTTAAAATAAGTTCTTCTCAAGAACCATCTGGACTATTTAGATTATGTTTGGTATGGAGGGTCCTTCGGTGACTGGGGTTTAGATTTTTTCAGATTTGGGGTCATTTTAGGAAAATCAGTTCAGTTCAACTCTTAAAATCTAATGTCTGAAATTACCAAATGAATGGATCTCATAGATGGGGATTCACGTTTGTTCAAATAGGGGCGGAGATAAGAGATTTAGTTATCAACCAGCCACCCTACCTGTGCTCCGGCGGAGCTATAGTCATCACTCCTCGTCCGTCCATCATCTGTCCGTCCATCCGTCTGACAACAATTATTTGAACATCTTCTCCTCTGGAACCATAAGACCAAATAAGTTAATATTTGGTTTGGATGTTCTCTATGTGATTTTCATTCAGATTTGTTCAAATGCGGTCACTGGGTCAAATAGTTGCAAAGCCAGGGCCATAACTCTGTCCCACCATAGTAATTCTTTTAAACATCTTCAGAACAATAAGACCGAATGGTTTCATATTTGGTGTGGATGTTCCCTAGGTGACTCACATTCAGATTTGTTCAAATGAGTTCACTTGAAATAGTTACGAAGCCAGGGCCATAACTCTTTCCCTCCATAGTATTCTTAAAGTGACTTCTTCTCAAATACCATCAGGCTATATGGGTTCATATTTGGTATGAAGGATCCTTGGGTGACTGGGGTTCAGATTTGTTCAAATCAGGTCACTGGGTCAAATGTGGGCGGGCCAGGGACATAACTCCAAATGTTTTGTTTTAGATTTAACTCTTTAGATATCTACTTCTTTTAAAGTGATCATGAACAGTTCTGACTGTTGTGGTCTCCAGAGTCCCAGTCTTATCAGTCTTTGCAGTCTGGTGAGCGACCCCACAGTCATTGACTGTCTTGTTTGTTTAACTTGTCTATTGAGATTATTATACAGTGTTTTATATTCATTGTCATGGGGGTTCTTCGCTGAGAGTCTCCGTATTTTCCTTTTGAACCTTATAAGATTCAGTGTATCTCTGAACAACCTCCACGTATGAGATTTTACCTCTTTTTTGGGGCATGCTAAGTTTAGTGCATTATTAAGTGTTTCCGATATATTTATTGCAGCTAATTCTAGAGCTCTGGGTGAATTTAGGTCAGAGTTTGACAGATTTGAAATTATTTCTTGCTTGAATATTTGCCAGTCGGTTTTGCCTATGTTTCTTCTTAATTTAACTTTTGCTTTGCTGATTTTAAATTTTGTTATTTTTAGTTCGATCGGGAGGTGGTCGCTTCCAACATCAGCCCCTATGGTGGTTTCGATGCTGGGTTTGGCAGCTTCCTCCGTAGCGAACGCGTGGTCTATTATATCCATATTTTATTTTTAATTCATACACGATTATATATAATCTACCCCATAACGTAATATCGTGTGATTGGTCGGTACGCAAATTAAGTACACGGGTTTCCAGTATCACAAATACTCTCTTCGTCATCTTGATCGTTATTGTCTAGCACCAAGAAGATTTTAGGATAATACCATTTGCGATTGCAATAAAAACACGGAAACCTCATCGCAAATCTCCACTGTTGTCACGAGATTCCCTATTCGTCTTCCCCAAGTGTTATGAATACACAGTTTCGGTTTAACTCCGCCAATATGTCTTCTGATTATTGTGAAGTGGTTAACGTATACAATATAACAATTGCGATACCGTTTTACTGCTAATTGATATCAACACATTCTCTCATCTGCCGCGGCTCTCTTCAGACAAGCAGTTGCTGTCGAAATCAACACAATTACACGCGCTCGTGTCAAAATATAAAAATTATAGGTGTAAAGTTATTAATTTTTATTGAAAACATTCAAGAAAATTGCGATATTTACGATCATGTAGAGCCGAATATTTATAGTGATACGGTATTTTGCGGGATTTTGTGTTGACTCGTCAGCGAGTCAATATCTGGAAGTCACTATCAGGTGGTATTGCACTACCATGCATCATCAAAATATGCTGTCCGAAATCAAAAGAAGACACCGGGCTGTCCGTGCCCTCTTAGCCAATATCGGATTTTGAGGGGTTAATAATACCGGCCGGAGTCGAGTGAGCGAGTAATATTTTCTAGGTTGACCTCGTGGGGTATGTCGCTACGTTACAACGTCGAGATATAGTGTCCACGGGCCCATGGGGTCGCCCGGGCGGTCCCGGGCGGTCCCAATGTTCTTTTTGTTTATACACTATTTTACCGTATTTTGAGGGGTTAATAACATCGGCCGTGGACGCATCAACGAGTCAATATATGGAATTAACACTCAGGTGTATTGCACTACCACGAATCACCAAAATAATCTGTCTGAAAACACACGAAGACACCCGTAATCACCCAGGCTCTTTTAGCCAATATCGGTATTTGTGGGGTTAATATGACCGTCCGCAGACGAGCGAGCGAGTAAATGTTTTCTATGTTGCCCTCGGGTGGCATGTCGCTACGTTATAACGTCGATATATTGTGTCCACGGGCCCGTGGGGCCACCGGGCCGTCCCGGGCAGTCCCAATGTTATTTTTGTTTATATACCATTTTATCGGATTTTGAGGGGTTAATAACACCGGCCGGAGTCGAGCGAGCGAGTAACATTTTCTATGTTGACCTCGTGGGGTATGTCGCTACGTTATAACGTCGAGATATAGTTTTCACGGGCCCATGGGGTCGCCCGGGCGGTCCCGGTGGTCCCGGCGGTTCTTTTGTTTATACACTATTTTACCGTATTTTGAGGGGTTAATAACATCGGCCGTGGACGCGTCAACGAGTCAATATATAGAATTAACACTCAGGTGTATTGCACTACCGCGAATCACCAAAATAATCTGTCTGAAAACACACGAAGACACCCGTAATCACACAGGCTCTTTTAGCCAATATCGGCATTTGTGGGGTTAATATGACCGACCGGAGACGAGCGAGCGAGTAAATATTTCTATGTTGCCCTCAGGTGGCATGTCGCTACATTATAACGTCGAGATATTGTGTACACGGGCCCGTGGGGCCACACCGGCGGTCCCGGGCGGTAATTAGTCACACCCAAATCAAGTGATAACAAAATTTGCATAACGAATATCATTAAATCGTTCATTCAGATAACGGCTCAATGTCGACAAGGCGTTTGACAGCATGATTCATATAACCTCCAAAGTTTTGCTGCATACAACACAAATGTGCGGGTAAATTCAGAAATATCCGCTACTTCATCAGACAAATCAATTGGCAGGGAAATTCAGGAAGACAGCAAGCCTCAAGCTTTAAATAACATGGAATGCCAAAATGTGTTATGAAGTCATACCAGAATGTGTTACGGATACTGTTGAAGGCAGGGCAATACAAAAATGACATGCCACACAGGATTGAGATACTCGGATCTACAAAGTAGACATTTTTCTCCATCTTCTTTTGCAGGCTAACCAAAGAAGGCTCGTCTCTAGGCATATATGGAAAATTTTGGTACGCCGAAAAAAATCACAACTTTTGTACCCTGTTGTTACGTCGGGTACAACGGTTACAAATTAGAAAACATATTTCCTGAATTACTTCTAGGACCTTGGGTTCACGGGGTGAAAATGGTTACTTCTGGTTACTTCACCTATTAGTAAATGTTACATTTGTTAGTTTAAACATATTTATTTGTCTAATATATATAACACATGATATATGACACATACATTGTTTATACATACAATGGGATTGGAGGACAAGTGCTGACTCACTTATGGGTACCCCCTCTACCATATTACATTTGTTACTTTTATTTTTTTTTCTTAGAAATCTCAAAGTACCCTGTGACATTGGTTACAAATTGGAAAACATATTTTCTGAACTAATTTCAGGCCCATGGGTACACGGGGTACACATGGTTACTTATGGTTACTTCTGGTTACTTTAATGTTACAGTTGTTACTTCTTTTTTTTGTTTTTTGCCAAATGAAAATATTTGTTGCCATTGGAAAATTTGGCAAGTGGCAGCGCGAACCCTGTACACGATTCAAGTCAACTTTTCTTGGCGTTGATCACAAATCCGCACTATTGACAGAACCATGGTCGGATAGAACCATGGCCGGATAGAACCATGGTCGGCTCAGTTTGGCCTAATACGCTTTACAGCTTAGCAACTGATCTACACCCCCAACTTAAAATTTATAAAATCGTTCGGAAGATTATCGTGATCAATAAATTAATTACCTACACTCTGCTGTTACACTACAATAGAACCCCTCTATATTCCTCCTGTCGCCAATTGCGACCACCCTGAACACACGTAATCAACTTCAATAAACGACACGACATAATATTTGGACACCGCATATCAATCGCACCCCCACACACAATCACACACCAGTAATACCACAGGTCCCCTGGTGCGACAACACTACCATGAGTATATACCTTAATATAATAGGGGACATGTTAGTAATACCTGGTATAATATTTATAATTCATATCTATTTGTCCTTGATTGCATGCACCCGTAATGCCAAAGCGATCATTTTTTTAATTTGTTGTATATGTTGTATTGGAGGTCAATCTAAGTTTCAAAAACTTGTCACATTCTCTGTATATTGTTATACTATTCAAATATGTTCAAATAAAACATTGTCGAGAAATGACGTTTAATTCTATTATTGATGTCGTGCAGGAAACTATGCGATGCCATAAAACAAATAGCTTAAGTGCATGCCTATACATCGCACTAAACCCTACGACAGCTAAGTATGCTTTCTGACGGATATATCGTGTCATTCCATTCAGACCTGGTCCTTAATTATAAATTGTTAGATCCACTTCAGTTCAGGGAAACTTGATAAGATTTAAATCCTTTTGAATACGTGTGTTATACCATTGTTCCGATGGTGTATGCATCACTGTCGTTTGCAAGAATATCGGATAAAGACCATCCACTTTCTTCTCAAGGTCAAGAAAACCCGATGAGTACTTATGAGTTACATTAAGCCGTTATATTTACATAGCCCGTCTGTGTTACACTAAATCTTGGTCGATGATTGGTCAACTGTCAATTGGGCCACCCGCTTCATAAACCAATAACACACAGACCCCCAATAATACAGAGCCCGTAACACGAACGTCACAAATCGGAGGTCCGTGAAGTTAGCACAATATTCAACATTCAACATGCGTTCAACATTCGGGTGAAGTTAGAACAACATTCAACATGCGTTCAACATTCAATTTTTCTTGTACATACATAGCCCCTATCAAACTCGTTTTTGAAGATTTTTAATTCGGGTACAGAGAGAGAGCACATCATATACCATGACTTGTCACCACCTTATGGTGTATTATGTATGTTGGTTGTTCGCCTTTGCAGGGTGTGGGTGTTATGGTGTAAGGGGGGGGGTGTAATTGTGTGTGTGGTTTCAATAGTCGATACTCATTTTGGGGGATTTTTAATTCGGGTAGAGAGAGAGAGAGACAAGAGAGAGAGAGAGAGAGAGAGAGAGAGAGAGAGAGAGAGAGAGAGAGAGAGAGAGAGAGAGGGGGGCACATCATATACACACGATCGGATCGGGGCCATATTTGCAGGGATGTGTATACTTCCTGGTCGTACTTTAATTCTCCATGCATAGAGCCCCCGTCTTGTATATGTGGTTTTCGCTGGCGAATGTTCAACATTCGGACTTTTTACACGAGATACATCACATTGAAGAGTAATACTATATCTTTCAACCTATATATGAGGCGCTTATGTAACATATATTATTTTTGTATATTTTGAACCAGTTGTTGAACAAACTATAAAATGATAGCCCCGACGATATATACCTTTCTATTGGATTAAGTATTATTGGTGGTGGCGTCAATTTTTGTTCTGGGGACATGTTCATTGAATGTGCTTACAACAGCTCATTGCATGGCGGAATCTAGTCTCTTTAATTTAAAACGCCGATAACAATTACAAACACAGGTTCATGATTGGCTGTATATATAAATTGCGCGATCAGATGTCAATGACGTTATGACAATTTCCATATACATGTATAGGCATAGCGAAACGCAATATATTTTATAATAGAGAATACTGGCGATATATTCATAATTCATTATACTCGTCGCAAACTAGAAGGCACTGTTGTCGAGTTGTTATCAGCCAATGATATTTATTACTGATTATTCGTTTGCATATTATTGCTTTTAAAGATACAACTACATACTACGATTTTCACAACATTTACCACACGAGGCATGCGCTCCATAGCATTTACCACACGAGGCATGCGCTCCATAGCATTTACCACACGAGGCATGCGCTCCATAGCATTTACCACACGAGGAATGCGCTCCATAGCATTTACCACACGAGGCATGCGCTCCATAGCATTTACCACACGAGGCATGCGCTCCATAGCATTTACCACACGAGGCGTGCGCTCCATAGCATTTACCACACGAGGCGTGCGCTCCATAGCATTTACCACACGAGTCGTGCGCTCCATAGCATTTACGACACGAGGCGTGCGCTCCATAGCATTTACCACACGAGGCGTGCGCTCCATAGCATTTACCACACGAGGCATGCGCTCCATAACATTTACCACACGAGGCATGCGCTCCATAGCATTTACCACACGAGGCATGCGCTCCATAGCATTTACCACACGAGGCATGCTCTCCATAGCATTTACCACACGAGGCATGCGCTCCATAGCATTTACCACACGAGGCATGTGCTCCATATCATTTACCACACGAGGCAAGCGCTCCATAGCATTTACCACACGAGGCATGCGCTCCATACCATTTACCACACGAGGTATGCGCTCCATAGCATTTACCACACGAGGCATGCGCTCCATAGCATTTACCACACGAGGCATGCGCTGCATAGCATTTACCACACGAGGCATGCGCTCCATAGCATTTGCCACACGAGGCATGCGCTCCATAGCATTTACCACACGAGGCATGCGCTCCATAGCATTTACCACACGAGGCATGCGCTCCATAGCATTTACCACACGAGGCATGCGCTCCATAGCATTTACCACACGAGGCATGCGCTCAATACCATTTACCACACGAGGCATGCGCTCCATAGCATTTACCACACGAGGCGTGCGCTCCATAGCATTTGCCACACGAGGCATGCGCTCCATAGCATTTACCACACGAGGCATGCGCTCCATAGCATTTACCACACGAGTCATGCGCTCCATAGCATTTACCGCACGAGGCATGCGCTCTATAGCATTTACCACACGAGGCATGCGCTCCATAGCATTTACCACACGATGCATGCGCTCCATAGCATTTACCACACGAGGAATGCGCTCCATAGCATTTACCATACGAGGCATGCGCTCCATAGCATTTACCACACGAGACATGCGCTCCATAGCATTTACCACACGAGGCATACGCTCCGTAGCATTTACCACACGAGGAATGCGCTTCATAGCATTTACCACACGAGGCATGCGCTCCGTAGCATTTACCACACGAGGAATGCGCTCCATAGCATTTACCATACGAGGCATGCGCTCCATAGCATTTACCACACGAGGCATGCGCTCCATAGCATTTCCCACACGAGGCATGCGCTCCATAATTATTTGGAAACCATTTATTACGTCGTCCTGTGAAAGCCCCGTAAGTAATGCTTTATTCCCAGCCAATTGGTAATTTGGTACATGAGAAAACATATAATACACTATGTACAAATGAGAACGCTCCGGTCCAAATATTTGAAAATACACATGCAAACAGTAAATACTGAAAAACAATAATCACACCCAATATATAACAACAATTATGCATACATACACATATACAATTATATATATGCGTGAAACTATCTGTACTTCCTTAAATAATTACAACATAAAAAAGGACTGTTAAGTGTATAGCAGAACTTTCGCTTGTAAGAATATGAGACTATCAAATGCATTTTAATAGAAATTTGAAAGCAAATTATTCAACATTTACACTATATCACCTCTGTTCCTTCTTCTGTTTCTCCGAACTCTCGTGATTTTGTATTTTCATTTTTATTTGACTGATCGTATCAGGGTCTGTCAGACTCAACTCAGCCTTAAAATTTAGTTTAATTTTTTGGTCCTGCAGTGGGAATCCAGCTTATTCTTGAATGTATTCATGTCTTCTGCATACATTTTTCAGCTATGTGATTCGATGGCTCCACCACTCTTAGTCTGAATGAGTATTTCCTCACATCCATGTTCGCTCCTTCCTGAAATAGCTTCTAGTTATGACCTCTGCTCCATGGCTATTTGGTGAATGGAGTGTTGTGTGAAATTATTAATTATTCTAGCAGTTCTTGGGACAAAAACTAGAATAATAATCACAACCTCTCAAATGTATTGTGTTGTTGTTTCTCTCTTAATAATTGCTCAGATTCTATACACAATTAAGATGATATGTGAAATTCCAGATTTTTCGCTAGATAGACACAGATAAATTCTTTGTGTTCACCTCGATAATAATCTTTCAATGGACATACATATAACCAAACTCTGCCAGTCAGAAAATTATCATCTCCGTAATATCAGTCGAATAGGGAGGTGTCTGATCAGAACTGTCGCAGAAGTATAGTTCATGCTTTCATCACCAGCCGTTTTTGACTACCGCAATTCTTTGATGTGTGGTGTCAACCAAAAACAAATGTCGAGACTGCAGCGAATACAAAACACAGCGGCCAGGGTGGTTTGTAAAATACCACGTGTAGATCACATTACACCGACATTCATTCTACACTGGCTTCCCGTTTCCGAGCGGATTAAGTTCAAAATGCTCGCAGTGACTTACAACTCATCAAAAAACTGTGCTCCACAATACCTAAATGATCTCGGACTTATAATGCTCTGAGCGTACCCACATATTGATATTAGTTTCGGTGATATGTCGTTTTCCATAGCCGGACCGGCTCTCTCGAATGTTCTACCGTTGGTCATCCGCAACTGTCATGGATATGATGAATTCAAGCGTCTTTTGAAAACTCATTTATTCAGGGAATATTACTCTGAACATTTGGGTGTGGAACCAATGAACTAGCTGTCGCTTAGCTATGATGTACCCCTCTGTTAAAATGTCATTATGCATTGTTTTATAATATTATACATTGTCAGATTTATTGGCAGTAATAATTTGCGATGCACATTATCCTCATCGGAAATACTTATATTTCGATTCTGATTCCGTACTTTGTATGCACATAATTTCTATCATTTCACTCCACTTGCATCGCATCAAATAACGTTTTAATCACCAGTGATATGCCATATCGCGGCCATATTGGATCCACCAGGTCCGGTTCCGTGGTTTTACTTAGCTTTCCGTATATGAAAGTCATGAATAATTAAAAAGCTCCATATATGGAAATGCTACTCCAAAACTTTGACCCGTGGCACTAAAACCACGGAACCGGAGCTTGATGAATCTATGAACCCACCGAATCGGACCCAGTGGATGCAATATGGCCGCGAGTTAATGCCATACCATCTCTTGTATTCTATCAAATCCAGTTCACAATCTGCATATTCATCCAGTTATTATTCAATTATCACTAATACACTGTCGGACACCCGTTTAGGTTTGTACGTTTCAAGATGGCGGCACCCAGTGGTCAGGATAAACGGTAGGTGTATAATGATATTGTCTTTAAGCATCAATAAACGACATCTTTCGGAGATACACCTTTGAACAGTTATGTAGAAATGGGTATACCCTACATAACATACCGTTCGCATGAGCGCATGTGAAATGTTTGCATTCGGCGTGTCAAGTCGTCATAACATTTAGAAAGTTTCTCGAGGCGGCGAAATGTAATTTTTAGGCCCTGAGCTCATGGATCTGCAAATTTATGTATTGTATGGGTAGATTATGTTGCCACTATCTTCGGAAAGCAAAACCGGCGATACCTTTATTGTCTAACTCGGAAAAACGACCTTTAATTTTTCAAAATGTTCAGGTTCAGATTCGTAATATTTCCGATGATTTGTTCAGGTTCAGACGCTATTTTCGTTCAGATTCGGACAATTTTCGTTCAGGTTCGGACACACCAAAATGCCAACGAGCACCGAAATGTCTGGATGCACTCGCGATGTGATTGTGTTTTTGTCCCCTTCCCGACATCATGTTAAATGCTTCCGCACACCGCTGCTTGTGAGAAATGACATTCCGCATCGATCACATATCTTGTCCCTATCCTCATGAAGTGTCCAGAGATGTGCTTCTACAAAATATATAAAAGGCCTCAATCATCGAATGCTTTAACTCAGTTCTGAAATTGACATGAGTGTTACATTACCAGTGAATACCAGTCTAAGCACAATGACCATGCAATAACATGAAACAGGAAGACATATCGACATGTATGGACAATCTGTTCTTTCACATGCGGCGACCTTCATTGTCTCGTATGTGGATAGGGAGGGCACCATGTGTGCGTATATATGTATCATACATGCCTATACTATTCCGCAAATGACCGAAACAATAAGAAAGTCCGCCCAAATTATTCCCGAGTGGGCTAAACCATGCCCCGTGCTCCCAGTTTATCGTGTGTGTTTTAAAAAAATATAATTTAAACAATGCGCACAAAAGCACAATAGCAACGCATATCTCGGCATTTCGTTTCTCGGTGACGTTTTGATGTGTCCGAACATGAACGGAAATTGTTCGAAAGATGTGTCTGAACCTGAACAGAATCATCGGAAATAATGCGAATCTGAACCTGAACATTTTGAAATTTTCAAAGGTCTGTTTTCGGAGTTAGGCAATAAAAACATCGCCGGTTTTGCGTTCCGAACATGTGTGGTAAAACCTAATCTACCCATGACTACCCATGACTACCCATGACTACCCATGACTACCCACCCATGACTACCCATGACTACCCATGACTACCCAGGACAATACATAGATTTGCGGATCCATGAGCAAAGGGCCAAAAATTACGAAAAAAGGAACATTTCACCGCCTCGAGAAAATTTCTAAAATTTTATGACGACTTGACACGCCAAATGCTACATTTCACTGTCATGAAACGTATATTATGTAGGTGTTGGGTATATCAATTTCTACATAAATGTTCTGAGGTGTATCTCCGAAAGGTGCCGTTAATTGATGCTTGAAGACAATATATGCACTACCATTTAACCTGACCAATGCATGGGCGCTGCCATCTTGAAACGTACAGATATAACGCGTATCCGACAGTGTAATTGTTTATCATATTAACGTTTTTCATCGGCAATCTATTGTAGTCACTGAGTCAGACAGGGTCAAATCCTTTAGTTACTTTTAATAATAGAAGTGTACTTGACTCAAATGATAAATGACAGAATAAATTATGTTTCCAGTAATCTCAGACCTAGAATTAAGCGCGAAGACTCCATATACATTCACAATTATCTCCTTTAAATCCTACCGAACAACTCCAGAAGAAAATCACAAATTCACGAACATCCCAGTCGGTCATTGCCATTTGGTTAACTGTGTCATCGTGTCAAGGTTACAAGCTCAGCAAGATCTGCATGTGCGCTTATGTGGTCCCTGAGATAATTTGACAACGTGCTAAAAATAGCAGAATTGAAAACAGGGGCGCATGCAGTGGTACATTATACCTATCGTGAGTTATTGAAATCAATGACAATAGCGACAATGATAGTGATAATAACTAAAGTTACTGCCATGTTTTATATTATGAAATAATATATCAATGATCTATTTAGGCTCATCTAAAGTTTTTTTTAATTATAATCAGAATATTTCGACAGATTGGAAAATAAAAGAAGGTCAGAAAAAGCGCATCATCTCTGTGGTGCCGCGGAGGGATGCCTGGGCCGATCGGGCCCCGCTCTATACACGGTGCATTTGTCTCGTGTGGAGCGGGATGTGCTCTGCCAATGCGCCTGGTGATGTGGTATATGGCAGGGATGGTGGGAATGGGGGTGTTACCACAGTGGTTGATAGTCGTGGGTAGATTGGAGCTGCATGCATTGTTTGGATTTCCAAGTAATGTGTGCAGCTGTAGTTTGCTCGCGGCTGCCTGCTGCTGTTGGATAAAAAATATTGCAACGCACGCGTGTAATCTGTAAATTATATGTACATATGTTAATTAATGTTGTCTAAATGTCATTAATTGATTTAATAGACAATAAACTTGATTGATTGTAGTAGGGCGCGAAGCGCCCAGGATTGTCGAAAAGATCGAGAGATCTTCTCCTTCACCCTCGGGCAATCTATTGTGACATATCTTGGACACGATTTAAGCTCCGCCTGTCACATGTTACCCCGGCAGAATTAAACGTCTCGGTGGATCGTGTTATTAGGTCGCATTCTCAACGGGTCGCTTTTAGGGTCGATTTTGCATCATGGGGAAGGGTCGTGTTGCTATATAAATAAACCCGACCCGATCTCGTGCACACTCCAACGGAATTAGTCTTTGTAAACAGTCAATACAGAACTTGTGTCAGTATTTTACGTGACTTTTAAAGACCCGTTGGGGGATTTTGACCAGACTTTCGGTGTTTACGGAGTGCCACCCCTGTCTTTGGCTGTTGGTTATCAATTGTCTGATAGCCTAATTGATTTATTTATGCCATTTAGCTGGCTCTTGATCATACTCTGGCCGTTTGAGAATCGTAAAGAGCAAGTTATATATTTTAGTGGCATTTTAGCCATACTCACATGAAAGATACCCAAGAGAGGCTTTGGTGATAATATATCTTCACTTTTTATTTGAATCATTCTGTGGAATCTTGGATATTGTTCTAATAAATCAGCTTTGTAATGGTTTGGCTGTGGTCACTTCACTATACTCTGTGGGCTCAAACATTGCTAATCCTACGAGGGGTTCGAGACTCCACATATAGAGAGATTAAGCCAAGACACAGACTCAAGTAGTCAAGAACAGATTATTCAAGAAGAAAGAATCCACAGATACATTTCCTGTAACCTTGAGGTTTAGGGCAAATATAATTATCAATGATACCAGAAGTCATTAGAAGACCCCGGACCACGTTACACAGCTTCCAGTGCTGGTTACATATTTATGCATGTTTGAACAGGGGGGGGGGGGGGGGGGTCTGCACATTTTTTCCGAGCACTAGGCGGGGTGGGTGGGTGGTTGAGTAGCCCGGCTTACACATCTTTTCCTGGTCCTGTAAATTATTTCTTAGAGTAATTTTTCTTCAAAATAATGGGACAAAATGTTTTATGAATGCTTCTATTATGTAATAGGTATGCACTTAACTCTTGGTAGGGGGTTTGAGTTCACCATCAGTTAATAATGAGGGATGACACCAATGGGTAATGTTTTCATCAAAGATATATCAATGCACATTGACATGGAAAGGCTCAGATTTAAATAGTTCTATTAAAAATAATTTATTAAACCTGATATAAATGAAAACATAACACAGTAATAGATTCTTCAAATAAATTTAAACTCTTCACTGAACTCTTCAAATAAAAATAGACGTCAAAAAACCATAAAAAAATGAAACAAATGTGTTAAAAGAAACTTTGACCGATTTCAATGATATTCGGTATATATGGGTCTAGGATCACCTCTAGATGGGAGCTGTCAAATTTGAATATTTACACACTAAGTGTTGTCATCACTAAATCCAGCATTCTGATTGGTCGGCGCCCACGTGGCTAGTTGCAGTTATTTCTCGGTGAATGCGCAACGCCTTATAACACCAAGCTCATAACACCATCGATACGTCATTGGGTTTGGAAAGACGAACGCGTAATGTTTTGGGCGCATTTGGACTCGCGCAGGATTGACTTAATACATCATCGGGTTTCAATACGAAGAGAAATTGTTCCTATTAACTTTTGCCAAGGGTGCTATTGGGTATTTTGGGCTGATCTTGTCACGATACACTTTTCGATTTAAATACATTTACAAAAGTGGCTTTTTCGCTAAATGTATATAAATATAAGGATTAACTGTCATGTGGACTATTTTTATGGAGATGTAACCGTGAGGTAAGTGGTCATAACTTGTATGTAAAACCCTTCGGGTTTTACACAAGTTATGTCCACTTACCTCACGGTTACATAACTTACCGTGAGGTAAGTGGTCATAACTTGTATGTAAAACCCTTCGGGTTTTACACAAGTTATGTCCACTTACCTCACGGTTACATCTCCATAAAAACAGTCCACATGACAGTTAATCCTTATATAATTTTTTATGAAAAATATGGCCGCTGGCAGCCATCTTGGATTTTACTCTTTGCACCACCAAATCCTTTAACACACCCTGCAGAGCTTATCCCTCGTCAGATCACCACCAAACATCATATGGATCTTCGGTGTGACCCCCCGATGGATGCCTACCATTTAAAACATCGTTGCCAGAGGCCATTTTTGATTTTACTCTTTGTATGACCAAATCTTTTAGCACACATTACCTGTCACATTTCTCATCCAATCGTCACCAATCTTCATATGGATCTTCGAGGTGACCTCTAGACGGGAACCTCCATTTTCGCCCCAAAATTTGTTTAAAACATACATGGCCACCAGCAGCCATCTTGGATTTCAAATATCAATCCATCAGCATACCATACAGCCCACATTTATTGGAGAACAGTTTTGAAACTTTATATTCTTGTTGGTAAATAAAAAGTAGGAATGCTTCTATAATCATGATACGGAACATTGATTGGATAAGATCAGAAAAACTGAGTAAAATAGTCATTTGAAGCAGTTTGGAGGGGGTGGGTCCCTATCCCAGAATCGGACAAAATTAGGGGGTGGTGGGTACCCAGATGGCGGAAAAATAATTTTTGCGCCTAGTGTCCGGAAATTTGTTCCTGACACCCCTGGTTTGAACTGTAAATTTTGAATATATTTTAATGTTGTCAAGCTATACATCTTATTATGTGACGTCACCGACCGCATGGCGTATATAATCTATACATCTTATTATGTGACGTCACCGACAACAGGGCGTATGTAAGCTATACATCGTATTATGTGACATCACCGACAACATTGCGTATATAAGGTGAAACTCCACAGTTTATGCAGGGTGGCTACCATCAAAACTACAGACACCACCATGTTATTTTTGTGAATTTAATACAAGATTCAGACAAAATATTTCGTAAAGGTATAGGCTTTGGGGATGGATTAGATTTTACCACCATCTGATTTGCTTTGACAATGTGGGGAGGTGACAGACATTAATTAATTTTGATAACCATCTATTATACACATGATATCTCCCAAACAGATGTTGTCCAAACACATGTGGTCAGACTTCATGAATAATTATTTCTTTATAATCATTTAATCATAATTTATATTCTTAACAATATTATTCCTGCGTGGAACCTACCCCCACACACTTATTTGCTGAATATTCATGGTGACAGCAGTTTGCATTGTGACCTGTAATAATTTGAATTTCTATGTCAAAGGAGGTATAACCTCTGGCAAAATTCATCGACGGCATACAGTTCCTATTGTACACCAATTGATTAATTGTTCTGATATTGGTCTTTATACACTTACACGCTCGGTACACATTATCCATTGACAGTCCCAGATGAGGCAACAATGTCACCACCTCAATAATCTGTATAGTAACGTGTAAGCATTTGAATTTCTATGTCACATGAGGTAAAACCTCTGACCAAATTCATCGACGGCATACAGTTCCTATTGTATACCAATTGATTAATTGTTCTGATAATGGTCTTTATACACTTACACGCTCGGTACACATTATTCACTGACCATCAGGTGTTTTGTATGAGATTATTATCTCATACAGCGGAATCTGGCGAGGTTTGCCGAATGCTATGCGCCCGTTTCAGCTAAATCCACATTAAGCATTTAATTTTGAATAAGGTTGATTTTGTTTTTCAAATTTAATAGTGTTGCTATGGCGAGGCAGATCGAAGAAGAAAATAAATTCGTTTTTATTAATTTGTCAATTCTATTCCAACATGGCGGCCACCACTGGGGCCCATAGGTCTGAATCGCCCTGATGTAAAAACATTTGTTCATGTTGACGGAGTATAGAAATTAGTGACGTCACAAATATACTTGCGTCGCTTACGCAATACCGTAAAACAACTCTTTGGGTTGTGATTAACCTGAGCGTTTACAGAATACATGTTCGAAAATGTATGTGGTCATCTTATCACGTGATCATGTGATATTTAAACACTTAAGCTCTGTATAAACAATACATATCGCATCTGCAGCAATAACATGCTGACATAGGCTGGATACTTTCGATGCAGCGCATAAAGCGATAACGATGTGGAACGGGTAGATGTGTCACATTGACCGGTAACCTTTCACTGCGATTTTCTCACTCAAAGGTTGGTTAATTCAATGAAATTACAGTTAGCTATGCGTTAATCTATTTATTGAAGATTTCATGGGCAAATATCATAGATAAAGTTGTCATTTAAACCCAAGTTTTATGTTCAAATTATCGAGGCAGCTTCTAGCATTAAATCCATGGATGTTTTAAAGTTGCAGTATGTAACCATTATGACCGCGTTAATTGCGTTCGACGTTTGGGTATACTGAACAATGACTGGGTCATGCACTCTTGGCGGGAACGCAATACCTCTGATTTGTTATCCGCATTTAGAAGCTTTCTGCTGTGGTGAATGAGGAACCTGCAGTAATATAGTTTTTTGTAATAATTTGAAGGATTTGTTGTTTTAACGGAATTCTGAGACGGTTCATTCATGTAAGCAATATATTTTATATTATAATTTATATTTAGTGGTAATAATATGATCTTGGTGGTGTTACCATTTTTGACTATGGTTTTCTTGTAAACTACTAGCTGTGGTACCCGGCGTTGCTCGGGTAAAGATTGGAAACAACTTGAAGTGTTTTGACCAGTAGAGGGGTAATGTCGCAAGAGCTATACTCGACCTTCTCTCTCTCTCTCTCTCTCTCTCTCTCTCTCTCTCTCTCTCTCTCTCTCTCTCTCTCTCTCTCTCTCTCTCTCTCTCTCTTATACAATAGGAACTGTATGCTGTCGATGAATTTGGCCAATGACTGCTAATGTATCTTTTGACAGATATGCGTGCGCAGACTTGTTTGATGTTCGCTATCGCATTACTATGTTTTAATAGCCGAGACTTCACTTCTCGTCTGACTCTCTTACCGACAAGACCTGTTGATTCCCTGTCTACACAGTGTTTCTCCGGCAGACTATTTCACCTACATAAAGTTATCAAACATACGGACTTCTGATCTGAATTGACAATGACGTCAATACAGGACAGATTTTAGGTTATAAGGAACATTTGTATAAAGGAAAGCCATATTTCCGAGATATTTTAGTCAAGTATAAATGAAGCACAAGAGTCAATTTTCGCCGGGGTCAGCTCAGTACACAATCGGCACGAAGCCGGAGGTCAACTCAGTACACAGTCGATTTCATCATGTCACCAGGTTACACATATCTATATAATAGAGTGTGCATATTGAAATCACTCATAATTGCATTGACATTTGGATAGGTAGGTTGTATTGTAGCCAATGTGATAAATTTGTATCCAGTACAAACAACACGAAGAGACGTTGCGAACGACAGCCTGAACTAGTGAACTAGTCCACCACTTTCCCTTGTTTCTGTCCTATATAAATATAGGTGCATAGAAGAACGCTCGATTTCACTGATTATATAGGAAAATGAAGTATCAATGTGAAGAGTGCTTAAGTGTCTATGCTTGGCAATATAGTTTGAAGCGTCATATCAAAGTTAAACACACGCCTTCAGAACAACAACAACAACAACAACAACATCAGCCACAACAACAACAACAACAGCAGTATCATCAGCCACAACAACAACTGGAATAAAATAGTCACTGTCTATAGAGAAGTATGACCTTAATAAAGCGCGTTATCGAGCCTATTCATCTCAATAATAGATGGTCATTTAGTCAAAACAGTATGGTGTCCTTTATCCCCCACATATTGGAGCCACACATTACTTGATGTTCACTTATACAGTTGTATGTCAATTATCAGTGGAGTGTCAGTGTACTTCATTGTGAATTAAATCACTCTGGGCTATTTGACTATAAACTATAAACCTGTTACACCACAGCCGAGGGTTATTGTAATTTAATGAAAATGTCACACCGAGGTACGCCATCTTGATTGCTTTCAAAAATAGTGCAACATACCTGTTGGTAATTACTCATACGAATGAAGAGCGTTTAACTGATACGAAATTACTACACGAATGAACTGAGTCTTGACATTTATATTTCACATCTTTCTTAAATGTTCCAACACATACATACATAGACATAGTGTTATACAGTCTTATATGTACACACGCTACGACACCATTAAAGGTGGACAATACACTCACGATGTGACAACATATACAGACATAGACATAGTGTTATACAGTCTTCTATGTACCAACGCTATGACATAATTAAAGGGGGATAATACACGCAAGGTGTGGAATGTTAAAGTGACACGAGGTAAGGGACGTTATGTAATATTGGTGTGTGAATATTAAAGGAGCACAATGCGCTCTAAAGGGACACACGGCACTCATTATGAATGAATGTTAAAGAAACACAATACACACGCAGTGGGTGAAAGTTAAAAAGACACAGAACAATATTTAAACTTCAAATTTTAGGGCTCTTAATGTACCATTTATGTATCGTTTCTCGCTCTACAGTTCCCAATAATGCACGAACTCTCCCCTCCCCAGTTATAGAAAACTTTGGAAAAAAAATGTACGCATGATAACATTATATTCATACATGCTAACGATGACTTTAATGTCGTTTTGGTGTTCTCCACTCTTGTTCATGTGCTCAGTTGCTCTTTTTCCAACTCCCCTCTTGATCATTTGCTTTTTTTTCCAAAAAAGTTGGTTCGGTTTTTTTTTGTATTGGGATCGTACGTATCAAAAGGAAAAGTGCATTCGAGGAGAGGAGAAAAGAGTAAATGAGCAAGAAAAAAGAGCAAATGATCAAGAGGGGAGTAGGAAAAAGAGCAAATGAGCAACTGAGCACATGAGCAAGAGTGGAGAACACCAAAACGACCTTAAAGTCATCGTTAGCATGTATGAATATAATGTTATCATGCGTACATTTTTTTTCCAAAAAAGGGGAAGGGGCCGCCGGCGCCTTTTTTTTAACACAACTTTTTCGATCTTTTCGGTAATATAAGAGTGATATGTTCTTCCAATAATTCGCGATAATGCCTGGGTGCCATTTATGCGGAAATATTTTATCGACGAACTACAATCTACAAAGACATAAACAAATTAAACACGGAATTATGTCAGGAACGAAGAGAGATTTTTTTCGGAAAAGATACAGATGACCGAGAAACGGTTCTAGATTTGTCCGAATCTGATATCATTCCCAGTTCACATTCATCAGAATCTAGAACCGCTTCGTCCGAATCTGATTCAGAGGATGATACTGTCGCCGGTAGTAGAACGGTATTCGGCCGTAAGAAAGCTGCGCGATGCGTCAATGAGATGGACACATTCAAAAGTATGATGAAACGCGTCATCGATGACGTGAAAGCATTGTCTGATAAGGTTGATCAACTGATGGAAGAAGAGAGCGTGTCGGGAGAAGAGGCTGAGGGAAAAGCTCAGCTAGAACGCATCGACACAGAGTTTTCTCTCTTTCTCAAAAGTTACAGACGATTGATAGAATACCAGCATCGATTGAAAACATCCCGCATACATAACGCTATCATGACGAAAATGGTCAAACTGACCAAACACGGATATAATAATGAATGGGCTGCGGACGAAGCGATGAGAAAATTGAAGAAACTCCTAGAAATAAATCTAAGGGTCGACCGGGAAATTTCCCGATGGGCGGAGGCCAGAAAAATTCTGATTCCACGTGATTTTCTATCAAGCGAGAATCCGAGGGTTTTTTTAACGGTTTGGGGGGGGGGGGGGGGGGTATATCATGTGGTTGGGCCGCCCAACCACAACTTGGGCCGCAAATGAAACCGACGTGGGCTGCCACATGTGTTGTTTAACCAGCCGTGTATCCAATAAGATGGTACTCTTCTCACATAAATTCATGAGGGCAGAGGCGGACTGCATGGCCGATCGGGAGACCGGGAAAATTCCGGACGTGGGCCGCCACATGTGTTGTTTAACCAGCCGAATTGGCTAATCGTAATTTAGACATTAAATGAACTTGTCGGCATCATATAACACCACGTAAAGACCCCATTAATCTCGAGATTTTAACGGTAACTCCCAGCTGTAAATCCCCAAACAAATCTTACGCACCCCTCCCCCAATTGAAATTTACAAGAATATAGGAACGCTTCAGTTGATGCCAGTCTAGTTTATCGGATTCGAGATTTTCTTGTATAGTTTTCAAAATGTTCTCACCCGGGCCGAACAACCATGAACAGCCCGGTGTGTCCTGGTCTCTTGTCCGTATCCGTGTGCATTTGTCTGGAGTTAGACCGCTAGATGTTAGATTTTATGCAATTTTTCAGGTAAAACTATCTGAATGGTCTCATACCGGTAATATATAGAACCATGGTTTATGAATATATAGGATATTAGACCAGAGGTGCAAATGGAATTATGCAAAAACATGTATTTGGTCTGCATCTGATTCAAGGGGGGGGGGGGGGGGTGCAAATGGAATTATGCAAAAATATGTATTTGGTCTGATTCTGATTCAAGGGGGGGGGGGGTGCAGTTGGAATTTTCCAAGGTGGACTGAGGACGCCCCCCCCCAAACAGATGGGCCGGTATTATATTAATTTCCCGGGCCGGTTTCTTGGCCCAGTCCGCCTCTGTGTCCACCTTTAATGGTGTCGTAGCGTGTGTACACATAAGACTGTATAACACTATGTATATGTCTGTATGTGTTGGAACATTTAAGAAAGATGTGAAATATAAATGTCAAGACTCAGTTCATTCGTGTAGTAATTTCGTATCAGTTAAACGCTCTTCATTCGTATGAGTAATTACCAACAGGTATGTTGCACTATTTTTGAAAGCAATCAAGATGGCGTACCTCGATGTGACATTTTCATTAAATTACAATAACCCTCGGCTGTGGTGTAACAGGTTTATAGTTTATAGTCAAATAACCCAGAGTGCTTTAATTCACAATGAAGTACACTGACACTCCACTGATAATTGACATACAACTGTATAAGTGAACATCAAGTAATGTGTGGCTCAATATGTGGGGGATAAAGGACACCATACTGTTTTGACTAAATGACCATCTATTATTGAGAATGAATAGACTCGATAACGCGCTTTATTATTTACGTACAAGGTCATACTTCTCTATAGACAGTGACTATTTTATTCCAGTTGTTGTTGTGGCTGATGATACTGCTGTTGTTGTTGTTGTGGCTGATGTTGTTGTTGTTGTTCTGAAGGCGTGTGTTTAACTTTGATATGACGCTTCAAACTATCTTGCCAAGCATAGACACTTAAGCACTCTTCACATTGATACTTAATTTTCCTATATAATCAGTGAAATCGAGCGTTCTTCTATGCACCTATATTTATATAGAACCGAAACAAGGGAAAAGTGGTGGACTAGTTCACTAGTTCAGGCTGTCGTTCGCAACGTCTCTTCGTGTTGTTTGTACTGGATACAAAATGAAATTTATCACATTGGCTACAATACATCCTACCTATCCAAATGTCAATGCAATTATGAGTGATTTCAATATGCACACTCTATTATATAGAACAGAAACAAGGGAAAGTGGTGGGCTAGTTCACTCGTTCAGGCTGTCGTTCACAACGTCTCTTCGTGTTTTTTGTACTGGATACAAATTTATCACATTGGCTACAATACAACCTACCTATCCAAATGTCAATGCAATTATGAGTGATTTCAATATGCACACTCTATTATATAGATATGTGTAACCTGGTGACATGATGAAATCGACTGTGTATTGAGTTGACCTCCGGATTCGTGCCGATTGTGTACTGAGCTGACCCCGGCGAAAATTGACTCTTGTGCTTCATTTATACTTGACTAACATATCTCGGTATATGGCTTTCCTTTATACAAATGTACCTTATAACCTTATAAGAGAGAGAGAGAGAATGTCGAGTATAGCTCTTGCGACATTACCCCTCTACTGGTCAAAACACTTCAAGTTGTTTCCAATCTTTACCCGAGCAACGCCGGGTACCACAGCTAGTAGTTTACAAGAAAACCATAGTCAAAAATGGTAACACCACCAAGATCATATTATTACCACTAAATATAAATTATAATATAAAATATATTGCTTACATGAATGAACCGTCTCAGAATTCCGTTAAAACAACAAATCCTTCAAATTATTACAAAAAAACTATATTACTGCAGGTTCCTCATTCACCACACCAGAAAGCTTCTAAATGCGGATAAAAAATCAGAGGTATTGCGTTCCCGCCAAGAGTGCATGACCCAGTCATTGTTCAGTATACCCAAACGTCGAACGCAATTAACGCGGTCATAATGGTTACATACTGCAACTTTAAAACATCCATGGATTTAATGCTAGAAGCTGCCTCGATAATTTGAACATAAAACTTGGGTTTAAATGACAACTTTATCTATGATATTTGCCCATGAAATCTTCAATAAATAGATTAACGCATAGCTAACTGTAATTTCATTGAATTAACCAACCTTTGAGTGAGAAAATCGTAGTGAAAGGTTACCGGTCAATGTGACACATCTACCCGTTCCACATCGTTATCGCTTTATGCGCTGCATCGAAAGTATCCAGCCTATGTCAGCATGTTATTGCTGCAGATGCGATATGTATTGTTTATACAGAGCTTAAGTGTTTAAATATCACATGATCACGTGATAATATGACCACATACATTTTCGAACATGTATTCTGTAAACGCTCAGGTTAATCACAACCCAAAGAGTTGTTTTACGGTATTGCGTAAGCGACGCAAGTATATTTGTGACGTCATAAATTTCTATACTCCGTCAACATGAACAAATGTTTTTACATCAGGGCGATTCAGACCTATGGGCCCCAGTGGTGGCCGCCATGTTGGAATAGAATTGACAAATTAATAAAACGAATTTATTTTCTTCTTCGATCTGCCTCGCCATAGCAACACTATTAAATTTGAAAAACAAAATCAACCTTATTCAAAATTAAATGCTTAATGTGGATTTAGCTGAAACGGGCGCATAGCATTCGGCAAACCTCGCCAGATTCCGCTGTATGAGATAATAATCTCATACAAAACACCCGATGGTCAGTGAATAATGTGAACCGAGCGTGTAAGTGTATAAAGACCATTCTCAGAACAATTAATCAATTGGTATACAATAGGAACTGTATGCCGTCGATGAATTTGGTCAGAGGTTTTACCTTCTATGACATAGAAATTCAAATGCTTACACGTTACTATACAGATTATGGGGGTGGTGACATTGTTGCCTCATCTGGGACTGTCAATGGATAATGTGTACCGAGCGAGTAAGTGTATAAAGACCAGTATCAGAACAATTAATCAATTGGTGTACAATAGGAACTGTATGCCGTCGATGAATTTGGCCAGAGGTTTTACCTCCTTTGACTTAGAAATTCAAATTATTACAGGTCACAGTGCAAACTGCTGTCACCATGAATATTCAGCAAATAAGTGTGTGGGGGTAGGTTCCACGCAGGAATAATATTGTTAAGAATTCAAATCATGATTAAATGATTATAAAGAAATAATTATTCATGAAGTCTGACCACATGTGTTTGGACAACATCTGTTTGGGAGATATCATGTGTATAATAGATGGTTATCAAAATTAGTTAATGTCTGTCACCTCCCCACATTGTCAAAGCAAATCAGATGGTGGTAAAATCTAATCCATCCCCAAAGCCTATACCTTTACGAAATATTTTTTCTGAATCTTGTTTTAAATTCACAAAAATAACATGGTGGTGTCTGTAGTTTTGCTGGTAGTGAATGCGATGTATTTACTTAATACAATATAGGTAACCCTAATGTCAAAAGCCTGTCTGAACGCAAATAATTTGGTTAAGCCATTCCCAATTTTTATCAATGACACTCCAAATATACTTACGCCCATTTTTATCAACGACTCTCAAATATATAGTACTATAGCACTATCATACTCAAAATACACTTATGCCCAATTTTACGATTGACGCTAACGAGCCCCTCGTACTACTTATACATGCCTGGATTGAGCATATACTATGCTTCAAGATATTGATACATAATTATCATTGTAATGGGGATAGCAAGAGTTATTCCCCTTGAGTATATGCCAGAAAAATGAAATTTGGAAGCAAAAATAGCCAAAATAAGCAAATTTTGGACCCACGGGACAAAAACCAAGATTTTTCCGAACTTCTCACGACTGGGATTTTCAAAAACTTATTTTTATGCAAATGACAAATTTTAGGTGCTGACAAGTCACGCCGGTGTCTGGAGCCACTGTTTTGCAGAAATCGCTTCTATATGACACTGGTGGGGTAAGGTCACCTGGTACAATATCTTTTCAAAACTCAAAGACATCTTCTAGAAATCCGTAAATTCATAATTAACCTTCTCTCAATAGAGTCTATTCTAAGAAATTTACCCCTACTGATCATTCGAAACCGTGGAATGTCTCCACTGGGTGATTTCATTGGTCTTTGCTAGGAAACACACCTTCATATTCTCTGCATTATGTCGCCTAAAATGATATATACGATACTCCATGAATTATTGCAACACAAGCATCAAGATTGAGTGGGGTTTCACATGGACCCCCATGATTTTACCCCTTTGTTGTGTCTTTCAGAGCCCAATGGCGTTATGCTTGACATGGCGTTATGCTTGACATTGCGTTATGCTTGACATGGCGTTATGCTTGACAGGTCGTTATGCTTGACATCGCGTTATGCTTGACATGGCGTTATGCTTGACATGGCGTTATGCTTGACAGGGCGTTATGCTTGACATGGCGTTATGCTTGACATAACGACAAAATGGATATGTTCTACAATCATCTTTAGCTTGAAAATGTCTGAAGTGCTTGAATAAAATTTATTTCCAAATCTAAAGAAAAACTTAACATTTCATGCATTTAACATTTTATGCTCTCCCAAAACAATGGGTTGTAAAATTAAAGTCTTATTTAGCATTAAGGGAAAACTATAAAAGGTCATGACATCACACGAACAATAGGCTGCCAAGTGAAATATGCCCAAGGACGCATAAATTATTATATTTCACACTTTCAAATGAGATATACTGAAAACCAAATCTTGTATTATACCACTTCAATGTGAATGTCAGCCTTTTCAACAAATATTCAAGGAGCATGATATCATGTAGAAGTACCTATCATCTAAAAAAAAATCATCAATATCCACATACATGACACACCACACCCACTGTCTCATGACACCATACCATCACCAAGTTTTGTGGTAAAGAACACCAGTATCAGAATATCCATAGAAGTATGGCGTATTTAACATAACATGTTCATTCTGACTGAGCAGATTTGTCAATAAATGATTTTTAGTGAGAATATAATCAATTTGACTGATGGCAATGGTGCTATTTGCTTGTCTCGAAGGTGATAATCTGTTTTTGTAGGGATGGCTGCGGGAATAAGGGGGCATCAATTCATTGACCAATAACTCAAATGTGAACTCACAAGATATAACAATGTATACATGGATTGAGCATATACTAGGCTTTAAGATGTTGCTACATAATTTTCATTGTAATGGGGTTAGCAAGAGTTATACCCTTGCTTATATGCCAGAAAAGTGATATATTGATACAAAAATGGTCCGAATTTGTGGATCCATGGGACATAAACACATTTTTTTCAGAGCATAACCGCCTATGTTGTCTGGAAGAACACTGTTTCCTCACGATATCCAAAATGTTCAAACTACTGGGATTTTCAAAAATCTTATTTTCATGCAGATGACAAATTTTAATGCTAAAAAGTCACGGCGGTGTCTGGAGGCACTGTTTCGCGGAAATCGCTTCTGCTCGACACTGGTGGGGTCAAAGTCACCTGAATCAATATGTTTCAAAACTCATAGACATCCTCTAGAAATCCACAAATTAATAACTAACCTTCTCTCAATAAACATGCCACACCCATGGTATCAGAAAACACTGGTACTCTATTCTAAGAAATTTACCCCTATACTGGTCATTCGAAACTGTTGAGTGTCACCTACTCTATACATATTATTTTGTGACGTCACCGACAACAGGGCGTGTATAAAGTGTAGACCTTATTATGTGACGTCATATATCACCGGCGTATATATCTTATGATGTGACGTCACCGACAACAGGGCGTATGTAAGCTATGCATCTTATTCTGTGACGTCACCGATAGCCTGATGTATGTAAGCTATACATCTTATTCTGTGATGTCACCGATCGCCTGATGTATGTAAGCTATACATCTTATTCTGTGATGTCACCGATCGCCTGATGTATGTAAGCTATACATCTTATTATGTGATGTCACCGAGCGCCTGATGTATGTAAGCTATACATCTTATTCTGTGACGTCACCGACAACAGGGCGTATATAAGCCATTCATCTGACTAAGTATATACTTAATTTATATAGATAAACCGACACTGCGACGTTAGAGCAATCGGCGCAGAGTTATCGTCAAGTTCGTACGCTTCAATTGTTTTGTAAACATGATGCAGAACCTGGCTTTTGTTTAAATAACAAAGCGAACGAATTTGACAATAGCATACTCATTGCGCGCTATTTATGATTGGTATAAGAACAAAATATGTCTATATTTTAATATACTTTGTGTTTATGGCCGTTTTAAAGTGTATGAGTCGTTAAACCACCACAAGCATCATCATGTTCTATTATTGACAGTCAGCCACTTCACAAAGGCCTGGCTCGGGCTGGAGAGACAGCCCGGTGATGTATGGAACTGGGTGGGAAACGGAGTGTCCGAACCCGTGACGGATTTCAGATGGAACACATACGGCACAGAAAACGGTGCGAAGGCGAGCGACTTGTTCTCTAATGCATTGTGGGATACCGCGAATCCGTCGAATGACGGGGAACTCATATGTGAAGGCGGTAACGGCGAAGTGACAACGCCACCACCAACAACAACAACAGTGACTCCAATTGTTTGGAACAATTTTGGTGAGTTTTCGTAACATGTATAACAAAAATTATAACCAGTGAGGGATTCTCACAAAATCTTTAGTTTTTTTTACTTTCGAACCCTCTAGCAAATCATGTCCCATGTTATAAAACACAAGGTACAGATGAATTAAAATGTTTCTGACAAAAATTTTCAAAAACCTGTTTTTCCCTGTATTACATACTTTGAAAATTGAAACAATATGTACAACACGAAAGAGATCATCTTGCTTATAAAAATATATAGAGACTATCACTACAGTGAAGTGATCTGAGTCTCCATATAACGCCGAGTTGAGGTGAGATCCCGGAACAAACGAGATGCCGCAGGCTGTGAGTTTATTATATGACATGAACATTTATAGCGAAAAAGGTGATCAGTTGAATTCAAATTTAATGAATGAATCGCAACAATTTAATCAACAACACCCATTTTAATAAGAAATGTCTGGATAGAAAATGAGCCTCGTTCTGAATCAGACTATCATAATCTGATTTATCGGAAAACCATCACCAAACAATATTGGTGTTTAGCGAAAATAATCACAGTCATCAAATAATCTTTTGTACCACACCTTCAGGGAAGGCAAAGACATTCCGTACACATGGGTAAACAAATTTGCTCCCATATGTTCACAGGATTAAACAAATTTGGCCCCATACGTACACATGGTTGAACAAATCTACCCCCATATACGTGCCAACATATATTGTGTTCACCTATCATATTAGGGACCCCCATATACCACTGATGTTTTTCACTTTTTACTTCAGTTTTGTATAAACTCATTCCAATTATTTGTCCAATGAATCCAAAATGTATTTCCTCTTATAGAGGAAACCATTTATTTCATGCTATAGTCCTATACGGGAAGGCTGGTGGAAACAAGCAGAATACACAACTATAGTTGAAGCTGTCGACCACTATATTCATTCAACATGACGTTGCAAAGAATGAGACACCACCTTGCTGTTAATTAAATACAATCGATAGGGGTGATCTTGTCCCTTGCTATACCAAATACTCATTGACGAGTAGTTCCCTTAGGAAATGTTCAGGTATTAAGTTCAACAAACAACCATATGCCGTTTGTTGAACTTATTATCTGAACATTTCCCACCAATGACAAGTAATCATTATGCACTTCTACTATCTTTCTGTCGTCTATATTGTTTTCCTGAACATCCCTCCAAATGAATAATATACCATTCCAATATTATACTGTTATAAAATGTTTGGAGAATCCATTTAGTATGGAGGGGTTCAAAATCTACGTTGTTCCTTCTACTCTAAATTATTGCTCCACGGTTGCCCCCTGCATGTCCCCAACCTCTTCATCATTCACACAGTTGCCCACTGCATGTCCCCAACCTCGTCATAGTACATTGATAGCCATGCATTAATGGTCTCCCCTGGTCTCTTCTATCAACAGTGCACCAAACACCACTTGCATTAGATAAGTTTTATTTGTTAATTATTATTTTGCTTTGGGTCTGTTCTTATATAGGCTCAGTGCTACGGAAAGTGATACGGACACAAATAAACCTTTATTTTATAAATCCAAATTTTATATATTGGAACATTTAGAAATGTTGTTTTTAAATAATGTTTATGTGTGCTTGTATAGTTACACCAGTTCCAGTCAACAGGCTAAGCATATATAATACTGGACTAGACACTGGCTCATGGCGCTCCGACGCTTTGCTTTGTTCGCCGTACTGATCATACATAGCAGAGCATCGGAGCCTCATATAGCCAGTGTCTAGTCCAATATAAAACAAGACACAACACAAAACAAGAAAACCATAGTCAGAAATGGTAACGCCCTCAATATCATAATATTAGGCATAAATATAAATTATAAAATAAAATATATTGGTTTCATGAATCCACCATCTCATAATTCCGTTAAAACAAATAATCCGTCAAATTATTACAAAAAAAATATTGCATATTACTGCAGGGTTCTCATTCACAACACCAGAACGCCTCTAAATTCGGACCAGAAATATACTAATCGGATTAAATACACGCCCGATAATTCGCAATACGACCTTTATTCTACATTCCAACTGAGACACACTTCATCCGCAAAGTTAGCTGTTATGTTATGCATTGTGTTCCCACAATAAAATCTCCAAGAGTGGCCCAGTCATTGTTCGTATCTAAGCATCGAAAGCAATTAACAGTGTCATAAAAGTTACAAACTGCAACAATGAGACATCCGCGAAGATACATTCGCGAAAACCCTAAAAGTGTTGTCCTGCGAGATATCCCCATCGCTGTAGCTCCAGTGACACGGCCAAATCAGCCTTACTACAATTTCCTAAAATATCTCACATCGCGTGAAACTCTAAATGTGTTGTCCTGCCATATATCCCCATCGCCCCATTAGCATGGCCAGATCAGCGCAGCAGTAAGCACTCATAGTATAGGGCGTAATAATAATTAGCCAAAACACTTATCATAGCGCAAGTGACAAACAATAGTGAGATGCACTGTCGATCCAAGGGACCAGCAGAGTGGTAATGAGTGGCTATCAATTAACAAAGGGGGATAGGGTGGCGAATGGTAATACATGGCTATCAATAAACAAGGGGGGGAGGGTGGCGAATGGTAATATATGGCTATCAATAAACTAGGGGAGAGGGTGGCGAATGGTAATGCATGGCTATCAATAAACAAGGGGAGAGGGTGGCGAACGATAATACATGGCTATCAATAAACTAGGGGAGAGGGTGGCGAATGGAAATACATGGCTATCAATAAACAATGGGGAGAGGGTGGCAAATGGTTAATGCATGGTTATCTATAAACAAAGGGAGAGGGTGGCGAATGGTAATACATGGCCATGAATAACCAAGGGGAGAGGGTGGTGAATGGTAACGCATGGCTATCAATAAACTAGGGAGAGGGTGGTGAATGGTAATACATGGTAATCAATAAACAAGGGGGAGAGGATGGCGAATGGTAATACATGGTAATCAATAAACAAAGGGAGAGGGTGGCGAGTGGTAATACATGGCTATCAATAAACAAGGGGGAGAGGGTGGCGAATGCTAACACATGGCTATAAATAACAAGGGGAGAGGGTGGCGAATTGTAATGCATGGCTGTCAATAAACATGGGGAGAGGGTGGCGAATGGTAATGCATGGCTATCAATAAACAAGGGGGAGAGTGTGGCGAACGGAAATACATGGCTATCAATAAACAAGGGGAGAGGGTGGCGAATGGTAATTCATGGCCACGAATAACCAAGGGGAGAGGGTGGCGAATGGTAATGCATGGCTATCAATAAACTAAGAGGAGAGGGTGCCAAATGGTAATGCATGGCTATACATAAACAAGGGGGAGAGGGTGGCGAATGGTAATACATGGCTATTAGTAAACTAAGGGGAGAGGGTGTCGGATGGAATGCATGTGGATAATCAGTGGGAAGCGTGGTAGGTACGTAGTAAATGATTTGGGATCACCCCTCATGTTGGCATGTATTTATCAGCTTTGTTCAGTCTCATTTATAAAACGAGAAGTTGAATTGAAATATTGTTAAAAAGCACGAGCGGTGGTGCCTCACTTAGAGGGATCATCACCGGATGATAGGAACTGATTATGATATCGTTTTTATGTAGCAATCCCAGATTTTCTTTTCACCAAGTAAGAACTCTTAGACATGATGACATTTATTCAATACAAGTAAACATGTACACGAGCAGCCATGGAGCTAAATGCATTACAACTTCTCTGGAAGTGTGCGTAGGAGAGAATGAATATATCTGTGGGAAATCTGGAATACGCTAAGCAGAATTTCTTCAGTCACATATGCTCAATCAATTTTACAACTGATATTCAATCTCCTTTTGGACATTTTAATAAGGAGAGATAATTGTTCCTGGAATTACAAAATAAATTATACTAACATACTCATGACTGACCAGCTGTTATGGGATAGTGTTACATTTATTTGTTTAAACATATATATACCTTCATGTACACTATGAAAACATGAATTATGATTTTTATCCTATCTGCAACACACAATACATTGAACAAAATTTCTAAATCAAACTATTTTGCTATATAAAGTTATTCGGCCCTCCGTATGCGTTCCAAATCATATTATTAATTATTAAAGGGCTACTGAACAAATGAATGAATTTGAGCCATGGATTAGGGCAAAATACTTGTCTGTGCTCTATGAATATGAATTTATGACTCCATCCATTTATTCATTTTCATTAAAATTACCATGTTGTTTGCATCGTTCATAAAACAGACAAGTGGATTTTTGCACTAATTCGTGGCTCCAATTCATTTATTTGTTGCATATATTCTGTTGAGTATAAAAGGAGATGGTCCCATAAATGACCGGATTTAATGTACAGTACTCCTTTAAGACCCAATATCAGATTAACTTTAAATTTGCTGTAATGTCTATCTGTTAGTGACGAGGGTGGTATTGTTTTGGTGATTTAAACATTTTATATTTGCATAGTTTTTGTCGTTTTGCAAGATGATTTACCGTTTCGATCAGTTGGTCGTAAACAATCTGCAATGTGCACTTCTTCTGAAAATTATTCCACTGCTATGCCATCAAATATTTATTTGGTTGACATTGTATCTTATATGCCATATATATATATATATATCTTTTATGCCATCAACTGTTTATTTGGTTGGCATTGTATCTTATTGTACTGACAATATTCTTAGAAATTCCAAGGGTACAAGGTTACATTGGGTACACATTAGAAAACATGTTCCCATAACACATTTCAGGATCATGGTACATAGGGTAAGCATGGTATACTTCGGGATACTTTTACCTATCAGTTATACACTGGGTATACTTATATATGTTTTCTTAGAAATCCCAGGATACAAGGGGACATTGGTACATACTAGAAAACATATTTCCTTCTAGGAAGTAATACCCTTTGCGAGGGATATATGTTTGCTCTATCTGCGAGGAACTGAACTTATGCGGAGTACTCGTGTCTAAAGCAATGCGTTCATTCACATGCGATTCACTTGTCATTGTTGCGTATTTGTCTGTATATATTGTACATGTATTTTCTATACAAATCTGACTCCATAGAGCAGGTATTCGTTCACGTAAGAGGTAGATAATAAAGAGCGTTTATGCTTTCGTTTCACATCAGATGTAGATAATAAAGAGCGTTTATTCTTTCCTTTCACATAAGAGGTAGATAATAGAGATCGTCAATGCATTCGTTTCACATAAGATGTAGATAATATAGAGCGTCCCTTTAATAGGTTATTTAAAGCCAGAGGGCGGCTTGCGCTCAAAAATACACCTAATAATATTCACTTTTTAATTTCTCCATTATCGAAACATGTCGATAAATAACCGAACTATTGGCATTAAATGTCCCAGAAAGACGTATTGAAGTAATTAAAAATACAACTGCGAACACGATGATCGGGTTCCGATAAAATATTGCGAAATTTGTATTCATTTTAATTCTGGAATCGGAAATGGAATAATGTGCGATTTCCGGAAAAGGTACACGTGTTATCTTATCATAAAACAATTTAAAAAAAACTTCAAGCACTGCTTTATCTTTGCTTTAATCGTCAATATCATGTAGTACCATACATGTTTCAGAGCGAAGATAGCTGTAGATGTTCTTCACGTGACCTATACATGCTGATTAAAAAATTCGAACCGATACAAACGAAACGATTTCATATATGTGACCCGCCATATCAAATCCAGTCGTAAGTCGGGATTTGTTTTTACCCTGTGCCAATGCATTCTCTTATATATGCGAGTCGACCATAGGTCGCCTCGCATATATAAGAGAATGCATTGGCCTAACAATTTGTTATCATTTTTAAAAAATAAATGTTTCTTACAATTTTTAGGACATAAAATAAAAAAAACATCCATTAACCTGCAGGGAGCCCCACACATATATAGAAGCATATAGAAGAGTGTCGTCTGCTCATATTTGTCTGGGGCTCTGTATGGGTGAAATTATAAAATTGTTAAAGAATACAAGAAAACATTATTAAAATTGTAATAAATTGTTAGGCCAATGCATTCTCTTATATATGCGAGGCGACATATGGCCGACTCGAATATATAAGAGAATGCATTGACACAGGGTAAAAAAATCCCGACTTACGACTGGATTTGATATGGCGGGTCACATTATATAAAAACATATAAGAACCAAAACACGTAGTTTCATCACTTTATCGACAAATAGTTTCGGAAATGTTCCGCGTACGTATATTTTGAGATACCACTTACCAGATTATGATTACATAATTGTTTGGTTTCAACAAGTCATGTCCGTTCAAATGGTTGAACATTGATTTCCAATAAACCGTGTGATATATTGTTGTAACACCCATTGAATGTGTGTTTGGAAATTTAGTTACAAAACATCATATCAATAATTATGATCAAGGAAAATAACATAGCAAGGTCCTGTTAATGGTTCTTTAATTCGTGCAAAATTTATTTTACAGGATGTGTATAATGGTCGCTATTGGTTACACTAAATGGATGTAAACAATATTGTAATTTACTATTCACTATCTATTTAGAATTTACGCCACAGAATGTTTCGTAATATGAGAGAATTTCAAAGGCTTTTCATGGAAAGTGACAAACCAAGACCCTTCTGTGTATTTTGTGCTAAATAATTCTTTAAAAATGGCTCAACATCGATTTCGAAGACAGTGCGTAATGGGTCGCATATGTCATTGAAAATGTATATACGTGTGGGCTCCATAAACATGTACAATGAAGAATGATGGGGTATTGTTGTTTACGGTGTATCGCCTATCATGAGATTTGTATAAATAATAGGATGCCATTGGGACGAATGGAACATTGTTTGCCAACGTTCGGCACAATGACAATCAATTCGAAATAGAAAAGCCCATACTTTATATTTGAAACGAATCAAGCAAAAAATGAAAAAAACGTTTCTATGATCATGCTCGATACATTGAATGAAGTACTATGGTCCTTTGGGATATTTATCTCCGGAAACAATATGGATATTCACGGATAACTCTCCGTCGTTGAAAGAATAACACATTGTTTCGAGTTGACACGAAGAATTGTCAAACTGAGCATGTCAATACTCAACAAGACCGTAGGTCGAGGTGAATATTGACATCCAATAGTTGTCACAATGATGAATAATGGCTGAGGATAAAGCATTCCTTTCTTACAGTTACTTTTGTCAACATGGAAATGATATGACACGTCACATGGTTATTTTCGTTTTCATGTGGTTCATAATTATTATATATGCTTTTCATATCCTTCAAATTAATTACTATGCTTTTTACTTCTTTAAAATTAAAGGTACTCAATCCGAATGGATGGTCCCCATATCCTCAGATTCCAACAACAAACAACTTTTTTTTAAATGCCGCTTCAGTATCAAAATAATGCTAACCACAGTCAACTATAGTAAAACATTTTCCAAAACATGTTGTTTATCAACATTTTGTTCAACGAAATTTTGCCGGTTTGTCAAATATTTGACACAAAAAAGCCACTTGATTTTAGAGTTATCCATCTTCACCAGCAATTTGGACCGAGACCGTCTTCTCGTCGACTGTTTACTGGGCCATTAAAAATTATCGCTTGTGAAAAATAATGGACTTCAAAAATCGATATCTGATCACTCTGAGATTTGATTAATGACTTCCTCGACTCGAATCAAATATGTTTTACCCCCGACGCCAAGGAGATAGTAATTTGCGAGCGTTAATTCGGATTATGCATTCTCACATAACAGCACAGTATATATATATTCTGGCCTTCTAACTCGCCTCCATTGTTTTTTTCATATATACTACTTTCTATTTATCTGTTTCTATCTCGTTGTTATCTAACCCTACCCGACGTGCAATCAGATAGGCCCGTGTCACTGTCAATTAGGGGGCTTCAAATAAGCCAATGGTTTGTTGCCTAATCCACGTGTTTCTTCAAACTTTTGAATTTATTGTAATTATATATTTGAATGTCCATATTTAGTGAGAACATAAATATTGTTAACTAAATAATGTGATAGCTGTTTTATTATATGACACCCCAGCTTTGATTGGCCGACTAGTTTTGAAGCCTGGAAAACCCATTATATTTCTAAACACAATCATGTCAGCAGAATCCTATGTTAAACTCTTGTGTGGACATGATGTTAACCTGCTCCGTATACAAATAGAACGGCAGCTATCATCGGCAAATGATGGCATATATGAGTATATGTGCTAATGGGGTTTTGGAATGTCTGTTTTATATTCATTTGGATATTTATCTGCGTAAACAATATTAGTTTTTACTAATAACTGTATCATACTCACCTGTATATCACTGATGTATGGGGGTAGCAGGAAGACAGCCCGATAGGGCTAGGCTAACCCCCAACAATATACAACATTACCTGTTATGTGTTACTTCCATTGTATTATTCATGTGTATATTGTAAATAAATTATCCTATCCTATCCTATGGTGCATACAACATTTTGATAGTTTTCCTGATTGATAAGTAAAACAAGATTTTATGTTTTTACGACGTTCTGGACTTGATCGGGTTCGTGAAACTGATAAGTTATTATTCAGGTGCTACGCCAACTGGAGGAATGTAGCATTCTACTAACATCGCTGAAAATCTCAAGCAAATCGACCGTACCACTCCACAGAAAACATCGTCAGAACGACGCTAAATTGTAAATATTTACTTCTCGAATCGGGACGCTTCTATTGGCGATAAACCAACGAAAACGATTTCGCCATCGGCGGTCACTGCATTTAATTAATATATAAGAATGAGGATGTGTGTTGTCAAATTAGATATTCTATTTGTAAAAATAAATACTTTGAACAAGATTATTCTCCATCTCTATTTGATCATCCTACCGGAGTGTTTCACATCACTTTAAATTTAAAATGAACACGACATCACGGAATACGACAGTTCAGTCATCACGTTTCTCGCGTCATATTGAGCCAGGCTATGGTCTTACAATCTCGTCCAAATACGGATACGATAGGCGAGAATCGCATGCGTTTTGATATGTCGATGCCGTCTGGAGAGTTTGGCGGGACCAGCATCCCGTCTCGATTTGCTCAGTCTACCCTTGATGCTATAAAGTGGTAGCCGCGGGCGCTTATATATAGAGTTGTTTTTATGAGCCATCAGGCCCCCGCGACCTGACTGCCTCGATATCAATTTGAAATGTTTGTGTTTCCCAACAGGTCTTAGACAGTGCCGTCCGTCCCACCCACCCACCCTAAAAGTGATTTTTTCCTATAGTGTTTTTGAAACGTGTCTCTTTGTGGTGTCATTCTTTTGGTATGATTTTTTACTAAATAACGGGTATGTTAGAGTTACATTTCTTTGAATTTTACAATCGAAACATATTCGCATGCGATGCTGAGTCACGCGGGACACGGCAAACTAAATCGCGCGCAAATTGGCTTGCGATTTTTCAGCATCCCACCCCATTTGGCATGCGATAGCGTTTGTACTAGGTGATTGAGCGCGATGATTTCCACAAACTGGAGGTTTACTTGGCAAATTGACAAAATTTAATAGCAAAATCAGCTGGCAAAATCGTTTTAATTCGTTGCGGGTTTAGTTTGAGTAAATATAAATATTCAATGTACGAGATGAAAACGAATATCGGGCATTGCATTCCAGGGCTATGTTTGTTTTCGGCATGTCTTAAAATTAATGGGTAAATACGGAAGACGAGATGAAACGCAATCAATTTATTTAAAATATCAGTCGTGTGTAAGCGGTCTGTTCGTTAGTGTTTATACAGTCGTGTGTGAGCGGTCTGTTCGTTAGTGTTTATATAGTCGTAAACCTGGAGGTCCAATTTTTCTACTACTCTCAGATGTCATAAACTGGCTATTGTTGAATCTGTTGCTGTGGAAAGATATGATACATATATATAATTCACGTCACCACGATATAAGAGTTGACGAAAATTGATGCCGACGAAATCACAGTCATCATCTTCCCTAAATAAATTTATGCTTCTCCGTGGGAACAGTTCAAACTCCAGGCAGCGCCCTCTACGTTAGCACTGCGATATAGCATTGCCACAAGGATGGTACTTTGCGGACCGATAGATCTATTTTTACATATCGTTGGAACTATATTTAGTCACCTATTGTCTTATTTTGATCACCAAAAGTTTGCAATAATGGTAATTATTTCGATATTGATAAGAACAATATGAACTGAGCCAGACATCGACAATTTCATTCATAAATCTTAAGAACATAAGTACACGTAACGTAATCCTTACTAAATGTCCTTATGGCAGTGGTATCTCAGCAGAGCGATGGGAGATAACTCTGCCTGGAAAACTGTCACCCACGAACTATTTAATATATAATCATTGAGCTATATTATATGCATATATTTCTACATTTAATTGCAAGGTATATTGTACAAACATGTTTGACACATGAATGTATATATTGCCATAGGGGTGATTAAAAATAGATGGGACGAAATGTTGAAGGGAGCATGTGATAGTAAGTGAGGAATAACAGGATCATAGGTAAATGTAACTTACACACGCTTGGTTAATTTTATTGGGGTTATCAGATAAATTGTTATCTGTCGAATAATCATAAACAGTAACGGGACATTAAAAAATCACATAAATGATCATAAGTACCGTAAATGTAATTTGCGAGCTCGATTTGCATTGTTATGTTATATGTACGGAACCTGGTACAATAAACATGATCCGGTACACATATTTGTTAAAATAGTGTCTAATATAACATTTTTCACATATGCAAAACATGGGGCATCTCGATAGTGTAACGACACCATACATTTTCTTGACAAAAAGAATATCCGGGGCATGTCCTAGTTATGTGTATATGGTACCTCTTCCTGATTAAAATGATGTATATGTGGCTGACTTGGCTCAACATCTGCATTACTGATGGCGACTTGCAATATCGTTTAAAAAAATTACTGTATGGGTCCAATAAATATGTGCACCGGACCTAACCATATATATTTACCAATTACAATTAATGTGCCACCGAAGCCTGTCTTGGCCTAGGATTATGTTGGTGTGGAATTGTCCAAAGTGATTCAGACATACTGACTGATCGACAACACCACTGAATCTACCGAAACAATATACATGTACACCTGGAGCCATTTATATGCACTTGTTTGCACTCTGATAGTATAACGGGACTGAAAATAACTATATTACTAGTAAACACACAATAATCTATCTATCAGGGCTATGGGTTTTAACCCCGGAAAAAGTCAGTCGAGAACCTGGTGTAAATTGAATTGTGGTGGGGTCTCCAGCGTATCTACCCTTCAAATTAGAAAAAAATCCATTAAATAGCATAAGTACAATGTAGGATGGAAGTGATCTATCATACCGCTGTCATTCAACGAGGTCCTCACATTTCATGTATGTTCGATCACATGACGTTCTGGGCAGTGTTTGCATATACATATACCGCGCTACATGTAATTATAAACGCAAACAGCGCTATATCTTATAAAGATGATTTCCACATATATTCAGTGACTAAAGACAGCTTAACAAAAAGAAAAGGAACAAGATGAACCACACCACGATGTAACTGTAATTTGGAAATGACTCTAACATTAAGTGGGCCTTTGAAGTTCCAATATTTGACTCGCCAAACTTGTTTAGGCTAATTGTTCATAATATTGAATCAGCAGCTGAAACTAAGAGAAAATGGAATACTTTTTGACGATTTGTTGCATTTTTAACTTCCAGAAAATAAACTTAGGGGCCCAAATCAGCACCATATGGGTGTGATTAGATAAAAATAATAACGATGTTTCCGGTACCCACACCCACCACTAGTCCAGACGCCCGGCCCTCATAGTTTTATTCACCCAGTGAAAATAAAACATATTACATCATCATCAATTTACATGTAATCTAACTTAAAATCGTAGACAAATGAAAATGTCAATGACACTGTAGTTCAACTTGAGGAGGGGATACTGTAATATATTACAGTCAGTGGAGCAATTAGGAATGCGAAAAATGTCTAAGTAATACTAAATGTCAAAAAGAGATGCATGTGTGTATATGAAGTATGGGATTCGGCAAGTAGATATGAAATGACGAAGTACGTAAAACATAATTTTTAACTACTATAGAATATCACTGGAGGAATTGCAGCAACAAACCTAGACCGACAGTCATTCTTCTCGGTCAACAACAGCCTGGGATATCGGTTGTATTGCAGCCTGGGATATCGGTTGGGTTGCAGCCTGGGATATCGGTTGGGTTGATGCTGGTTTTGGACTGAATCCCAGCCCGTCAATTTTCTATAATAATGGACTTTACACCCAGAATTGTGGGCAGGAGCTATCTTGCTTATATTTCTATTGATTAGGTCAAATGGACTCTTTGCGTACTATTATATGAATGTAGAGGGCAACCTTTTCCATGCATGATGTCAAACATGCATATATTAACACACTGGAGATCCGTGAACTCGAACAACGATTGAGAACTCGAACAACGGTTAACATTGACGGACGGAAAGTGTAATTTTTATGATATATACCCATGCAATGTGCCATAATTCAAATATTTTCCGAGTTCATTGTGTGTGTATATAATGGTTATATTGCATGATCGTCAAAACTCCAGTGTTTAATCAAATTTGTTTGTATTTATGGGCTGATAAATGAAAAATATTCCTCCGACACGAGCATATTTTCTTGTTTAATGGAACTCTACACAGTCGCCTGTTGACCCGGATAAAAACTTCCACCCATATTCTACAGCAAAAATATCCACCTCGATATTCACATGCCCAGCGTTACGCGTGAAAGTGGGTCACCGACGAAAACCCGACATAATCAACTCGATGGTTGAAGCTCGGAATGAACTCGTACAACGGTTACTCAAAAATGGTTTAAACCACGCACAACGGTTTTCGATACCACGCGCAAAGGTTAAGCTTCCAATGGAATGTTCTGCAAAGTAAATACTGCTGACGAAATTTGATGGATAAATGGTCCATGTTAGTTGAAACCCCATCTATAACATATTGCATGTATTATAGTATGTCATCAACCGACTATTGTTGTTATATAGCACATAGTTTTATTTCCCCAAATGAACAACCAAATACAACTTGTGATATTTTGAAGCAGTATTCTGCATCCTTCCTTCAGCATAAACATGTGTAGAATGAAACCATGGAATAGAATCGTATAAATTGTTAAAAGCTCAATGTGATTATACTACCACACTCAGACTTTAATCTGAAATAATATCATCTCTGTGAATTAAATACTATTATATATGGACAAAAACAAGTATATGCACACTTTATATAGCTTAGCACTCGTATATCATAGCGCGGAACGGAGGCGCCTGTCTTATTTCTTAACCTGCGTTCACGTACATGCGTTTAACACATGCGTTTAAGTTACGCACGGTGCGTACACCTTTCACATAAGTGCGTTGAACTATCCGTTAGCTTTCCGCATAACGCAAGCGTTTCACACCCATGCAATGCATTTATCTCCATTCGCTTGTTAAAAATATATTCATCAAAAGATGTAACCTTGTATGTAGAGTCAATATCCCGAGCAGTTGTGGGCCGAGAATACATGGTCTAATTATATTGTAGAATAATCTAGTCTAATATAACAAAAGAAACTTTACAACGGCATCAAATGTAGCATTGTAGTTTACCCTATAGTATGTACTTTCCATGGTAGTACAATGGTAGTTATCACTTATACCATGCGGTATAGTACCAACTGTAACCAAAAGCATGGTAGAGTACTTTAGTACAGTGCCATGGTATAGTACATGGCATATATCAATTTAACGTGATTGTACCATGGTAGTATACCGTGGTAGTACTATACTGACATGGTAGTACCAAACTGCCATTATGGTATCATGGTAAAGTAGGCCCCTACCCTAGTAGAGTTCCAATGTATCATGGTAGTAACATGGTAAATGTCACTTATCGTACCATGTTAGTGCGACACTACCATGGTAGTACCACGGTAATACCATGATAGTACCACGGTAGTACCATTGTAGTATAACAAGTCATGGTATTACAATTGTGCCCTTTTATATGGGAGTCTTAATCTCGTCACATAAATTTGTGCATTTCTGGGCATCGCGCAATGCATTCACACACCAATTTACTGACTGTTTAGTAAAGTTGTCCACTAAAATTAACGGACGTCTTTTTATGCAGTTATGTGAAAGGCCCAGTGCTGACTCTATTGTTTAAACCAATGCGCCTTGTGTGCGCATAACACTGAAATCCCTTAGGTATATACTCTATGTCGACCATTTTATGGATGTTTAATATTTTTTTCTAATATTGAAAACCGGTGTGCGTGTTATTAAACATGTTTGCTTAACCTAAGTGCGTGGTGTTCGAACCCGTTGTACGAGTTCTTGCAGAAATAATACTGGATTTCAAAATGCATACCGTATACATGCCTTTCACCTTGTTATAACAACTGGGTTCAACATATAAGTATGCTGAGATGCTAGCCTATTTGGAGACACATAACATACATTCAGAGAACAGCCGACAGGGTCTCACCTAACGATTGAAATCGTAAACTTGGAAATTATTCAAGAAATAAGGTATATAAATCTCGTTTGTGACACGATTAAGACATTGTTTCGGCAATGGATTACTTCTTCCGATAGATGGTTCATTCCCACACGTTTTTAAATTAATCTGATATGGATAATATCATTGTTTTGTTTAATACTCATCGATTTTGTGCAGTAGCTTCGACGTGAAAATTAAAAAAAATGACCGTTGTACTCAGTTCGCGTAACCGGTAATCGAGTTCACGGATCTCCAGTGTGATTAAGGTCCGTTGAATGTCAAAACAACAAGATTTATAAGTAAACAAAGCCTTGTTTTCGAGAGAATTTCGAGTTGTCGCGCTTTTAAATGAAAGTGTCAATGCCATGCTATCTTAAATTAGGGAGGCGTTAGTAATTTTATGCTGAACAGTCAATATAATTAAAGAAGGACATTTAAAAAGTTTCAGTATATGGAATGTATTGTGTAAATGAAATCATTTTCATTTCAAACATTTATCCAATAATGTGGGCCGCACGGTGTGCCGATGGATTCAAATGTGAAATCAAAGATGGCTGCAGGCGGCATGTTTTTTAACAAATTTTGGAAAAATTGGACAGCTTCAATCTGGAAGTTACCCCAAAGAACCATATGAAGTTTGGTGGGCCACAGGATTTTAGTCGGAAAAGAGTCAAATCCAAGATGGCCACTGGCGACCATGTTTTTTAACGAAATTTGGAAAATATCGTTGGCTCCCCTCTAGAAATCACCCCGAAGTTTGGTGACGATCGGGTGAGGGTTCTGGCCTCTAGGTTGTGCCCAAGCATCTAGTCCTGCAAAGAGTAAAATCCAAGATTGCCGCTGGCAGCCATGTTTTTAACGAATATTGGAAAAAATTGATGACTCCATCTAGAGGTCACCCTGAATATCATATATAAGTTTGGTGATGGTCGGACGAGGGATGTGGTATGTTGGTGTGACAAATGATTTAGAGAATGCAAAGAGTAAAATACTACATGGATTCTGGCTGTCATGTTTTTCATAACAAATCGCTACAATTAGGTGATTCTAAACATACCTGTACATTTTCAAGGCATATCTCCAATAAATGTGAGCTGCAGGGTGTGAAGATGGATTCAAATTTGAAATCCAAAATGACTGCTGGCGGCCATGTTTTTAAATTTTTCGGACAAAAATGATGGCTCCCGTCTAGAGGTTCCACCGAGATCATACGAAGTTTTGTAATGATCAGATGAGGGATGCGGCCTGTGGGATGAGACAAAGGAAATTGCTCACGGACACACGCACGGACGACGGACGGACGGACCCATGGCAATAGTTAAAGGTTGACTTCGTCTGAAGTTCGTCAAGTTGATCTAAAAACATATGTACACGATTATATAACGACAGGGTACTCAGAAAGTGTTTGTGGCGACAGCTTATGTGTGAAATCGACTCAACTGACCACAAGAAGTGGCTCGGACACCTTTGAAAACATACACGGCGTCAACTGTTGACAGTTTATGTCAACTCAATAATGATTCTGGCTTGCCGTTAAAAGGTTAAAAGCTATATGCATTGTACACATTTGGTCACGCTCTGACACCAGCAATCAAAGTCCGTGTCTTGTTTATACTTAACATCATTTTGCGAGAAGAGAAAATGTCCTTGTTCCATTTTTAGGGCGCATGCGTACCTGGCATGTACATAATTATACTATAGCAGGCTTACCCAGGGTGGGGGGGGGGGGGGGGTCGGAAAACAATTTCAGGCACGTATGGCATTTTGTCCCTTTCGATCATTTTTTTGTACCCACCCACCCCCACCACCAAATTTTTTTCCGTTTTCGGCAGTTGTTTCCGACCATTTTTTGACACCCACCCCCCCTTTTAACACTAAAACAGAGATTTGCGGGGGGAAATTCACTGTAAACAGATGTATATGAATTTCTGTGCATACTATTTATCATGGATGTTAACATGGACATGTAAATAGGAATGAGTCATTTTGAGGTCATTCGGCCAAAAAAACATGGCTGCCAGCGGCCATCTTGGATTTCAAAATTTGCAACAAAATACAACACGATAACTGCCTGCAGTCAGTTTACAGTTAGAATTACATTATTTCTCTCATTCAAAGTGGTTTTGAAGCCCAACTCATTGCCAAAACACTAAAAAACAAGCAGGAAATTATTTTTTTAATTGCGGAAAAAATTGCTTGTTGGTGGCTTTGACCACCCACCCACCCGGGCATACGTGCCGGAATTTTTTTTCACCCCCCCCCCCTGGCTTACCCGGCATAATTCAGACATATTAAAAAGGAACAAAACTTTTTAAGAGTTCTGTATGGTTAAAGGGGTACTGTACGCCAAATGTTGTTGTTGGTTTCTATAGTCTCCGAGTCGGAGAATAAGGTAACAATTTTTTCATTATTTGAAAGTCTGTTGAGTACGAAGTAGTGTTACGGATGACAAATTTACCGGAATGCAAAAATACAAATTGTCGCTGTCGAGTAATTTTTGTACAGTTTTCAACCAAATGAATCAAATAAAAGTTATATTATAGGCATACTAGTCCCATATAATCATTTAAGTTATTGTATCGTCGCTAGTCAGTGAGTGGCTTGAGTGTTCTCCCCGTATCATCATAATATTTTAAGCGATCGTGTGTGCGATCGGTTTAACAATCCAGTATCCCTCAATTACTATGTTTGATTACGGAAATTCGTAATTTAATTGACGCCATTTTATGGCTCCAGTCATAAATTCAATTTATATCAAATTATTAACTTTTAAATTATTAAATTTTAAGATAGCCTATTAACCTGAGCGTTTACAGAATACATCTTCGACTCAAATTACTTATGTTTCTATATATTATCGATATTAGATCGTTGTTGTCACCGGAAATTTAATGAAAATGGCGTACAGTACCCCTTTAAGAAGGCGTCCCATTCGTGACTTATAAAAAATTCTCAATTTCAATCTATCATTTAGAAGGGACATAATCGTTATCCCTTCTAACCAATGTATGCTATACTATACTATAACAAAAACAACTCTTCACCCTCATAATATCTATATCAATATTTGAGAATGTCTGTCTGTGTTCTATAGAAATTCACCGGGGACCATCTAGAGGAAGATAATGGTGCAGGTTAGAATTTTCTAAAGTGACTATGTTGTTGTCAGGGGCAGAGAAGACCGAGGGCCAGCAACATTTATTGTCGCCGATTTCCACAGAATGTATACATAATCATCTCCATAATATGATAAATAAAATGGTGTGATTTAAAGATGTCCAGAGTGGCGCCGTTCGAGTCAGGGGTGCACGGGAGGGGAGAGGGCAACAAAATAAACATATTTTAGCGCCGATTTCCACCAAATTGATACACATTCTTCTCCATCATACATGGAATCTAATTGTGTTATTAAAAGACGCCAAGTTGGTGCCGCTCCATCATATCAGAAGTCTATATCTAATGGTGCGTTGAACTGTCAAAAGTGGCGTCATTCGAGTCAGGGGTGCACCGAAGAGGAGAGGGCCAACATTGATAACATTAATTTTAGCTCTGATTTCCACCAAATGATACACATTCCTCTCCATTATAAGAAGAATATAATCGTGAGAAATTAAAGACGCCAAATTTGTGATGTTTGGATGAGAGATAATTTCCATGATATCAGGAGTCTAATTGTGTGGTTTAAAAATGTCAGGTGGGGCAGTTCGAGTCAGGGGTATCGCATGTAAAAATTGTATAAAAAAATATTGTTTGCGGCGCTGATTTTTCGACAAATTGATGCTTATTCTTTTCCGTGATACGAGGAATCTAATTGTGTGGTTTAAATATGCCAAATTGGTGCCGTTTGGGTGAGAGCACTAAATTTGATACGAATTTGTTTAGTCGCTGGTCTCCACCAATTGTATATATGTAAATATATCTTCATAATAGATCTAATTGAGTGGTTTAAAGATGTCAAATTTGGGACCGCTTGAGTCAGGGATAGGGAGAGGATGGTCACCAAAACTGATAAAAATGTGTTTAGCGCCAATTTCCACCAAATTCATATTTACATGTATATATAGGCGTTCTTCTCCAATGATACTAGGAATCAACTCGCGTCGGTTAAAGACGCTGTAATTTGGTGCCTCTATTTGCGAATGTCTGTCTGTGTTCTATATACCTTTACGAGGAACCAAAGGGGTTTAACAGGGGTACCTTTTTACGAGGAGGATAACGGTTCGGGTTAAAAATTGTCTTAAGTGACTCTGTTGGTAGCAAGGGCAGAAAAGGGAAGGGCAGCAAAAATTATCAAATTAGTTTTGTCGCCAATTTCCGCCAAACATATACATATTCATCTCCGTGATATGATGCCGCTCCAGGGAAAAGGGGAACAAAAATTGATCATTATAAAAAATTTAGAGCCGATTTCCAACAAATTGATACAAATAATCTCCATTATACATGAGTCTAATTCGTCGTTTAAATATGTCAAAAGTGGTGCCGTTCGAGCCATGAATGGGGAGGGGGACACTGTTTAGCAATAATTTCCACCATATTCATACACGTTCTTCTCCAATGATACAAGGGTCAGGGAGAGAGGTGTTATATTTAGTCATCTCCATACTTCGTTCTAATGAGATTTTAGTATTCCAATCTGACAACCTCTACAAAACTAATGGTGCCCGAAGTAAGTCACTTGAACAATTATTCTTCTCAACTGGCATACTATGCATAATAGGGGACCTTGAACCGTCAAAGGGTGGTATGTTATAATGCAGTCACATATAGTTTCTTCTGAGATAAAAGAAATCAAAGTCAGTAGCAGGTCAGGTTTCAGGATAATCCAGTACTGACATCTGACAAAGGTACATCTGCCCGATACAGAGGACTTCTTTCATGTTTTCGAACAAACTCATAGGCTAACATAAACAACTTAAAATCTCGCTCTGTGTCTGGCACATGCAGCTGATATATAGCGTTATTTATTTTAAACTCAGAATGATTAGCCGGTGTAGCACTACGAACAGGGGAGCACCTGGACATGTCTTTTAAACATCTATATCTGCATGGAGATAACCAGGTGACCTCAAAATCTTAGTCTAACCATTTGACTTATTTATACATATCTATGTAAAACCCAATTGTCGTCTTTTATTTTTGCGAACTAATGTGTTTATGATGTTCATGTTTTTGATCCCAATAAAAATATTTACAAAAAAACAAACAAACGACAGTTCCAACCACGTCGACTATACAATTTAAAAAATGATAACTTCTGAAGTACGCACAGTTGTAAATAAATAAATATTTCTTTATTGGTGGGACGAATTAATCGCGATAAACAAAATATTAATCACTGCGACAAGGTGAGCCATTACTTATAATCTATGTATAGGAATGGCGTTGTGATGCCATTTGGATTTGCAATTTATGAGAATACGTGTAACTTTTGAGCAAGAGTACTCTCTATTCCAACCAATTGTCCACAGCAGAGGGTCTCACGCCATTTGACCTGGGCAACGCCTTGTAACCTTGAAAGATCAGTCTACAACACATGGCGCTTTAACGTGCTCCGCTGGACATTTTTGCACTGCACATATATGCCGTCTCTATATAACTACCTGTTTTACGCTAAAAGGTACTACACAAAGCACAAGGCGAACAATAGACTTTCCCCTCGAATTACCATCGCTCCAGAACCTGACAAATTTAGCCCATTTATCCGAACAATGGCATCGATGTCACCAGCGGTGTATCGCGAAGGATTCCATTTCAATTCATAGCAACGCCCCTAAATTCAATATATATTCATAGCATTTAAAAAATGTGTGGCCACCCAGGGCCACCGATTGTTATCTCACATGAGTTTATTGTTCTGTCCATCTCGTTTAGTGTCATCAAATATAGATCTCTTGAATTATTTAACATGTTATTGTTTGCCTTGTACTACTTTGTAACGTGGAAGGGGGTCTTGAATAATATGTAGGTTCGCGCTGCCACTTGCCAAATTTGCCAATGGCAAAAATATCTGTCAATCAATACCATACATTTTAGGAGACTAGTTTATTTTTTTTGCGAATGTGATTTGGGGGTGGCTAACCCTGGCGTGGTCATCCCTCATTTTTTGCCCTTAATTTGAACAAGCTACAAAAAGAAAAGAATTTTGATGTTTTAGTTATTTTTTTCTTTTCTTCTTTGGATTTTTCTCTCCCGAGGAAGGGGGTGTATGTTGTGACGCTGATATTTCTGCATTAAGCTGCTCGACTATTCTCCTTCTTTCTGATTCTTCTTCAGAGTGTTTCTGTTGATATTCCTCAACGTCTTTTATTCTGCATTGTATTCTGCGTGCTGCTTCTTCCACCATCTGTTGCTATGCCAATGACGTAGGATCCCCTTCTACGGTATGAGCAGGGGGGGTCTCGGTGTCCGTGGATTGAAGTCCTCCGCTGCATCCGGGTCTGGTGACGGTGGAAGTTATGGTAAATGCTCACCACGAGGTCGGCGGCGGAGACGGCCGGCAAAACCATCCTTAATTTGAAATGTATTTTGGGTAACATTTACTCACTTTCTCCGTGTCAAGAAAGATTACTCATAGACCTATCCAATTACCCGAGTTAAGGATGGCTACAGGTCTCTCTTAACTCTTTCATGACTGGATATTCCTGAAATTTTGCGAAATCCCTGTGTCAATGTATTCTCTTATATATGCGAGTCTCCCACAGGGCGCCTCGCATATATAGGAGAATGCTTCGAACTAACAATATTTACCTTGATCTTGTAAGCCAGTGCATTCTCTTATACAATCGAGGCTCCCTATGGGAGATTCGCATATATAAGAGAATGCACTGGCACAGGGTAATTAATGCTGCACCAGCGCAGCTCCAGTCATGAAAGTGTTAATATTATTTGGTTTTATTTCAGGGAACAACTACGTCCTCAACACAGGAACATTCTATGTCGCCTTGGATCTGGGGCAGTTCGTCGCCAGGTCGCGGATTCACTGTGGATCGACCTGCTCACAGAATAACTGTTCAATGATCGCATTCGCCAAGGATGGTGGCTCGTGCTACATGAAGCTTGCCGCATTCGGCGTTGGCTCTGAAAACTGTCCGGCTGGACACAAATGCTTTGAGAGAAAATAGAGCTACGTGTAGCGAGTGCAACTTCTGATTCTATCATATAACATGCCCTTGTGTGGAAAGCGGCAGTGGTCGGGAACTGTGCAATGAAAACGTGCGTCGAATTTCAAAATGGAGTCGACCGGAACACGGCTATTTAGAGAAATATGTCAGAAATTTTCATGAAATAAATGACGGAAAAGCATGAGATAGTAGCATGAGATAGTAGCATGAGATAGTAGCATGAGATAGTAGCATGAGATAGTAGCATGAGATAGTAGCATGAGATAGTAGCATGAGATAGTAGCATGAGATAGTAGCATGAGATAGTAGCATGATTCGAATATGATCAAGTCCGGCACATCATGAATTAAACTATTATTGTTGAATTTTACAAATCCACCTTTTCCCTGTTTTTGTGATCGCGCATCCACGTTGCACAGCCAAATTTCACTCTTCACAATTAACGTTAACATGACGACACAATCGTTTCTTCATAACAAATATTTAGACTAATTGAATTTTAATTGAAATCATTATTATGCGCCGTCATGATTAATCATTCGCATCGCATCGCATCGCGTTAGATACAAAAACATATATATAATCCTGCCCAGATTAAATTTTTAAAAACTCTTCTTTAAATATATCCATTATTTAGTCAATATTAACACTTGATTAATCCTAAGATCAATATTAAAAACACTTCCTCTCAGTCAATATTAGCCCTTGATTAATCCTAAAATCAGTATTAAAAACACTTCTTCTTAATCAAAATTAATCGTCGATCAATCCTAAGATTAATCTAAACATATCTTTGATTTAATGTATAAATCCGGCACATGTGTCCCCTGTGGTTTGGATTAGATATTGAATAATATATAATCACCCCTCCGATTAAGTATTTATTCATATGTAATCCTATAAAAATGGCATGATCGAAACATGTTATGTCGTCATAAAAACACTGCAAACATATTGTACCGAATTACTGCAACATAGATTTTTAACCCTTTCTATACTAAATGGATTCTCCCAGTCAGTTAAAAAGTATACATCGGAATGGTCTGGTATTGATTTGGAGGGATGTTAATGTGATACAAGCAGACGAAAGATAAATAAAAATGCAGACGGAGCCATATTTATTGTGGGAAATGTTTAGATAATATAAGATCAACAAACAACACATGGTCGTTTGTTGAACATATTATCTGAACATTTCCTATAGGATAACTACTCATCAATTGTGTTTTAGTATAGAGAGAGTTAAGCTCGTTATCTGATCATTTCCAATGGGATAATTACTCATCAATGACGCTTTAGAATAGAAAGGGTTAAACTTATTATCTGAACATTACATATGGGATAACTACTCACCAATGATGCTTTAGTATAGAGAGAGAGTTAAACTCATTATCTCATCATTTCCAATAGGATAATTACTCACCAATGACGCTTTAGAATAGAAAGGGTTAAACTTATTATCTGAACATTACATATGGGATAACTACTCACCAATGATGCTTTAGTATAGAGAGAGTTAAACTCATTATCTCATCATTTCCAATGGGATAATTACTCACCAATGACGCTTTAGAATGGAAAGGGTTAAACTTATTATCTGAACATTTCATATGGGATAACTACTCACCAATGATGCTTTTGTATAGAGAGAGTTAAACTCATTATCTGATCATTTCCAATGGATGGGATAATTACTCACCAATGACGCTTTAGAATGGAAATGGTTAAACTTATAATCTGGACATTTCCTATGGGATAACTACTCACCAATGATGCTTTAGTATAGAGAGAGTTAAGCTCATTATCTGATAATTTCCAATGGGATAGCTACTCACCAATGACACTTTAGAATAGAAAGGGTTAAACATTTCATATGTGATAACTAGTCATTACTGAGGCTTTAGTATAGAAAGGGTTAAACTTATTTTATCACATAATTTGGCCATAAAAGCAGTTTCATAATTATCGGTAATAGACACGTTTAATATCAGCGCGTGCGATGACGTCACGGCGTTCTTCAAATAACTTGCGATCGCTGTAGTTTATGATTGTTGTTTTCTATGAATATTTCGCGTTGCGTCGGGTTTATTTGATCATGTGATAAAAGGTATCTCACACTCGTCCTATTTTATACGTAATTTATCAACCTCGTCCACTAAATTCTATTTGAGCCTCGGTAAACCTCGGCTCAAATCGAATTTAGTGAACTCGGTTGATAAATTCCGTATAAAATAGAAACTCATGTGAGATCCTCTATATCTGAACAGTTCTTATGAGATAACTACTCACCAATTATGTTTAGTATAGAGAGAGTTAAACTTATTCTCTTAACATTTCCTAAGGGATAACTACTCACCAATGATGTTTTGGAGTTACTTCTAAATCGTCCCCAGCTAGTTACAGCGGGAGATGGGACCTCGCAGTTATCGATGACCAGGATATATGACGTCACTTTTCCACCAATTCCTGGTTGCGAGTTCCCGTTCTACCTATCAAATCCAAACTAGCGGACACTAAATAAATGAAAAAGGCGGTCAAGATTGAATAAATGAACAAAGTGGATGTGTTGTGGATACATGTCGATTTTTATCTTTGGTTCAGATGGTTGTTTTACGGAAATACTTATCTATCTAATTTTATTAAAGTCTTGTTAAACACTCCAGTAGGGTGATCAAATAGAAATGGTGAATAATCTTCCTCAAAGTAGTTATATTTTACAAATGCTATATCCAAATTGACAACACACCGCCTTTCTTATATATTAATGAAATGCAGTGACTCTCGATGGCGAAATCATTTTCGTAAGTTTATCGCCGATAGTTGCGTCCCGAATTTGGAAGTAAATATTTACATTTGAGCATAGTTCAGACGATGTTTTCTTTGGAGTGATACAGTCGATATGCTTCTGGTTTTCGGTTATGTTATTAGAATGCTACATTCCCCCCTGATGACATGGTGCCTGAATACTAACTTACCAGTTTTACGTACCCGAACAAGTGCATAATATGTCTTTAAACTATTGTTGGAAAGGTGGAGTTTATAGTTAATTCGACTTTTTATATGCCTAGGCCTATATAAAATAATGTTTAGTGATGCTCTTAAAGTATAAAATATACAGCATTGGGTCTGCTCAACAGACAACCCTATGTATTTTATGAGACCAAACCCTCAAATTCGCTGATTAAATTACAGGAATTCATGTTGTTTATATTGGATACTGAAAGTGGCATTCATTGCGGCTGCAGCCGCGGTCATCGTCGTTCGAGATTACTCTGGACATGCGCAGACTTATTTCCGATATCGGCTGTGACCGAAGCTGCAGCCGATCTCGAAGTCCCTCTTAGTATACAAAGGGTTTATACTGTTAGTGAGATATGGTTTTGGATTGTCCCTATTTTATCGAATACTCAAACGTATAGCTAAATATAACTATAATGGCTAAATATAACTATAATGGCTAAATATAACGATAATAGCTATATATAACTATAATAGCTAAATATAACTATAATAGCTAAATATAACTATAATAGCTAAATATAACTATAATAGCTAAATATAACTATAATGGCTAAATATAACGTATTAGCTAAATATAACTATAATAGTTAAATATAACTATAATAGCTAAATATAAGGATAATAGCTAAATATAAGGATAATAGCTAAATATAACTATAATAGCTAAATATAATGATAATAGCTAAATATAACGATAATAGCTAAATATAACTATAATGGCTAAATGTAACTATAATGGCTAAATATAACGATAATAGCTAAATATAGCTGTAATAGTTTAATTCGGGATGAGCCGGACCTGATGACGTCAAATGACACGGGGAATATTGACCGCAAAGCGTCGAGGGTCCTTGTTTGAAAATATGACGTGAAATGTTATCGGACTGTTCTGTCGGGGAAAATGTTGGAACTCGACCTAAAATTGAAAAAGTTGTTATTTTTGTGCGTAATGCATGTACTTGATTTATTTTTGCAATAAAAGTTTCGATTGAGATTGTCGTTCATCAATGTAATAATTTAACCCATTTAGAGGCCCACTTAATTTTCGAACCCCCAGATTATATTATATAAAATATATGCTGTATTATATACCATTTGAAAGAGGAAGCTCCAAAACATTGTATTATCAACTTATCTGGTGTATTAAACTGTGGACATGTTGTTTTTTGTTGAGTTGGCAACGCGTGCTGTCATCTAGGTTGACGTAAAAAGCAGTAGATTTCCAATGCAAGGGGAATAACTCTATATAATAAAGAACTGAGTTCACCCCCTTCCATTGAAAAATTTGAATTCTGTTGCATTCTGAGAGACAAAGTGGGGAAGTCATTTTATGATTTCAGACGTTTCTATTTATCTATGGGTATCTTCTGAGACACAGATGTTTCAAATAGTGATGAATTATAGTATTTTAATCATATTTTATGACATAGATTGTTATTAAAACCGTATATCAAGCCACTATAAAAAATAATCGGCGACTCGAAAATTAAGTGGGCCTTTAAATCAGTCAGTTAAAAGGTGTAAATCGGAATGATCTATTATTCATTTGGAGGGATGCTAAGGTGATGCAGACGGCAGGTTTATAATAAAGTGCCGATTGAGCCCTATTTATTGAGGGAAATGTTAGATAAAAAGTCTAACAAACGGCAGTTGAACTTAGTATCTGAACATTTCCTATGGTATAACTACTCATAAATGATGCTTTAGTATAGAAAGTGTTAAACTTATTATCTGAACATTTCCTATAGAATAATTACATGCCAATGATGCTTTAGTATAGAAAGGGTTAAACTTATTATCTGACCATTTCATATGGGATAACTACTCATCAATGATGCTTTAGGAGAGAAAGGGTTAAAGTTATTATCTGAACAGTTCCTATGGAATAACTACTCAACAATGACGATTTAGTATATAGAAGGGTTAAACTTGTTGTCTGAACAGTTCCTATGGAATAACTACTCATCAATGATGCTTTAGCATAGAGAAGGGTTAAACTTGTTATTTGAACACTTCCTGTAGGATAACTACTTGTCAATAATGCTTTAGTATAGAAAGTGTTAAAACCATTGCCATCAGACACATGACGACAGGGGTTGGAGTTGGTCGTCTCACCCCTTAAAAATAGTCAAAATAGTCAAGTTTCAATAGTTGGAAATTTCATGCCTAAAATTAACACATTCCAACTAATTCACGATGAGAAATCACGTTTCGAGTTGATGAGTACCATTCAAAATGGCAGAGGCGATCGCAAACAGCATCACATAATCTAACTGTCAAACTCGCGTTGCAAGAAATACACACGAATTAATACGGTATAGGGCGAGAGGGGCATCATATATCCTTCCGCGATTGCACATTCGAATGCTGTATCAACCCACTAACACACGATTCGTTCATATTTATTACACACCGTCCGTCATAGAATCCGTGATTTAAAAAAAAACGGACTTACACACTGCCTATTATATACATGGATGACTTACACACTGCCTATTATATACATGGATGACGTACACACTGCCTATTATATACATGGATGATTTACAAACTGCCTATTATATACATGGATGACTTACACACTGCCTATTATATACATGGATGACTTACACACTGCCTATTATATACATGGATGACTTACACACTGCCTATTATATACATGGTTTGTTTTGTCATGTGTGATGATATGCTTTTATTTCATAGTTCCGCTTTCATGGTTGAGGCGAACGTCATTTACGTCGCGTGACGTCAACGGAATGCGTATGGAACATATGGATCTGTAAATATATATGGAACACTGTAACACGCGTGTAATAAACGTATTTATTATATTTTCAGTAACATTTTCTGCCAAAATAATAATCGTATCCCCACTCCCGGAAGCGCCACGATGTTATCCTACTCCCAGAGGTTTATCCAACTCCCAGCGATAACGGACTATTTATCCCAACTTCGCGAGAACGTTCCGAGTTACGTAATCTTCAAGCAGTTCAACTTCAAGATCCGCGGATATTCAGGTCCAGATTCGAAATGACAGTGAGCAGTGACATCTCATAGAACTCCGAAGGCTTGTCAACACAATGCATTCTAAACAGTTACTAATTTAATCAATAAAGTTTGTTGTTTGTTTGAAAAATCCGTCCGAAACAATCCCCTTTGAAGTTGGTGGCAATATGAGTAATCAATCAATGAAATGACGTCATTTTCCTGATATGGGGTAACATACTATTGCGCGCGCGGCAATAGTAAAAAATCATGAATGAATGGCGTTATCTATTTACCTTATTTTGGTTGTTATGTTATCATTGCGCGTAATTTTAACGGAAACATTTAGGTCAATGTTCGGAATCGGAAACATCTCATCAATGCATTTTATTAGAGTTGTGTCGTGACAAACTGTTGTGGAAAATATAATAAACACAATAGTTAACTGTCATCAGCGACGAAGTTTCTCCTCTCGTGAGATGCGAGGATTATGTTTCACTCGGCTAGCGCCTCGTGAAAAATAATCCTCCGCATCTCACTCGAGGAGAAACTTCGTTCGTCGCTGATGACAGTTAACTATTGTCTATTTATTTCCATCACGCACCAGTTCTCATGAATAATAATGGTTAACGACCAATAGTGTCTTAGCAAAACCTGGGATGTTACAGATAATGGATCATAATTGATCGGGGTTGTCACCAAAGATGCTTTTGAATACAAAGGGTTTATAACGACCCCGCTTGGCGCACTAGCGCCGAGCTCGGGTCGTGTATATAGGTAACAGGTTCACGTACGTAGTGGTGACGTCACATATAATTTACAGTATACCGTGAAGGTGAACATTTTAGCGATCCAACTTTTTCGTGAAAATATCACGTGACTTCCGGCAGTGGTTTGACAAAATCGCGGAATCGGCATTGAAACGAATATGCTACTTCACAACTTCCGATATGTGGCAATGGAGAATTGAAGTATTTATAAACAGTAAGTTGTTATGTATATGTCCTGCATTGGTTCATATTAGATCAGTTTCATTTGTTAGCTATATGAAGGCAGTTACGGCGTCATGACGTCAAAACGTCATTTGTCTCTGCAGGCCATAGGCGTGTCATGTTTTCGCGGACAACTGATTTCACCTCACTATATATAGACTAGATGTCTATTGATTGATGTCTTGATCACGTGGCGGTTTGCGCTCAAAAATACAAAAAATATTATTCGCTTCTGAATTGTTCCCGGTATCGAAATAGGTCGATAAATATCTTAACTACCTTTCTACGAGCATTCTGTACATATACATTCTTTACTTTTTGTTTGAGAACATTGAAATTTGATTTCCACAGGTCGGAATTCTGAACATGGATGAATCATGCATGACTTTTACTTTGTTTAGTGCCAACAAATCACCCCAATGTTCCATAAATACGTGACCTCGTCACATCTATACTGTAAGTGCGTATTGATGTGTAACGGGATTGCTCTTCGAAATGTCCAAATTTAGATTGTTTTTGTCTCAAAACTGACATAAATTTGCCCAAAAATAAAATAAGATAAATACAAATAAAACATAGTGTGGTTTGCGATGTGTGCATAAATGATATCAACTCGTTAGAAGCACTGTTAGAAGTATGATTTATTATCAAAGGCCAATATCTAAACAATATAGGCTATACTAAGGCATATATAATTATCGAAGAGCACTCGCATCCAGAACGATCTGCATGATTAATCAAGCATTCGCGCCGTAGACATGCGTATAATAGGCCTAATATATATGCATATAATTTCATGACTATTTGACGATCCTTCGCAATATCCATCTTACTATTATGCCGAGGTCGTTCTATATGCCTTGCATATTATCATACTAGCTAAATATAACTACACTAGCTAAATATAACTATAATAGTTTAATTCGGGATGAGCCGGACCTGATGACGTCAGATGACTCGGGAATATGGAATATTTGAAAATATGACGTGAAATGTTATCGGAACGCTGTTCTGTCGGTAAAATGTTGGAGCTCGACCTAAAAATTGTAAAAAAAGATGTTATTTTTATGCGTAATGCATGTACTTGATTTATTATTGCAATAAAAGTTTCGATTGACTCGACTGAGATTGTCGTTCATCAATGTTATAATTTAACCCATTCTATACCAAATCAGTCAGTTAAAATGTGTACATCGGAATTATCTATTATTCATTTGGAGGGATGCTAATGTGATGCAGACGACAGGTTTATAAAAGTGCCGAATGAGCCCTAATTATTGAGGGAAATTTTAGATAAAAAGTTCAACAGACGACAGTTGAAGTTATTATCTGAAGATTTCGCTCGCCTCTCGTTAATTATTTAACGTAATTCTCGGAACCAATTGATTACTCTTTATTTATTTCATCTATTATATATTTTGGAAGATCTGTCTGTCTGTGTGTCTGTGTGTGTGTTCGCGATGAACTCGAAAACGGCCGACCCGATTTCGATGAAACTTCGTATGTGGGGGTATTTTCGGCCGGGAACGGGCATATGCCTATTAATTTGCCCGTGCGACGTGACCTTGACCTTGAAATCTGGTAATATCAAGGTCAAACGCCCGAATATCACGGGATTTCGACGAAACTTGGTATGTGGGGGATTCTTCGACCGGGGAGTGGCATAAACCTATTAATTTGCCCGTGCGATGTGACCTTGACCTTGAAATCGGGTCATTTCCTTGACCTTCAAAATGATCAATGCAAGGTCAAATCGGGTAAAACCGGATGGATTTCGACGAGCCCGTTTGTCGGGTACTTTTGTCCGGGCAGTGTTTTGGACCCCACTTGACCTTGACCTTCAAAATGGACAATTCAAGGTCAAAGCCCGGACGAAGTCGGGTCACCTTCTAGTATATATATAGTTCCGCTTTCATGGTTGAGGCGAACGTCATTTACGCGTCGCGTGACGTCAATGGGATGCCTATGGAACATATATGGATTTGTAAATATTTATGGATCGGCAGGAACACTGTAACAAGCGTGTAATAAACTTATTTATTTCCAACATGCGCCAGTTCGCATGAATAATAATGTTTAACGACCAATAGGGTCTTAGCAAAACCTCAGATGTTACATGTACAGATAATGGATCATAATGGATCGGGGTCGTCACCACGTGAATAAAATGTCAACGGATTCGGTTTAATGGAGGAAGGAGTATCGCATGTACACTATACTGTTATTTTGCCATTATAAATGACACAAATTATGTTTAATTTTGTCCAATTTGTGGGCTATCAAGTCGACGCTATGAAAAATTTGTCAATAATGTCGCAGACGATTCATCAACTATATATACTGCAGAGCACAAATACACTATCTCACGGGCACGATGCATACGCTCTTCCATCTCCTTGTTTTCTGGACAATGTTTCAAGCTTTTATTTTACCTATTGCTTTCTGCGAACAACGACATATATGCGAACACGGTGGACGTAGTTACGATTTCGGTGACAGGTTCAAAAAGGATGCGTGCACATTCTGTATGTGTGGAAATGAAGGAAAAGCGACATGTACAGGAACAATGTGTGGGCCGCCGCCCTGCAAGGATCCAATACGCATCGAGGGCGAATGCTGTCAATATTGTGCAAACGGTAGGTTTAACTTAACCCTTTACCCAACAAACCGGCCAAAAACGCCCAAATAAAGCTTCAACAGCCTAAAATATATTCGGTCTGTCTCAATAACACCATACAAATATGGATATCATTGGAACCGGTTCATTGACCACATTATGATGGTTACAGTTATGCCCTGTGCCAATGCATTCTCTTATATATGCGAGTCGACCATATGTCGTCTCGCATATATAAGAGAATGCATTGGCCTAAAAACATATTTTTTCTACATTTTTCTACATTCTTTGACAATTTTATCATTTTTAATATGTGTTAAGCCAATGTATTCTCTTATATATGCTAGGCGACCTATGGTCGACTCGCATATATAAGAGAATGCATTGGCACAGGGCCGTTCTGTTGGGTAAAGGGTTAACTTAACTTTAACTTAAATCTTACTATAAGATAATAGACTGTATATCAGTTACACGAAAGTTTGACGTTTGTTGCAATTTCCAACGAGTATAACAGGGGGGGGGGGGTCGCGCACAAAAATTCCATATATAGGGCGGGGGTGGTTGGTCATTTGGACCCGGAAAAAATGCGTAAATGACAAAAAATGCTAATTTTTTCCTCCACTTAAAATCACAGTTTTTGTGCTCATGTAATCTGTTAATATCAACCATATGACACACTAGGCTATTTAAAACATACTAACCAGAACTAACTACCATTTAGGGGTGTATGTATGCTGATGTATGTCAAAATTAATGTACCAGATTTGACGTATGAAAGATATATTATATATATATATAAACAAATCATATAACAAACATTAAAACACAAGGACACACATTTATAATATGCATATCCAAGATAGCCTTTCAATTGGATGTCAAAATGTATGTTATAGCTATATATATATATATATATATATATATATATATATATATATATATATATATATATATATACATGTGTATCCCTTTAAGGGTTTGAACAAAATATAAAGCTGAGTTTATATTGATGAATTCTGTGATGAATTTTGCAATTACTTTTGACAAATTTGTTTACTGTTATAACATAATTATATGCTTAGACACGATCAGTCGACAATGCTTGCATATAAGCATAATTATGAAATGATTACCATCTTCTGTTCTTAATCCACATAATGGATATTATTTGTTATCAAGATAAACTTGATGATACACACAAAAATAACAATTCCACTATATTCCACTGGTTTAAAACTATAAAACAAAATAACTCATACAAAAAGTTCATACTATTTGGATAACACTATGAAAGCTTAGCCTTTTGTGATATTAATTCAACCACAGTTATTATTCACAAGTCTAAGCAGTTACGTACTGTACAGATACATGTAGTAAGGTAGTATATCTGGAGTTCCAGTTATTTGACTGCCAATAGATATGGTATTGTAATTATTAGTTGCTTGTTCATTATTGGTTGTTTTGATATTCAATTTAGGATATAGCAGGATAGAGCAATGTAACTATAAAAGTAGCTTTTGGTATTAAAGTCTCAACTTATTCCATATGCAACATAAAGCTAGAATATAAACATGACTAATATGAACTTTGTTCTTGAAACTAATTATAAATCATACAAACCTGAATCAAACTGCACATGTAATATATGCAACTCTCTTCATTCGAACTTTCTTAGAGTCACATATCTCAACTGGACAGTCTGATCCAGGATGCTTGTTCTTATAATGGGTTTCCATGTGATAGTCCAGTAAACCACATTGTACAGGGGGCACCTATATGTATACGGACGGTTTGTACAAGGTGACCGTGGCTTGGATATCCCCGCTGGCTTTAAACTAAACTTTATACTCTGATAATAAGTTAATAATACTACCAATTCTTCACTAATATTGGTATATGTCAATCTGCACACCAAGATGACATACATACATGTATTTAGACTGTGAGCTGCTCTGAGTGTGACTTTTCTTGGGTCCCATCATACCCATATGCAGATATATATCACATAAATAGGGGAGATGAAATTTGTTCTACCCCTATATATTACTACAGTATTACTATTGGGCCGTGGCTCTAAAACATCTTATACTATTGTTATATAAAAGAATATGGAGTTATTGAGGATATCAGGACATGTATTACCTCATAATTATTATGTTTTATGGCATTATGCCCAATGTTTTTAAGTGCATGCATTCAGCATTTCCACATTTTATACTAATAGAATTATCTCCCTTTAGACCAGTTTAGAGGTTTATTAAAATGCTGGGAATAGTATTAAATAATAATAAACGGAACAATTCTTTGCTAGGCTATGATTTAGTTTATATTTTATGTTTTTTTGTAAGATTTTTGGGGTGGTCCCAAAAATTGGGCGGAAAAAAACAAAAATTTGCAGGTAGAGGGGTGGTGGGTCGCCCTATATATGTAAATTTTTCGTGTTAAATGTGTTGTGTTTATTCATAACCATGTTACGAAACATGTATAGAAGGGGAAATTAGTTCAATATTAATTGAAGCTAAGAGTCGCCAACCCAAGAGTGTTGTTTTCTATAGTGATAAGACATGCATGTGATAAAAACAAATCTATACTCGTTTGCAATATATTTCTCAAACACAGCATACTTCACTTAAACGTGTTTTAAAAGATTATCTATAAATACAAAATATCACGTTTGAACAGTATACTGTTCTAAAATAGTAATATTTTCTGTCCCACTTTGAGGGGAAAACACATTATGATTAACTATTAAATGTTGGTTGCTTTATTGATAACTCAATAGTAATATGCACAAATATATAGAGGATCTCCAACTCGTTATGTTGGGATATAAGATTTTATGAAACGAGTTTGATAAATTTGATTCACAATTAACGAGCCGCAGACGAGTTGTGAACAAATTTAGCTAACGAGTTTCATAAAATCTTATATCCCAACATAACGAGTTGAATATCTGGTATCTCACATGAAAAAACTAGAGCTTTATGCCTTTTTAACAAATTCAAAATCCGTTAAAGAAGACCTAAAAATACATTTAAAGTGTTGATTGAGACGCTTCACAACCCTATACGACAATTGCGCGCTCTGCGGCTGGCGACAGAACAATATAGTCCCCCAATTTGCCCCTTTGTTATTGCAACGATGTTGGACAATAATTTAACTTTAACGAACAAAGCAATCATTTTTGCATTGTCTGGAGTTGGTGTCATGCACGGCTTTTCGAAATAGCATTAATCCGCCTCAATCAATGCAAAGACGCGGCGCGCTCATTTTGTTGGCTCGCTGCCAAGTGATATGTAGCACGCACCTATTCATAACTAGTGATGACTAAGGATATAAGTAATAGCTTTCCAATGATAATATGATCATGTACGTAAACGTAATTTGCGCCCGCTTGTTACTGTTCGTGGGATTGTCGGATGAATTGGTATCTGTATAGAAGGCTTTGATGATAAACCCTAATGGTGGATACACACATGCATGTAATATCTGTAATTATCGTGTATTTGGCGTTTTACATGGATCATACAGACGATGTAATATGTGTCCACTGACAACCCAATCATTGCCTACGTGTTGAACGCACTGAGTTCTAGTTCCAATTAAGTCGGAATGTAGATATGTCGTTATCTTGGACCGAGTCGCTAGTCCACTTAAAATAATGGTTCGTGGGATAACCCATATGGTAGACTTTCTATTTAAATAACTACCAGTCCTCTCTTATTTATAGCAGTGGTGGATTAGGATTTCCCAGACGCATGCAGGGGCTATATATGACCCCGAAAGCTACCAGGCGGGGGTGGCTAAATCTGAGCTATTTAAGTAAAACATATCATATTCACGGTACCTTCTTGCCCAGATTATTCCGACCGATACATTCAACTAAGTCCCTTAGCGATTTGAAGCTTTCGAGACACCACCCAAACAAGTATCATGGTTGAAAATGTTCTACATCAAGCCTACATATGCCAGACGTATTGCTTCTGGTGTTCGTGCATTAATAAAATGCCAGATATCACACAGACTTGACTAATTTCCGCATCCGTAAGAGAAGACATGTTTTGGACTGGCCTTAAATGTACTAATAGAGGACAATTTGACTTCGCTTAGAACTACTCACTTGTCTGGTCTGTTAACAATGAACCGCTCGCGCGCAGGTGATTAATGTTGTCAATTATTGGTGTGGCCATGTAAAATACATGTATTTTACATACAGAACTTACATGCATGTGTGTATCCACCCTTATAATGGGACACAATAAAATGATATATACAATGTATGTAAATAATCACATATAAAGTAAATGTGGATATTTAGCCTGCCATGTAACACGAGTCTCAGCTGTCTGGCCATCGACGCAGTCCTGTCTGGAATTTTGCGCGCCGGTGTCGGTAGTGACGCCATGATGTACGTCTTGATGTCATGACGCCTTTACTGGTTTCCCAAGAAGCAATCTTAAAATGACTCTGCGATCTTTCAATCGGAACTTAAAGTTTCCGTTTGTCGGCCTTGAACTTTGAGAATATTTCATCAATCTTTTAGGCGGAAATACCGTTAGAAAATTGAAGATAATATGTAAACGGCCAGCAAGGTCGCTAGATTCCTCTTTCGGGGTAAATATTTTTAATAATTTTATGAAATATGTAAACAAAACTTTTTCATGCAATTTAACTTTTTTGTTAACCAGAGCTTTTGTTCAATTTACATTCACTTTTTGAAAATATATTTGGCTTTAGGCGCATGATGTTCCTACATATAATGAAGTATAGCTAACAGTTGCTAGATCAAAGTTTTTTGCATTTGCCCAATTACACATTTCGAGGTGGCATTAATTAATACAAAATGGCGGCCGTCGCCAACAATCATTTTTGGACTGCGCTGACCTTTGAATTATGAATAAATTATCCTATTTTAGGTTATTTCAATTTATTTTTAGATTGGGCCGAAAAAGTCGATTAGTATATATCTTATATTCGCATACGTATACCATGGTCGCTTCGCTTCCGCGGCTTCGCCGCGGGAGAGCGGGCTCAATAATATGGCTTTCATGTGATTTGTTGTTGTCGCCCGCGATTGGGCGAGACACTGCGATTTATCGACGACTCGAGACCTGGAAAGTCACCCGAGGATAGCAGGAAGAAATCCCCGTGTAAACGAAAACGAGGGTGATAACTGTTTTGTTATCCGACACAGGAGTACACACCTGCTTAATTACAGGCGTAAGCGCACGTGTATATTCTTTAATCCAGTTTGAAAAGTTAATTTTATGCTGGAATCGTCGCTTTTTAGAATATAAAACATTCAAAGTGTGGGTCAATTAACAAATTCATCATTGGGGCTGTTATGTTCCGGTCATTTTTCTGGTCGCATGCAAGCTTCATGCAGAGTTCATTCCCATACGCAGGACTTACCGCTGCCAGCACCTGCATGGAATGTGAAAAAATGTCGCATTTATTTATTTGAGATAAAGCCAAAGAAATAGTAATATAGGATCCTCTGATCGGATTGAGTACCTTTAAACACCCCTAAATTAGTATTTCTTTGGCTGCGGGAGTAAAAAATATTTGATTCGAGTCGAGGAACCCACCCTTCAAAGCTCAGAGTGATTAGATATCGATTTTTGAAATATATTAATTTTCGGAGATCTGTCCCACAAGTTAGCAAAACCACGTGCTCAAAACGGACAAATTGCAGGTGTAAGATGGATAACTCTAAAATCAAGTGCTTACTATTAACAATAATAATCACTTGATTTTAGAGTTATCCACCTTACACCCGCAATTTGTCTGTTTTGATCACGTGGTTCTGCCAACTTGTGGGCTATATCTCCGAAAATTAATAGATTTCAAAAATCGATATCTAATCACTCTGAGCTTTGATGGGTGGGTTCCTCGACTCGAAGCAAATATTTGTTACTCCTTAAGCCAAAGAAATAGTAATATAGAACCCTCTGATCGGATTGAGTACCTTTAACCACCCCTAAATTAGTATTTCTTTGGCTGCGGTGGTAAAAAATATTTGATTCGAGTCGAGGAACCCACCCTTCAAAGCTCAGAGTGATCAGATATCGATTTTTTAAATGTGTTAAATTTTGGAGATGTGGTCCATAACAATAATAACCACTTGATTTTAGATTTATCCATCTTACACCCGCAATTTGTCAGTTTGAGACGTGGGAGTGGACCACATATCCAAAAATTAACACATTTCAAAAAATCGATATCTGACCACTCTGAGCTTTGAACGGTGGGTTCCTCGAATCGAATCAAATATTGTTTACCTCCAAAGCCAAAGAAATAGTATTTTAGGAGCGTCTAATCGGATTGATTACCTTTAAGAAATGTATACTGGTAGATAAGATTGTATAAGAAATTCACTGAGAAAATAGTCGGGTCAATATGACTAACCCACACCTTTCAGCGAGTCACTACGACCAACCCTGGTGTTAGTCATAGTGACTAGGTTACACAGATAATCAAGCCTGCAAATAGTATGTCTGTCATTTGCAGAATGAGGTCCCAAGAGGGTGAATTTAGTGATGCTATCCCGCACATTCTGCTTAGGCCCTCAACTGCTATGGCATACCTAGGATCAGATTGAAGTTCCCCAGTTGAAGTTGGTGATGTTCACCCATTGGGCGCCTCGATTATGGATTTTATCTTCTGAAAATTAGGGGATATAGAAACTTCCCAGATGGGAAAAAGTAACTGAAAACAATGTTAACTTGAGACTATAGATACTTCCCAGAAGATGAGGCCTAAACAGAATGAGGTCCCCAGAGGGTGAATTTAGTGATGATAGCCCGCTATTGACGGAGGTGAATATTTTAACAGCATACCCACCGCCAACGCCGCCCGTATTTTTAATCAAACTTTGAACCCACCTCCTGAATGTAAGTTTTAACCCAAGCATTACATATGTATTACACATCAGAGCTCATGTTTATGTCAATCAAAGAGAGGAAACTCAGTTTGAAAGTTTAAAACGAAACAATATTACCTCACTGGAAATAGTGAACTCCATCTTCGTATCTGGTACGGTAAGTTAGGCAAGTTAAAGGTACCCAATCTGATTAAAGCGCCCCTCAATTACTATTTATTTGGCTTCGGGGGTAAAAATTATTTTATTCGAGTCGATGAACCCACCAATCCAAGATCAGAGTGATCAGATATCGATTTTTAAAATCTTTTATTTTTCACCACCTGGAATGTTTAGTGGCCCAGTAAAAGTCGATGAGAAGACTGTCTCAGGACAACATTGCGGATGAAGATGGATAGCTCTAAATCAAGTGGCTTTTTTGTGTCAGATATTTGACAAACCGGCAATATTTCGTTGAACAAAATGTTGATAAATAACAGGTTTTGGGCAATTTTATACTATAGTTGACTGTGGTTATAATTATTTTTGGGCAATTAATCGATTCTAATAACTGAAGCGGCATTTCAAAAACTGTGTTGTTGAAGGAATCTGATGATATGGGGACCATCAAATCGGATTGAGTACCTTTAACCCTTTGAGTGCCAGGTCGATTTTTGTATCAACCCATATACCCTGTGCCAATGCATTATCTTATATATGCGAGTCGACCATAGGTCGCCTCGCATATATAAGAGAATGCATTGGCCTAGCAATTTTTTATCATTTTTTTAAATAAATGTTTCTTACAATTTTTAGGACATAAAATAAAAAAAACATCCATTACCCTGCAGGGAGCCCCACACATATATAGAAGCATATAGAAGAGTATCGTCTGCTCATCAAATCGGATTGAGTACCTTTAAATACAGTTGCAAGGTTCACATGTGTACTAAAATAATCAAAGCTTACAGGTTCACATGTGTACTAAAATAATCATAGCTTACAAGGTTCACATGTGTACTAAAATAAACATAGCTTACAAGGTTCACATGTGTACTAAAATAATCATAGCTTACAAGGTTCACATGTGTACTAAAATAATCATAGCTTACAAGGTTCACATGTGTACTAAAATAATCATAGCTAACAAGGTTCACATGTGTACTAAAATAATCATAGCTTACAAGGTTCACATGTGTACTAAAATAATCATAGCTTACAAGGTTCACATGTGTACTAATATAATCATAGCTTACAATGTTCACATGTGTACTAAAATAATCATAGCTTACAAGGTTCACATGTGTACTAAAATAATCATAGCTTACAAGGTTCACATGTGTATTAAAATAATCAAAGCTTACAAGGTTCACATGTGTACTCAAATAATCAAAGCTTACAAGGTTCACATGTGTAATAAAATAATCAAAGCTTACAAGGTTCACATGTGTACTCAAATAATCAAAGCTTACAAGGTTCACATGTGTACTAAAATAATCAAAGCTTACAAGGTTCACATGTGTACTAAAATAATCATAGCTTACAAGGTTCACATGTGTACTAAAATACTCAAAGCTTACAAGGTTCACATGTGTACTAAAATAATCAAAGCTTACAAGGTTCACATGTGTACTAAAATAATCATAACTTACAAGGTTCACATGTGTACTAAAATAATCATAGCTTAAAAGGTTCACATGTGTACTAAAATAATCAAAGTTTACAAGGTTCACATGTGTACTAAAATAATCAAAGCTTACAAGGTTCACATGTGTACTAAAATAATCATAGCTTACAAGGTTCACATGTGTACTAATATACTCATAGCTTACAAAGTTCACATGTGTACTAAAATAATCATAGCTTACAAGGTTCACATGTGTACTAAAATAATCATATCTTACAAGGTTCACATGTGTACTAAAATAATAAAAGCTTACAAGGTTCACTTGTGTACTAAAATAATCAAAGCTTACAAGGTTCACATGTGTACTAAAATAATCATAGCTTACAAGGTTCACATGTGTACTAAAATAATCATAGCTTACATTGTTCACATGTGTACTAAAATAATCAAAGCTTACAAGGTTCACATGTGTACTAAAATAATCAAAGCCTACAAGGTTCACATGTGTACTAAAATAATCATAGCTTACAAGGTTCACATGTGTACTAAAATAATCATAGCTTACAAGGTTCACATGTGTACTAAAATAATCAAAGCTTACAAGGTTCACATGTGTACTAAAATAATCAAAGCTTACAAGGTTCACATGTGTACTAAAATAATCATAGCTTACAGGTTCACATGTGTACTAAAATAATCATAGCTTACAGGTTCACATGTGTACTAAAATAATCAAAGCTTACAAGGTTCACATGTGTACTAAAATAATCATAGCTTACAAGGTTCACATGTGTACTAAAATAATCATAGCTTACAAGGTTCACATGTGTACTAAAATAATCAAAGCTTACAAGGTTCACATGTGTACTAAAATAATCAAAGCTTACAAGGTTCACATGTGTACTAAAATAATCATAGCTTACAAGGTTCACATGTGTACTAAAATAATCATAGCTTACAAGGTTCACATGTGTACTAATATAATCATAGCTTACAAAGTTCACATGTGTACTAAAATAATCATAGCTTACAAGGTTCACATGTGTACTAAAATAATCATATCTTACAAGGTTCACATGTGTACTAAAATAATAAAAGCTTACAAGGTTCACTTGTGTACTAAAATAATCAAAGCTTACAAGGTTCACATGTGTACTAAAATAATCAAAGCTTACAAGGTTCACATGTGTACTAAAATAATCATAGCTTACAATGTTCACTTGTGTACTAAAATAATCATAGCTTACAAGGTTCACATGTGTACTAAAATAATCATAGCTTACAATGTTCACTTGTGTACTAAAATAATCATAGCTTACAATGTTCACTTGTGTACTAAAATAATCATAGCTTACAAGGTTCACATGTGTACTAAAATAATCAAAGCTTACAAGGTTCACTTGTGTACTAAAATAATCATAGCTTACAAGGTTCACATGTGTACTAAAATAATCATAGCTTACAAGGTTCACATGTGTACTAAAATAATCATAGCTTACAATGTTCACATGTGTACTAAAATAATCAAAGCTTACAAGGTTCACATGTGTACTAAAATAATCAAAGCTTACAAGGTTCACATGTGTACTAAAATAATCAGAGCTTACAAGGTTCACATGTGTACTAAAATAATCAAAGCTTACAAGGTTCACATGTGTAGTAAAATAATCATAGCTTACAGGTTCACATGTGTACTAAAATAATCATAGCTTACATGTTCACATGTGTACTAAAATAATCAAAGCTTACAAGGTTCACATGTGTACTAAAATAATCAAAGCTTACAAGGTTCACATGTGTACTAAAATAATCAAAGCTTACAAAGTGTTTGTGAATCAAAATCTCTTGACTAAGTTTTGTGGGCACAAATTTGGATAAAATACATTGTAATACATGTCTTTGTCTTGTAGCCCTATACCACTAGTTGCTACATATTTCAACTTTTGCTCCACAATGTAGTGTCTCTAAACTACATTTATGCAAAATTTCCTAATCACATACAACAATATTACTAATATTGGCCAATATAATATATCAAAACTGGGCAGAGGGAGTTCCAGTGCACTACAACTGCTTCTTAATAACCAGGAACAACATATTCAGTGCAAACCCAAAAATAAAAAATAAAAAGTACATTATTGTATGTGTTGTTAGTAATTCAGTCAAATGTATTTGTCGCGGAATCGTGTATAAATACTGCAAGAAAATTATGTTTTTTTGTTTTGTTTTTGTTTTGGTTCTCAGTTGAGAAATTGTAATACGGTATTTAATATTCAAAAATTTCAACTTTAATTCATCAACAAAATTCAGTTCGATAATTCCTAGTTAATGGTTAATCAGCATTAATTTTACCACACCTTGACTATTGGTCGTGTCAATTTGGTCTCAATGTCGAAAAATTCTCCAGTATTATACATGTACATTGTAAATGATATGTACACGTCCAGCCCCCTTGTTACTTGTTCATTTAGGTCACCGTTATGTCATACTTTGTATATATAGTCAGTTTCTTTATCATGAATAAACGTATATGGCTCCACAAAGAGTTTCCTTATTAGTTAAAATCCTCAGTGGTTTTGGGTATGTGGCATTCCACGCCAGCCGTTGAGGCATGCCAATATCCCATAATATGTCAAATATAGGGAATTATCGAAATATGAAATACCACGAAATAGCGGAAATAGCGGAATAAAAAATGCATCAAAAAAAGCGAAATAGGAAAATACAGCGAAATGGCGGAATAAAAAATGCATCGAAATTACGAAATAGCGCGAATTATCGAAATAAGAAATTATTTTTATTAACTAAATAACGGAGATATTTTAAAGAAGTGTTTTTGACGAAATAACGGGCATATTTGGAGAAGTGTTTTAAAGAGCGTCTTTCTATCGATATCAAAAGTCGTTAAACCACGAGTGTGCAAACATAAGACTTAAGGTTGCAGAAAATTATACTATCAGGGATATCATTTGGCAAATGCTAATATAATTTTGCAAAAAATATTTTCATTTGGCAAATTATTTGGCAACAGTAAATTTTGGTCCAGCGCGGACCCTGACCTTGACGATTAGTTGTGTCAATTTAGTCTCAAGGTCGAAAAATTATCCAGTATTATACATGTACATTGTGAATGATATGTACACGTCCAGCCCCCTTGTTACTTGTTCATTTAGGTCACCGTGATGTCATACTTTGTATCTATAGTCAGTTTCTTTATCTTGAATAAACGTATATGGCTCCACATGGTTTCCTTGATTTGATAGTATGCTAAAACATGAGATGAAATTTTATTTATTCTTAATCGGGAATTTGCACCCTGATATTACCCCTCCAGATAAACCCATGTGTTTACACCCTGTTTGAAACATGGGTGTGTGCTCCAACCTGTTTTATCTCCTGGTATACCATGGTTATACCACCTTGGAATACCCTTCCCAATAGAAACCCAAGTATTAACGCTGATTCGTCAGTTTGGTAGTACAGTGTGGACCTGCGTAGATATACCAGCGTATACTAGGGTGGAATCATTAGGGTATACGAGGAGAGAAAAACAGACTATAGGTGGGAGCACAAACCCACGCTTCAACTGGACCATAAACACCTGTGTTTTTCAGGAGAGGTAATACCAGAGTTATTAAGGTACGAAACCTGGTTGATAAACCGGTGTCTTATTTACCTGGATTTACCAGGGTTTCACCCATGTTACACCCAAATAGATAAGACACCGGGTTTGGTCCCATTTCACTAGGGTAAACTTACCCGGGTAGATTCTATATGGGCATGATCATGAGCAGTTATGTTTATCTCATCAACACCATAAGTTATTGTGGAGGATTGCATCTGTGTATAATCTTGTAATTATTTTATTCCAGGTGCAAATTGTAAGCTGCTGGACGGGGCATTCTTAGATCACGACGAGTCTGTGCAGCGTGGGAATTTCGACTGCAAGTGTGACGCTTTCGCGAAGAACGGACCATCTGTCCTTTGTAGATTCCAGGAGCTCGCCTAAACATTCTGAATACGCGCTGTTGTTTGCTTTCATTTAACTTGCCACCGATCCATCCTTATTAGACCGATCTGGTCATTGTTATAAATCATGGTCATTATGTTGAAATATGACATGATTACCTTACATCATGATAATGATGATATATCATGATATATCATGTTAAACATGGTTTTAACTTCGTCCGATTCTCTGTAACCGATTGATTAAGCACCCACTAAAAGTTGTATTCCAGGTCCGTAATAGTTATTACAGCCATATCATGAAAAACTCGAAATTTCTTGAATATTAAAATTGTGTTTGATTGAAGATTTGAACATTATCAATAAACTTTCAAAAGAAATCAGTATTATTTTTTGTTAAGTATGGGTTGAAAAATAATTATAGAACAGTTTAGGGTGATTCCCCTTATCACAGATTCATGAAGTGAAAGACCGACCGGTCCATTTTAGACCGACCGGTCCATTTTAGACTGATCGGTCTATTTTAAACCTATATATATATATATAAATCCGCCAATTATCAAGTTTCAACTAGAAGGTGACCCGACTTCGTCCGGGCTTTGACCTTGAATTGACCATTTTGAAGGTCAAGGTCAGGTGGGGTCAAACACCAACACCCCAAAAATGGTGGAAATCGGCCAAGCGGATACCGGGAAATCGGCCCGGCGGATACCGAGATACCCTATGCTATGCATCAAATTTCGTCCGTAAACATCCGCCAGTTTAACCCGATTTGATTTCCACTCAAGTATATAAACGCTCCTCATATACACACGCTCATTAATTATCAAGTTTCAACGTAAAGATAAATTACCATCGTTGCCCGAGATATCGCCAAGACGTCTGAAACAGTCAAATGCATCGGCCGGTTAAGCGTTAACGTGATCTAACGTTATGACATCTAACGACGTCATAGAAGTTACGCATTGTTTTTATCCTGATGGAAGATAGTACCACTTCTTCTTGATAATCGAGGCAGATAACTAAAACGGATACATACGCATTATATATCGTTGGAAAGAGGAAACACGAAAGATTCTCACAGTGTCATTATTATGACTGGCATTTTATTATTCGCGCTGTTTCGAATCGATTTGTAAGCACCGAACTCAAATGAAAGTCCCGTAACACAGCGTAAAAACAGATTTGACCGCGGCACGTGAAAAGTTGACCTCGGATCTGAAAATTGATAGGCCCATGCCACCCCCCGGCCGAAAATACTCCCACATACCAAGTTTCAGCGAAATCGGCTCGGTCGTTTTCGAGTCCATCGCGATCACACACACACACACAGATACACACACACACAGATCTTCCAAAATATATAATAGATATATATATATATATATATATATATATATATATATATATAGCTATATATACTAGAAGGTGACCCGACTTCGTCCGGGCTTTGACCTTGAATTGACCATTTTGAAGGTCAAGGTCAGGTGGGGTCAAACACCAACACCCCAAAAATGGTGGAAATCGGCCCAGCGGATACCGGGAAATCGGCCCAGCGGATACCGAGATACCCTATATATGCATCAAATTTCGTCCGTAAAAATCCGCCAGTTTAACCCGATTTGATTTCCACTCAAGTATATAAACGCGCCTCATATACACACGCTCATTAATTATCAAGTTTCAACGTACCCGAGATATCGCCAAGACGTCTGAAACAGTCAAATGCATCGACCGGTTAAGCGTTAACGTGATCTAACGTTATGACCTCTAACGACGTCATAGAAGTTACGCATTGTTTTTATCCTGATGTAAGATATTACCACTTCTTCTTGATAATTGAGGCAGATAACTAAAACGGATACATACGCATTATATATCGTTGGAAAGAGGAAACACGAAAGATTCTCACAGTGTCATTATTATGACTGACATTTTATTATTCGCGCTGTTTCGAATCGATTTGTAAGCCCCGAACTCAAATGAAAGTCCCGTAACACAGCGTAAAAACAGATTTGACCTCGGCACGTGAAAAGTTGACCTCGGATCTGAAAATTAATATGCCTATGCCACTTCCCGACCGATAGTATCCTCACATACGAAGTTTCATCGAAATCGGGTCGGCCGTTTTCGAGTTCATCGCGAACACACACACACACACCAGACCGATACACACACAGACAGATCTTCCAAAATATATAATAGATATATATATATACTAGAAGGTGACCCGACTTCGTCCGGGCTTTGACCTTGAATTGACCATTTTGAAGGTCAAGGTAAGGTGGGGTCAAACACCAACACCCCAAAAATGGTGGAAATCGGCCAAGCGGATACCGGGAAATCGGCCCGGCGGATACCGAGATACCCTATGCTATGCATCAAATTTCGTCCGTAAAAATCCGCCAGTTTAACCCGATTTGATTTCCACTCAAGTATATAAACGCGCCTCATATACACACGCTCATTAATTATCAAGTTTCAACGTAAAGATAAATTACCATCGTTGCCCGAGATATCGCCAAGACGTCTGAAACAGTCAAATGCATCGGCCGGTTAAGCGTTAACGTGATCTAACGTTATGACATCTAACGACGTCATAGAAGTTACGCATTGTTTTTATCCTGATGGAAGATAGTACCACTTCTTCTTGATAATCGAGGCAGATAACTAAAACGGATACATACGCATTATATATCGTTGGAAAGAGGAAACACGAAAGATTCTCACCGTGCCATTATTATGACTGGCATTTTATTATTCGCGCTGTTTCGAATCGATTTGTAAGCACCGAACTCAAATGAAAGTCCCGTAACACAGCGTAAAAACAGATTTGACCGCGGCACGTGAAAAGTTGACCTCGGATCTGAAAATTGATAGGCCCATGCCACCCCCCGGCCGAAAATACCCCCACATACCAAGTTTCATCGAAATACCAAGTTTCATCGAAATCGGCTCGGTTGTTTTCGAGTCCATCGCGATCACACACACACACACACACACCCACCCACACACACAGATCTTCCAAAAATATATAATAGATATATATATTATTCAATAAACTTCAAGTTATACATGTAATTGGGTAGAAAAAATCGTACATATGTGCGCTGTATATGTACAATGTTGACAAGGGCTGTCGCTGTTTTTATTCTATGGATAAAAAACATCGGAATACACCTCTTCCAGTTGTGCTACATGCGTACAAGAAAGTACTCAAAACAGACGTAGATCATATTCAGTACTCAAAACAGACGTAGATCATATTCAGTACTCAAAACAGATGTAGATCGTGTTCAGAAGTATTTTCCCACAATTTGGAACTAAATTAACCGCATGTGTTTAACCGCATTGTCAATAACTCGGCGTTACGAACATAGAAGACGAAAATCATTCGGCAAACTTCGTCAGATTCCGTATCGAATGATTAGGCTCCCACTAAAAGTCGTATTCCGGATCTGAGATAGTTATTATAGCAATGTAATGCAAGTTTCGACCACTTAAAACATGACAATGAATGTCACTCCTTTGTCAATCGAGTCCAGTTTATAGGATAATGGATGGTTATTCCCGAGACCATACATTATTTTACAAACAACTATCCATTATTTTAATAACGGACGCTCAATATCCAAATTAATGAACAGTTATGTTACTGTGAACCGTTTCATTTTATATGACTTGCATGTATGATACCATCATGTCTGATTGATTGCTGGCAACATGACAGAAGGCATATACCTCGTCAGTTGTTCTCGAATTTAATGTTGTAGCATCCCTCACGACAGCACGTAAACAAATATAGTTATTTGTGACCCGCCATATCAAATCCAGTCAATGTATTCTCTTATATAGGTCGCCTCGCATATTTAAGAGAATGCATTGGCCTAACAATTTTTTATAATTTTAATAATTTTGTCTTGTATTCTTTAACAATTTTATAATTTCACCCATACAGAGCCCCATACAAAAATGAACAGACGACACTCTTCTATATGCTTCTATATATGTGTGGGGCTCCCTGCAGGGTAATGGATGTTTTTTTTATTTTATGTCCTAAAAATTGTAAGAAACATTTATTTTAAAAAAATGATAAAAAATTGTTAGGCCAATGCATTCTCTTATATATGCGAGGCGACCTATGGTCGACTCGCATATATAAGAGAATGCATTGGCACAGGGTAAAAAAATCCCGACTTACGACTGGATTTGATATGGCGGGTCACAGTTATATGTAAGTGTAGTCCTTCGATCTTCAGTATAACGATATCAATCAACACGATCGCCAAATCTCCGATAAGGCATACCGCGCACACCAATCAGTCATTCAATTCACGTTATAATTCTCCGTCAAATCTTAAATATGCCGTATAAACAATTTAATGCAAATGCCGAAATATGAGGGCAAACTTCCGAGGATAATCGTTGAATCTATCGCAAAAGGAAAGAATATAAATATTGGTTTGATGAAAATTAGCGCTATAAATAGTTTGACCAATTGTGATGCTCCTTCCCTTACTACACATCCCTGAATCGATGGCGCCACATTTTGACATGTTTTCAACCACACAATTAGACTCCTCGTATCATGGAGATGGCTACATTTACGTTTACTTGAAACTGGCGACAAATTTTTTTTTATAAATTTTGATAGACCACTTTAGACCCCACTAGATGGTCCCCCATTAATTTCTAAAGTGGACAGACAAATAGACATACATTTGCAAATATAGATATAGATGCCTTGTTCAATATTGGGTGGGTGACGGAATTTGAGGTACTCCATGAGCCGTCTATACCGCATGGGAAGCAGATAACATGGTATTGGGTGGGAAATATTTATTTACAAATAAATTAAAAATAACTGGGTAAGAAATCCTCATGTTCTGAGCTTGGTCCGAAATCCGCGCATTCTAAAATTCTGTCTCCAAGTGGTTTCATCATTCTGTCGGTGAGTCTTGTTGTAAAGTTCCGTTTCGGGTCATCATTTGTTACTAGTAAAACGTGTCACATGCGTCGTCATGGATTTAACTGGAACAAACAGGGACACGTTACTCATAATATAATAATATTTATAACAACATGCCCAATACAATGTCAGCTGCAAAATTGACAATAACACAAACAGGTGAAACAGTAAACATATTGGACGTGAGATTCTACCAATACAAATATTGAGTTCTCCGAACGAGCAATATAAATCTACCAGATTCGTTCAAATAACGAGAAACCGAATCGAGGTTTTTACTTTATAAATAACTGCAGTACAACATTTAATTCCAGGTAATCTTTGATTCGTCGAGCGCCGAAAAAAAAAGTCCAAACATGTCCCCGTAGAGAACATTTCCGGAATTCCACTGGGATTTTTCGAAATTCCCCCGGGATTTCGCCGGAATTTCAGATTTCGACACAAAATCCCTTTGGAATCCCGAAAATATCCCAGTTACAAATTAGATATAAATTAGGATATTCAGGAGGGATTAACTGTGAATATGGATAGATATGCTGTCATGTAATACCGAAAAACTCCTGTCACCTCATGCACTGGCATTTCATATACAATTAGTCACGAAAGTTTCCTGTTTGTTTTTGCACTTACCCCCGAAATTCTTCAGTGTATAATCGAGTTTAATGCTGCCTATAATACGCTCTTATCCTGGACAAATGCCGCTTTTATTTCGACAAAATTGCGATTCCAGTATTATTCAATGATATTCCCACCTATATATGCATGTTTTATTCCGGGCTTTTCCCATTTTTATCTGGTAAATTCCCACTCATATAGCGAAATTCTTTCTAAAGTCGACATGGAACCAGTGTATCCTTACCTCAATGAGGTGCCATACATGTAGGGTTGGTAACTTGGTACTACTTACAGTAGTATTGCTAGAGGATATCGCTGGGAGTTATAATCTATATATAACTTCCCGTGTTCGAGACTAATCACCGTCTTTATATTGGGGGATAGACCTGTGCGTTTGATCAACATTCCCCCAATGTTCGGGAATATTTACCGTAACTCAGATGGGATATATCCCTGCGCGTACGGACAAGACTCCGCTGTTTTGGACTAGTATTTCCCTCCGAGTTCTAATCTATATTACCTAGGGACTAGTAGCCCGGACTACTTATCGTATCGATGGGATACATCCCTTCGCGTTCTTATCAACATTTACTTCCCGTGTTCGGAACTACTTACCAGATCTCTGCTGGGAGACATCCCTGCGCGTTCTACTGCGACATTTATCTAGAGCCATTTCACTGACGGAAGCACGTTCTACTGCGTCGTCCAATTCTTGCTGAAGAGTGCGGCATTTTGATTGGTTGCTGGTTGCCAGGGCTTCCTGTTAAAATTGAGTAACATATTATCAAGAAATATCGGTGAGAAAACACAGGTTTATTTCTTAGACCTTAAAGCTTCTAATTTCATCCTCTATTAGCTGCCTACTATGTCAGGGTTAATGGACGAGCTACCTACTATGTCAGGGTTAATGGACGAGCTACCTACTATGTCAGGATTTATGGACGAGCTACCTACTATGCAGGGTTAATGGAACCTACTATGTCATGGTTAATGGGCGAGCTACCTACTACGTCAGGGTTAATGGACGAGCTACCTACTATGCAGGGTTAATGGAACCTACTATGTCATGGTTAATGGGCGAGCTACCTACTATGTCAGGGTTAATGGACGAGCTACCTACTATGTCAGGGTTAATGGGCGAGCTACTGGGAATTTGGAAACTACATGTATATGGTCGAGCACGAAGGTCGAGACCATTTACAGTTTTCTAATGTCCAATCGCCAGTCCATTAACCGACAGTTTATAACATACAAGGAGAAATCACTTTTATAATGATGAAACATTCTGATGAATTTCGTATAATGAATGTTTTTTTCTGTATACGAAATAGTCCTTGGCTGACAACGTTTACTTTAAGCATATGTTATGTTAATAGAACTCAATCCGATCAGACGGTCCCAATATCGTCAAGATACAGCATTTCTTCAAAATACGCTTCTATAGTTATCAGAATCGATTAATTACAACAAAATAATGCTAGCCGCTGTCAACTATGGTATAAAATTTCCCAAAACGTGTTATTTATCAACATGTTGTTCAACGAAATATGGCCGTATTCTCACTTGCATATCACGACATTTAACCCTATTATCACTTGATTTTAGAGCTATCCATCTTCATCCGCAATTTTGTCCGAGAACATCGGTTTGACGCTCCTTTTCCGGGCCACAAATAATTAAACATTTCTAGAAATAACTAATTTCAAAAATCGGTATCTGATCACCCTGAGCTTTGGTGGGTGGGTTCCTCGACTCGAATCAAATATTGTTCATCCCCGAAGCCAAAGAAATTGGGAGCGTTAATTCGGATTATGCATCTTTAAGCATACGTTAATATGTCAATGTATCTGGGAAAAAATATTTCCAAATACAAATGGAATTGAGCACAACTCTGTACAAATTACATGGTGCCTCGCTCCTGATGCATTTGAAACAAATACTGTAAAGGTTCTCAATCCGATCAGAGGCTCCTAAATTAATATTTCTTTGGCTTCGGAGGTAAAAAATATTTGATTCGAGTCGAGGAACCCACCCATCAAAGCTCAGAGTGTTCAGATATCGATTTTTGAAGTTAGTTATTTCAATTGGTTCTAGCCCAGAAACTCGTGTTCAAATGGACGTTTTTGTAGATAAAGATGGATAATTCTAAAATTAAGTGGTTATTATTACCACTTGATTTTAGAGTTATCCATCTTTATCTGCAAGATCGTCCGTTTGAACACGAGTTTCTGGGCTAGAAACAATTGAAATAAATAACTTCAAAAATCGATATCTGATCACTCTGAGCTTTGACGGGTAGGTTCCTCGACTCGAATGAAATATTTTTCACCCCCGAAGCCAAAGAAATAGTAATTTAGGAGTGTCTGATCGGATTGAGTACCTTTCAAGTTACAAGATAGCAGAACTGTTTAGCAAGGGATATCGAATACATAGTATGCGAGTTGCTGTGGCTGGTGATTTCATCTGTATTCGAAACTATAAGTCATTTAATGAACCAGATGGGGAACCCAAAGGAACTATTTTCTGGTTCTTTCTGGAGAACCATATAGCGAACAAAATCAGTTGATATTGGTTCTTCTGTCAAGACCAAATATGATGTTCAAGACAAAATTTAGAAACAAGTTTGGTTCCATGTGGACCCCTAAGACTGAATCGTGAGCGAGCCGCCATAGAACTAATCGCAAATGATCTTTGAATAACCACTATATTAGTAACATACCGCCTCCTCGATGTGATTTCTGTACTGTCGGAGCTTGGCCTGTAGATTATCCACGATGTCCTTACTCTTGCTTTGGTTGTTGGTTTCCTCTTCGACCTGGAACTCGAGGTCGCCCACACGCCTCTCAGATCTACGCACGGCCTTCTGGGCATCGCCGAGATATTTCTTCTCATTATCGAGTTCCATCTCCAAATCGACAATCTGGAGCGAGAATGTTAAACATGTCTTTACTAAATACTCATTTAAGGGTTGGTCCCTTTTATTATCTGAACTTTTCCCATCAATGAATAGGAAAATTATGCTTGTATTATCAGTTAGTCGATCTCAATCTGAGTGTATATATCCTCATTATCCATCATCCCAATTTGCCATGTATATAATTGATGGACGAATCCATTTATTAAAGGGGTTAAACGTGTTACACGGACATTTAAGATGTGTGTGTTTTTGGGTCATTTCTAGAAGTATGAATAAAAATTTGGTCAGGCAAATGTTGTGGCTCAAGAGTGCCAAACCAGTCTTATATTTACACAGCAGTGGTTAGGTCATACACGGTTTATATGTACACACCATTGGTTAGGTTACACACGTTTTATATTTACACACCAGTGGTTATGTTATACACGTTTTATCATTTTCTGAGGTACACGTGTTTACGAGAAACACAAAGTAAAAGTACAGACATTAATTAAAGCATACACATCCTATATCTTCGATTTAGTTTATATGGTATGGTTGTCAAGCGCAAAATCAAAACATGTGAGGTTTGTGTTCCATTAAACTTAAAATTGATGCAATTCCAGTTTTGTTATTTTTTGTTTTGTTTCTGTTCAGCCTGGTTTATGTGTAACTGGGTCGCTTCATTTGATAATCCTATAGCGCGGCGATAGCTATCCGAGTGACTACTGGTTAACCAGTCTCACTTACCACCTGGATTATAAAATGAACCCGAATGGTGAATTGACTGCTGGTTTATCAAATAATCCCATGTTATGAATATAACTACCGGAGATCGAGTACGAAAACAAATCCAAATCTGATATATAATGTAGCCGGGAACACCTACCCTCTGTTCGAGTCTGTGAATCAGTGTTTTTCCTCCCTTCATTGAGCTAGCCTCGATTTCAGCCAGTCGTTGCTGCAGCATCTTGACCTGCGCGTCGAGTTTCTTCCGGAGGTTCTCCGCCTGAGCCGAGTGTTCCTGCTCCTGTCTGAGTTGCTCCGAGTAACGATTCGAGTCAGCTGTCGCCTTCTTACCACTCTCCTCTAATTTCCTTATCCCAGTCGTCATCTCTTCCAGATCACTCTGTAACGGAAGGCATTCACGTTCGGATTGTGTATGTACAGTACAATAAAGACGAAACAACCTCATTTCTCTCAACTCGGCGATCGGCCAACTCAAAATAGCGGCATCTCGCCGAAATCGGATTCGCGGCGATTTTGAGTGGAGAGAATTAAAGACATATTATGGACTGGTTCGGGTACGTGAAATTCATAAGTTAGTACTCATACTACATTGTATGTCAACCTGGGGGAATCTAGCATTCTATAACATCCTCCAAAATTTCAAAGAAATCGACCATATATACCACTCCATAGAAAACATCGTCTGAACTACGCTCAGTTGTAAATATTTACATCTCGATTCGGGACGCAACTTTTGGCGATAAACTAACACAATTGATTTCGCCATCGATAGTCATTGTATTTAATTAATATATATGAATGACGTTGTGTGTTGTCAATTTGGATTAATATTCGTGAAAAAAAAAAAATACTTCATTTCTATCAGATCGCCATACCAGAGTGTTTCACATCACTTCACATTGCGGCGACGAATCACATATTGTTGTCGCCGCAATCAGAAAAATCGATGTCGACGGTTCGCTAGGCGATTTTTCGCTGAGAAAAAAGACCCGCCTTGTTGATCAAAATGAGATTGTTTCGTCTTCGCTATATTGTAACAGACCAGGCACACCCAGAATGTAGCTATATTCAAGTATAATATATAACAATGTGAATATTGCCGTTTGTGAATTCGATAGGGATAAATTAAATAATATTCCACAAAACTGATTCAAATTCAGTGTCGCACTAATTAGATACCATCCCTGTGTTTGTGACGAAGTAACATGTCTCGAATGATGGTATATCATGATGATATAAAGCAATAACATGTCTCGAATTATTGTATATCATGATGATATAAAGCAATAACATGACTCGAATGATGGTATATCATGATGATATAACGCAGTCATTTAAGATTCAGTGTGTCATGGACGAGCGATTGTTTCGTCATGGTAATGCCGATTAGAAAGGCATACGTCTGCATGTCATTATTAAATAAAAATAAACTAGCGCAAAATGTTGCAAAACTTTTATCTAGAGCTTTTTAGTTTGCTGCAATGTTGGTCAGAGTGAAATTTGGCTTTGCATTGGGATGTTGATCTCAAAGTTTCGGTGCAGACGGAAATAGTGGATATGGCATCAAACTAAACTAAAATATTTAAATATCACTATAATACTACAGTGTAGTAGCTAAATTCAGGATGTGACTGACCTGATAATGTTCCACTTCCTATTCCAAAAATACTCGTATTATAAGTTACAGTGTAGCCAGTCGTCTGATAGAGCGTGGATATAAGTGTGCACTTGAGTTGGACATGTGTGGTGTATTTAGAGTTACCGTACCTGCATTGCGAGACAGTCGGCGGCAGACTTCTTCTTACTGGCCGTCAAGATGCTGAATTGGGCGGTGTATTCGATTATCCTGTTCTGTGCTTCAACCAAATCACTTTCTGCTGTCTTTCTGGCTCTTTCTGCCTGGAGACACAAACAATGTTCCAATTACCATCACATATATTTTGCGAACCAACAACATGTACATGTGTATGTTGAATGTCATTGTAGACTGTATATCCCAATATCCCAGAAGCATGGATTAATGCTTACACATCTGTAACATGTGCACAAGTTCCAAGAACCATGAATATTAGTGACACGATTATAATAATGTATATACTCGCGAAACCCTGATGGAAGCCGTGTTTCGGAGCTATTGTCTTTAAAGATAGTCTATCTCTTCCTATAACAAGTTTTATATAGTTTCCTATAATAAATATGAAACGAAGATTTCCTGTTTAAATCACCCATTGTGTGTAACCGTTGCTGTAATGCATTATGTGATGACGTCGGGTTGTATTTGCGTCGCTGGACTAGACGCTGGCTCTATGGGGCTACGTCGTTACTATACACTATGCACGCCGTCATGAGACGAACAGAGCAGAGCGTCGGAGCGTCATAGAGCCAGTATCTAGTCCACTGCGTCGCGTGACACAATTTTAACAAACCAACACCCAAACTCCAGGCAGAGTTATCTCCCATCGCCCCGCTGATAAATCACTGCCATAAGGACATATAAGGATTCTTAAGACTTTAGTGTTCTTATAGTTCTTATGTTTTAGGATTAAACTTGTCTATGTCTGGCTCAGTCTATATTGTTCTTATCAATACCGAAGAATTATCATTATTGCAAACTGTTGGTGGTCAAAATAAAATAACAGATGACTAAACATAGTTCCGACGATATGTAAAAATAGATGTATCGGTCCGCAATGTATCATCCTTGTGGCAGTGCTAACGTAGAGGGCGCTGCATGAGTTTAACCAACACCGTGCACAATTCCACAGTGTCAATGCATATAAGAATATATTGTACATGGTTTAATATAATGTAGTCATCGCACTGTTATGTTGGGACGAGGAATGTTCAACCATTGTACGTCAATGTCGACTTCCTCAGTGTTCACAATTCCTACTAAAAATGCAATAATTACATGGTGTTGTCTATTTTATATTACCTACTCGAGACTTCTCGATTATATTGTCTCAGTTCGCTGGTTAGTATAGAGCGACGTGACGTTCGATTGTTGAGCTGGATTTCCGGGTCTCATGGTACTTCGACGCTATATATATGTCTGTATATGTTATATTATGTTGTATATTTACCTGTTCGACGCTATATATATATATGTCTGTATATGTTATATGTATATTGCATATTTACCTGTTCGAGACTAGCTCTCGTTTTCTCTGACTCGATGGTGATTATAGAGACGTGACGTTCGATTGTCGAGCTGGATTCTCGGGTCTCGTGGAAGCTGCGACGCTCCTCAATCATAACTGTCTCCATTTCCTACAAGCAAGGTGTTGTTTTTTTCTAAACCGTATATTTAATATAATTTATCCTTAATTCATCTATTGACCCCTCCTTATCCACCTTCACATTATATTAATATCCAATGCCTCGATTTCTGCTTGGTATCTCTTCGTCTATGTGTTCATTTCTTCTTCCACCCTATTTCTAGCACCCGGCTATTCTTCCCACAACCATTCACGTATGCCCACCACACGACCTGACATTACACACTAACAAATATGGCAGGGCTTATTATTGTTGGGTCCTTTGATTTCAGCTTGCTATATTTTCATGATTTGTCCATTTCGACCTTCCATCCTGTTGGTGGCAGCCATTGACACTCCCCACAACCATCACATAGTCACAACCTCCAAAATACCCACCCACATGATATTAATGTTGGGTAACTTTATTTACGTCGGTTTTTCTTCCCTGATTTGTTCATCTCTTCTCGTGCCCTGTTTCTGGCATTCAGGGATCCCCCATAATCACCGAACCCACCCACCAGATATATTAATGTTGTGTACATTGACTTCTGTTTGGTATCTCTTCATTGATTTGTCCATCCCTTCTCACGACATGTTGCTTGCACCCCGGTATCTCCCCCATATTCACCCCACATCACCCCACCCCACATATCATATTATTGTTGTGTACCTTGATTTGCACTTGGTATCTCTTTACTGATTTGTCCACCTCTTCTCATGACATGTTGCTTGCACCCCGGTATCTCCCCCATATTCACCCCACACCACCCCACCCAACATATCATATTAATGTTATGTACCTTGATTTGCACTTGGTATCTCTTTACTGATTTGTCCATCTCTTCTCGAGACCTGCTGTTTTTATCCAGTGATATATCGAGTGACATAATATCACTCTCCAGCTTCTTTCTGATGCGTTGGGCTTCCCCTCGCTGTTTAATCTCCAACTCCAGAGTCTGGTTCAATGACTCAATGGATCGCTGATGGTTTCGCCTGTTGAGAGAGTAGGTTCAAAATGACGTCGGGATTGCTGGCAAAATCAGCACAGTGCTTGGTATCCTATCCACATGATCGGTCTGAAACTTGGCCGAATAAATATCCAGTGGCAGGACATTGGACGAACACTGTATTGTCATGTTTTCTCATTTAGATAACTCAATAGTATTTGCAAGCTGAATTGTAAACTTTCGAGATGAAGCTTATATTCTCAGATGAAGTTAAACTCGAGAAAGCATTGATTAGTAAATTTTAATATCGAAAAAAGTACGAAATTTCAACTTTAAAAAATTAAATTGCAAAAGGAAATCAATAGTTCAATTTAAAGACATATTGTACTTGTTCGGGTGCGTGAAACTGATAAGTTAGTAATCAGGCACTATGTCAATTGGAGGAATGCAACATTCTACTAACACCGACGAAAACCTGAAGCAAATCGATCGTACCACTCCATAGAAAACATTGTCTGAACTACGCTCAAATGTAAATATTTACTACTCGATTCGGGACGCATCTATCGGCAATAAACTAATGAAAACGATTTCACCATCGAGAGTCACTGCATTTAATTAATAATTAGAATGACGGTGTGTGTTGTCAATTAGATATACTATTGTAAAAATAACTACTTTGAACAAGATTATTTTCCATTTCTATATTTTATCACCCTACCGGAGTTTTCACATCACTTTAACAGCATATTATCCATTCTATTGCCCGACAGCTATTGTAATGGATGGTAGATCGTTGTTATCGACTGTGTGTAGTTAAAGATGCATGTATTCAGGGCTTCATGGAATTTTTTATAGAACATAATATTACTTCTTTGTCAGGTGCTAATGTATAAAATAACTTGTTTGGAATGAGAAGTGCCACGTGACAGACACCATGTTATTTGATGTTAAGTTTTATTTATCCAATTATTTAATATAGTTTCGATATTTTATACAAACAACAAAAACGAGTTTGTTAATTTTTCACTAACAAAATGCTATTAACCCTTTACCCAACAAAACGGCCAAAAACGCCCAAATAAAGCTTCAACAGCCTAAAATATCTTCGGTCTGTCTCAATAACACCATACAAATATGGATATCATTGGAACCGGTTCATTGGCCACATTGTGATGGTTACAGTTATGCCCTGTGCCAATGCATTCTCTTATATATGCGAGTCGACCATAGGTCGCCTCGCATATATAAGAGAATGCATTGGCCTAAAAAATTATTTATAATATTTTTCTACATTCTTGACAATTTTATCATTTTTAATATGTGTTAAGCCAATGTATTCTCTTATATATGCGATGCGACCTATACTCGCATATATAAGAAAATGCATTGGCACAGGGTCGTTCTGTTGGGTAAAGGAATATTTGGCATAAATAGATCTAGATTGTGTCACAATTGGTTGTCAACATTGTGTTATCCAAACGAAGATAAAACCTGTGTTAAATTAGATTTTGTATGTTGTTCTTGTAACTAGGTCTGGGACCCTGAATACATCGTTAATTTAGTTATGTTCAGTGTGTACCTTGTATTATCTAACTCCTCTTCTTTCTCCACCATCCTCTGTTCGACCTCTGACCTCATCTCCGTTTTATCTTTGATAGCTCTGACGAGTTTGTTCTCCAGCTGACTGATGTTAACGCTCGCCTCCTCCAGTGATGACAGTAGCTCGCGTTTCTCCTCCTCCACCCTCCTTACTGTTATATCGATGCCGCGGGTATCGCGCCCTCCGTCATTAAGATGGTAGTTCAGCTCGTGCATTTCATCTGTGAAATAAACGGTATTGTAACACCATACGAAAACCACAGCCCACCACATGATCACGTGCGTGTAGGAGTGATCCCGGTGGCTTATCGGCAAGGAGCAATGAGCTTTATATACCGTCACAATCCATCAAGTGTCACCCTGTACATCAATTGCCCACGAATGCACACGATTCGTGTATTAGGAAAAGTGCGTCACGTGTAATGTTAGCTATACAAGTGGATACTACGTGCGACTGAGAGTGATTTTACTGTGAAAATGACCATCTCTATGGACATTCCTTTCGGAATAGAACTGACAAAACCATGACATGGCACAGCCACCGAAATAAACCCAAAATCAAATCAAACATGTACGAATGTCAAACAGTGGAATAATGTGAGGTCTCACTTTTAGAGCATGCGGATCGTGCTGAGATATGATTTATCAACTTACAGCTTGTTATATGTGACCCGCCATATCAAATCCAGTCGTAAGTCGGGATTTATTTTACCCTGTGCCAATGCATTCTCTTATATATGCGAGTCGACCATAGGTCGCCTCGTATATATAAGAGAATGCATTGGCCTAACAATATTTTACAATTTTAATAATTTTTTCTGGTATTCTTTAACAATTTTATAATTCCACACATACAGAGCCCCAGACAAAATGATTAGACGACACTCTTCTATATGCTTCTATATATGTGTGGGGCTCCATGCAGGGTAATGGATGTTTTTTTTATGTCCTAAACATTGTAAAAAACATTTATTTAAAAAAAATGATAAAAAATTGTTAGGCCAATGCATTCTCTTATATATGCGAGGCGACCTAATAAAATGGTAAAAAAATCCCGACTTACGACTGGATTTGATATGGCTGGTCACATATTAGAGATAATTCAAGATGTTATTTCTATTCCCAGAAAGTTTTATATAGATTCCGGGGTATATAATAATAGATATGAATCGAGGACAAATGTCCGGAAAAGTTTCTAACACAATTTCTAACTAAATTTTATTTAGAATATATCATCACATCAGCGGGACAGTTTTAGGTGTTTTTGGAATAGAACAGAAATCTGCACGAAAAAGTTCAGAACACACAAAAAAGAGGACCAAGAAGAAGAACTCTATCACGCCACATTTCAGTTAAACTACCGATTCCCTCACGGTCGAAATAAACCACGTTTTATTTACAAAATAACTCTTTTTTGTCTTGAAATCGAGATTTATAAAAAAAAAAATGCTGTTTTTGCTGTAATTGTGTCCTAGAAGAGACAACTGAATTGTGTGTTAAACAGGTTATCATTAAATTATACTCACCGGTGAGCGTCTTGTTTTCTCGTCTGAGCACGGTGATAGTACCATGAAGCTCGTCATCATGTGATCTAGTTCGAAGGAGTTCATTGGCTGATGCCTTGCTCTCATTCTGAGCATTGATGACGTCAGCCGCTAGTTGCTTGCATTTGGTGTCCAGATCCTGAACATTTCTGTCGTGGTTTCTCTGCTTCCTCTCCGTCGCCGTGATAGTGGACGTCGCCTGCTCAAAATAAACATAAATATTAAAGATGTTCAGTCCGATTTGACACCATACAACCATCATAATTAATATGTACATGTTCGATACAAGAAAATATTATATCTACACATCAGCATTAATATGAAGTTTTGCTGGCCAGATCACAACATTTTGATGATTTGGCAGCATATAGGACAAATTCCGATGATCGTATTATAAAAAGCGGCCATGCTTATGATGTCCACAAACGGTAGATATTAAAGAGCGTTTTAATTACGAGCTTTGTGATCGTATATTCGATGTATTACTCATGGATGACTTCTGTTGATTTTTGGCGATGCATGTGTGATACACAGTGTGGTGATTACGTGGTGATTACAATAAATATTATAATATATAAATAATATGCATGTGTGATACACATTAATTATTTCACTCTCTTTTGACTAGTGAGCGGAAATTGGCTAAAATTAAATTCTGAATTATTTGGTGTCAAATCGGACGGTGGATATTTAGTGTTGTAATACGACCCTGCCTAACTATGCTTAAAAGCCATGTCCTGATTGGCCAGTGGCCCGAGTCACCATGGCTATCTCGTTCCAGTTTTGTGGTACAATTCTACTTTTTCCAATTGTACCACGAAAAAAATCGGTTTATTCAGATCGCCGCACGCGACTTTTCCCGTCTTTTCTAACCGGTCCTACTAAACAACGAACACAAACGAACACAAACGAACATAAACGAACACAGGTCTAAAAAGCGGAATAGAAGGGTGAAATTTGGTTTGTGTGTGCGTGTGGGTCCATTATATGTGTATGTGGTGTTATTTCCAACTTTGATGACTTATTTTTCGAGTTATAAGCATTATTTGAATGCAAAGCTACTAAACAACGAACACAAACGAACATGAGATTAGCCGTATTGCAAAGGTGTTAATTAACTTATACTCTGTCTCTTTGTCACTGAGTTGTTTTGACTTTGTTAATTTGTCTTATTATGACTTCGTTTCACTTTCACTTTTTTTTGTCCAGGTTTTTTTGCGAGAGCGGTAGTTTTTGGTATAGTTAATTGTCGTCAGTTGAAGTTTGGAATTTGGAATTGTCACTAACAAAATTAAGAAGTCTTCGCATTAGTCTGTCTCGTTGTTCGACCGTCATATTTGTTCAAATTTCGTATCTCACTTCCAAAGATGATGCAATGCCTGATAATGTAAAATCCCCTCCACTCGAATGTCACGCAGTTGTCACCCTTACCAAAAACTGCTAACCTAAAACCACATTAGATCTAAGCGGATTTCTAATCTGATTGCCAACGTAGAACTAATGTAGAACTAATGTTGTAATTTAACTGTCAAAAGTGAGATGGGCGGAGCTTAAAAACTAACATATTGCACATGTGGTCAGGTTAGCGGATATGCACACTAGTTATACGTTGGACAATTCTCAACCAAATTTCTAACGTAGAACTAACGTGCAAATTTGCTAACAAAGCATATGTGCAATTTTATAGCTCTTAAGAGCTGTAAAATTGCACATATGCTTTATGTTAGCAAATTAGCACGTTAGTTCTATGTTAGTAAATTTCACATCAGGAATGTATAAAAATGCCACATGTGCAGGCAGGTTATCACATTAACTTTAAAGTAATTATACATACTTCCAGCTGGGTAACAATTTGTGAAAAAAAAACACACACAAACAATATATCATACCACACGGTATTGCTTTTAAAAACTATATAAATACATAAAATATACATCACATACACTGCAATGTTCATGTTAACTGCTCTTCATGGAATATTCCAAATAACTGTAAAAATCACTTCGATAAAAACTGCCATAAATTGTTTATTTCCTACAATTCATTCATTTTGTAAATAGATTCGCGCATTTGTTCTATCTAATTACTAACTAGAATCCATAAACAATAGCAGAATTTAGGTTATTTGATGTGATGGTCCATCATTATTTATTCTAGAAATAAGATTGATAGTATTTGAAAATAAAACTTAAATCAACTTTAATATACATGTAGTCTACCTGGTTGATAAATTAGATATTAGAACACGCAGTGAAGGCACACAAGAGACCATATGCCCTTTATAAAACTGCCATGATGTGCGAATGAGATATGAAAACTGACAAAAGATTCTATATATTATTATACATGAATGAATAACTGAATAATTATAAATTGACCCTTAATTTCAATGTAAAAAACATAATACTATCATTATGAAATGTTTAAGGTTCAATTTTGGAAAGGAAATTATTTTAAATGCATGCAGTCACTTACCCTGCCATGAAAAAAACAACGAGGTTTTAATTCACCAAACAAGAACAACTTATCCTATCAGTCCCACAGAAAACAAGCAGCTTTAACTTGGGAATTGTAAACTCCAAGTGAATTGAACAGAATACTAGGTTCCAGGGAAGTTCTTATCAGGGCCATAAAATCCTTTAGCATTGGAGTCCTGGTCTGAACTGGGGATAAAACCCAGATGTGAAAGTCATTAAATGGTCCATACATGCCTGGGGATTTGTGTCAAGAAAGCATTGGCCGAACTAAATTTCTAATCTCTAACCTGCACTAACTTAGTCTAAGTTAGATTATTGGACACACCATGGGCATACTGGGAGAAATCTATACCCAGTATGAATACTAAGCTATGCTAATGTGAGCAATGAGGTTAGAAATATTTTGCACACTAGATCTAATATGCTGCTAATGTAGCAGGGGTGATTAACATACGAAACTAACATAATGCTAAGCTGTTCTAACCTGTTTCTACCCAAATCACATGTGCAGTTTCTGTACGGGCAGTCACTGTTTCATTTAAATTGTCTGTAAACTCAGTAAAAAAAATTGTTAATTATATTATTAAAGGCACGGGAGGCCTTAGTTGTCGAAAATATTCATATTTGTTCCAATCACCGTAAACAGAAAAACACTAAAACGCATACAGTTTCGTTCATCGTGTAAACAGCATGCTATCATAAAGACCTACTATATTTTACCTAAGCAAGAGCCTGATTGTGTTACAGAAGACAGCACAGTATACGTGTTACTAGCTAATCACACACCAATTATATAAACGCTCTTTATTAGTTCCATATCAGGAATTCAGCAACAAAGAACGCTCTTTATGTTTACCATCATAATATAAACAAACACCAGGAAAGTGACTTTTTATGCTTTTGTTTATACAATGGTCAAACATATGACAATAACATACTGTTTATGCGATATTTCTTATTTGAATACGGACAAAGTCTGTCTAAGACTGTCTACATTTTCTTTTTGTGTCGGTTTTTGACCGTTGGAAATATTTTCACTGTCAAGGACTCCCACACCTTTAATGCTTTCATAATCGTTATTTGTCCATTTCTGAATTGTTGAAATTTGTTTTCTAGCATTGAAAACTTTCGTCTTTAGTCTTTCCATAAATGTAAGGTATCGTCTGTTGTCACAAATATTTGTCAATTATGTCTGTCTGTATTTCGTCATAAATGATTTTGTTTTCTATTGTTTCCAAGCCGCTCTCGCTATTGAATACTTTCCCATCTTATTGACTCAAATGTTTTGTTAGCTATGCATTAAAACGCCGACCTCTGATGTTTCCCCGTGTTTTTATTGCCATCAGTGATAAAATTGACAATCATCTTGCAGTAAAAACAAGGAGACATAGTAAGCCGTAGTTAATTAACACCTGCATGGTAGCCTCTGCACTGCCGCTAATCTTATGTTCGTTTGTGTTCGTTGTTTAGTAGTTTTGTATTAAAATAATGCTAATAACTAAAAAAATAAGTCATCAAAGTTGGAAATAACACCACATACACATAGAATGGACCCACGCGCACCCACAAACCAAATTTCACCCTTCTACTCCGCTTTTTGGACCTGTGTTCGTTTATGTTCGTTTGTGTTCGTTTGTGTTCGTTGTTTAGTAGGACCCTTTCTAACTCCGCGCAAACGGGGCATCAACGGAGTACACCCGCACCCGTAACACTTTGAATTTTGCTACATCTTGACAATCTTGCGAATTTTCTAGCGATTTGTCGCTTGAAACCAGTTTGGTTGCCAATGAATATGGTCCAAATGATGTTATGGTATATTGATATATGTTACGACCAAAGACAGTTACTTAATAAGTATATTAAATGACAAAATAAATCCATGGGGCCTGGCTGTGCATTCGTCGATTCGAATCTCGATCATATTCGATATTTCGGAATCAAGTTGAAAATGAAAGCGTTTGTTCACCAGTATACAGAAGGGGAATAAGATTAGTTTAGTAAACTAGATCATTTAGATCGCTTTGTGTAAGGAAAATGGTCCATAGTCGATGATCATATTCATGTTGTCCCAACAACGTTCAAAACAGAAATGACCGAAATCGTATTTCCTGTACAATTTAAATGAAACGCACGGGCGCCGCTGAAAACACATCGTTTTTTAGCCAATCACAACGATTATTTCTAGAAGAGGTGCCTCGAAAAGTCAACGGGGGAATTTCATAACAAGACAAGACATTACCAGAGTACTCCATGCAAAGAAATCTAGTACGCCCAATACGAATTACACCACGAAATGTTTTCTCACCTGAGACCGAAAAAGCGCAGTATTTCGTTGACTATTCAGTCGAATTGTGACCATAAACTTTCAGTCGTATTACAAAGGAAATAAATACACGGTGTATCGGTGTGTATGGTCAAGTTGTACCACAAAAAACTGATTGTAGGACTCCGCTACGCGTCGTCCTACAATCAGTTTTTTTGTGGTACAACTTGACCATACACACCTCTACACCGTGTATTTATTTCTTAATTCAAGGACATATGACGTCACATATAATACGGACAGCCTTGGTGCAAATGATAACAGATTATAATTTCGCAAACTGCCAAAAGCATTCTCTGTGAATTGAGGCCTACTTCTTTTGTTCAGGCATCACGTGTGCGTTTTAGAACAGATATTCTCGTCTTTGCAAGTTGCGTTGTTTTTCTACCGGTAACCAAGGAAACGTTAGCCGGGTTCAGCCACACCTACATGTAACTTGTAACGTGTGTCGTCATTGCCAACGACAGTCATAATGGAGTTCACATTCGATTTGACACGGCATATAACACCACGCCAAACTCACCAGATCAAGCTGGGCCATGACGTCATCCAGTTCTCCAGCGAGTCTCGACCTCGTCTTCTCTAGTGAGCTGACCTTTGACATCGCAGTCTCAGCATTCTCCTCGGCCTCCATCAATCGAGATTGGAGCTTGCGTCTGGAAATTAATTAACTCGATGAAACGAGAATATATAGATCTCTCACTGGCCTCACAAATAACTAGTATATCTCCAACATGAACCGCAAATATCGTAATGGTATATAGAGAGAACATTTATAAAAAATAATAATGAAGCATCTATCATTATAAAAGTAAGCGAAATGTGTTAACAACTAGTCACAGTCCTGTTGCTGGAACTGTACGGAGAACACTTTTGGTAAATATGTTTCCTCTCTTAATTTAATAAAAATGTACTATGTACAGAAAACACGACGCGAAGAACAGAGAAAACATGCTATCCATCTTCCTTACATTGTATTGCGAATAATGTATCAGGTATTCAATATTAGATATAGTTGTCGGGAATATGTTATAAGAGAAAGAAAATGAAAGTGGTTAAACAAAAAATCAAAGAAATTAAACACACCTTATACAAATAAATAAACAAACAAACAATTACGAAGACAAAATAAAATCGGAGACATTTTGTGTCGGTGTTATCGACCACTTACTTTGATTCTTCGAGTTCCTCAGCTCTGGTGGCGCCCTCTGATTCGTATTTCACGCGCCATTGTTGACTCTCGTTGTTAACTCTCGACAGGGCGCGCTGCAGCTCAGCCTTCGTTTCGGCTTCGTCATTGATTTGTTCTCGGAGAGCATCGACCTCGACATTCAGATTGCGGATCTCAGTTCTCGCCTTGTGGAAATACTGCAATATAAACACGGGACGTTAGATATAGAATACCCTGTCGAATTATCTCACATTCCCGATACATCTCTGTCACAAGACGTTTCCAGTTAAAACTTTGAAACATTTGTTATTTCTAACTCTCAGTAACCTGCGTCATTTAAGAAGTTCGGATAGCTGCTATATTTGGAATTCATGCAGTGATGAGATATATATTTGTTGTAGGAGTTATTGTTCTTACGAGTCAAAGGGTTTATGTGCATTTGATGAACATCTAGTAAATAGTTGAGGTCTGTTCGACGTTCAAAATCGGGACTGAATCGATCGATTTTCCTTGTAAACTTCAGTTATAAACATGATTGTTTTAACGATTACTCATTTTTGAATGCGAATGGTAAATTTCCACAGCTTATGTACTAGTTTACCCAATCAGACAAGCGTTTAGATGTGTTTTAAACAAATTTAAAATCATATCCGCTTTGGGTTAGAGATTTGATTGATGACGTAGGTTCCTGGTTTTGAATCTAGTTATAAAAGGCTCACGGATGACAACAAAGACCCACATCCTATTTGTTTTAGTTTGTTTGTTTGCTTGTTTTTGTTTGTTTTTTGTTTTTTTGAGATTCCAAAAACAAGCGATAACAATAGAGCTCCGGTAAATAGGCATGCAGATTAATATATGTCCAACAACCGGAACCGGAGAAGCCACGGAATTAACACGTGTAAAATATCGAGGGTATATAGCTCGTGTTTTGTGACTGGTTTGTGGATACTTACGGAGGGATGCTATTTGCAGTTTGTGTTAGATACATATTTAATGTTCCGGCCTCACGTGACGACACGTGTGGCAAAGCTCGTTGGACTACTTAACGCACAATTGAAATCTAGCCAGATTGCAAATTTATGTCTGCATTGATTATTCGTCTTTCCAAACTTTTATGATCATACATTAATTTCAGACATTATTTTTTTAATTGTTTTATAACAAAATGATATTTGTTTTTATATATATCGGTCCCGTTTAAATATCATATTTTGTTTTCAACATGTGCATGTTGTCAACAGAATAAAGCAGAACAACTCTTTTAATAATGTATTTCTAAAGCCATGGGCATAGTTGGTTTTGAAGATTTCTTGTGGGTAGAAATCTTGTGTTCGATTGCTTTCTCAAGGTGCAACGATTAATCGCGATACATATGCACGTATCGTTATTCTTTTTGAAAATTATTATCGCGATACGTTTTAACCGATGAATCGTAATGAGCTTATTCCCTCATTTTGATATATTTTGTCGACTACATGTATATTTCTTTAGTAGCTGTACGTATAGTAAGCATTGAACAGTAGAACACAGTGTCCAAATACAGGATGAAGTCACATGTTTCAGTGCGGCAACATAAACTTATGCACGTGATGGCATGCTAGTAGAAATGAGAAATCATACCAGACCACAACTCACAAATGAACTTTCGATAAATGTTCGAATCTCGTCAGCAAAATTCGCTATAGGTATTAAATCGTATCAACCGTTTAATTTAAAAGAAATTAATGGCACCTTAATGTTAAATCTGATATTCTATTGGGTTTCATATTATGCTCATGGGGCAATCTTACTGTCGTCTGTTCGTCCACAGATTGTTTCGCTTCCTCGACTCGGTCCATCAGTTGTTTCTTCTCTCTCGTTAACAGCTCAGTCCGCTGATCTGCCTCATCGAGCTGTCGGGTCACGTGACTCATCTCTGACGACATCTTTGTCTTCTGCATTTCGAGTTCGGATATCATTCGGGTTCCCTCGTCAATCGTCGCGTTCATATCGGCTATCTGCACTTCCATCTGCTTCGTTACCTTGTTAGATGCACCCTAAACATAATAAAGATTACAATTGAGAAATAGCTTTGGAGCAACTATCACCGAGGTATTAATGTTCAAAAGTTTCAACAGTTGGAAATTTCATACCTGCCAAAACATTGATTGGAAATTTCACGCCAACAATAGGTTGAAAATGTTCTTGTAGTTTGATTTTCAAACAATTTCTTGGGGGGAATTAATTGTTTTTGGAGCAATATTTGCATATTTTCCTATTTTTGGTAAAACTTTTGGACTGAAATGGTCATCAGTTGGAAATTTTCCAACCTCAGGGTGGGTGACAGGTTGGAAATTTCCAACACTTGGAAAGCTTGTGTCCTGGTCCCTCCCCCGTGGCCAGACAAAAACTGCTAGTTACTTTAAGAAAACAATATTGTCATACATTTGGGGTGTCAGGTTTGAAATTTCCACTCTTGGAATGCTTGAGGCTAGTCTAGATGCTAGGATTTTGCGATTTTCTTGTTCAGATTACAAAATTTTCGCACACCGGGCCGAACCATGGTCGGCCCGATGTGTCATTGTCTCTCCCCCGTGGCCAATACAAAAATGCTAATAAGTTTAACATTATTTTACTACATTTGGTCAAACTTGTGGACTGAAATGGTCATCAGTTGGAGAAATTTCCAACACTATAGGAAAGCTTCAGTTGAGGCCAGTCTAGATGCTAAGATTTGCGATTTTCTTGTTCAAATTTCAAAATTTTCTCACACCGGGCCGAACAACCATGGTCAGCCCGGTGTGTCGTGTGCATTTGTATGGAGTTAGACCACTAAATGTTAGGATTTATGCAGTGTTTCAGGTTAAAACATCTGAATATTCTCATACTGGGACTATATAGAACCATGGTTTATGAAGATATAGGATATTAGGCGTAAGAGCACTGATGTGCAAGGGGCGGTGCAAATGGAATTATGCAAAACTTGTTTTCGGACTGATTCTGATTCAAAGGGGGGGGGGGGGGGGGGGTGCAGTTGGAATTTCCCAATGTGGACACACCCCGAACGAAAACCATCTAGCCACGTCCCTGGGACCAATATATTGGTAACATGAGTTATCAACGTTGTGCAGGTGGTGGGATATTACGATTTACCTGTATTATTTTCATTGAAGCCAGTTAAGTATATCGATGTTAGATCGAATTGTTCCAGCTTTTCGCTGGACGATATATTTAAACGTGTAGGTTTGGCGCCATGACAAATGTACCGCCTAAATGGATCGCTGAACATGGCTATTATAATGTAAATAGTTCACGAATTCCACCAAAGTGCCGTGTTAAAATGAACCTACAATTCGCATAATACAAAGACGAATCACTACCGAGGTAACACCGGCTTACTTACGCCGTTTTTCTTGAAGTATTCCACTTGGTTAGCGAGTTCCCCAATGTCGTGTCTCATCTGGTTCTTTTCGTTCTCTGACCTATATACGGAAATAAATCAGCATAAGTCTCCGGGTTATATTTAAATTACGATGAAGACAGATACCCGGTCTTGTATGCGTGTTTTCTGTTCTGCCTATCCATATTCACGAACGTTGTCTTGTAATATGTGATTTATGCGACACTGTGCCGCACCGTTAAGATATCAAACACACTCAAACTATACATTCATTTCTTATATTTGTATAACTTTTTTATAGTTTTCTGACATATGTCTGCAGTTCGGATATTGCACCATACAGCACGGTAATGTAGTTCTACATTTATATTCAACATGTGAATTATCGATGATAGCATGTGGCCGCGTGCTAAAAAAAAAAACACGCCCAGTTATTCTATATATAGCTTTTAGTCATCTCGGTCGATAAGATGATGTTATGGTGTGTTTTACTGGATACAAAGCATGACCCAATTAAATTGGCAGTTGACCAATCACCAAACAGGATTTATAGTAACACACATGAAAATTATTAGTTATTAGTCTATTTATAGAAACACACATGATAGTTATTAGTCTATTTATTGGCACATATACTATTGATCCACATATTGTAACACATCGACGATATAAGCTGGTTTAATTTTAGGCTTTTATAATAATCTTCAAATCGATGTTTCAGCCGTTAGTATAGGTATCAACAAGTGTGAACTTTTGGGATTAATTAAGCATCTACACATGTACATCAACAATATGCCTTAGGTGTTATTGTATTGCATTGACAGACAGCGGAGTATATATATATTATACAGTGCGCTGTGTAATTTCTATGAAATCGACTTACTTGGACTTTGATTTTTGTGCTGCTTCGACTTGTGTGGTTAGTTCGTTAACGGCGTCCGACATCTTCTTTCTGATGGATGATATCTGTGTCTCATGCTGCATTTTATAATCCTCCATCTCTCGTCGCAGTCTGCCGATTTCATGTTCTCTCTTCTTACTCACTTCAACCTGTCGTATATATATATATTATATATCGCTGCTACCGTTTGTATGTTGTTTATTATACCCAATTGGTAGTTGCACATAATAAATACAACATATATCAACATAAAGACAAATTTAACATGAGTAATCACGTCCTATTGCATATACGTTCTCCTGAATTTACTGTCATAAAATCTCACTTGGTAGCTTTTGTTAGACATGTATATTGTCTCGAATGGTGAAGAAAGACCGGATCATGTCGCATATAACGTTTAACGTTTTCAATTTTTTATTCTGCATAATAAATCTGAACTTCTCATAATTTGTCATTTTTAAGAAACGAGGGCACGTTGCAATTATGTCCTTTACATAAGTTTCACGAATACTTTCGTAGGCCTGACATTCTAAGATGAAATGATATTCTGACTCAATTTGTTTTGAATTACACGCAGAACACACCGCTGCTATCGTTTCTGTGTTATTTATTGTTATACAACATAGTGTTGTTTGTGTTGGTTTGGGTGTTTTGCAATATAGTAAACATCACTTCTAACCGTGAGACCGCTAGCTAACATATGATTGCATAGAAATGTGATAGTACCCACCAAGTATGGATATATCAATTGTTTTACTAGAATTCAACGAAGCTTCGAAAAGCAGCTATATGCTATATCATAAATGGCGTTTCGCAACTCAAATATTTCACTACAATTTAGATATTTAGGGAGAGATAATGTGGAAATACATTATGTATACTATACAACGTGTGGGGGGCCCGCGTTAGCATAGATGTGGACATATACGGCACCAGAGTGCCTGCAGCTAAAGTACCGACCACACTAGCTTAAAAGATACTATTTTGGTTCCCTTAGAAAATGCACAGATAATATGTTTAACACAAACATAGGTCGTTTTTTTAACTTATTATCTGAACATTTCCCATCAATGAATATGAATCATTCTGCAATTTATTATCTTTCCGTGTGTTTGTCGTATATTACTATAACCTGAACATCCCCCAAATGAATAATATACTATTCCAATGTATATCTTGATAGCTGAATGGGATAATCCACTAAGTAAAGAAAGGGTTAACAGATAATATTTTGGTTGAGAGAATCATCCAATTACATCGGGATCACCGTGGAACATGTTTGATGGTCGAATGACCCCACAATGACTCGTTCCCATCTACATGTCAATATTAAAATTCATGACAAATGTTATGGTGAACCGACCAAAGGTACAACCTGTAGCCCGTGCCAAAGGATTTAGTCATGCAAAGAGTAAAATACAAGATGGCTGCTGGCGACCATGTTTTTTTGGCCGAATGACCCCAAAATGACTCGTTCCCATCTATATGTCAATATTAATATAAATGACAAATTTCACGATGATCAGACAAACAATACGGCCTGTAGCCCATGCTAATGGATTGAATTTTGAAATCAAAGTTGGCCGCTGGCAGCCATGTTTTTTTTTTGCTGAATGACCCCAAAATGACTCGTTCCCATTTACACGCTGATTTTCTCATAGACATGTTCACGAAAACATTCGACACACGGAATGGTCTACGTTTCTTATATAGAAATATCGTTGGAATGTTAATAAATGTTGTGTCAAAAGGTAACAACCGATGTTGTTGAAAGTTTCGACAATGTTCTTCAAATGGGTGTGGTAGTCAAATATATGTTATAAGTAGGAAAATTAGCTTGAACATTTCGTGTCGATATGTACGAATACATTCGACACACCAGAATAGTCCATAAAGTTGTATTTCAATATATATTGTGTCGACATTGGTAGTACACCGCAGCATTCCTCTGTATGATGTCTCTCGTTAGGGAAATCTCGCTTCGTTTAATATTAATTTTCAATTCGGGACACGAAAATGTTGTCCACACGTTTCTGTTTCAAGAAAGGGTACAACTGATGTTGTTGAAAGTGGCGAGTCGACTGCAATGCCAATGGTCTAAGTTTCTTATATATAATTATAGCAGGGATTTGGTGTCAAAGGGTAACAACCGATGTTGTTGAAAGTTTCGGCAATGTTCTTCAAATGGGTGTGGTAGTCAAATATGTTATAAGTAGGAAAATTGGCTTGAAAATTTCGTGTCGATATGTACGAATACATTCGACACACCAGAATAGTCCATAAAGTTGTTTAACGCAGGTATTTCAATATATATTGTGTCGACATTAGTAGTACACCGCAGCATTCCTTTGATTATGCCTTGAACTGATGCGAAAACCCTGTGCCAATGCATTCTCTTATATATGCGAGTCGACCATAGGTCGCCTCGCATATATAAGAGAATGCATTGGCCTATCAAATTTTATATTGTTTTTTTATAATTGCTAAAGAATGTAAGAAACAATTATCAAAAATTGTTAAAGAATGTAAGAAATAATGATAATTGTTGAAAAAATTATTAAAAAATAAAAATTTGAGTTATGTTCCTATTGACTCGGGGACTAGCTTAGAGGTTTCAAATAAGCTGTGTTTACCTTAGGGAAATCTCGCTTCGTTTAATATTAATTTTGAATTCGGGACAAGGAAATGTTGTCCACACTTCCTGTTTCAAGAAAGGGTACAAACGATGTTGTTGAAAGTCGCGTGTCTACTGCCCACCATGTTAAGCACGTGACCATAAAACACACCTGAGCGGCTGTAGCTCCTCCTTGTTCTTCGAGTTTCTCTGTGAGGTCATCTAAATCTCTAACCAATTCGTTTCTTTGTTTCTCAGCCTGAAATATCCAAAACGAAACATTGTTACCTGGAAGACGCACATAACACCTCATCGTGTACACGTATACTGCCAATAGACGTGTGATATTGTGATATCAAATAACCGGAATTTTGGTTTGTATAATTGAATAAAATATTGCCGCGAATATGCAAGAAAGAATTAATAAATTATCTATCAAATGTGACCCCGATGAATCCAGAACGGTATAATCATCCAGTGTTTGTATTTATAATTGCAGTAGTCAGGGAATTTAAACTCCACATGAATCAGATGAATGTTAGCAGTACAGAGTACAAAATTTTCCCCATGAATAATATTTCCCGATTGAAAAATGCAGTAATAAAGATGCTGGTGAGCGAATATCTCTATAGGAAACGTGGTGAGAATTATACGTATGAATCCTACGGGCCTATGTCGATCTCTATAGGGAACATGTGGAGAATAAGTATGAATCCCACTGGTCTGTACCAATCACTGTAAACACATACTCGCTCTCTTGCGGTCCGTTCGTTTTCATATTCGTCCTCGAGTTCGCTGAGAGTGACCTGGAACTCTTTCAACTTCCGGTTGAGTTGAGCGCATTGGGTCTCTGTTTCTTCCAACTGGGTGCGTGTGTTGTTCAGATCTGAATCTTTCCTGAAATCAAAAATATATATTGGTTTCTGCAATTAAACATTATACATATTAAAACAGTCATTCACCTATGGAATAATATTTCCAAAATGAGCATGAATCAATGGAAGCAAGCATCTGTGATCTGAAATTTATATTTTGGAATTATTTAGATGAAATAGGCCACGCTAGGCATTTAATGACGTGGTGAGTTGTCGCCATACTAATGCGTCCCCCATGCGTAAGTTTTTTCTTCTTAGATGAATATGAAAATGAAATCGACTAGCCAACCCGTACACGACAAGGTGCGTTTGTCGTATACATGGTGCTGGGTCGGTCGTAAGTTTATCTTCTGTTAAATATGTTGATATAGTTACTCAGTCCACAATTTAACAACTCGAGCTTGAGAGAACACGGATGTGTTAATGTTCGTGGAGAGTTAACTAAGTTATGTGATATCCGTCATTCAGCCATGTATACGTGTATTAGTTGTGGGAATGCACAGTTCTATGATGTATGTCATTCACTCATGTATACTTTATTGTTTGTGGGAATGCACAGTTCTATGATGAATGTCATTCACTCATGTATACGTGTATTAGTTGTGGGAATGCACAGTTCTATGATGTATGTCATTCACTCATGTATACGTGTATTAGTTGTGGGAATGCACAGTTATATGATGTATGTCATTCACTCATGTATACTTTATTAGTTGTGGGAATGCACAGTTCTATGATGTATGTCATTCACTCATGTATACTTTATTAGTTGTGGGAATGCACAGTTCTATGATGTATGTCATCCACTCATGTATACGTTTATTAGTTGTGGGAATGCACAGTTCTATGATGTACGTCATTCACTCATGTATACTTTATTATTTGTGGGAATGCACAGTTCTATGATGTATGTCATTCACTCATGTATACGTGTATTATTTGTGTGAATGCACAGTTCTATGATGTATGTCATTCACTCATGTATACTTTATGATTTGTGGGAATGCACAGTTATATGATGTATGTCATTCACTCATGTATACGTGTATTATTTGTGGGAATGCACAGTTCTATGATGTATGTCATTCACTCATGTATACGTGTATTAGTTGTGGGAATAAACAGTTCTATGATGTATGTAATTCACTCATGTATACTTTATTATTTGTGTGAATGCACAGTTCTATGATGTATGTCATTCACTCATGTATACTTTATTATTTGTGGGAATGCACAGTTCTATGATGTATGTCATTCACTCACGTACACTTTAATATGTGTGTGAATGCACAGTTCTATGATGTATGTCATTCACTCATGTATACTTTATTTTTGTGGGAATGCACAGTTCTATGATGTATGTCATTCACTCATGTATACTTTATTATTTGTGGGAATGCATAGTTCTATGAGGTATGTCATTCACTCATGTATACGTGTATTAGTTGTGGGAATGCACAGTTCTATGATGTATGTCATTCACTCATGTATACTTTATTAGTTGTGGGAATGCACAGTTCTATGATGTATGTCATTCACTCATGTATACTTTATTATTTGTGTGAATGCACAGTTCTATGATGTATGTCATTCACTCATGTATACTTTATTATTGTGGGAATGCACAGTTATATGATGTATGTCATTCACTCATGTATACCTTATTATTTGTGGGAATGCACAGTTCTATGATGTATGTCATTCACTCATGTATACGTGCATTAGTTGTGGGAATGCAAAGTTCTATGATGTATGTCATTCAGCCATGTATACGTGTATTATTTGTGGGAATGCACAGTTCTATGATGTATGCCATTCACTCACGTATACTTTATTATTTGTGGGAATGCACAGTTCTATGATGTATCTCATTCGCTCATGTATACTTTATTATGTATGGGAATGCACAGTTCTATGATGTATGTCATTCACTCATGTATACTTTATTATTTGTGGGAATGCACAGTTCTATGATGTATGTCATTCACTCATGTATACTTTATTATTTGTGGGAATGCAAAGTTCTATGATGTATGTCATTCACTCATGTATACGTGTATTAGTTGTGGGAATGCACATTTCTATGATGTATGTCATTCACTCATGTATACTTTATTATTTGTGGGAATGCACAGTTCTATGATGAATGTCATTCACTCATGTATACGTGTTTTAATTGTGGGAATGTACAGTTCTATGATGTATGTCATTCACTCATGTATACGTGTATTAGTTGTGGGAATGCACAGTTATATGATGTATGTCATTCACTCATGTATACTTTATTAGTTGTGGGAATGCACAGTTCTATGATGTATGTCATTCACTCATTTATACTTTATTAGTTGTGGGAATGCACAGTTCTATGGTGTATGTCATTCACTCATGTATACTTTATTATTTGTGGGAATGCACAGTTCTATGATGTATGTCATTCACTCATGTATACGTGTATTAGTTGTGGGAATGCACAGTTCTATGATGTATGTAATTCACTCATGTATACGTGTATTATTTGTGTGAATGCACAGTTCTATGATGTATGTCATTCACTCATGTATACTTTATTATTTGTGGGAATTCACAGTTCTATGATGTATGTCATTCACTCATGTATACGTGTTTTAATTGTGGGAATGTACAGTTCTATGATGTATGTCATTCACTCATGTATACTTTATTAGTTGTGGGAATGCACAGTTCTATGATGTATGTCATTCACTCATTTATACTTTATTAGTTGTGGGAATGCACAGTTCTATGGTGTATGTCATTCACTCATGTATACTTTATTATTTGTGGGAATGCACAGTTCTATGATGTATGTCATTCACTCATGTATACGTGTATTAGTTGTGGGAATGCACAGTTCTATGATGTATGTAATTCACTCATGTATACGTGTATTATTTGTGTGAATGCACAGTTCTATGATGTATGTCATTCACTCATGTATACTTTATTATTTGTGGGAATTCACAGTTCTATGATGTATGTCATTCACTCATGTATACTTTATTATTTGTGGGAATGCAAAGTTCTATGATGTATGTCATTCACTCATGTATACGTGTATTATTTGTGGGAATGCACAGTTCTATGATGTATGTCATTCACTCATGTATACGTGTATTAGTTGTGGGAATGCACAGTTCTATGATGTATGTCATTCACTCACGTATACTTTACTATTTGTGGGAAGGCACAGTTCTATGATGTATGTCATTCACTCATGTATACGTGTATTATTTGTGTGAATGCACAGTTCTATGATGTATGTCATTCACTCATGTATACGTGTATTAGTTGTGGGAATGCACATTTATATGGTGTATGTAATTCACTCACGTATTCTTTATTATTTGTGTGAATGCACAGTTCTATGATGTATGTCATTCACTCATGTATACGTGTATTAGTTGTGGGAATGCACAGTTCTATGATGTATGTCATTCACTCATGTATACGTGTATTATTTGTGGGAATGCACAGTTCTATGATGTACATGTATGTCATTCACCCATGTATACTTTATTATTTGTGGGAATGCACAGTTCTATGATGTATGTCATTCACTCACGTATACTTTATTATTTGTGGGAATGTACAGTTCTATGATATATGTCATTCACTCATGTGTACGTGTATTATTTGTGGGCATGCACAGTCCGATGATGTATGTCATTCACTCATGTATACTTTATTATTTGTGGGAATACACAGTTCTATATCATATGTCATTAAATCATCTATACGTGTATTATTTGTGTGAATGCACAGTGGCCTGTAGGAAATTACATGTGTCCATACTCACTTCCTTAAGTGCTCTTCGGTATCATGTCGGGCCCGTTCCACTTCATCGAGATTATCTTGTGTGGCTCTCAGATCCTGCTCCAGTTTACGCTTCACTTTCTCGGTGTCACCTCTGATTTTCTTCTCGCGTTCGAAACAGCTCTCCATCTGTATAACATGATAATTTAAATATACGGAAAACAATTTCGTTTTGTTAGTTCGGACCCCGATGAGAATAATTTATGCCTCACTCAAAGCAACGATATTCGCATTCTGTGCGGTGCGTCTCCAACCACTAACAAACTGACAGCGTCGTGGAATGACACAACTTCTGAAAAGGACATGAACCCCAACATTAACAAACGAACGAACCAAATACCAACCACAAATTCATCAACCCTACGAGATAAAGGCTGGCTACAAAAAACAACCGTCCAATTACTCTACCATTCGGGATAAAGACTGGCGACAATTACTCAACACTTCGTGTTAAAGACTGGTGACAAACGGCAACCACCCAAATACTCAGCCCTTCGGGATAAAGGCTTGCGACAAACAACAACCACCCAATTACTCAACATTTCTGGATAAAGGCTGGTGACAACGAAGGGAATCACGTACCTCATTCAAAGTCGATTCGAGTTTGTTCCTGATCTTGTTGAGGTTGTTAACTTTATCTTGCTCCGACTTGAGTTCATCCATGGTTTTATTGTGATTATCTTCCAGTGCCTTTCGGACCTTGGATAATTTACATAAATCTTCGTCCTGTTTGGTCAGCTCATCATGCAGACCCTTTATCTCGGTTTCTCTGGCTGCTTTCTCTTTCTCTACCTGTTGACAGACGTAAGCGTTGTGAAATGTTAAGTCGAATCGCAAGGGACCGTTGGGTTACTTCGAGTTATCCATGAGTTCGACGTAGCCAGTTCGACCATTAGGTGTTCCAAAAGATCAACCAGCAAATTAATTTCCACTGTTTGAAACTCCATTTATTAATTTGTAAGTCTGTTTGACTAATAAGTTCGACGGAAGGCTGCCGAACAGTGCAGCAAATGAATCATGGGAGCTCAAGTTGAATAATGTAACAATATCGTTACTAAATGCTCACTGATGAGTTGTTCCCTTATGAAATGTTCATAAAATAAATTCAACAAATGACCTCCTTTCCCGAACACCCATCCAGATGAATAATTGGACATTCCAATGTAAACTTTTATAACTGAATTGGAAAATTCATTTTGTCAAAAGGTTTAATTAGGACGTATCCAGCTAGGTAGTCAGACAGCTCTTTTAGGGGAAGCTTTGGTGGTCAAATTTTACAAATCGTTCTACTCTTTGTCAGACTCACAAAAGCTTAAAGGTCCACTTAATTGTCGACCCCGTATAACATTATATACAACATATACCATATTATATACCATTTGAAAGATGAAGCTCCAAAATATTGTATTACCAACTTATCCGGGTAAACATGTTGCTTTTGTCAAGGTACCGACGTGCTTGCTCTGCTCAATTTGGATCTGGACTGTACTGCCAGTCTATTATTCTCATTGGAAGGGGAATAACTCTATCACTTAGTTGTGAATTATTAGGCAGTATGGGGTAGATAACGGGGGAAGACTTGGTGTGAATCTGAGAAGACACTCCTAGGCCACAGTTATTCCACTTTCCGGTAGAATATATAAAAATGTTTGATTCCTCTTCCAAATGGTATATAGTATGAAACATGTTGTACATAGTGTGATCTGGGCATTCGGAAATTAAATGGGGCCTTTAATGTCAAATCAAATGGGGAATAAATAATAGGTTATTCGTTTGAGACGCACCTTCGCTATATGTGCGTCCATATCATCACAGTCCTGTTTTAAGTCATGTATCTCCTGATTCATCTTCTCTTGTTTGTCATTCGTCGTGGTTACCTGCCCCTCGAACTCCCCCAGACGATCCTCGGCCTCCTTCAGCTGTTGGTCATTCTCTATCTTCTGCTCCACCATAATCACGACCTTCTCCTCAAGGTCAGAGATGTGATCCTGTTCAGCTTGTAGCTGAAGGGCAAGGTCATCTTTCTGACACTGAAGCGTAACGTTCTGCTCTTCCAGTTCTTTTAGGAAGACGAGTTTCTTCTCCATTTCTTCTCTCTGTTTAGCCATTTCTTCCTCTTTCTTCTGCATCTCTTCCTCTTCGCGTGCAACGTTTAACATCGGCTTGATCTGAAATTTTCAACTTTCATGATGTACGTTTCATAACTGAGTAAAGACATCATTTCAATAGAGTAAAATGTTCCTATATATACCTAGAAATCACCACTAATTAAAAGGGAAAACTTATTTTTCGACGATCTTCAAACTGATCGGTGGAGGTAGAACAGAGCCCTCGTGGCCAAGCTCCTGTTTTATTGGTACCTGCTAACGAGCTCATGCGTGTAAACATGAGTTGTGGGGGGAAACGAACTATCATAAAAATAAAAGATTAATTATATCTTAATTATACAGTATTCGATAACATTGTGAACTCACCTGGACGTAAAGTTTCCACCAGCCCCAATTCCTGAGTCCAAGCCACTTTCGGATGTTCTTCTGAATAAGTTCCAGCCCAGTCCTATGGAAAGGTAATACGTTCAGTTTTCATTATGAATCACGCAACACAAAATTAAGAGAGGACTATTGCTGATCGTGTCAGAGTTATTGAGTAATTCTTAAAGTGAAGATATCAAAATGAGCCAGAACAAGTGATGACAGTCCCAATGAAGCACGCACTAATACAATACACACATTATACATGTATATGGCCTATATCAAACCATGTCCCATTAACCGACACTTGTGAAATTCTCACACGACCAAAGATTGTTAAAGATGTATCCATGGTAACAGTTACATGAACAAATAAATATAATTTAACGCCGTTTTCTGCTTTGTTCTGTAGAAAATAATGTTGAAAACCAAATATGACAAAAACACTGGAACTATATATACTAAAGAATATAATTTGTTTATTGAACATCAACAATATATATGATTGTGTCCCTCTAAAACTATGAATACATCTTTAATATAGTAAGATTCACGCTTTCATACACAGTGTATGTTTTGCTTTGGGGACATACCTTTGATCCTTGAGTTTCTTGAAGGTGGTTCTGAATACGTATGCTCGGATGTAGGACTGTAGGTAAGCGATGATGTTGGTTAGAGCGTCGTCTCTCATCTCCTCCAAGGAACCCAACACTCCGGCTTTGAAGAACACTTTGGTTATTCCGAGCTTATAATCAGCTTCGTCCATCTTGAGCGCGACAAGGATTTTATCCGTGACCTGTTTACCGTCGACGAATCCTTGGGGCACGGCGTTTGGAGCCAGGATCGAGTATCTCTGCTTGAATTCCGAGTAGATGATCCTGCTTGGGAAGCCTTTCCTACAGATACGGATTCCTTCCAGTACACCGTTACACTGAAGCTGGTGCAGGACCAAGCCGGCGTCGACCAGACCTGTAGGTACAATATATGAGAATGTGCTGAATTCCTATCAACAGGCCATTTGACACAGCATATACAACCAATATACAATGTACATGTATCAGTATTACCTTTATTTGTCTGCTGATCACATGGAACACAAGAACACGATCAATTAATGGGTTTAGTTCGAGACTTAAAGCTTTTGGATTGGATTGTTTATTTGCACAACGTTGTACGTGCATATCGCTTCGATGTTCTGAATTAATAACCGCCGAAGTAGCGTTATCCCGACAACATACCTGGCTGTTTGAGCTCGTTGGGAATGATACATCTGACGAAGTGAGGATGTGTTGTGTACAAATTCTTCATCAGCTTGTTCAATGATTCCTGAAATATGGACATGAACATGTGATCGAATGTATATTATATCAATTCCAACCTTCATTGTCGACCGATAGAGTGGGAATGGCGTTAAGTTCATATCATGTTTGATAAAAATGTGAAGATTTTCGTTCATAACGGTTCAAGCTAACGACAAGGAATCAAAATATATATACTACCAGGCGGGATAAATGATGCATTGACCTATGTAACATGTGTCCTACTTTATAACACATTTCATAATCTGTCGCGCACAAAATATTTCTTGGGACTGTCAACATCATTTCTAAAACGTACGATTTAATTTTGTTCTATACATACCCTGTGAACAGAAGAGATTGTTTGGAAAGCAGAACTCTTCTTTTTCTTCTTGCCACTAGCGCCAGCATCGGCCTCTGTAAAACAAATCGAACTTAACAATTGGAACATTTATATCGATTGAAGTTAAAAATATACACAACCTTCGAGCTGCTAAGTATTGCATGTGTTATATACCACAACACAGAAAAACAGTGATGTCGAAAAAATATTTGGCAACAATAAACTCGCGAATATTTGCTGTTGAGACCAACATCGTCCGGGTCAGAATCTCACTTGTTACGCTGATTTTTATTTTATGTCATATTATAACATAATAAACGCCTTCGCATAGTATAATGAACTACGGCAGATCAGAATTACGAATAGGGTACTACGTCACTAGAATTTGTATTCTTTTTATCAGTTGTAGTTTTGCCAAATCCGTAGTTACTATTACAGTCTCAAACAACGAAGCATGTCACGCGAGCTTTATGTGCAATAATCGAGCCTACCATTGACTAGAAACTGATAACAACATCATTAAATACACCGTAATAACAGCAAACATAATCATCTTACTGTGAGTAGCACGTTTAATGGCATTATTACCTCGCAAACGTAGTCTCGTAGTCATCATGTCTGCGAAAAGGGGATTGGTCAGTACTACAACTTTACGGCTATGATAAGCTATTCGTAATACTTATCTGTCGCCGTGCATTGAGGGAAAAACACATAGGTGGCTCTGTGTAGATCAATATTATGAACAGGTCTGTAACGTTAAAGGTATCCAACACTACATGCATAGCTCTATGTAGATCAATATTATGAACAGGTATCTAACGTTAAAGGTATCCAATACTACATTCATAGCTCTGTGTAGATCACTATTATGAACAGGTCTGTAACGTTAAAGGTATCCTAGACTACAATCATAGCTCTGTGTAGATCAATATCATCAACAGCGTTTTAGAGATGACAATGGTCTTCGCGGTGGGTATTGATGTTGACAAAAAGTTGCATCCGTTAATACCGCCATAAACATAAATAATATTAAAATATGGACATATTTTGTTCTTATACCAATCATAAATATAGCATAAATAACATGTTATTATCAAGATCGTACGCATTGTTAGTAAACAAAAGTCGTAGTATATATGATACAGTACAGTGCGCAAAGAATGTGCGATAAGCAAAAAAACACTCTACACCGGTGAGAACCCATGCACTGTGAAATTTGGTATGAATAGACACCATACTGACAACAGACCGATATAAAAAAATCGCCACGGTGTTCAATGTTTTTCTTATCGCACACTTTTTACGTGCTGTATTTAAACAAACGTTCGGTTCACACAAATCGCTTTTAAGGTTATTATCGCATCCATACTATCATTATACTATTACTATATTCTTGAGGAAATTCATAATTTGGTAACGTTTATTTCAAAATTATGACCTACAACCAAGGCCATCCGTGCATTCAACGTTGACTCAGTTCGTACATTTTGAAAATAAGACCCATTTTCCAAAATGGTTAAAATTTCTAGTCTTGTTATCAGTTGGCATTCGGTTATGTATGCAGACACTAAGACAGTCCTACCTGGTGGTGCCTGGAAGAGGAGGGCGACGAGCGGCTCCTTTGATGTTGATAACAGGTTAACGACTGTCTCGTTCAGTGGGTCTTTGTTCTTCTCAATCCAGTTCGCGATGCTGTAGCTCACCTGTAATGTCGATAAAAAATCTGTATCCGTTGAGTGTGAAAACCTTTTTAATATTTAAAAATTCGATGCCTTGTGTCATGAAAACTGGGTATTTCAGAAATATATCGCCTTAAACAATCGAAGCTGGACGTGTCAGAATGGGAGAGTTGCTTAGATACGATAAATGTAATTTACCAGCCAAACGTAATATATTTCTCGTAGTACAAGGGTGTAATTTTGACAAGCACAGAAGACCACAAATAGTCACATTATTATTATTTTTTCTGAATGCGTCGGTTGAAAATCGATGACGATTTGAAAATGTTGCTTTTAAGTTAAATAAGCTGTTATTCCAGTTATGTGTAAATTAATGCACTCATATGCGTGTAATTATGGGATGGTGTTTGATGCTGTGCTGAATATTGACGAGGATAGGCTATAAGCAGCATATTATTAGTATTCAAATTTCATTTAGATAGTTCTGTTATTATACGTTGTGACCAGTAGCACTCGCCATTTCCATTTATTGTACCAACGTTTTCTCCACCATGAATAACAGTTATAGTTATATGTTGATCTGGCTTACCGTTCCGGCGTAATGGTGCAGAGCGAAGTGACTTTCTGGCATTCCAGCTTTTGGTTTTCCTGGTTTGCCGAAGTTCTTGCATTTTCCCATATGATTGCTGTATAACTTGTCTTTGAACGTCTGGTCGCTAGATTTTGGGAACATGCATTCTTCCTCAAGAATGGACAGGATTCCCAATGGCTGAAATAGAAAATAAATTGAATTATATTGGAAAACCAGCAACGTAACCGGTAGTAAATAAACATCAATGGCCGAAATATATGGTTAAATGTTGGTTGGCAAACGTAGCAGAAACATAAACTATATATGAATTGCCTGTTTAACACATACCTTCTCAATCAAGTCGACGCATGCTTGCAGATCCATTCCGAAATTGATGAACTCCCATTGGATGCCTTCCTTTGCGTATTGTTCCTGTTCCAGGACAAACATGTGGTGGTTGAAGAACTGCTGCAGTCTCTCGTTGGTGTAGTTTATGCACAGCTGCTCAAAGCTGTTGAACTAGAAATAAGATACGATTTTATATATTATAATGAGTAGAAATTATCGGACCAATGTTCAGTTATCAGCTCAACAAGGCAGTACCCCGGTATGTGCGAATAGGAAAAATGTTATGGAGAAGATGAGGAAAACAACGAAAAGTCGTATTCCGTGATATTAAGACGCGTATCTGTAGATTATGAGTTAACTGAATTTAGCTGTAATGATAGAATGGGATCGCATCCCTGGTGTGAACCTGACGAAAGTAAGGTATGATCGCGTGATCCATTGTTTTGTTATATATGAAATCTGCTATCTTGATATTTACAATTTCCCCTTAAATGAAGATTCAAAACAACCGCGCCGGTTGACTTACGTCGAATATTTCGAAGCCAGCGATATCGAGAACGCCGATAAATTGGCTCCTCTTCTGCTTTGTATCCAGGGTTTGGTTGACTCTCTTAACCAGCCAACTGAATACTCGATCGAAGACACACTTGGACATCGCAGAGACGGAGTAGGTGACTTGGTTCACGTTTCTCCCCTGTATGACGTATTCAGTTCCGACCTTGACCTTTGGTTTAGTGAAGGCCTTCAGCAAATCACCAGCGTTAATTCCCAGAAGGAAAGCTACCTTCTCCGCATCTGTTGACATAGGGAAAACATAGCATTTTAATTAACTTCACCCACAGGCAGTGGGGAAGTATTTGAAAGTTTTTATTACGCTAATTAACTCCGACTTGGTCCGGAAGGTAGGTGGAATAACTTTAAAACATGCTCACCTTAGTGGGCAAAATGTGGCGGATTAAGTTGATGAAAACACATGCTATAATCAAAGTATAGTTAAATGATGAAATTATCTTTCTTTCACGCGACCAGTAGACTTTTAATGGGCTTTCCGGCAAATAAAAACTGGCCTTCGAATATAGGCGTACAAGAAGCACGTTGCTGTGCCGTGTCGAACCCATGTTCCTTTAGTATTGGACCACAGAGATATCCGTGTCGAACCCATGTTACTTTAGTATTGGACCACTGAGATATCCGTGTCGAACCCATGTTCCTTTAGTATTGGACCACTGAGATATCCGTGTCGAACCCATGTTCCTTTAGTATTGAACCACTGAGATATCCGTGTCGAACCCATGTTACTTTAGTATTGGACCACTGAGATATCCGTGTCGAACCCATGTTCCTTTAGTATTGGACCACTGAGATATCCGTATCGAACCCATGTTACTTTAGTATTGAACCACTGAGATATCCGTGTCGAACCATGTTCCTTTAGTATTGGACCACTGAGATATTCGTGTCGAACCCATGTTCCTTTAGTATTGGACTACTGAGATATCCGTGTCGAACCCATGTTCCTTTAGTAATGGACCACTGAGATATCCGTGTCGAACCCATGTTCCTTTAGTATTGAACCACTGAGATATCCGTGTCGAACCCATGTTCCTTTAGTATTGAACCACTGATATATCCGTGTCGAACCCATGTTACTTTAGTATTGGACCACTGAGATATCCGTGTCGAACCCATGTTCCTTTAGTATTGAACCACTGAGATATCCGTGTCGAACCCATGTTCCTTTAGTATTGAACCACTGAGATATCCGTGTCGAACCCATGTTCCTTTAGTATTGGACCACTGAGATATCCGTGTCGAACCCATGTTCCTTTAGTATTGGACCACTGAGATATCCGTGTCGACCCATGTTACTTTAGTAATGGACCACTGAGATAGCCGTGTGTATACTTGATGAGGCTAATCAACATATTCTCGTACAAATAGGTTCATATTGAACCTAAATATTCACATTCATATTGGACTTATTTGATTCTGAATTAAGTCCATAGTGGACTTAGAGCGTTATTCGTTGACTGGCGCGGGCCACAGTGAAAACATATTATAGATAGTATTTGCTAGACAGGCTCTTGCCTGCAAACGTTTACGCTGAAACAGCCACGCCCATACCTGTTGTTCCATCAGCCTCCGCCTGCTCCTCCTTCCCTCTCTGTTTGAACTTCATCTCACCCATACTCATGACTGCGCATGTCTGTTTGTATGCGCTCAGTTTCTCCTCTGGTGTGAATCCCAATACATCGAAGGCTTTCTGTGAATGAAACAAAAATACTTAGTTAAATTTTTATCGCAGAGGCCTTCCGGTGTGCGATCACAGCTGTGAATAATCCCACTCTTTGAGAATGCTTACATCCTTTTGAGTCATAAAGTTCCCGAGAATTTTAGAGGATCAAGATTTGGTAATGTAATAAACGTCACACAAAAATCGTACCACGAAGGACAACTCTATCTTGTTAGCAGCCTCAATCACGACAAATTCCCTTTAAACTATAGATTCCACCACGATCTTTCTATCGAAATAAACCACTTTTATTTAGTTTACCTGTATGGACAAACCAGAATTTTTTTATTTCGTTTTTTAAATCAAAATTTAAAAAAACTGACGCAGTTATAACATCCTCCGGAGTACTTCGAGTTACAACACACAATTTTGTTGAAATCTGTCCAGGTGTCTGGGATGAAAATCGCGAACAGACAGACATACGGGTAGACAGATCCTACTCTTTCACGGATATAGATAATATACCAAAATATTCAGTTTGATCTGTATTTTATTCGCAAAATAGCTAATTGTATAGTCTTGAAATCGGGATATATATAAATTATGTTGTTGTTGTAATTGTAACCAGGAAGAAATATACCATCTTTAATTAACAATAGTATTTTGTAAAGCCACCCAAACATTTCATGAGATGAGAGAATGTGACTTACATCTGTATCTTTCATCTCTTGTACGTCATCGATGTTGTCGACAGTTAACACGCCCTGGTTAACGTATGAATACAACCCAGCATCGGGACTCACCAACAACTTCTCTGTAGAACAATTAAATTATTATTATAGTTGAGAGCCATTTATATTTAAAATGGTTCGAAACACACCGTATGAGACCACTCTTGGAAATGTCGACAGACTACAGCGCATGCAACATATGAAATAAAACGAACTTATGTGGAATGAGATTCCTTACTCAACATGTGGACATTTGATTGTGTTTCTGATAGCTAACCAACAATAGTGTTACACGTACAAAACACGTTTCTCACATTTCTCACAACAGTGGCTATTTTTGGAGCAAAGTAAAGTATTATGTTCGAAATATTACCCGAATGCTTTTAGCAGTTGATGTTTATAAATAACAAATTGATGTCTTTACCATAACGTGCAGGCATATAGCATTCCAAGGTTTGACTGATTCTTATCTACCATAAAATTATGGCAAATGCAGCTATTAAGTTTGGGATAAGGCTAGCACCACTTACCATACAGATCTGGAAAAGCATTTGACAGAAGTTGGTAGAAGATATGGTAGTTCCTCTCCGCCGATTGCTGATACGTCACTCGAGATTTCTCCAACAAATCTAAAAGTGAAAATACAATTCTGAATTACTTTGTTGGAGCAGCACATAAATACAATTCTGAATTGCTTTGTTTGAGCAGCATATTAATTCTGAATTGCTTTGTTTGAGCAGCATATTAATTCTGAATTGCTTTGTTTGAGCAGCATATTAATTCTGAATTGCTTTGTTTGAGCAGCATACTAATTTTACTTTAATCTTCTATTATTGGGCGACTTAGATTACTCGGTGTTAATTAGTCATAAGAGGAATCGAAGTAGGTGAGGTGAAATAATGTCGTTGTTATTGACAATCACAATTTTGTCAGTACGTATATTAGATTATTAACGATTCTTCAATCAGACGTAAATCAAATGAGTATTTATAGTATCAATGGATAACTTACATGTTTCAATGTCAGCACCAGCTATCTTCCCCTGTGGCCCGAAATGAATCCGGACGAATTTACCCTGCAAACGATGAGAATATCTTCTGTTAAAGGTACTCTATCCGATCAGAGGGTCCCCATCTCATCAAGATACAACAATAACATTTCTTCAAAATACGCTTTAGTTATCAGAATCGATTAATTGCAACAAAATAATGCTAACCACTGAACTGTGGTATCAACTTTCCCAAAACGTGTTATTTATCAACATTTTGTTCAACGAAATATGGCCGTATTATCACTTGAGAATTCACGAAATTTGGCCGTATTACCACTTGATTTAGAGTTATCCATCTGCATCCGCAATTTTGACCGATACAATCCATTTTACGGCGTGTTTCTGGGCCACGTACAATTGAATTAACAAACTTCAAAAATCGATATCTGATCACTCTGAGCTATGATGAGTGGGATCCTCGACTCGAATGAAATATTGTTTACCCCCCCCCCCCGAAGCCAAATAACTAGTCATTTAGGAGCGTTAATCGGATTGAGTACCTATAATATAATGCAATCCAGTGAGGAATATGTTTGCGATAATGATATAACCCGCATTTGAAATGATAGTAGGAGGAACACAAAGACATATCAAAACATGACACTAGACCTATTATAACTCTCACTGCGTTGCTTGCATTATTAAATGTCAATAGCATGCTTTATTAGATCCAAATTCCCTATGAAATGACGAGGTGTTCAATTAAATTTATCAAGAGAAAATAACGTCGCATTATACGCGTAAATTTCGTAATGTAATTTATGGAACCGATTTTAAATAAATTTTCTTATCACTAAGTAAATTATCGCACCACCAGAGGCCAATTTCCGGCGGACCAATGGGATTAAATCAACTTTCCAATGATGTATAATACGGATTTTGACAAAATTAAGCAATTAACATTCTAATGTTGAATATTTAACACTAAATTTGACATGATTTTGGACTACGATTGGAGAAACCGCTTTAAACAACATTAAATGGACTTACGAATCTGGATGAGTTGTTGTTCCTTGGTTTTAGCGTTACCGTATGCTTCCAGTACGGGGTTAGCTTGCACAATTTGATCCTCCAGTGATCCCTGAAAAAAAACGTACATTTTAAAACCAACCGATTCTAATTCCCACTCAATCATGACCGACATTAGGAAACTATTCGATATTCAATAGTATTTAAAACAACATACTCACACACAGTTGTGGTTATAAAATCAAACTATCATAAAAGATCAGCCTATATTTGTCTCTAATTTCCAGCAGACAATATTGACATGCTTTTAATGTATCTATTGGGTGTTAACATGACATACTTATGTGTACATATCGTTACTTGAATAAATATACTCTAATATATATCTTATACGGAGGAAATAAAGGATTGAATATAACATTTCAACATTGGTTATCTATAAGTTCCAACTTCCAACATATACCATGCACGTCACTGCTAGCGGAGAGTCCACATACCTTCTTGTCGTCCTTGTGATCTCCAGAAGAGGCGACCAGAGCAAAGTACATTATCACTTTCTTTGTGTTTTCTGTCTTTCCGGCACCAGATTCTCCGCTGACATTGAATGGAAAGAAGAATAAACATGCATGAATAATAACCACGGACTTGTGATCGCATACGATATTGAAACGAGTCAGTATTTTATGTTTCAGTGAATGTCATCTGGTATGTATATATGCCATCAACGTCGTTTTTCGGTTGATCTATGAGATTATAGATCGATCAGTAGATGAATAACATGTTATTCGTCTACTGATCGATCTATAGGTTCATATAGGTCAACCGAAAAACGACGTTGATGGCTTATAATTACAACGATAAGACTTTAGTTTCAACTATCTACTATTAATCCATCTCAGAAAATTAATTGCCACAACAGGATTTTCCGTTGGACGATCTCCGAATTTGGTTGATGAGCCGAAAATAAATTGGCCGAAATTGTCAACGAACAAGCAAACTTTCAGAAAATAAATATTTGCTCCTCAACTTACATTTTCAGCAATAAACTATCCATGATAACAAAAATCACTTGTTTGGCTATGATTTACGTTTAAAATGACTCAATAACAACTCAATAATTATCAACACACACAGAGTCGAATCCGAAACGATTGGATAGCGATCTCCGGTAAACATATTAACTCCAGACTCCAACCCTGATCACATCTAATGTTCTCGTGACAAATGCCATGTCATTACAATTGTTATGAAGCCGAAATGTTAATAGGGTTGTAATCGGGTAACACATTTTATTTATTCCCAGTAAAATTATCCATGTTCATCAGCCTGTTGATCAGTCTGATTCATGATAATTTGTGTTCACAGTAACTATACACGTTGTCATGTACGCTCTTTCGAAAATTGGACAAATGAAAAACGCGGCACGAACTTTGAGTGTTCAGTCGAGCGTTATAAAACATGAATACGTCTGAAATGAACAGACATAAGTATAGTATAGTGTCCATAAGAAGCGGAAACGAGCAATACAGACGTCAACTACTTTTCAAATGTTTCTAGCGTTGAGTTTTCGAGTTGTTTTTTTTTCACTGAGATTCTAATGGAATTATCGTTCCGCGGTTTCGCGTCATCCGGGGACGTCGTGTGGGGCGCCGGTTATAGACTCGCCCATGTTTCTTAAGGTGTCACTACGCGATGTGACTCGTCTACTGCAACATATATGCACTGATAGATCAAGTCGCCCGCTAGTCTCTCGACCAATCAAATCCCCGCATTTCATTGAAAACGAAAGTAGTTGTAATTATATCATATACAAGTACATTATTATATTAATTAATTCTTCATTTGGTGACTGTGATATTTTTCTAAACAGTTGAACGCCTGATTTTGAAAAAAATGGTTAACCATGCCAGGGATTCGTTTGCAACGGCGGGGTCCGAAAATGGTCCCCGGTCTAATGGCAACTAGTCATGTTTATTTCCCAATTTGTGACCTTAAAATTCCCAATCTCACATGAATTTAATAGGTGTGTGAGCAAATTATAGGATAGGACAATTTATTTAAAATATACACATATACATTCTTGACATAGAAGTAACAAGACAATCAATTGCACATTGTTGTGGTAAATTGAGGATTTCGGCAAATTGTTTACAAGATTTCCACGTTCATATGCTCCACTGGGATAAACTAAGACTCCAAATGCGCCCCATTTCCCCAAGTTATTATCATGAAACTTCTATTTAATTGTTAAGTGTCGCGTTGTTCCTTAATCGAAGTAATCTACAAATAACAATATATTTGGATGTTTACTCACGTGATCAAACAAGACTGGTTCTCTCGATCTGAAATAAAACATTTAGTTTTAGAAGTTAAAACTTATATCTTTAGATATTACTGTACATATAAAGTCCATTATGCATGTCAGATCCAATAAGCTGTACATCTCCACTAAACTGTTATGTGGTCCTCTGACACCATTGGCATTGCGCAACATCAAGATGAATGCAAACCGAACTGTGACGAGTTCTTGTGCATCAGTATGAACAAGCCTGCAAATAGGATGTCTCTCATTTGCAGATGTTGAATTTAGTGACGGCGGGCGAGCGTCACCAAATTCACCCCATGGGCACATCATTCTGCTTCGGCCTCATCTGGGAAGTATCTATAGTATCAAAGTAACATTGTTTTTGGTTACTTTTTCCCTTCTTTTTCCCTTCTTGGAAGTTTCTATAACCCCCGATTTGCATAATCGAGGTGACTTATGGGTGAACATCACCAACTTCAACTGGGGAGCTTCAATCTTACCCTAGGTCTCCCTAGCAGTTGAGGCCTAAGCAGAATGAGGTTCACATATGGTGAATTTGGTGACGCCGGGCTAGGGTCACTGAATTCACCATCTGGGGACCTCATTCTGCAAATGGCATACACACTATTTGTAGGCTTGAGTACGAACACAGTGACAAGAGACGTGCGTGCATTGGAAGGCGCTGTCACACATGATAAGCAATTTATAATCAAACCCCCAATATTTCTAGTGCATTTTCATAACACACTACCTAATTTGTCAGTTTACATTGCAGCAAAAATGGAATCGTTACCACACGGCTGATAGTACCTATCAATCCTTTATTATTCACAGTGGGATGAGGTACACTTAAGTGAAAATAGCACTTGTCTTCCAATCACATTGGCTGTGATAGTTGTATGTCATATACCTTGTTCATAAAATTAGATAAATAAATATATTTAAAACTAAGACTATCATTCACACAACCATCCAATATATAGTTTATGTTCATCACACACAGACAACTTTGTCACTATTACCTTGCAACATTAACTGGAAGGCGTTGTCGGCGACGGAGAACAGATGGGGTGGCATCTCTGTCTTTCTCTTTCCTCGGTATTTATCGATGATGTTCCCGGTGTAGATAGGTAGCCTTCTGTATGGATTTATGGCTATACAGAACAACCCAGAGTAGGTCTGCAACATAAAATGTATAATGTGATGTGCAGATGTGGAGTCTTCTGTACGGATTTATGGCAATACAGAACAAACCAGAGTAGGTCTGCAACATAAAATGTATAATGGGATGTATAGATATGGAGTCTTATGTTTTGGAATTATGGCGATACAGAACAAACCATAGAACGTCTGCAACATAAAATGTATAATTTGATTTGGAGATAGGACGTCTTCTGTGTGGAGTTAGCATCAGCGCTCAGAAGCTACGTTACTAATGTAATATCTAAACCGTCGCATCAGATTGCTGCATCAGGAACTCTTGCATTGGATGAGCTGGATATGTGTTGCATGAGTTATTTATGAGTACTTTTACGAGTGACAGGGATTATGTGCAGGTTGAGGTGCGTTTGATGATTAAATCGGGGCACAATCCATACCTATTTTCCATGCACACTTCAGTTATATAATATGACTTATTAACAATTACTTATTTCTGAATGTGCGTTGTGAATTTCCACCGTTCATATACTATAGTTTATCCTATCAGACAATTTTTTTTAACTTTGTGTATGATTTAAACAAATTTAAAATCACCACCAATTTGGGTTCGAGACTTGACTGGTGACGTTGCTTCCTGGCCCTGGGCGTGCAGCCATATAAAGTAACCCGGATTAACGCTGAAAATTATATTAAATGGCTGACAACTATTTGGACATTCATCTTTGAATACGTTGAAACTATGCAATAATGTACGCCATAACGTTAATAAATTAATTGGTTCTGCTGAATTAGCTTCGATGCTGGCAGTACAAAGCGATGCTGTAAGGAAATAGTCAAGTTTTGGAGGGAGACGTTCCGGAATTAGGTAGTTTGATTTGGGTGTGCAAAAACAATTATACCGCCAGTAACGGAAGTCTGTATTTAGAAACATAAAGCTGGTGCGTCGGGTTGGTGGGATATTTTGCTTGCATAAATAAAACTGTTGAGTGTTGTATCGGGCTCACGGAGAGATGTTTCGGGATTCTGTGCTTATATAAATACAATGGCTTGAGTAGCGGGATGTCAGAGTGATGTTCTGTACTTGAACAAATGAAACCGCGTGTAATCCATGTAGACTTGTTTCGTGATTATGTATATACATTGTCACAACGCGGGAGGCAATATATACATGTATAGGCAATAGTTGGCTCCCGAAAGTAGTGTTGCGTATAATCTGAAGAGTGATCATTTTACACTTCGGGGAGGTAGTTGTGCAGCTGGTTCGTTCAGATAACTCATGTCAGTCATGTCGGGTGGTTTGTCCCTCGGGTTTTAGAGTATACTCACATATATAAAACCGCTCTCGTATCGGGCTCTGAGGTTATGAAGCACGCATGATTCGTTAAGATACGTCATGTCCGCCATGTCACTGATCTGTTCGTATTTCGGCGGATTCATCTGTTGTACCTCATCCTTCTTAATCGTCTTCGTCTGAAATACGCGAGAATAATCGAAGAATCCTTGTATACACACAGATCACTTACATGTATGGCGTGGTGGAATTTCCCTTATTTGCAGTGTTATTTGTGTATGTTGTTTCACATTGAAAGACCACCCACTCGATTTGGCATCGAATGTTCATTGCTATTGCCTGTGTTAACGGCTGGTTAAAATGAAATGTATTCATTTCAACATTACCCACATAGCACATGGTGGTGGCGAAAGTTCGCATCGTTCGTTTTGAGTGATACATTACAATTGGGTACGAAAGCGTATAGAATAAAATTGCTCTCTCATATTGCTCGTATTCGGCAACAAAAATAAACGCTCTTTATAATAGATAATTTATTTGTACATTTATATTTTCTCGTCCACGTCAAAATACCTATAGTCCTCATGTTGCGTTATAATTTGCTATGCTTTGCACGTGTAATAAAGTAATATTTGTCTAATGTATTCCATGTATATATCTCCGTGATTTTTATTCAACCCACGTCAACTATAAATGTCATAGTTCATGTCACAAATCTGCTCTGGCTATACGTCAGTATAGATCATACTCCACCAGTTCAAAACCTGGGAACTTTTTGAACTTCATTACATTGGAAAATAATAGGTAATATATTTCTTAGTTAACGTACGAGACTTAATGCAACATGTCACAGTAGGTGATGTCCAGCTCTAAATTGTGTGATGTAGACGGCTTATTTGAGCCGAGTTCGCTTTGATTCGCTTATAAGCATAAAATTTCCCCCGGGTAATCAATTAAATTACGTAGGTATTTATATAACTTAGAAATATATCACCTGCCTTATTTTTCAATGTTCTAAAATCCGGGCAGAACATCAAAATTTCCTAGATTAGTGATTCACGGCATTGTCAGCAAAAGTATCTAAAACCCGTAATCGTTTACCTCATTTTTGGCCGTCTTCACGGTTACCGTGACACCACCATCGCTCTCTATCTCCGCCCGTATGAACCCCTCCTTCTGATCCGGGACCCAGCAGGTTTTCTTGGCGTCGTATGGTTTCTGTTCCGCGAGAAGCTTCTTACGGTCCACAGCCAGATACTGGAAGTCCGGGTCGCTAGCGAAATTCTGAGACATGGTTCGATTCAGTATAAGAGTAGGCGTCGTCGAAATAAGTAGACAATCAGAAATGGCGGATGCTGAAAAACAATGGTCTTTTTTAGAGATAATTCCTGTTCATCTGATCCTGCTTAAAATGTCGATGTTAATGTACCCAGCTAATTTAGCGTTGATTTAAAAAAAAACGCCGTTAACTTTAAATCCAAAATATGGCGACTTGGAGCCACAAATTGTACTTTATAATAATCGCTGGTTTCGCACGTATGTAATCCGGGCCGCGGTTTGGTTATCATAATCAGAATAATTCAATAAAACGTGAAATACATTGATTAAGACTTTCTATGCCGCGAAAGGACTTATTATTCATGTCACTATTTATTCAGAATTCTTCTTCAGAATGAAACTATAAAGAGTATTCCAGATATGGTAACATTAAAGGGCGTGTATTTGACTTCTGCGTGAACAAATGAAGCTAGCTGGGAAATTAAAAGACCTCGTTAACATTTTTCAAGGTATAAAATCTCTATTACACCAGTATGTCATGTAGATGTCGACCTATAATATTGTACCTGCAAAACATATATATACATGATATTGTGGGCCAACATCAGGCATGTCGATTTCCAAACAACTCATAATCTTCGGGGTTCTAATAATTTATCGATTAATCCTTTCTATACAACATTGAAGTATAAATTGGAATGATGTATTATTCACCTCGAGGGATTTCGGGAAAAGTAAGCAGACAACATATAATATCAGTACAGAAGGAGTCCTATTTATTGGAGGAAAATGTTCAGATAATACGTTCCTGAACTTATTATCTGAACATTTACTAAGTGACAACTACTCGTCAAAGAGTATTTATTATAGACAGGGTTACGTCACGTTCCGGAGATCAAAATAATCCAATCAGAATTATCCTATCAGGAACGGTTTCGAAAATAAAAAATAGGACATTCTAGAATTAACAATACGGCATTTTAGGATACGAATTTCCCTATAAAAAAACAGCGAAACATGGCATTTATATAGAAGTTACGGCATTTTGGAACAAATCAAATCCCCATTGCGAAGTCGAAAATAATTCATTCTTGGCCACGTTCCTCGAATTTCAGTGGTATTAGAAGAGTTTTGTTGAAACAACTGATTTAAAAAGGTATATATACTATCAATTAATAATGTTAATAAAGTGATACTGGAGTAGCGCCTTCATACGTCACATTTTATCCAGCATCATGTCGGCATTATTCGTGGATAAAATATAGGGGTGACTTGAGAAGAAGTTATGAGTGGTTGAGATGAACGTTCACATCAATCACTGATGGAAAAAGTAGACCTACCTTCAGTTTGTCCGCGATGAGACTGATGATGAGTCGCCAAGACACCCAGTATATATACCTCGAGTACGTGGTCATTATACTTGTATATACCCCGGGAATCTGGTCAGGCACGTGGTTGGAATTGATTAATGTACGTGGTGCCAATTCAATAAAGACTATTAATAAGGGCAGCATGGCTGTGTGTCCACACGTGACGATAACCCATCGCCAGACTGGCACCCCGTCGCGATTCAGCAGCTTCTCCATCCAACCAAACGAGAGACTGGTTCGCCGTCGAGAAGTAACAGCATCTCTGATTAAATGAGAGACTGGGTACGCCGAGAAGTAACAGCATCTCTGAGCAAATGAGAGACTGGTATACAATCGCGCGCTGCAGGAGCATCCCATAGTGCTGGCTCAGACGACAGACTCTATCCAGAATACATGGTAGCCCGCAGAGCACTAAGAGCAGCACCCCATAGCATATACCTGGAACTAAACCCCCGTCGGGATATATATAGTATACAAGAAAAAAAGATGCAGGCATCAGATCGCCCGTGAACTATTTTACAAGATTTAATCACGTATATTTGGAAAGTATTATAAATTTAATATATCTATTTATCACACTCGCAGTGACTTAAGAGCTTAGAGCAATTATATCGATGGCAACATCAGAACTTTAGTATTATGTTAAAATTCCAGTGCATTTATGGGTTCACCTCAAGGCTCAAGCTAATTGCAACACAAAGTTTCTCATTGGGAATAAGTACATTAACCTATCACAAACAACATACTAAAAATAAAAAATAATCAAGAAAGGCGAAATTGATAAATGTGTGAATTTTGTGAAATAAATTTGTCAAAATTTGGTAAAATACTAAATTTATGGCTTTTCAAGAATGTTTATAAAAAATATTATTTCACGAGGCCTTCCATTTGTATATCCAGTTTGTAGAGTAGAACATTCTGAACACAGAACAGAAAATCTTTCCCATATACGTTCCGTATTTGTCGAGTTATTTGCCTCCAAAATTGGGAGCTTATCTAATTTCAGAGCCTCAATTTCTCAAAATTCCATTTTTTCTGGAAACTGACTCCAAATTTGAATATCGGAAAAATTATTTTGTTAATTCGGGATTGTTCTATATAACATGCCCATAAAGTTCTAAATATTACGGTGGCTGGTTTAGGACATGGGAATTTTTTTTTATATCGTGGCCACGAAATACTAATTCGTGACCACGAAATAACTAATTCGTGGCCACGAAATAACTAATTCGTCGCCACGAAATACTAATTCGTGGCCACGAAATAACTAATCGTGATATACGATCGTCAGACCCATTGTTGTAATGGAAGCGGATATAAATGATCTGGTTGTAGTTGTCCACCATCTTGGCATGAGCCACGGCGATGTGAGATGAAGGGTGTTGTAGGGTGACCCGTAAAACAAATTAAGTAATCACCCCTTTCACCAACCCGATCCAAAGTCGCCGCCGTCCAGGGGGGTGTGGTCACAAAGGGCACCCACGACATGCAGTATATATTGGGGGCCACACTACAACACCCATTATACCACATCAAACGGTTAAGGGGCCGATAAATTGTATAGGTCCCATATTTGAACCCATCTGGGACGGCCATTTTGGATCGCGGAGGGTGAAAGCGGGTGAATATTTAGTTTGTCTCAGGGATTACATTACAACACACTTTATTCGACCTAAAATGTGGGGGGGGGGGGGGGTTGCAAGGGTACCATATATGGACCCCTCTGATCAGTTACCATTTTCGCTCGAGGTGGGTTGAAGGTATGAAAATGTAGCTTGCTTTGCGAGCCACCGTACAATACCCTTTATTTGATCTATATTAGTCAATTAGTTATTTCGTGGCCACGAATTAGTTATTTCGTTGCCACGAATTAGTTATTTCGAAAACAAAAAATTCCCATGTCCTAAACCAGCCACCGTAAAATATACTTCCACTAAAGTACTAAAGTTGTTATTATAAAACAATAATCTGCACAAACTGGAATAAAACAACTTTTGTCTGCAATGACTAGAATAGGGTGACAAGATCATAGCATTTTGTGATTACACCTACCCCATTATCAACGTTCAAATTTGGAGTCAGTTTCTTGAAAAATAATGTGAAATATGTTGATTGGCTTAATCAATGTAATCCTATTTATTTTCAAACATAAGTGTTTTAGGAGTGTTCAAATGATTTTGCACATTAAACACCAATTGTGTTAATTGTTTTTACTATTTGTGCACAACAATAGCTTTTAAAATGGACAAAAACACACAGAAACAGTCTCAACATGTCATTTTTTGGAACATAGTCAATACTAAGGATTCATAGGGCCATAAGTTGTTTTGGCACAAATGTGTTTAGCAATTCCAACACAGTGTATTTAACCTAGGATACTTAAGAGGTTTTTAGAAATACAGGGCAAATGGATATCAATTTATTGAGTTTTATGACTTCAAATATGGTATTTCATCATGCCAGGTCTGTATCACAAGGCAAATTTGGCTATACAATGGAACACTCATTTTGTTTAACAACATATTTGTCTTCTCGATCATAGATGCACAAAGTAATAATTTTTGTGCACAATCTAGTGAGCAAATTAATACAACGGCAAGATATCATTTCATTTTTATCTAGTTTTTGAAATACTAGACCATCTAAATGTATATGGATTTTAGCTAATTCTTAGAAATTGAGGCTCCGCAATTGGACAAACTCCCAATTTTGGAGGCACATATTTCGAAAAATACTCTCAACGTAATAGAAAATGTTTGCTGCTCGGAATTGTGTACTCTACAAAATGAATATATAACTTGAAGGACTTGTGAAATGGAGTTTTTATAAACATCCTTGAAAAGGCATAAACTGAGTATTTTACCAACTTTTGTCAAATTTATTTCAAAAACTTTATCAATTTCGCATTTCTTGATCCTTTTTTATTTTTTGTATGTTGTTTATAATGGGTTAATAGACTTATTCCCGCAAAGAAACATTTTGCAATTAGTTTGAGGTTTGCCACTATTTTCTCATAACTGCACTGGATTATAATTATAGTATAATTATGATATTCAATTTGTGTTGGGTGATTTTGTGTTGACAGTGAGATAAATATTGATGATAAGGGTGGTTGAAACAATTTTGATCTAATGAAAGATTTTTATTGTAGTGAGCGCCAAAGGAATTAATGATACAAATCAACGAATGCTGCCCATGGCAATGTTTTTCATCTAAACATTAAAATTCGATAGCTCCCATATAGAGACGATAATGTTGCAAATATTTCGAATACTCCGCTCATAAATGACGGCTGCAGTTTCAATGAAATCATATGTAGAAATTTAAGATAGCCAAATTGATGGCGGTCATGTTTTTTAAACAATAAATCAGTTTAACCGGATGAAAGATGTAATATGTAGAGCGTCCATATGTGGTGTTAACAGGTCGGAAATGTCCAACAATTAAAACTTGCTGCATATGTTGGAAGATTTCAACCAAAGCGGAGGGGTGATACTTAAACTTGGAAATTTCAGTCTGGGTCAAAGGGCATGCAGTTAAGAGACCAGTCATGAGATCATACACACGAACTGTTCAAATAGACCCGACAGTGTCCCATGCAATATAAGTACCCGGTCCACACCACCAACCCCATCTGAGAGGTCCATGTGACCTGCCTTGGAATATACACATGACCCGAGTGTATCCCATGCAATATAAGTACGTACACCCAACCCCATGTCGCCACGTCCATACGTTTGACCAGTTTGAGAGCATGTGCATGTCATTTTCAAACAGACCCGATAGTGTCCCATATAATATGAGAGTTCGTGCACATCAACCACCTGTCGCCGCGTCCTTGTTACCAGCTTTGATAACGTACACATGAAATATCCAAATAGACCGACATTGTGCCATGCAATATAATCACGTACATCCCAACCCGCTATCGCCGCGTCCCTACACACGACATTGAGAAAATGCATATATAGTGTTCACCGCGTACCTACATGAAAACGTGCACGTTACGTGTTCAAACAGACACGACGGTGTCTCCGTGCACTATAACTGCACACACCCAACCACATATATCGTCACGTCCCAACAAGGCTGAGTGTACATTAAAATTAACTTCCACACAAGAAATGGCGTGCATGGGTTTTCATGAGACACAATATATATATATATTGCGACAATATTGAAATTCTGGAAAGTTATGGGTTAATAGCGACACTTCAACGCGGCCGCGGCCGCAGCCCCGCCCATGCGTGGGCGGGTTTTCATGTGAACCCATATCAATGTTTTGGCCACTAAAATCACCCAAGACGGTACTGGCTGGTTTGCTTGATCGCAAAACATATCGTGATGTCAGCATTTCGAGTGTTAATTGCCTGCCATGGCTTTGTTGGGCAATTCCCACTTGATTCTATTGGGAATGTAATCGATGGTGGTTCCGCTACATACATGTGTGGAGTTATTAGTGCAACATTGATGCTTCATATTAAATGATTACTAGGAAATTTCCATGAATCAAGATATGTTCACCATTTTTTTCTATATTTAGTTTCTGTGTAGACCCAGTAAAATATGCTGTGTCTGAGTTATGAGTCCAACTCATTTGAATATAATTATGGCATGCAGCCTTAACCAGTTAATGACTGGATAAGCATTGATGTGTAGTTTCATTTCTTTGAGAACAAGGAAATACTCATCGATCAGAATCCAGATATTTAAACAAATTAACTGCATGAGAACAACATTAAGCACATAATGTCATTATTCTGCCACATGCATCTCGTTGGTAATAACTGCACGAGGTTAACAAAAAGCACATAGCCTTGTCATGCGCCTTGGAACCCAAAATAATATTAAACAATTATATAAATCGGAATGGGGTTTGGGAACGATTACGGATTATGCAAGTCTCACAACTACAGCAACATAAGTTTTATAAACCTACATTTCAAGGCATTAAATATCAGGTTTTCGAAAACAAAACAGACAGAACAGAAGATGAAGTAAATTATTTGTCTATAAATGCATAATAAAGTCGTTTATATTTCTGATGTAAACGACTATGTAGGAACTGTTACACCGTAAGTCATTATACTGCAGGTTTGTGATGGTTCAAGAATGAATGTTTACGATTTCTTCTGATTAAAAATAAACATTTTCAGGAGATTCTGACATGTGAAACTCAATTGTTGAGCCATCTAGGTGATAATTCAATTCATTTTTCCATGTCTCTCTCAATCTGTGATCCCGAAGAACGTGATACTAACAAAAATTACGTTGTGCGGATCATAGCAAAGTCTAAAAATGTAGTCTGTGTGGGTTCTCTCGATCGAGTCGGTTCTCTCTACTAATATTTTGAAGGATAACTGGTTCAAACTGGTCATGACAGGAACATAACAAAGACAACACAACGACATATCATTAAGTTGATATTTGCACAACTTTTCATCAATTTCATTGAATTTCACTGCCTTCCTGCATATGCCTTAATGTTAGAGCGGCTAAGTGTCAACATTAATATTAACAGAATCGTTCACTTTGTGATGCGAACAGGACATTTGGCATGCATGGTCAATGTGAAGACTGAACATTTTATTCTGACAAACCAATCATAATGGTTGACAGATTCAAATTGACTGCCACATTTTAAAAATGGCCGCCATTTTCAGCTTGACTCAACGTATACGACGAAGGTGCATGACTATATTCCTTATTCGAAAATCTTATATTTCGTTCAATTAAATGGTGCATGATGTAAAGTAGGCCACATGACACTCTTTGCATATACCCGCCCAGATTCAAAATGTCCGCCGTCCAGAGGAGTCCAATTAGGGGACACATGCAATTCCTTATTCCTTTGACCGATTTAGATCAAATAAAGGGTGTTGTAGGGTTGCACTATTTCCACACAACACACCTGATCCAAACTAGGAAACCCATGACATTTCTTGGCCCCTTGACTAATTTGGATCCCTCTGGACGGTGACCATTTTGGATAGAGTGGGATGTGTGGGGCGGATGTTTAGAGTGTCTTGGTGGTATTATGCAACACCATTTGTTTAATTTAATCCTGGTTCGATTCACTAAGTAAACACTCACTTTACTTGAAAATACACTTCCTGCAGCTTATACATATGCATATGCATACCACGGTAGTCTATTACATCATTAACTAAGTGATTATATGAGACTAATGCTCCAAATTGTCAATCCCTATCGGTATATTTTTCAGCTATTTTACGGAAGAATACCACATGTATATATTATACTCATATCAGTGTTTCGTCTTCCGAATGGGTTTCATTGTATAGGTTCCTCCAATATCAAAGTAACTATATTTATATGACGTGATCTTCATTGATTACATATTGACCAGTACACATTAATTGTGATCTAAAGTTCATCTTTCTGTTGATTCAGGGAAGTTTAATTAATTCATGAGATCCATAATTTTGCGTGATTTTGTCCTGACGTTATGGTTCCAGTACACCAAATAATCAAAAGAAATCACTCCTGATCCAGGGGTAATGTAAACAAAATAATAGGAAGGTATTTGTCGCTATATTGCATCTGGCATTTTCGGGGACCTACACAAAAAACAATATTTGTTTTACTTCCAATTTGTTTTATACCAACCTCCAAATTCCATAATGTTGGTATAAAACCCTGCTGATATCACTCATGTGACTGGTAAAGTATCTCCTTTAGTTTAATTGACAGTTTAACCTGTTTCAGAAGTTGATATAATTGAAAAATAGTGAATACAGGCCAATACGAATATCTTTTCCAAATACTGGTAGTCCGGGCGCTAATAGGGGTACCCTTGCACCCCCTGGGACGTAACTTGACCCCATTCATTTTGTTCCTTATTATGTCCTTCAACTTTTAAGCAATGTTTACAAGAAAAAAAAGTCGCCGTGTAGACTCCAGACAATATGGCGTCCATCATGGCCAACGTTTTTCAGACTAGGCCCTAAGTCAGTTTGATGCAAATTATATCGGGAAAATCAAGAAAAATGTAAGTTAAGATATAATGCCACTTTTATAGCGCAAAATTGAAACTCCACATCCAAGATGACTACCAATATGGTCGCCGGAAGTTGAAAATATGACGTTTTTTCACTAATATCTTCTAGATCAGTTTATGCTGTTTGGTACTGGTTGAGAAATGTGACTTTATTTTGTATTTTTTATATTAACCGATCATTGGAGCAATGAAATGTGCAATTATTGGGGTCCTATCCCCATCCGATCCCTATACAAAATCGATGTTACAGAACGCGGTATAACATTTCACAAAAAATCACAATGGGATTCTAGTCATATTTCAACAAGAAATGAACAGAACTGTGATATGTAAGTGAGGCATATCATTACCTATGAATATTCCAACACATTGGAACCAATATTGTTACTTTGGCTCAAAATGGCTGCCAAAATTTGCAAACTGGTAGATATTGGTCCAGCATGTCCTGCAATCGCTTACAAGTTGTTGTTGATTAATACAATGGGTTATTCTGCCGTATATACATTGAATACTAAGATGTCTGATGCACCACGGTTAATTGTCACTATTGTCACCACTGACATTACCAGAAATATTGGATTTTTCTCTCACAAACTTCACATAAATATCGGCAAAAATTAACTTTTCAGGTTTTGACTATTTTTTCAAGTAAAATGTAACTATCTTTATTATGAAAGGTGTTTATTGTTTTGGTATATCTTAAATGTGTCACACTAAGGTGTTTATAGACCAAATTGCTCAATATGGCTTCCAAAATGGCAACCAAATTTGGTAAAAAGTTTATTTTTACATATATCCCGAGCATTATTCTCTGCGGTTTCCGAAAAGGTAGCAAATTGTGACTCGCTTGGTTATTATACGTATAACTGACAACTACATGTTCTATTCTGCTTGTCCCAGTTCCGTGTGAGGCATGACAAATTCAATTTAAAGATGCAGTATGGAATTTTGCCGAGAACCTGTTTTGTGGTTCTGGCCATATTATTGAAAGGAAATGGGCAAAGCTTTCAGACCAAACTGAGATAAACCATAATCTGTGGCTATTCTGGCCCATTAGGATCAAAATGGATCAACTGGATACAAGGTGGATGCCAAAATGGCGCCCAGTGAGTTACTGTATGATCATAGGTGAAGCGAATAGGTATACAGGGAGTTGTTGTTTGGTGATGAATGATGTGAATATGTATACAAGGAGTGACTATATGGTTATCAGTGGGTTTCCATGGTGACATGCATAGGTATGCGATGAGTGGTCATGGTCACGTGTGATGTGAATCGATAAGCATGACCGTAGAGTGACCGTATGGTGGTTGGTTGTGTGTATCCAGTACCCGATGACTGTATGGCCATTGGTGTGGTGTATGTATATAACGAGAGTAGCTACAGGGTCATTTGTGTGTTGTTTATGTATATATGGAGTGACTGTAAGGTCATGTGTGGGATGTAATTGACATGTTTACCATGTGGCTGTATTATGACACGTTGGTGTATATGTATACATGTTATTTATGTATGATCATGGCTGGGGTGAATATTTATACAGGGCGTGGCTGTATGGTCATGTGTAAGAGTGTATACCCTGGTGTTCCTGCTTGGAGATTCGTGGCTGGATGGTCGTATGTATGTTGTATGGGTATACACAAGTGTGGCTGTGTGGCCATTGGTGAGGGGTATGCGTATAAAGCGAGTGGCTATATGGCCATGGATGAGGTGCATATGTATACATGGAGTGACTCTGCGGTCATGGCTGGGGTGTATTATAATATAATTAGTGGCTATTTGGCTATGGTGTGACTAATAGGTATACAGGGAGTGACTTATGGCCAATGGTGTGGTGAAGATGTATAGAAGAATTGACTATATGTTCATGGATGAATGTTTTAATAGGTACACATGGGGTGACTATATGGTCACAGGTCAGGTGTAGGAGTATACCTGGTGTCATGGTGAAGGTATGTTTATGAATCGAGTTGCTATATGCACCATTGGCGAGGTGCATATGCATAACTGGAGTAACTATGTGGTCATTGTGTTGGTGTTTATGTATATCTTGAATGTCTATTGACCATGGTGTTGATAATAGGCATACAGGGGTGACCGTATGGCTAATGGTGATGTGAATGGGTATACAATGATTGACTTATGATCATGAATGTGGTGATTATGTATACAGGGAGTGACCATGTGGTCACTGGTCTTGTGTAGGGGTAAACCCGGTGTGCATGCATTGTGACTCATGGATGTACGGTCATTTGTGGTGTGTACGGGTATAACCAAGTACGGTTGTCTGGTCATGGATCAGGTGTATGTGTATAAAGTGGGTGACTATATTGTCCTTTGAGTGGTGTTTGTATATATATATATATATCTATTATATATTTTGGAAGATCTGTGTGTTTGTGTGTGTGTGTGTGTGTGTGTGTTCGCGATGGACTCGAACATGGCTGGACCGATTTCGACCAAACTTGGTACGGACACGTAATTCGACCCGGGAACGAACATGGGCCTATTGATTTTCAGATCCGATGTCAACTTTTCACGTGCCGAGGTCAAATCTGTTTTTACGCTGTGTTACGGGACTTTCATTTGAGTTCGGTGGTTACAAATCGATTCGAAACAGCGCGAATAATAAAATTCCAGTCATAATAATGCCACTGTGAGAATCTTTCGTGTTTCCTCTTTCCAACGATATATAATGCGTATGTATCCGTTTTAGTTATCTGCCTCAATTATCAAGAAGAAGTGGTACTATCTTCCATCAGGATAAAAACAATGGGTAACTTCTATGACGTCGTTAGAGGTCATAACGTTAGATCACGTTAACGCTTAACCGGCCGATGCATTTGACTGTTTCAGACGTCTTGGCGATATCTCGGGCACCGATGGTAATTTATCTTTACGTTGAAACTTGATAATTAATGAGCGTGTGTATATGAGGCGCGTTTATATACTTGAGTGGAAATCAAATCGGGTTAAACTGGCGGATTTTTACGGACGAAATTTGATGCATAGGGTATCTCGGTATCCACTGGGCCGATTTCCCGGTATCCGCTGGGCCGATTTCCACCATTTTTGGGGTGTTGGTGTTTGACCCCACCTGACCTTGACCTTCAAAATGGACAATTCAAGGTCAAAGCCCGGACGAAGTCGGGTCACATTCTACAAGGTCAAATCGGGTAAAACCGAATGGATTTCGATGGGTACTTTTGTCGGGTACTTTTGTTTGGGCAGTGTTTTGGACGGATCAAATCGTGACCCCACTTGACCTTGGCCTTCAAAATAGACAATTCAAGGTCAAAGCCGGGACGAAGTCGGGTCACCTTCTAGTATATATATATATATATATATATATATATATACAGTGTGTCTGTGTGATAATGGGTGGATATCGCTTTCCACTTGTAACGTTTTATCGATTATGCATAAACACCATCAAGATGGAAATCTCTCTGGAATGAACTCTCTATTGATTAACATATCCTTGAGTTATTGTTGAAAGCGATAGCAATGGGACCCTTATTAGCTCCCGGACTATGGCGGATAGGCAAGTCTACCATCTACATGCATTGGAGTTTCTAGGTCAGTATGTGATGAGAGTGTCCCATCTCTTCCTGGGGGATCAAATTCCATACTGCTAAATGGATGACGCATCGATGTAGTGAACAAATCAAGTAACCCATAAGAAGCTGATAATTGCACATAAAACACTATTACAAGGCATAATGCATCTAATTTTACAAAAACAACTTACACACATCCCAGCACATCCCCTGCCAACCAGTGCGATATATTTCCCTGCAAGCTATTACATGTGTTTTGGCTATTTATTTTTTGTTGCTATTGTAATATATTTTAAGCTGGTAACATCTCAGGACAGTGAACTCAATCTTGACTTTCGAGTCACTGTTGTAATTTTGTAGGTATTTTCATGACATTTAAGTTTTGCCAAAATTTTCATGGCATTTCAAAATGGATTTTCTCAAAATCTGTCAGGAATTTCTTTGTGAAATTGGGTGCAAGCCATTATTGTGACACAATATTGTAGATCCATTTAACTATTAGCAAGTTTGCGATAGCCATCCGACGGGAAAGGGTACGGGTAAATCGGTGAACATTGTCACGGTCACTTGGGTACTTTCAATGCAGCACATAAAGCAATAGCGATTTGGAACGGGTAGATGTGTCCCAACAAAAATCCCAATTCTTGGGATAAATATTCGCTTGCCCTGACCCTTCGATCTGTTGAAAGATTCCAAACCAATGTTTACTTAATATGACTAAATATTCCCCAACTAAAATAAGGGATAAATTCGATCTTATATCTGACTGAAAGTACATGTAGGACATTATTAGATCCTGAGTCTAAAACAATACATTTTACACGACGATTTGTTGAAAAATTTAACTATAACGTAATTGTATATTTGAGCTATCATAATCTATTTTCTAAGTCTTATTAACCGATCATTGGAGCAATAAAATGTGCAATTATTGGGGTCCTATCCCCATCCGATCCCTATACAAAATCGATGTTACAGAACGCGGTATAAAATTTCACAAAAAATCACAATTGGGATTCTAGTCATATTTCAACAAGAAATGAACAGAACTGTGATATGTAAGTGAGGCATATCATTACCTATGAATATTCCAACACATTGGAACCAATATTGTTACTTTGGCTCAAAATGGCTGCCAAAATATGGAAACTGGTAGATATTGGTCCAGCATGTTCTGCAATCGCTTACAAGTTGTTGTTGATTAATACAATGGGTTATTCTGCCGTATATACATTGAATACTAAGATGTCTGATGCACCACGGTTAATTGTCACTATTGTCACCACTGACATTACCAGAAATATTGGATTTTTCTCTCACAAACTTCACATAAATATCGGCAAAAATTAACTTTTCAGGTTTTGACTATTTTGTCAAGTAAAATGTAACTATCTTTATTATGAAAGGTGTTTATTGTTTTGGTATATCTTAAATGTGTCACACTAAGGTGTTTATAGACCAAATTGCTCAAGATGGCTTCCAAAATGGCAACCAAATTTGGTAAAAAGTTTATTTTTACATATATCCCGAGCATTATTCTCTGCGGTTTCCGAAAAGGTAGCAAATTGTGACTCGCTTGGTTATTATACGTATAACTGACAACTACATGTTCTATTCTGGTTGTCCCAGTTCCGTATGAGGCATAACAAATTCAATTTAAAGTTGAAGTATGGAATTTTTCCGAGAACCTATTTTGTGGTTCTGGCCATATTATTGAAAGGAAATGGGCAAAGCTTTCAGACCAAACTGAGATAAACCATAATCTGTGGCTATTCTGGCCCATTAGGATCAAAATGGATCAACTGGATACAAGGTGGATGCCAAAATGGCGGCCAGTGAGTTACTGTATGATCATAGGTGAAGCGAATAGGTATACAGGGAGTTGTTGTTTGGTGATGAATGATGTGAATATGTATACAAGGAGTGACTATATGGTTATCAGTGGGTTTCCATGGTGATATGCATATGTATGCGATGAGTGGTCATGGTCACGTGTGATGTGTATCGGTATGCATGACCGTAGAGTGACCGTATGGTGGTTGGTTGTGTGTATCCAGTACCCGATGGCTGTATGGCCATTGGTGTGGTGTATGTATATAACGAGAGTAGCTACAGGGTCATTTGTGTGTTGTTTATGTATATATGGAGTGACTGTAAGGTCATGTGTGGGATGTAATTGACATGTTTACCATGTGGCTGTATTATGACACGTTGGTGTATATGTATACATGTTATTTATGTATGATCATGGCTGGGGTGAATATTTATACAGGGCGTGGCTGTATGGTCATGTGTAAGAGTGTATACACTGGTGTTCCTGCTTGGAGATTCGTGGCTGGATGGTCGTATGTATGTTGTATGGGTATACACAAGTGTGGCTGTGTGGCCATTGGTGAGGGGTATGCGTATAAAGCGAGTGGCTATATGGCCATGGATGAGGTGCATATGTATACATGGAGTGACTCTGCGGTCATGGCTGGGGTGTATTATAATATAATTAGTGGCTATTTGGCTATGGTGTGACTAATAGGTATACAGGGAGTGACTTATGGCCAATGGTGTGGTGAAGATGTATAGAAGAATTGACTATATGTTCATGGATGAATGTTTTAATAGGTACACATGGGGTGACTATATGGTCACAGGTCAGGTGTAGGAGTATACCTGGTGTCATGGTGAAGGTATGTTTATGAATCGAGTTGCTATATGCACCATTGGCGAGGTGCATATGCATAACTGGAGTAACTATGTGGTCATTGTGTTGGTGTTTATGTATATCTTGAATGTCTATTGACCATGGTGTTGATAATAGGCATACAGGGGTGACCGTATGGCTAATGGTGATGTGAATGGGTATACAATGATTGACTTATGATCATGAATGTGGTGATTATGTATACAGGGAGTGACCATGTGGTCACTGGTCTTGTGTAGGGGTAAACCCGGTGTGCATGCATTGTGACTCATGGATGTACGGTCATTTGTGGTGTGTACGGGTATAACCAAGTACGGTTGTCTGGTCATGGATCAGGTGTATGTGTATAAAGTGGGTGACTATATTGTCCTTTGAGTGGTGTTTGTATATATATATATATATCTATTATATATTTTGGAAGATCTGTGTGTTTGTGTGTGTGTGTGTGTGTGTGTGTTCGCGATGGACTCGAACATGGCTGGACCGATTTCGACCAAACTTGGTACGGACACGTAATTCGACCCGGGAACGAACATGGGCCTATTGATTTTCAGATCCGATGTCAACTTTTCACGTGCCGAGGTCAAATCTGTTTTTACGCTGTGTTACGGGACTTTCATTTGAGTTCGGTGGTTACAAATCGATTCGAAACAGCGCGAATAATAAAATTCCAGTCATAATAATGCCACTGTGAGAATCTTTCGTGTTTCCTCTTTCCAACGATATATAATGCGTATGTATCCGTTTTAGTTATCTGCCTCAATTATCAAGAAGAAGTGGTACTATCTTCCATCAGGATAAAAACAATGGGTAACTTCTATGACGTCGTTAGAGGTCATAACGTTAGATCACGTTAACGCTTAACCGGCCGATGCATTTGACTGTTTCAGACGTCTTGGCGATATCTCGGGCACCGATGGTAATTTATCTTTACGTTGAAACTTGATAATTAATGAGCGTGTGTATATGAGGCGCGTTTATATACTTGAGTGGAAATCAAATCGGGTTAAACTGGCGGATTTTTACGGACGAAATTTGATGCATAGGGTATCTCGGTATCCACTGGGCCGATTTCCCGGTATCCGCTGGGCCGATTTCCACCATTTTTGGGGTGTTGGTGTTTGACCCCACCTGACCTTGACCTTCAAAATGGACAATTCAAGGTCAAAGCCCGGACGAAGTCGGGTCACATTCTACAAGGTCAAATCGGGTAAAACCGAATGGATTTCGATGGGTACTTTTGTCGGGTACTTTTGTTTGGGCAGTGTTTTGGACGGATCAAATCGTGACCCCACTTGACCTTGGCCTTCAAAATAGACAATTCAAGGTCAAAGCCGGGACGAAGTCGGGTCACCTTCTAGTATATATATATATATATATATATATACAGTGTGTCTGTGTGATAATGGGTGGATATCGCTTTCCACTTGTAACGTTTTATCGATTACGCATAAACACCATCAAGATGGAAATCTCTCTGAAATGAACTCTCTATTGATTAACATATCCTTGAGTTATTGTTGAAAGCGATAGCAATGGGACCCTTATTAGCTCCCGGACTATGGCGGATAGGCAAGTCTACCATCTACATGCATTGGAGTTTCTAGGTCAGTATGTGATGAGAGTGTCCCATCTCTTCCTGGGGGATCAAATTCCATACTGCTAAATGGATGACGCATCGATGTAGTGAACAAATCAAGTAACCCATAAGAAGCTGATAATTGCACATAAAACACTATTACAAGGCATAATGCATCTAATTTTACAAAAACAACTTACACACATCCCAGCACATCCCCTGCCAACCAGTGCGATATATTTCCCTGCAAGCTATTACATGTGTTTTGGCTATTTATTTTTTGTTGCTATTGTAATATATTTTAAGCTGGTAACATCTCAGGACAGTGAACTCAATCTTGACTTTCGAGTCACTGTTGTAATTTTGTAGGTATTTTCATGACATTTAAGTTTTGCCAAAATTTTCATGGCATTTCAAAATGGATTTTCTCAAAATCTGTCAGGAATTTCTTTGTGAAATTGGGTGCAAGCCATTATTGTGACACAATATTGTAGATCCATTTAACTATTAGCAAGTTTGCGATAGCCATCCGACGGGAAAGGGTACGGGTAAATCGGTGAACATTGTCACGGTCACTTGGGTACTTTCAATGCAGCACATAAAGCAATAGCGATTTGGAACGGGTAGATGTGTCCCAACAAAAATCCCAATTCTTGGGATAAATATTCGCTTGCCCTGACCCTTCGATCTGTTGAAAGATTCCAAACCAATGTTTACTTAATATGACTAAATATTCCCCAACTAAAATAAGGGATAAATTCGATCTTATATCTGACTGAAAGTACATGTAGGACATTATTAGATCCTGAGTCTAAAACAATACATTTTACACCGACGATTTGTTGAAAAATTTAACTATAACGTAATTGTATATTTGAGCTATCATAATCTATTTTCTAAGTCTTATTAACCGATCATTGGAGCAATGAAATGTGCAATTATTGGGGTCCTATCCCCATCCGATCCCTATACAAAATCGATGTTACAGAACGCGGTATAAAATTTCACAAAAAATCACAATTGGGATTCTAGTCATATTTCAACAAGAAATGAACAGAACTGTGATATGTAAGTGAGGCATATCATTACCTATGAATATTCCAACACATTGGAACCAATATTGTTACTTTGGCTCAAAATGGCTGCCAAAATATGGAAACTGGTAGATATTGGTCCAGCATGTTCTGCAATCGCTTACAAGTTGTTGTTGATTAATACAATGGGTTATTCTGCCGTATATACATTGAATACTAAGATGTCTGATGCACCACGGTTAATTGTCACTATTGTCACCACTGACATTACCAGAAATATTGGATTTTTCTCTCACAAACTTCACATAAATATCGGCAAAAATTAACTTTTCAGGTTTTGACTATTTTGTCAAGTAAAATGTAACTATCTTTATTATGAAAGGTGTTTATTGTTTTGGTATATCTTAAATGTGTCACACTAAGGTGTTTATAGACCAAATTGCTCAAGATGGCTTCCAAAATGGCAACCAAATTTGGTAAAAAGTTTATTTTTACATATATCCCGAGCATTATTCTCTGCGGTTTCCGAAAAGGTAGCAAATTGTGACTCGCTTGGTTATTATACGTATAACTGACAACTACATGTTCTATTCTGGTTGTCCCAGTTCCGTATGAGGCATAACAAATTCAATTTAAAGTTGAAGTATGGAATTTTTCCGAGAACCTATTTTGTGGTTCTGGCCATATTATTGAAAGGAAATGGGCAAAGCTTTCAGACCAAACTGAGATAAACCATAATCTGTGGCTATTCTGGCCCATTAGGATCAAAATGGATCAACTGGATACAAGGTGGATGCCAAAATGGCGGCCAGTGAGTTACTGTATGATCATAGGTGAAGCGAATAGGTATACAGGGAGTTGTTGTTTGGTGATGAATGATGTGAATATGTATACAAGGAGTGACTATATGGTTATCAGTGGGTTTCCATGGTGATATGCATATGTATGCGATGAGTGGTCATGGTCACGTGTGATGTGTATCGGTATGCATGACCGTAGAGTGACCGTATGGTGGTTGGTTGTGTGTATCCAGTACCCGATGGCTGTATGGCCATTGGTGTGGTGTATGTATATAACGAGAGTAGCTACAGGGTCATTTGTGTGTTGTTTATGTATATATGGAGTGACTGTAAGGTCATGTGTGGGATGTAATTGACATGTTTACCATGTGGCTGTATTGTGACACGTTGGTGTATATGTATACATGTTATTTATGTATGATCATGGCTGGGGTGAATATTTATACAGGGCGTGGCTGTATGGTCATGTGTAAGAGTGTATACCCTGGTGTTCCTGCTTGGAGATTCGTGGCTGGATGGTCGTGTGTATGTTGTATGGGTATACACAAGTGTGGCTGTGTGGCCATGGGTGAGAGGTATGCGTATAAAGCGAGTGGCTATATGGCCATGGATGAGGTGCATATGTATACATGGAGTGACTCTGCGGTCATGGCTGGGGTGTATTATAATATAATTAGTGGCTATTTGGCTATGGTGTGACTAATAGGTATACAGGGAGTGACTTATGGCCAATGGTGTGATGAAGATGTATAGAAGAATTGACTATATGTTCATGGATGAATGTTTTAATAGGTACACATGGGGTGACTATATGGTCACAGGTCAGGTGTAGGAGTATACCTGGTGTCATGGTGAAGGTATGTTTATGAAGCGAGTTGCTATATGCACCATTGGCGAGGTGCATATGCATACCTGGAGTAACTCTATGGTCATTGTGATGGTGTTTATGTATATCTTGAATGTCTATTGACCATGGTGTTGATAATAGGCATACAGGGGTGACCGTATGGCCAATGGTGATGTGAATGGGTATACAATGATTGACTTATGATCATGAATGTGGTGATTATGTATACAGGGAGTGACCATGTGGTCACTGGTCATGTGTAGGGGTATACCCGGTGTGCATGCATTGTGACTCATGGATGTACGGTCATTTGTGGTGTGTACGGGTATAACCAAGTACGGTTGTCTGGTCATGGGTCAGGTGTATGTGTATAAAGTGGGTGACTATATTGTCCTTTGTGTGGTGTTTGTATATATATATATATATATATATACTAGAAGGTGACCCGACTTCGTCCCGGCTTTGACCTTGAATTGTCTATTTTGAAGGCCAAGGTCAAGTGGGGTCACGGTTTGATCCGTCCAAAACACTGCCCGAACAAAAGTACCCGACAAAAGTACCCATCGAAATCCATCCGGTTTTACCCGATTTGACCTTGTAGAATGTGACCCGACTTCGTCCGGGCTTTGACCTTGAATTGACCATTTTGAGGTCAAGGTCAGGTGGGGTCAAACACCAACACCCCAAAAATGGTGGAAATCGGCCCAGCGGATACCGGGAAATCGGCCCAGCGGATACCGAGATACCCTATGCATCAAATTTCGTTCGTAAAAATCCGCCAGTTTAACCCGATTTGATTTCCACTCAAGTATATAAACGCGCCTCATATACACACGCTCATTAATTATCAAGTTTCAACGTAAAGATAAATTACCATCGGTGCCCGAGATATCGCCAAGACGTCTGAAACAGTCAAATGCATCGGCCGGTTAAGCGTTAACGTGATCTAACGTTATGACCTCTAACGACGTCATAGAATTTACGCATTGTTTTTATCCTGATGGAAGATAGTACCACTTATTCTTGATAATTGAGGCAGATAACTAAAACGGATACATACGCATTATATATCGTTGGAAAGAAGAAACACGAAAGATTCTCACAGTGGCATTATTATGACTGGAATTTTATTATTCGCGCTGTTTCGAATCGATTTGTAACCACCGAACTCAAATGAAAGTCCCGTAACACAGCGTAAAAACAGATTTGACCTCGGCACGTGAAAAGTTGACATCGGATCTGAAAATCAATAGGCCCATGTTCGTTCCCGGGTCGAATTACGTGTCCGTACCAAGTTTGGTCGAAATCGGTCCAGCCATGTTCGAGTCCATCGCGAACACACACACACACATACACACACAAACACACAGATCTTCCAAAATATACAATAGACTAGCAGGTGGACCCGACTTCGTCCGGGCTGTTTCCCCTCTGCTTTTCGTCGAATTGCGCGATTTTACCTTGAATTGTCCATTTTGAAGGTCAAGGCCAGGTGCGGTCACGATTTGACCCGTCCAAAACACTGCCTGGACAAAAGTACCCGACAAAAGTACCCGTCGAAATCCATCCGGTTTTACCAGATTTGACCTTGAATTGATCATTTTGAAGGTAAAGGTCAGGTCGGGTCACGATTTGACCCGTCCAAAACACTCAGTGGACAAAAGTAACCCTGAGTATAAAATTTCGTGGAAATCCCATCAAAATTCGCGATTTGACCTTGAATTGATCCGATTTCATTGTCAAGGTAACGTCGCACGGGCAAATGAATAGGCTTATGAGACTCCCATACCAAAGTAACCATAGACACTAATTTTCATCGAAATCCCGTGATATTCGTGCGTATGACCTTGAAATGACCCGACTTCAAGGTCAATGTCACGTCGCACGGGCAAATTAATATGCTTATGAGACTCCCCATACGAAAGTACCCCCACATACCAAGTTTCATCGAAATCCCGTGATATTCGGGAGTTTGACCTTGAAATGACACGATTTCAAGGTCAATGTCACGCCGCACTGGTAAATTAATAGGTTTATGCTACTCCCCGGCCGAATGTACCCCCACATACCAAGTTTCATCGAAATCCCGTGATATTCGGGCGTTTGACCTTGAAATTACCAGATTTCAAGGTCACGTCGCGCGGGCAAATTAATATGCCTAAGCCACTCCCCGACCGAAAGCACCCCCACATACCAAGTTTCACCGAAATCCCGTGATATTCGGGCGTTTGACCTTGAAATTACCCGATTTCAAGGTCAATGTCACGTCGCACGGGCAAATTAATAGGCCTATGCCACTTCACGGCTGAAAATACCCCCATATACCAAGTTTCATCGAAATCGGCTCTGCCGTTTTCGAGTTCATCGCGAACACACACACCACACACACACACACAGATCTTCCGAAATATATAATAGATATACAGTGTGACTGTGTGATAATGGGTGGCTATCGCTTTCCACGTGTAACGTTTTATCAATTATGCATAAACACAATCAAGATGGAAATCTCTCTGACATGAACTCTCTATTGATTAACATATCCTTGAGTTATTGTTGAAAGCGATAGCAATGGGACCCTTATTAGCTCCCGGACTATGACGGATAGGCAAGTCTACCATCTACATGCATTGGAGTTTCTAGGTCAGTGTGTGATGAGAGTGTCCCATCTCTTCATGGGTGATCAATTCCATACTGCTAAATGGATGACGCATCGATGTAGTGAACAAATCAAGTAACCCATAAGAAGCTGATAATTGCACATAAAACACTATTACAAGGCATATGCATCTAATTTTACAAAAACAACTTACACACATCCCAGCATATCCCCTGCCAACCAGTGCGATATATTTCCCTGCAAGCTATTACATGTGTTTTGGCTATTTATTTTTTGTTGCTATTGTAATATATTTTAAGCTGGTAACATCTCAGGACAGTGAACTCAATCTTGACTTTCGAGTCACTGTTGTCATTTTGTAGGTATTTTCATGACATTTAAGTTTTGCCAAAATTTTCATGGCATTTCAAATTGGATTTTCTCAAAATCTGTCAGGAATTTCTTTGTGAAATTGGGTGCAAGCCATTATTGTGACACGATATTGTAGATCCATTTAACTATTAGCAAGTTTGCGATAGCCATCCGACGGGAAAGGGTACGGGTAAATCGGTGAACATTGTCACGGTCACTTGGGTACTTTCAATGCAGCACATAAAGCAATAGCGATTTGGAACGGGTAGATGTGTCCCAACAAAAATCCCAATTCTTGGGATAAATATTCCCTTGCCCTGACCCTTCGATCTGTTGAAAGATTCCAAACCAATGTTTACTTAATATGACTACATATTCCCCCAACTAAAATAAGGGATAAATTCGATCTTATATCTGACTGAAAGTACATGTAGGACATTATCAGATCTTGAGTCTAAAACAATACATTTTACACCGACGATTTGTTGAAAAATTTAACTATAATGTAATTGTATATTTGAGCTATCATAATCTATTTTCTAAGTCTGAAAATTCCAACCGATTTGTAGTCAACACTCGATCGGTCTATTACTTGTAGAATCCAATTGTTGAAAATGTTTCAAGATGAGTGAAAGAAAAGCACCAACCCCTTCCAACTACCGAGGCGAAAGCAACTTGGTGAAAGCAACTGATTATCCTGAGGCCCATCTAATCTAAATAAAAATTCCAACAATCCATAACGGTAAGTATATGATCGGTCAATAGAGTGAATGTGAATAACAATCTATCTACATCATAATATCTTTTTTGTTGCAGTTGGCTCACCATACATTACCAGTCGATATTGTCCATTTTAACATAGCCCAGATCATTCTATAGTCTAAATATCGTTTCAGTTATTGTGGGAACCTTTCTTTTGTCTGCTCCTTGGGGCACCTGTCATTTTGCAAGTACTCTGTACTCAAAACAAAATGTAGCCAAGCAAATATTTTCAAATTCTTTGACTTTGGGCCTTTCTTTATATTTGTCAGGCGGATTAGTCATCTAGATATTTGTAGTGTTCTCATTGATGTAACTAATTGGCAGCCTCATTCTGGCTGAATTCTCATTGTGCCATTTGCACTTATTGCCTTGTTCATATTCTTTCTTTGTTTGACTCAGCAGAGTATTCACGTCATAACATGTAAACCTGTACAATTATCAGTACAAAACAGTTACCTATGATAGACCCATTTGGAGCCCAATAGATTATCTCTCATTGATTTGTATATCGGACAGACAGGCAGGCGGATAGACAGACATTCATAAATATAGATATAGATGCCTTGTTCAATAGTTTGTGTGGGTGACGGAATTTGAGGCACTCCATGGGCCGTCGATAGCAGATAATATGATATTGTGTGGAAATATTTATTTACAAATAAATTAGAAATAGCTGGGTTATTTATCCTCGTGTTCTTGGATAGGTCCGACATCCTCTTATTCTGCAATTCTGCCTCCATATGGCTTCATCCGTCGGTAAGTCTTGTTGTAAAGTTCGTTTCGGGTCAGCATTTGTCACAAGTAAAACGGGTCACATGCGTCGTCGTGGATTTCACTGGAACAAACAGGGAAACGTTACTCATAATATAATAATATGTATCACAACACACCCAACACACTACCCACAATACACATCACACCCAATACATGGCAGTTGCAATTGACAATAGCAAATACAGGTGAAAGAATATACATATATATGATGTGAGATTCAACCAAGCATTGGCTTCAGTCATAGAAATATTGAGTTCTCCGAACGAGTAATATAAATCTACCAGGTTCGTTCATATAACTCGAGGTGTTTCTCTTGTATGTTGTGATCAATAATTGCAGTACAACATTTAATTCCAGGTAATTGTTTACTTATTGAGCGCCGAAAACAGTCCAAACATATCCCCGTAGAGAAAATTACAGGCAATTCCTCGGAATTTCAATTTTTTACACAAAATCCTATTGAAATCCCGGAAATATCCCAGTTACAAATTATATATAAATTAAGATATTCAGGATTGAATAACTGAATTTGGATGATATTCGGGAGTGACTAACTGTGAATTGAATATATATACTGTCGTGTAATACCGAAAAACTCCTGTCACCTCACTGGTATTTCATATTCAAAATATTTACGAAATACTCCTACTGTTAGTTTTGCACCCGACATTCTCCCGTGCATAATCGATCATTTTTTTATCATTTTTTCTTACATTCTTTAACAATTTTATCACTTTTTCTTACATGTACATTCTTTAACAATTTTTAACATTTTTTTATCATCATTTCTAATTTTCTTATCGTGGAAAAATTAGCTTCCAAACAAATTTCTCTTCCACTATTATCCAATGATATTCCCACCTATATCGCAGTTTTATTGTGGGATGTTGCCACTTTTATCCCGGTATATTCCTACTCATATATCAAAACTCTTTTGAAAGTCGATATACAACCATGCAGTATATCCTCATATCAATGGTGGTGCTATACATGTAGGTCTGGTACTACTTACCGTATTATAGCTTGAGGGTATCACTGGGCGTTATGATCTTTATTTATATTCCCGTGTCCGGGACTACTCACCGTCTTTCTGTTGGTATATCCCCTGTGCGTTATGATCTACATTCCCCATGTTCGGGACCACTCACCGTCTTTCTGCTGGTATATCCCCTGTGTGTTATGATCTACATTCTCCATGTTCGGGACTACTCACCGTCTTTCTGCTGGACGGAGATAACCCTGCGCGTTATGATCGACTTTCCACTATGTTCGGGACTAATTATCGTAACTCTGATCGGACATCTCATATCCCCGTTCGTTCGGAAATGACTCCGGGCACTCTTATGACTAATGTGTAGGTTTTATACACAAAATGTGTAGCCCTGCTACACAATCATTATTCAATTTTGATCTTAAACATATTTGTGTAGTATATGTGTAGTTTCATATTCGTACACAAATTGTGTAACAATTTTTACACATAAATGGATTAATCTTTACACATTTATACACAACTGTGTGTATATAATCAACACATATCCCTTACACATTTTGTGTAGGTTCTTACACACACAGTTCGTAGACAAGAAATGAGAGTTCAGTAGTCCGACCTGTGGGTATAGTATTAAAGATATATGCAGATTTATATGTTAAAACTTTCATGGCGCATAGTGGTATATAGTATTTTGTTCTGTACTGTGAGTTTTTGCTTTGAATGAACAAACCAGGGTCGAGGCGTGATTGCATAATATTAGTATTATTACAACAATCATAACAAGAGTCTAAGGGCAGTAATCGCCATGAAAGTTTAACAAATAAATCCTCATATACTATTAATACTAAACCCACAAATTGGAATTCTGAACTTACATCCTTGTCTACGATCGCTGTAGATTGTATTCCAAAAAATATACTCAAACAATATGGCCGTCACGTAGCAGACTGAAGACTGAAACTGAAGGCACCGCAATGCGCATGTCTACGTTCTTACACAATTGTGTGTAACAAAATATACACACTATGTGTAGAACGGCACATGGTCAATGTATTTGTATGTAAAACTACACATTGCTATGTATATTAACCAGGTTTACACATTTAATGTGTAATCGTTTCTACACATTAGTTATAAGAGTGGCCCCTGTTAGGGACTAATATTCCATGCGCGTTCTAATCCCCGTGTTTGGCTCTATTTACCTCCCCACGATCGGGACTATACTTACCGTATCGATGGGATATCCTTTCGCGTTCTAATTTATATTTTACATCTCGTTTTCGGAACTACTTACCATATTTCTGCTGGGAGACATCCTTTTGCGTTCTACTGCGACATTGATCTAGGGCCATTTCACTGACGGAACCACGCCTTACTGGAACAAGCAGATACACGTTAATCAGAATAGAATAATATATATCACAACAGACACAATACGCAACACACAAAAATCACAACACATCCAATATATTTCAGTTGCAAAATTACCAATAGCATAAACAGGTGAAATAATAAACATATATGACGTGAGATTATACCAATCATTGGCGTTCAGAAATACAAATATTGCGTCCGCCGAACGAGCAATATACATCTATCAGGTTCGTTCGTATAACGGGAATCAGGTCGAGGTGTTTCTCTTTAATTAATTGCAGTACAGCATTTAAATCCTAGTAATCTTTGACTTATCGAATGCCGAAAAAAGCCCAAACATATCCTCATAGAGAAAATCACCTGGGATTTTTCGAAATTTCAAATTTCGACACAATGATGAAATGCGGGAGTGCCTAACTGTGGAGATGGATAAGCATGCAATCAATACAGAAAATATCATGTCACCTCACTCAGGCTCACTGGTGTTTCATATTACAAATAGTCACGAAATTGTCCTATTATAGTGTTGCACTACCGACATTCTCCAGCGCGTAATCGAGTTTAATGTTACCGATATTACGTTATAATCCCGACAAAATTTCGATTCCATTATTATAGAAGGATATTCCCACCTATATATCCCTGTTTTATTCCGGGTTGTTCCCATGCACTTGTATCCCAGTATATTCCTACTCATATACCAAAACTCTTTTGAAAGTCGACATGAATCCAGTATATCCTAACATCAATGGTAGTGCCTATACATCGTATTATTGCTAGAGGATATCGATGGGATCTATATTTACCTTCCCATGTTCCGGACTAATCATCGTCTTCTGCTGGGAGGTATCCCTGCGCGTTCTGATCTACATCCCCCCAATACATGCTGCGATTGTGTGGCTGCAGCCCCGCCCCTCCCAAAACAAACTGTTTGAAAGCTAAACATTTTGACAATTTTCGTGCAAATTGGGAGATATTTTCTGTTAAATTCGGGCAAATTGAATGGTATTTCAGGGGTAAATTGTGGAAAATTACAGTATTTTTCACAATTCTGGCAGAATTATCCCATTTAATGTTAATTTGAATCTATTTTGTTATATTGCTGTGTATACACAATGCATATTCTACAAAAACTGTGTTACAACAATGAATATATAGAAAGTAAAAAGTCCCCCCCCCCAAAAAAAAAAAGTCGAGCGCCCGTACAACAGCCCCCATGTTGGGGACTACTTACCGTAACTCTGATTATCTCATATATCCCTGCGCGTTCGGCACGATTCCCCTGTTTGGGACTAATATTTCCCTGCACGTTCTAATCCCCGTGCTTGGATATATTTACCTCCCCATGATCGGAACTATACTTACCGTATCGATGGGATACATCCATAAGAGTTCTACTTTATATTTACACCCCGTACCATGTTCGACGCTACTTACCATATTTCTGCTGGGGGATATCGCTGCGCGTTCTACTGCGACATTTCTCTAGAGCCATTTCACTGATGGAAGCACGCTCTACTGCGTCATCCAATTCTTGCTGAAGAGTGCGGCATTTTGATTGGTTGCTGTTTGCTATGGTTTCCTGTTAAAATTGAGTGACATATCGGTGAGAAAAACCAGGTTTATTTCTTATAAATTCTAATTTAAGCCTTTTAGCCACGAACTATAGCAGCGGTATTAGTCTCTATTAGCTCAATCATGTTGTTTATCGATTTATATACTAAATACTCATTGACGAGTAGTGACCTTTAGAAATGTTCAGATAATAAGAATCATTCTGCTCTTGTATTATATGTTTTTCTATCTGTTGCCTGCTTTTATTACATGAACACCCATCTAAATGAATAACAGACCATTCCAGTGTATACATGTATAACTGAATGGGATATTTCATTTACTAAATGAATGTAATGCGAAAAGCCACACGTTAAGCAGGAACATGCATGATCACATATATATATATACTGTATACATTGGTATGAATATACTATTTTCATCAGAATTTCATGTTCAAACAAAATAACATTTATGTACATATAGTACTTATATAAATATAAATATTAATATTTATACTGCACACATAAATAGACACACATGTATAAATATGTGAATATAAATGCGCATATAAAAAAAATATATATATTAGTATACTATCGTAGTTGTATTCGTTTAAAGCATGTTTCAAATACATGTTTAATGCTAACGTTCTTCAATATGTGTATGTTGTCAATATCAAGAAGGCCACGTAACTTCTCTAGTGAAGGGTTAAATAAATAGTATAAGTAAGGAATATATTTTCTTCTGATAGTGACAAAATGTTCGCAGACCAAAAGAATGTGAAACTAATCAGGTGCGAACAGCACATATTACATAATAAACTCTCGTTCTTTCGCTATCTTGGAAGCTCGTTCAGCTGTCAATGGTTTGCTTTCTATCTTTCACCAGGCTGGTATGAAATGCTGCTGTAAATCAAGATGGTAACGAGTAAAAGAAATCATGTTTAGATAACTCTGAGCTCGTACTCAAAATCTGAATCAAGCAAAACAACTATTAGTTTATTTTTATTTTTTATTTTTTTATTTGGTATCTGCAGATATAATTATACTGCATGGTTTATGTCGATTTTTATAGTTGAACATGTTTAACGTAGTTTCATTCAAGGAAATTCCACTGTGGTAATTTATGATCAGCTTCCTTCTCTAGATGAAGATCGTACCGCTATAATTGTGGATCAAGAGTAATTGTACCGCGTTCAACGGTCTCATACTGAAATATTATTCCAAAACTGTTAAAATTGGTTCTGAATTCGAGATAACTTGAATCGACCAAGCATTGTAGCAAAACGATATTCATAACGATAGGTTTCATATCAGATGGTTCGGTTTCAGAAAAGATAATCTATGACAGTCTATCAATCAATATGTAGGACCCAACACGCTATATGGGACCTATACCCCTCCACATTTTTGTTTACGTTGAACCTAAGACAAATGTCCTCAATTTCGACACACTCCCATCATGTCGTGACCACACCCAAAATATACACCATACCATACATGTTTAACATTAATAAGGGAGAAGAAAAATAACTAAGATATATAACTTGGGCTCACCTCTATTATCATCATCTCATATTCATAATGTTCATAACTTGTTGTGTAAAACCAATGAGTATACATGAAAGCGAGGTTAAAATCAAATATGTTCCATCTATGACAGACGCTAAATATAACACGAGGTTAATCGGTGAAGGCCAACTCAATTTGGAAACAAAGGAGAAAGTGTGTCAACAATAAAATGACGACATCACGTTGATGCAAGTATCTTATCGAATTGTTAGCTAGCCATCATATATATGATAAATCACAAATAATGTCCGAATAACCAATATGACTGAAGTAGTAGCTAGCCGCCATGGAATTAATCGCAAATGGTGCCTGACTAACCACTATGACTGAATTGTGAGCAAGCCGCATTAGAACTAATCGCAAATAATGCCTGAATAACCACTCTGACTGAACTGAAGTGTGAGCGAACTATGAATGAATTGTGAGCGAGCCGCCATACAATTAATCGCAAAGAGTCTGAATAACCACTGAAACTGAATAGTGAGCGAGCCGTCATAAAAATAAATCGCAAATGATGTCTATTTAACCACTACATGAATGAATTATGAGAAATCGGCCATAGAATTAATGGCAAATGATGTCCGAATAATAAAGTCACAGAATTTTGAGCGAGCCGCCATAGAACTAATCGCAAATGATCTTTGAATAACCACTATATTAGTCACATACCGCTTCTTCGATGTGTTTTCTGTACTGTCGGAGCTTGGCCTGTAGATTATCAACGATGTCCTTACTCTTGCTTTGGTTGTTGGTTTCCTCCTCGACCTGGAACTCGAGGTCGCTCACACGCCTCTCAGCTCTGCGCACGGCCTTCTGTGCATCGCCGAGATATTTCTTCTCGCTATCGAGTTCCATCTCCAAATCTACAATCTGGAACGAGAATGTTAAACATGTCTTTACTAAATACTCATTTAGTGGATGGTCCCTTTTATTATCGGAACTTTTCCCATCAATGAATAGGAAACATTATAAGATTGTATTATCAGTCAGTCGATCTGAATCTGATTATATATCATCATTATCCATCATCCATTATCCATCAACTGATTATATATCCTCATTATCCATCATCCATCATCCATTATCCATGCATCAACTGATTATATATCCTCATTATCCATCATCTATTATCCATGCATCATCTGATTATATATCCTCATTATCCATCATCCATTATCCATCATATGATTATATATCCTCATTATCCATTATCCATCATCCATCATCCATTATCCATGCATCAACTGATTATATATCCTCATTATCCATCATCCATTATCCATGCATCATATGATTATATATCCTCATTATCCATCATCCATTATCCATCATATGATTATATATCCTCATTATCCATTATCCATGCATCAACAGATTATATATCCTCATTATCCATCATCCATTATCCACCATTTGAGTATATAACCTCATTATCCATCATCCCAATCTGCCATGTATATAATTGATGGGCGAATCCATTTATTACAGAAGGGGTTAAACGTGTTACACTGACATTTAAGATGTGTGTGTATTGGGTCATTTCTGGAAATATACACAAAAATTTGGTCCGGCAAAATTGGTGGCTCAAGAGTACCAAACCAGTCTTATATTTACACAGCAGTGGTTATGTTATACGCGTTTTATCATTTTCTGAGGTACACTTGTTTACGAGAAACACAAAGTAAAATACAAACATTATTTAAAGCATGCACATCTTATATCTTCGATTTAGTTTAGTTGGTTGTCAAGCGCAAAATCAAAACATGTGGGTTTTTTTTCATTAAACTTTAAAATTGATGCACTTTGTTTTTCCTTTTGTTTTGTTTTGTTGTTGCTCATATTCATCAGCCTGGTTTATTTTATTTCAACCGGGTCGCTTCATTGGATATTCCTATACTGCGGCGATAGCTATCCGAGCGAAGACTGGTTAACCAGCCTCACTCACCACCTGGATTATAAATTGAAACCGGCTGGTGAATTGACTGCTGGTTTATCAAATAATCATATGTGGTGAATATAACTGCCGGAGGTCGAGTACGAAAAAATCCAAATCTGATATTTAATGTAGCCGGGAACACCTACCCTCTGTTCTAGTCTCTGAATCAGTATTTTTCCTCCCTTCTTTGAGCTAGCCTCGATTTGAGCCAGTCGTTGCTGCAGCATCTGGACCTGCGCATCGAGTTTCTTCCGGAGGTTCTCGGCCTGAGCCGAGCGTTCCTGCTCCTGTCGGAGTTGCTCCGAGTAACGATTCGAGTCAGTTGTCGCCTTCTTACAACTCTCCTCTAATTTCCTCATCTCAGTCGCCATCTCCTCCAGATCACTCTGTAACGGAAGAGATTTGCGTTGTTATTGTATATGTACAATAAAGACGAAACAACCTCATTTCACTCAACGCGGCGATCGGTCCAATTAAAATAGCGGCATCTCGCCGACATGGAGAGGATTAAAGGTACTCAATCCGATCAGACGCTCCTAAATTACTATTTCTTTGGCTTCGGGGGTAAATCATATTTGATTCGAGCCGAGGAACCCACCCATCAAAGTTCAGAGTGATCAGATATCGATTTTTGACGTTTGTTATTTCTCGAGATGTGTAATAATATGTGGCCCAGAAACACGTGGTCAATCGGGGTGGGGGGGGTCTCGGACAAAATTGCGGATGAAGATGGATAACTCTAAAATCAAGTGGTAATACGGTGAAATTTCGTGATACTTTAGTGATAATACGGCCATATTTTGTTGAACACAATGTTGATAAATAACAAGTTTTCGGAAATTTGATACCAAAGTTGACAGTGGTTAGCATTATTTGTTGCAATAAATCGATTCTGATAACTAAAGTGTATTTTGAGGAAAGTTGTTGTTGTTGTTGTTGTATCATGATGGTATGGGGACCTTCTGATCGGATTGAGTACATTTAATATTCAACACACATAACTACTGTTCGTTGCGGCGAATCACAGATTGTCGTCGCCTTGAGCGAAATGAGATTGTTTCGTCTTCGTTATATTGTAACAGACCAGGCACATCCTGAGTGTAGCTATATTCGCTATACTGTAACAGACCAGGCACATCCTGAGTGTAGCTATATTCGTTATATTGTAACAGACCAGGCACATCCTGAGTGTAGCTATATTCGTTATACTGTAACAGACCAGGCACATCCTGGGTGTAGCTATATTCGTTATATTGTAACAGACCAGGCACATCCTGAGTGTAGCTATATTCGCTATACTGTAACAGACCAGGCACATCCTGGGTGTAGCTATATTCGTTATATTGTAACAGACCAGGCACATCCTGAGTGTAGCTATATTCGTTATATTGTAACAGACCAGGCACATCCTGGGTGTAGCTATATTCGCTATACTGTAACAGACCAGGCACATCCTGAGTGTAGCTATATTCGTTATATTGTAACAGACCAGGCACATCCTGAGTGTAGCTATATTCGTTATATTGTAACAGACCAGGCACATCCTGAGTGTAGCTATATTCGTTATACTGTAACAGACCAGGCACATCCTGGGTGTAGCTATATTCGTTATATTGTAACAGACCAGGCACATCCTGAGTGTAGCTATATTCGTTATATTGTAACAGACCAGGCACATCCTGAGTGTAGCTATATTCGCTATACTGTAACAGACCAGGCACATCCTGGGTGTAGCTATATTCGTTATATTGTAACAGACCAGGCACATCCTGAGTGTAGCTATATTCGTTATACTGTAACAGACCAGGCACATCCTGGGTGTAGCTATATTCGTTATATTGTAACAGACCAGGCACATCCTGAGTGTAGCTATATTCGCTATACTGTAACAGACCAGGCACATCCTGGGTGTAGCTATATTCGTTATATTGTAACAGACCAGGCACATCCTGAGTGTAGCTATATTCGTTATACTGTAACAGACCAGGCACATCCTGGGTGTAGCTATATTCGTTATATTGTAACAGACCAGGCACATCCTGGGTGTAGCTATATTCGTTATATTGTAACAGACCAGGCACATCCTGAGTGTAGCTATATTCGTTATATTGTAACAGACCAGGCACATCCTGGGTGTAGCTATATTCGTTATATTGTAACAGATCAGGCACATCCTGAGTGTAGCTATATTCAAGTATAGTACAATGTGGATATTGCCGTTTTGTGAATTCGATAAAAGAGGGATAAATAATATAATATTCCATAAATATGATTCAAATGCAGTATCGCACTAATGAAATAACATGTCTCGAACGATGGTATATCATCATCATATAAAGCAGTCATTAAGCACTGTGTTTAAATATTGTCATGGACGAGCGATTGTGTCGTCATGGTAATGCCGCTAAGAAAGGCATACGTATGCATGTCATTATTAAATAAAAATAAGCTAGCGCAAAATGTTGCAAAACGATTTTTATCTAGAGCTTTTTCGTTTGCTGCAATGTTGGTCAAAGTGAAATTTGGCATTGCAATGGTATGACCGATCCCAAAGTTTCGACACAAACAGGGAAATAGTGGATATGGCATCAAATTAAACTATAATATATAGTATTAGTTAAATTCAGGAAGTGCCTGACCTGATAACGTTCATCTTATTCCAAAATACTCGTATTATAAGTTACAGTGTATCCAGTCGTCTGGTTGAGCGTGGTACAAGACACGAAAGGTAAGACACCATGATCAAATTGAAACAGGACATACCAACGCGACATCATGATAATTTAGTTGCGAACTTCAGGTTTTGTCAATAGCGAATATAAGTGTGCACTTGAGTTGGACATGGATGGTGTATTTAGAGTTACCGTACCTGCATTGCGAGACAGTCGGCGGCAGACTTCTTCTTACTGGCCGTCAAGATGTTGAATTGGGCGGTGTATTCGATTATCCTGTTCTGTGCTTCGACCAAATCACTCTCTGCTGTCTTTCTGGCTCTTTCCGCCTGGAGACACAAACAATGTTCCAATTACCATCATATATTACAATTACCATCATATATTACAATTACCATCACATATGTTTGCGAACCAACAACATGTACATGTTGAATTTCATTGTAGACTGTATATCCCAAGATCTCAGAAGCATTGATTAATGCAGACACATATATGACACGTGTACACGTTCCAAGAACCATGGACATGAGTATAATAATGCATAAACTCGCGAAACCCCGATGTAGCCATATACTCGCGAAACCCCGATGTAGCCATATACTCGCGAAACCCCGATGTAGCCATATACTCGCGAAACCCCGATGTAGCCATATTTCAGAGCTATTGTCTTCACATATGGTCTATCGCTTCCAATAACAAATTTTATATAGTTTCCTATAATTAATATGAATCGAAATGGCCCATTTCAATCACCCATTGTGAGTAACCGTTGCTTTAACCCTTTACCCAACAGAACGCCAGAAACGCCCAAATAAAGCTTCAACAGCCTAAAATATCTTCGGTCTGTCTTAATAGAACCATACAAATATGGATATCATTGGAACCGGCTCATTGACCACATTGTGATAGTTACAGTTATGCCCTGTGCCAATGCATTCTCTTATATATGCGAGTCGACCATAGGTCGCCTCGCATATATAAGAGAATGCATTGGCCTAAAAAAACACTTTTTACCACTTTTTCTTACATTCTTTAACAATTTTATAATTTTTAATGTGTTAAGCCAATGCATTCTCTTATATATGCGAGGCGACCTATGGTCGACTCGCATTATAAGAGAATGCATTGGCACAGGGCCGTTCTGTTGGGTAAAGGGTTAAAGTGCTATGTGATGACGTCGGGCTGTATCTGCGTCGCGTGACACAATTTTAACACGGTGCATTCGTGTTCCACAGTGTAAATGCATATAAGACTATATTGTACATGATTTCATATAATAATCGCACGAGGAATTTTCAACCGTTGGACGTCAATGACGACTTACTTAATGTTGACAATTCCTCCTAAAATGCGATAATTGTATGGTGTTGTCTATTTTATATTACCTGCTCGAGACTGCTCAATTATATTGTCTCAGTTCGCTGGTTAGTATAGAGCGACGTGACGTTCGATTGTTGAGCTGGATTTCCGGGTCTCATGGTACTTCGACGCTATATATATGTCTGTATATGTTGTATTATGTTGTATATTTACCTGTTCGACGCTATATATATATATGTCTGTATATGTTATATTATATTGCATATTTACCTGCTCGAGACTAGCTCTCGTTTTCTCTGACTCGATGGTGAGTATAGCGACATGACGTTCGATTGTCGAGCTGGATTCTCGGGTCTCATGGAAGCTGCGACGCTCCTCAATCATAACTGTTTCCATTTCCTACAAGCAAGGTGAATTTTTTTTTTTATAAACCGTATATATATAATATCATTTATCTTCAATTACTCTTAATTCATCTGTTGACCCCTCCTTATCCACCGACACATTATATTAATGTTCGATGCTTCGATTTCTGCTTGGTATCTCTTAGTCTATTTGTCCATTTTTTCATCCGCCCTATTTCTAGCACCCGGCTTATCTTCTCACAACCATTCACGTACGCCCACCACAGAACCTTACACCACACACTAACAAATATGACAGGGCTTATTAATGTTGGGTACTTTGATTTGAGCTTGCTATCTTTCATGAGTTGTCCATCTCGACCTTCCACACTGTTGCTAGCACACATTGACACAGCCCACACCACTCACATAGTCACAACCTCCAAAACACCCATCCACATAATATTAATGTTCGGTAAGTTGATTTACGCTCGGTATCTCTTCGTGATTTGTCCATCTCTTCTCGTGTCCTTCTGCTTCACCCATATATCTCCCCCATACTATTCACATCACCCCACCCACCCCACATATCATAATAATGTTGTGTACGCTTGGTATCCCTTCGTGATTTTTCCATCTCTTCTCGCGCCCTGTTTCTGGCATCCAGGAATCTCCCTCATATTCACCAAACGCCACCCACCCCACATAACATATTAATGTTGTGTGCATTTACTTCTGTTTGGTACCTCTTCACTGATTTGTCCATCGCTTCTTACGACATGGTGCTTGCATCCGATATCTCCCGCATATTCACCCTACCCCACCCACCCACACCACATATCATATTCACCCTACCCCCCCCCCCCCACCCACACCACATATCATATTCACCCTACCCCACCCACCCACACCACATATCAATGTTGTGTACCTTGACTTGCGCTTGGTATCTCTTTACTGATTTGTCCATCTCTTCTCGCGACCTGCTGCTTTTATCCAGTGATACCTCGAGTGACATAATATCACTCTCCAGCTTCTTCCTGATGCGCTGGACTTCCCCTCGCTGCTTGATCTCCACCTCCAGAGTCTGGTTCAATGACTCAATGGATCGCTGATGATTTCGCCTGGTGGGATAAAATAGTTTTAGAATGACGTGGGGATGACTGGCACGACCAGCACAGTGGTGTCCTATCAACATGATCGGTCTGAAACTTGGCCGAATAAATATCCAGTGGCAAGACATTGGACGAACACTGTACTGTCATGTTTTCTCATTTAGTTAACTCAATAGTAATTGCAGGTTGAATTCTAAACTTTCGAGATGAAGCTTACATTCTCAGATGAAGTTAAAACTTCGAGGAAGCATTGATATATACATGTTAATATCGAACAAATAACGAAATTTCAACATTTAAAAATTAAGTTGCAAAAGGAATCAATAGTTCGACTATAATATCGAAAAATCTGATTTCGTAATACACGCAGGAATTAGAAGTGAACAAACAATATGAAGTGCTATACAATTACGTAGATACATAATATATTTTATACCCGTATATTTAACAGCATATTATCCGCTATATATACTGCCTGGCAGCTATTTCAATGGATGGTAGATCGTTGTAATTGACTGTGTGTAGTTAAAGATGCAAGTATTCAGGGCTTCATGGCAATTTTTATAGAACAAAATTTTACTTCCTTGTCAGTTACTAATGTATAAAATAACTTGTTTGGAATGAGAAGTGCCACGTGATAGACACCATACTATTTGATGTTGGGTTTTATTTATCCAATTATTTAATGTAGTTTCGATATATTATAGGGACAACAAAAATTTGTGTGTTAATTTTTCACTAAAAATTGCATTATTTGGCATGAATAGATCTCGATTATGTCACAATTGGTTGTCAACATTGTGTTATCCAAACGAAGATAAAACTTGTGTTAAATTAGATTTTGTATGTTGTTCTTGTAATTAGGTCTGGAACCCTGAATAAATCGTTAATTTAGTTATGTTCAGTGTGTACCTTGTATTATCTAACTCCTCTTCTTTATCCGCCATCCTCTGTTCGACCTCTGACCTCATCTCCGTTTTATCTTTGATAGCTCTGACGAGTTTGTTCTCCAGCTGGCTGATGTTAACGTTAGCCTCCTCCAGTGATGACAGTAGCTCGCGTTTCTCCTCCTCCACCCTCTTTACTGTTATATCGATGCCGCGGGTGTCGCGCCCTCCGTCATTAAGATGGTAGTTCAGCTCGTGCATTTCATCTGTGAAATAAACGGTATTGTGACACCATACGAAAACCACAGCCCACCACATGATCACGTGCGTGTAGGAGTGATCCCGGTGGCTTATCGGCAAGGAGCAGTGAGCTTTATATACCGTCACAATCCATCCAGTGTCACCCTGTACATCAATTGCCCACGAATGCACACGATTCGTGTATTAGGAAAAGTGCGTCACGTGTAATGTTAGCTATACAAGTGGTTACTACGTGCGACTGAGTGATTTTACTGTGAAAATGACCATCTCTATGGACATTCCTTTCGGAATAGAACTGACAAACCATGATATGGCACAGCCACCGAAATAAACCCAAAATCAAACCAAACATGTACGAATGTCAAACAGTGCCAATGCATTCTCGTATATATGCGAGTCGACCATAGGTCGCCTCGCATATATAAGAGAATGCATTGGCCTAACAATTTTTGACAATTTTAATAATTTTTTCTTGTATTCTTTAACAATTTTATAATTTCACCCATACAGAGCCCCAGACAAAAATGAGCAGACGACATATGCTTCTATATGCTTCTATATATGTGTGGGGCTCCCTGCAGGGTAATGGATGTTTTTTATTTTATGTCCTAAAAATTGTAAGAAACATTTATTTTTAAAAAATGATAAAAAATTGTTAGGCCAATGGTCGACTCGCAAATATAAGAGAATGCATTGGCACAGGGTAAAAAAATCCCGACTTACGACTGGATTTGATATGGCGGGTCACATATTAGAGATAATTCAAGATGTTATTTCTATTCCCAGAAAGTTTTATATAGATTCCGGGGTATATAATAATAGATATGAATCGAGGACACATGTCCGGAAAAGTTTCTAACACAATTTCTAACTAAATTTTATTTAGAATATCTCATCACATCAGCGGGACAGTTTTAGGTGTTTTTAGAACAGAAATCTGCACGAAAACGTTCAGAACACACAAAAAAGAGGACCAAGAAGAACAACTCTATCACGGCACATTTCAGTTAAACTACAGATTCCCTCACGGTCGAAATAAACCACGTTTTATTTACAAAATAACTCTTTTTTGTCTTGAAATCGAGATTTATAAAAAAAATGCTGTTTTTTCTGTAATTGTGTCCTAGAAGAGACAACTTAATTGTGTGTTAAACAGGATATCATCCCATTATACTCACCGATGAGCGTCTTGTTTTCTCGTCTGAGCACGGTGATAGTATCATGAAGCTCGCCATCATGTGATCTAGTTCGAAGGAGTTCATTGGCTGATGCCTTGCTCTCATTCTGAGCATTGATGACGTCAGCCGCTAGTTGCTTGCATTGGGTGTCCAGATCCTGAACATTTCTGTCGTGGTTTCTCTGCTTCCTCTCCGTCGCTGTGATAGTGGACGTCGCCTGTTCAAAATAAACATAAATATTAAAGATGTTCAGTCCGATTTGACACCATACAACCATCATAATTAATATGTACATGTTCGATACAAGAAAATATTATATCTACACATCAGCATTAATATGAAGTTTTGATGGCCAGATCACAACATTTTGATGTTTTGGCAGCATATAGGACAAATTCCGATGATCGTCTTATAAAAAGCGGCCATGCTTATGATGTCCACAAACGGTAGATATTAAAGAGCGTTTTAATTACGAGCTTTGTAATCGTATATTCGATGTATTACTCATGGATGACTTTTGTTGATTTTGGCGATGCATGTGTGATACACAGTGTGGTGATTACGTGGTGATTACAATAAATATTATAATATATAAATAATATGCATGTGTGATACACAGGGTGGTGATTACATTAATTATTTCACTCTCTTTTGCCTAGTGAGCGGAAATTGGCTAAAATTAAATTCTGAAATATTGGCGTCAAATCGGACGGTGGATATTTAGTGTTCAAGAACATATGACGTCACATATAATACGGACAGCCTTGGTGTAAATGATAACAGATTATAATTTCGCAAACTGCCAAAAGCATTCTCTGTTAATTGAGGCCTACTTCATTTGTTCAGGCATCACGTGTGCGTTTTAGAACAGATATTCTCGTCTATGCAAGTTGCGTTGTTTTTCTATCGGTAACCAAGGAAACGTTAGCCGGGTTCAGCCACACCTACATGTAACTTGTAACGTGTGTCGTCATTGCCAACGACAGTCATAATGGAGTTCACATTCGATTTGACACGGCAGATAACACAACGCCAAACTCACCAGATCAAGCTGGGCCATGACGTCATCCAGTTCTCCAGCGAGCCTCGACCTCGTCTTCTCTAGTGAGCTGACCTTTGACATCGCAGTCTCAGCATTCTCCTCGGCCTCCATCAATCGAGATTGGAGCTTGCGTCTGGAAATTAATTAACTCGATGAAAGACTCGGAAACACGTTGCATGGGTGAGAGTTGACGAGAATATATATATCTCTCACTGGCCTCACAAATAACTAGCATATCTCCAACATGAACCGCAAATATCGTAATGGTATATAGAGAGAACATTTATAAAAAAAAATGATGCATCTATCATTACAAAAGTAAGCGAAATGTGTTAACAACTTGTCACAGTCATGTTGCCGGAACTGTACGGAGAACACTTTTGGTAAATATGTTTCCTCTCTTAATTTAATAAAAATGTACTATGTACAGAAAACACGACGCGAAGAACAGAGAAAGCATGCTATCCATCTTCCTTACCTTGTATCGCGAATAATGTATCAGGTTTTCAATATTAGATATAGTTGTCGGAAAAATGTTATAAGAGAAATGCAATGAAAGTGGATAAACAACAAATTCAAAGAAATTAAACACAACAAGTTCAAATAAACGAACAAACAAATACGAAAACAACATAAAATCGGAGACATATTTTGTCGTTGTTATCAACGACTTACTTTGATTCTTCGAGTTCCTCAGCTCTGGTGGCGCCCTCTGATTCGTATTTCACGCGCCATTGTTGACTCTCATTGTTAACTCTCGACAGGGCGCGCTGTAGCTCAGCTTTCGTTTCGGCTTCGTCATTGATTTGTTCTCGGAGAGCATCGACCTCGACATTCAGATTGCGGATCTCAGTTCTCGCCTTGTGGAAATACTGCAATATAAACACGGTACGTTAGATATAGAATATCCATGTCGCGATTATCTCCCATTCCCGATACATCTCTGGCACAAGACGTTTCCAGTTTAAACTTTGAAACATTTGTTATTTCCAACTCACAGGAACCTGCGTCACAATTGTAATCTCTAAACATTTAAGAAGTTCGGATAGCTGCTATATTTGGAATTCATGCAGTGGGTGAGCTAGATATTTGTTGAAGGGGTTATTGTTCTTACGAGTGAAAGGTTTTATGTGCATTTGATGAACATCTAGTTATTAGTTGAGGTCTGTTCGACGTTCAAAATCGGGACTGAATCGACAGATTTTCCTTGTAAACTTCAGTTATAAACATGATTGTTTTAACGATTACTCATTTTTTATTGCGAATGGTAAATTTCCACAGCTTATGTACTAGTTTATCCAATCAGACAAACGTTTAGATGTGTTTTAAACAAATTTAAAATCATATCCGCTTTGGGTTAGAGATTTGATTGATGACGTAGGTTCCTGGTTTTGAATCTAGTTATAAAAGGCTCACGGATGACAACAAAGACCCACATCCTATTTGTTTTAGTTTGTTTGTTTGCTTGTTTTTATTTTTGTTTTTGTTTTTTTGAGATTCTGAAAACAAGCGATAACAATAGAGCGCCGGTAAATAGGCATGCGGATTAATATATGTCCGGAGAAGTCACGGAATTAACACGTGTAAAATACTGAGGGTATATAGCTCGTGTTCTGTGAATGGTTTGCGGATACTTACGGAGGGATGCTATTTGCAGTTTGTGTTAGATAGATATTTAATGTTCCGGCCTCACGTGACGACACGTGGGGCAAAACTCGTCGGACTACTTAACGCACAATTGAAATCTAGCCAGATTGCAAATTTATGTCTGCATTGATTATTCGTCTTCTTTTATGATCATACATTAATTTCAGACATAATTTTTTTAATTGTTTTATAACAAAATTATATTTGTTTTTATATATATGGGTCCCGTTTAAATATCATATTTTGTTTTCAACATGTGTTGTCAACAGAATAAAGCAGAACAACTCTTTTAATATTTTATGTCTAAAGCCATGGGCATTGTTGGTTTTGAAGATTTCTTGTGGGTAGAAATCTTGTGTTCGATTGCTTTCTCAGGGTGCAACGATTAATCGCGATACATGTGCACGTATCGTTATTCTTTTTGAAAATTATTATCGCGATACGTTTTAACCGATGAATCGTAATGAGCTTCTTCCCTCATTTTGATATATTTTGTCGACTACATGTATATTTCTTTAGTAGCTACACGTATAGTAAGCATTGAACAGTAGAAAACAGTGTCCAAATACAGGATGAATTCACATGTTTCAGTGCGGCAACATAAACTTATGCACGTGATGGCATGCTAATAGAAATGAGAAATCATACCAGACCACAACTCACAAATGAACTTTCGATAAATGTTCGAATCTCGTCAGAAAAATTCGCTATAGGTATTAAATCGTATCAACCGTTTAATTTGAAAGGAATTAATGGCACCTTAATGTTAAATCTGATATTCTATTGGGTTTCATATTATGCTCATGAGGCAATCTTACTGTCGTCTGTTCGTTCACAGATTGTTTCGCTTCCTCGACTCGGTCCATCAGTTGTTTCTTCTCTGTCGTTAACAGCTCAGTCCGCTGATCTGCCTCCTCGAGCTGTCGGGTCACGTGACTCATCTCTGACGACATCTTTGTCTTCTGCATTTCGAGTTCGGATATCATTCGGGTTCCCTCGTCAATCGCCGCGTTCATATCGGCTATCTGCACTTCCATCTGCTTCGTTACCTTGTTAGATGCACCCTAAACATAATACATATTACAATTGAGAAATAGCTTTGGAGCAACTAATCACCGAGGTATTAAATCAGATGGATAGCTGGACCTCAGAACATTGCGGTTTTTATTATCCGCATTTTAGAAATATATCATTGTATGTTCCTTCTACACTCACGCAATTATATCTCATATAACAGTGTACCAGCCACATAATTTAATACGTATGCCACATCTAATCCAAGATGACCTACACAATGTTTACGGAAATTTAATTCGACGGAACCGTTGCTCGAATATGAAACGGCAATATGTTAACCATGTTGGTTTTATAATGTATACATGTACTGCGAATGAATGTATACATGTACTGCGTTATGTTAACCATGTTAAAGTATACATGTACTGCGAATGAATAGTATGTTCATTTATTTCTTTATGATGGGACCAATCTATTGGTAACACAATGAGCTATCAACGTTGTGCAGGTGGTGGGATAATACGATTTACCTGTATTATTTTCATTGAAGCCAGTTAAGCATATCGATGGTAGATCGAATTGTTCCAGCTTTTCGCTGGACGATATATTTAAACGTGTAGGTTTGGCGCCATGACAAATGTACCGCCTAAATAGATCGCTGAACATGGCTATTATAATGTAAATAGTTCACGAATTCCACCAAAGTGTCATGTTAAAACGAACCTATCTTCCACAATTCGCATAATACAAAGACGAATCATTACCGAGGTAACACCGGCTTACTTACGCCGTTTTTCTTGAAGTATTCCACTTGGTTAGCGAGTTCCTCAATGTCGTGTCTCATCTGGTTCTTTTCGTTCTCTGACCTATATACGGAAATAAATGAGCATAAGTCTCCGGGTTATATTTAAATTACGATGAAGACAGATGCCCGGTCTTGTATGCGCGTTTTCTGTTCTGCCTATCTATTTTCACGAACGTTTTCTGGTAATATGTGATTTATGCGACACTGTGTCGCACCTTTAAGATATCAACACACTCAAACTGCATTCATTTCTTATATTTGTCTAGCTTTTTTATAGTTTTTTTGACATATGTCTGTAGTTCGGATATTGCACCATACAGCACTGTAATGTAATTCTACATTTATATTCTATACATGTGAATTATCGATGATAGCATGTGGCCGCGTGCTAAAAAAATAACACGTCCAGTTATTCTATATATAGCTTTTAGTCATCTGGGTCGAAAAGATGGTGTTATGGTGCGTTTTAATGGATACAATGCATGACCCAATTGGCAGTTGACCAATCACCGAACAGGATTTATAGTAACACACATGATATTTATTAGTTATTAGTCTATTTATAGTAACACACATGATATTTATTAGTTATTAGTCTATTTATAGTAACACACATGATATTTATTAGTTATTAGACTATTATAATTATCTTCAAATCGATGTTTCAGCCGTTAGTATAGGTATCAACAAGTGTGAACTTTTGGGATTGGTTAAGCATCTACACATGTACATCAACAATATGCCTTAGGTGTTCTTATATTGCATTGTCAGACAGCGGAGTATATATATTATATAGTGCGCTGTGTAATTTCTATTCTGTCCAATCGAGTTACCTGGACTTTGATTTTTGTGCTGCTTCGACTTGTGTGGTTAGTTCGTTAACGGCGTCCGACATCTTCTTTCTGATGGATGATATCTGTGTCTCATGCTGCATTTTATAATCCTCCATCTCTCGTCGCAGTCTGCCGATCTCATGTTCTCTCTTCTTACTCACTTCAACCTGTCGTATATATATATATTATATACCGCTGCTATCGTTTCTATGTTGTTTATTATACCCAATTGGTAGTTGCACATAATAAATACAACATATATCAACATAAAGACAAATTTAACATGAGTAATCACGTACTATTGCATATACGTTTTCCTGAATTTACTGTCATAAAATCTCACTTGGTAGCTTTTGTTAGACATGTATATTTTCTCGAGTGGTGAAGAAAGACCGGATCATGTCGCATATAACGTTTAACGGTTTCAATTTGTTTATTCTCCATAATAAATCTGAACTTCTCATAATTTGTCATTTTTAAGAAATGAGGGCACGTTGCAATTATGTCCTTTACATAAGTTTCACGAATACTTTCGTATGCCTGACATTCTAAGATGAAATGATATTCTGACTCAATTTGTTTTGAATTACACGCAGAACACACCGCTGCTATCGTTTCTGTGTTATTTATTGTTATACAACATACTGTTGTTTGTGTTGGTTTGGGTGTTTTGCAATATAGTAAACATCACTTCTAACCGTGAGACCGCTAGCTAACATATGATTGCATAGAAATGTTATAGTACCCACCAAGTATGGATATATCAATTGATTTACTAGAATTCAACGAAGCTTCGAAAAGCAGCTATATGCTATATCATAAATGGCCTTTCGCAACTCAAATATTTCACTACAATTTAGATATTTAGGGAGAGATAATGTGGAAATACATTCTGTATACTATACAACGTGTGGGGGACCCGCGTTAGCATAGATGTGGACATATACGGCACCAGAGTGCCTGCAGCTAAAGTACCGATCACACTAGCTTAAAAGATACTATTTTGGTTCCCTTAGAAAATGCACAGATAATATGTTTAACACAAACATAGGTCGTTTTTTTTAACTTATTATCTGAACATTTCCCATCAATGAATATGAATCATTCTGCAATTTATTATCTTTCCGTATGTTTGTCGTATATTACTATAACCTGAACATCCCCCAAATGAATAATATACTATTCCAATGTATATCTTGATAGCTGAATGGGATAATCCACTAAGTAAAGAAAGGGTTAACAGATAATATTTTGGTTGAGAGAATCATCCAATTACATCGGGATCACCGTGGAACATGTTTTATGGTCGAATGACCCCAAAATGACTCGTTCCCATCTACATGTCAATATTAAAATTCATGACAAATGTTATGATGATCCTACCAAAGGTACAACCTGTAGCCCGTGCCAAAGGATTTAGTCATGCAAAGAGTAAAATCCAAGATGGCTGCTGGCGGCCATGTTTTTTTGGCCGAATGAACCCAAAATGACTCGTTCCCATCTATATGTCAATATTAACATAACTGACAAATTTCACGATGATCAGACAAACAATACGGCCTGTAGCCCATGCTAATGGATTGAATTTTGAAATCCAAGTTGGCCGCTGGCAGCCATGTTGTTTTTTTTGCTGAATGACCCCAAAATGACTTGTTCCCATTTACACGCTGATTTTCTCATAGACATGTTCACGAAAACATTCGACACACGGAATGGTCTACGTTTCCTATATTAATATCGTTGGAATGTTAATAAATGTTGTGTCAAAAGGTAACAACCGATGTTGTTGAAAGTTTCGGCAATGTTCTTCAAATGGGTGTGGTAGTCAAATATGTTATAAGTAGGAAAATTGGCTTGAAAATTTCGTGTCGATATGTACGAATACATTCGACACACCAGAATAGTCCATAAAGTTGTTTAACGCAGGTATTTCAATATATATTGTGTCGACAGTAGTAGTACACCGCAGCATGCCTTTGATTATGCCTTGAACTGATGCGAAAACCCTGTGCCAGTGCATTCTCTTATATATGCGAGTCGACCATAGGTCGCCTCGCATATATAAGAGAATGCATTGGCCTATCAAATTTTATATTGTTTTGTTATAATTGTTAAAGAATGTAAGAAACAATTATCAAAAATTGTTAAAGAATGTAAGAAATAATATATATTTTTTTAATTGTTAAAGAATATAAGAAAAAATTATAAAAAAATCAAAATTTGATTTATGTTCCTATTGATTCGGGGACTAGCTTAGAGGTTTCAAATAAGCTGTGTTTACCTTAGGGAAATCTCGCTTCGTTTAATATTAATTTTGAATTCGGGACAAGGAAATGTTGTCCACACTTCCTGTTTCAAGAAAGGGTACAAACGATGTTGTTGAAAGTCGCGTGTCTACTGCCAACCGTTTTAAGCACGTGACCATAAAACACACCTGAGCGGCTGTAGCTCCACCTTGCTCTTCGAGTTTCTCTGTGAGGTCATCTAAATCTCTAACCAATTCGTTTCTTTGTTTCTCAGCCTGAAATATGCAAAACGAAACATTGTTACCTGGAAGACGCACATAACACCTCATCGTGTACACGTATACTGCCAATTGACGTGTGAGATTGTGATATCAAATAACCGGAATTTTGGTTTGTATAATTGAATAAAATATTGCCGCGAATATGCAAGAAAGAATTAATAAATTATCTATCAAATGTGACCCCGATGAATCCAGAACGGTATAGTCATCCAGTGTTTGTATTTATAATTGCAGTAGTCAGGGAATTTAAACTTCACATGAATCAGATGAATGTTAGCAGTACAGAGTACAAAATTTTCCCCATGAATAATATTTCCCGATGGAAAAATGCAGTAATAAAGATGCTGGTGAGCGAATATCTCTATAGGAAACGTGGTGAGAATTATACGTATGAATCCTACGGGCCTATGTCGATCTATATAGGGAACATGTGGAGAATAAGTATGAATCCCACTGGTCTGTACCAATCACTGTAAACACATACTCGTTCTCTTGCGACTCGTTCGTTTTCATAGTCGTCCTCGAGTTCGCTGAGAGTGACATGGAACTCTTTCAACTTCCGGTTGAGTTGAGCGCATTGGGTCTCTGTTTCTTCCAACTGGGTGCGTGTGTTGTTCAGATCTGAATCTTTCCTGAAATCAAAAATATGTATTGGTTACTGCAATTAAACATTATACATATTAAAACAGTCATTCACCTATGGAATAATATTTCCAAAATGAGCATGAATCAATGGAAGCAAGCATCTGTGATATGAGATTTATATTTTGGAATTATTTAGATGAAATAGGCTGCGCAAGACATTTAATGGTGTGGTGAGTTGTGTGGTCATAGTAATCCATAGCGTCCCCCATATGTAAGAGTTTTTTTTAGATGAATATGAAAATGAAATCGACTAGCCAACCCGTACACGACAAGATGCGTTTTTCGTATACATGGTGCTGGGTCGGTCATAAGTTTATGTTCTGTTAAATATGTTGATGTAGTTACTCAGTCCACAATATAACAACTCGAGTTTGAGAGAACACGGATGTGTTATTGTTCGTGGTGAGTTAACTAAGTTATGTTATATCAGTCATTCAGCCATGTATACGTGTATTAGTTGTGGGAATGCACAGTTCTATGAGGTATGTCATTCACTCATGTATACTTTATTATTTGTGGGAATGCACAGTTCTATATTATATATGTCATTAAATCATCTATACATGTATTATTTGTGTGAATGCACAGTGGCCTGTAGGAAATTACATGTGTCCATACTCACTTCCTTAAGTGCTCTTCGGTATCATGTCGGGCCCGTTCCACTTCATCGAGATTATCTTGTGTGGCTCTCAGATCCTGCTCCAGTTTACGCTTCACTTTCTCGGTGTCACCTCTGATTTTCTTCTCGCGTTCGAAACAGCTCTCCATCTGTATAACATGATAATTTAGATATACGGAAAACAAACATCATATCCATCGCACCACCTGTAGCGTAATTTACGGATATTATTTTGAGTCTTGTGGGACCGATATATATTTGTTTCTAATCCTGTTGTGTTCGCTATTATATAGTGAATGTGACTGTTGTATATTATATAACGGTATACCATAATTGTAGTGACACGATATATATATATGTTCAAGTTTGCATTCGCGTTTACTTTCGTTGAATAATGGTATGATTATCACGATTTCGTTTTGTTAGTTTGGACCCCGATGAGACTAATTTATGCCTCACTCAAGGCAACGATATTCGCATTATGTGCGGTGCGTCTCCAACCACTAACAAACTGACAGCGTTGTGGAATGACACAACTTCTGAAAAGGACATAAACCCCAACATTAACCAACGAACGAACCAAATACCAACCACAAATTCATCAACCCTTCGAGATAAAGGCTGGATACAAACAACAACCGTCCAATTACTCTACACTTCGGGATAAATACTGACGACAATTACTCAACACTTCGTGTTAAAGACTGGTGACAAACGGCAACCACCCAATTACTCAGCCCTTCGGGATAAAGGCTTGCGACAAACAACAACCACCCAATTACTCAACATTTCTGGATAAAGGCTGGTGACAACGAAGGGAATCACGTACCTCATTCAAAGTCGATTCGAGTTTGTTCTTGATCTTGTTGAGGTTGTTAACTTTATCTTGCTCCGACTTGAGTTCATCCATGGTTTTATTGTGATTATCTTCCAGTGCCTTTCGAACCTTAGATAATTTACATAGATCTTCGTCCTGTTTGGTCAGCTCATCATGCAGACCCTTTATCTCGGTTTCTCTGGCTGCTTTCTCTTTCTCTACCTGTTGACAGACGTAAGCGTTGTGAAATGTTAAGTCGAATCGCAAGGGACCGTTGGGTTACTTCGAGTTATCCGTGAGTTCGACGTAGCCAGTTCGACCATTAGGTGTTCCAAAAGATCAACCAGCAAATTAATTTCGACTGTTTGAAACTCCATTTATTAATTTGTAAGTCTGTTTGACTAATAAGTTCGAAGGCTGCCGAACAGTGCAGCAAATGAATCATGGGAGCTCAAGTTGAATAATGTAACAATATCGTTACTAAATGCTCACTGATGAGTAGTTCCCTTAGGAAATGTTCATAAACTAAATTCAACAAATGACCGCCTTTCCCGAACACCCATCCAGATGAATAATTGGACATTTCAATGTAAACTTTTATAACTGAATTGGAAAATTCATTTTGTCAAAAGGTTTAATTAGGACGTATCCAGCTAGGTAGTCAGACAGCTCTTTTAGGGGAAGCTTTGGTGGTCAAATTTCACAAATCGTTCTACTCTTTGTCAGACTCACAAAAGCTTAAAGGTCCACTTAATTGTCGACCCCGTATAACATTATATACAACATATTCCATATTATATACCATTTGAAAGATGAAGCTCCAAAATATTGTATTACCAACTTATCCGGGTAAACATGTTGCTTTTGTCAAGGAACCGACGTGCTTGCTCTGCTTAATTTGGATCTGGTCTGTACTGCCAGTCTATTATTCTCATTGGAAGGGGAATAACTCTATCACTTAGTTGTGAATTATTAGGCAGTATGGGGTAGATAACGGGGGAAGACTTGGTGTGAATCTGAGAAGACACTCCTAGGCCACAGTTATTCCACTTTCCGGTAGAATATATAAAAATGTTTGATTCCTCTTCCAAATGGTATATAATATGAAACATGTTGTAGATAGTGTGATCTGGGCATTCGGAAATTAAATAGGGCCTTTAATGTCAAATCAAATGGGGAATAAATAATAGGTTATTCGTTTGAGACGCACCTTCGCTATATGTGCGTCCATATCATCACAGTCCTGTTTTAAGTCATGTATCTCCTGATTCATCTTCTCTTGTTTGTCATTCGTCGTGGTTACCTGCCCCTCGAACTCCCCCAGACGATCCTCGGCCTCCTTCAGCTGTTGGTCATTCTCTATCTTCTGCTCCACCATAATCACGACCTTCTCCTCAAGGTCAGAGATGTGATCCTGTTCAGCTTGCAGCTGAAGGGCAAGGTCATCTTTCTGACACTGAATCGTAACGTTCTGCTCTTCCAGTTCTTTTAGGAAGACGAGTTTCTTCTCCATTTCTTCTCTCTGTTTAGCCATTTCTTCCTCTTTCTTCTGCATCTCTTCCTCTTCGCGTGCAACGTTTAACATCGGCTTGATCTGAAATTTTCAACTTTCATGATGTACGTTTCATAACTGAGTAAAGACATCATTTCAATAGAGTAAAATGTTCCTATATATACCTAGAAATCACCACTAATTAAAAGGGAAAACTTATTTTTCGACGATCTTCAAACTGATCGGTGGAGGTAGAACAGAGCCCTCGTGGCCAAGCTCCTGGTTATTGGTACCTGCTAACGAGCTCATGCGTGTAAACATTGAGTTGTGGGGGGAAAACGAACTATCATAAAAATAAAAGATTAATTATATCTTAGTTATACAGTATTCGATAACATTGTGAACTCACCTGAACGTAAAGTTTCCACCAGCCCCAATTCCTGAGTCCAAGCCACTTTCTGATGTTCTTCTGTATAAGTTCTAACCCAGTCCTATGGAAAGGTAATAAGTTCAGTTTTCATTATGAATCATGCAACACAAAATTAAGAGAGGACAATTGCTGATCGTGTCATAGTTAAGCAATCAATTCTTGAAGTGAATATGTCTAAATGAGCCAGAACAAGTGTTGACAGTCCTTATGAAGCACACCCTAATATAATACACACATTATATATGTCATGTATCAAACCTTGTCCCATTAACCGACACTTGTGCAATTCACACACGACAAAAGATTGTTAAAATGTGTATCCATGATAACAAATAAGTCTAATTTAACGCTGTTTTCTGCTTTGTTCTGTAGAAAATAATGTTAAAAACCAAATATGAGAAAAACACTAGAACTATATATACTAAAGAATATTACTTGTTATTGAACATCAACAAAATATATGACTGTGTCCCTCTAAAACCATGAATACATCTTTAATATCGTAAGATTCACTCTTTCATATACATTATATGTTTTGCTTTGGGGACATACCTTTGATCCTTGAGTTTCTTGAAGGTTGTCCTGAATACGTATGCTCGGATGTAGGACTGTAAGTAAGCGATGATGTTGGTTAGAGCGTCATCTCTCATCTCCTCCAAGGAACCCAACACTCCGGCTTTAAAGAACACTTTGGTTGTTCCGAGCTTATAATCAGCTTCGTCCATCTTGAGCGCGACGAGGATTTTATCCGTGACCTGTTTACCATCGACGAATCCTTGGGGTACGGCGTTCGGAGCCAGTATTGAGTATCTCTGCTTGAATTCCGAGTAGATTATCCTGCTTGGGAAGCCCTTCCTACAGATACGGATTCCTTCCAGTACTCCGTTACACTGCAGCTGGTGCAGGACCAAGCCGGCGTCAACCAGACCTGTGGGTGAAATATTCGAGAGTGTGCAGAATTCCTATCAACATGCCATTTGTCACAGCATATAAAACCAATGTACATGTATCAGTATTACCTTTATTTATCTGCTGTTCACATCGAACACAAGAAAACTATCAATTAATGGGTTTAATTCAAGAGTTAAATGTTTTGGAATGAATTGTTTATTTGCACAAGGTTGTACGTGCATATCGCTTCAATGTTCTGAATCAATAACCACCGAAGTAGCGTTAAGTCTACAACATACCTGGCTGTTTGAGCTCGTTGGGAATAATACATCTGACGAAGTGAGGATGTGTTGTGTACAAATTCTTCATCAGCTTGTTCAATGATTCCTGAAATGTGCAAATCAACATGTGATCGAATGCATTATATCAACTCCAACCTTCATTACCGACCGATAGAGTGGGAATGGCGTTAAGTTCATATCATGTTTGAACATTTGTTAAGATTTTCGTTCATAGCTGTTCAAACTAACGACAAGGAATCACAATATCATATACTACCAGGCGGGATACTTTATGGTATGGGCTACGTAGAAAGTGTCCTCCTTTTGCACACACAGAAATAATTTGTTGGGACTACCAAAAGCATTTTCTGAAATGTACGACTTATTTTGTTTCTATACCTACCCTGTGAACAGAAGAGATTGTCTGGAAAGCAGAACTCTTCTTTTTCTTCTTGCCACCAGCGCCAGCATCGGCCTCTGTAAAACAAATCGAACGTAACAATTGGAACATTTATATCGATTAAATCTAAAACCATTGCACAACCTTCGAGCTGATAAGTATTGCATGTGTTATATACCACAACACAGAAAACAGTAATATCGAGGAAAAAATTGGCTACAACAAGCTCACGAATATTTACTGTTGAGACCAACATCGTCCTGGTCAGAATCTCTGTTGTTACGCTGTTTTATATTTTATGTTATATTATAAATAATGTTACATAATACACACCTTTCGCATGGTATAATAAACTATGGCAGATAAGAATTACGAATAGGGTAGTTTTGCCATATCCGTAGTTATTATTACCTTATCAAACAACGAAGCATGGTCACGCGAGCTGTGCGTGCAATAACCGAGCATATCATTGATTATGAACTGATAACAACATAATTAAGTACACCGTAATAACAGCAAACCTAATCATCTTACTGTGAGTAGCACGTTTAATGGCATTATTTCCTCGCAAACGTAGTCTCGTAGTCATCAATTCTGCGAAAAGGGGTTTGGTCAGCACAAACAATTTACGGCTATGATAAGCTATTCGTAATTCTTATATGTCGCCGTGCATGGTGTCCAATACCACATTCGTGGCTGAGGGTAGATCAATATCATGAACAGGTCTGTAACGTTAAAGGTATAAAATACTACATTCATAGCTCTGTGTAGATCAATATCATCAACAGCGTGTTAAATATACGGATGGTCTTCGCGATGGGTATTGATGTTAAAAAAAAGATGCCCCCGTTAATACCGCCATAAACAGAAATAATATTAAAATATGGACAGATTTTGTTCTTATACCAATCATAAATATCGCTAAAATAGCATGTTATTGTCAAGAAATACGCCTTATCAGTAAACAAAAGCCATAGTATTATACAGTGCATTGCGTAAAGGGTGTGCGATACGCAAAAACACCGGGGAGACCAAACTATGAACTTTGGTTAGAATGGACACCATATTGACAACAGACCGATATAGCGCTCGCTAATACTGATCCTCGCCACTCAAGATTTCGGTGTTGAAAAATTATCGCATTCATACTATCATTATACTATTACTACATTCTTGAGGAAATTCATGATTTGGTAACGTTTATTTATAAATTAGGACTTACAACCAAGGCCATCCGTGCCTTTAACGTTGACTCACTTCGTACACTTTGAAAATAAGACACATTTCTCAGAATGGTTACACATCTAGTCTTGTCGTGGGTTAGCATTCGTTTATGTATGCAGACACTGTGAAAGTCATACCTGGTGGTGCCTGGAAGAGAAGAGCGACGAGCGGCTCCTTTGATGTTGATAACAGGTTAACGACTGTCTCGTTCAGCGGGTCTTTGTTCTTCTCAATCCAGTTCGCGATGCTGTAGCTCACCTGTAATGTCGATAAAATATCTGTATCCGTTGAGTGTCAAAACCTTTTTAATATTTAAAAATTCGATGCCTTGTGTCATGAAAACTGGGTATTTCAGAAATATATCGCCTTAAACAATCGAAGCTGGTCGTGTCAGAATGGGGAAAGTCGCTTAGATACGATAAGTGTAATTTACCAGCCAACCGTAATGTATTTATCGTAGTCCAAGGGTTTGATTTTGACAAGCACAGAAGACCAACTATAGTCACATTATTAATTTGTTTTCTGAATGAGTCGGTTGAAAATCGATGACGATTTGAACATGTTGCTTTATAGGTTATATAAGCTGTTATTCCAGCTATGTGAACATGAATGCACTAATCTGTGTAATCATGTGATGGCGTGTGATGCTGTGGTGATTATTGACGAGGATAGGCTACCAACAGCATATTATTAGTATTCAGATTCCATTTTGATAGTTCTTCTAGTATACGTTGTGACCAGTACGCCCGGCATTTTCATGTATTGTACTAATGGGTTCTCCACAATGAAACAGTTATATTGTTATTTTTGGTGTTGCTTACCGTTCCGGCGTAATGGTGCAGAGCGAAGTGACTTTCTGGCATTCCAGCTTTTGGTTTTCCTGGTTTGCCGAAGTTCTTACATTTTCCCATATGATTGCTGTATAACTTGTCTTTGAATGTCTGGTCGCTAGATTTGGGAAACATGCATTCCTCCTCAAGAATGGACAGGATTCCCAACGGCTGAAATATAAAATAATTTGAATTATATTGGAAAACAAGCAACGTAACCGGTAGTAAATAAACATCAATGGCCACAATATATGGTTAAATGTTGGTTGGCAAACGTAGCAGAAACATAAACTATGAATTGCTTGTTGAACACATACCTTCTCAATCAAGTCGACGCATGCTTGTAGATCCATTCCGAAATTTATGAACTCCCATTGGATGCCTTCCTTTGCGTATTGTTCCTGTTCCAGGACAAACATGTGATGGTTGAAGAACTGCTGCAGTCTCTCGTTGGTGTAGTTGATGCACAGCTGCTCAAAGCTGTTGAACTAGAAATAAGACACGATTTTATATATTATAATAAGTAGAAATTATCGAACCAATGTTCAGTTATCAGCTCAACATTGCAGTATGTGCCAATAGGATAAATGTTATGGAGAAGATGTGGAAAACAACGAAAAGTCGTATTCCGTGATATCAAGACGCGTATCTGTAGATTATGAGTTCACTGAATTTAGCTGTAATGATAGAATGGGATCGCATCCCTGATGTGAACCAGACGTAAGTAATGTGTGATCGCGTGATCCATTGTTTTGTTATAAATGAAATCTGCTTTCTTGATATTTACAATTTCCCCTTAAATGAAGATTCAAAACGACCGCGCCCGTTGACTTACGTCGAATATTTCGAAGCCAGCGATATCGAGAACGCCGATAAATTGGCTCCTCTTCTGCTTGGTATCCAGGGTTTGGTTGACTCTCTTAACCAGCCAACTGAATACTCGATCGAAGACACACTTGGACATCGCAGAGACGGAGTAGGTGACTTGGTTCACGTTTCTCCCCTGTATGACGTATTCAGTTCCGACCTTGACCTTTGGTTTAGTGAAGGCCTTCAGCAAATCACCAGCGTTAACTCCCAGAAGGAAAGCTACCTTCTCCGCATCTGTTGAAATATGAAAAACATAGCATTTTAATTAGCTTCACCCACAGGCAGTGGGGAAGTATTTGAAAGTTTGTTATTACGCTAATTAACTCCGACTTGGTCTGGAAGGTAGGTGGAATAACTTTAAAACATGCTCACCTTAGTGGGCAAAATGTGGCTGATTAAGTTGATGAAAACACATGTTATAACCAAAGTATAGTTAAATGATGAAATTATCTTCTTTCACGCGACCAGTAGACTTTTAATGGGCTTTCCGGCAAATAAAAACTGGCCTTCGAATATAGGCGTCCAAGAAGCACGTTGCTGTGCCGTGTCGAACCCATGTTCCTTTAGTAATGGACCACTGAGATATCCGTGTCGAACCCATGTTACTTTAGTATTGGACCACTGAGATATCCGTGTCGAACCCATGTCCTTTAGTATTGGACCACTGAGATATCCGTGTCGACCCATGTTACTTTAGTAGTGGACCACTGAGATATCCGTGTCGACCCATGTTCCTTTAGTAATGGACCACTGAGATATCCGTGTCGAACCCATGTTCCTTTAGTATTGGACCACTGAGATATCCGTGTCGAACCCATGTTCCTCTAGTATTGGACCACTGAGATATCCGAGTCGAACCCATGTTCCTTTAGTATTGGACCACTGAGATATCCGTGTCGAACCCATGTTCCTTTAGTATTGGACCACTGAGATATCCGTGTCGAACCATGTTCCTTTAGTAATGGACCACTGAGATATCCGTGTCGAACCCATGTTCCTTTAGTATTGGACCACTGATATATCCGTGTCGAACCCATGTTCCTTTAGTAATGGACCACTGAGATAGCCGTGTCGAACCCATGTTCCTTTAGTAATGGACCACTGAGATAGCCGTGTGTATACTTGATGAGGCTAATCAACATATTCTCGTACAAATAGGTTCATATTGAACCTAAATATTCACATTCATATTGGACTTATTTGATTCTGAATTAAGTCCATAGTGGACTTACAGCGTTATTCGTTGACTGGCGCGGGCCACAGTGAAAACATATTATAGAGAGTATTTGCTAGACAGGCTCTTGCCTGCAAACGTTTACGCTGAAACAGCCACGCCATACCTGTTGTTCCATCAGCCTCCGCCTGTTCCTCCTTCCCTCTCTGTTTGAACTTCATCTCACCCATACTCATGACTGCGCATGTCTGTTTGTATGCGCTCAGTTTCTCCTCTGGTGTGAATCCCAATACATCGAAGGCTTTCTGTGAATGAAACAAAAATACTTAGTTAAATTGTTGTCGCAGATGCCTTCCGGTGGGCGATCACAGCTGTGAATAAGCCCACTCTTTGAGAATGCTTACATCCTTTTGAGTCATAAAGTTCCCGAGAATTTTAGAGGATCAAGATTTGGTAATATAATAAACGTCACACAAAAATCGTACCACGAAGGACAACTCTATCTTGTTAGCAGCCTCAATCACGACAAATTCCCTTTAAACTATAGATTCCACCACGATCTTTCTATCGAAATAAACCACTTTTATTTAGTTTACCTGTATGGACAAACCAGAATTTTTTTATTTTGTTTTTTAAATCAAAATTAAAAAACACTGACGCAGTTATAACATCATCCGGAGTACTTCGAGTTACAACACACAATTTTGTTGAAATCTGTCCAGGTGTCTGGGATGAAAATCGCGAACAGACAGACATACGGGTAGACAGATCCTACTCTTTCACGGATATAGATAATATACCAAAATATTCAGTTTGATCTGTATTTTATTCGCAAAATAGCTAATTGTATAGTCTTGAAATCGGGATATATAAAAATTATGTTGTTGTTGTAATTGTAACCAGGAAGAAATATACCATCTTTAATTAACAATAGTATTTTGTAAAGCCACCCAAACATTTCATGAGATGAGAGAATGTGACATACATCTGTATCTTTCATCTCTTGTACGTCATCGATGTTGTCGACAGTTAACACGCCCTGGTTAACGTATGAATACAACCCAGCATCGGGACTCACCAACAACTTATCTGTAAAACAATTAAATTATTATTATAGTTGAAAGCTATTTATATTTTAAATGGTTCGAACCACACCGTATGAGACCACTATAGGAAATGTCGACAGACTACAGCGCATGCAACATATGAAATAAAACGAACTTATGTGGAATGAGATTCCTTACTCAACATGTGGACATTTGATTGTGTTTCTGATAGCTAACCAACAATAGTGTTACACGTACAAAACACGTTTCTCACATTTCTCACAACAGTGGCTATTTTTGGAGCAAAGTAAAGTATTATATTCGAAATATTACCCGAATGCTTTTAGCAGTTGATGTTTATAAATAACAAATTGATTTCTTTACCATAACGTGCAGGCATATAGCATTCCAAGGTTTGACTGATTCTTATCTACCATGAAATTATGGCAAATGCAGCTATTAGGTTTGGGATAAGGCTAGCACCACTTACCATACAGATCTGGAAAAGCATTTGACAGAAGTTGGTAGAAGATATGGTAGTTCCTCTCCGCCGATTGCTGATACGTCACTCGAGATTTCTCCAACAAATCTAAAAGTGAAAATACAATTCTGAATTACTTTGTTGGAGCAGCACATAAATACAATTCTGAATTGCTTTGTTTGAGCAGCATATTAATTCTGAATTGCTTTGTTTGAGCAGCATACTAATTTTACTTTAATCTTCTATTATTGGGCGACTTAGATTACTCGGTGTTAATTAGTCATAAGAGGAATCGAAGTAGGTGAGGTGAAATAATGTCGTTGTTATTGACAATCACAATTTTGTCAGTACGTATATTAGATTATTAACGATTCTTCAATCAGACGTAAATCAAAAGAGTATTTATAGTATCAATGGATTACTTACATGTTTCAATGTCAGCACCAGCTATCTTCCCCTGTGGCCCGAAATGAATCCGGACGAATTTACCCTGCAAACGATGAGAATATCTTCTGTTAAAGGTACTCTATCCGATCAGAGGGTCCCCATCTCATCAAGATACAACAATAACATTTCTTCAAAATACGCTTTAGTTATCAGAATCGATTAATTGCAACAAAGTAATGCTAACCACTGAACTGTGGTATCAACTTTCCCAAAACGTGTTATTTATCAACATTTTGTTCAACGAAATATGGCCGTATTATCACTTGAGAATTCACGAAATTTGGCCGTATTACCACTTGATTTAGAGTTATCCATCTGCATCCGCAATTTTGACCGATACAATCCATTTGACGGCGTGTTTCTGGGCCACGTACAATTGAATTAACAAACTTCAAAAATCGATATCTGATCACTCTGAGCTATGATGAGTGGGATCCTCGACTCGAATCAAATATTGTTTACCCCCCCCCCCCCGAAGCCAAATAACTAGTCATTTAGGAGCGTTAAATCGGATTGAGTACCTATCATATATTGCAATCCAGTGAGGAATATGTTTGCGATAATGAATAACCCGCATTTGAAATGATAGTAGGAGAAACACAAAGACATATCAACACATGACACTAGACCTATTATAACTCTCACTGCGTTGCTTGCATTATTAAGTGTCAATAGCATGCTTTATTTAGATCCAAATTCCCTATGAAATGACGAGAAGTTCAATTAAATTTATCAAAAGAAAATAACGTCGCATTATACGCGTAAATTTCGTAATGTAATTTATGGAACCGATTTTAAATAAATTTCTTATCACTAAGTAAATTAGTGCACCACCAGAGGCCAATTTCCGGCGGACCAATGGGATTAAATCAACTTTCCAATGACGTATAATACGGATTTTGACAAAATTAACCAATTAACATTCTAATGTTGAATATGTAACACTAAATTTGACATGATTTGGACATACGATTGGGAGAAACCGCTTTAAACAACATTAAATGGACTTACGAATCTGGATGAATTGTTGTTCCTTGTGGTTTTAGCGTTACCGTATGCTTCCAGTACGGGGTTAGCTTGCACAATTTGATCCTCCAGTGATCCCTGAAAAAAACGTACATTTTAAAACCAACCGAGTCTAATTCCCACTCAATCATGACCGACATTAGGAAACTATTCGATATTCAATAGTATTTAAAACAACATACTCACACACAGTTGTGGTTATAAAATCAAACTATCATAAAAGATCAGCCTATATTTGTCTCTAATTTCCAGCAGACAATATTGACATGCTTTTAATGTATCTATTGGGTGTTAACGTGACATACTTATGTGTACACATCGTTACTTGAATAAATATACTCTAATATTTATCTTATACGGAGGAAATAAAGGATTGAATATAACATTTCAACATTGGTTATCTATAAGTTCCAACTTCCAACATATACCATGCACGTCACTGCTAGCGGAGAGTCTACATACCTTCTTGTCGTCCTTATGATCTCCAGAAGAGGCGACCAGAGCAAAGTACATTATCACTTTCTTTGTGTTTTCTGTCTTTCCGGCACCAGATTCTCCGCTGACATTGAATGGAAAGAAGAATAAACATGCATGAATAATAACCACGGACTTGTGATCGCATACGATATTGAAACGAGTCAGTATTTTATGTTTCAGTGAATGTCATCTGGTATGTATATATGCCATCAACGTCGTTTTTCGGTTGATCTATGAGATTATAGATCGATCAGTAGATGAATAACATACTGTATAATTCCGCGAAGCGGATTATACTAAGTATGTTATTCGTCTACTGATCGATCTATAGGTTCATATAGGTCAACCGAAAAACGACGTTGATGGCTTATAATTACAACGATAAGACTTTAGTTTCAACTATCTACTATTAATCCATCTCAGAAAATTAATTGCCACAACAGAATTTTCCGTTGGACGATCTCCGAATTTGGTTGGTGAGCCGAAAATAAATTGGCCGAAATTGTCAACGAACAAGCAAACTTTCAGAAAATAAATATTTGCTCCTCAACTTACATTTTCAGCAATAAACTATCCATGATAACAAAAATCACTTGTTTGGCTACGATTTACGTTTAAAATGACTCAATAACAACTCAATAATTATCAACACACACAGAGTCGAATCCGAAACGATTGGATAGCGATCTCCGGTAAACATATTAACTCCAGACTCCAACCCTGATCACATCTAATGTTCTCGTGACAAATGCCATGTCATTACAATTGTTATGAAGCCGAAAATGTTAATAGGGTTGCAATCGGGTAACACATTTTATTTATTCCCAGTAAAATTATCCATGTTCATCAGCCTGTTGATCAGTCTGATTCATAATAATTTGTGTTCACAGTAACTATACACGTTGTCATGTACACTCTTTCGAAAATTGGACAAATGAAAAACGCGGCACGAACTTTGAGTGTTCAGTCGAGCGTTATAAATAACATGAATACGTCTGAAATGAACAGACATAAGTATAGTATAGTGTCCATAAGAAGCGGAAACGAGCAATACAGACGTCAACTACTTTTTCAAATGTTTCTAGCGTTGAGTTTTCGAGTTTTGTTTTTTTTCACTGAGATTCTAATGGAATTCTCGTTCCGCGGTTTCGCGTCATCCGGGGGCGCCGTGTGGGGCGCCGGTTATAGACTCGCCCATTTTTCATAAGGTGTCACTACGCGATGTGACTCATCTACTGCAACATATATGCACCGATAGATCAAGTCGCCCGCTAGTCTCTCGACCAATCAAATCCCCGCATTTCATTGAAAACGAAAGTAGTTGTAATTATATCATATACAAGTACATTATTATATTAATTAATTCTTCATTTGGTGACTGTGATATTTTGCTAAACAGTTGAACGCCTGATTTTGAAAAAAATGGTTAACCATGCCAGGGATTCGTTTGCAACGGCGGGGTCCGAAAATGGTCCCCGGTCTAATGGCAACTAGTCATGTTTCTTTCCCAATTTGTGACCTTAAAATTCCAAATCTCACATGAATTTAATAGGTGTGTGAGCAAATTATAGGATAGGACAATTTATTAAAAATATACACATATACATTCTTGACATAGAAGTAACAAGACAATCAATTGCACATTGTTGTGGTAAATTGAGGATTTCGGCAAATTGTTTACAAGATTTCCACGTTCATATGCTCCACTGGGATAAACTAAGACTCCAAATGCGCCCCATTTCCCCAAGTTATTATCATGAAACTTCTATTTAATTGTTAAGTGTCGCGTTGTTCCTTAATCGAAGTAATCTACAAATAACAATATATTTGGATGTTTACTCACGTGATCAAACAAGACTGGTTCTCTCGATCTGAAATAAAACATTTAGTTTTAGAAGTTAAAACTTATATCTTTAGATATTACTGTACATATAAAGTCCATTATGCATGTCAGATCCAATAAGCTGTACATCTCCACTAAACTGTTATGTGGTCCTCTGACACCATTGGCATTGCGCAACATCAAGGTGAATGCAAACCGAACTGTGACGAGTTCTTGTGCATCAGTATGAACAAGCCTGCAAATAGGTTGTCTCTAATTTGCAGATGTTGAATTTAGTGACGGCGGGCGAGCGTCACCAAATTCACCCCATGGGCACATCATTCTGCTTCGGCCTCATCTGGGAAGTATCTATAGTATCAAAGTAACATTGTTTTTTGGTTACTTTTCCCTTCTTTTTCCCTTCTTGGAAGTTTCTATAACCCCCGATTTGCATAATCGAGGTGACTTATGGGTGAACATCACCAACTTCAACTGGGGAGCTTCAATCTTACCCTAGGTCTCCCTAGCAGTTGAGGCCTAAGCAGAATGAGGTTCACAGATGGTGAATTTGGTGACGCCGGGCTAGGGTCACTGAATTCACCATCTGGGGACCTCATTCTGCAAATGGCATACACACTATTTGTAGGCTTGAGTACGAACACAGTGACAAGAGACGTGCGTGCATTGGAAGGCGCTGTCACACATGATAAGCAATTTATAATCAAACCCCCAATATTTCTAGTGCATTTTCATAACACACTACCTAATTTGTTAGTTTACATTGCAGCAAAAATGGAATCGTTACCACACGGCTGATAGTACCTATCAATCCTTTATTATTCACAGTGGGATGAGGTACACTTAAGTGAAAATAGCACTTGTCTTCCAATCACATTGGCTGTGATAGTTGTATGTCATATACCTTGTTCATAAAATTAGATAAATAAATATATTTAAAACTAAGACTATCATTCACACAACCATCGAATATATAGTTTATGTTCATCACACCCAGACCACTTTGTCACTATTACCTTGCAACATGAACTGGAAGGCGTTGTCGGCGACGGAGAACAGATGGGGTGGCATCTCTGTCTTTCTCTTTCCTCGGTATTTATCGATGATGTTCCCGGTGTAGATAGGTAGCCTTCTGTATGGATTTATGGCTATACAGAACAACCCAGAGTAGGTCTGCAACATAAAATGTATAATGTGATGTGCAGATGTGGAGTCTTCTGTGCGGATTTATGGCGATACAGAACAAACCAGAGTAGGTCTGCAACATAAAATGTATAATGTAATGTGTAAATATGGAGTCTTATGTTTTGGAATTATGGCGATACAGAACAAACCATAGAACGTCTGCAACATAAAATGTATAATTTGATTTGGAGATAGGACGTCTTCTGTGTGGAGGTATCATCAGTGCCCAGAAGCTACGTTACTAATGTAATATCTAAACCGTCGCATCAGATGGCTGCATCAGGAACTCTTGCATTGGATGAGCTGGATATGTGTTGCATGAGTTATTTATGAGTACTTTTACGAGTGACAGGGATTATGTGCAGGTTGAGGTGCGTTTGATGATTAAATCGGGGCACAATCCATACCTATTTTCCATGCACACTTCAGTTATATAATATGACTTATTAACAATTAGTTATTTCTGAATGTGCGTTGTGAATTTCCACTGTTCATATACTATAGTTTATCCTATCAGACAATTTTTTTTAACTTTTTGTATGATTTAAACAAATTCAAAATCACCACCAATTTGGGTTAGAGACTTGACTGGTGACGTAGCTTCCTGGCCCTGGCCATATAAAGTAACCCGGATTAACGCTGAAAATTATATTAAATGGCTGACAACTATTTGGAAATTCATCTTTGAATTCGTTGAAACTATGCAATAATGTACGCCATAACGTTAATAAATTAATTGGTTCTGCTGAATTAGCTTCGATGCTGGCAGTACAAAGCGATGCTGTAAGGAAATAGTCAAGTTTTGGAGGGAGACGTTCCGGAATTAGGTAGTTTGATTTGGGTGTGCACACACAATTATACCGCCAGTAACGGAAGTCTGTATTTAGAAACATAAAGCTGGTGCGTCGGGTTGGTGGGATATTTTGCTTGCACAAATAAAACTGTTGAGTGTTGTATCGGGCTCACGGAGAGATGTTTCGGGATTCTGTGCTTATATAAATACAATGGCTTGAGTAGCGGGATGTCAGAGTGATGTTCTGTACTTGAACAAATGAAACCGCGTGTAATCCATGTAGACTTGTTTCGTGATTATGTATATACATTGTCACAACGCGGGAGGCAATATATACATGTATAGGCAATAGTTGGCTCCCGAAAGTAGTGTTGCGTATAATCTGAAGAGTCATAATTTTACACTTCGGGGAGGTAGTTTACCACCCGCGGATTCTAAATTGTACATCAGATCTGTTGCTAATCAGAAGAAGAAACTGCTGAAATGGTGAACCCCTTGATGTGCAATTGTTTTACAGTGTAGTCGCACAAAGCCGCTCGTGTAGCGGGATCTAAAGTTGTGCAGCTGGTTCGTTCAGATAACTCATGTCAGTCATGTCGGGTGGTGTGTCCCTCGGGTTTTAGAGAATACTCACATATATAAAACCGCTCTCGTATCGGGCTCTGAGGTTATGAAGCACGCATGATTCGTTAAGATACGTCATGTCCGCCATGTCACTGATCTGTTCGTATTTCGGCGGATTCATCTGTTGTACCTCATCCTTCTTAATCGTCTTCGTCTGAAATACGCGAGAATAATCGAAGAATCCTTGTATACACACATATCACTTACATGTATGGCGTGGGTGGAATTTCCCTTATTTGCAGTGTTATTTGTGTATGTTGTTTCACATTGAAAGACCACCCACTCGATTTGGCATCGAATGTTCATTGCTATTGCCTGTGTTAACGGCTGGTTAAAATGAAATGTATTCCTTTCAACATTACCCACATAGCACACGGTGGTGGCGAAAGTTCGCATCATTCGTTTTGAGTGATACATTACAATTGGGTACGAAAGCGTATAGAATAAAATTGCTTTCTCATATTGCTCGTATTCGGCAACAAAAATAAACGCTCTTTATAATAGATAATTTATTTGTACATTTATATTTTCTCGTCCACGTCAAAATACCTATAGTCCTCATGTTGCGTTATAATTTGCTATGCTTTGCACGTGTAATAAAGTAATATTTGTCTAATGTATTCCATGTATATATCTCCGTGATTTTTATCCAACCCACGTCAACTATAAATGTCATAGATCATGTCACAAATCTGCTCTGGCTATACGTCAGTGTAGATCATACTCCACCAGTTCAAAACCTGGGAACTGTTTGAACTTCATTACATTGGAAAATAATAGGTAATATATTTCTTAGTTAACGTACGAGACTTAATGCAACATGTCACAGTAGGTGATGTCCAGCTCTAAATTGTGTGATGTAGACGGCTTATTTGAGCCGAGTTCGCTTTGATTCGCTTATAAGCATAAAATTTCCCTCGGGTAATCAATTAAATTACGTAGGTATTTATATAACTTAGAAATATATCACCTGCCTTATTTTTCAATGTTCTAAAATCCGGGCAGAACATCAAAATTTCCTAGATTAGTGATTCACGGCATTGTCTGCAAAAGTATCTAAAACCCGTAATCGTTTACCTCATTTTTGGCCGTCTTCACGGTTACCGTGACACCACCATCGCTCTCTATCTCCGCCCGTATGAACCCCTCCTTCTGATCCGGGACCCAGCAGGTTTTCTTGGCGTCGTATGGTTTCTGTTCCGCGAGAAGCTTCTTACGGTCCACAGCCAGATACTGGAAGTCCGGGTCGCTAGCGTAATTCTGAGACATGGTTCGATTCAGTATAAGAGTAGGCGTCGTCGAAATAAGTAGACAATCAGAAATGGCGGATGCTGAAAAACAATGGTTTTTTTTAGAGATAATTCCTGTTCATCTGATCCTGCTTAAAATGTCGATGTTAATGTACCCAGCTAATTTAGCGTTGATTTAAAAAAAAAACGCCGTTAACTTTAAATCCAAAATATGGCGACTTGGAGCCACAAATTGTACTTTATAATAATCGCTGGTTTCGCACGTATGTAATCCGGGCCGCGGTTTGGTTATCATAATCAGAATAATTCAATAAAACGTGAAATACATTGATTAAGACTTTCTATGCCGCGAAAGGACTTATTATTCATGTCACTATTTATTCAGAATTCTTCTTCAGTATGAAACTATAAAGAGTATTCCAGATATGGTAACATTAAAGGGCGTGTATTTGACATCTGCGTGAACAAATGAAGCTAGCTGGGAAATTAAAAGACCTCGTTAACATTTTTCATGGTATAAAATCTCTATTACACCAGTATGTCATGTAGATGTCGACCTATAATATTGTACCTGCAAAACATATATATACATGATATTGTGGGCCAACATTAGGCATGTCGATTTCCAAACAACTCATAATCTTCGGGGTTCTAATAATTTATCGATTAATCCTTTCTATACAACATTGAAGTATAAATTGGAATGATGTATTATTCACCTCGAGGGATTTCGGAAAAAGTAAGCAGACAACATATAATATCAGTACAGAAGGAGTCCTATTTATTGGAGGAAAATGTTCAGATAATACGTTCTTGAACTTATTATCTGAACATTTACTAAGTGACAACTACTCGTCAAAGAGTATTTATTATAGACCGGGTTACGTCACGTTCCGGAGATCAAAATAATCCAATCAGAATTATCCTATCAGGAACGGTTTCGAAAATAAAAAATAGGACATTCTAGAATTAATAATACGGCATTTTAGGATACGAATTTCCCTATAAAAAAACAGCGAAACATGGCATTTATATAGAAGTTACGGCATTTTGGAACAAATCAAATCCCCATTGCGAAGTCGAAAATAATTCATTCTTGGCCACGTTCCTCGAATTTCAGTGGTATTAGAAGAGTTTTGTTGAAACAACTGATTTAAAAAGGTATATATACTATCAATTAATAATGTTAATAAAGTGATACTGGAGTAGCGCCTTCATACGTCACATTTTATCCAGCATCATGTCGGCATTATTCGTGGATAAAATATAGGGGTGACTTGAGAAGAAGTTATGAGTGGTTGAGATGAACGTTCACATCAAACACTGATGGAAAAAGTAGACCTACCTTCAGTTTGTCCGCGATGAGACTGATGATGAGTCGCCAAGACACCCAGTATATATACCTCGAGTACGTGGTCATTATACTTGTATATACCCCGGGAATCTGGTCAGGCACGTGGTTGGAATTGATTAATTCACGTGGTGCCAATTCGATAAAGACTATTAATAAGGGCAGCATGGCTGTGTGTCCACACGTGACGATAACCCATCGCCAGACTGTTACCCCGTCGCGATTCAGCAGCATCTCCATCCAACCAAACGAGAGACTGGTTCGCCGTCGAGAAGTAACAGCATCTCTGATGAAATGAGAGACTGGTACCCCGCCGAGAAGTAACAGCATCGCTGAGCAAATGAGAGACTGGTACCCCGTCGAGAAGTAACAGCATCTCTGAGCAAATGAGAGACTGATATACAATCGCGTGCTGCAGGAGCATCCCATAGTGCTGGCTCAGACGACAGACTCTATCCAGAATGCATGGTAGCCCGCAGAGCACTAAGAGCAGCACCCCATAGCATATACCTGGAACTAAACCCCCGTCGGGATATATATAGTATACAAGAAAAAAAGATGCAGGCATCAGATCGCCCGTGAACTATTTTACAAGATTTAATCACGTATATTTGGAAAGTATTATAAATGTAATATATCTATTTATCACACGCGCAGTGACTTAAGAGCTTAGAGCAATTATATCGATGGCAACATCTGAACTTTAGTATTATGTTAAAATTCCAGTTCATTTATGGGTTCACCTCAAGGCTCAAGCTAATTGCAACACAAAGTTTCTCATTGGGAATAAGTACATTAACCTATCACAAACAACATACTAAAAAATAAAAAATAATCAAGAAAGGCGAAATTAATGAATGTGTGAATTTTGTGAAATAAATTTGTCAAAATTTAGTAAAATACTAAATTTATGGCTTTTCAAGAATGTTTATAAAAAATATTATTTCACGAGGCCTTCCATTTGTATATCCATTTTGTAGAGTAGAACATTCTGAACACAGAACAGAAAATCTTTCCCAGATACATTCCGTATTTGTCGAGTTATTTGCCTCCAAAATTGGGAGCTTATCTAATTTCAGAGCCTCAATTTCTCAAAATTCCATTTTGCTGGAAACTGACTCCAAATTTGAATATCGGAAAAATTATTTTGCTATTTCGGGATTGTTCTATATAACATGCCCATACAGTTCTAAATATTACGGTGGCTGGTTTAGGACATGGGAAATTTTTTTTATATCGTGGCCACGAAATACTAATTCGTGACCACGAAATAACTAATTCGTGGCCACGAAATAACTAATTCGGGGCCACGAAATACTAATTCGTGGCCACGAAATAACTAATCGTGATATACGATCGTCAGCCCCATTGTTGTAATGGAAGCGGATATAAATGATATGGTTGTAGTTGTCCACCATCTTGGCATGAGCCACGGCGATGTGAGATGAAGGGTGTTGTAGGGTGGCCCGTAAAACAAATTAAGTAATCACCCCTTTCACGAACCCGATCCAAAGTCGCCGCCGTCCAGGGGGTGGGGTCACAAAGGGCACCCACGACATGCAGTATATCTTGGGGGCCAAACTACAACACCCATTATACCACATCAAACGGTTAAGGGGCCGATAAATTGTATAGGTCCCATATTTGAACCCATCTGGGACGGCCACTTTGGATCGCGGAGGGTGAAAGCGGGTGAATATTTAGTTTGTCTCAGGGGTTACATTACAACACACTTTATTCGACCTAAAATGTGGGGGGGGGGGGTTGCAAGGGTACCATATATGGACCCCTCTGATCAGTTATCATTTTCGCTCGAGGTGGGTTTGAAAATGTAGCTTGCTTTGCGAGCCACCGTACAATACCCTTTATTTGATCTATATTAGTCAATTAGTTATTTCGTGGCCACGAATTAGTTATTTCGTTGCCACGAATTAGTTATTTCGAAAACAAAAAATGTCCATGTCCTAAACCAGTCACCGTAAAATATACTTCCACTAAAGTACTAAAGTTGTTATTATAAAACAATAATCTGCACAAACTGGAATAAAACAACTTTTGTCTGCAATGACTAGAATATGGTGACAAGATCATAGCATTTTGTGATTACACCTACCCCATTATCAACGTTCAAATTTGGAGTCAGTTTCTTTAAAAATAATGTGAAATATGTTGATTGGCTTAATCAATGTAATCCTATTTATTTTCAAACATAAGTGTCTTAGGAGTGTTCAAATGATTTTGCACATTAAACACCAATTGTGTTAATTGTTTTTACTATTTGTGCACAACAATAGCTTTTAAAATGGACAAAAACACACAGAAACAGTCTCAACATGTCATTTTTTGGAACATAGTCAATACTAAGTATTCACAGGGCCATAAGTTGTTTTGGCACAAATGTGTTTAGCAATTCCAACACAGTGTATTTAACCTAGGATACTTAAGAGGTTTTTAGAAATACAGGGCAAATGGATATCAATTTATTGAGTTGTATGACTTCAAATATGGTATTTCATCATGCCAGTTCTGTATCAGAAGGCAAATTTGGCTATACAATGGAACACTCATTTTGTTTAACAACATATTTGTCTTCTATATCATAGATGCACAAAGTAATAATTTTTTTGCACAATCTAGTGAGCAAATTAATACAACAGCAAGATATCCTTTCATTTTTATCTAGTTTTTGAAATACTAGACCATCAAAATGTATATGGATTTTAGCTAATTCTTAGAAATTGAGGCCCCGCAATTGGACAAACTCCCAATTTTGGAGGCACATATTTCGAAACATACTCTCAACGTAATAGAAAATGTTTGCTGCTCAGAATTGTGTACTCTACAAAATGAATATATAACTTGAAGGACTACTGGAGTTTTTATAAACATCCTTGAAAAGGCATAAACTGAGTGTTTTACCAACTTTTGTCAAATTTATTTCAAAAACTTTATCAATTTCGCATTTCTTGATCCTTTTTTATTTTGTGTATGTTGTTTATAATGGGTTAATAGACTTATTCCCGCAAAGAAACATTTTGCAATTAGTTTGAGGTTTGCCACTATTTTCTCATAACTGCACTGGATTATAATTATAGTATAATTATGATATTCAATTTGTGTTGGGTGATTTTGTGTTGACAGTGAGATAAATATGGATGATAAGGGTGGTTGAAACAATTTTGATCTAATGAAAGATTTTTATTGTAGTGAGCGCCAAAGGAATTAATGATACAAATCAACGAATGCTGCCCATGGCAATGTTTTTTATCTAAACATTAAAATTCGATAGCTCCCATATAGAGATGATAATGTTTCAAATATTTCGAATAATCCGCTCATAAATGACGGCTGCAGTTTCAATGAAATCATATGTAGAAATTTAAGATAGCCAAATTGATGGCGGTCATGTTTTTTAAACAATAAATCAGTTTAACCGGATGAAAGATGTAATATGTAGAGCGTCCATATGTAGTGTTAACCGGTCGGAAATGTCCAACAATTAAAACTTGCTGCATATGTTGGAAGATTTCAACCCAAGCGGAGGGGTGATACTTAAACTTGGAAATTTCGGTCTGGGTCAAAGGGCATGCAGTTAAGAGACCAGTCATGAGATCATACACATGAACTGTTCAAATAGACTCGACAGTGTCCCATGCAATATAAGTACCCGGTCCACACCACCAACACCATCTGAGAGGTCCATGTGACCTGCCTTGGAATATACACATGACCCGAGTGTATCCCATGCAATATAAGTACGTACACCCAACCCCATGTCGCCACGTCCATACGTTTGACCAGTTTGAGAGCATGTGCATGTCATTTTCAAACACACCCGATAGTGTCCCAGATAATATGAGTGTTCGTGCACATCAACCACCTGTCGCCGCGTCCTTGTTACCAGCTTTGATAACGTACACATGAAATGTCCAAATAGACCGACATTGTGCCATGCAATATAATCACGTACATCCCAACCCGCTATCGCCGCGTCCCTACACACGACAAGTCTTGAGAAAATGCATGTATAGTGTTCACCGCGTACCTACATGAAAACGTGCACGTTACGTGTTCAAACAGACACGACGGTGTCTCCGTGCACTATAAGTGCACACACCCAACCACATATATCGTCACGTCCCAACAAGGCTGAGTGTACATTAAAATTAACTTCCACACAAGAAATGGCGTGCATGGGTTTTCATGAGACACAATATATATATATATATATTGCGACAATATTGAAATTCTGGAAAGTTATGGGTTAATAGCGACACTTCAACGCGACCGCGGCCGCAGCCCCGTCCATGCGTGGGCGGGTTTTCATGTGAACCCATATCAATGTTTTGGCCACTAAAATCACCCAAGACGGTACTGGCTGGTTTGCTTGATCGCAAAACATATCGTGATGTCAGCATTTCGAGTGTTAATTGCCTGCCATGGCTTTGTTGGGCAATTCATACTTGATTCTATTGGGAATGTAATCGATGGTGGTTCCGCTACATACATGTGTGGAGTTATTAGTGCAACATTGATGCTTCATATTAAATGATTACTAGGAAATTTCCATGAATCAAGATATGTTCACCATTGAATTATAGGCGTCCATTTTTGTCTATATTTAGTTTCTGTGTAGACCCAGTAAAATAGGCTGTGTCTGAGTTATGAGTCCAACTCATTTGAATATAATTATGGCATGCAGCCTTAACCAGTTAATGACTGGATAAGCATTGATGTGTAGTTTCATTTCTTTGAGAACAAGGAAATACTCATCGATCAGAATCCAGATATTTAAACAAATTAACTGCATGAGAACAACATTAAGCACATAATGTCATTATTCTGCCACATGCATCTCGTTGGTAATAACTGCATGAGGTTAACAAAAAGCACATAGCCTTGTCATGCGCCTTGGAACCCAAAATAATATTAAACAATTATATAAATCGGAATGGGGTTTGGGAACGATTACGGATTATGCAAGTCTCACAATTACAGCAACATAAGTTTTATAAACCTACATTTCAAGGCATTAAATATCAGGTTTTCGAAAACAAAACAGACAGAACAGAAGATGAAGTAAATTATTTGTCTATAAATGCATAATAAAGTCGTTTATATTTCTGATGTAAACGACTATGTAGGAACTGTTACACCGTAAGTCATTATACTGCAGGTTTGTGATGGTTCAAGAATGAATGTTTACGATTTCTTCTGATTAAAAATAAACATTTTCAGGAGATTCTGACATGTGAAACTCAATTGTTGAGCCATCTAGGTGATAATTCAATTTATTTTTCCATGTCTCTCTCAATCTGTGATCCCGAAGAACGTGATACTAACAAAAATTACGTTGTGCGGATCATAGCAAAGTCTAAAAATGTAGTCTGTGTGGGTTCTCTCGATCGAGTCGGTTCTCTCTACTAATATTTTGAAGGATAACTGGTTCAAACTGGTCATGACAGGAACATAACAAAGACAACACAACGAAATATGCATTAAGTTGATATTTGCACAACTTTTCATCAATTTCATTGAATTCCACTGCCTTCCTGCATATGCCTTAATGTTAGAGCGGCTAAGTGTCAACATTGATATTAACAGAATCGTTCACTTTGTGATGCAAACAGGATATTTGGCATGCATGGTCAATGTGAAGACTGAACATTTTATTCTGACAAACCAATCATAATGGTTGACAGATTCAAATTGACTGCCACATTTTAAAAATGGCCGCCGTTTTTAGCTTGACTCAACGTATACGACGAAGGTGCATGACTATATTCCTTATTCTAAAATCTTATATTTCGTTCAATTAAATGGTGCATGATGTAATGTAGGCCACAGGACACTCTTTGCATATACCCGCCCAGATTCAAAATGTCCGCCGTCCAGAGGAGTCCAATTAGGGGACACATGCAATTCCTTATTCCTTTGACCGATTTAGATCAAATAAAGGGTGTTGTAGGGTTGCACTATTTCCACACAACACACCTGATCCAAAATAGGAAACCCATGACATTTCTTGGCCCCTTGACTAATTTGGATCCCTCTGGACGGTGACCATTTTGGATAGAGTGGGATGTGTGGGGCGGATGTTTAGAGTGTCTTGGTGGTATTATGCAACACCATTTGTTTAACTTAATCCTGGTTCGATTCACTAAGTAAACACTCCCTTTACTTGAATATACACTTCCTGCAGCTTATACATATGTATATGCATACCACGGTAGTCTATTACATCATTAACTAAGTGATTATATGAGACTAATGCTCCAAATTGTCAATCCCTATCGGTATATTTTTCAGCTATTTTACGGAAGAATACCACATGTATATATTATACTCATATCAGTGTTTCGTCTTCCGAATGGGTTTCATTGTATAGGTTCCTCCAATATCAAAGTAACTATATTTATATGACGTGATCTTCATTGATTACATATTGACCAGTACACGTTAATTGTGATCTAAAGTTCATCTTTCTGTTGATTCAGGGAAGTTTAATTAATTCATGAGATCCATAATTTTGCGTGATTTTGTCCTGACGTTATGGTTCCAGTACACCAAATAATCAAAAGAAATCACTCCTGATCCAGGGGTAATGTAAACAAAATAATAGGAAGGTATATGTCGCTATATTGCATCTGGCATTTTCGGGGACCCTTCCCCCCAAACCTACAAAAAAACCAGTATTTTTTTTACTTCTAATTTGTTTTATACCAACCTCCAAATTCCATAATGTTGGTATAAAACCCTGCTGATATCACTCATGTGACTGGTAAATTATCTCCTTTAGTTTAATTGACAGTTTAACCTGTTTCAGAAGCTGATATAATTGAAAAATAGTTAATACAGGCAAATACGAATATCTTTTCCAAATACTGGTAGTCCGGGCGCTAACATGGGTACCCTTGCACCCCCTGGGAAGTAACTTGACCGCATTAATTTTGTTCCTTATTATGTCCTTCAACTTTTAAGCAATGTTTACAAGAAACAAAAGTGGCCGTGTAGTCTCCAGACAATATGGCGTCCATCATGGCCAACGTTTTTCAGACTAGGCCCTAAGTCAGTTTGATGCAAATTATATCGGGAAAATCAAGAAAAAAGTAAGCAAATATATATTTTCGTGAAGTTAAGATATAATGCCACTTTTATAGCGCAAAATTGAAACTCCACATCCAAGATGACTACCAATATGGTCGCCGGAAGTTGAAAATATGAAGTTTTTTCACTAATATCTTCTAGATCAGTTTATGCTGTTTGGTACTGGTTGAGAAATGTGACTTTATTTTGTATTTTTTATATTGTCCTTTGTGTGGTGTTTGTATATATATATATATATATATATATATATATATATATATATATATACAGTGTGACTGTGTGATAATGGGTGGCTATCGCTTTCCACGTGTAACGTTTTATCAATTATGCATAAACACCATCAAGATGGAAATCTCTCTGACATGAACTCTCTATTGATTAACATATCCTTGAGTTATTGTTGAAAGCGATAGCAATGGGACCCTTATTAGCTCCCGGACTATGGCGGATAGGCAAGTCTACCATCTACATGCATTGGAGTTTCTAGGTCAGTGTGTGATGAGAGTGTCCCATCTCTTCCTGGGTGATCAAATTCCATACTGCTAAATGGATGACGCATCGATGTAGTGAACAAATAAAGTAACCCATAAGAAGCTGATAATTTCACATAAAACACTATTACAAGGCATATGCATCTAATTTTACAAAAAACAACTTACACACATCCCAGCATATCCCCTGCCAACCAGTGCGATATATTTCCCTGCAAGCTATTACATGTGTTTTGGCTATTTATTTTTAGTTGCTATTGTAATATATTTTAAGCTGCTAACATCTCAGGACAGTGAACTCAATCTTGACTTTCGAGTCACTGTTGTCATTTTGTAGGTATTTTCATTACATTTAAGTTTTGCCAAAATTTTCATGGCATTTCAAAATGGATTTTCTCAAAATCTGTCAGGAATTTCTTTGTGAAATTGGGTGCAAGCCATTATTGTGACACAATATTGTAGATCCATTTAACTATTAGCAAGTTTGCGATAGCCATCCGACGGGAAAGGGTACGGGTAAATCGGTGAACATTGTCACGGTCACTTGGGTACTTTCAATGCAGCACATAAGGCAATAGCGATTTGGAACGGGTAGATGTGTCCCAACAAAAAATCCCAATTCTTGGGATAAATATTCCCTTGCCCTGACCCTTCGATCTGTTGAAAGATTCCAAACCAATGTTTACTTAATATGACTAAATATTCCCCAACTAAAATAAGGGATAAATAGATCTTATATCTGACTGAAATTACATGTAGGACATTATTAGATCCTGAGTCTAAAACAATACATTTTACACCGACGATTTGTTGAAAAATTTAATTATAACGTAATTGTATATTTGAGCTATCATAATCTATTTTCTAAGTCTTATTAACCGATCATTGGAGCAATGAAATGTGCAATTATTGGGGTCCTATCCCCATCCGATCCCTATAAAAAAACCGATGTTACAGAACGCGGTATAAAATTTCACAAAAAATCACAATTGGGATTCTAGTCATATTTCAACAAGAAATGAACAGAACTGTGATATGTAAGTGAGGCATATCATTACCTATGAATATTCCAACACATTGGAACCAATATTGTTACTTTGGCTCAAAATGGCTGCCAAAATATGGAAACTGGTAGATATTGGTCCAGCATGTCCTGCAATCGCTTACAAGTTGTTGTTGATTAATACAATGGGTTATTCTGCCGTATATACATTGAATACTAAGATGTCTGATGCACCACGGTTAATTGTCACTATTGTCACCACTGACATTACCAGAAATATTGGATTTTTCTCTCACAAACTTCACATAAATATCGGCAAAAAATCACTTTTCAGGTTTTGACTATTTGTTCAAATAAAATGTAACTATCTTTATTATGAAAGGTGTTTATTGTTTTGGTATATCTTAAATGTGTCACACTAAGGTGTTTATAGACCAAATTGCTCAAGATGGCTTCCAAAATGGCAACCAAATTTGGTAAAAAGTTGACTTTTACATATATCCCGAGCATTATTCTCTGCGGTTTCCGAAAAGGTAGCAAATTGTGACTCGCTTGATTAGTATACGTATAACTGACAACTACATGTTCTATTCTGGTTGTCCCAATTCCGTATGAGGCATGGCAAATTCAATTTAAAGTTGCAGTATGGAATTTTGCCGAGAACCTATTTTGTGGTTCTGGCCATATTATTGAAAGGAAATGGGCAAAGCTTTCAGACGAAACTGAGATAAACCATAATCTGTGGCTATTCTGGCCTATTAGGATCAAAATGGATCAACTGGATACAAGGTGGATGCCAAAATGGCGGCCAGTGAGTTACTGTATGATCATAGGTGAATCGAATAGGTAAACAGGGAGTTGTTGTTTGGTCATGAATGATGTGAATATGTATACAAGGAGTGACTATATGGTTATCAGTGGGTTTCCATGGTGATATGCATAGGTATGCGATGAGTGGTCATGGTCACGTGTGATGTGAATCGGTATGCATGACCGTAGAGTGACCGTATGGTGGTTGGTTGTGTGTATCCAGTACCCGATGGCTGTATGGCCATTGGTGTGGTGTATGTATATAACGAGAGTAGCTACAGGGTCATTTGTGTGTTGTTTATGTATATATGGAGTGACTGTAAGGTCATGTGTGGGATGTAATTGACATGTTTACCATGTGGCTGTATTGTGACACGTTGGTGTATATGTATACATGTTATTTATGTATGATCATGGCTGGGGTGAATATTTATACAGGGCGTGGCTGTATGGTCATGTGTAAGAGTGTATACCCTGGTGTTCCTGCTTGGAGATTCGTGGCTGGATGGTCGTGTGTATGTTGTATGGGTATACACAAGTGTGGCTGTGTGGCCATGGGTGAGGGGTATGCGTATAAAGCGAGTGGCTATATGGCCATGGATGAGGTGCATATGTATACATGGAGTGACTCTGCGGTCATGGCTGGGGTGTATTATAATATAATTAGTGGCTATTTGGCTATGGTGTGACGAATAGGTATACATGGAGTGACTTATGGCCAATGGTGTGGTGAAGATGTATAGAAAAATTGACTGTATGTTCATGGATGAATGTTTTAATAGGTACACATTGGGTGACTATATGGTCACAGGTCAGGTGTAGGAGTATACCTGGTGTCATGGTGAAGGTATGTTTATGAAGCGAGTTGCTATATGCACCATTGGCGATGTGCATATGCATACCTGGAGTAACTCTATGGGCATTGTGTTGGTGTTTATGTATATCTTGAATGTCTATTGACCATGGTGTTGATAATATGCATACAGGGGTGACCGTATGGCCAATGGTGATGTGAATGGGTATACAATGATTGACTTATGACCATGAATGTGGTGATTATGTATACAGGGAGTGACCATGTGGTCACTGGTCATGTGTAGGGGTATACCCGGTGTGCATGCATTGTGACTCATGGATGTACGGTCATTTGTGGTGTGTACGGGTATAACCAAGTACGGTTGTCTGGTCATGGATCAGGTGTATGTGTATAAAGTGGGTGACTATATTGTCCTTTGTGTGGTGTTTGTATATATATATATATACAGTGTGACTGTGTGATATATACAGTGTGACTGTGTGATAATGGGTGGCTATCGCTTTCCACGTGTAACGTTTTATCAATTATGCATAAACACCATCAAAATGGAAATCTCTCTGACATGAACTCTCTATTGATTAACATATCCTTGAGTTATTGTTGAAAGCGATAGCAATGGGACCCTTATTAGCTCCCGGACTATGGCGGATAGGCAAGTCTACCATCTACATGCATTGGAGTTTCTAGGTCAGTGTGTGATGAGAGTGTCCCATCTCTTCCTGGGTGATCAAATTCCATACTGCTAAATGGATGACGCATCGATGTAGTGAACAAATCAAGTAACCCATAAGAAGCTGATAATTGCACATAAAACACTATTACAAGGCATATGCATCTAATTTTACAAAAACCACTAACACACATCCCAGCATATCCCCTGCCAACCAGTGCGATATATTTCCCTGCAAGCTATTACATGTGTTTTGGCTATTTATTTTTTGTTGCTATTGTAATATATTTTAAGCTGGTAACATCTCAGGACAGTGAACTCAATCTTGACTTTCGAGTCACTGTTGTCATTTTGTAGGTATTTTCATGACATTTAAGTTTTGCCAAAATTTTCATGGCATTTCAAAATGGATTTTCTCAAAATCTGTCAGGAATTTCTTTGTGAAATTGGGTGCAAGCCATTATTTTTTGTGACACAATATTGTAGATCCATTTAACTATTAGCAAGTTTGCGATCGCCATCCGACGGGAAAGGGTACGGGTAAATCGGTGAACATTGTCACGGTCACTTGGGTACTTTCAATGTAGCACATAAAGCAATAGCGATTTGGAACGGGTAGATGTGTCCCAACAAAAATCCCAATTCTTGGGATAAATATTCCCTTGCCCCGACCCTTCGATCTGTTGAAAGATTCCAAACCAATGTTTACTTAATATGACTACATATTCCCCAACTAAAATAAGGGATATATTCGATCTTATATCTGACTGAAATTACATGTAGGACATTATTAGATCCTGAGTCTAAAACAATACATTTTACACCGACGATTTGTTGAAAAATTTAACTATAACGTAATTGTATATTTGAGCTATCATAATCTATTTTCTAAGTCTGAAAATACCAACCGATTTGTAGTCAACACTCGATCGGTCTATGACTTGTAGAATCCAATTGTTGAAAATGTTTCAAGATGAGTGAAAGAAAAGCACCAACCCCTTCCAACTACCGCCTCGTCCTTGGTGAAAGCAACTGATTATCCTGAGGCCCATCTAATCTAAATAAAAATTCCAACAATCCATAACGGTAAGTATAAGATGGTCAATAGAGTGAATGTGAATAACAATCTATCTACATCATAATATCTTTTTTGTTGCAGTTGGCTCACCATACATTACCAGTCGATATTGTCCATTTTAACATAGCCCAGATCATTCTATAGTCTAAATATCGTTTCAGTTATTGTGGGAACCTTTCTTTTGTCTGCTCCTTGGGGCACATGTCATTTTGCAAGTACTCTGTACTCAAAACAAAATGTAGCCAAGCAAATATTTTCAAATTCTTTGACTTTGGGTCTTTCTTTATATATGTCAGGCGGATAATCATCTAGATATTTGTAGTGTTCTCATTGGTGTATCTAATTGGCAGCCTCATTCTGGCTGAATTCTCATTGTGCCATTTGCACTTATTGCCTTTTTCATATTCTTTCTTTGTTTGACTCAGCAGAGTATTCACGTCATAACATGTAAACCTGTACAATTATCAGTACAAAACAGTTACCTATGATAGACCCATTTGGAGCCCAATAGATTATCTCTCATTGATTTGTATATCGGACAGACAGGCAGACGGATAGACAGACATTCATAAATATAGATATAGATGCCTTGTTCAATAGTTTGGGTGGGTGACGGAATTTGAGGCACTCCATGGGCCGTCGATAGCAGATAATATGATATTGTGTGGAAATATTTATTTACAAATAAATTAGAAATAGCTGGGTTATTAATCCTCGTGTTCTTGGATAGGTCCGACATCCTCTTATTCTGCAATTCTGCCTCCATATGGCTTCATCCGTCGGTAAGTCTTGTTGTAAAGTTCGTTTCGGGTCAGCATTTGTCACAAGTAAAACGGGTCACATGCGTCGTCGTGGATTTCACTGGAACAAACAGGGAAACGTTACTCATAATATAATAATATGTATCACAACACACCCAACACACTACCCACAATACACATCACACCCAATACACGGCAGTTGCAATTGTCAATAGCAAATACAGGTGAAAGAATATACATATATATGATGTGAGATTCAACCAATCATTGGCTTCAGTCATAGAAATATTGAGTTCTCCGAACGAGTAATATAAATCTACCAGGTTCGTTCATATAACTCGAGGTGTTTCTCTTGTATGTTGTGATCAATAATTGCAGTACAACATTTAATTCCAGGTAATTGTTTACTTATTGAGCGCCGAAAACAGTCCAAACATATCCCCGTAGAGAAAATTACAGGAAATTCCTCGGAATTTCAATTTTTTACACAAAATCCTATTGAAATCCCGGAAATATCCCAGTTACAAATTAGATATAAATTAAGATATTCAGGATTGAATAACTGAATTTGGATGATATTCGGGAGTGACTAACTTTGAATTGAATATATATACTGTCGTGTAATACCGAAAAACTCCTGTCACCTCACTGGTATTCATATTCAAAATATTTACGAAATACTCCTACTGTTAGTTTTGCACCCGACATTCTCCCGTGCATAATCGATCATTTTTTTATAATTTTTTCTTACATTCATAAACAATTTTATCACTTTTTCTTACATGTACATTCTTTAACAATTTTTAACATTTTTTTATCATCATTTCTAATTTTCTTATCGTGGAAAAATTAGCTTCCAAACAAATTTCTCTTCCACTATTATCCAATGATATTCCCACCTATATCGCAGTTTTATTGTGGGATGTTGCCACTTTTATCCCGGTATATTCCTACTCATATATCAAAAGTCGATATACAACCATGCAGTATATCCTCATATCAATGGTGGTGCTATACATGTAGGTCTGGTACTACTTACCGTATTATAGCTTGAGGGTATCACTGGGCGTTATGATCTTTATTTATATTCCCGTGTCCGGGACTACTCACCGTCTTTCTGTTGGTATATCCCCTGTGCGTTATGATCTACATTCCCCATGTTCGGGACCACTCACCGTCATTCTGCTGGTATATCCCCTGTGCGTTATGATCTACATTCCCCATGTTCGGGACTACTCACCGTCTTTCTGCTGGACGGAGATAACCCTGCGCGTTATGATCGACTTTCCACTATGTTCGGGACTAATTATCGTAACTCTGATCGGACATCTCATATCCCCGTTCGTTCGGAAATGACTCCGGCTTTTTACTAATATTCCATGCGCGTTCTAATCCCCGTGTTTGGCTCTATTTACCTCCCCACGATCGGGACTATACTTACCGTATCGATGGGATACATCCTTTCGCGTTCTAATTTATATTTTACATCTCGTTTTCGGAACTACTTACCATATTTCTGCTGGGAGATATCCTTTTGCGTTCTACTGCGACATTGATCTAGGGCCATTTCACTGACGGAACCACGCCTTACTGGAACAAGCAGATACACGTTAATCAGAATAGAATAATATATATCACAACAGACACAATACGCAACACACAAAAATCACAACACATCCAATATATTTCAGTTGCAAAATTACCAATAGCATAAACAGGTGAAATAATAAACATATATGACGTGAGATTATACCAATCATTGGCGTTCAGAAATACAAATATTGCGTCCGCCGAACGAGCAATATACATCTATCAGGTTCGTTCGTATAACGGGAATCAGGTCGAGGTGTTTATCTTTAATTAATTGCAGTACAACATTTAAATCCTAGTAATCTTTGACTTATCGAATGCCGAAAAAAGCCCAAACATATCCTCGTAGAGAAAATCACCTGGGATTTTTCGAAATTTCAAATTTCGACACAATGATGAAATGCGGGAGTGCCTAACTGTGGAGATTGATAAGCATGCAATCAATACAGAAAATCTCATGTCACCTCACTCAGGCTCACTGGTGTTTCATATTACAAATAGTCACGAAATTGTCCTATTAGTGTTGCACTACCGACATTCTCCAGCGCGTAATCGAGTTTAATGTTACCGATATTACGTTATAATCCCGACAAAATTTCGATTCCATTATTATAGAAGGATATTCCCACCTATATATCCCTGTTTTATTCCGGGTTGTTCCCATGCACTTCTATCCCAGTATATTCCTACTCATATACCAAAACTCTTTTGAAAGTCGACATGAATCCAGTATATCCTAACATCAATGGTAGTGCCTATACATCGTATTATTGCTAGAGGATATCGATGGGATCTATATTTACCTTCCCATGTTCCGGACTAATCATCGTCTTCTGCTGGGAGGTATCCCTGCGCGTTCTGGTCTACATCCCCACAATACATGCAGCGATTGTGTGGCTGCAGCCCCGCCCCTCCCAAAACAAACTGTTTGAAAGCTAAACATTTTGACAATTTTCGTGCAAATTGGGAGATATTTTCTGTTAAATTCGGGCAAATTGAATGGTATTTCAGGGGTAAATTGTGGAAAATTACAGTATTTTTCACAATTCTGGCAGAATTATCCCATTTAATGTTAATTTGAATCTATTTTGTTATATTGCTGTGTATACACAATGCATATTCTACAAAAACTGTGTTACAACAATGAATATATAGAAAGTAAAAAGTCCCCCCCCCCAAAAAAAAAGTCGAGCGCCCGTACAACAGCCCCCATGTTGGGGACTACTTACCGTAACTCTGATTATCTCATATATCCCTGCGCGTTCGGCACGATTCCCCTGTTTGGGACTAATATTTCCCTGAACGTTCTAATCCCCGTGCTTGGATATATTTACCTCCCCCTGATCGGAACTATACTTACCGTATCGATGGGATACATCCATAAGAGTTCTACTTTATATTTACACCCCGTACCGTGTTCGACGCTACTTACCATATTTCTGCTGGGGGATATCGCTGCGCGTTCTACTGCGACATTTCTCTAGAGCCATTTCACTGACGGAAGCACGCTCTACTGCGTCATCCAATTCTTGCTGAAGAGTGCGGCATTTTGATTGGTTGCTGTTTGCTATGGTTTCCTGTTAAAATTGAGTGACAAATTATCAAGACATATCGGTGAGAAAAACCAGGTTTATTTCTTATAAATTCTAATTTAAGCCTTTTAGCCACGAACTATATCAGCGGTATTAGTCTCTATTAGCTCAATCATGTTTTTTATCGATTTATATACTAAATACTCATTGACGAGTAGTGACCTTTAGAAATGTTCAGATAATAAGAATCATTCTGCTCTTGTATTATCTGTTTTTCTATCTGTTGCCTGCTTTTATTACATGAACACCCCTCTAAATGAATAACAGACCATTCCAGTGTATACATGTATAACTGAATGGGATATTTCATTTACTAAATGAATGTAATGCGAAAAGCCACACGTTAAGCAGGAACATGCATGATCACATATATATATATATATACTGTATACATTGGTATGAATATACTATTTTCATCAGAATTTCATGTTCATACAAAATAACATTTATGTACATATAGTACTTATATAAATATAAATATTAATATTTATACTGCACACATAAATAGACACACATGTATAAATATGTGAATATAAATGCGCATATAAAACAAATATATATATTAGTATACTATCGTAGTTGTATTCGTTTAAAGCATGTTTCAAATACATGTTTAATGCTAACGTTCTTCAATATGTGTATGTTGTCAATATCAAGGAGGCCACATAACTTCTCTAGTGAAGGGTTAAATAAATAGTATAAGTAAGGAATATATTTTCTTCTGATAGTGACAAAATGTTCGCAGACCAAAAGAATGTGAAACTAATCAGGTGCGAACAGCACATATTACATAATAAACTCTTGTTCTTTCGCTATCTTGGAAGCTCGTTTAGCAGTCAATGGTTTGCTTTCTAACTTTCACCAGCTGGTATGAAATGCTGCTGTAAATCAAGATGGTAACGAGTAAAAGAAATCATGTTTAGATAACTCTGAGCTCGTACTCAAAATCTGAATCAAGCAAAACAACATTTAGTTTATTTTTATTTTTTATTTTTTTATTTGGTATCTGCAGATATAATTATACTGCATGGTTTATGTCGATTTTTATAGTTGAACATGTTTAACGTAGTTTCATTCAAGGAAATTCCACTGTGTTAATTTATGATCAGCTTCCTTCTCTGGATGAAGATCGTACCGCTATAATGGTGGATCAAGAGTAATTGTACCGCGTTCAACGGTCTCATACTGAAATATTATTCAAAAACTGTTAAAATTGGTTCTGGATTCGAGATAACTTGAATCGACCAAGCATTGTAGCAAAACGATATTCATAACGATAGGTTTCATATCAGATGGTTCGGTTTCAGAAAAGATAATCTATGACAGTCTATCAATCAATATGTAGGACCCAACATGCTATATGGGACCTATACCCCTCCATATTTTTGTTTACGTTGAACCTAAGACAAATGTCCTCAATTTCGACACACTCCCATCATGTCGTGACCACACCCAAAATATACACCATACCATACATGTTTAACATTAATTAGGGAGAAGAAAAATAACTAAGATATATAACTTGGGCTCACCTCTATTATCATCATCTCATATTCATAATGTTCATAACTTGTTGTGTAAAACCAATGAGTATACATGAAAGCGAGGTTAAAATCAAATATGTTCCATCTATGACAGACGCTAAATATAACACGAGGTTAATCGGTGAAGGCCAACTCAATTTGGAAACAAAGGAGAAAGTGTGTCAAACAATAAAATGACGACATCACGTTGATGCAAGTATCTTATCGAATTGTTAGCTAGCCATCATATATATGATAAATCACAAATAATGTCCGAATAACCAATATGACTGAAGTAGTAGCTAGCCGCCATGGAATTAATCGCAAATGGTGCCTGACTAACCACTATGACTGAATTGTGAGCAAGCCGCATTAGAACTAATCGCAAATAATGCCTGAATAACCACTCTGACTGAACTGAAGTGTGAGCGAACTATGAATGAATTGTGAGCGAGCCGCCATACAATTAATCGCAAAGAGTCTGATTAACCACTGAAACTGAATAGTGAGCGAGCCGTCATAAAAATAAATCGCAAATGATGTCTAATTAACCACTACATGAATGAATTATGAGAAATCGGCCATAGAATTAATGGCAAATGATGTCCGAATAATAAAATCACTGAATTTTGAGCGAGCCGCCATAGAACTAATCGAAAATGATCTTTGAATAACCACTATATTAGTCACATACCGCTTCCTCGATGTGTTTTCTGTACTGTCGGAGCTTGGCCTGTAGATTATCAACGATGTCCTTACTCTTGCTTTGGTTGTTGGTTTCCTCCTCGACCTGGAACTCGAGGTCGCTCACTCGCCTCTCAGCTCTGCGCACGGCCTTCTGTGCATCGCCGAGATATTTCTTCTCGCTATCGAGTTCCATCTCCAAATCTACAATCTGGAACGAGAATGATAACCTTTCTTTACTAAATACTCATTTAAGGGTTGGTCCCTTTTATTATCGGAACTTTTCCCATCAATGAATAGGAAACATTATAAGATTGTATTATCAGTCAGTCGATCTGAATCTGATTATATATCATCATTATCCATCATCCATTATCCATCAACTGAATATATATCCTCATTATCCATCATCCATTATCATCTGATTATATATCCTCATTATCCATCATCCATTATCCATGCATCATCTGATTATATATCCTCATTATCCATCATCCATTATCCATGCATCATCTGATTATATATCCTCATTATCCATCATCCATTATCCGTCAACTGATTATATATCCTCACTATCCATCATCCATTATCCATTATCCATCATCTGATTATATATCCTCATTACCCATCATCCATCATCTGATTATATATCCTCATTATCCATCATCCATTATCCATCATTTGATTATATATCCTCATTATCCATCATCCATCATCTGATTATATATCCTCATTATCCATCATCCATTATCCATCATCTGATTATATATCCTCATTATCCATCATCCATTATCCATCATATGATTATATATCCTCATTATCCATTATCCATCATCTGATTATATATCCTCATTATCCATCATCCATTATCCATCATTTGATTATATAACCTCATTATCCATCATCCCAATCTGCCATGTATATAATTGATGGGCGAATCCATTTATTACAGAAGGGGTTAAACGTGTTACACTGACATTTAAGATGTGTGTGTTTTGAGTCATTTCTGGAAATATAAACCAAAATTTGGTCCGGCAAATTTGGTGGCTCAAGAGTACCAAACCAGTCTTATATTTACACAGCAGTGGTTATGTTATACGCGTTTTATCATTTTCTGAGCTACACTTGTTTACGAGAAACACAAAGAAAATACAAACATTATTTAAAGCATGCACATATTATATCTTCGATTTAGTTTATTTGGTTGTCAAGCGCAAAATCAAAACATGTGGGTTTTTTTTTCATTAAACTTTAAAATTGATGCACTTTATTTTTCCTTTTGTTTTGTTGTTGCTCATATTCATCAGCCTGGTTTATTTTATTTCAACCGGGTCGCTTCATTGGATATTCCTATACTGCGGCGATAGCTATCCGAGCGAAGACTGGTTAACCAGCCTCACTCACCACCTGGATTATAAATTGAAACCGGCTGGTGAATTGACTGCTGGTTTATCAAATAATCATATGTGGTGAATATAACTGCCGGAGGTCGAGTACGAAAAAATCCAAATCTGATATTTAATGTAGCCGGGAACACCTACCCTCTGTTCTAGTCTCTGAATCAGTATTTTTCCTCCCTTCATTGAGCTAGCCTCGATTTGAGCCAGTCGTTGCTGCAGCATCTGGACCTGCGCATCGAGTTTCTTCCGGAGGTTCTCGGCCTGAGCCGAGCGTTCCTGCTCCTGTCGGAGTTGCTCCGAGTAACGATTCGAGTCAGTTGTCGCCTTCTTACAACTCTCCTCTAATTTCCTCATTTCAGTCGCCATCTCCTCCAGATCACTCTGTAACGGAAGAGATTTGCGTTGTTATTGTATATGTACAATACAATAAAGACGAAACAACCTCATTTCACTCAACGCGGCGATCGGTCCAATTAAAATAGCGGCATCTCGCCGACATGGAGAGGATTAAAGGTACTCAATCCGATCAGACGCTCCTAATTTACTATTTCTTTGGCTTCGGGGGTAAAACATATTTGATTCGAGCCGAGGAACCCACCCATCAAAGGTCAGAGTGATCATATATCGATTTTTGACGTTTGTTATTTCTCGAGATGTGTAATAATATGTGCCCCAGAAACACGTGGTCAATCGGGGGGGGGGGTCTCAGACAAAATTGCGGATGAAGATGGATAACTCTAAAATCAAGTGGTAATACGGTGAAATTTCGTGATACTTTAGTGATAATACGGCCATATTTTGTTGAACAAAATGTTGATAAATAACAAGTTTTCGGAAATTTGATACCATAGTTGACAGTGGTTAGCATTATTTGTTGCAATAAATCGATTCTGATAACTAAAGTGTATTTTGAGGAAAGTTGTTGTTGTTGTTGTTGTATCATGATGGTATGGGGACCTTCTGATCGGATTGAGTACATTTAATATTCAACACACATAACTACTGTTCGTTGCGGCGAATCACAGATTGTCGTCGCCTTGAGCGAAATGAGATTGTTTCGTCTTCGTTATATTGTAACAGACCAGGCACATCCTGAGTGTAGCTATATTCGCTATACTGTAACAGACCAGGCACATCCTGAGTGTAGCTATATTCGCTATATTGTAACAGACCAGGCACATCCTGGGTGTAGCTATATTCGCTATACTGTAACAGACCAGGCACATCCTGGGTGTAGCTATATTCGTTATATTGTAACAGACCAGGCACATCCTGAGTGTAGCTATATTCAAGTATAATATAGTACAATGTGGATATTGCCGTTTTGTGAATTCGATAAAAGAGGGATAAATAATATAATATTCCATAAATATGATTCAAATGCAGTATCGCACTAATGAAATAACATGTCTCGAACGATGGTATATCATCATGATATAAAGCAGTCATTAAGCACTGTGTTTAAATATTGTCATGGACGAGCGATTGCGTCGTCATGGTAATGCCGCTAAGAAAGGCATACGTCTGCATGTCATTATTAAATAAAAATAAGCTAGCGCAAAATGTTGCAAAACGATTTTTATCTAGAGCTTTTTCGTTTGCTGCAATGTTGGTCAAAGTGAAATTTGGCATTGCAATGGTATGATCGATCCCAAAGTTTCGACACAAACAGGGAAATACATGTAGTGGATATGGCATCAAATTAAACTATAATATATAGTATTAGTTAAATTCAGGAAGTGCCTGACCTGATAACGTTCATCTTATTCCAAAATACTCGTATTGTATTATAAGTTACAGTGTATCCAGTCGTCTGGTTGATCGTGGTACAAGACACGAAACGTAAGACACCATGATCAAATTGAAACAGAACATACCAACGCGACATCATGGTAATTTAGTTGCGAACTTTAGGTTGTGTCAATAGCGAATATAACTGTGGACTTGAATTGGACATGTGTGGTGTATTTAGAGTTACCGTACCTGCATTGCGAGACAGTCGGCGGCAGACTTCTTCTTACTGGCCGTCAAGATGTTGAATTGGGCGGTGTATTCGATTATCCTGTTCTGTGCTTCGACCAAATCACTCTCTGCTGTCTTTCTGGCTCTTTCCGCCTGGAGACACAAACAATGTTCCAATTACCATCATATATTCCAATTACCATCATATATTACAATTACCATCACATATGTTTGCGAACCAACAACATGTACATGTTGAATTTCATTGTAGACTGTATATCCCAAGATCTCAGAAGCATTGATTAATGCAGACACATCTATGACACGTGTACACGTTCCAAGAACCATAGACATGAGTATAATAATGCATATACTCGCGAAACCCGATGTAGCCATATACTCGCGAAACCCCGATGTAGCCATATATTCGCGAAACCCCGATGTAGCCATATTTCAGACCTATTGTCTTCACATATGGTCTATCGCTTCCAATAACAAATTTTATATAGTTTCCTATAATTAATATGAATCGAAATGGCCCATTTCAATCACCCATTGTGAGTAACCGTTGCTTTAACCCTTTACCCAACAGAACGCCAGAAACGCCCAAATAAAGCTTCAACAGCCTAAAATATCTTCGGTCTGTCTTAATAGAACCATACAGATATGGATATCATTGGAACCGGCTCATTGACCACATTGTGATAGTTACAGTTATGCCCTGTGCCAATGCATTCTCTTATATATGCGAGTCGACCATAGGTCGCCTCGCATATATAAGAGAATGCATTGGACTAAAAAAACACCTTTTACCACTTTTTCTTACATTTTTTAACAATTTTATAATTTTTAATGTGTTAAGCCAATGCATTCTCTTATATATGCGAGGCGACATATGGTCGACTCGCATATATAAGCGAATGCATTGGCACAGGGCCGTTCTGTTGGGTAAAGGGTTAAATGTGATGACGTCGGGCTGTATCTGCGTCGCGTGACACAATTTTAACACGGTGCATTCGTGTTCCACAGTGTAAATGCATATAAGACTATATTGTACATGATTTCATATAATAATCGCACGAGGAATTTTCAACCGTTGGACGTCAATAAAGACTTACTTAATGTTGACAATTCCTCCTAAAATGCGATAATTGTATGGTGTTGTCTATTTTATATTACCTGCTCGAGACTGCTCGATTATATTGTCTCAGTTCGCTGGTTAGTATAGAGCGACGTGACGTTCGATTGTTGAGCTGGATATCCGGGTCTCATGGTACTTCGACGCTATATATATGTCTGTATATGTTATATTATATTGCATATTTACCTGTTCGAGACTAGCTCTCGTTTTCTCTGACTCGATGGTGAGTATAGCGATGTGACGTTCGATTGTTGAGCTGGTTTCTCGGGTCTCATGGAAGCTGCGACGTTCCTCGATCATAACTGTCTCCATTTCCTACAAGCAAGGTGTTGTTTTTTTGTTAAACCGTATATATAATTCATCTTAAATTAATCTTAATTCATATATTGACCCCTCCTTATCCACCGACACATTATATTAATGTTCGATGCCTCGAATTCTGCTTGGTATCGCTTAGTCTATTTGTCCATTTTTCCATCCGCCCTATTTCTAGCACCCGGCTTATCTTCTCACAACCATTCACGTACGCCCACCACAGAACCTTACACCACACACTAACAAATATGGCAGGGCTTATTAATGTTGGGTACTTTGATTTGAGCTTGCTATCTTTCATGAGTTGTCCATCTCGACCTTCCACACTGTTGCTAGCACACATTGACACTTCCCACACCACTCACATAGTCACAACCTCCAAAACACCCATCCACATAATATTAATGTTCGGTAACTTGATTTACGCTCGGTATCTCTTCGTGATTAGTCCATCTCTTATCGCGTCCTTCTGCTGCACCCATAGATCTCCCCCATACTGTTCATATCACCCCACCCACCCCACATATCATAATAATATTGTGTACGCTTGGTATCTTTTCGTGATTTGTCCATCTCTTCTCGCGCCCTGTTTCTGGCATGCAGGGATCTCCCTCATATTCACCAAACCCCACCCACCCCACATAACATATTAATGTTGTGTGTATTGACTTATGTTTGGTACCTCTTCACTGATTTGTCCATCGCTTCTTACGACATGGTGCTTACATCCGATATCTCCCGCATATTCAGCCTACCCCACCCACCCACACCACATATCATATTCACCCTACCCCCCCCCCCCCCCCCCACCCACACCACATATCATATTCACCCTACCCCACCCACCCACCCACACCACATATCATATTAATGTTGTGTACCTTGACTTGCGCTTGGTATCTCTTTAATGATTTGTCCATCTCTTCTCGTGACCTGCTGCTTTTATCCAGTGATACCTCGAGTGACATAATATCACTCTCCAGCTTCTTCCTGATGCGCTGGGCTTCCCCTCGCTGTTTAATCTCCACCTCCAGAGTCTGGTTCAATGACTCAATGGATCGCTGATGGTTTCGCCTGGTGAGATAAAGTAGTTTTAGAATGACGTGGGGATGACTGGCACGACCAGCACAGTGGTATCCTATCAACATGATCGGTCTGAAACTTGGCCGAATAAATATCAAGTGGCAGGACATTGGACGAACACTGTATTGTCATGTTTTCTCATTTAGTTAACTCAATAGTAATTGCAGGTTGAATTCTAAACTTTCGAGATGAAGCTTACATTCTCAGATGAAGTTAAAACTTCTAGGAAGCATTGATATATACATTTTAATATCGAACAAATAACGAAATTTCAACATTTAAAAATTAAGTTGCAAAAGGAATCAATAGTTCGACTTCTATCACAATGATAATATCGAAAAATCTGATTTCGTAATACACGCAGGAATTAGAAGTGAACAAACAATATGAAGTGTTATACAATTACGTAGATACATAATATATTTTATACCGGTATATTTAACAGCATATTATACGCTATATATATACTGCCTGGCAGCTATTTCAATGGATGGTAGATCGTTGTAATGGACTGTGTGTAGTTAAAGATGCAAGTATTCAGGGCTTCATGGCAATTTTTATAGAACAAAATTTTACTTCCTTGTCAGTTACTAATGTATAAAATAACTTGTTTGGAATGAGAAGTGCCACGTGATAGACACCATACTATTTGATTTTGAGTTTTATTTATCCAATTATTTAATTTAGTTTCGATATATTATAGGGACAACAAAAATTTGTGTGTTAATTTTTCACAAAAAACTGCATTATTTGGCATAAATAGATCTCGATTATGTCACAATTGGTTGTCAACATTGTGTTATCTAAACGAAGATAAAACCTGTGTTAAATTAGATTTTGTATGTTGTTCTTGTAACTAGGTCTGGAACCCTGAATACATCGTTAATTTAGTAATGTTCAGTGTGTACCTTGTATTATCTAACTCCTCTTCTTTATCCGCCATCCTCTGTTCGACCTCTGACCTCATCTCCGTTTTATCTTTGATAGCTCTGACGAGTTTGTTCTCCAGCTGACTGATGTTAACGTTAGCCTCCTCCAGTGATGACAGTAGCTCGCGTTTCTCCTCCTCCGCCCTCCTTACTGTTATCTCGATGCCGCGGGTGTCCCGCCCTCCGTCATTAAGATGATAGTTCAACTCGTGCATTTCATCTGTGAAGTAAATGGTATTGTAACACCGTACGAAAACCACAGCCCATCACCTGATGACGTGCGTGTAGCAGTGATCCCGGTGGCTTATCTGTTAGGTGCCATGAGCTTTATATGCCGTCCAGTGCCACCCTATAGTTTAATTAACCGCGAATGCACACGATTCATGTAGTAGGTATAGTGCGTCACGTGTATTGTCATCGACCGATGGTTTCTACGTGCGACTGCACACGATTCATGTAGTAGGTATAGTGCGTCACGTGTATTGTCGTCGATCGGTGGTTTCTACGTGCGACTGCACACGATTCATGTAGTAGGTATAGTGCGTCACGTGTATTGTCATCGACCGATGGTTTCTACGTGCGACTGAGTGATTTTTTACAGAGAACATGACCATCTCTGTGGACTTTCCTTTCTGAATGGAACTAACAAAACCATGATATATGACACAGCCATTGCCAACGAAATAAACCCAAAATCAAACCAAACATGTACGAATGTCAAACAGTGGAATAATGTGAGGTCTCACTTTTAGAGCATACGGATCGTGAATAATGTGAGGTCTCACTTTTAGAGCATGCGGATCGTGAATAATGTGAGGTCTCACTTTTAGAGCATACGGATCGTGAATAATGTGAGGTCTCACTTTTAGAGCATGCGGATCGTGAATAATGTGAGGTCTCACTTTTACAGCATGCGGATCGTGAATAATGTGAAGTCTCACTTTTAGAGCATACGGATCGTGAATAATGTGAGGTCTCACTTTTAGAGTATGCGGATCGTACTGACGATATGATTTATCAACTTACAGTTTGTTATATCAGAGATAATTCAAGATGTTATTTCTATTCCCAGAAAGTTTTATATAGAGTCCGGGGTATATCATAATAGATATGAATCGAGGACTCGTGTCCGGAAAAGTTTCTAACATAATTTCTAACTAAATTTTATTTATAATTTCTCATCACATAAGCGGGACAGTTTTAGGTACTTTTAAGAAGAGAAATCTGCACGAAACGTTCAGAGCACACCACAAAGTGTACCAAGAAGGACAACTCTATCTTTTTAAAGAGTCTCAATCACGGCACATTTCAGTTGAATGACAGATTCCACCACGGTATTATGATCGAAATAAACCACTTTTTATTCACAAAAGCTATTTGTAGTCTTGAAATGGGAATTTATAAAACATATGCTGTGTTTGTCGTGATTGTGTCATAGAAGAGATGGGCCATCTTTAATTGGATCATGGTATCACTTCTCTATGAAATGAACTTTAATAATTGGCAAATGAAATTTGATCAGGTCCCAACAATTATGTCAGTACGCATATAACTATTTCTATACTAAATACTCATTGATGTGTAGTTATTCCTCAGGAAATGTTGAGATAATAAGTTAAACAAACGACCTACTCCAATAAATAGGACTAATTTTGCACTTTTATTATTCGTCGTCTGCTTATTGTTTCTGAACACCCCTCCAGATGAATAATAGACAATTCCATTGTATACTTTTATAACTGAATTGAGGGTTAAACAGGATGTCATTATATTATAATCACCGATGAGAGTCTTGTTTTCTCGTCTGAGCACGGAGATAGTATCATGAAGCTCATCAGCATGTGATCTAGTTCGGAGGAGTTCATTGGCTGATGCCTTGCTCTCATTCTGAGCATTGATGACGTCAGTGGCCAGTTGCTTGCATTTGGTGTCCAGATCCTGGACATTTCTGTCATGGGTTCTCTGCTTCCTCTCCGTCACCGTGATGGTGGATGTTGCCTGTTCAAAATAAACATAAATATTAAAGATGTTCTGCCCGATTTGACATTCTGAATTATTTGGCGTCAAATCGGACGGTGGATATTTAGTGTTCAATAACATATGACGTCACATATAATACGGACATCATTGATGCAAATCATAACAGATTATAATGTCGCACATTGCCACAAACATTTTCTGTTAATTGAGGCCCACTTCATATGTTCAGGTATCATGGGTACGTTTTAGAACAGATGGTCTCGTCTTTGCAACTATCGTTGTTTTCTACAGATAGCCAAGGAAACAGCATTATACCTTAGCATTGGGTCGGCACAATCTTGTTACATGTACTACGTGATTCCGGTTAAAGAAAATTAGCGTCTCATAATTATTTCATGGATATGTCCGATACCATGCTGGGGTTCTATCAAATTTACATGGTATTAAATGGGTTCTTCGTTTCTAAAGTTATGTGAGAACGATTATAATGGAGTTCACATTCGATTAGATACGGTTGATAACACGACGACACACTCACCAGATCAAGCTGGGCCATGACGTCGTCCAGTTCTCCCGCAAGTCTCGACCTCGTCTTCTCTAGTGAGCTGACCTTTGACATCGCAGTCTCGGCATTCTCCTCGGCCTCCATCAATCGAGATTGGAGCTTGCGTCTGGAATATCATCAACTCGATGAAAGACTCGGAAGCACGTTGCATGCCATGAGAGTTGACGAGAATATATATATCTGTCACAGGCCTCACAAATTACTAGCATAATTCCAACATGAAACGCGAAAATCTTAATGGTATATAGAGAGAACATTTATAAAAAAAATAATGATGCATCTATCAGTATAAAAGTAAGCGCCACTCGGTTAACATCTTGTCGCAGTCCTGGAACTGTAATCCATAATGGCGCATAGAGAACACTTTTGATAAATATGTTTCCTTTCTTAATACAATATAGGTGCACTATGTACAGAGTACAGAAAACACGACGCGAAGAACTGAGAAAGCATGCTATCCATTTCCCATCCAGTGTTTCGTGAATAATGTATCATTAGATATAGTTGCCGGGAATATGTTATAAGAGAAAGACAATGAAAGTGGATAACCAAAAAAAAACAAAGAAATTAAACACAACAAGTACAAATAAACAAACAAACAATTACGAAGACGAAATAAAATCGGAGACATTTGTTGTCGTTGTTGTCAACCACTTACTTTGATTCTTCCAGTTCCTCAGCTCTGGTGGCGCCCTCTGATTCGTATTTCACGCGCCATTGTTGACTTTCGTTGTTAACTCTCGACAGGGCGCGCTGCAGCTCAGTTTTCGTTTCGGTTTCGTCATCGATTTGTTCTCGGAGAGTATCGACCTCGACATTCAGATTGCGGATCTCAGTTCTCGCCTTGTGGAAATTCTGCAATATAAACACGGTACGTTAGATATAGAATATCCATGTCGCGATTATCTCCCATTCCCGATACATCTCTGTCACAAGATGTTTCGAATCTCCTTTGCGATGGGTATTGCTGTTTAAAAGTGTCATCCGTTAAAACCGCCATAAACAGAAGGAATATTAAAATATAGACCGATTTTGTTCTTATACCAATCATAAATATCGCATAAATGGCATGTTATTGTCAAGAGTGTACGCCTGGTTAGTAAACAAAAGCCATATTATGATAAAGAACAGTGAGTAAAGAGTGTGTGATTACGCAAAACACTCAACACCGGAGAGACACCACCAGGCGAACTTTGGTTAATATTGACACCATATTGTTTACAACATACCCATATAGCGCTCGCTACTCCTCGCCACTCAAGATTTCGGTGTTATATGGGTCATCGTTAATCACTCTCCCAAAAATCCCCAAAATAAAATCGCCACGGTGTTGAATGTTTTGCTTATCGCATACTCTTTATGTTCTGTGTATAAACAAATTATCGGTTCACACAAAGTGTGTTTTGTGGGTAATATCGCATCATATTATGCTCATGAGGAAATCTTACCGTCGTCTGTTCGTCCACAGATTGTTTCGCTTCCTCGACTCGGTCCATCAGTTGTTTCTTCTCTCTCGTTAACTGCTCACTCCGTTGATCTGCCTCCTCGAGCTGTCGGGTCACGTGACACATCTCAGACGTCATCTTTGTCTTTTGCATTTCGAGTTCGGATATCATTGTAGTTCCCTCGTCAATCGTCGCGTTCATATCGGCTAGCTGCACTTCCATCTGCTTCGTTACCTTGTTAGATGCACCCTAAACATAATAAAGATTACAATTGAGAAATAGCTTTGGAGCAACTATTCACCGAGGAATTAATGTTACTTCACGTCTTTGGTCCTTGTTATATTGAGATGTCTCCGAACGCATTTTCGGTTAGCTAGCCAATCTTTGATGTTTATAAATAATAATTATGCATCTATCATCATAAAAGTATGCGAACTCTGTTAACAACTTGTTTGTTTTACCTTGTTTATTTATTTAATGGCCATTTCTTATATTTATCAACATTGGTATGCCTAAAAGATTAACAAGCGTAGCATTTCAATCAGCCATCAAGGCAAATACTCAAGGATGACTCACATTTATGGTCCAAAACTTTGATGGACAGTGGAAGAAAGTGATTTATTCTACTGATCCCGTGGCTGGTACCTTTAAATATAGCTACCCAGATGGATAGCTAGACAGACCCCAGAACATGTAAAACATAGCGGTTTTTATTATCCGCATTTTAGAAATATATTTTTGTGTTATGAATCGTTTCTTCCACACACACGCTATTATATCTCATATAACAGTGTGCCATCCACATAAGTTAATATACTTATGCCACTTCTAATCCAAGATAACGAACATAATATTTACGGAAATTTAATTCGACGGAACCGTTGCTCGAATATGAAACGACAAGATGTTAACCAGGTTGGCTTTAAAATGTATACATGTACTGCGCATGAATAATATATTAACTTATTTCTTTATGATGGGACAAATCTTCTGATAACAGAATGAGCTATCAACGTTGTGCAGGTGGCGGATGATATGATTTACCTGTCGAATTTTCATTTAAGCCAATTAAGCATATCGATGGTATATCGAATTGTGCCAGATTTTCTTCTAGACGCTGTCCGATACCTTTAAAGGTGTAGGGTTTGCGCCATGACACTTGTACCGCCTAGCATATCTCCATAGCAATACAATAGTAACGTACGTTACAAGATACACAAACGCGTCGCTGAACCTGGCTATTATAATGTCAATAGTTGCATAAAATCCACCAAATCGTCATGTTAAAATGAATCTATGTTCCACAATTCGCATAATACAAAGACGAATCATTACCGAGGTAACACCGGATTACTTACGCCGTTTTTCTTGAAGTATTCCACTTGGTTAGCGAGTTCCTCAATGTCGTGTCTCATCTGGTTCTTTTCGTTCTCTGACCTATATACGAAATTAAAATGCATCAACATAAGTCTCCGGGTTATATTTAAATTGCAATGACAGATGACAGATGCCAGGTCTTGTGTGCGCGTGTTCTGTTCTGCCTATCTATTTTCACGAACGTATTCTGGTAATATGTGATTTATGCGACACTATGACGCACCTTTAAGATATCAAACACACTCAAACTACATTCATTACTTATATTTGTATAACTTTTTTATAGTTATCTGACATCTGTCTGCAGTTCGAATATTGTACCATGCAGCACTGTAAGGTAGATATACATGTATATTCTACATGCGAATTATCGATTGATAGCAGGTGGCCGCGTGTTTAAAACACGCCCAGTTATTCTATCTACACATTTTAGTCGTCTCGGTCGATAAGGTGTGGCGTCGTGTTATGGTGTGTTTTATTGAATATATAACACATGGCCCAATTGGCAGTTAACCAATCACGGAAACAGGATTTATAGTAGCACACACATTATATTTATAACTATTAGTATATCTATTGGCACATACATACTATTGATGCACATATTGTAACACATCTATGATATAAGCTGGTTTAATTTTAGGCTTTTATAATAATCTTCAAATCGATGTTCAGCCGTTAGTTTAGATATCAACTAGGATGAACTTTTGGGATGAGTTCAACATGTGGTCTTGTATTGCATTGTCAGACAGCGGAGTATATATATATATAGTGCGCTGTGTGATTTCTATGAAATCGACTTACTTGGACTTTGATTTTTGTGCTGCTTCGACTTGTGTGGTTAGTTCGTTAACGGCGTCCGACATCTTCTTTCTGATGGATGATATCTGTGTCTCATGCTGCATTTTATAATCCTCCATCTCTCGTCGCAGTCTGCCGAGCTCATGTTCTCTCTTCTTACTCATTTCAACCTGTCGTATGGGAGATATATATTATATATATACCGCTGCTATCGTTTCTGTGTTCGTTATTATTATACAACATAGTTTTGTTTGAGTTGGTTTGGGTGTTTTGCAATATAGTAAACACCGCGTCTAAATGTGAGACTGCTAGCTAACATATGAATACATAGAAATGTTCACCAACCAAGTATGAATATATCAATTGATTGATTGATTGATTAGAGGCAAATGAAGCTTCGAAAAGCAGCTTGGCTATATTATCAAAAGTCCTTTGGCAACGTTAATATTGCAATATAATTTAGATATTTGGGGCGAGATAATGTCGAAATGCGTTCTGGACACCATAAAAGCTCTGTCATAATGACTCAAACATGCTGGGTGCATATATAGAGAGATCCGCGTTAGCATATATAGAGGGATCCGCGTTAGCATATATAGAGGGATCCGCGTTAGCATATATAGAGGGATCCGCGTTAGCATATATAGAGGGATCCGCGTTAGCATAGATGCGGACATATACGGCCCAAGAGTACCAGCTAAAGTACCGAATCATACCAGATAAAGATATACTATTTTGGTTAAACCCTTTCCAGAATATAATCTCAATGACTTGTATTATATTTTCGCATGTTTGTCATTTGCTTTTATAACCCGAACATCCTCCAAATGAATAATATACCATTCCAATGTATACTTTTATATCTGAATGGGATATTCCACTAAGTAAATAAAGGGTTGACAGATAATATTTTGGTTAAGAGAGTCATCCCATTACATTGTGATCACCGTGGATTTCTCACAGGGTTACACGCGGATTATCTAAGAGATATGTACACGAAAACATTCGATACATCAGAATAGACAAAGTTGCTTATGTATGTTTATCGTTCATCACAGGTATTTTAATTTATTTTAATACATTTTTTTCAAAAAGGAACAACCGATGTTGTTGAATATTTCGACAATGTTCTTCAAATGGGTGTAGTAGTCAAATATAAGTTATAAGTAGGGAAATTAGCTTGACACACCCGAATGATCTATAATGTTCCTTAACGCGGGTATTTTTTATATATAGTGTGTAAACATGGGTAGTACACAGCAAGATTCCTTTGTATGTTATGTTTCTCGTTAGGGAAATCATGCTTCATGTGTTCATTTCGGGACAAAGAAATGACTAAATGTATTCATGTTTTCGTTGTTCACGCCTCCCTGTTTTTACAAAAGGGTACAACTGATGTTGTTGAGAGTCGCTTTTCTGCGGCCAACCGTTTTAATCACGTGATCATAAAGCACACCTGGGCGGCTGTGGCTCCACCTTGCTCTTCGAGTTTCTCTGTGACGTCATCTAAATCTCTAACCAATTCGTTTCTTTGTTTCTCAGCCTGAAACATTGTTGCATAGAAGACATAAATATGGTCGCGCATAACACTCCACCATGTGCATAATACCAACAGGTGTGTGAGATTGTGCTATCAAGTAACCGGAATTTTGATTTGTATAACTGAATAAAATATTGCCCGAATAAGCAAGAAAAAATTAATAAATTATCTATGATTCATGCTGACGACTAGTGATATGATCCCGATGCATCCAGAACGCTATAATCATCTAGTTTTTTTAAATTTATAATTGCAGTAGTCATGGAATTTAAACTTCTAATGAATGGTATCAGTTCAGAACCCACAACATTTCCCATGAATGTTATTTTTTCCGATGGATAAAGGCAGTAATAAAGGTTCTGGACCGCGAACATCGCAAAAGGGAACGTGGTGAGCATGAGTGTGAAGCCCACGGGCTGTATCCATCACTATAGACACATACTCGCTCTCTTGCAACTCGTTGGTTTTCATATTCGTCCTCGAGTTCGCTGAGAGCGGTCTGGAACTCTTTCAGCTTCCGGTTGAGTTGGGTGCATTGTGTATCTGTGTCTTGCAACTGGGTGCGTGTGCTGTTCAGATCCGAATCTTTCCTGCAAGCCAAATATATATTGGTTACTAAAATTAAACATTTTAAAATAGCCATTCACCTATGGAATAATTTCCAGAAAGATCATGAATCAATGGAAAAAAGCATCTGCGACCAAGCTAAATTCATATTTGGAGTACATTTGACGGAATAGACCATGCAAATCATTTAATGGCCAGATAATGTGTCGGCCATTGCGCTGCGTCGCCCATGTGTAAGAATTATAAATAAACTATAGGCAAGCTATATAACGACATGATGAGTATTCGAATATGGCGCTTGGTCGCTCGTGAGTTTTGTAATATGTTTCTGTCACTCCAAAGATATGTCACAGCAATCATTCCGCAGCAATCATTATACAAAATCGAGCTTGATAGGATGTGTTATTGTTCGCGATGAGTTAACTAAGTGCTATGATATATGCTATTCAGCCATGTGTACGTGTATTAGTTGTGGGAATGTACCGTGGTCGGTCCATACTCACTTCCTTAAGTGCTCTTCGGTATCATGTCGGGCCCGTTCCACTTCATCGAGATTATCTTGTGTGGCTCTCAGATCCTGCTCCAGCTTACGCTTCACTTTCTCGACGTCACCTCTGATTTTCTTCTCCCGTTCAAAACAGCTCTCCATCTGTATAATATGATAATTTAGATATGCAGAAAACAAACATCATATCCAATGCACCACGTGTAGCTTAATTTACGGATAGTATATTGAGTCTTGAGTATTGTGGGACGGAAATAAATATGTTTCTATTCCTGATGTGTTCCGCTGTTTTATAGTCACCCGATCCGCCTGCCTTTTCTAATCACACTCGATCTTGTCAAAAGCATAACTACAACTTTTTTTGGAACGTATTATTTTATGCGAACTTCATGTTGTTAAAGTTTGGATTCGCGTTTACTTTCTCGGAATAATTATCACGATTTTGTTTTGTTAGTTGGCACCCCGATGAGACTGATTTATTCCTCAATCAAAGAAACGATATTGTCATTTGTGCGGTATGTCCCAAACGACTAAACAACTGTCAGTGTTGTGGAATGACATAACTTCTGAAAAGGACATGACCCCCCAACATTAACCAACGAACAAAGTAAATACCAACCACAAATTAATCAACGCTTCGCGATAAAGTCCGACGACAAACGCCGACCAGCCAATTACTCAATCATAAATAAAGGCTGGTGACAACGAAGTGAATCACGTACCTCATTCAACGTCGATTCGAGTTTGTTCTTGATCTTGTTGAGGTTGTTAACTTTATCTTGCTCCGACTTGAGTTCATCCATGGTTTTATTGTGATTATCTTCCAGTGCCTTTCGGACCTTAGATAATTTACATAGATCTTCGTCCTGTTTGGTCAGCTCGTCATGCAGACCCTTTATCTCGGTTTCTCTGGCTGCTTTCTCTTTCTCTACCTGTGGACAGACGTAAGGTTGGTGAAAAGATTAGGTTAACTCCTAATTAGAGGCTAATTACATGAAGATACAAGCCAATTAGTAGATACAGTCAATGTTAGTTAAGTCGAATCGCAGGGGACCGCTGGGTTCAATCAGCAAATTAATTCGACTGCTATCGTCACTAGAACTGGCTGTGATAACCTTCCGCTGTAAACTAACGTTTGAAACATTTATTAATTTGTAAGGCCGTTCGACTAATAAGTTCGACGGAAGGCTGCCGAAAAATTCAGCAAATGAATTATGGGAGCAGCTTAAGTTGAATAACATAACACTCTCATTACTAAATGCTCACTGATGAGTAGTTCCCTTAGGAAATGTTCAGAGAATAAATTCAACAAACGACCCAACGAATGACCGTATTTCCTTAACTCCCCTCCAGATGAATAATAGGAAATTACAATTTAAACTTTTATAACTGAATAGGAAAAATCTTTATGAAAAAAGTGTTAATTAGGACGTATCGAGGTATTCAGATCTAATAGCTCAATCGTGGAAAGCGTTGATGGTTAAATTTCAATTGTCTCAGACCGTTCTACTCTTTGTCAGACACGCACAAGTTTAATGTCTAAAAGAATGGGGAATAAATAATAGGTTATTTGTTTATGGCGCACCTTCGCTATATGTGCGTCCATATCATCACAGTCCTGTTTTAAGTCATGTATCTCCTGATTCATCTTCTCGTGTTTGTCATTCGTCGTGGTTGCCTGCCCCTCGAACTCCCCCAGACGATCCTCGGCCTCCTTCAGCTGTTGGTCATTCTCTATCTTCTGTTCCACCATGATCACGACCTTCTCTTCAAGGTCAGAGATGTGATCCTGTTCAGCTTGTAGTTGAAGAGCCAGATCATCTTTCTGACACTGAAGCGTAACATTCTGCTCTTCCAGTTCTTTTAGGAAGACGAGTTTCTTCTCCATTTCTTCTCTCTGTTTAGCCATTTCTTCCTCTTTCTTCTGCATCTCTTCCTCTTCTCGTGCAACGTTTAACATCGGCTTGATCTGAAATATTAAACTTTAATGAGTACATTCAATAACTCAGTAAATTACAATATAGTAAAATATTCCTATATATACCGAGAAATCACCACTATAATTATAAGGAAACATATTTTTCAACGATCTTCAAACTGATCGGTGGAGGTATAACAAACAGCGCCCATGTGACCAAGCTCCTGTTCATTGGTGCCTGTTAACCAGCTCATGTGTGTAAACATTGAGTTGTGGGGGGAAACGAACTATCATAAATTAAAAGATTAATTATGTCAATTATACAGTGTTCGATAGCATTGCCCATGTGAACTCACCTGAACGTAAAGTTTCCACCAGCCCCAATTCCTGAGTCCAAGCCACTTTCGGATGTTCTTCTGAATAAGTTCCAGCCCAGTCCTATGGAAAGGTAATAAGTTCAGTTTTCATTATGAATCACGCAACACAAAATTAAGAGAAGACTATTGCTGATCGTGTCAGAGTTATTGAACAATTCTTAAAGTGAATATATCAAAATGAGCTAGAACAAGTGTTAACAGTCCTTATGAAGCACACCCTAATACAATACACACATTATATATTGCCTGTATCAAAACATGTCCAATTAACCGACACTTGAGCAATTCACACACGACCAAAGATTGTTAAAGGTGTATCCATGGTAACAGTTACATGAACAAATAAATCTAATTTAACCAGTGATTTAACGCCGTTTTCTGCTTTGTTCTGTAGAAAATATTGTTGAAAACCATATATGACATATACACTAGAACTAGAAATACTAACGATACCATTTTGTTATTGAACATCAACAATTTATATTACTGTGTCCCTCTAAAATCATGAACACATCTTTAATATTGTAAGATTCACGCTTTCATACACAGTGTATGTTGTGCTTTGGGGACATACCTTTGATCCTTGAGTTTCTTGAAGGTGGTTCTGAATACGTATGCTCGGATGTAGGATTGCAGGTAAGCGATGATGTTGGTTAGAGCGTCGTCTCTCATCTCCTCCAAGGAACCCAACACTCCGGCTTTGAAGAACACTTTGGTTGTTCCGAGTTTATAATCAGCTTCGTCCATCTTGAGCGCGACGAGGATTTTATCTGTGACCTGTTTACCATCGACGAATCCTTGGGGCACGGCATTCGGAGCCAGGATTGAGTATCTCTGCTTGAATTCCGAGTAGATTATCCTGCTTGGGAAGCCTTTCCTACAGATACGGATTCCTTCCAGTACACCATTACACTGAAGCTGGTGCAGGACCAAGCCGGCTTCAACCAGACCTGTGGGTGAAATTTACGAGAGTGTGCTGAATTCCTCAACAGGTCATTTGTCACAGCATATACAACCAATGTACATGTACATGTATCAGTATTACCTTTATTTATATGTTGTCCACATGGAACACAAGAAAACGATCAATTAATGGGTTTAATTCAAGAATTAAAGGTTTTCGATTGGATTATTTATTTGCACAAGGGTGTACATGCATATCGCATCAATGTTCTGAATTAATAACCGCCGACGTAGCGTTATCCCGACAACATACCTGGCTGTTTGAGCTCATTGGGAATGATACATCTGACGAAGTGAGGATGTGTTGTGTACAAATTCTTCATCAGCTTGTTCAATGACTCCTGAAATGTGGACATCAACATGTGGTCGAATGTATTATATCAACTCCAACCTTCATTGTCGACCGATATAGTGGGAATGGTGTTAAGTTCATATATTTACACACTAAGTGTGATCATCACTAAATCCAGCATTCCGATTGGTCGGCGCCCATGTGGCTAGTTGCAATTATTTCTCGGTGAATGCGCAACCGTTAATAACTGCAGGCTCATAACAACATCGATACGTCATTGGGTTTGGAAAGACGAACGCGTAATGTTTTGGGCGCATTTGGACTCGCACAGGATTGACTTAATAAATCATCGGGTTTCAATATAAAGAGAAATTGTTCCTGTTAACTATTGCCAAGGGTGCTATGGGATATTTTGGGCTAGTTTTGTCACGATACACTTTTCGATTTAAATACATTTATAAAAGTGGCTTTTTTGCTAAATGTATATAAATATAAGGATTAACTGTCATGTGGACTATTTTTATGGAGATGTAACCGTGAGGTAAGTGGTCATAACTTGTATGTAAAACCCTTCGGGTTTGCACAAGTTATGACCACTTACCTCACGGTTACATCTCCATAAAAAAAGTCTACATGACAGTTAATCCTTATATCATGTTTGATCATTTGTGAAGATTTTCGTTCATAACGGTTTAAATTATCGACAAGGAATCACAATATCATACACTACCAGACGGGATAAATGATGCCACGATGGCCTACGTAACATGTGTCCTACTTTATAACACACTTCATAATCTGTCTCGCCCAAATAATTCTTGGGACTATCAAAAGCATTTATAACACGTACGGTTTAATTTATTTCTAGACCTACCCTGTGAACAGAAGAGATTGTCTGGAAAGCAGAACTCTTCTTTTTCTTCTTGCCACCAGCGCCAGCATCGGCCTCTGTGAAACAAATCGAAAGTGACAATTAGGAAATGTTTATCGATTGAAGATAAAGCTATGCACAACATTCGAGCTGCTAATTGTAACACATAGCATATAACACACCACGGTAAAAGAATAATATCGAACAGATCTGTGACAAAAACAGACAGTTGGTACAAACATCCGGATCAGAATCTCTGTTGCTACGCTGTTTTATATTTTATATTGCATTATAACATAAGGGGCATATTTCGCACAATGAACTAGTACAGAACTACGGCATTGCGACTAGTATAATGAACTACGGCAGATCGGAATTGCGTATAGGGTACTACGTCACTAGAATTTGTATTCATTCTATCAGTTGTAGTTTTGCCAAATCCGTAGTTACTATTACAGTTTCAAACAACGAAGCATGTCACGCGAGCTTTACGTGCAATAATCGAGCCTACCATTGACTATGAGCTGATAACAACATCATTTAATACACACTAATCACAGCAATCATAATCAACTTACTGTGAGTAGCACGTTTGAACGGCACTCTTTTCACACAAACCGACTCGTATTCGTCAATTTTGGACAGTAGAGACCTTTCGCACAATAAACGACGACAGATATTATTCCAAAAAACCTTAACGCAGAATGGAAGACGACGAGTCCGTTTGTGAGACAATTGGCCTTGCCACTCGAAGTAAGGTGATTATGTTTCTGCGTGCGGTGATTATTTTGGACTTACTTATGCCATTATCATGTCATAGCTTAGCGCTTTGTGTTTTGCGAGATTATCGTATTTCACTTTTTTCACGACGACAAATGATTTGATTGTCACTAATAGATAAAAAAAAAAAATTAAGGCCATATGGCTATCACAATTTAAGGACATAACCCCAGAGTCATCTCCCATAATCCCAGAGTCATCTCCATGACCCCAGAGTTATCTCCCATAACCCCAGAGTTATCTCCCATATCGTGGAGCTGGGAAACGCGAACTTATTTCTATATAACGTATTTGTGAGTTTTGTTGAAAATCCAAAATCGCAAACGCATAGAGAAAAACGACAGCGAAGAGAAAAAACACAAATTCTAGTGACGTGTACTCTCTTCGTAATTCTTATCTGCCGCCGTTCATTGTTCGAAAGGTGCCCAATACTACATTGGTGGATGTGTGTAAATTAATAGTACCAACAGGTATGTAACGTGGACTCACTTCGTAAACTTTGACAGTAAACCCCCATTTCTCAGAATGGTTACTGGTGCTGGTCTGGTCATGAGTTAGTATTCGTTTAAGTATGCATACACTAGACATTCATACCTGGTGGTGCCTGGAAGAGGAGAGCGACGAGCGGTTCCTTTGATGTTGATAACAGGTTAACGACTGTCTCGTTCAGCGGGTCTTTGTTCTTCTCAATCCAGTTCGCGATGCTGTAGCTCACCTGAAATGTCGACGGAATATCTATATCGATTGAGTGTGAATCTATATCGATTGAGTGTGAAAACCTTTTTAATATTTTAAAATTCGATGCTATTGTAATGAACATTTCAGAAATCCATCGCCTTAACCCTTTACCCAACAGAACGGCCCTGTGCCAATACATTCTCTTATATATGCGATTCGACCATAGGTTGCCTCGCATATATAAGAGAATGCATTGGCTTAACACATATTAAAAATGATAAAATTGTCAAAGAATGTAGAAAAATATTATAAAAATTGTTAAACAATGTAAGAAAAAATTATAAAATTGTTAAAGAATGTAAGAAAAAATGGTAAAAAGTGTTAAAAAACAATTTTATTAGGCCAATGCATTCTCTTATATATGCGAGGCGACCTATGGTCGACTCGCATATATAAGAGAATGCATTGGCACAGGGCATATCTATAACCATCACAATGTGGTCATTGAACCGGTTCCAATGATATCCATATTTATATGGTGTTATTGAGACAGACCGAAGATATTTTAGGCTGTTGAAGCTTTATTTGGGCATTTTTGGCCGTTTCGTTGGGTAAAGGGTTAAACAGACGAAGCTGTGCGTGTCAGAATGGGAAAGTTGCTTAGAATAATATAAGTGTAATTTACTAGCAAGTCGTAATATATTTCTTGTAGTCCAAGGGTATGATGTTGACAATCACAAACTCAGTCACATTGTTTATTTATGTTTTCTGAATGAGTCGGTTGAGAATCGATGATGATTTGAAAATGTTGGTTTTAGGTTATATAATCTGTTATTCCAGCAACGTGTAAATTGATGCACTCCTCTGTTTAATCGTGGGATGATGTTTGGTGCTGTGCTGAGTATGGACAAGGATAAGTGATAAACATCATATTATTAGTATTCAAATTTCATTTAGATATTCATCTGCTATTATACGTTGTGACCAATACGCCCGGCATTTTAATTTCTTGTATCAATGTGGCTTACCGTGCCGGCGTAATGGTGCAGAGCGAAGTGACTTTCTGGCATTCCAGATTTTGGTTTTCCTGGTTTTCCGAAGTTCTTGCATTTCCCCATATGATTGCTGTATAATTTATCTTTGAACGTCTGGTCGCTAGATTTGGGGAACATGCATTCTTCCTCAAGAATGGACAGGATTCCCAATGGCTGAAATAGAAAACAAATTGAATTGTGTGTTGGCAAACCAGCAGGGTAGTCGGTAGTAAATAAAGCTCAATGGCCGAAATAGATGGTTAAATGTTGGTTGGCAAACGTATCAGAAACATAAACTATGAATTGCTTGTTTAACACATACCTTCTCAATCAAGTCGACGCATGCTTGCAGATCCATTCCGAAATTAATGAACTCCCATTGGATGCCTTCCTTTGCGTATTGTTCCTGTTCCAGGACAAACATGTGATGGTTGAAGAACTGCTGCAGTCTCTCGTTGGTGTAGTTGATGCACAGCTGCTCAAAGCTGTTGAACTAGAAATAAGACACGATTTTATATATCATAATGAGTACAAATTATGGGACCAATGTTCAGTTATCAGCTCAACATGGTAGTATGTGCGAATTGGGGAAATGTTATGGAGAATGGATGCGGAAAGCAACGAACTGACGTATTCTGTGATATTAAGACGCGTATCTGTAGATTATTGGTTAACTGAAATTAGCTGTAATGTGAACCAGACGAAAGTAATGTATGATTGCGTGATCCATTGTTTTGTTATGTATGAAATTTTGTATCTTGATAATACACTTTCCCCGTAAATGAAGATTCAAAACGACCGCAGCCGTTGACTTACGTCGAATATTTCGAAGCCAGCGATATCGAGAACACCAATAAAGTGGCTCCTCTTCTGTTTTGTATCTAGGGTCTGGTTGACTCTCTTAACCAGCCAGCTGAATACTCGATCAAAGACGCACTTGGCCATCGCAGAGACGGAGTAGGTGACTTGGTTCACGTTTCTCCCTTGTATGACGTATTCAGTTCCGACCTTGACCTTTGGTTTAGTGAAGGCCTTCAGTAAATCACCAGCGTTAACTCCCAGAAGGAAAGCTACCTTCTCCGCATCTGTTGAAACAGGAAAATATAGCATTTTAATTAACTTCACCCACAGTCAGTTGGAAATATTTGAAAGGTTTTGTATTTATTACGTTAATTCACTCCGACTTGGTCGGGAGGATAGGTAGAATAACATTAAAACATGTTCAGCTTTGTGGGCCAAATTGTGGCGGAGTAATTTCTGATGAAAACATATATATAAGCATATTATTGGTATATAATGAAATGATATTTTCGTCACGTGACGAGCTATCCAACAAGTATCATATTAAATGCGCATTATTTTAGACCTTCAAATGACCCTCAAAACTCCCTTTCGAATATAGACATCAACCATGCAATTTGCTGTGCCGCGTCGAAGCCATTGCCCTACTATTGGACCACAGAGATATTTAGGAGATAAACATACCCTGTTGAGTTGTACATTCTGGGATTCGAGCATGAAAACAGTTTGTGAACGAGCCGGCTTGCCGGCGAGTTCACAAATTGTTTTCATGCTCGAATCCCAGAATGTACAACGAAACAGGGTACGTTTATCTCCATTGTAATTCAATCTAGCAAGGAATTTGCAAAAAAACTGTATAAAAAGTATCATTTAGTCATTTTCATGACACGAATCGAGACTTTCATTTCGCCGTTGTCACCGTGCACAAATCATTGGGTGTGTCCATTGCGTTACTCGGAACATTGCTCCGTAACCATTTCCTGTGGGGCGGGTTGGCTCGTTTCGCTACTCCGTTCTGCGCCGATCAAATTGTACCGTACCACATTCAGATTTGATGCACGCTGAAGCGGCCGATGAACGGTATCTATAGACAACAACGCGCGGGTGTGCTCGTTTCGCTACTCGTTCTGCGCCGATTACATTTGAACGTGCTACATTCAGATTTGATGCACGCTGAAGCGGCCGATGTCGGTGAATCGAAAACGAAAGTTAGCCGCTCTCGGCCAATCAGAATGCTTGATTTTAGTGACAAATACTCAATTGAATTACAATCGAATGTATACTTGATGTGGCTATTATTTGTGGAAAATGGTGGAATATCGTTGACAGAAAAAAACTTCAAACCTATGTACTCTTTTCTGTGCATTGTCGGTGTATTGAAAATATGAACCATCTGCCATTGATACGGTGTAGAACGATATATACGCCGCATAACAATCAACGCATGCATGCACAATGACCCTGAGTTTCGATCCATACCAGACAGGACAGTGGTGTATGTACCTGTCCGGAGATACTATTTTAGAATGAACCATTGTAAGACTGGCTCTGATCGCCCACTGTACTCCAATGCTAATCTCACTATTTGCCGAGTTCGGGTATATGATGGCCCCACATGATCCGTTATATCCGTAATTAAATGGTCAATTATGGTTAATTTGCATATTTATACCCGATCATTTGATTTCTAAGTGTTAGCACACCCAGAAATTTCCATATATGGCCAAACTACAGGATTATTTGCCAGACAGGCTCTTGCCCGCAAACATTTATGCTGAATCAGTCATGCCATTCGTACCTGTTGTTCCATCGGCCTCAGCCTGCTCCTCCTTCCCTCTCTGTTTGAACTTCATCTCACCCATACTCATGACAGCGCATGTCAGTTTGTATGCGCTCAGTTTCTCATCTGGTGTGAATCCCAGTACATCAAAGGCTTTCTGTGAAAGAACAGAAATACTTAGTTAAATTTTTGTTGGAAACGGCCCCATGTGTTGGATATCAACACGTGTTCGGGTATGGTGAATGATCGATTAAGGTTAATTTGCATTTGTTTTTACCGGATCCAGGTGTTAGCATACCCCGAAATTTCCATATATGAGGCAACTACCCGACTTAGAGATTATTTACTAGACAGGATCTTTCCCGCAAACGTTTGCGCTGAAACAGTTACGCAAGAATATCGTGCACCCGGAGCAAACGAAATATGGTTCACAAAAAAAGCTATTTCTGTATAAAACCACAAAAACATAATCACCGAAGCCTAAACTCGAATAGGATATATAGTTTTATGCTCAGCTCTTTTAGAACATAAATCGGCGCGAACACGTTCAGAGCACACCAAAATCGTACCAACAAGGACAACTCTGTTAGCAGTCTCAATCGCGGCAAATTTCATTTAAACTATAGATTCCACCACGATTTTACGATCGAAATAAACAACTATATTATGCAAGCAATGTATCAAAATCTTCAGTTTTATCTGTATTTGATCACAAAATAGCTATTTGTAGTCTTGAGATCGGGATTTATAAAAATTATGTTGTAAATGTGGCCAGAAAAAAACAGACCATCGTTAATGAACAGTATTTTGTATAACCACCCCAACATTTCATGAGATGAGAGAATCTAACTTACATCTGTATCTTTCATCTCTTGTACGTCATCGATGCTGTCGACAGTCAACACGCCCTGATTGATGTAGGAATACAACCCAGCATCGGGACTCACCAACAACTTCTCTGTAAAACAATTAAATTATTATTATAGTTGAGAGCCATTTATATTTAAAATGGTGCGACAACCCCCCGAAAGAGTATCATGTAATTGCCGACAGACACCATTAGTCGTATATGTAGACTACAGCAGCGCATGTGACATATGTAAATAAAACGAACACATGATTGTGTTTCTGTTGGTTGACCAACACTTCTTCGTATACACGTAGAAACCTCGCCTCTCAACTGTGGCTATTTTTGGAGCATATCAAAGTATTGTGTTCAAATCTATGATCTTAATAAATTTACATAACTCGGTTGATATTTATAAATTGATTACCATTTACCATCACGTGCATGCACATCATTCGAATGGTTGAAATTGATTCTTATCAACCATGAAGTTATGGCAGATGCATCTCACCGACAATGTTAGGTTGGGATACGGCTAGCACCACTTACCATACAGATCGGGCAAAGCATTCGACAGAAGTTGGTAGAAGATATGGTAATTCCTCTCCGCCGATTGCTGGTACGCCACTCGAGATTTCTCCAACAAATCTAAAAGTGAAAATAAAATTATGAATTTCTTTTTTGGAGCAGCATATTAGTTTTACTTTAGTCGTCCATTGTTGGGTGACTTTTATTATTAGGTGTCAATTTGTCCTTATAGGAATCGCACGACAATGAGAACGTCATTGTTATTGTCAATTAAAATTTTGTCAACACGTATATTAGAAAAAAACGAATAACTACATATAATATACTTGATATAATATATACTATATAGACAGAATGTGACCATCTTGTGATTTCTGAGAAACAATATGAGCAGATTATTACTCTTTATTCGACACACGTTGGCGTGGGACACATATATTCAATAGAATACTACACTAGCTGCATACCACAAGTGAAATACAAACCGGAACTACTTTGTTGTTCCAACAAGCGATGCCGTAGTACGGTACATAACGTTAACAATCCGCTTGCGTGATGCTCCGATAATTAACGATTTGTTCATCAGACGTAAATCGAAATAGTAGTTATAGTATCGATGAGTTACTTACACGTTTCAATGTCAGCACCAGCTATCTTCCCCTGAGGCCCGAAATGAATCCGGACGAATTTACCCTGAAAACGATGAGAATATCATCTGTTAATATATTGAAATGCAGTGAGGAATATGTTTGCGATAATGAACAACCAGCATTTGAAATTATAGTGGGTGGGGGGCGAAAAAATATTCAACAAATGGTACTAAACCTCTTCTAACTACTCTGATGTGTAGCTTGCATTATTAAATGTACATAGCATGCTCTATCGCTACGAAATGATGGGGTGTTCACGGAAATTTATCAAGAGAAAATAACGTCATGCTGTACTCGTAAATTACGTAATGTAATTGTGGAAACTAATTTTAAATTCACCTTATGATCACTAAGTCAATTATTGCACCACCGTGTGGCCAATTTCCGGTCGACCATCGGGATTAAATCAATTTCCAGTGACGCATAATACGGATTTTGACAAAATTAAGCTACTAACATTCTAATGTTGAATATGCAACACTAAACTTGATATGAATTGGAAATAAGGTTGGGGCCAACCTCTTTAAACAAAATTAAATCGACTTACAAATCGGGAGGAGTTGTTGTTCCTTGTGGTTTTAGCGTTACCGTATGCTTCCAGTACGGGGTTAGCCTGCACAATCTGATCCTCCAGTGATCCCTGAAAACAATGTACAGTTTAACACAAACCGGGTCTATAATTCCCACTCAGTTTCATGGTCAGATGCACGTTTTGCCAAAATGTCCTGGTATTTCAAAATGGATTGTCTCAAAATCTGCCATGAATTTCTTTGTGAAATTTGGTACGAGCGATTATTGTGTCAGCATATTTAAGAACAATTGACCCATTGGATATTATAACCTCATTTACTTTACTTTTATGCCAATATATGGCATGAAAAATATTTAAAATTTGATTGTTTTCAGGTACCAAGAACTTCTGTAAAAAATATTGTCTTCAAAAGTGCAGTTCATATATCCATGATATCATATCTCAAGATCATGAGAGGAGACTTATTTATTCTTGATTCATGAAATGTAATTATATTTTCCTTAAGAAAGGGAACTACCCATAAATAATGTTCTATATTTGTGAATGTTCATGTCATGCCTGTAGGTCAATGAAAAAATCGGATGAGATGAGTTGTGGGTCATGGGTTTGTAATCAAGTTAAAGCTGACCACCATATCTCTTAACCCTGTTATTTCCTTTCGTTCTTGTATCGTGCACGTTTTTATATGGATTTTTGTTTTTTTACTCTTTATTTATTTATTGTCGTGTTCTTTGTTTTTGCTTCACATGTATTATTATTATTCATTTTTTTATTTTGTTTTCCTCACTTTAATTTATTTATATTTTTCTCGAGTATATTTTAGTACACCACGCTTGTGAGATTATTAATTGCATAGCACCGAAAGATCATACGGGTGCGATATATAAAATTAATTGTTCTATGAATCCAACGTACATTTGACATTTATGCATATTTGTTATTTCCATTCTTTTTTGTATCGTGCACGTGTTTGTTTGGATTTGTTTTTTTACTCTCTATTTATTTATTGTCGTGTTCTTTGTTTTTGCTTCACATGTATTTTTTTTTTTTTTTTTTTTCTCACTTTTATATATTTATATTTTTCTAGAGTATAATATTTTCACAAATTATATTTATAGACATGTTATATGTATATCGAGAGAGAGAGGGGAGGGAGAGAGTGTGTGTATGTACGTGTCCTTATACGTGTGATGTTAATCTCTTGCTCTTCATTGTTCACAAAACTTGAAAATAATGGTGTAATAATTTATAAATATTCTCTCCCAAGAAGGAGGTAATAAATATTATCATTAACCATGTGGCCTAATTCAGTTGATTGCTCCCTGCTCGAGTGGACCACGTTGTATATCAACATTTGTATTTATTTGGCTGTGATATTTGTGACTGCTCTATTCTCCATTATAATATAAGGGGGTATGATGCTATATTTAGCAATTAAAAATTTACTCAACATTATGATACAAATGAAACCTCCTCCCTGAGAGCCAAGACAATAAGCTATTTGGTGATTGGACCTTTGTCTGAAATTATTAATTATTCCAGCTGTTCTTGGTACCGAAAGGGACAAAAACTTAAATAATATCTTCAACCTCTCAATTGACATTAGTATTAAAATCCATTGTTTGTGTTGTCTCAATAATTGCTCAGATTATATATAAAATGAAGATGATGACATGAGAAACTCAAGATGTTTTGCGACATAGATACAGAGAAATCCTATGTTAAAAATTTCTTGCGTCTCACAACATACTCACACCGTTTTTTATTGTATAATCAAACTATCATAGAAGTTCAGTCTTTGTTTATCTTTAATTTCCAACAGACGGATATCTGCATGTGTACATGTTTTGATACCTTTATCTAGATAATTGTACATTAACATGACATACTTATTTGTACATACTGATTTTATATATTATTCCTTATAGTATTGTTCTTGTGTATCGTTACTTGTGTAAATGTCCTATAATATTTATGTTATACGTAATTAATAACGTATTGTATATAACATTTTAACCTAGGTTAGCTGTAAGTTCCAACATATACCATGCACGTCACTGCTAGCGGAGTGTACACATACCTTCTTGTCGTCCTTATGATCACCAGAAGAGGCGACCAGAGCAAAGTACATTATCACTTTCTTTGTGTTTTCTGTCTTTCCGGCACCGGATTCTCCGCTGAAATTGAAGGGAAAGAAGGATAAACATGCAGGAATAATAATCAGTCATTATGACAATAGATTGCATGCGATATTGAAATGAGTCAGTATATTTTGTTTCAGTGAATTTCATCTATTACTTTTATAACACATACAAGTACATTATTATATTAAATGTATCTTCACTTTTGGTGAGCGTGATATATTTTTCTAAACACTTGAACGCCTGGTTCGTAAATAATGGTTAACCATGCCAGGGAGTCGTTGACAGGGTCCGAAAATGGACCCCGTTCCCATGGAAACTAGTCATGTTTTTTCCTATTTCTGACCCTAAAATTCCACTTCTCACATGAAATCAATAGGTTTGTGAGCATATTATAGGAGAGAACAATTTATTAAAAATATACACACATACATTGATAACACAGAAGCAACCAGACAATCAATTACACATTGATGTGGTATATTGAAGACTTCGATTTAGTGTTGTAAGAGTCGCGTTGTTCTTTTATAGAATTAATCTAAAAATAACAATATAGTTGCATGTTTACTCACGTGATCAAACAAGACTGGTTCTCTCGATCTGAAATAAAACATTTAGTTTTAAAAGTTAAACCAATTTCTATATTACTGCACATATATAGCTGACAAAAGGCCCGTTACAGTCCAGTATACATGTGTATTAAATTGAATGAGCTTTAAAGTGTCTCTACTAAAAGTTATATGGTCCTCTGGCACCATTGGCATTGAGGACTCAAAAACATTAATGCAAACCGAGCTGTTAAGAGTTCTTGTGCTTCAATATTAACGCGATGACAAGAGACCGTGGCTTATCTAGTTGGTTGGCGGATACCGCAATAACAGTCTGTGCCAGACATTGTGGCCGCTGGTCTAACCTCGACTTGGATCAAACTCAGGATCTCTTTTCAAACTTGATCTTATTGTGGAGTGACATCCCAATGTGCCATTCCAATCGAAACATTGCCATCTGTTGACCCGATTTACAAAAGGTTCAACATGTTGAACCCACTTCGTCAATATTACCTTGCAACATGAACTGGAAGGCGTTGTCGGCGACGGAGAACAGATGGGGTGGCATCTCTGTCTTTCTCTTGCCTCGGTATTTATCGATGATGTTCCCGGTGTAGATAGGGAGCCTTCTGTATGGATTGATGGCGATACAGAACAACCCAGAGTAGGTCTGCAACATAAAATGTATAATGTGATGTGTAGATAGAGAGCCTTCTGTGCGAATTGATGGCGATGCAGAACAACCCAGAGTAGGTCTACAACATAAAATGTATAATGTGGTGTGTAGATATGGAGACTTCTGTCCGGATTTATGGCGATATACAACAAACCAGAGTAGGTCTGCAACATAAGATGTATAAAGTGATGTGTATATATGGCGCATTCTGTATGGATTCAAAGTGATACAGAACAAACCAGAGTAGGTCTGTATAATGTGATGTGTAGATAGGGCACATTCTGTTTGGATTCACGGCGATATAGAATAACCCAGAGTAGGTCTACAACATAAAATGTATAATGTGATGTGTAGATATGGAGTCTTCTGTGTGGATTCACGAGGACACAGAGCAGCTCAGAGTAGGTCTGCAACATAAACTATATTCAATATGGATTCAAAGTGATACAGAACAACCCAGAGTAGGTATGTAACATAAAATGCATCATGTGATGTGTAGATTTATATCTTCTGTCTTGACCACAGTGGAAATAAGTGAGCTTTGGCTTGTTTTCCTGTGCATACCTTGGTAGCAATCGATGGAATGACTTGTCACACGGAGCATATTCACGTGTATGTGTCTCCTCTACCTCTCTATCTACCTCTCTTCCTCAATATCTAACTTTCATTGTCTTACTTGTATCTCCTGTTATCTTATTAGTATCATTATTATCTTAAGAAACATGACAGCCCTGTTGAGAGATGATGGTGTGATAACACGGGTTGATTATCATGTTTTATTTGAGTATTTATTTAGTAGTTATTACTAAGCTGGGTTAATTAACTATCTTGCATTCCTGTTATATTTATATCTATACTATATGTATGTCACACTCTGTATTGTTCTTTTGTATATGTGCGTTTGCTGACATGTCTACTTGGTGTGCATCTATTAGCCATTAAAAAATGATCTATCTATCTATCTGGATTTTACATCAGTGCCATGAAGCCACGTCACTAACTTAGTATATAAACCGTCGCATCAGACGTACGGAACTATCTAGAACTCTTGCCTTCGATGAGCTGGATATTTGTTGCATGATTTATTGTACTTATACGAGTGAAAGGGATTTTGTGCATTTCACGAACATCTATTGAATGGTTGAGTTGTTTGATGTTTAAAATCGGAGCACAATCCATACCTATTTCCCTTGCAAATTTCAGTTATATAAAATGACGCTTTAACAATAATTACTGATTTGTTAATGTGCATTGAGATTATTCACAGTTCTTGTAACTGTGTATATGATTTAACCCTTTCAGTGCCAGGTCCGATTTTTGTATCAACCCATATACCCTGTGATCAATGCATTCTCTTATATATGCGAGTCGACCATAGGTCGCCTCGCATATATAAGAGAATGCATTGGCCTAACAATTTTTCATCATTTGTTATTATTTATTACAATTTTAATAATCTTTTCTTATATTCTTTAACAGACGTAATTTGTAGGTTTAATGCCAGTGAATCTTACGTTTTTCATGGGCATCAAAATTAATACTATGAATACTTGGTGATAGTTTTGAGTTATAACATGCCCCTAAGGTTTTATCCAGTTTGTTTTTCAATTCGCTATAGCATGCTTAAGCATACCCAAAACAAATTCAACCCAAAAACATTTAAAAAAATATATATATATATATATATTTTTAGGGCCGATTTTACAGACCGTAAATTAGGGCCGATGAGAGTATAGTATATCTTGGGGTATAGTCGCAACTATGCCATGACGTTTATATATTGGTTGGTTCCTTTGATTTCGGCAGTACAGAGCGATGCTGTGAAGAAAAAGGTCCGCTCTTTTTCTGAAATAGTCAAGTTTTGAAGGGAGACGTTTCAGAATTAGGCACTTACGGATGTAGACACAAATTTATACCGCCGGCAACGGAAGACTATAGACTGAGACTCATAAAACAGGTGCGTCGGGCTGATGAGATATTTTTTGCTTGCACAAATAAAACTGTTGTATCGTGCTCACGGAGAGATGTTTCAAGATTATGTGCTTACATAAATACAGTGTCTTGTGTAGCGGGATGTCGGGATGATGTTCTGTACTTGCACAAATGAAGCCACAACTATAACGGGCTCAAATGTAGATTTGTTTCGTGATTATAGATATAAATTGTCACCACGCGGGGTCAATATTTGGCTCCCAAAATTAGTGTTGTGTATAACCGGAAGAGTGATAATTTTACTTTTCAGGGAGGTGGTTTACCACCAGCTGAGTTCTAAATTGTACTTCTTTGGATGGATCTGCTGAAATGGTGAATCTCTTGATGTGCAAATGTTTTACAGTGTAATCACATAAAGCCGTTCGTTTAGCGAGATCTGAGGTTATACAGCAGATTTGTTCAGATAATTCATGTCTGCCATGTCGGGTTGTTTGTCCCTCGTGTTTTAGAGTGTACTCACATAAATAAAGCCGCTTTCGTACCGGGCTCTCAGGTTGTGGAGTACGCATGCTTCGTTAAGATACGTCATGTCCGCCATGTCGCTGATCTGTTCGTATTTCGGCGGATTCATCTGCTGTATCTCATCCTTCTTAATCGTCTTCGTCTGAAATACGCGAGAATAATCTATTAATCCTTTTATACACACTGATCACTTACCTGTATGGCGTGCATGGAATTTCCCTTATTTACAGTGTTATTGGTGTATGTTGTTGCACATTTAAAGACCACCTTCTCGATTTGGCATCGAATGTTCATTGCCAATGTCTGGGTTAGCGGCTGGTTAAAATGAAATTCACTCCTGTCAACTTTATTCATAGCACAGGATAGTGGCGAAAATTCGACATGAAGCATTTTGAGTGACACAATAAAAATGGGTACTAAAACGTGTAGAATAAAAATTCTTTATCATATTGCCGATATTCGACAACAAAAACATAAACACTCTTTAAAGTAGATGATTTTTTTTTTACATTTACATAGATTGTCCTCGCCCACGTCAAAGTACATAGTCCACATGCTGCGTTATAATTATTATATGCTTTGTACGGTAATAAAGTAATATGTCTAATGTATTCCATGTATATACCGATGACATTTATCCACTCTACGTCCACTAAATAATAGATCATGTCATGAATATCTACTCTGGCTATACGTCAGTATAGATCATACTCCAACCATTCAAAACATTTTTGAATTTGTTACTTTATTACATTGAAAAATAATAACGATACTATAGTTCTTAGTTAATGTTACTTAAAGGCAGAAATATTCACATTTGTTCAAATCGCCATCAACAGAAGGAATATTCAAATATATATAGTTTTGTTCATATGCCAAACATAATCAACGCGTAAATAGTATATTGTCGTCAAGACGAACGACGGTGTACGTAAACAAGAGCCTGCTCGTGTTACAGAAGTTTTGTTTCTGTTTACCTAACACAGCGCAATTCTATTGGTTAATCACACACATTTGATAGAAATGCTCTTTATTATTTCCATATCAGGAAAACAATAACAAGGAACGCTCTTTATGTTTACCATATCCGGATCTAAAAGCCAGGTTCTGTAACGTTATTTGCTTTTGTTTGCATAACAAAGAAAAAACATTTGACAATAACATACAGTTTAAGCCATATTTCTGATTGGCATAAGAACAAAGTGGCTTGTCTATATTTTACTATTATTTCTGTTTATAGCGGTTTTTGACGGAGCTGAATAGTTAAACAGCATACCCACCGCCAACGCCGCTGAGAGGAATGTATTCTAAGTGATTATAACAGTTGTCCTCCAAATCTATTTTGTCATAAATCAATTTATGAACAAATAAAATATGTTTAAACAAAAAAACGCCGCCCGTTTCTTTAAAGGGGTACTCCAGTCAAAAAATCATTTTCATTATAATTACCATTTATTGTATCGTTCATAGAGCATATATAAATGTACTTTGCACTAATCCATGGCTCGAATTCATTGATGTATTGCATTCTGTTGAGTATAAAATGAGATGGTCCCATAAATGGCCGGATTTAGTGTACAGTCCCCCATTTAATGCAACATATCACAGTAGGTGAGGTCCCAGCTCGAGATTGTGTTATTTAGGCAGCTCTTGTGGGCCGATTTCGCTTTGAGTCGCTTATAAGCATGATATTTATCGGGTAATCAATTGTATGTTTATCGCGAAATCGTCTCACAAAAGTCAGCTAAATCATGTAATCTCGAGCTGGGAGTATGTGAACTTCACCTATACATTATGAAGAATCGATATTAACAAAGAAATATATCACTTTTTTCAATGTTAAGTTCCGCGTCAGAACTTCAAAATGTTCCCAGGTTTCAAACATGCGGAATATGGTCTCTACATTAGCGTATCCAACGTAGATATTCATGGCATTCTCTGCTAAATTATCTAAAACCAATAATCGTTTACCTCATTTTTGGCCGTCTTCACGGTTACCGTGGCACCACCGTCGCTCCCTATATCCGCCCGTATGAACCCCTCCTTCTGGTCCGGGACCCAACAGGTTTTCTTGGCGTCGTATGGTTTCTGTTCAGCGAGTAGCTTCTTACGGTCCACAGCCAGATACTGGAAGTCCGGGTCGCTAGCGAAATTCTGAGACATGATTCTATTCAGTATACGAATACAGGCGTCGTCCAAATAAGTTGACTATCAGAAATGGCGGCTGCTGAAATATGAATTATTTTTTTTAGATGATCCAAGTTCATATGCTCATGCTTAAAATTACGATATCGGTGTGCCCAGATAGGTTAGCTTTGATTTTTAAAGAACAATTGTGTTATCTTTAAAGCAACTTTGTAATGATCGCTGGTTTCGCACGTGTGTATTCCGGGCAGCGGTTTGGTTCTCATAACCAGAATAATTCTATAAAACGTTAAATACATTGATTCAGACTGGCTATGGCACTAAAAGACTTATTCAGGTCACTAGTCACTCAGGATTTTTCTTCAGCATAAAACTATAAAGAGCGTTCGTTGTAGGAATATTCCTGATATGGTATCAGTTAAGAGCGTTTATTTGACATCAGCATGAACAAATGACACCAGTTAGGAAATTGATAAAAACTTCTTAACTTCTGTTCTTGGTATAGAATGTCTACATACCGGTATATCAACCTATATTGTCTCTATAGTGTCTCTATACAACACAAAAAATATATATATATACATGGTATTGTGGTCCAAATGAGGAATGTTCTTTCAAAGCAACTCACATTCTTCGGCGTTCAGAGCAAGCCTTATAATTTATCACCCTTTCTATACGAAATATATTCTGTCATTCAGTTATAAAAGTATCGATTGGAATGGTCTATTATTCACCAGGAGGGGTTTGAGTAAAAATAAGCAGACACCACATAATATAATTACAGAAGGAGTCTTATTTAGTATTTATTAGAGGAAAATGTTCAGATAATAAGTTCAACAAAACGACAATTGAACTTGTTTTCTGAACATTTACAAAGGAACTACTCGTCAATGAATTTATTATAGACAGTGTTCAAACTAGCTCGATCAATACACGAACAATACTGATATATGCATTTCAGACGAACTCGTTATGTCTCGAAATGAAAAGGAGACATATATAACTTATCAAAATTATCTTTCTAGAAGAAAAAAAAAGAATTTTAGTTTAGAAAATATGGATCACATAATTAGTAATGTTACACTGATATCATAGTTTTCACACATTTGCTGAAGTGTATAGTATCCATAACTTTAACAAATCAAGAAGTATTAGACAGAATTAGATCAAAATATGTCATTTGGGCTTGAAATAATCACACATTTGTGCTATAAAAGCTGTGTGCCACAGCGTGCCAGCCTTTTTGTTGAATCCTGAATCCCGGTTAACAGGGAGGGACACGAATCCAGGGGATCACATGCAAATGGAGGGGTACATAAAGAGGGATAACACCCTCATATAAAGTATATGTAGCACTAAACATCCATACTGAGTCCGTGTCTCCATAAATATGATACAGGTAGGTGTTTCGATTAATTGTCTACCTATTTTATTATTGAGCCCCATTGCGAAATTTAAAATAATTCATTCTTAGCCACACTTTCTCCAATTTCAGCGTTTTGTTGCGACAACTAATTTATTTTCATTTGCAACGATTACGCGATGAATTGCTCTTTCTATACTAAATACTCATTCACGAGTAGTTTCCTTGTGGTATGTTCATATAATAATTTCGTTTGTTGATCTTATTGTATGAACATTTCCCACCAAAGGAAAGAAATATTTCTGCACCTGTATTATATTTCCATATGTCTGTCGTTTGCTTTCATTTCCCCATTATCACTCCAAATGATGAATATACCATTCCAATATAAGACTTTTATAACTGAACGGGAGAATCCATTCAGTATTAAAGGGTTAAATCAGCAACGGCAACAAAGAACAAACAATAAATATCCGATCGGTACAACACGACTAATGATAACGTTTGTCGTGCCGCGAGGTAAAACTCGAACATCCGGTTCTCATTTTACCATCGTTCCACAACAAACTCGTGCAATAACGTTAACCAGTTCACACACTTGTGTCGTTCTATGTTTATTGCACACTCTGAAGATTGCAGCTTGTAACATACTAACATTGAGGTCGATATTGATGTATTTAATTGAACAAACATAATTTAGCGAAGACTTTTTCTGTTAAAGTTGACATCGCCAGTGACGTTGTTGACGTAATAGGTTTGTATTGTTCAAGAACAATACACATTTTTATATTGAACGTTTCAATTCTTCTGTATTTTGCTGTATTTCGCACAAATAAGCCATTGGGTGTGCAATAAATAGATAGAACGACACAAGTGTGTGAACTGGTTAACGTTATTGCACGAGTTTGTTGTGACGCGATGGTAAAACGAGAACCAGAGGTTCAAGTTTTACCTCGCGGCACGACAAACGAGTGCAATAACGTTAACATGTTCACATAACTGTATTTTTCTATGTTTATTGCACACTCTGAAGATTGCAGCTTGTAACATACTAACATTTAGATCGATATTGTTGTATTTAATTGAACAAACATGTGCTTAATGTAGACTTTACCCCATAATTTAGAGAAGATATTTTTTGTTAAAGTTGACGTCGCCGGTGACGTTGTTGGCGTAATAGGTTTGTATTGTTCAAGAACAATACACACTTTTTTATTGAACGTTTTAATTCTTCTGTATTTTGCTGTATTTCGCACAAATAAGCCATTGGGTGTGCAATAAGTATACGAACGGTACAATCCGATTAATTATAACGTGATTCTGCATAAGGGCTTACTCACACACACTTTACCAAAATAATATTCAGGGTTCACGTTGGCCACAAAATTATATTGGACAATTTTTGGCCATTTCTGAAATTTGCTGGACATTTTTCAGAAACTGTAAGACCAAATTTAAAATCCTAAAATGTCTACGTCACGTTGTATCCAAACGTTTGTCAATGTCAACATTAGTATTGTGGTTGAGATGTCGGGATCAGCTGCCGGGCCCGGTATGCATAGAATTTTGGGGTGAATTTAGAAGAAATGATTATGGACATTATCAGTGAATGAGATGAAGCTTCACGCCAAACAGCTATGGACAAGTAACAAGTAAACTTACCTTGAGTTTGTCCGAGAAAAGACTGGTGATGAATCGCCAAGACACCCAGTATATATATACCCCAGGTACCTGGTCGGTATACATGTATATAACCGGGTATCTGGTCAGGCGCATGGTGGGAAATGCATAATGACTGTGCTGCTAATTACTACAATAAACAGTATTAATACGGAAAGCATGGCTATGTGTCCACACGTGGCGGGATAACCTATTGCCAGACTTGTACCCCGTCGCGATTCAGCAGCATATCCGACCACACGAGAGACTGGTGCGCAGTCGCGACGCAGGAGCGTTCCGTAGCATGCGACAGACCGGAGGTACCCCGCCGAGGTATAGAACGCTAAGAGCAGCACGGAAATAGCAGCATCATGGAGCATATATGGAACTGGGACCACCGTCGGGTATAGTATCAAATTTACTCACAACAGGCGAACGATCTCGCTACAAACCGAGGCCCATCAGTCGGGGCCAGAAACTTATACGTCACTATATTGTAATATAAACCGTCCGTTTCAGACGTTAAGATATGTATTTTATCACATGATTAGCACTATTTTCCGATGTAATATTCGAGCGTAATAGACACGTGTAATATCGTCGCGTGTAATGACGTCACGCTGCTCTTTGGGACAATGATCGCTGGCTGCAGTTAATTGTTGTTTTCGATAAAATTTTAGCGATTATATGATCATGTGATAAAAAGTATCTCAAACTCGTTCTATATTATACGTAATTTATCAACCTCGTCCACTAAATTCTATTTGAGCCTCGGTAAACCTCGGCTCAAATCGAATTTAGTGAACTCGGTTGATAAATTCCGTATAAAATAGTAACTCGTTTGAGATCCTTTATATCTGGAATTCATGCAGTGGATGAGCATCATGAATGAGACATCGGTTGCCGGAGTTATGTATGTGAATGCATGGGATTATGTACATTTTACCAAAATATATTAAATGGTTGTGTATTTGATGTTCGAAATTGGGGCACCATGCATGATCCATTTTTAAATGCCATGAAAATTTTGGCAAAACTTAAATGTAATGAAAATACCTACAAAATGACAACAGTGACTCGAAAGTCAAGATTGAGTTCACTGTCCTGAGATGTTACCAGCTTAAAATATATTACAATAGCAACAAAAAATAAATAGCCAAAACACATGTAATAGCTTGCAGGGAAATATATCGCACTGGTTGGCAGGGGATATGCTGGGATGTGTGTAAGTTGTTTTTGTAAAATTAGATGCATATGCCTTGTAATAGTGTTTTATGTGAAATTATCAGCTTCTTATGGGTTACTTTATTTGTTCACTACATCGATGCGTCATCCATTTAGCAGTATGGAATTTGATCACCCAGGAAGAGATGGGACACTCTCATCACACACTGACCTAGAAACTCCAATGCATGTAGATGGTAGACTTGCCTATCCGCCATAGTCCGGGAGCTAATAAGGGTCCCATTGCTATCGCTTTCAACAATAACTCAAGGATATGTTAATCAATAGAGATTTCATGTCAGAGAGATTTCCATCTTGATGGTGTTTATGCATAATTGATAAAACGTTACACGTGGAAAGCGATAGCCACCCATTATCACACAGTCACACTGTATATATATATATATATATATATATATATATATATATATATATATATATATATATACAAACACCACACAAAGGACAATATAGTCACCCACTTTATACACATACACCTGATCCATGGCCAGACAACCGTACTTGGTTATACCCGTACACACCACAAATGACCGTACATCCATGAGTCACAATGCATGCACACCGGGTATACCCCTACACATGACCAGTGACCACATGGTCACTCCCTGTATACATAATCACCACATTCATGATCATAAGTCAATCATTGTATACCCATTCACATCACCATTGGCCATACGGTCACCCCTGTATGCCTATTATCAACACCATGGTCAATAGACATTCAAGATATACATAAACACCAACACAATGACCATATAGTTACTCCAGGTATGCATATGCACATCGCCAATGGTGCATATAGCAACTCGCTTCATAAACATACCTTCACCATGACACCAGGTATACTCCTACACCTGACATGTGACCATATAGTCACCCCATGTGTACCTATTAAAACATTCATCCATGAACATACAGTCAATTCTTCTATACATCTTCACCACACCATTGGTCATAAGTCACTCCCTGTATACCTATTCGTCACACCATAGCCAAATAGCCACTAATTATATTATAATACACCCCAGCCATGACCGCAGAGTCACTCCATGTATACATATGCACCTCATCCATGGCCATATAGCCACTCGCTTTATACGCATACCCCTCACCCATGGCCACACAGCCACACTTGTGTATACCCATACAACATACACACGACCATCCAGCCACGAATATCCAAGCAGGAACACCGGGTATACACTCTTACACATGACCATACAGCCACGCCCTGTATAAATATTCACCCCAGCCATGATCATACATAAATAACATGTATACAACGTGTCACAATACAGCCACATTGTAAACATGTCAATTACATCCCACACATGACCTTACAGTCACTCCATATATACATATACAACACACAAATGACCCTGTAGCTACTCTCGTTATATACATACACCACACCAATGGCCATACAGCCATCGGGTACTGGATACACACAACCAACCACCATACGGTCACTCTACGGTCATGCATACCGATTCACATCACACGTGACCATGACCACTCATCGCATACCTATGCATGTCACCATGGAAACCCACTGATAACCATATAGTCACTCCTTGTATACATATTGACATCATTCATGACCAAACAACAACTCCCTGTATACCTATTCGCTTCACCTATGATCATACAGTAACTCACTGGCCGCCATTTTGGCATCCACCTTGTATCCAGTTGATCCATTTTGATCATAATGGGCCAGAACAGCCACAGATTATGGTTTATCTCAGTTTCGTCTGAAAGCTTTGCCCATTTCCTTTCAATAATATGGCCAGAACCACAAAACAGGTTCTCGGCAAAATTCCATACTGCAACTTTAAATTGAATTTGTCATGCCTCATACGGAACTGGGACAACCAGAATAGAACATGTAGTTGTCAGTTATACGTATAATAACCAAGCGAGTCACAATTTGCTACCTTTTCGGAAACCGCAGAAAATAATGCTCGGAATATATGTAAAAATCTACTTTTTACCAAATTTGGTTGCCATTTTGGAAGCCATCTTGAGCAATTTGGTCTATAAACACCTTAGTGTGACACATTTAAGATATACCAAAACAATAAACACCTTTCATAATAAAGATAGTTACATTTTACTTGAACAAATAGTCAAAACCTGAAAAGTTAATTTTTGCCGATATTTATGTGAAGTTTGTGAGAGAAAAATCCAATATTTCTGGTAATGTCAGTGGTGACAATAGTGACAATTAACCGTGATACATCAGACATCTTAGTATTCAATGTATATACGGCAGAATAACCCATTGTATTAATCAACAACAACTTGTAAGCGATTGCAGGACATGCTGGACCAATATCTACCAGTTTCCATATTTTGGCAGCCATTTTGAGCCAAAGTAACAATATTGGTTCCAATGTGTTGGAATATTCATAGGTAATGATATGCCTCACTTACATATCACAGTTCTGTTCATTTCTTGTTGAAATATGACTAGAATCCCAATTGTGATTTTTTGTGAAATTTTATACCGCGTTCTGTAACATCGATTTTTTATAGGGATCGGATGGCGATAGGACCCCAATAATTGCACATTTCATTGCTCCAATGATCGGTTAATATAAAAAATACAAAATAAAGTCACATTTCTCAACCAGTACCAAACAGCATAAACTGATCTAGAAGATAAAAAAACGTCATATTTTCAACTTCCGGCGACCATATTGGTAGTCATCTTGGATGTGGAGTTTCAATTTTGCGCTATAAAAGTGGCATTATATCTTAACTTCACGAAAATATATATTTGCTTACTTTTTTCTTGATTTTCCCGATATAATTTGCATCAAACTGACTTAGGGCCTAGTCTGAAAAACGTTGGCCATGATGGACGCCATATTGTCTGGAGACTACACGGCCACTTTTTTTTCTTGTAAACATTGCTTAAAAGTTGAAGGACATAATAAGGAACAAAATGAATGGGGTCAAGTTACGTCCCAGGGGGTGCAAGGGTACCCCTATTAGCGCCCGGACTACCAGTATTTGGATAAGATATTCGTATTTTCCTGTATTAACTATTTTTCAATTATATCAGCTTCTGAAACAGGTTAAACTGTCAATTAAACTAAAGGAGATAATTTACCAGTCACATGAGTGATATCAGCAGGGTTTTATACCAACATTATGGAATTTGGAGGTTGGTATAAAACAAATTGGAAGTAAAAAAAATATTGTTTTTTTTTGTAGGTTTGGGGGGAAGGGTCCCCGAAAATGCCAGATGCAATATAGCGACATATACCATCCTATTATTTTGTTTACATTACCCCTGGATCAGGAGTGATTTCTTTTGATTATTTGGTGTACTGGAACCATAACGTCAGGACAAAATCACGCAAAATTATGGATCTCATGAATTAATTAAACTTCCCTGAATCAACAGAGGGAGAAGTACCGTTTTACCGAAAGCTGAACTTTAGATCACAATTAACGTGTAATGATCAATATGTAATCAATGAAGATCACGTCATATAAATATAGTTACTTTGATATTGGAGGAACCTATACAATGAAACCCATTCGGAAGACGAAACACTGATATGAGTATAATATATACATGTGGTATTCTTCCGTAAAATAGCTGAAAAATATACCGATAGGGATTGACAATTTGGAGCATTAGTCTCATATAATCACTTAGTTAATGATGTAATAGACTACCGTGGTATGCATATACATATGTATAAGCTGCAGGAAGTGTATATTCAAGTAAAGAGAGTGTTTACTTAGTGAATCGAACCAGGATTAAGTTAAACAAATGGTGTTGCATAATACCACCAAGACACTCTAAACATCCGCCCCACACATCCCACTCGATCCAAAATGGTCACCGTCCAGAGGGATCCAAATTAGTCAAGGGGCCAAGAAATGTCATGGGTTTCCTATTTTGGATCAGGTGGGTTGTGTGGAAATAGTGCAACCCTACAACACCCTTTATTTGATCTAAATCGGTCAAAGGAATAAGGAATTGCATGTGTTCCCTAATTGGACTCCTCTGGACGGCGGACATTTTGAATCTGGGCGGATATATGCAAAGAGTGTCCTGTGGCCTACTTTACATCATGCACCATTTAATTGAGCGAAATATAAGATTTTCGAATAAGGAATATAGTCATGCACCTTCGTCGTATACGTTGAGTCAAGCTGAAAACGGTTTGTCAGAATAAAATGTTCAGTCTTCACATTGACCATGCATGCCAAATATCCTGTTTGCATCACATAGTGAACGATTCTGTTAATATTAATGTTGACACTTAGCCGCTCTAACATTAAGGCATATGCAGGAAGGCAGTGGAATTCAATAAAATTGATGAACAGTTGTGCAAATATCAACATAATGCATATTTCGTTGTGTTGTCTTTGTTATGTTCCTGTCATGACCAGTTTGAACCAGTTATCCTTCAAAATATTAGTAGAGAGAACCGACTCGATCGAGAGAACCCACACAGACTACATTTTTAGACTTTGCTATGATCCGCACAACGTAATTTTTGTTAGTATCACGTTCTTCGGGATCACAGATTGAGAGAGACATGGAAAAATGAATTGAATTGTCACCTAGATGGCTCAACAATTGAGTTTCACATGTCAGAATCTCCTGAAAATGTTGATTTTTAATCAGAAGAAATCGTAAACATTCATTCTTGAACCATCACAAACCTGCAGTATAATGACTTACGGTGTAACAGTTCCTACATAGTCGTTTACATCAGAAATATAAACGACTTTATTATGCATTTATAGACAAATAATTTACTTCATCTTCTGTTCTGTCTGTTTTGTTTTCGAAAACCTGATATTTAATGCCTTGAAATGTAGGTTTATAAAACTTATGTTGCTGTAGTCGTGAGACTTGCATAATCCGTAATCGTTCCCAAACCCCATTCCGATTTATATAATTGTTTAAAATTATTTTGGGTTCCAAGGCGCATGACAAGGCTATGTGCTTTTTGTTAACCTCATGCAGTTATTACCAACGAGATGCATGTGGCAGAATAATGACATTATGTGCTTAATGTTGTTCTCATGCAGTTAATTTGTTTAAATATCTGGATTCTGATCGATGAGTATTTCCTTGTTCTCAAAGAAATGAAACTACACATCAATGCTTATCCAGTCATTAACTGGTTAAGGCTGCATGCCATAATTATATTCAAATGAAACTAAATATAGACAAAAATGGACGCCTATAATTCAATGGTGAACATATCTTGATTCATGGAAATTTCCTAGTAATCATTTAATATGAAGCATCAATGTTGCACTAATAACTCCACACATGTATGTAGCGGAACCACCATCGATTACATTCCCAATAGAATCAAGTGGGAATTGCCCAACAAAGCCATGGCAGGCAATTAACACTCGAAATGCTGACATCACGATATGTTTTGCGATCAAGCAAACCAGCCAGTATCGTCTTGGGTGATTTTAGTGGCCAAAACATTGATATGGGTTCAGATGAACACCCGCCCACGCATGGACGGAGCTGCGGCCGCGGCCGCGTTGAAGTGACGCTATTAACCCATAACTTTCCAGAATTTCAATATTGTCGCAATATATATATATATTGTGTCTCATGAAAACCCATGCACGCCATTTCTTGTGTGGAAGTTAATTTTAATGTACACTCAGCCTTGTTGGGACGTGACGATATATGTGGTTGGGTGTGTGCACTTATAGTGCACGGAGACACCGTCGTGTCTGTTTGAACACGTAACGTGCACGTTTTCATGTAGGTACGCGGTGAACACTATATATGCATTTTCTCAAGACTTGTCGTGTGTAGGGACGCGGCGATAGCGGGTTGGGATGTACGTGATTATATTGCATGGCACAATGTCGGTCTATTTGGACATTTCATGTGTACGTTATCAAAGCTGGTAACAAGGACGCGGCGACAGGTGGTTGATGTGCACAAACACTCATATTATCTGGGACACTATCGGGTCTGTTTGAAAATGACATGCACATGCTCTCAAACTGGTCAAACGTATGGACGTGGTGACATGGGGTTGGGTGTACGTACTTATATTGCATGGGACACACTCGGGTCATGTGTATATTCCAAGGCAGGTCACATGGACCTCTCAGATGGGGTTGGTGGTGTGGACCGGGTACTTATATTGCATGGGACACTGTCGGGTCTATTTGAACAGTTCATGTGTATGATCTCATGACTGGTCTCTTAACTGCATGCCCTTTGACCCAGACCGAAATTTCCAAGTTTAAGTATCACCCCTCCGCTTGGGTTGAAATCTTCCAACATATATTAATTGTTGGACATTTCCGACCGGTTAACACCACATATGGACGCTCTACATATTACATCTTTCATCCGATTAAACTGATTTATTGCTTTAAAAACATGACCGCCATCAATTTGGCTATCTTAAATTTCTACATATGATTTCATTGAAACTGCAGCCGTCATTTATGAGCGGATTATTCGAAATATTTACAACATTATCATCTCTATATGGGAGCTATCGAATTTTAATGTTTAGATAAAAAACATTGCCATGAGCAGCATTCGTTAATTTGTATCATTAATTCCTTTGGCGCTCACTACAATAAAAATCTTTCATTAGATCAAAATTGTTTCAACCACCCTTATCATCCATATTTATCTCACTGTCAACACAAAATCACCCAACACAAATTGAATATCATAATTATACTATAATTATAATCCAGTGCAGTTATGAGAAAATAGTGGCAAACCTCAAACTAATTGCAAAATGTTTCTTTGCGGGAATAAGTCTATTAACCCATTATAAACAACATACAAAAAATAAAAAAGGATCAAGAAATGCGAAATTGATAAAGTTTTTGAAATAAATTTGACAAAAGTTGGTAAAATACTCAGTTTATGCCTTTTCAAGGATGTTTATAAAAACTCCATTTCACAAGTCCTTCAAGTTATATATTCATTTTGTAGAGTACACAATTCTGAGCAGCAAACATTTTCTATTACGTTGAGAGTATTTTTCGAAATATGTGCCTCCAAAATTGGGAGTTTGTCCAATTGCGGAGCCTCAATTTCTAAGAATTAGCTAAAATCCATATACATTTTGATGGTCTAGTATTTCAAAAACTAGATAAAAATGAAATGATATCTTGCCGTTGTATTAATTTGCTCACTAGATTGTGCACAAAAATTATTACTTTGTGCATCTATGATCGAGAAGATAAATATGTTGTTAAACAAAATGAGTGTTCCATTGTATAGCCAAATTTGCCTTGTGATACAGACCTGGCATGATGAAATACCATATTTGAAGTCATACAACTCAATAAATTGATATCCATTTGCCCTGTATTTCTAAAAACCTCTTAAGTATCCTAGGTTAAATACACTGTGTTGGAATTGCTAAACACATTTGTGCCACAACAACTTATGGCCCTATGAATCCTTAGTATTGACTATGTTCCAACAAATGACATGTTGAGACTGTTTCTGTGTGTTTTTGTCCATTTTAAAAGCTATTGTTGTGCACAAATAGTAAAACCAATTAACACAATTGGTGTTTAATGTGCAAAATCATTTGAACACTCCTAAAACACTTATGTTTGAAAATAAATAGGATTACATTGATTAAGCCAATCAACATATTTCACATTATTTTTCAAGAAACTGACTCCAAATTTGAACGTTGATAATGGGGTAGGTGTAATCACAAAATGCTATGATCTTGTCACCATATTCTAGTCATTGCAGACAAAAGTTGTTTTATTCCAGTTTGTGCAGATTATTGTTTTATAATAACAACTTTAGTACTTTAGTGGAAGTATATTTTACGGTGGCTGGTTTAGGACATGGGAATTTTTTGTTTTCGAAATAACTAATTCGTGGCAACGAAATAACTAATTCGTGGCCACGAAATAACTAATTGACTAATATAGATCAAATAAAGGGTATTGTACGGTGGCTCGCAAAGCAAGCTACATTTTCATACCTTCAACCCACCTCGAGCGAAAATGATAACTGATCAGAGGGGTCCATATATGGTACCCTTGCAACCCCCCACATTTTAGGTCGAATAAAGTGTGTTGTAATGTAACCCCTGAGACAAACTAAATATTCACCCGCTTTCACCCTCCGCGATCCAAAATGGCCGTCCCAGATGGGTTCAAATATGGGACCTATACAATTTATCGGCCCCTTAACCGTTTGATGTGGTATAATGGGTGTTGTAGTGTGGCTCCCAAGATATACTGCATGTCGTGGGTGCCCTTTGAGACCCCACCCCCCTGGACGGCGGCGACTTTGGATCGGGTTGGTGAAAGGGGTGATTACTTAATTTGTTTTACGGGCCACCATACAACACCCTTCATCTCACATCGCCGTGGATCATGCCAAGATGGTGGACAACTACAACCAGATCATTTATATCCGCTTCCATTACAACAATGGGGCTGACGATCGTATATCACGATTAGTTATTTCGTGGCCACGAATTAGTATTTCGTGGCGACGAATTAGTTATTTCGTGGCGACGAATTAGTTATTTCGTGGTCACGAATTAGTATTACGTGGCCACGATATAAAAAAAATTTCCCATGTCCTAAACCAGCCACCGTAATATTTAGAACTTTATGGGCATGTTATATAGAACAATCCCGAAATAACAAAATAATTTTTCCGATATTCAAATTTGGAGTCAGTTTCCAGAAAAATGGAATTTTGAGAAATTGAGGCTCTGAAATTAGATAAGCTCCCAATTTTGGAGGCAAATAACTCGACAAATACGGAACGTATATGGGAAAGATTTTCTGTTCTGTGTTCAGAATGTTCTACTCTACAAACTGGATATACAAATGGAAGGCCTCGTGAAATAATATTTTTTATAAACATTCTTGAAAAGCCATAAATTTAGTATTTTACCAAATTTTGACAAATTTATTTCACAAAATTCACACATTTATCAATTTCGCCTTTCTTGATTATTTTTTATTTTTAGTATGTTGTTTGTGATAGGTTAATGTACTTATTCCCAATGAGAAACTTTGTGTTGCAATTAGCTTGAGCCTTGAGGTGAACCCATAAATGCACTGGAATTTTAACATAATACTAAAGTTCAGATGTTGCCATCGATATAATTGCTCTAAGCTCTTAAGTCACTGCGCGTGTGATAAATAGATATATTAAATTTATAATACTTTCCAAATATACGTGATTAAATCTTGTAAAATAGTTCAAGGGCGATCTGATGCATGCATCTTTTTTTCTTGTATACTATATATATCCCGACGGGGTTTTAGTTCCAGGTATATGCTATGGGGTGCTGCTCTTAGTGCTCTGCGGGCTACCATGTATTCTGGATAGAGTCTGTCGTCTGAGCCAGCACTATGGGATGCTCCTGCAGCGCGCGATTGTATACCAGTCTCTCATTTGCTCAGAGATGCTGTTACTTCTCGACGGGGTACCAGTCTCTCATTTGCTCAGCGATGCTAGTAGTAATGGGGGGCACTATGGCCCAGTACCCCCCAGTGGGGGGCACTATGGCCCAGTACCCCCCAGTGGGGGGGCACTATGGCCCAGTACCCCCCAGTGGGGGGCACTATGGCCCAGTACCCCCCAGTGGGGGGCACTATGGCCCAGTATCGAATACTGGACCATAGATCGTCCAGTATTCGATACTGGGCCATAGTGCCCCCCAGTGGGGGGCACTATGGCCCAGTATCGAATACTGGACGATCTATGGTCCAGTATTCGATACTGGGCCATAGTGCCCCCCACTGGGGGGTACTGGGCCATAGTGCCCCCACTGGGGGGTACTGGGCCATAGTGCCCCCACTGGGGGGTACTGGGCCATAGTGCCCCCCACTGATGGGTACTGGGCCATAGTTCCCCCCTGAGGATAGATATTCCTGTCATTGATGTGATATTTCTGATCGGAAAAAATGAAAATGGACTTAGACATTTTTTCATTACTAATTTTAAAGTTTGTATAATTCTGACCAGAGATGACACATCGACACGAACAGAATCAATTGGTGGGGATCCTACAGTGAAAACGATTTTGTTGAAATTTATCATTTATTTTTCAAAAACAAGAACAAGAACAATGAACAATAATATATTATTATACATCAATAATATTAACAAAGAACAATAATTTATGTACAAAACAAGGTCTCAGATTTGAAGAAACTTAATTGAACATCCTACAACATCCTACAACATCCTACGCTGAATCAATAACAAAAGAGTCTATTTTGTGGAGTTGTTGACACATTCGTTGTTATCTGGTCGTCGTCTTCTTTGCGTTGTATGTATATCAGCCGTCGATGTCCTGGTGAAGTTTAATTCAACAGCAAATTTGCTTTTCTGTATAATCGACCATAGTGCTTTCCAAACCATCGAACTATTGTTCTGTCATTCTTGAAGAAATCCCGAGAATTGAATAATATTTTCATCCTCTTTCCTTTCATCATGTGGTGGAGTGCGAATATACAATATAATCCACACACATTTGTCGCACGATGTTGATATCGTGTTGTATTCATAGTCCATGCTGATGAGTTCCTTTTTATGAATGGTAACATATATCGTCTCGGTGGTGGTAGTCCAAATGAGTCGAAGTATACAGCTGATCTTCCCTTGAATAACATCAATGTCCAGTGTTCTCCTGGCTGATCCGATGAGTGCGTGTTCACAATATATGCTTGAATATGCTGTGGTTTCTTCTCTGGTAACAGATCTCTAGCACAAACATGTGTGTTAAGTTTACACAACCAGGAATTGTCCAGAATATATTGAAGTTCAGCTGTCTGCATCGTTGTAATTCTCTTTGACTCGCTGTGACCACATCAGAGTCCACTCTGCGTCGAATTTTTTGCGGTTGAGCTCCAAATTGTTTCTCAGATGATCATACATGATGAATGCTTCGAACTTCTCCTTGATGTGTGGGTTTAACCACATCAGCTTCGGGAACCATCTTTCCATAACATTGTATATGTCAATTTTAATCAGCGCTAAGTCGATAAACTGGTTTGTCCAATCATCAGTTGTAGAGAACAAACACAGAACATGTTCACGTTGACTAGGATGTTCTATTTTACATCCTTCACAGTTTGCTGACACTTCCTTGCGAATAAGTTCTTGTAGTTCTTCAATCATAGAGTTGTTGAGTGTGTCCAAGATCAGGCTCCATCTCGGAGCAAAGTTTTGTGAACGTTGGTATTCTTCATAGTAGTTCCATAGCTGTGTTGTGAGCTCCATCCTAATAGTCAGTAAGCACTTCTCTCAAAGCTGTGATCTCTATTTCACTGTCGAATTCAGCATACACCAAAACGTCGACGGCTGTAGTGAGAGCTGTCAAGAACTGAAGCTCCAAACGCAGGTTCCCTGTCTTTATAGGATGTAGATGTCCCTCGTCACTTCCTTGGTCCGGTGTCAAGTCGAAACCCCACAAACAATATCCATTCATATATTCTTTTAAATTAATGCCAATTGATTTGTTAACACCAAACATTCCTAAAGATTGATACAAAGATAAATATGATCTGAGACATTGTTTTGTTGCGAAGTTTGGTTCAAATGGACGGTTATGTATTGTATGACCGTCTTGACTAACTTCCAATTTATTCAAACTGAAATGTTTGAAGTGGAATGGATTGGTACCCAAATCTCCATTCATATCTTTATTTTCGACCAACGCAATAAAAAGTCTCTTTGGTAATTGTCCTTGAAATAAGTGGTCTTCAATTTTTGATCTAAGTCCAGTACTAATTGTGAAAGTTTTTATTTCTACTCGTCTGATAGGTAGTTTCATTTTTGACTGGGCAATTTCTTGATTTAATTTATTTGAGACCGCTGGAAAGAGACTAACTGTTCTGACATGGAACACTGCTGATTCGAAAACAATTTGTCCATCCTCGGAGCCAATGAGGCAAAATTTTGATGGTGATCTGTTTAATCTGATACGAATTTCAATTCCATTTGGTAAATATTTTTCTTGAAGAAACAGATCGGTGTGTAAGCGTCCGCATAGTTCAACAAATTTACTACCAGTGATCAAACTTTCTCTAGAAGTTAATCCAGCATTAGCACCACCTTTGGTGCTCTCTTCAAATTGTTCTGCTGTATCGCCATACCACATTTCTAAATTTGCTAATTGATTATCTTTATATTCTTGAGAGTATCCCAACAGATTTTCGAAATATGCTCGGTATGGGTAAGTGTCAGAATTCGAAGTTATCAATTTGTTGTTCAAGTAAACATCGATACTGCTGAACATGCTATGAAAGAAATTGTTAACAGGTGCTAATTCCGTAGCAGCTACCAAATTAGTTCCATCTTTTTTTGTAATTTTGAATTTCACATAAAGATAAGATTGATTAATATCTGTCCACTTTTCGGTTTGAGATGGTATGACAAACTCTATCGGAGCAGAATTATTCAGCGGTGCAATAGGATGATTTTCGATCCACTGCGATTCTGACATTGTAGCCACCGTTGGTGGAACATGTGTTATATCAAGTTCCGATTTATTGCATTCGCATGATCCATTTACCATTTGTGCCATGATTAATCAAAAATATCAAGAGCTCGACTGCTAGGATGATTTTTCGACTGACTTTTTCGGCGTTTGACAGCTGAATGATTCATTTTTGAAGTCGCTACTCTTTTTCTAGGTTTTTTTCTCGAGTTCAAAATTTGATTTTTAGCTTGTGTGCCAAAAGATTTTAAAGCTTTTTTACCTTCAGACATCAACGCTTCTTTCGGACTTTTACCTTGATTAATAATTTCATCTGCAACACCAAAAGTGTGTTTTTTCGCAAGTTGTAAAGCTGTCCGACCAAGCGGTTTTAGAAATGGTATAGCAGATCTCATAACTGATTTGAAAATTGAACCAATACCATTACCATATTGCCGTGGTACGCCTCTATACACGGGGAACATTGTTTTTAGAACTCCTCTCGTTTTCTGAAATGTAGCTTCACCAAAGACTTACCACCGATAAACTGAATTGATTTTCCTGTGTCGCCACTTATATTTACACTAATTTTGTCAAAGTATGACTTTGAAACTGGAACATAATGTAAATTTAAAAATTCATGTTTTACATGTAATCCGTCGATATCTCTTTTACTTCTGAAAGAAACAACTCGTAAAATTTGTACTTCAACATTTCCAACAAATGTGTAATCGGCAATATCAGAATAAACAAACATTAGATTATGACCAACATTCAAATCTACACCAAACGGAAATCTATTATTTGAATAAAAATCTTCAGAAGCGTTTTCAGTTTTGTAACCCAACTTGTGCAAAAGACATTGTGGTAATTCAATTCCTAGTTTTGTGTTACTTAAACTCTTGCGAATAATTTTCACACGTTTTGTACCTTTTGAGTACCCGATGTGAAATCCGTATTCGTTTTGCATTGCTTCTCCAAGTGTTTTATCAATTACATCTTGCATTGTATCAACTAAATCTGTCGCAGAGGTATACGAACCATTTTGTATCTGTATTTCAAGTGCATGAACGCCATCAGGTCTCTTAAATATCTTTTCTTCAAAACGATTTTGAAGAACAGACAGTAATATTGCATCAGTTGTAATCAAATTGAATTTACACGAATCCCCTGTAACATTGTATGTTTCTGAAGGTGTTATCAGTTCGGCTAATGCAACTTCCCATTTTTCTTTATCAATTTGAACTGGTTTTGGTAATTGTACAGTAAAACAACATTGAGTATTGTTTGGATACATTACCATCGAACTGTCGCTCGGAATTGTAATGTAGAAAGGATTCATACTTTCAAAATTTCTGCCGACTGATTTTTCAAATATTTCAAACGCGGTGTTGGTAAAATGTACCCCAAAGAACTACTGAGTAAAATTAACCACAGTTCGTTATTTTCACTTTGTAAACTTAAATGAACAATTGCTGTAGCGATTATACCAACAATTATAATAATTTGTGTAAAATATGTTACTTGATTTTTTGCAATTTTTTCTCCACAGATTTGAAATTGTGATGGAGCATCGAGACCAACTGAACCATTTTGAGACATGTTAAAAGTTTTATACCAAATTTGTGGCAGGTATCCAACTGTCAAATTTTTTAGGATAACCAGCCCAATGAACTTTAATTTCTCTAACTGATTTACCAGCAACTTTTCTTGAACGTTTACCAACAACTGATTCAATTTCGTAAACTTTATTATCTTTTATATGTTGAATTTCTTTACCATAAAATGATCCTGCGATGTTTTCACCATCTAAATCTACTAATTTGTAAGTTAATGGTGTACTTTTACAAACTCTACTAATTTTGAAAATTTCTTTTGTCCAATTTGGAAGATATCCTTTATCAAAAGTTCTCTTTGTTTTATTTATTCTAACAAAATCTCCAACTTTCAACATCATATCTTTTTTCGTTTTTAACTTTCCATAAAGATTTCTGGAAACTTCAATTTCATTTTCTCGAGTTACTAAAACTGGTGCCATCTTAATACTTCTATGAAAACTTTTGTTGTAAGAATTCACAAAATCGTGCAAAACATCAACGTATTTCAAAGTTTGATTATGTGTAAAATATTTCCACATCTTTGTTTTCAATGTCCGTTGAAAACGTTCAACTATACTTGCTTTTGTCTCTGGATTCTCTGTTGTGAAAAAATGAATTTTCTTAGATTTCAAAAATTGTAAAAATAATTTATTTTTGAATTCTGAACCTTTGTCAGATTGAAATGAAGCTGGTTTTCGTTTTGATGATTTTAGAATTTTCTGAAATGTTTTAACTAAAGTTTTACCAGTTTTATCTTTAATTTTTTCAACCCATGCAAATTTTGAGAACACATCAATAACACAAAGTAAATATCTGTAATTGTCATTGTGCTTTTGCAAAGTTTGCAAATCTGCCAGATCAGCTTGCCACTGAATATCAATTCCTGCAACAATAGTTTTACGTCTGCGAAATTTCCGAACAATTGGTTTGTGCAAAGTATATGTTTTTTGCCATTGTAACCATTTTTTAACATCTGAAAGTTTAATTTTGTTATTTGTTTCTTTTGCATTTTTAAAAAGTTGATTTGCTCCACTGAAACCACCAACTTCTTTTGGATTGTAGTAAATTTCAGTTAGAAGTTTGTCAAATTTTATGTAAGTGAGGACCATCCTTTCAAAATAGTTTTTCTGGTTTCTGGTGTTAAAATATCAACTGAACGTTTTCTTGACTTGCCACTGATAGGAGTTGCATGAGGTGTATGAAACTCATCACCAGTGTGACCTTTTAAATGTCTTTGCATCCACAGCCATCGATCCCTGTTACCTACATAATCTTGTGGTATATTAAGTTCCCCCAATCCACGTAGGAATGTTTCATAACCAACTGGGTTAAAACCTTTTCGGTGACGAACAACATCGTTTATCAAATCAATTATATTTGATCCAGTAACTGTTTCTGTTCCATAAATTAATTGTCCACGATCATCCCATCTAAGTTTAGGATTAGTTGACAACAATGATAAAATTTGTTGTGCTTTACCACGAAATTTAGATGGCACACTTTCCAATATATGGTCACTCATTTTCCCAAAGTTTTCAGATAACTTTTGTTCAGGTAATCTGAATTTTGAATTTAAAGATTTTTGTGAAGTTTTCAATTTGTACAAATTTTCTCCAAATAACTGTGACTTTTCTGATTCAGAAATATTTTTATCATAAACTGATTTCAATTCTTTGTAAGAATCTGAAACATTTGAAATTGCAGGATCAGGAGGTAATTGAGGTTTATTCATTTCTGACATTTCCCATTGTTTGAAATCTTCCAACATTCTGAATGGTACAATAACCATTTTCTTCATATTTATTTGAGATTTAGTTTTTACAAAATATTTTTAACAACTGCACCTAATGTTTTGCTAATCAATGGAGCAAGAAATAATAATGGTAAAAAGCCACCTTTTTGATTCAAAATTTTCTTCTTTTGTTGCAAAGGTTTGTTCTTGTCTGCAAGATATCTGATATGTTTACGCTTCGAATGTAACTTGCGGTTCTGAGCTTCATTCAGTTTTACATTACCTTTTAAAAGATTTTGACAACATTCTGAAATGCAATCCATCACTTGTTTCGGAGCATCGTTGATCATTTTCTTTTTATATGCAGATGGAACTTTACTCATTGCAACAATCAACTCACCATATTTTTTTATCAGCGGTGCTTTCCGGCTCTTAGTTTTTGAAGGCATCTTCACAGTCTAAGTAGTTGTCTCAAAATGAGCAGAAAAATTATATGTTTCATCTTTTATCTTTTCGGATTGAACCATTCTAAAGCTTCGAATGCAGATTTCGATGCATCAGACAACGGCATAAATTTTGAAAATTCAAGATCAATAACTGGTTTTTTTTGTAACGGTTGATGTTGAGGGTTCTGCTGAGAAGGTATAGGTGTAAATTTAGAATGTTGATTTTGTTGAGTTTGCATCGGTGTAAACTTTGAATGATTTAGAGAAAGCTTTGTTTTACGTTTAGATTCTTTTTGATTACCTCTTTGTTGTGTTTGCTTCCGAGTAATCTTTGAACGTTTTGGAGAAACCTTTGATTTACTTTTAGATTGTCTACCAGTTTGTTCAAATGAATTTTTCAAAAGACTTCTAATTAAAACTCCTCCAAGAAACCCACTACCACCTCGTTGTAAAATTAATTTGCGTTTTGTTTCCATATCAGTTGATCGATCAGAGATTTTTTTAAGAACATTTTTATTTCTCTGAAAAAACTTTTTTGTCTGTGATGGTAATTTCCAATCATTTTCAAGAAATAATTCAGCTGCAAAAGTGAAGAAATTTATAATTTGTGACAGTTCATCACGACTAAACATCTCGGTGGACGACATGGTTCTAAAATGAAAAAAATAACAACAACTGAATTTATACTTTTGAATATATGACAGGACCTCGGTCATTAGCTGTCAACCATTTATGGAAAATATCAGTTCTAATTCGCAAATAATTTTCTGTTCTAGGATGAAAATCTACTAAAATATATCCATGATTTATTGAAGTTGCATCTTCGTATGCTTGTTTCAAATGATTGGTTTGCATTTGATGAGCCAAAACTTTTATTTGATTTTTATCTCGAACGCTTTGAAATAAAACCATGTAGTGTGCATTCAAACTTATAGTTCTGCTACTTTTTGATTTTTGGAACATGTTTTGAGTAATGTAAATTATTGAAGCATTTCGATGATGACCTTTTCTAGTAAACCAAAGCATTATTTTGTCTTCATCTTGTTCCCCCATCATGTCATCGAAAACAACAAGATGAGGAAATGATTTATCTGATACAATTTCCTCATCATCGTCTGGAATACCATCGATAAACTTAACGTTATCAATTTCTTTTATACGATTGTATGTGTCTTGCCATTCTTTGTAACACCAAACTATTTTCTTTGGTGGTGTTTGGAATAAATCGTGTTTAAATTCAATAACTTTTTTAACAAATTCTGTTTTACCTGATCCACTAGGTCCGCTGATAAAGAAATTACACGGATGTTGGAAAAGTAAAGATTCTTCCATGTTGTCACTTTGATGTCTAATCAGAGAGTGAACTTAACGACGTGTGAATTTAGTTCTTAAAGAGAAATCTCCAAAGCTGTAAATATTTCCATACATTTCAATAATCCAATCATCATAGTCTTCTATTCTTCTGTGCTTTGTTCTGTAAATAAAAAAATCATCCCCCAAAATGTTTTTAATTTTTGCATATGTTGACATTTTTTTTGTTAACAAATACCCATAGATCCTAGGAACTGATTCAAAAGTTCCCCCATCAAGAGGTAAATGATCTTCATACTTTGTATAATGAATATAGTCATGTTCATCAAAAGTTCCTAAATCTATATCTAAATGGTGTTGATCACCACCAAATGTCCAAAAATCAGATATTTTTTCAATGAGAAAAAATGTTTTGAATTTAATAAATGATTCAATATATTTTTGAGAGAAATGAGAAGATATACTTGACTCAAGATAGGCCAATCTCTGTAAACATTCGCCGACATCACAGCATCGTAGTATTGCTTTCTTTTCTCTTTCAAACCAGACTTCTTGTAATTCCTTCTTTATCTCTGGAATAAGCGTTGACTGTGCCACCAAATATCCATAAATCTTCTCAGCAATTTCTGGAGGTACTACTCCTGCCAACATCTTGACATGAAATGACTCAACATCTCCATCCGTATGGATATGTATGAATACCATAGACGAGTTTTCGTTTTGTGTACACCGATCTGAAAGTTTTGGTTTGACACTCACTAATCAATTGATGGTTCTTTTGTCTTTTAATTCTGGAAGGATACTCAACAACAGTTTTGAAATTTTCACGATCATTAACACATTGTACCATTGTTTCAAAATTAACTTTTTGACTTGTGCTGTAATCAAGAGTGATACCTTTTACCTTACATTTGGTGTATCTTCTCCCATCTTTGATGTATTCATATCCGTAGTTCTTTGGCCCAAGTCCAACAAATTTGACAATCTTTGCATCTGGATGTTCGTCGCTCCATTTCCCCAATCTTCCTTCGATAGTTTTGATGTTCTTCTTTGATGGATCACTGACATACATACAGCTGTCTGTATCAAAATACAGCACTCTATCTCCAAGTTTTTCTAAAACTTTATACAATTGTAATCTTGCATACGCTGTAACAAAAGAAGCAACAACAACATTTGCTGAATGATGAGGTTCAATATTATCTAAGATGTCAACATAATTTACCAGAATGAATTTGTCACCATCAAGAAGTGTAACATTTTGAACAATTATATTGTTACTAGTAAGCAATTCAAAATAACGTGATGGTTTATCCACATACTCTGTTTTTGACATAAGATTTCTTTGTGCATTCTTACCCCATATACAATTAATCATAATTTTAGATATTTGACGTTTTCCTGGATTCTTCTCGATGTTCTCCAATTTTATACCCTCAGCTGCATAATAATCCTGTACAAACTTTTGTTTCTGTTCTTCTGTCTCAACACCAAATGGATAACCACTACATTCCTGTTTGATCTTTAGATGTTTATCGATATAGGATTTGTATATTTCATCTGTCCAATCTGTCCAATGCCAAATTTGGTACACATCAAGTATTTTGTAGCCAACATCCATTGCTTTGAATAATTCTGGCGTGGTCCACACTCCGGTTATAGCTCGATCTTCTTCTGAATGTTTACATGCCTCGTTCTCATTGATGGCACAAGTGTTGCACAGAGTAAAAACCATTTTCTTGTTACAATGAATCGGTAGAACTGGAATATACAATTTCGATGGTGGTAAAATTGTACATTTAACAAGCCCCGCATAGTCTCTAATGTGTTCTTGATCGATCTGCTCTTGGCTCAAAATTTCTGGATGTCCAACAGGGTAGAATTTATATTTGTTGCAAAATGGATACAACGAACACACATCGATGAACTTGATTTCTTTTGTGGAATCTTGATCAATTTCCTCGTACAATTTGATGGCATTTGTACGTCCACCAAACAATGCTTCTCTTGGCAAAATGGGGTCTCGATGTTTGTAGAAAGATTCCATTTGTTGTTTGAATTTCACATCCGATTTCATTCTTTCGTCGATCTGATGCTCCCAAATTGATTCAACTCTGTAACCAAGACTTTCCAGTTCATCTTTCTTCTGTTGGGTTCTTGTATATAATTCTTCCATGGTGAGCATCGTATAGGGATTCTTGTATTGTCTGTTGTTGTAACATTTTGGACATCCATGAAACAGACATCCATTCATCTCAAAAACTGTTCTTGTGGCTTCCTCATATCCATCGACGTAGTGTCCACCAATCTTGATTTCTCCTCCATTCAAAGCATGCTTGATTGTTATCATACGTGACAATGATATATGTTGAAGCCAACGTATCGCTTTCATGGAATAGTTTTTAGCACATGGGTATCCACCATCTGGAATGATTCCAATTGTTTTCTCTGGCATTGAATTCTTCCTCCATGCCAAATTGCAAACTTGTGCCAATGTTATTGACTCAATGAACGGGTCAATCTGTTCTGTTTCCAATATGTATTTCCTGAATTTTCCACATCCACGGCGAAGAATATCCACGTCTGATTTGCAGTACTTCTCTATCTCTTCTTGGAAGTTGAATATCGCATAATTTTCTATTTTCTCATTGTACCATTCAAAGAATTTCTCTCGATTTTCCACGCTCATCATATCTGGTTTGTAGTAATCACAAGCCAAGTAAGGTCCAATGTAATTTTGAAACTTTGGTGAATTCGCCCAATGTGGAAAGTGTCCTTTTGCCATCTCATTCAGCTGAAAAGTTTGTGGAAATTTTGAAAGCGGCATCATCAGAAAACTCAGAGAATCAATAACTTTCACGCTGTTGCATTTTAAACTGAGAATTTTGTTTCCATTCATGATCAGTTCTGGTTTATGAATTCCACTTTGTATGAGTGCTTGAAGTAGAAACTGTGCATCGTATCCCTGAGCATTATGTGCTATTGCAACACATCCTTTGTGATCTTGATGGAATAACCAGTTTGTGAAGTCTGTTAAAACGTTGTCACCCTTGAATACAAATTCTCTGGAATCCGGTCCGCATGTTTCACATTTTTCTTCGATTGGTTTGCACATGCAATCTCCACAAGCGGTATGTGCAACACAGAAGTTTGGAATATGAACACCTGTGTCTTGTCTGCATTCAAAGTCAAAGAATACATATGGAATCTTTGCAGGTTTCTTTTCCGGTGATTCATATTTTGGAATGTAGCACCTGTGATCTGCTTCAACGATTTCTTTGCAATGTTTGCATTTCTTCAACCCCGCACATATATGTCTGTTTGATTTATTGATGAGAAATTCTTCATCACAAATGTTGCATAGTTGAACCAAATCACATATTTTTCTTTTCTGTTTTCCTTCCGTCTTCAAATGGTTGTCGAAACAAGATTTACTTCTGAATGATCGTCGACACGTTCTACACTTCACCAAATTTGTGAAATTACACTGTGTCAATGACCAGCATGCACAAACAAATCTGCATCGATGATCGCCACGACTTTTGAATCCAATGTCACAGAATTCGCAGTAGTAGCTGGTGCCTAGAAATCCTTTGATTGATGTTATGGTGTCGAAGTGATTGTTGTTGTAGTAGATGTGTACACATTTGCTCTCCGAACACATTTCTGCAGGTTCAAATAGAAATCCAGCGCCAGCAAATTCATTGTGAATTTTCACAACATATTCTGGATACAATATTTCTTGAATCTTGTGGAACTCATTGATACTGCAAACTGTATCGTGTGGAATACCAGCACGGTTGAGTAGATTTTTTGCTGCATCTGTTTGTGCTGTGTATATTGATTGTCTTATTCTTTTCCATTTCTTTGACCAGCACGCAGATCCATCACTATCTGCCTTACACATTCCGACGACAATAGATCTTGCCATACACATAACATCATCAGCATTTTCAATCCGGACAATACTTCTTTTCACTTTTGTAAGCTTGTTCTTGTCTGCAAATGGTCCATAATGTAGTGAGTGTCGTGTACCACCTTCCGGAATATCTGTAACGAAGATTTCGAAATTGAGTGCACCGTCATGAATTGTAAAGTCTGCATTTGATTGAACCACATTTTGAATATTATCCATGAGTGTCTCACCATTCAATTCACTGGCTTTTGTGAATGGAATGAAAATGTTCATATCAAGTCCTGGATGATTTATCGTAACTCTGATTCTTGTCTTCTCATTTGCTGAACATTTCTGTTTCAATTCTTCTGTCAACTTCTCAAATATCTCTGGAATGTTTTCGATTGGATCTGTAAATTTCTCGAATTTCACACCAAATTGTCGTGATGCTGATTTAAATTTTCTGGAAAATTTCTCCGAGTTCAGCTCCAATTTGAAATATTTTGTTGGATTGAACACAACACGCTCTCTAGCCAGACTTCTCTTTCTCTTCCCACCAATTTCTCTATTCTGTCTTCGACCGCGTCCAATCTGACCATCACTAGAACTTTCTTCACTTTTGCCTCCATCAGTTTCCATATCGCGCTCTTCACTTTCTGCCTCATCAGTTTCCATATCGCTCTCTTCACTTTCTGCCTCATCAGTTTCCATATCGCTCTCTTCACTTTCTGCCTCATCAGTTTCCATTTCGCTCTCTTCAATAACTGCAGGCCTTGGTCTTTTTCTAACAATATCTTCTTCGCTGGCGGAGTCGTCTGAAACAGGTCTTTTGATTCTCTTAAACATTTTTGTCTTGAGTTTTTGTCAGCAAAAAAATTGCGACTGGCTTCTTCGGAGTTGAAGTGTAAAGTGTATAATTACACAATTTTACACTTGCTTTTATAGCATTTTTCATCGTGACTGCTATAAAAGCAGGTGTTAAAATTGTGTAATTATACACTTTACACTTCAACTCCGAAGAAGCCAGTCGCAATATTTTTTGCTGACAAAAACTCAAGACAAAAATGTTTAAGAGAATCAAAAGACCTGTTTCAGACGACTCCGCCAGCGAAGAAGATATTGTTAGAAAAAGACCAAGGCCTGCAGTTATTGAAGAGAGCTATATTGAGCTGCATAAAGAAGAATCTACACTACTACAGACTAGAAAAATTCAAGATAATCTTGTCGAATTGAGACAGATCTCTACTGATTTGTTTAAATTTTGTAACAAAATGCAATGGCAAGAGAAAAAAGAGAAAAACAAAGCTGATAAAAATTGGAAACCACCATATGGTTACTGTTACAAATGCGGACAAGACTCCCATTGGTCCTTCCAATGTAAAACAGATTTCGACGACAAAAAAAATGTGAAAACTATACAAAAAAGTCTACAAGCAGTAACAATACAAGAACAAAATGCAGTTATCAAAACTGAAGAGATGTCTACAACATCAGATGTTTTCAAACAACCCCGACCTGTTGATCCTACGAATGATTCACAGAACAAATCTGAAGATAAGCATCCAGATTTTGAAAATTCCAAGAAAACTTCCAAGAAAAAGAAGCTGAGACAATTCTACATTCCAAAAACAGATAAATGAATCGATACAAACATTTGAAAATTATATTGTGAATAAATTATGAATTGAACAATCGTGTTTTGTTTTGTTTTTTTCAGCTATGAAAGAGTAACCTTTTTGGGGAATGTGGGTGGCCCTGAAAAGGGCCGTTTTTCTTTTCCAGAATTCATAAAAATTCTGCCAAATCAGGATATATCCCGTTGGGATTAATTGTCACAGACCAAGTAGGGTTTGATCTGTGCGCCGCAGCAGCCTGAGCGAAGCTGTCAATTGCTGCATTGCACAGATCTTTCTTCGAGATCTGTGACAAGATCTCCACGAGATCAAGATTGCTTGGTTCTTGATCACATACTTCAGCCGATGGTCGTCGCCGAGCCAGAAAATCTGTTAACATCTGTTTCTGCACCACCTTTTGTTCAGGAGAATCCTGCCATTTCCTATAGGTTCTGATTTTCGTCTCCTCTGACGAATCTCTCTTCCTCCATAGCTTCTTGAAAAATTTCTTTAGAGACGGCATAATGAATGAAGTTCACTGAAAAAGTGAAAATATTTTTATACATTTGACACGGGCGGTAGAGAAATCACATGTCGCATTGACGTTAAAATTGACAAATGTTTCCTGGCGTTGTGTTTTTTCAGAGACGGATCAGCATTCATATTTTTCTTGATCATTATTGCATAGCGATCAAACAAATGTTTTTTATTTCGTTAGATCATTATCTATTATTTGGTACACATGATTGATATATTTGTTACCTCGTTAGGAAAATATGGAATGTTTTTCTAGTTTTGTTTTTGGAGATGTACATATTTTATACATAAAACTGAACACAAGAAAACATACTGAACATTTTTCTTCATCATTACAATCGATAACTTTACTTGGTCATCGTTTATGAACGAAGATGAATTCATATGTTAAAACATCTTAATTAATTGCATATACTATCATGAATTTAATCTATAACATATCGAAATAGTGAAAACTACAGATAATGCACTGTAAAGAAACACAACGTCAGGAAGCATTTGTCATTTTTAACGTCAAAGTATTATGTGCTTTCTCTACCGCCCGCGCAATCGTAATATATGTTCAAACACGGCCGTGAACAATTTTTATTCTGCATTCAAAGATGTCCGAAACCCCCGAACCGTTGATGTCTATACTAAGAGGAACGATAGGGCTAACACCCCAGATAATGCGGGGCGAACACGCAAAAGAAGTAACCGCCAGTGCAAAACTGGTTATGCAAATATGCAAAAAACAACAGCGTTGGAACAAAAGCAAAAGTCTCAAAAGAAAATCGTGGCGTGAACTTTGATGCCATACAAAACGGCCCTTTTCAGGGCCAAAAACAAAAACGGTCCTTTTCAGGACCAACCAATTTTTTCAAAAAGAAAAACTTTTAGCATTGCTTAATAACTAATAATGTTCTTTGTACCCTATGTTTTGTTTTGAAAAAATCACGCCACGAATAATTTAAAACAAAATATACTTGCAAATATTTGTTGTTGAATAAAATATAAATTGAACAATCGTGTTTTTGATTTTTTCAGCAATGAAAGAGTAACCTTTTGGGAAATGTGTGTGGCCCTGAAAAGGGCCGTTTTAAAATTATCATCTGACTTTAACATCGTTTTGTGTTTTTCTTATATCTTGACATATCTTTCCCATGAGAACCAATAGCTTTTGCGAATTCATCACTTTTCTCTGTATCTTTAGATTCTTTACAAGGAAGACGAAATCTGACTTTTGTCTCAGTAGAAGGCTTCATGATACTTTTAGGTTCTTTTTCTTTCGCCGATAATATTTTTTCTTTTTTGATCTGTTTCTGTTCTTTCGATCTCTGAACATCATGAACCCTGATTGGTATATCTATCTCTTCTGCAACGAAACGAAGATTCACTTTTACTTCTTGATGCGTTACTTGTGTTTTCACGTCAATATCCCTGCGAAGACATCTCAGTTCATCTAAAATCGCTTTTAAAATGAGTGTATCTCCACCTATAGTCATTGTCGTATTAGCTTGGCCTGTTGACTGTGGTGCCGCATATGTATTCTGTACAACAGGATTACTGTATATCTCACTCTGAAGAAATTCTGTTAACGGATCCATCTTTGATAGCAATGCAATGTAACGTTGATCAAATTCGAAAATATTTTTATACATTTGACACGGGCGTCAATGAAATCACATGTCGCATTGACGTTAAAATTGACAAATGTTTCCTGGCATTGTGTTTTTTCAGAGACGGATCAGCATTCATATTTTTCTTGATCATTATTGCATAGCGATCAAACAAATGTTTTTTATTTCGTTAGATCATTATCTATTATTTGGTACACATGATTGATATATTTGTTACCTCGTTAGGAAAATATGGAATGTTTTTCTAGTTTTGTTTTTGGAGATGTACATATTTTATACATAAAACTGAACACAAGAAAACATACTGAACATTTTTCTTCATCATTACAATCGATAACTTTACTTGGTCATCGTTTATGAACGAAGATGAATTCATATGTTAAAACATCTTAATTAATTGCATATACTATCATGAATTTAATCTATAACATATCGAAATAGTGAAAACTACAGATAATGCACTGTAAAGAAACACAACGTCAGGAAGCATTTGTCATTTTTAACGTCAAAGTATTATGTGCTTTCTCTACCGCCCGCACAATCGTAATATATGTTCAAGACGGATCTTCAGACTTATTCTACATTCAAAGATGACTGCTGTAAACATAACAGATCTTGACGAGATAATGGTACAGGGGGTATACTGTAAAGCAGTGTGCGGCGGCGAAGAAATATCTCTGTTTTGGAGGGCACTCAGCGTTGCGGTTTACGGGACGACCAATGGATGGATGGTTCTGAGAGATGCGGCAGTTGACCTGTACTACGCAGAGAGTGACGAACTTGGTGCGTCGGCACAAGATTTACGGCGCACACCACTTTTGGCTGAATCAAGATTGATGGTTGAATTAGCGGCGACTGTTATACAGCGACCTATCGTCATGTTTGATGCTACCAAAGGCGGCTACAAATCAACACCAAGATTCAAGTCATCAATAACTCTAGTGTGGATCCCACACGTTTGCCACGAGCATTATTGTGAATGCGAAATATGGATGAGGCGAGGAGACAAATCAATTGAAGTTTTGGCGAACAAAGAAGTTCAATGTGGCGGATTCTAAACTATAACAAAAATAAAACGGCCCTTTTCAGGGCCACCAAATATTCGAAAAGAAAAACTCTTGATTGCTAATTGATATTTTCCAAAGTGAGATTTTCCTTTTGAAAAAAAATAATTCTAAGTCCATTTTCATTTTTTCCGATCAGAAATATCACATCAATGACAGGAATATCTATCCTCAGGGGGGAACTATGGCCCAGTACCCATCAGTGGGGGGCACTATGGCCCAGTACCCCCCAGTGGGGGCACTATGGCCCAGTACCCCCCAGTGGGGGCACTATGGCCCAGTACCCCCCAGTGGGGGGCACTATGGCCCAGTATCGAATACTGGACCATAGATCGTCCACTGGGGGGTACTGGGCCATAGTGCCCCCCATTACTACTGATGCTGTTACTTCTCGGCGGGGTACCAGTCTCTCATTTCATCAGAGATGCTGTTACTTCTCGACCGCGAACCAGTCTCTCGTTTGGTTGGATGGAGATGCTGCTGAATCGCGACGGGGTAACAGTCTGGCGATGGGTTATAGTCACGTGTGGACACACAGCCATGCTGCCCTTATTAATAGTCTTTATTGAATTGGCACCACATGCATTAATCAATTCCAACCACGTGCCTGACCAGATTCACGTGGTATATACAAGTATAATGACCACGTACTCGAGGTATATATACTGGGTGTCTTGGCGACTCATCATCAGTCTCATCGCGGACAAACTGAAGGTAGGTCTACTTTTTCCATCAGTGTTTGATGTGAACGTTCATCTCAACCACTCATAACTTCTTCTCAAGTCACCCCTATATTTTATCCACGAATAATGCCGACATGATGCTGGATAAAATGTGACGTATGAAGGCGCTACTCCAGTATCACTTTATTAACATTATTAATTGATAGTATATATACCTTTTTAAATCAGTTGTTTCAACAAAACTCTTCTAATACCACTGAAATTCGAGGAACGTGGCCAAGAATGAATTATTTTCGACTTCGCAATGGGGATTTGATTTGTTCCAAAATGCCGTAACTTCTATATAAATGCCATGTTTCGCTGTTTTTTTTATAGGGAAATTCGTATCCTAAAATGCCGTATTGTTAATTCTAGAATGTCCTATTTTTTATTTTCGAAACCGTTCCTGATAGGATCATTCTGATTGGATTATTTTGATCTCCGGAACGTGACGTAACCCTGTCTATAATAAATACTCTTTGGCGAGTAGTTGTCACTTAGTAAATGTTCAGATAATAAGTTCAAGAACGTATTATCTGAACATTTTCCTCCAATAAATAGGACTCCTCCTGTACTGATATTATATGTTGTCTGCTTACTTTTCCCGAAATCCCTCGAGGTGAATAATACATCATTCCAATTTATACTTCAATGTTGTATAGAAAGGATTAATCGATAAATTATTAGAACCCCGAAGATTATGAGTTGTTTGGAAATCGACATGCCTGATGTTGGCCCACAATATCATGTATATATATGTTTTGCAGGTACAATATTATAGGTCGACATCTACATGACATACTGGTGCAATAGAGATTTTATACCATGAAAAATGTTAACGAGGTCTTTTAATTTCCCAGCTAGCTTCATTTGTTCACGCAGATGTCAAATACACGCCCTTTAATGTTACCATATCATAATCTGGAATACTCTTTATAGTTTCATACTGAAGAAGAATTCTGAATAAATAGTGACATGAATAATAAGTCCTTTCGCGGCATAGAATGTCTTAATCAATGTATTTCACGTTTTATTGAATTATTCTGATTATGATAACCAAACCGCGGCCCGGATTACATACGTGCGAAACCAGCGATTATTATAAAGTACAATTTGTGGCTCCAAGTTGCCATATTTTGGATTTAAAGTTAACGGCGTTTTTTTTTAAATCAACGCTAAATTAGCTGGGTACATTAACATCGACACTTTAAGCAGGATCAGATGAACAGGAATTATCTCTAAAAAAGACCATTGTTTTTCAGCATCCGCCATTTCTGATTGTCTACTTATTTCGACGACGCCTACTCTTATACTGAATCGAACCATGTCTCAGAATTTCGCTAGCGACCCGGACTTCCAGTATCTGGCTGTGGATCGTAAGAAGCTTCTCGCGGAACAGAACCCATACGACGCCAAGAAAACCTGCTGGGTCCCGGATCAGAAGGAGGGGTTCATACGGGCGGAGATAGAGAGCGATGGTGGTGTCACGGTAACCGTGAAGACGGCCAAAAATGAGGTAAACGATTACGGGTTTTAGATACTTTTGCAGACAATGCCGTGAATCACTAATCTAGGAAAATTTGATGTTCTGCCCGGATTTTAGAACATTGAAAAATAAGGCAGGCGATATATTTCTAAGTTATATAAATACCTACGTAATTTAATTGATTACCCGGGGGAAATTTTATGCTTATAAGCGAATCAAAGCGAACTCGGCTCAAATAAGCCGTCTACATCACACAATTTAGAGCTGGACATCACCTACTGTGACATGTTGCATTAAGTCTCGTACGTTAACTAAGAAATATATTACCTATTATTTTCCAATGTAATGAAGTTCAAAAAGTTCCCAGGTTTTGAACTGGTGGAGTATGATCTATACTGACGTATAGCCAGAGCAGATTTGTGACATGATCTATGACATTTATAGTTGACGTGGGTTGGATAAAAATCACGGAGATATATACATGGAATACATTAGACAAATATTACTTTATTACACGTGTAAAGCATAGCAAATTATAACGCAACATGAGGACTATATGTATTTTGACGTGGACGAGAAAATATAAATGTACAAATAAATTATCTATTATAAAGAGCGTTTATTTTTGTTGCCGAATACGAGCAATATGAGAAAGCAATTTTATTCTATACGCTTTCGTACCCAATTGTAATGTATCACTCAAAACGAATGATGCGAACTTTCGCCACCACGGTGTGCTATGTGGGTAATGTTGAAATGAATACATTTCATTTTAACCAGCCGTTAACACAGGCTATATCAATGAACATTCGATGCCAAATCGAGTGGGTGGTCTTTCAATGTGAAACAACATACACAAATAACACTATATATAAGGGAAATTCCACCCACGCCATACATGTAAGTGATCTGTGTGTATACAAGGATTCTTCGATTATTCTCGCGTATTTCAGACGAAGACGATTAAGAAGGATGAGGTACAACAGATGAATCCGCCGAAATACGAACAGATCAGTGACATGGCGGACATGACGTATCTTAACGAATCATGCGTGCTGCATAACCTCAGAGCCCGATACGAGAGCGGTTTTATATATGTGAGTATACTCTAAAACCAGAGGGACAAACCACCCGACATGACTGATGTGAGTTATCTGAACGAACCATGGCGTACATTATTGCATAGTTTCAACGTATTCAAAGATGAATCTCCAAATAGTTGTCAGCCATTTAATATAATTTTCAGCGTTAATCCGGGTTACTTTATATGGCTGCACGCCCAGGGCCAGGAAGCCACGTCACCAGTCAAGTCTCTAATCCAAATTGGTGTTGATTTTGAATTTGTTTAAATCATACACAAAGTTAAAAAACATTGTCTGATAGGATAAACTATAGTATATGAACGGTGGAAATTCACAACGCACATTCAGAAATAAGTAATTGTTAATAAGTCATATTATATAACTGAAGTGTGCATGGAAAATAGGTATGGATTGTGCCCCGATTTAATCATCAAACGCACCTCAACCTGCACATAATCCCTGTCACTCGTAAAAGTACTCATAAATAACTCATGCAACACATATCCAGCTCATCCAATGCAAGAGTTCCTGATGCAGCAATCTGATGCGACGGTTTAGATATTACATTAGTAACGTAGCTTCTGGGCACTGATGCTAACTCCACACAGAAGACGTCCTATCTCCAAATCAAATTATACATTTTATGTTGCAGACGTTCTATGGTTTGTTCTGTATCGCCATAATTCCAAAACATAAGACTCCATATCTATACATCCCATTATACATTTTATGTTGCAGACCTACTCTGGTTTTTTCTGTATTGCCATAAATCCGTACAGAAGACTCCACATCTGCACATCACATTATACATTTTATGTTGCAGACCTACTCTGGGTTGTTCTGTATAGCCATAAATCCATACAGAAGGCTACCTATCTACACCGGGAACATCATCGATAAATACCGAGGAAAGAGAAAGACAGAGATGCCACCCCATCTGTTCTCCGTCGCCGACAACGCCTTCCAGTTCATGTTGCAAGGTAATAGTGACAAAGTGGGACGTGTGTGATGAACATAAACTATATATTGGATGGTTGTGTGAATGATAGTCTTAGTTTTAAATATATTTATTTATCTAATTTTATGAACAAGGTATATGACATACAACTATCACAGCCAATGTGATTGGAAGACAAGTGCTATTTTCACTTAAGTGTACCTCATCCCACTGTGAATAATAAAGGATTGATAGGTACTATCAGCCGTGTGGTAACGATTCCATTTTTGCTGCAATGTAAACTGACAAATTAGGTAGTGTGTTATGAAAATGCACTAGAAATATTGGGGGTTTGATTATAAATTGCTTAGCGTGTGTGACAGCGCGTTCCAATGCACGCACGTCTCTTGTCACTGTGTTCGTACTCAAGCCTACAAATAGTGTGTATGCCATTTGCAGAATGAGGTCCCCAGATGGTGAATTCAGTTACCCTAGCCCGGCGTCACCAAATTCACCACCTGTGAACCTCATTCTGCTTAGGCCTCAACTGCTAGGGAGACCTAGGGTAAGATTGAAGCTCCCCAGTTGAAGTTGGTGATGTTCACCCATAAGTCACCTCGATTATGCAAATCGGGGGTTATAGAAACTTCCAAGAAGGGAAAAAGAAGGGAAAAAGTAACCAAAAACAATGTTACTTTGATACTATAGATACTTCCCAGCTGAGGCCGAAGCAGAATGATGTGCCCATGGGGTGAATTTGGTGACGCTCGCCCGCCGTCACTAAATTCAACATCTGCAAATTAGAGTCAACCTATTTGCAGGCTTGTTCATACTGATGCACAAGAACTCGTCACAGTTCGGTTTGCATTCATCTTGATGTTGCGCAATGCCAATGGTATCAGAGGACCACATAACAGTTTAGTGGAGATGTACAGCTTATTGGATCTGACATGCATAATGGACTTTATATGTACAGTAATATCTAAAGATATAAGTTTTAACTTCTAAAACTAAATGTTTTATTTCAGATCGAGAGAACCAGTCTTGTTTGATCACGTGAGTAAACATCCAAATATATTGTTATTTGTAGATTACTTCGATTAAGGAACAACGTGACACTTAACAATTAAATAGAAGTTTCATGATAATAACTTGGGGAAATCGGGCGCATTTGGAGTCTTAGTTTATCCCAGTGGAGCATATGAACGTGGAAATCTTGTAAACAATTTGCCGAAATCCTCAATTTACCACAACAATGTGCAATTGATTGTCTTGTTACTTCTATGTCAAGAATGTATATGTGTATATTTTTAATAAATTGTCCTATCCTATAATTTGCTCACACACCTATTAAATTCATGTGAGATTGGGAATTTTAAGGTCACAAATTGGGAAAGAAACATGACTAGTTGCCATTAGACCGGGTACCATTTTCGGACCACGCCGTTGCAAACGAATCCCTGGCATGGTTAACCATATTTTTCAAAATCAGGCGTTCAACTGTTTAGCAAAATATCACAGTCACCAAATGAAGAATTAATTAATATAATAATGTACTTGTATATGATATAATTACAACTACTTTCGTTTTCAATGAAATGCGGGGATTTGATTGGTCGAGAGACTAGCGGGCGACTTGATCTATCAGTGCATATATGTTGCAGTAGACGAGTCACATCGCGTCGTGACACCTTAAGAAAAATGGGCGAGTCTATAACAGGCGCCCCACACGACGTCCCCGGATGACGCGAAACCGCGGAACGAGAATTCCATTAGAATCTCAGTGAAAAAAAAACAACTCGAAAACTCAACGCTAGAAACATTTGAAAAAGTAGTTGACGTCTGTATTGCTCGTTTCCGCTTCTTATGGACACTATACTATACTTATGTCTGTTCATTTCAGACGTATTCATGTTTTATAACGCTCGACTGAACACTCAAAGTTCGTGCGCGTTTTTCATTTGTCCAATTTTCGAAAGAGCGTACATGACAACGTGTATAGTTACTGTGAACACAAATTATTATGAATCAGACTGATCAACAGGCTGATGAACATGGATAATTTTACTGGGAATAAATAAAATGTGTTACCCGATTACAACCCTATTAACATTTTCGGCTTCATAACAATTGTAATGACATGGCATTTGTCACGAGAACATTAGATGTGATCAGGGTTGGAGTCTGGAGTTAATATGTTTACCGGAGATCGCTATCCAATCGTTTCGGATTCGACTCTGTGTGTGTTGATAATTATTGAGTTGTTATTGAGTCATTTTAAACGTAAATCGTAGCCAAACAAGTGATTTTTGTTATCATGGATAGTTTATTACTGAAAATGTAAGTTGAGGAGCAAATATTTATTTTCTGAAAGTTTGCTTGTTCGTTGACAATTTCGGCCAATTTATTTTCGGCTCATCAACCAAATTCGGAGATCGTCCAACGGAAAATCCTGTTGTGGCAATTAATTTTCTGAGATGGATTAATAGTAGATAGTTGAAACTAAAGTCTTATCGTTGTAATTATAAGCCATCAACGTCGTTTTTCGGTTGACCTATATGAACCTATAGATCGATCAGTAGACGAATAACATGTTATTCATCTACTGATCGATCTATAATCTCATAGATCAACCGAAAAACGACGTTGATGGCATATATACATACCAGATGACATTCACTGAAACATAAAATACTGACTCGTTTCAATATCGTATGCGATCACAAGTCCGTGGTTATTATTCATGCATGTTTATTCTTCTTTCCATTCAATGTCAGCGGAGAATCTGGTGCCGGAAAGACAGAAAACACAAAGAAAGTGATAATGTACTTTGCTCTGGTCGCCTCTTCTGGAGATCACAAGGACGACAAGAAGGTATGTGGACTCTCCGCTAGCAGTGACGTGCATGGTATATGTTGGAAGTTGGAACTTATAGATAACAAATATTGAAATGTTATATTCAATCCTTTATTTCCTCCGTATAAGATAAATATTAGAGTATATTTATTCAAGTAACGATATGTACACATACGTATGTCATGTTAACACCCAATAGATACATTAAAAGCATGTCAATATTGTCTGCTGGAAATTAGAGACAAATATAGGCTGATCTTTTATGATAGTTTGATTTTATAACCACAACTGTGTGTGAGTATGTTGTTTTAAATACTATTGAATATCGAATAGTTTCCTAATGTCGGTCATGATTGAGTGGGAATTAGACTCGGTTGGTTTTAAAATGTACGTTTTTTTCAGGGATCACTGGAGGATCAAATTGTGCAAGCTAACCCCGTACTGGAAGCATACGGTAACGCTAAAACCACAAGGAACAACAACTCATCCAGATTCGTAAGTCCATTTAATGTTGTTTAAAGCGGTTTCTCCCAATCGTATGTCCAAATCTTGTCCAATTTAGTGTTACATATTCAACATTAGAATGTTAATTGCTTAATTTTGTCAAAATCCGTATTATACGTCATTGGAAAGTTGATTTAATCCCATTGGTCCACCGGAAATTGGCCCCTGGTGGTGCGATAATTTACTTAGTGATAAGAAATTTATTTAAAATCGGTTCCATAAATTACATTACGAAATTTACGCGTATAATGCGACGTTATTTTCTCTTGATAAATTTAATTGAACTCCTCGTCATTTCATAGGGAATTTGGATCTAAATAAAGCATGCTATTGACATTTAATAATGCAAGCAACGCAGTGAGAGTTATAATAGGTCTAGTGTCATGTGTTGATATGTCTTTGTGTTCCTCCTACTATCATTTCAAATGCGGGTTATTCATTATCGCAAACATATTCCTCACTGGATTGCAATATATTATAGGTACTCAATCCGATTTAACGCTCCTAAATGACTAGTTATTTGGCTTCGGGGGGGGGGGGTGTAAACAATATTTGATTCGAGTCGAGGATCCCACTCATCATAGCTCAGAGTGATCAGATATCGATTTTTGAAGTTTGTTAATTCAATTGTACGTGGCCCAGAAACACGCCGTCAAATGGATTGTATCGGTCAAAATTGCGGATTCAGATGGATAACTCTAAATCAAGTGGTAATACGGCCAAATTTCGTGAATTCTCTAGTGATAATACGGCCATATTTCGTTGAACAAAATGTTGATAAATAACACGTTTTGGGAAAGTTGATACCACAGTTCAGTGGTTAGCATTATTTTGTTGCAATTAATCGATTCTGATAACTAAAGCGTATTTTGAAGAAATGTTATTGTTGTATCTTGATGAGATGGGGACCCTCTGATCAGATAGAGTACCTTTAACAGAAGATATTTTCATCGTTTGCAGGGTAAATTCGTCCGGATTCATTTCGGGCCACAGGGGAAGATAGCTGGTGCTGACATTGAAACATGTAAGTAATCCATTGATACTATAAATACTCTTTTGATTTACGTCTGATTGAAGAATCGTTAATAATCTAATATACGTACTGACAAAATTGTGATTGTCAATAACAACGACATTATTTCACCTCACCTACTTCGATTCCTCGTATGACTAATTAACACCGAGTAATCTAAGTCGCCCAATAATAGAAGATTAAAGTCAAATTAGTATGCTGCTCAAACAAAGCAATTCAGAATGAATATGCTGCTCAAACAAAGTAATTCAGAATTGTATTTTCACTTTTAGATTTGTTGGAGAAATCTCGAGTGACGTATCAGCAATCGGCGGAGAGGAACTACCATATCTTCTACCAACTTCTGTCAAATGCTTTTCCAGATCTGTATGGTAAGTGGTGCTAGCATTATCCCAAACCTAATAGCTGCATTTACCATAATTTCATGGTAGATAAGGAATCAGGCAAACCGTGGAATGCTATATGCCTGCACGTTATGGTAAAGAAATCAATTTGTTATTTATAAACATCAACTGCTAAAAGCATTAGGGTAATATTTCGAACATTATACTTTACTTTGCTCCAAAAATAGCCACTGTTGTGAGAAATGTGAGAAACGTGTTTTGTACGTGTAACACTATTGTTGGTTAGCTATCAGAAACACAATCAAATGTCCACATGTTGAGTAAGGAATCTCATTCCACATAAGTTCGTTTTATTTCATATGTTGCATGCGCTGTAGTCTGTCGACATTTCCAAGAGTGGTCTCATACGGTGTGTTTCGAACCATTTTAAATATAAATGGCTCTCAACTATAATAATAATTTAATTGTTTTACAGAGAAGTTGTTGGTGAGTCCCGATGCTGGGTTGTATTCATACGTTAACCAGGGCGTGTTAACTGTCGACAACATCGATGACGTACAAGAGATGAAAGATACAGATGTAAGTCACATTCTCTCATCTCATGAAATGTTGGGGTGGTTTTACAAAATACTATTGTTAATTAAAGAAGGTATATTTCTTCCTGGTTACAATTACAACAACAACATAATTTTTATATATCCCGATTTCAAGACTATGCAATTAGCTATTTTGCGAATAAAATAAAGATCAAACTGAATATTTTGGTATATTATCTATATCCGTGAAAGAGTAGGATCTGTCTACCCGTATGTCTGTCTGTTCGCGATTTTCATCCCAGACACCTGGACAGATTTCAACAAAATTGTGTGTTGTAACTCGAAGTACTCCGGAGGATGTTATAACTGCGTCAGTTTTTTTAAATTTTGATTTAAAAAACAAAATAAAAAAATTCTGGTTTGTCCATACAGGTAAACCAAATAAAAGTGGTTTATTTCGATAGAAAGATCGTGGTAGAATCTATAGTTTAAAGGGAATTTGTCGTGATTGAGGCTGCTAACAAGATAGAGTTGTCCTTCGTGGTACGATTTTTGTGTGACGTTTATTATATTACCAAATCTTGATCCTCTAAAATTCTCGGGAACTTTATGACTCAAAAGAATGTAAGCATTCTCAAAGAGTGGGCTTATTCACAGCTGTGATCGCACACCGGAAGGCCTCTGCGACAAAAATTTAACTAAGTATTTTTGTTTCATTCACAGAAAGCCTTCGATGTATTGGGATTCACACCAGATGAGAAACTGAGCGCATACAAACAGACATGCGCAGTCATGAGTATGGGTGAGATGAAGTTCAAACAGAGAGGGAAGGAGGAACAGGCGGAGGCTGATGGAACAACAGGTATGGGCGTGGCTGTTTCAGCGTAAACGTTTGCAGACAAGAGCCTGTCTAGCAAATACTCTCTATAATATGTTTTCACTGTGGCCCGCGCCAGTCAACGAATAACGCTCTAAGTCCACTATGGACTTAATTCAGAATCAAATAAGTCCAATATGAATGTGAATATTTAGGTTCAATATGAACCTATTTGTACGAGAATATGTTGATTAGCCTCATCAAGTATACAGACGGCTATCTCAGTGGTCCATTACTAAAGGAACATGGGTTCGACACGGATATCTCAGTGGTCCAATACTAAGGGAACATGGGTTCGACACGGATATCTCAGTGGTTCAATACTAAAGGAACATGGGTTCGACACGGATATCTCAGTGGTCCATTACTAAAGTAACATGGGTTCGACACGGATATCTCAGTGGTCCAATACTAAAGGAACATGGGTTCGACACGGATATCTCTGTGGTCCAATACTAAAGGAACATGGGGTCGACACGGATATCTCAGTGGTCCAATACTAAAGTAACATGGGTTCGACACGGCTATCTCAGTGGTCCATTACTAAAGGAACATGGGTTCGACACGGATATCTCAGTGGTCCAATACTAAAGGAACATGGGGTCGACACGGATATCTCAGTGGTCCAATACTAAAGTAACATGGGTTCGACACGGATATCTCAGTGGTCCAATACTAAAGGAACATGGTTCGACACGGATATCTCAGTGGTCCAATACTAAAGTAACATGGGTTCGACACGGATATCTCAGTGGTCCATTACTAAAGGAACATGGGTTCGACACGGCACAGCAACGTGCTTCTTGGACGCCTATATTCGAAGGCCAGTTTTTATTTGCCGGAAAGCCCATTAAAAGTCTACTGGTCTCGTGAAAGAAAGATAATTTCATCATTTAACTATACTTTGGTTATAGCATGTGTTTTCATCAACTTAATCAGCCACATTTTGCCCACTAAGGTGAGCATGTTTTAAAGTTATTCCACATACCTTCCGGACCAAGTCGGAGTTAATTAGCGTAATAAAAACTTTCAAATACTTCCCCACTGCCTGTGTGTGAAGTTAATTAAAATGCTATGTTTTCCCTATGTCAACAGATGCGGAGAAGGTAGCTTTCCTTCTGGGAGTTAACGCTGGTGATTTGCTGAAGGCCTTCACTAAACCAAAGGTCAAGGTCGGAACTGAATACGTCATACAGGGGAGAAACGTGAACCAAGTCACCTACTCCGTATCTGCGATGTCCAAGTGTGTCTTCGATCGAGTATTCAGTTGGCTGGTTAAGAGAGTCAACCAAACCCTGGATACAAAGCAGAAGAGGAGCCAATTTATCGGCGTTCTCGATATCGCTGGCTTCGAAATATTCGACGTAAGTCAACGGGCGCGGTTGTTTTGAATCTTCATTTAAGGGGAAATTGTAAATATCAAGATAGCAGATTTCATATATAACAAAACAATGGATCACGCGATCATACCTTACTTTCGTCTGGTTCACACGAGGGATGCGATCCCATTCTATCATTACAGCTAAATTCAGTTAACTCATAATCTACAGATACGCGTCTTAATATCACGGAATACGACTTTTCGTTGTTTTCCTCATCTTCTCCATAACATTTTTCCTATTCGCACATACTGCCTTGTTGAGCTGATAACTGAACATTGGTCCGATAATTTCTACTCATTATAATATATAAAATCGTGTCTTATTTCTAGTTCAACAGCTTTGAGCAGCTGTGCATCAACTACACCAACGAGAGACTGCAGCAGTTCTTCAACCATCACATGTTTGTCCTGGAACAGGAACAATACGCAAAGGAAGGCATCCAATGGGAGTTCATCAATTTCGGAATGGATCTGCAAGCATGCGTCGACTTGATTGAGAAGGTATGTGTTAAACAGGCAATTCATATATAGTTTATGTTTCTGCTACGTTTGCCAACCAACATTTAACCATATATTTCGGCCATTGATGTTTATTTACTACCGGTTACGTTGCTGGTTTTCCAATATAATTCAATTTATTTTATATTTCAGCCATTGGGAATCCTGTCCATTCTTGAGGAAGAATGCATGTTCCCCAAATCTAGCGACCAGACGTTCAAAGACAAGTTATACAGCAATCATATGGGAAAATGTAAGAACTTCGGCAAACCAGGAAAACCAAAAGCTGGAATGCCAGAAAGTCACTTCGCTCTGCACCATTACGCCGGCACGGTAAGCCAGATCAACATATAACTATAACTGTTATTCATGGTGGAGAAAACGTTGGTACAATAAATGGAAATGTCGAGTACTACTGGTCACAACGTATAATAACATAACTATCTAAATGAAATTTGAATACTAATAATATGCTGCTTATAGCCTATCCTCGTCAATATTCAGCACAGCATCAAACACCATCCCATAATTACACGCATATGAGTGCATTAATTTACACATAACTGGAATAACAGCTTATTTAACTTAAAAGCAACATTTTCAAATCGTCATCGATTTTCAACCGACGCATTCAGAAAAAAAAATAATAATGTGACTATTTTTGGTCTTCTGTGCTTGTCAAAATTACACCCTTGTACTACGAGAAATATATTACGTTTGGCTGGTAAATTACATTTATCGTATCTAAGCAACTCTCCCATTCTGACACGTCCGCTTCGATTGTTTAAGGCGATATATTTCTGAAATACCCAGTTTTCATGACACAAGGCATCGAATTTTTAAATATTAAAAAGGTTTTCACACTCAACGGATACAGTTTTGTTATCGACATTACAGGTGAGCTACAGCATTGCGAACTGGATTGAGAAGAACAAAGACCCACTGAACGAGACAGTCGTTAACCTGTTATCAACATCAAAGGAGCCGCTCGTCGCCCTCCTCTTCCAGGCACCACCAGGTAGGACTGTCTTAGTGTCTGCATACATAAACGAATGCCAACTGATAACAAGACTAGAAATTTTAACCATTTTGGAAAATGGGTCTTATTTTCAAAATGTACGAACTGAGTCAACGTTGAATGCACGGATGGCCTTGGTTGTAGTTCATAATTTTGAAATAAACGTTACCAAGTTATGAATTTCCTCAAGAATATAGTAATAGTATAATGATAGTATGGATGCGATAATAACCTTAAAAGCGATTTGTGTGAACCGAACGTTTGTTTAAATACAGCACGTAAAAAGTGTGCGATAAGAAAAACATTGAACACCGTGGCGATTTTTTTATATCGGTCTGTTGTCAGTATGGTGTCTATTCTAACCAAATTTCACAGTGCATGGGTTCTCACCGGTGTAGAGTGTTTTTTTGCTTATCGCACATTCTTTGCGCACTGTACTGTATCATATTTACTACGACTTTTGTTTACTAACAATGCGTACGATCTTGATAATAACATGTTATTTATGCTATATTTATGATTGGTATAAGAATAAAATATGTCCATATTTTAATATTATTTATGTTTATGGCGGTATTAACGGATGCAACTTTTTGTCAACATCAATACCCACCGCGAAGACCATTGTTATCTCTAAAACGCTGTTGATGATATTGATCTACACAGAGCTATGATTGTAGTATAGGATACCTTTAACGTTACAGACCTGTTCATAATAGTGATCTACACAGAGCTATGAATGTAGTATTGGATACCTTTAACGTTAGATATCTGTTCATAATATTGATCTACATAGAGCTATGCATGTAGTGTTGGATACCTTTAACGTTAGAGACCTGTTCATAATATTGATCTACACAGAGCCACCTTTGTGTTTTTCCCTCAATGCACGGCGACAGATAAGTATTACGAATAGCTTATCATAGCCGTAAAGTTGTATAGTACTGACCAATCCCCTTTTCGCAGAAATGATGACTACGAGACTACGTTTGCGAGGTAATAATGCCATTAAACGTGCTACTCACAGTAAGATGATTATGTTTGCTGTTATTACGGTGTATTTAATTATGTTGTTATCAGTTTCTAGTCAATGGTAGGCTCGATTATTGCACGTAAAGCTCGCGTGACATGCTTCGTTGTTTGAGACTGTAATAGTAACTACGGATTTGGCAAAACTACAACTGATAAAAAGAATACAAATTCTAGTGACGTAGTACCCTATTCGTAATTCTGATCTGCCGTAGTTCATTATACTATGCGAAGGCGTTTATTATGTTATAATATGACATAAAATAAAAATCAGCGTAACAAGTGAGATTCTGACCCGGACGATGTTGGTCTCAACAGCAAATATTCGCGAGTTTATTGTTGCCAAATATTTTTTCGACATCACTGTTTTTCTGTGTTGTGGTATATAACACATGCAATACTTAGCAGCTCGAAGGTTGTGTATATTTTTAACTTCAATCGATTTAGATGTTCCAATTGTTAAGTTCGATTTGTTTTACAGAGGCCGATGCTGGCGCTAGTGGCAAGAAGAAAAAGAAGAGTTCTGCTTTCCAAACAATCTCTTCTGTTCACAGGGTATGTATAGAACAAACTTAAATCGTACGTTTTAGAAATGATTTTGACAGTCCCAAGAAATATTTTGTGCGCGACAGATTATGAAATGTGTTATAAAGTAGGACACATGTTACATAGGTCAATGCATCATTTATCCCGCCTGGTAGTATATATATATTGATTCCTTGTCGTTAGCTTGAACCGTTATGAACGAAAATCTTCACATTTTTATCAAACATGATATGAACTTAACGCCATTCCCACTCTATCGGTCGACAATGAAGGTTGGAATTGATACATTCGATCACATGTTCATGTCCATATTTCAGGAATCATTGAACAAACTGATGAAGAATTTGTACACAACACATCCTCACTTCGTCAGATGTATTATTCCCAACGAGCTCAAACAGCCAGGTATGTTGTAGACTTAACGCTAATTCGGCGGTTATTAATTCAGAACATTGAAGCGATATGCACGTACAACGTTGTGCAAATAAACAATCCAAACCAAAACCTTTAAGTCTCGAACTAAACCCATTAATTGATCGTGTTCTTGTGTTCCATGTGATCAGCAGACAAATAAAGGTAATACTGATACATGTACATTGTATATTGGTTGTATATGCTGTGTCAAATGGCCTGTTGATAGGAATTCAGCACATTCTCATATATTGTACCTACAGGTCTGGTCGACGCCGGCTTGGTCCTGCACCAGCTTCAATGTAACGGTGTACTGGAAGGAATCCGTATCTGTAGGAAAGGCTTCCCAAGCAGGATCATCTACTCGGAATTCAAGCAGAGATACTCGATCCTGGCTCCAAACGCCGTGCCCCAAGGATTCGTCGACGGTAAACAGGTCACGGATAAAATCCTTGTCGCGCTCAAGATGGACGAAGCTGATTATAAGCTCGGAATAACCAAAGTGTTCTTCAAAGCCGGAGTGTTGGGTTCCTTGGAGGAGATGAGAGACGACGCTCTAACCAACATCATCGCTTACCTACAGTCCTACATCCGAGCATACGTATTCAGAACCACCTTCAAGAAACTCAAGGATCAAAGGTATGTCCCCAAAGCAAAACATACACTGTGCATGAAAGCGTGAATCTTACTATATTAAAGATGTATTCATAGTTTTAGAGGGACACAATCATATATATTGTTGATGTTCAATAAACAAATTATATTCTTTAATATATATAGTTCCAGTGTTTTTGTCATATTTGGTTTTCAACATTATTTTCTACAGAACAAAGCAGAAAACGGCGTTAAATTAGATTTATTTGTTCATGTAACTGTTACCATGGATACATCTTTAACAATCTTTGGTCGTGTGAGAATTTCACAAGTGTCGGTTAATGGGACATGGTTTGATATAGGCCATATATAATGTGTGTATTGTATTAGTGCGTGCTTCATTGGGACTGTCAACACTTGTTCTGGCTCATTTTGATATCTTCACTTTAAGAATTACTCAATAACTCTGACACGATCAGCAATAGCCCTCTCTTAATTTTGTGTTGCGTGATTCATAATGAAAACTGAACTTATTACCTTTCCATAGGACTGGGCTGGAACTTATACAGAAGAACATCAGAAAGTGGCTTGGACTCAGAAATTGGGGCTGGTGGAAACTTTACGTTCAGGTGAGTTCACAATGTTATCGAATACTGTATAACTAAGATATAATTAATCTTTTATTTTTATGATAGTTCGTTTTCCCCCACAACTCAATGTTTACACGCATGAGCTTGTTAGCAGGTACCAATAACCAGGAGCTTGGCCACGAGGGCTCTGTTCTACCTCCACCGATCAGTTTGAAGATCGTCGAAAAATAAGTTTTCCCTTTTAATTAGTGGTGATTTCTAGGTATATATAGGAACATTTTACTCTATTGAAATGATGTCTTTACTCAGTTATGAAACGTACATCATGAAAGTTGAAAATTTCAGATCAAGCCGATGTTAAACGTTGCACGCGAAGAGGAAGAGATGCAGAAGAAAGAGGAAGAAATGGCTAAACAGAGAGAAGAAATGGAGAAGAAACTCGTCTTCCTAAAAGAACTGGAAGAGCAGAACGTTACGCTTCAGTGTCAGAAAGATGACCTTGCCCTTCAGCTGCAAGCTGAACAGGATCACATCTCTGACCTTGAGGAGAAGGTCGTGATTATGGTGGAGCAGAAGATAGAGAATGACCAACAGCTGAAGGAGGCCGAGGATCGTCTGGGGGAGTTCGAGGGGCAGGTAACCACGACGAATGACAAACAAGAGAAGATGAATCAGGAGATACATGACTTAAAACAGGACTGTGATGATATGGACGCACATATAGCGAAGGTGCGTCTCAAACGAATAACCTATTATTTATTCCCCATTTGATTTGACATTAAAGGCCCCATTTAATTTCCGAATGCCCAGATCACACTATGTACAACATGTTTCATATTATATACCATTTGGAAGAGGAATCAAACATTTTTATATATTCTACCGGAAAGTGGAATAACTGTGGCCTAGGAGTGTCTTCTCAGATTCACACCAAGTCTTCCCCCGTTATCTACCCCATACTGCCTAATAATTCACAACTAAGTGATAGAGTTATTCCCCTTCCAATGAGAATAATAGACTGGCAGTACAGACCAGATCCAAATTAAGCAGAGCAAGCACGTCGGTACCTTGACAAAAGCAACATGTTTACCCGGATAAGTTGGTAATACAATATTTTGGAGCTTCATCTTTCAAATGGTATATAATATGGAATATGTTGTATATAATGTTATACGGGGTCGACAATTAAGTGGACCTTTAAGCTTTTGTGAGTCTGACAAAGAGTAGAACGATTTGTGAAATTTGACCACCAAAGCTTCCCCTAAAAGAGCTGTCTGACTACCTAGCTGGATACGTCCTAATTAAACCTTTTGACAAAATGAATTTTCCAATTCAGTTATAAAAGTTTACATTGGAATGTCCAATTATTCATCTGGATGGGTGTTCGGGAAAGGCGGTCATTTGTTGAATTTATTTTATGAACATTTCCTAAGGGAACTACTCATCAGTGAGCATTTAGTAACGATATTGTTACATTATTCAACTTGAGCTCCCATGATTCATTTGCTGCACTGTTCGGCAGCCTTCCGTCGAACTTATTAGTCAAACAGACTTACAAATTAATAAATGGAGTTTCAAACAGTCGAAATTAATTTGCTGGTTGATCTTTTGGAACACCTAATGTCGAACTCATGGATAACTCGAAGTAACCCAACGGTCCCTTGCGATTCGACTTAACATTTCACAACGCTTACGTCTGTCAACAGGTTGAGAAAGAGAAAGCAGCCAGAGAAACCGAGATAAAGGGTCTGCATGACGAGCTGACCAAACAGAACGAAGATCTATGTAAATTATCTAAGGTCCGAAAGGCACTGGAAGATAATCACAATAAAACCATGGATGAACTCAAGTCGGAGCAAGATAAAGTTAACAACCTCAACAAGATCAAGAACAAACTCGAATCGACTTTGAATGAGGTACGTGATTCACTTCGTTGTCACCAGCCTCTATCCATAAATGTTGAGTAATTGGGTGGTTGTTGTTTGTCGCAAGCCTTTACCCCGAAGGGCTGAGTAATTGGGTGGTTGTCGTTTGTCACCAGTCTTTAACACGAAGTGTTGAGTAATTGTCGCCAGTCTTTATCCCGAATGGTAGAGTAATTGGACGGTTGTTTTTTGTAGCCAGCCTTTATCTCGTAGGGTTGATGAATTTGTTGTTGGTATTTGGTTCGTTCGTTTGTTAATGTTGGGGTTCATGTTCTTTTCAGAAGTTGTGTCATTCCACGACGCTGTCAGTTTGTTAGTGGTTGGAGACGCACCGCACAGAATGCGAATATCGTTGCTTTGAGTGAGGCATAAATTATTCTCATCGGGGTCCGAACTAACAAAACGAAATTGTTTTCCGTATATTTAAATTATCATGTTATACAGATGGAGAGCTGTTTCGAACGCGAGAAGAAAATCAGAGGTGACACCGAGAAAGTGAAGCGTAAACTGGAGCAGGATCTGAGAGCCACACAAGATAATCTCGATGAAATGGAACGGGCCCGACATGATACCGAAGAGCACTTAAGGAAGTGAGTATGGACACATGTAATTTCCTACAGGCCACTGTACATTCACACAAATAATACACGTATATATGATTTAATGACATATGATATAGAACTGTGTATTCCCACAAATAATAAAGTATACATGAGTGAATGAAATACATCATATAACTGTGCATTCCCACAAATAATACACGTATACATGAGTGGATGACATACATCATAGAACTGTGCATTCCCACAAATAATAAAGTATACGTGAGTGAATGACATACATCATAGAACTGTGCATTCCCACAAATAATAAAGTATACATGAGTGAATGACATACATCATAGAACTGTGAATTCCCACAAATAATACACGTATACATGAGTGAATGACATACATCATAGAACTGTGCATTCCCACAAATAATAAAGTATACGTGAGTGAATGACATACATCATATAACTGTGCATTTCCACAAATAATAAAGTATACATGGGTGAATGACATACATCATAGAACTGTGAATTCCCACAAATAATACACGTATACATGAGTGATTGACATACATCATAGAACTGTGCATTCCCACAACTAATACACGTATGCATGAGTGAATGACATACATCATAGAACTGTGCATTCCCACAAATAATAAAGTATACATGAGTGAATGACATACATCATATAACTGTGCATTCACACAAATAATAAAGTATACATGAGTGAATGACATACATCATAGAACTGTGCATTCCCACAAATAATAAAGTATACGTGAGTGAATGACATACATCATAGAACTGTGCATTCCCACAACTAATACACGTATACATGAGTGAATGACATACATCATAGAACTGTGCATTCACACAAATAATACACGTATACATGAGTGAATGACATACATCATAGAACTGTGCCTACCCACAAATAATACAGTATACGTGAGTGAATGACATACATCATAGAACTGTGCATTCCCACAACTAATACACGTATACATGAGTGAATGACATACATCATAGAACTGTGCATTCCCACAAATAATACACGTATACATGAGTGAATGACATACATCATAGAACTGTGCATTCCCACAAATAATAAAGTATACGTGAGTGAATGACATACACCATATAACTGTGCATCCCACAACTAATACACGTATACATGAGGGAATGACATACACCATAGAACTGTGCATTCACACAAATTATACACGTATACATGAGTGAATGACATACATCATAGAACTGTGCCTTCCCACAAATAATACAGTATACGTGAGTGAATGACATACATCATAGAACTGTGCATTCCCACAACTAATAAACGTATACATGAGTGAATGACATACATCATAGAACTGTGCATTCCCACAAATAATACACGTATACATGGCTGAATGACATACATCATAGAACTGTGCATTCCCACAACTAATACACGTATACATGAGTGAATGACATACATCATAGATCTGTGAATTCCCACAAATAATAAGGTATACATGAGTGACTGACATACATCATAGAACTGTGCATTCCCACAAATAATAAATTATACATGAGTGAATGACATACATCATAGAACTGTGCATTCACACAAATAATAAAGTATACATGAGTGAATGACATACATCATAGAACTGTGCATTCCCACAAATACTAAAGTATACATGAGTGAATGACATACATCATAGAACTGTGCATTCCCACAACTAATAAAGTATACATGAGTGAATGACATACATCATAGAACTGTGCATTCCCACAACTAATACACGTATACATGAGTGAATGACATACATCATAGAACTATGCATTACCACAAATAATAAAGTATACATGAGTGAATGACATACATCATAGAACTGTGCATTCCCACAATAATAAAGTATACATGAGTGAATGACATACATCATAGAACTGTGCATTCACACAAATAATAAAGTGTACATGAGTGAATGACATACATCATAGAACTGTGCATTCACACAAATAATAAAGTATACGTGAGTGAATGGCATACATCATAGAACTGTGCATTCCCATAAATAATAAAGTATACATGAGTGAATGACATACATCATAGAACTGTGCATTCGCACAAATAATACACGTATACATGAGTGAATTACATACATCATAGAAATGTGCATTCCCACAACTAATACACGTATACATGAGTGTATGACATACATCATAGAATTGTTCATTCCCACAACTAATACACGTATACATGAGTGAATGACATACATCATATAACTGTGCATTCCCACAACTAATACACGTATACATGAGTGAATGACATACATCATAGAACTGTGCATTCACACAAATAATACACGTATACATGAGTGAATGACATACATCATAGAACTGTGCATTCCCACAAATAATAAAGTATACATGAGTGAATGTCATACATCATAGAACTGTGCATTCCCACAACTAATACACGTATACATGAGTGGATGACATACATCATAGAACTGTGCATTCCCACAACTAATAAAGTATACATGAGTGAATGACATACATCATAGAACTGTGCATTCCCACAACTAATAAAGTATACATGAGTGAATGACATACATCATATAACTGTGCATTCCCACAACTAATACACGTATACATGAGTGAATGACATACATCATAGAACTGTGCATTCCCACAACTAATACACGTATACATGAGTGAATGACATTCATCATAAAACTGTGCATTCCCACAAATAATAAAGTATACATGAGTGAATGATATACATCATAGAACTGTGCATTCCCACAACTAATACACGTATACATGGCTGAATGACGGATATCACATAACTTAGTTAACTCACCACGAACATTAACACATTCGTGTTCTCTCAAGCTCGAGTTGTTATATTGTTGACTGAGTAACTACATCAACATATTTAACAGAAGATAAACTTACGACCGACCCAGCACCATGTATACGAAAAACGCACCTTGTCGTGTACGGGTTGGCTAGTCGATTTCATTTTCATATTCATCTAAGTAAAAAAAAACTTACGCATGGGGGGACGCATTAGTATGGCCGACAACTCACCACGTCATTAAATGCCTAGCGTGGCCTATTTCATCTAAATAATTCCAAAATATAAATTTCATATCACAGATGCTTGCTTCCATTGATTCATGATCATTTTGGAAATATTATTCCATAGGTGAATGACTGTTTTAATATGTATAATGTTTAATTGCAGAAACCAATATATATTTTTGATTTCAGGAAAGATTCAGATCTGAACAACACACGCACCCAGTTGGAAGAAACAGAGACCCAATGCGCTCAACTCAACCGGAAGTTGAAAGAGTTCCAGGTCACTCTCAGCGAACTCGAGGACGAATATGAAAACGAACGGACCGCAAGAGAGCGAGTATGTGTTTACAGTGATTGGTACAGACCAGTGGGATTCATACTTATTCTCCACATGTTCCCTATATAGATCGACATAGGCCCGTATGATTCATACGTATAATTCTCACCACGTTTCCTATAGAGATATTCGCTCACCAGCATCTTTATTACTGCATTTTTCCATCGGGAAATATTATTCATGGGGAAAATTTTGTACTCTGTACTGCTAACATTCATCTGATTCATGTGAAGTTTAAATTCCCTGACTACTGCAATTATAAATACAAACACTGGATGAATATACCGTTCTGGATTCATCGGGGTCACATTTGATAGAAAATTTATTAATTCTTTCTTGCATATTCGCGGCAATATTTTATTCAATTATACAAACCAAAATTCCGGTTATTTGATATCACAATCGCACACGTCTATTGGCAGTTATACGTGTACACGATGAGGTGTTATGTGCGTCTTCCAGGTAACAATGTTTCGTTTTGCATATTTCAGGCTGAGAAACAAAGAAACGAATTGGTTAGAGATTTAGATGACCTCACAGAGAAACTCGAAGAGCAAGGTGGAGCTACAGCCGCTCAGGTGTGTTTTATGGTCACGTGCTTAAAACGGTGGGCAGTAGACACGCGACTTTCAACAACATCGTTTGTACCCTTTCTTGAAACAGGAAGTGTGGACAACATTTCCTTGTCCCGAATTCAAAATTAATATTAAACGAAGCGAGATTTACCTAAGGTAAACACAGCTTATTTGAAACCTCTAAGCTAGTCCCCGAATCAATAGGAAAATAAATCAAATTTTGATTTTTTTATAATTTTTTCTTATATTCTTTAACAATTAAAAAAAAATATATTATTTCTTACATTCTTTAACAATTTTTGATAATTGTTTCTTACATTCTTTAACAATTATAAAAAACACAATATAAAATTTGATAGGCCAATGCATTCTCTTATATATGCGAGGCGACCTATGGTCGACTCGCATATATAAGAGAATGCACTGGCACAGGGTTTTCGCATCAGTTCAATGCATAATCAAAGGCATGCTGCGGTGTACTACTACTGTCGACACAATATAAATTGAAATACCTGCGTTAAATAACTTTATGGACTATTCTGGTGTGTCGAATGTATTCGTACATATCGACACGAAATTTTCAAGCCAATTTTCCTACTTATAACATATTTGACTACCACACCCATTTGAAGAAGATTGCCGAAACTTTCAACAACATCGGTTGTTACCTTTTGACACAACATTTATTAACATTCCAACGATATTAATATAAGAAACGTAGACCATTCCGTGTGTCGAATGTTTTCGTGAACATGTCTATGAGAAAATCAGCGTGTAAATGGGAACGAGTCATTTTGGGGTCATTCAGCAAAAAAAAAAACATGGCTGCCAGCGGCCAACTTGGATTTCAAAATTCAATCCATTAGCATGGGCTACAGGCCGTATTGTTTGTCTGATCATCGTGAAATTTGTCAGTTATGTTAATATTGACATATAGATGGGAACGAGTCATTTTGGGTTCATTCGGCCAAAAAAACATGGCCGCCAGCAGCCATCTTGGATTTTACTCTTTGCGTGACTAAATCCTTTGGCACGGGCTACAGGTTGTACCTTTGGTAGGATCATCATAACATTTGTCATGAATTTTAATATTGACATGTAGATGGGAACAAGTCATTATGGGGTCATTCGACCATAAAACATGTTCCACGGTGATCCCGATGTAATTGGATGATTCTCTCAACCAAAATATTATCTGTTAACCCTTTCTTTACTTAGTGGATTATCCCATTCAGCTATCAAGATATACATTGGAATAGTATATTATTCATTTGGGGGATGTTCAGGTTATAGTAATATACGACAAACATACGAAAAGATAATAAATTGCAGAATGATTCATATTCATTGATGGGAAATGTTCAGATAATAAGTTAAAAAAAACGACCTATGTTTGTGTTAAACATATTATCTGTGCATTTTCTAAGGGAACCAAAATAGTATCTTTTAAGCTAGTGTGGTCGGTACTTTAGCTGCAGGCACTCTGGTGCCGTATATGTCCACATCTATGCTAACGCGGGTCCCCCACACGTTGTATAGTATACAGAATGTATTTCCACATTATCTCTCCCTAAATATCTAAATTGTAGTGAAATATTTGAGTTGCGAAAGGCAATTTATGATATAGCATATAGCTGCTTTTCGAAGCTTCGTTGAATTCTAGTAAATCAATTGATATATCCATACTTGGTGGGTACTATCACATTTCTATGCAATCATATGTTAGCTAGCGGTCTCACGGTTAGAAGTGATGTTTACTATATTGCAAAACACCCAAACCAACACAAACAACACTATGTTGTATAACAATAAATAACACAGAAACGATAGCAGCGGTGTGTTCTGCGTGTAATTCAAAACAAATTGAGTCAGAATATCATTTCATCTTAGAATGTCAGGCCTACGAAAGTATTCGTGAAACTTATGTAAAGGACATAATTGCAACGTGCCCTCGTTTCTTAAAAATGACAAATTATGAGAAGTTCAGATTTATTATGCAGAATAAAAAATTGAAAACGTTAAACGTTATATGCGACATGATCCGGTCTTTCTTCACCATTCGAGACAATATACATGTCTAACAAAAGCTACCAAGTGAGATTTTATGACAGTAAATTCAGGAGAACGTATATGCAATAGTACGTGATTACTCATGTTAAATTTGTCTTTATGTTGATATATGTTGTATTTATTATTTGCAACTACCAATTGGGTATAATAAACAACATAGAAACGATAGCAGCGGTATATAATATATATATATACGACAGGTTGAAGTGAGTAAGAAGAGAGAACATGAGATCGGCAGACTGCGACGAGAGATGGAGGATTATAAAATGCAGCACGAGACACATATATCATCCATCAGAAAGAAGATGTCGGACGCCGTTAACGAACTAACCACACAAGTCGAAGAAGCACAAAAATCAAAATCCAAGTAAGTCGATTTCATAGAAATTACACAGCGCACTATATAATATATATATACTCCACTGTCTGTCAATGCAATACAAGAACACCTAAGGCATATTGTTTATGTACATGTGTAGATGCTTAACCAATCCCAAAAGTTCACTCTTGTTGATACCTATACTAACGGCTGAAAAATCGATTTTAAGATTATTATAATAGTCTAATAACTAATAAATATCATGTGTGTTACTATAAATAGACTAATAACTAATAAATATCATGTGTGTTACTATAAATCCTGTTCGGTGATTGGTCAAATGCCAATTGGGTCATGCGTTGTATCCATTAAAACGCACCATAACACCATCTTGACGACCGAGATGACTAAAAGCTATATATAGAATAACTGGGCGTGTTTTTTTTTAGCACGCGGTCACATGCTATCATCGATAATTCACATGTAGAATATAAATGTAGAACTACATTACAGTGCTGTATGGTGCAATATCCGAACTGCAGACATATGTCAGAAAACTATAAAAAGCTAGACAAATATAAGAAATGAATGCAGTTTGAGTGTGTTGATATCTTAAAGGTGCGGCACAGTGTCGCATAAATCACATATTACCAGAAAACGTTCGTGAAAATAGATAGGCAGAACAGAAAACGCGCATACAAGACCGGGCATCTGTCTTTATCGTAATTTAAATATAACCCGGAGACTTATGCTGATTTTTTCCGTATATAGGTCAGAGAACGAAAAGAACCAGATGAGACACGACCTTGAGGAACTCGCTAACCAAGTGGAATACTTCAAGAAAAACGGCGTAAGTAAACCGGTGTTACATCGGTAGTGATTCGTCTTTGTATTATGCGAATTGTAGGTTCATTTTAACATGACACTATTTACATTATAATAGCCATGTTCAGCGATCCATTTAGGCGGTACATTTGTCATGGCGCCAAACCTACACGTTTAAATATATCGTCAAGCGAAAAGCTGGAACAATTCGATATACCATCGATATGCTTAACTGGCTTCAATGAAAATCATACAGGTAAATCGTAATATCCCACCACCTGCACAACGTTGATAACTCATGTTACCAATAGATTGGTCCCAGGGACGTGGCTAGAGGGTTTCCGTTCGGGTGTGTCCACATTGGGAAATTCCAACTGCACCCCCCCCCCCCCCCCTTGAATCAGAATCAGTCCGAACACAAGTTTTGCATAATTCCATTTGCACAGCCCCTTGCACATATCAGTGCTCTTACGCCTAATATCCTATATCTTCATAAACCATGGTTCTATATAGTCCCAGTATGAGAATATTCAGATGTTTTAACCTGAAACACTGCATAAATCCTAACATTTAGCGGTCTAACTCCATACAAATGCACACGACACACCGGGCTGACCATGGTTGTTCGGCCCGGTGTGAGAAAATGTTGAAATTTGAACAAGAAAATCGCAAATCTTAGCATCTAGACTGGCCTCAACTGAAGCTTTCCTATAGTGTTGGAAATTTCCAACCTCATACTCCCCCTCAGGTTTGAAAATTCTCCAACTGATGACCATTTCAGTCCACAAGTTTGACTAAATGTAGTAAAATACTGTTAAACTTATTAGCATTTTTGTATTGGCCACGGGGGGGGGGAGACAATGACACACCGGGCCGACCTTGGTTCGGCCCGGCGTGCGAAAATTTTGTAATCTGAACAAGAAAATCGCAAAATCCTAGCATCTAGAATAGCCTCAAGCATTCCAAGAGTGGACATTTCAAACCTGACACCTGACAATGTTTTGGCAGGTATGAAATTTCCAACTGTTGAAACTTTTGAACATTAATACCTCGGTGATTAATTGCTCCAAAGCTATTTCTCAATTGTAATCTTTATTATGTTTAGGGTGCATCTAACAAGGTAACGAAGCAGATGGAAGTGCAGATAGCCGATATGAACGCGACGATTGACGAGGGAACCCGAATGATATCCGAACTCGAAATGCAGAAGACAAAGATGTCGTCAGAGATGAGTCACGTGACCCGACAGCTCGAGGAGGCAGATCAGCGGACTGAGCTGTTAACGAGAGAGAAGAAACAACTGATGGACCGAGTCGAGGAAGCGAAACAATCTGTGGACGAACAGACGACAGTAAGATTGCCCCATGAGCATAATATGAAACCCAATAGAATATCAGATTTAACATTAAGGTGCCATTAATTCCTTTCAAATTAAACGGTTGATACGATTTAATACCTATAGCGAATTTTGCTGACGAGATTAGAACATTTATCGAAAGTTCATTTGTGAGTTGTGGTCTGGTATGATTTCTCATTTCTACTAGCATGCCATCACGTGCATAAGTTTATGTTGCCGCACTGAAACATGTGACTTCATCCTGTATTTGGACACTGTTTTCTACTGTTCAATGCTTACTATACGTACAGCTACTAAAGAAATATACATGTAGTCGACAAAATATATCAAAATGAGGGAATAAGCTCATTACGATTCATCGGTTAAAACGTATCGCGATAATAATTTTAAAAAAGAATAACGATACGTGCACATGTATCGCGATTAATCGTTGCACCCTGAGAAAGCAATCGAACACAAGATTTCTACCTACAATAAATCTTCAAAACCAACTATGCCCATGGCTTTAGAAATACATTATTAAAAGAGTTGTTCTGCTTTATTCTGTTGACAACACATGTTGAAAACAAAATATGATATTTAAAAGGGACCCATATATATAAAAACAAATATCATTTTGTTATAAAACAATTAAAAAAATAATGTCTGAAATGAATGTATGATCATAAAAGTTTGGAAAGACGAATAATCAATGCAGACATAAATTTGCAATCTGGCTAGATTTCAATTGTGCGTTAAGTAGTCCAACGAGCTTTGCCACACGTGTGGTGACGTGAGGCCGGAACATTAAATATCTATCTAACACAAACTGCAAATAGCATCCCTCCGTAAGTATCCGCAAACCAGTCACAAAACACGAGCTATATACCCTCGGTATTTTACACGTGTTAATTCCGTGGCTTCTCCGGTTCCGGTTGTTGGACATATATTAATCCGCATGCCTATTTACCGGCGCTCTATTGTTATCGCTTGTTTTCAGAATCTAAAAAAAACAAAACAAAAACAAGCAAACAAACAAACTAAAACAAATAGGATGTGGGTCTTTGTTGTCACCCGTGCGCCTTTTATAACTAGATTCAAAACCAGGAACCTACGTCATCAATCAAATCTCTAACCCAAAGCGGATATGATTTAAAATTTGTTTAAAACACATCTAAACGTTTGTCTGATTGGGTAAACTAGTACATAAGCTGTGGAAATTTACCATTCGCATTCAAAAATGAGTAAGCGTTCAGTCCCGATTTTGAACGTCGAACAGACCTCAACTATTTACTAGATGTTCATCAAATGCACATAAACCCTTTCACTCGTAAGAACAATAACTCCTACAACAAATATATATCTCATCACTGCATGAATTCCAAATATAGCAGCTGTCCGAACTTCTTAAATGGCGCAGGTTACTGAGAGTTAGAAATAACAAATGTTTCAAAGTTTTAACTGGAAACGTCTTGTGACAGAGATGTATCGGGAATGTCAGATAATGCGACAGGGGTATTCTATATCTAACGTTCCGTGTTTATATTGTAGTATTTCCACAAGGCGAGAACTGAGATCCGCAATCTGAATGTCGAGGTAGATGCTCTCCGAGAACAAATCAATGACGAAGCCGAAACGAAGGCTGAGCTGCAGCGCGCCTTGTCGAGAGTTAACAACGAGAGTCAACAATGGCGGGTGAAATACGAATCAGAGGGCGCCACCAGAGCTGAGGAACTCGAAGAATCAAAGTAAGTGTGTATAACACCGACACAAAATGTCTCCGATTTTATTTTGTCTTCGTAATTGTTTGTTTGTTTATTTGTATTTGTTGTGTTTAATTTCTTTGATTTTTTTGTTTAACCACTTTCATTTTCTTTCTCTTATAACATATTCCCGACAACTATATCTAATATTGAAAACCTGATACATTATTCGCGATACATTGTAAGGAAGATGGATAGCATGCTTTCTCTGTTCTTCGCGTCGTGTTTTCTGTACATAGTACATTTTTTATTAAATTAAGAGAGGAGACATATTTACCAAAAGTGTTCTCCGTACAGTTCCAGCAACAGGACTGTGACAAGTTGTTAGCACATTTCGCTTACTTTTATAATGATAGATGCATCATTATTTTTTTTATAAATGTTCTCTCTATATACCATTACGATATTTGCGGTTCATGTTGGAGATATACTAGTTATTTGTGAGGCCAGTGAGATATCTATATATTCTCGTCAACTCTCACGCTTGCAACGTGTTTCCGAGTCTTTCATCGAGTTAATTAATTTCCAGACGCAAGCTCCAATCTCGATTGATGGAGGCCGAGGAGAATGCTGAGACTGCGATGTCAAAGGTCAGCTCACTAGAGAAGACGAGGTCGAGGCTCGCTGGAGAACTGGATGACGTCATGGCCCAGCTTGATCTGGTGAGTTTGGCGTGGTGTTATATGCCGTGTCAAATCGAATGTGAACTCCATTATGACTGTCGTTGGCAATGACGACACACGTTACAAGTTGCATGTTGGTGTGGCTGAACCTGGCTAACGTTTCCTTGGTTACCGGTAGAAAAACAACGCAACTTGCAAAGACGAGAATAGCTGTTCTAAAATGCACACGTGATGCCTGAACAAAAGAAGTAGGCCTCAATTCACAGAGAATGCTTTTGGCAGTTTGCGAAATTATAATATGTTATCATTTACACCAAGCCTGTCCGTATTATATGTGACGTCATATGTTCTTGAACACTAAATATCCACCGTCCGATTTGACGCCAAATAATTCAGAATTTAATTTTAGCCAATTTCCGCTCACTAGGCAAAAGAGAGTGAAATAATTAATGTAATCACCACCCTGTGTATCACACATGCATATTATTTATATATTATAATATTTATTGTAATCACCACGTAATCACCACACTGTGAATCACACATGCATCGCCAAAATCAACAAAAGTCATCCATGAGTAATATATCGAATATACGATTACAAAGCTCGTAATTAAAACGCTCTTTAATATCTACCGTTTGTGGACATCATAAGCATGGCCGCTTTTTATAATACGATCATCGGAATTTGTCCTATATGCTGCCAAAACATCAAAATGTCGTGATCTGGCCAGCAAAACTTCATATTAATGCTGATGTGTAGATATCATATTTTCTTGTATCGAACATGTACATATTAATTATGATGGTTGTATGGTGTCAAATCGGACTGAACATCTTTAATATTTATGTTTATTTTGAACAGGCGACGTCCACTATCACGGCGACGGAGAGGAAGCAGAGAAACCACGACAGAAATGTTCAGGATATGGACACCAAATGCAAGCAACTAGCGGTTGACGTCATCAATGCTCAGAATGAGAGCAAGGCATCAGCCAATGAACTCCTTCGAACTAGATCACACGATGACGAGCTTCATGATACTATCACCGTGCTCAGACGAGAAAACAAGACACTCATCGGTGAGTATACTTTAATGATAACCTGTTTAACACACAATTCAGTTGTCTCTTCTAGGACACGATTACAGCAAAAACAGCATATTTTTTTTATAAATCTCGATTTCAAGACAAAAAAAGAGTTATTTTGTAAATAAAACGTGGTTTATTTCGACCGTGAGGGAATCTGTAGTTTAACTGAAATGTGCCGTGATAGAGTTCTTCTTCTTGGTCCTCTTTGTTGTGTGTTCTGAACTTTTTCGTGCAGATTTCTGTTCTATTCTAAAAACACCTAAAACTGTCCCGCTGATGTGATGAGATATTCTAAATAAAATTTAGTTAGAAATTGTGTTAGAAACTTTTCCTCGATTCATATCTATTATTATATACTCCGGAATCTATATAAAACTTTCTGGGAATAGAAATAACATCTTGAATTATCTCTAATATGTGACCCGCCATATCAAATCCAGTCGTAAGTCGGGATTTTTTTACCCTGTGCCAATGCATTCTCTTATATTTGCGAGTCGACCATAGGTCGCCTCGCATATATAAGAGAATGCATTGGCCTAACAATTTTTTATCATTTTTTTAAAATAAATGTTTCTTACAATTTTTAGGACATAAAATAAAAAAACATCCATTACCCTGCAGGGAGCCCCACACATATATAGAAGCATTTTGTCTGGGGCTCTGTATGTGTGAAATTATAAAATTGTTAAAGAATACAAGAAAAAATTATTAAAATTGTAAAATATTGTTAGGCCAATGCATTCTCTTATATATGCGAGGCGACCTATGGTCGACTCGCATATATAAGAGAATGCATTGGCACAGGGTAAAAACAATCCCGACTTACGACTGGATTTGATATGGCGGGTCACATATAACAAGCTGTAAGTTGATCAATCATATCTCAGCACGATCCGCATGCTCTAAAAGTGAGACCTCACATTATTCCACTGTTTGACATTCGTACATGTTTGGTTTGATTTTGGGTTTATTTCGGTGGCTGTGCCATATCATGGTTTTGTCAGTTCTATTCCGAAAGGAATGTCCATAGAGATGGTCATTTTCACAGTAAAATCACTCAGTCGCACGTAGTAACCACTTGTATAGCTAACATTACACGTGACGCACTTTTCCTAATACACGATTCGTGGGCAATTGATGTACAGGGTGACACTGGATGGATTGTGACGGAATATAAAGCTCATTGCTCCTTGCCGATAAGCCACCGGGATCACTCCTACACGCACGTGATCGTGTGGTGGGCTGTGGTTTTCGTATGGTGTTACAATACCGTTTATTTCACAGATGAAATGCACGAGCTGAACTACCATCTTAATGACGGAGGACGCGATACCCGCGGCATCGACATAACAGTAAGGAGGGTGGAGGAGGAGAAACGCGAGCTACTGTCATCACTGGAGGAGGCTAACGTTAACATCAGCCAGCTGGAGAACAAACTCGTCAGAGCTATCAAAGATAAAACGGAGATGAGGTCAGAGGTCGAACAGAGGATGGCGGATAAAGAAGAGGAGTTAGATAATACAAGGTACACACTGAACATAACTAAATTAACGATGTATTCAGGGTTCCAGACCTAATTACAAGAACAACATACAAAATCTAATTTTAACACAGGTTTTATCTTCGTTTGGATAACACAATGTTGACAACCAATTGTGACATAATCGAGATCTATTTATGCCAAATAATGCAATTTTTAGTGAAAAATTAACACACAAATTTTTGTTGTCCCTATAATATATCGAAACTAAATTATATAATTGGATAAATAAAACTCAAAATCAAATAGTATGGTGTCTACCACGTGGCACTTCTCATTCCAAACAAGTTATTTTATACATTAGTACCTGACAAGGAATTAAAATTTTGTTCTATAAAAATTGCCATGAAGCCCTGAATACTTGCATCTTTAACTACACACAGTCCATTACAACGATCTACCATCCATTGAAATAGCTGCCAGGCAGTATATATAGCGGATAATATGCTGTTAAATATACCGGTATAAAATATATTATGTATCTACGTAATTGTATAGCACTTCATATTGTTTGTTCACTTCTAATTCCTGCGTGTATTACGAAATCAGATTTTTCGATATTACATTGTGATATAAGTCGAACTATTGATTCCTTTTGCAACTTAATTTTTAAATGTTGAAATTTAGTTATTTGTTCGATATTAACATGTATATATCAATGCTTCCTCGAAGTTTTAACTTCATCTGAGAATGTAAGCTTCATCTCGAAAGTTTAGAATTCAACCTGCAATTACTATTGAGTTAACTAAATGAGAAAACATGACAGTACAGTGTTCGTCCAATGTCTTGCCACTGGATATTTATTCGGCCAAGTTTCAGACCGATCATATTGATAGGACACCACTGTGCTGGTCGTGCCAGTCATCCCCACGTCATTCTAAAACTATTTTATCTCACCAGGCGAAATCATCAGCGATCCATTGAGTCATTGAACCAGACTCTGGAGGTGGAGATCAAGCAGCGAGGGGAAGTCCAGCGCATCAGGAAGAAGCTGGAGAGTGATATTATGTCACTCGAGGTATCACTGGATAAAAGCAGCAGGTCGCGAGAAGAGATGGACAAATCAGTAAAGAGATACCAAGCGCAAGTCAAGGTACACAACATTGATATGATATGTGGCGTGGGTGGGTGGGGTAGGGTGAATATGATATGTGGCGTGGGTGGGTGGGGTAGGGTGAATATGATATGTGGTGTGGGTGGGGGGTAGGGTGAATATGATATGTAGTGTGGGTGGGTGTGGTAGGGTGAATATGCGGGAGATATCGGATGCAAGCACCATGTCGTAAGAAGCGATGGACAAATCAGTGAAGAGGTACCAAACAGAAGTCAATGCACACAACATTAATATGTTATGTGGGGTGGGTGGGGTTTGGTGAATATGAGGGAGATCCCTGGATGCCAGAAACAGGGCGCGAGAAGAGATGGAAAAATCACGAAGGGATACCAAGCGTACACAACATTATTATGATATGTGGGGTGGGTGGGGTGATGTGAATAGTATGGGGGAGATCTCTGTGTGAAGCAGAAGGACACGAGAAGAGATGGACAAATCACGAAGAGATACCGAGCGTAAATCAAGTTACCGAACATTAATATTATGTGGATGGGTGTTTTGGAGGTTGTGACTATGTGAGTGGTGTGGGAAGTATCAATGTGTGCTAGCAACAGTGTGGAAGGTCGAGATGGACAACTCATGAAAGATAGCAAGCTCAAATCAAAGTACCCAACATTAATAAGCCCTGCCATATTTGTTAGAGTGTGGTGTAAGGTTCTGTGGTGGGCGTACGTGAATGGTTGTGAGACGATAAGCCGGGTGCTAGAAATAGGGCGGATGGAAAAATGAACAAATAGACTAAGCGATACCAAGCAGAAATCGAAGCATCGAACATTAATATAATGTGTCGGTGGACAAGGAGGGGTCAACAGATAAATTAAGAGTAATTGAAGATAAATTATATTATATATATACGGTTTAATAAAAAACAACACATTGCTTGTAGGAAATGGAAACAGTTATGATTGAGGAGCGTCGCAGCTTCCATGAGACCCGAGAATCCAGCTCAACAATCGAACGTCACGTCGCTATACTCACCATCGATTCAGAGAAAACGAGAGCTAGTCTCGAGCAGGTAAATATGCAATATAATATAACATATACAGACATATATATATATAGCGTCGAACAGGTAAATATACAACATAATACAACATATACATACATATAATTTATATAGCGTCGAAGTACCATGAGACCCGGAAATCCAGCTCAACAATCGAACGTCACGTCGCTATACTCACCATCGAGTTAGAGAAAATGAGAGCTAGTCTCGAGCAGGTAAATATGCAATATAATATAACATATACAGACATATATATATAGCGTCGAACAGGTAAATATACAACATAATACAACATATACAGACATATATATAGCGTCGAAGTACCATGAGACCCGGAAATCCAGCTCAACAATCGAACGTCACGTCGCTCTATACTAACCAGCGAACTGAGACAATATAATCGAGCAGTCTCGAGCAGGTAATATAAAATAGACAACACCATACAATTATCGCATTTTAGGAGGAATTGTCAACATTAAGTAAGTCGTCATTGACGTCCAACGGTTGAAAATTCCTCGTGCGATTATTATATGAAATCATGTACAATATAGTCTTATATGCATTTACACTGTGGAACACGAATGCACCGTGTTAAAATTGTGTCACGCGACGCAGATACAGCCCGACGTCATCACATAGCACATTAACCCTTTACCCAACAGAACGGCCCTGTGCCAATGCATTCTCTTATATATGCGAGTCGACCATAGGTCGCCTCGCATATATAAGAGAATGCATTGGCTTAACACATTACAAATTATAAAATTGTTAAAGAATGTAAGAAAAAGTGGTAAAAAGTGTTTTTTTAGGCCAATGCATTCTCTTATATATGCGAGGCGACCTATGGTCGACTCGCATATATAAGAGAATGCATTGGCACAGGGCATAACTGTAACTATCACAATGTGGTCAATGAGCCGGTTCCAATGATATCCATATCTGTATGGTTCTATTAAGACAGACCGAAGACATTTTAGGCTGTTGAAGCTTTATTTGGGCGTTTCTGGCGTTCTGTTGGGTAAAGGGTTAAAGCAACGGTTACTCACAATGGGTGATTGAAATGGGCCATTTCGATTCATATTAATTATAGGAAACTATATAAAATTTGTTATTGGAAGCGATAGACCATATGTGAAGACAATAGCTCTGAAATATGGCTACATCGGGGTTTCGCGAGTATATGGCTACATCGGGGTTTCGCGAGTATATGGCTACATCGGGGTTTCGCGAGTATATGGCTACATCGGGGTTTCGCGAGTATATGGCTACATCGGGGTTTCGCGAGTATATGGCTACATCGGGGTTTCGCGAGTATATGCATTATTATACTCATGTCCATGGTTCTTGGAACGTGTACACGTGTCATAGATGTGTCTGCATTAATCAATGCTTCTGAGATCTTGGGATATACAGTCTACAATGAAATTCAACATGTACATGTTGTTGGTTCGCAAACATATGTGATGGTAATTGTAATATATGATGGTAATTGTAATATATGATGGTAATTGGAACATTGTTTGTGTCTCCAGGCGGAAAGAGCCAGAAAGACAGCAGAGAGTGATTTGGTCGAAGCACAGAACAGGATAATCGAATACACCGCCCAATTCAGCATCTTGACGGCCAGTAAGAAGAAGTCTGCCGCCGACTGTCTCGCAATGCAGGTACGGTAACTCTAAATACACCATCCTTGTCCAACTCAAGTGCACACTTATATTCGCTATTGACAAAACCTGAAGTTCGCAACTAAATTATCATGATGTCGCGTTGGTATGTCCTGTTTCAATTTGATCATGGTGTCTTACCTTTCGTGTCTTGTACCACGCTCAACCATACGACTGGATACACTGTAACTTATAATACGAGTATTTTGGAATAAGATGAACGTTATCAGGTCAGGCACTTCCTGAATTTAACTACATGTACTGCTATATATTATAGTTTAATTTGATGCCATATCCACTATTTCCCTGTTTGTGTCGAAACTTTGGGATCGATCATACCATTGCAATGCCAAATTTCACTTTGACCAACATTGCAGCAAACGAAAAAGCTCTAGATAAAAATCGTTTTGCAACATTTTGCGCTAGCTTATTTTTATCAAATAATGACATGCAGACGTATGCCTTTCTTAGCGGCATTACCATGACGACGCAATCGCTCGTCCATGACAATATTTAAACACAGTGCTTAATGACTGCTTTATATCATGATGATATACCATCGTTCGAGACATGTTATTTCATTAGTGCGATACTGCATTTGAATCATATTTATGGAATATTATATTATTTATCCCTCTTTTATCGAATTCACAAAACGGCAATATCCACATTGTACTATATTATACTTGAATATAGCTACACTCAGGATGTGCCTGGTCTGTTACAGTATAACGAATATAGCTACACCCAGGATGTGCCTGGTCTGTTACAATATAACGAATATAGCTACACCCAGGATGTGCCTGGTCTGTTACAGTATAGCGAATATAGCTACACCCAGGATGTGCCTGGTCTGTTACAGTATAGCGAATATAGCTACACTCAGGATGTGCCTGGTCTGTTACAATATAACGAATATAGCTACACCCAGGATGTGCCTGGTCTGTTACAGTATAGCGAATATAGCTACACTCAGGATGTGCCTGGTCTGTTACAATATAACGAATATAGCTACACCCAGGATGTGCCTGGTCTGTTACAGTATAGCGAATATAGCTACACTCAGGATGTGCCTGGTCTGTTACAATATAACGAAGACGAAACAATCTCATTTCGCTCAAGGCGACGACAATCTGTGATTCGCCGCAACGAACAGTAGTTATGTGTGTTGAATATTAAATGTACTCAATCCGACCAGAAGGTCCCCATACCATCATGATACAACAACAACAACTTTCCTCAAAATACACTTTAGTTATCAGAATCGATTTATTGCAACAAATAATGCTAACCACTGTCAACTATGGTATCAAATTTCCGAAAACTTGTTATTTATCAACACTTTGTTCAACAAAATATGGCCGTATTATCACTAAAGTATCACGAAATTTCACCGTATTACCACTTGATTTTAGAGTTATCCATCTTCATCCGCAATTTTGTCCGAGACCCCCCCCCCCCCCCCCCCGATTGACCACGTGTTTCTGGGCCACATATTATTACACATCTCAAGAAATAACAAACGTCAAAAATCGATATCTGATCACTCTGAACTTTGATGGGTGGGTTCCTCGGCTCGAATCAAATATGTTTTACCCCCGAAGCCAAAGAAATAGTAATTTAGGAGCGTCTGATCGGATTGAGTACCTTTAATCCTCTCCATGTCGGCGAGATGCCGCTATTTTAATTGGACCGATCGCCGCGTTGAGTGAAATGAGGTTGTTTCGTCTTTATTGTACATGTACAATAACAACGCAAATCTCTTCCGTTACAGAGTGATCTGGGTGAGATGGCGACTGAGATGAGGAAATTAGAGGAGAGTTGTAAGAAGGCGACAACTGACTCGAATCGTTACTCGGAGCAACTCCGACAGGAGCAGGAACGCTCGGCTCAGGCCGAGAACCTCCGGAAGAAACTCGATGATCAGGTCCAGATGCTGCAGCAACGACTGGCTCAAATCGAGGCTAGCTCAATGAAGGGAGGAAAAATACTGATTCAGAGACTAGAACAGAGGGTATGTGTTCCCGGCTACATTAAATATCAGATTTGGATTTTTTCGTACTCGACCTCCGGCAGTTATATTCACCACATATGATTATTTGATAAACCAGCAGTCAATTCACCAGCCGGTTTCAATTTATAATCCAGGTGGTGAGTGAGGCTGGTTAACCAGTCTTCGCTCGGATAGCTATCGCCGCAGTATAGGAATATCCAATGAAGCGACCCGGTTGAAATAAAATAAACCAGGCTGATGAATATGAGCAACAACAAAACAAAACAAAAGGAAAAACAAAGTGCATCAATTTTAAAGTTTAATGAAAAAAAACCCACATGTTTTGATTTTGCGCTTGACAACCAAATAAACTAAATCGAAGATATAAGATGTGCATGCTTTAAATAATGTTTGTATTTTACTTTGTGTTTCTCGTAAACAAGTGTACCTCAGAAAATGATAAAACGCGTATAACATAACCACTGCTGTGTAAATATAAGACTGGTTTGGTACTCTTGAGCCACCAAATTTGCCGGACCAAATTTTGGTTTATATTTCCAGAAATGACCCAAAACACACACATCTTAAATGTCAGTGTAACACGTTTAACCCCTTCTGTAATAAATGGATTCGTCCATCAATTATATACATGGCAGATTGGGATGATGGATAATGAAGTTATATAATCAAATGATGGATAATGGATAATGAGGTTATATAATCAAATGATGGATAATGGATGATGGATAATGAGGATATATAATCAGATGATGGATAATGGATAATGAGGTTATATAATCAAATGATGGATAATGGATGATGGATAATGAGGATATATAATCAGATGATGGATAATGGATAATGAGGTTATATAATCAAATGATGGATAATGGATGGTGGATAATGAGGATATATAATCATATGATGGATAATGGATGATGGATAATGAGGATATATAATCATATGATGGATAATGGATGATGGATAATGAGGATATATAATCAGATGATGGATAATGGATAATGAGGATATATAATCATATGATGGATAATGGATAATGAGGATATATAATCAGATGATGCATGGATAATGGATAATGGATGATGGATAATGAGGATATATAATCAGATGATGGATAATGGATGATGGATAATGAGGATATATAATCAGATGATGCATGTTTTTATGTGTAACCATATAAGGTAAGTGGGTGTCTGATCAGGTAGCAAACTGTCAGGGTTAGCAATCCCACACCTAGCACACTAGATTGACAGAGACAAAGTCAGAGTAATGCACTGGCAGGTCGGCCAAGGCATTTTGGTATGTCAAAGAAGGTTTTAGCTGAAATAATGGCTTAAAATATATTCGTCATAAATTTACCCACACAATAATTGTTGGTCAAAAATGAATGGATGACAAGAGCAAGAGGAGAGGGTCTGCAAAGCATATCAAAGAATGGGTATATAATGGGGTCAGGGTCCCAATCACATGCAGACACCAGCATCCTCGTGCTCCTGGCATAAATTTTGAGTAGGAGAGCAAGATCCCGGAGCGGCTTAAAGGATTTTGAAAAGAATTTGGAATGTACTGGTCGAAAGAGGGTAATTAAAACCAAAAGCCCTAAAATTTGTAATTTAAGGAAAATGTAAAACTTTACAATTTCAAAGATCAAAGAAGTAAAAGTTTGGAAGGTCAAAAGATGTATAGAAACAATAGGATCATCCTCAGTTGCAAGTCGCTAACCTGTGCCATATTAAGCATATGAACACAAACTTTTCGGCCTTTACTCGATAATGAGGATATATAATCAGATGATGGATAATGGATGATGGATAATGAGGATATATAATCAGATGATGGATAATGGATAATGAGGATATATAATCATATGATGGATAATGGATAATGAGGATATATAATCAGATGATGGATAATGGATGATGGATAATGAGGATATATAATCAGATGATGGATAATGGATAATGGATGATGGATAATGAGGTTATATAATCATATGATGGATAATGGATGATGGATAATGAGGTTATATAATCAGATGATGGATAATGGATGATGGATAATGAGGATATATAATCATAAGATGGATGATGGATAATGGATAATGAGGATATATAATCAGATGATGGATAATGGATAATGAGGATATATAATCAGATGATGGATAATGGATGATGGATAATGAGGATATATAATCAGATGATGCATGGATAATGGATGATGGATAATGGATAATGAGGATATATAATCATATGATGGATAATGGATGATGGATAATGAGGATATATAATCAGATGATGGATAATGGATGATGGATAATGAGGATATATAATCAGATGATGGATAATGGATAATGAGGATATATAATCAAATGATGGATAATGGATGATGGATAATGAGGTTATATAATCAGATGATGGATAATGGATGATGGATAATGAGGATATATAATCAGATGATGCATGGATAATGGATGATGGATAATGAGGATATATAATCAGTTGATGGATAATGGATGATGGATAATGATGATATATAATCAGATTCAGATCGACTGACTGATAATACAATCTTATAATGTTTCCTATTCATTGATGGGAAAAGTTCCGATAATAAAAGGGACCATCCACTAAATGAGTATTTAGTAAAAAAAGGTTATCATTCTCGTTTCAGATTGTAGATTTGGAGATGGAACTCGATAGCGAGAAGAAATATCTCGGCGATGCACAGAAGGCCGTGCGCAGAGCTGAGAGGCGAGTGAGCGACCTCGAGTTCCAGGTCGAGGAGGAAACCAACAACCAAAGCAAGAGTAAGGACATCGTTGATAATCTACAGGCCAAGCTCCGACAGTACAGGAAACACATTGAAGAAGCGGTATGTGACTAATATAGTGGTTATTCAAAGATCATTTGCGATTAGTTATATGGCGGCTCGCTCAAAATTCAGTGATTTTATTATTCGGACATCATTTGCCATTAATTCTATGGCAGATTTCTCATAATTCATTCATGTAGTGGTTAATTAGACATCATTTGCGATTTATTTTTATGACGGCTCGCTCACTATTCAGTTTCAGTGGTTATTCAGACTCTTTGCGATTAATTGTATGGCGGCTCGCTCACAATTCATTCATAGTTCGCTCACACTTCAGTTCAGTCAGAGTGGTTATTCAGGCATTATTTGCGATTAGTTCTAATGCGGCTTGCTCACAACTCAGTCATAGTGGTTAGTCAGGCACCATTTGCGATTAATTCCATGACGGCTAGCTACTACTTCAGTCATATTGGTTATTCGGACATTATTTGTGATTTATCATATATATGATGGCTAGCTAACAATTCGATAAGATACTTGCATCAACGTGATGTCGTCATTTTATTGTTTGACACACTTTCTCCTTTGTTTCCAAATTGAGTTGGCCTTCACCGATTAACCTCGTGTTATATTTAGCGTCTGTCATAGATGGAACATATTTTATTTTAACCTCGCTTTCATGTATACTCATTGATTTTACACAACAAGTTATGAACATTATGAATATGAGATGATGATAATAGAGGTGAGCCCAAGTTATATATCTTAGTTATTTTTCTTCTCCCTTATTAATGTTAAACATGTATGGTATGGTGTATATTTTGGGTGTGGTCACGACATGATGGGAGTGTGTCGAAATTGAGAACATTTGTCTTAGGTTCAACGTAAACAAAAATATGGAGGGGTATAGGTCCCATATAGCGTGTTGGGTCCTACATATTGATTGATAGACTGTCATAGATTATCTTTTCTGAAACCGAACCATCTGATATGAAACCTATCGTTATGAATATCGTTTTGCTACAATGCTTGGTCGATTCAAGTTATCTCGAATCCAGAACCAATTTTAACAGTTTTGGAATAATATTTCAGTATGAGACAGTTGAAAGCGGTACAATTACTCTTGATCCACAATTATAGCGGTACGATCTTCATCCAGAGAAGGAAGCTGATCATAAATTAACACAGTGGAATTTCCTTGAATGAAACTACGTTAAACATGTTCAACTATAAAAATCGACATAAACCATGCAGTATAATTATATCTGCAGATACCAAATAAAAAAATAAAAAATAAAAATAAACTAATAGTTGTTTTGCTTGATTCAGATTTTGAGTACGAGCTCAGAGTTATCTAAACATGATTTCTTTTACTCGTTACCATCTTGATTTACAGCAGCATTTCATACCAGCCTGGTGAAAGTTAGAAAGCAAACCATTGACTGCTAAACGAGCTTCCAAGATAGCGAAAGAACGAGAGTTTATTATGTAATATGTGCTGTTCGCACCTGATTAGTTTCACATTCTTTTGGTCTGCGAACATTTTGTCACTATCAGAAGAAAATATATTCCTTACTTATACTATTTATTTAACCCTTCACTAGAGAAGTTATGTGGCCTCCTTGATATTGACAACATACACATATTGAAGAACGTTAGCATTAAACATGTATTTGAAACATGCTTTAAACGAATACAACTACGATAGTATACTAATATATATTTTTTTTTTTATATGCGAATTTATATTCACATATTTATACATGTGTGTCTATTTATGTGTGCAGTATAAATATTAATATTTATATTTATATAAGTACTATATGTACATAAATGTTATTTTGTATGAACATGAAATTCTGATGAAAATAGTATATTCTTTACCAATGTATACAGTATATATATGTGGTCATGCATGTTCCTGCTTAATGTGTGGCTTTTCGCATCACATTCATTTAGTAAATGAAATATCCTATTCAGTTATACATGTATACAATGGAATGGTCTGTTATTCATTTAGAGGGGTGTTCGTGTAATAAAAACAGACAACAGATAGAAAAACAGATAATACAAGAGCAGAATGATTCTTATTATCTGAACATTTCTAAAGGTCACAACTCGTCAATGAGTATTTAGTATATCAATCGATAAACAACATGATTGAGCTAATAGAGACTAATACCGCTGATATAGTTCGTGGCTAAAAGGCTTAAATTAGTATTTATAAGAAATAACCTGGTTTTTCTCACCGATATGTCTTGATAATGTGTCACTCAATTTTAACAGGAAGCCATAGCAAACAGCAACCAATCAAAATGCCGCACTCTTCAGCAAGAATTGGATGACGCAGTAGAGCGTGCTTCCGTCAGTGAAATGGCTCTAGAGAAATGTCGCAGTAGAACGCACAGGGATATCCCCCAGCAGAGATACGGTAAGTAGCGTCGAACACGGTACGGGGTGTAAATATAAAGTAGAACTCTTATGTATGTATCCCATCGATACGGTAAGTAGTACCGATCATTGGGAGGTAAATATATCCAAAATACGGGGATTAGAACACGCAGGGAAATATTAGTCCCAAACAGGGGAGTCGTGCCGAACGCGTAGGGATATCTGAGATCATCAGAGTTACGGTAAGTAGTCCTCAACATGGGGGCTGCTGTACGGGCGCTCGATTTTTTTTTATTTTTTTTTGTGGGGGGAACTTTTTGGATGCTATATTCATTGTTGTAACACAGTTTTTGTAGAATATACCTCGTATATACACAGCAATAAATAACAAAATAGATTCAAATTAACATTAAATGTGATAATTCTGCCAGAATTGTGAAAAATACTGTAATTTGCCACAATTTCCCCCTGAAATACCATTCAATTTGCCCGAAAATTGCCCGAATTTAACAGAAAATATCTCCCAATTTGCACGAAAATTGTCAATTTGTTTAGCTTTCAAATAGTTTGTTTTGGGAGGGTCTGCAGCCACACAGTCGCTACATGCACCGTTGGATGTAGATCAGAACGCGCAGGGATGCCTCCCAGCAGTAGACGATGTGTAGTCCCGAACATAGGAAGCTAAATATAGATCCCATCGATATCCTCTAGCAATAATACGATGTATAAGCACTACCATTGATGTTAGGATATACTGGATCCATGTCGACTTTCGAAAGAGTTTTGGTTTATTAGTAGGAATATACCGGGATAAAAGTGCATGGTAACAGCCCGGAATAAAACAGGGATATAGGTGGGAATATCCTTCTATAATAATGGAATAGAAATTTTGTCGGGATTATAACGTAATATTGGTAACATTAAACTCGATTATGCGCTGGAGAATGTCGGTGTTAAGTGCAACACTAATGGGACAATTTCGTGACTATTTGTAATATGTAATACCAGTGAGCCTTGCTGTCTGAGTGAGGCGAAATGAGTTTTTCTGTATTGATTGCATGCTTATCCATCTCCACAGTTAGTCACTCCCGCATATCATCCAAATTAGTTAATCACCCCTGTACTGAATATCCCAATTTATTTCTAATGTGGATATTTCCGAAATTCCAATGGGATTTTGTGTCGAAATTTGAAATTTCGAAAAGTCCCATTGTAATTTCCGTTGATTTTCTCTACGGGGATATGTTTGAACTTTTTTCAGAATTCGATAAGTCAAAGATTACTAGGAATTAAATGCTGTACTGCAATTATTTATAAAGAGAAACACCTCGACCTGATTCCCGTTATACGAACGAACCTGGTAGATTTATTTTGCTCGTTCGGTGGACGTAATATTTGTATTTCTGAACGCCAATGATTGGTATGATCTCACATCATATATGTTTATTATTTCACCTGTTTATGTTATTGTCAATTTTGCAACTGAAATATATTGGATGTGTTGTGATTTTTGTGTGTTGCGTATTGTGCCTGTTGTGATATATATATTATTCTATTCTGATTAACGTGTATCTGCTTGTTCCAGTAAGGCGTGGTTCCGTCAGTGAAATGGCCCTAGATCAATGTCGCAGTAGAACGCAAAAGGATATCTCCCAGCAGAAATATGGTAAGTAGTTCCGAAAACGAGATGTAAAATATAAATTAGAACGCGAAAGGATATCCCATCGATACGGTAAGTATAGTCCCGAGCATGGGGAGGTAAATAGAGCCAAACACGGGGATTAGAACGCGCAGGGAATATTAGTCCCTAACAGGGGCCGGAGTCATTTCCGAACGAACGGGGATATGAGATGTCTGATCAGAGTTACGATAATTAGTCCCGAACATAGTGGAAAGTCGATCATAACGCGCAGGGTTATTTCCGTCCAGCAGAAAGACGGTGAGTAGTCCCGAACATGGGGAATGTAGATCATAACGCACAGGGGATATACCAACAGAAAGACGGTGAGTGGTCCCGAACATGGGGAATGTAGATCATAACGCACAGGGGATATACCAACAGAAAGACGGTGAGTGGTCCCGAACATGGGGAATGTAGATCATAACGCACGGGGGATATACCAACAGAAAGACGGTGAGTAGTCCCGGACACTGGAATATAAATAAAGATCATAACGCCCAGTGATACCCTCAAGCTATAATACGGTAAGTAGTACCAGACCTACATGTATAGCACCACCATTGATATGAGGATATACTGCATGGTTGTATATCGACTTTCAAAAGAGTTTTGATATATGAGTAGGAATATACCGGGATAAAAGTGGCAACATCCCAAAATAAAACTGCGATATAGGTGGGAATATCATTGGATAATAGTGGAAGAGAAATTTGTTTGGAAGCTAATTTTTCCACGATAAGAAAATTAGAAATGATGATAAAAAAATGTTAAAAATTGTTAAAGAATGTACATGTAAGAAAAAGTGATAAAATTGTTAAAGAATGTAAGAAAAAATTATAAAAAAATGATCGATTATGCACGGGAGAATGTCGGGTGCAAAACTAACAGTAGGAGTATTTCGTAAATATTTTGAATATGAAATACCAGTGAGGTGGCAGGAGTTTTTCGGTATTACACGACAGTATATATATTCAATTCACAGTTAGTCACTCCCGAATATCATCCAAATTCAGTTATTCAATCCTGAATATCTTAATTTATATCTAATTTGTAACTGGGATATTTCCGGGATTTCAATAGGATTTTGTGTAAAAAAATGAAATTCCTAGGAATTTCCTGTAATTTTCTCTACGGGGATATGTTTGGACTGTTTTCGGCGCTCAATAAGTAAACAATTACCTGGAATTAAATGTTGTACTGCAATTATTGATCACAAAATGCAAGAGAAACACCTCGAGTTATATGAACGAACCTGGTAGATTTATATTACTCGTTCGGAGAACTCAATATTTCTATGACTGAAGCCAATGATTGGTTGAATCTCACATCATATATATGTATATTCTTTCACCTGTATTTGCTATTGTCAATTGCAACTGCCATGTATTGGGTGTGATGTGTATTGTGGGTGGTGTGTTGGGTGTGTTGTGATACATATTATTATATTATGAGTAACGTTTCCCTGTTTGTTCCAGTGAAATCCACGACGACGCATGTGACCCGTTTTACTTGTGACAAATGCTGACCCGAAACGAACTTTACAACAAGACTTACCGACGGATGAAGCCATATGGAGGCAGAATTGCAGAATAAGAGGATGTCGGACCTATCCAAGAACACGAGGATTAATAACCCAGCTATTTCTAATTTATTTGTAAATAAATATTTCCACACAATATCATATTATCTGCTATCGACGGCCCATGGAGTGCCTCAAATTCCGTCACCCACCCAAACTATTGAACAAGGCATCTATATCTATATTTATGAAAGTCTGTCTATCCGTCTGCCTGTCTGTCCGATATACAAATCAATTAGAGATAATCTATTGGGCTCCAAATGGGTCTATCATAGGTAACTGTTTTGTACTGATAATTGTACAGGTTTACATGTTATGACGTGAATACTCTGCTGAGTCAAACAAAGAAAGAATATGAAAAAGGCAATAAGTGCAAATGGCACAATGAGAATTCAGCCAGAATGAGGCTGCCAATTAGATACACCAATGAGAACACTACAAATATCTAGATGATTATCCGCCTGACAAATATAAAGAAAGACCCAAAGTCAAAGAATTTGAAAATATTTGCTTGGCTACATTTTGTTTTGAGTACAGAGTACTTGCAAAATGACAGGTGCCCCAAGGAGCAGACAAAAGAAAGGTTCCCACAATAACTGAAACGATATTTAGACTATAGAATGGTCTGGGCTATGTTAAAATGGACAATATCGACTGGTAATGTATGGTGAGCCAACTGCAACAAAACAGATATTATGATGTAGATAGATTGTTATTCACATTCACTCTATTGACCGATCTTATACTTACCGTTATGGATTGTTGGAATTTTTATTTAGATAAGTTGGGCCTCAGGATAATCAGTTGCTTTCACCAAGGATAAGGCGGTAGTTGGAAGGGGTTGGTGCTTTTCTTTCACTCATCTTGAAACATTTTCAACAATTGGATTCTACAAGTCATAGACCGATCGAGTGTTGACTACAAATCGGTTGGAATTTTCAGACTTAGAAAATAGATTATGATAGCTCAAATATACAATTACGTTATAGTTAAATTTTTCAACAAATCGTCGGTGTAAAATGTATTGTTTTAGACTCAGGATCTAATAATGTCCTACATGTACTTTCAGTCAGATATAAGATCGAATTTATCCATTATTTTAGTTGGGTAATATTTAGTCATATTAAGTAAACATTGGTTTGGAATCTTTCAATAGATCGAAGGGTCAGGGCGAGGGAATATTTATCCCAAGAATTGGGATTTTTGTTGGGACACATCTACCCGTTCCAAATCGCTATTGCTTTATGTGCTGCATTGAAAGTACCCAGGTGACCGTGACAATGTTCACCGATTTACCCGTACCCTTTCCCGTCGGACGGCTATCGCAAACTTGCTAATAGTTAAATGGATCTACAATATTGTGTCACAATAATGGCTTGCACCCAATTTCACAAAGAAATTCCTGACATATTTTGAGAAAATCCATTTTGAAATGCCATGAAAATTTTGGCAAAACTTAAAGGCACGGTTGGCCTTCATTGTCGAAAAGATTCATATTTGTTCCAAACACCGTAGACAGCAAAAACATTAAAACGTTACAGTTTCGTCCATATATACCATGACCATCGCGTAAACAGCATGTTATCATAATGACCTACTATATTTTACCTAAGCAAGAGCCTGATTGTGTTACAGAAAACAGCACAATGCTACTGGCTAAACACACACAAATGGCATAAACGCTCTTTATTAGCTCCCTATTAGGAATTTACCAGCAAAGAACGCTCTTTATGTTTACCATCATAATATAAACAAAAGTAACTTTTTATGCTTTTGTTTACATAACAATGGTCAAACATATGACAATAACATACTGTTAATGCGATATTTCTTATTTGTATACGGACAAAGTCTGTCTACATTTTGATGTTCTTTCTGTTTGTGGCGGTTTTTGACGGGTGGAAATATTTTCACAGGATACCCACCGCCAAGGCCAACCGTACCTTTAAATGTCATGAAAATACCTACAAAATGACAACGGTGACTCGAAAGTCAAGATTGAGTTCACTGTCCTGAGATGTTACCAGCTTAAATATATTACAATAGCAACAAAAAATAAATAGCCAAAACACATGTAATATCTTGCAGGGAAATATATCGCACTGGTTGGCAGGGGATATGCTGGGATGTGTGTAAGTTGTTTTTGTAAAATTAGATGCATATGCCTTGTAATAGTGTTTTATGTGCAATGATCTGCTTCTTATGGGTTACTTTATTTGTTCACTACATCGATGCGTCATCCATTTAGCAGTATGGAATTTGATCACACAGGAAGAGATGGGACACTCTCATCACACACTGACCTAGAAACTCCAATGCATGTAGATGGTAGACTTGCCTATCCGCCATAGTCCGGGAGCTAATAAGGGTCCCATTGCTATCGCTTTCAACAATAACTCAAGGATATGTGTTAATCAATAGAGAGTTCATGTCAGAGAGATTTCCATCTTGATGGTGTTTATGCATAATTGATAAAACGTTACACGTGGAAAGCGATAGCCACCCATTATCACACAGTCACACTGTATATATATATATATATATATATATATAAACAAACACCACACAAAGGACAATATAGTCACCCACGTTATACACATACACCTGATCCTTGACCAGACAACCGTACTTGGTTATACCCGTACACACCACAAATGATCATACACCCATGCATGCACACCGGGTATACCCCTACACATGACCAGTGACCACATGGTCACTCCCTGTATACATAATCACCACATTCATGACCATAAGTCAATCATTGTATACCCATTCACATCACCATTAGCCATACGGTCACCCCTGTATGCCTATTATCAACACCATGGTCAATAGACATTCAAGATATACATAAACACCAACACAATGACCATAAAGTTACTCCAGGTATGCATATGCACCTCGCCAATGGTGCATATAGCAACTCGCTTCATAAACATACCTTCACCATGACACCAGGTATACTCCTACACCTGACCTGTGACCATATAGTCACCCCATGTGTACCTATTAAAACATTCATCCATGAACATACAGTCAATTCTTCTATACATCTTCACCACACCATCGGCCATAAGTCACTCCATGTATACATATTCGTCAAACCATAGCCAAATAGCCACTAATTATATTATAATACACCCCAGCCATGACCGCAGAGTCACTCCATGTATACATATGCACCTCATCCATGGCCATATAGCCACTCGCTTTATACGCATACCCCTCACCCATGGCCACACAGCCACACTTGTGTATACCCATACAACATACACACGACCATCCAGCCACGAATCTCCAAGCAGGAACACCAGGGTATACACTCTTACACATGACCATACAGCCACGCCCTGTATAAATATTCACCCCAGCCATGATCATACATAAATAACATGTATACACATACAACAACGTGTCACAATACAGCCACATGGTAAACATGTCAATTACATCCCACACATGACCTTACAGACACTCCGTATATACATAAACAACACACAAATGATCCTGTAGCTACTCTCGTTATATACATACACCACACCAATGGCCATACATCCACCGGGTACTGGATACACACAACCAACCACCATACGGTCACTCTACGGTCATGCATACCGATTCACATCACACGTGACCATGACCACTCATCGCATACCTATGCATGTCACCATGGAAACCCACTAATAACCATATAGTCACTCCTTGTATACATATTGACATCATTCATGACCAAACAACAACTCCCTGTATACCTATTCGCTTCACCTATGATCATACAGTAACTCACTGGCCGCCATTTTGGCATCCACCTTGTATCCAGTTGATCCATTTTGATCCTAATGGGCCAGAATAGCCACAGATTATGGTTTATCTCAGTTTCGTCTGAAAGCTTTGACCATTTCCTTTCAATAATATGGCCAGAACCACAAAACAGGTTCTCGGCAAAATTCCATACTGCAACTTTAAATTGAATTTGTCATGCCTCATACGGAACTGGGACAACCAGAATAGAACATGTAGTTGTCAGTTATACGTATAATAACCAAGCGAGTCACAATTTGCTACCTTTTCGGAAACCGCAGAGAATAATGCTCGGGATATATGTAAAAATCTACTTTTTACCAAATTTGGTTGCCATTTTGGAAGCCATCTTGAGCAATTTGGTCTATAAACACCTTAGTGTGACACATTTAAGATATACCAATACAATAAACACCTTTCATAATAAAGATAGTTACATTTTACTTGAACAAATAGTCAAAACCTGAAAAGTGAATTTTTGCCGATATTTATGTGAAGTTTGTGAGAGAAAAATCCAATATTTCTGGTAATGTCAGTGGTGACAATAGTGACAATTAACCGTGGTGCATCAGACATCTTAGTATTCAATGTATATACGGCAGAATAACCCATTGTATTAATCAACAACAACTTGTAAGCGATTGCAGGACATGCTGGACCAATATCTACCAGTTTCCATATTTTGGCAGCCATTTTGAGCCAAAGTAACAATATTGGTTCCAATGTGTTGGAATATTCATAGGTAATGATATGCATCACTTACATATCACAGTTCTGTTCATTTCTTGTTGAAATATGACTAGAATCCCAATTGTGATTGTTTGTGAAATTTTATACCGCGTTCTGTAACATCGATTTTTTATAGGGATCGGATGGGGATAGGACCCCAATAATTGCACATTTCATTGCTCCAATGATCGGTTAATATAAAAAATACAAAATAAAGTCACATTTCTCAACCAGTACCAAACAGCATAAACTGATCTAGAAGATATTAGTGAAAAAACGTCATATTTTCAACTTCCGGCGACCATATTGGTAGTCATCTCGTGGAGTTTCAATTTTGCGCTATAAAAGTGGCATTATATCTTAACTTCACGACAATATATATTTGCTTACATTTTTCTTGATTTTCCCGATATAATTTGCATCAAACTAACTTAGGGCCTAGTCTGAAAAACGTTGGCCATGATGGACGCCATATTGTCTGGAGTCTACACGGCCATTTTTTTTTCTTGTAAACATTGCTTTAAAGTTGAAGGACATAATAAGGAACAAAATGAATGGGGTCAAGTTACGTCCCAGGGGGTGCAAGGGTACCCATATTTGCGCCCGGACTACCAGTATTTGGAAAAGATATTCGTATTTGCCTGTATTAACTATTTTTCAATTATATCAGCTTCTGAAACAGGTTAAACTGTCAATTAAACTAAAGGAGATAATTTACCAGTCACATGAGTGATATCAGCAGGGTTTTATACCAACATTATGGAATTTGGAGGTTGGTATAAAACAAATTGGAAGTAAAACAAATATTGTTTTTTTTTGTAGGTTTGGGGGGAAGGGTCCCCGAAAATGCCAGATGCAATATAGCGACATATACCTTCCTATTATTTTGTTTACATTACCCCTGGATCAGGAGTGATTTCTTTTGATTATTTGGTGTACTGGAACCATAACGTCAGGACAAAATCACGCAAAATTATGGATCTCATGAATTAATTAAACTTCCCTGAATCAACAGAAAGGTGAACTTTAGATCACAATTAACGTGTACTGGTCAATATGTAATCAATGAAGATCACGTCATATAAATATAGTTACTTTGATATTGGAGGAACCTATACAATGAAACCCATTCGGTAGACGAAACACTGATATGAATATAATATATACATGTGGTATTCTTCCGTAAAATAGCTGAAAAATATACCGATAGGGATTGACAATTTGGAGCATTAGTCTCATATAATCACTTAGTTAATGATGTAATAGACTACCGTGGTATGCATATACAAATGTATAAGCTGCAGGAAGTGTATATTCAAGTAAAGAGAGTGTTTACATGAGGAATCGAACCAGGATTAAGTTAAACAAATGGTGTTGCATAATACCACCAAGACACTCTAAACATCCGCCCCACACATCCCACTCGATCCAAAATGGTCACCGTCCAGAGGGATCCAAATTAGTCAAGGGGCCAAGAAATGTCATGGGTTTCCTATTTTGGATCAGGTGTGTTGTATGGAAATAGTGCAACCCTACAACACCCTTTATTTGATCTAAATCGGTCAAAGGAATAAGGAATTGCATGTGTCCCCTAATTGGACTCCTCTGGACGGCGGACATTTTGAATCTGGGCGGGTATATGCAAAGAGTGTCCTGTGGCCTACTTTACATCATGCACCATTTAATTGAACGAAATATAAGATTTTCGAATAAGGAATATAGTCATGCACCTTCGTCGTATACGTTGAGTCAAGCTGAAAACGGCGGCCATTTTTAAAATGTGGCAGTCAATTTGAATCTGTCAACCATTATGATTGGTTTGTCAGAATAAAATGTTCAGTCTTCACATTGACCATGCATGCCAAATATCCTGTTTGCATCACAAAGTGAACGATTCTGTTAATATTAATGTTGACACTAAGCCGCTCTAACATTAAGGCATATGCAGGAAAGCAGTGGAATTCAATGAAATTGATGAAAAGTTGTGCAAATATCAACTTAATGCATATTTCGTTGTGTTGTCTTTGTTATGTTCCTGTCATGACCAGTTTGAACCAGTTATCCTTCAAAATATTAGTAGAGAGAACCGACTCGATCGAGAGAACCCACACAGACTACATTTTTAGACTTTGCTATGATCGACACAACGTAATTTTTGTTAGTATCACGTTCTTCGGGATCACAGATTGAGAGAGACTTGGAAAAATGAATTGAATTATCACCTAGATGGCTCAACAATTGAGTTTCACATGTCAGAATCTCCTGAAAATGTTTATTTTTAATCAGAAGAAATCGTAAACATTCATTCTTGAACCATCACAAACCTGCAGTATAATGACTTACGGTGTAACAGTTCCTACATAGTCGTTTACATCAGAAATATAAACGACTTTATTATGCATTTATAGACAAATAATTTACTTCATCTTCTGTTCTGTCTGTTTTGTTTTCGAAAACCTGATATTTAATGCCTTGAAATGTAGGTTTATAAAACTTATGTTGCTGTAGTTGTGAGACTTGCATAATCCGTAATCGTTCTCAAACCCCATTCCGATTTATATAATTGTTTAATATTATTTTGGGTTCCAAGGCTATGTGCTTTTTGTTAACCTCATGCAGTTATTACCAACGAGATGCATGTGGCAGAATAATGACATTATGTGCTTAATGTTGTTCTCATGCAGTTAATTTGTTTAAATATCTGGATTCTGATCGATGAGTATTTCCTTGTTCTCAAAGAAATGAAACTACACATCAATGCATATCCAGTCATTAACTGGTTAAGGCTGCATGTCATAATTATATTCAAATGAGTTGGACTCATAACTCAGACACAGCCTATTTTACTGGGTCTACACAGAAACTAAATATAGACAAAAATGGACGCCTATAATTCAATGGTGAACATATCTTGATTCATGGAAATTTCCTAGTAATCATTTAATATGAAGCATCAATGTTGCACTAATAACTCCACACATGTATGTAGCGGAACCACCATCGATTACATTCCCAATAGAATCAAGTGGGAATTGCCCAACAAAGCCATGGCAGTCAATTAACACTCGAAATGCTGACATCACGATATGTTTTGCGATCAAGCAAACCAGCCAGTACCGTCTTGGGTGATTTTAGTGGCCAAAACATTGATATGGGTTCACATGAAAACCCGCCCACGCATGGACGGGACTGCGGCCGCGGCCGCGTTGAAGTGTCGCTATTAACCCATAACTTTCCAGAATTTCAATATTGTCGCAATATATATATATATATATTGTGTCTCATGAAAACCCATGCACGCCATTTCTTGTGTGGAAGTTAATTTTAATGTACACTCAGCCATGTTGGGACGTGACGATATCTGTGGTTGGGTGTGTGCACTTATAGTGCACGGAGACACCGTCGTGTCTGTTTGAACACGTAACGTGCACGTTTTCATGTAGGTACGCGGTGAACACTATATATGCATTTTCTCAAGACTTGTCGTGTGTAGGGACGCGGCGATAGCGGGTTGGGATGTCCGTGATTATATTGCATGGCACAATGTCGGTCTATTTGGACATTTCATGTGTACGTTATCAAAGCTGGTAACAGGGACGCGGCGACAGGTGGTTGATGTGCACGAACACTCATATTATCTGGGACACTATCGGGTCTGTTTGAAAATGACATGCACATGCTCTCAAACTGGTCAAACGTATGGACGTGGCGACATACGTACTTATATTGCATGGGATACACTCGGGTCATGTGTATATTCCAAGGCAGGTCACATGGACCTCTCAGATGGGGTTGGTGGTGTGGACCGCGTACTTATATTGCATGGGACACTGTCGGGTCTATTTGAACAGTTTCATGTGTATGATCTCATGACTGGTCTCTTAACTGCATGCCCTTTGACCCAGACCGAAATTTCCAAGTTTAAGTATCACCCATCCGCTTGGGTTGAAATCTTCCAACATATGCAGCAAGTTTTAATTGTTGGACATTTCCGACCGGTTAACACCACATATGGACGCTCTACATCTTTCATCTTTCATCCTGTTAAACTGATTTATTGTTTAAAAAACATGACCGCCATCAATTTGGCTATCTTAAATTTCTACATATGTTTTCATTGAAACTGCAGCCGTCATTTATGAGCGGATTATTCGAAATATTTGCAACATTATCATCTCTATATGGGAGCTATCGAATTTTAATGTTTAGATAAAAAACATTGCCATGGGCAGCATTCGTTGATTTGTATCATTAATTCCTTTGGCGCTCACTACAATAAAAATCTTTCATTAGATCAAAATTGTTTCAACCACCCTTATCATCCATATTTATCTCACTGTCAACACAAAATCACCCAACACAAATTGAATATCATAATTATACTATAATTATAATCCAGTGCAGTTATGAGAAAATAGTGGCAAACCTCAAACTAATTGCAAAATGTTTCTTTGCGGGAATAAGTCTATTAACCCATTATAAACAACATACAAAAAATAAAAAAGGATCAAGAAATGCGAAATTGATAAAGTTTTTGAAATAAATATGACAAAAGTTGGTAAAATACTCAGTTTATGCCTTTTCAAGGATGTTTATAAAAACTCCATTTCACAAGTCCTTCAAGTTATATATTCATTTGTAGAGTACACAATTCTGAGCAGCAAACATTTTCTATTACGTTGAGAGTATTTTTCGAAATATGTGCCTCCAAAATTGGGAGTTTGTCCAATTGCGGAGCCTCAATTTCTAAGAATTAGCTAAAATCCATATACATTTTGATGGTCTAGTATTTCAAAAACTAGATAAAAATGAAATGATATCTTGCCGTTGTATTAATTTGCTCACTAGATTGTGCCAAAAAATTATTACTTTGTGCATCTATGATCGAGAAGACAAATATGTTGTTAAACAAAATGAGTGTTCCATTGTATAGCCAAATTTGCCTTGTGATACAGACCTGGCATGATGAAATACCATATTTGAAGTCATACAACTCAATAAATTGATATCCATTTGCCCTGTATTTTTAAAAACCTCTTAAGTATCCTAGGTTAAATACACTGTGTTGGAATTGCTAAACACATTTGTGCCAAAACAACTTATGGCCCTATGAATCCTTAGTATTGACTATGTTCCAAAAAATGACATGTTGAGACTGTTTCTGTGTGTTTTTGTCCATTTTAAAAGCTATTGTTGTGCACAAATAGTAAAAACAATTAACACAATTGGTGTTTAATGTGCAAAATCATTTGAACACTCCTAAAACACTTATGTTTGAAAATAAATAGGATTACATTGATTAAGCCAATCAACATATTTCACATTATTTTTCAAGAAACTGACTACAAATTTGAATGTTGATAATGGGGTAGGTGTAATCACAAAATGCTATGATCTTGTCATCCTATTATAGTCATTGCAGACAAAAGTTGTTTTATTCCAGTTTGTGCAGATTATTGTTTTATAATAACAACTTTAGTATTTTAGTGGAAGTATATTTTACGGTGGCTGGTTTAGGACATGGGAATTTTTTGTTTTCGAAATAACTAATTCGTGGCAACGAAATAACTAATTCGTGGCCACGAAATAACTAATTGACTAATATAGATCAAATAAAGGGTATTGTACGGTGGCTCGCAAAGCAAGCTACATTTTCATACCTTCAACCCACCTCGAGCGAAAATGATAACTGATCAGAGGGGTCCATATATGGTACCCTTGCAACCCCCCCCCCCCCACATTTTAGATCGAATAAAGTGTGTTGTAATGTAGCCCCTGAGACAAACTAAATATTCACCCGCTTTCACCCTCCGCGATCCAAAATGGCCGTCCCAGATGGGTTCAAATATGGGACCTATACAATTTATCGGCCCCTTAACCGTTTGATGTGGTATAATGGCTGTTGTAGTGTGGCCCCCAAGATATACTGCATGTCGTGGGTGCCCTTTGTGACCCCACCCCCCTGGACGGCGGCGACTTTGGATCGGGTTGGTGAAAGGGGTGATTACTTAATTTGTTTTACGGGCCACCCTACAACACCCTTCATCTCACATCGCCGTGGCTCATGCCAAGATGGTGGACAACTACAACCAGATCATTTATATCCGCTTCCATTACAACAATGGGGCTGACGATCGTATATCACGATTAGTTATTTCGTGGCCACGAATTAGTATTTCGTGGCGACGAATTAGTTATTTCGTGGCCACGAATTAGTTATTTCGTGGTCACGAATTAGTATTTCGTGGCCACGATATAAAAAAAAATTCCCATTTCCTAAACCAGCCACCGTAATATTTAGAACTTTATGGGCATGTTATATAGAACAATCCCGAAATAACAAAATAATTTTTCCGATATTCAAATTTGGAGTCAGTTTCCAGAAAAATGGAATTTTGAGAAATTGAGGCTCTGAAATTAGATAAGCTCCCAATTTTGGAGGCAAATAACTCGACAAATACGGAACGTATATGGGAAAGATTTTCTGTTCTGTGTTCAGAATGTTCTACTCTACAAACTGGATATACAAATGGAAGGCCTCGTGAAATAATATTTTTTATAAACATTCTTGAAAAGCCATAAATTTAGTATTTTACCAAATTTTGACAAATTTATTTCACAAAATTCACACATTTATCAATTTCGCCTTTCTTGATTATTTTTTATTTTTAGTATGTTGTTTGTGATAGGTTAATGTACTTATTCCCAATGAGAAACTTTGTGTTGCAATTAGCTTGAGCCTTGAGGTGAACCCATAAATGCACTGGAATTTTAACATAATACTAAAGTTCAGATGTTGCCATCGATATAATTGCTCTAAGCTCTTAAGTCACTGCGCGTGTGATAAATAGATATATTAAATTTATAATACTTTCCAAATATACGTGATTAAATCTTGTAAAATAGTTCACGGGCGATCTGAGGCCTGCATCTTTTTTTCTTGTATACTATATATATCCCGACGGGGGTTTAGTTCCAGGTATATGCTATGGGGTGCTGCTCTTAGTGCTCTGTGGGCTACCATGTATTCTGGATAGAGTCTGTCGTCTGAGCCAGCACTATGGGATGCTCCTGCAGCGCGCGATTGTATACCAGTATCTCATTTGCTCAGAGATGCTGTTACTTCTCGACGGGGTACCAGTCTCTCATTTGCTCAGCGATGCTGTTACTTCTCGGCGGGGTACCAGTCTCTCATTTAATCAGAGATGCTGTTACTTCTCGACTGCGAACCAGTCTCTCGTTTGGTTGGATGGAGATGCTGCTGAATCGCGACTGGGTACCAGTCTGGCGATGGGTTATCGTCACGTGTGGACACACAGCCATGCTGCCCTTATTAATAGTCTTTATTGAATTGGCACCACGTGCATAAATCAATTAATCATTAACCACGTGCCTGACCAGATTCCCGGGGTATATACAAGTATAATGACCACGTACTCGAGGTATATATACTGGGTGTCTTGGCGACTCATCATCAGTCTCATCGCGGACAAACTGAAGGTAGGTCTACTTTTTCCATCAGTGTTTGATGTGAACGTTCATCTCAACCACTCATAACTTCTTCTCACGTCACCCCTATATTTTATCCACGAATAATGCCGACATGATGCTGGATAAAATGTGACGTATGAAGGCGCTACTCCAGTATCACTTTATTAACATTATTAATTGATAGTATATATACCTTTTTAAATCTGTTGTTTCAACAAATCTCTTCTAATACCACTGAAATTCGAGGAACGTGGCCAAGAATGAATTATTTTCGACTTCGCAATGGGGATTTGATTTGTTTCAAAATGCCGTAACTTCTATATAAATGCCATGTTTCGCTGTTTTTTTATAGGGAAATTCGTATCCTAAAATGCCGTATTGTTAATTCTAGAATGTCCTATTTTTTATTTTCGAAACCGTTCCTGATAGGATCATTCTGATTGGATTATTTTGATCTCCGGAACGTGACGTAACCCTGTCTATAATAAATACTCTTTGACGAGTAGTTGTCACTTAGTAAATGTTCAGATAATAAGTTCAAGAACGTATTATCTGAACATTTTCCTCCAATAAATAGGACTCCTTCTGTACTGATATTATATGTTGTCTGCTTACTTTTCCCGAAATCCCTCGAGGTGAATAATACATCATTCCAATTTATACTTCAATGTTGTATAGAAAGGATTAGTCGATAAATTATTAGAACCCCGAAGATTATGAGTTGTTTGGAAATCGACATGCCTGATGTTGGCCCACAATATCATGTATATATATGTTTTGCAGGTACAATATTATAGGTCGACATCTACATGACATACTGGTGTAATAGAGATTTTATACCTTGAAAAATGTTAACGAGGTCTTTTAATTTCCCAGCTAGCTTCATTTGTTCACGCAGATGTCAAATACACGCCCTTTAATGTTACCATATCTGGAATACTCTTTATAGTTTCATACTGAAGAAGAATTCTGAATAAATAGTGACATGAATAATAAGCCCTTTCGCGGCATAGAAAGTCTTAATCAATGTATTTCACGTTTTATTGAATTATTCTGATTATGATAACCAAACCGCGGCCCGGATTACATACGTGCGAAACTAGCGATTATTATAAAGTACAATTTGTGGCTCCAAGTCGCCATATTTTGGATTTAAAGTTAACGGCGTTTTTTTTTAAATCAACGCTAAATTAGCTGGGTACATTAACATCGACATTTTAAGCAGGATCAGATGAACAGGAATTATCTCTAAAAAAGACCATTGTTTTTCAGCATCCGCCATTTCTGATTGTCTACTTATTTCGACGACGCCTACTCTTATACTGAATCGAACCATGTCTCAGAATTTCGCTAGCGACCCGGACTTCCAGTATCTGGCTGTGGACCGTAAGACGCTTCTTGCGGAACAGAAACCATACGACGCCAAGAAAACCTGCTGGGTCCCGGATCAGAAGGAGGGGTTCATACGGGCGGAGATAGAGAGCGATGGTGGTGCCACAGTATCAGTGAAGACGGCCAAAAATGAGGTAAACGATTACGGGTTTTAGATACTTTTGCAGACAATGCCGTGAATCACTAATCTAGTAAATTTTGATGTTCTGCCCGGATTTTAGAACATTCAAAAATAAGGCAGGTGATATATTTCTAAGTTATATAAATACCTACGTAATTTAATTGATTACCCGAGGGAAATTTTATGCTTATAAGCGAATCAAAGCGAACTCGGCTCAAATAAGCCGTCTACATCACACAATTTAGAGCTGGACATCACCTACTGTAACATGTTGCATTAAGTCTCGTACGTTAACTAAGAAATATATTACCTATTATTTTCCAATGTAATGAAGTTCAAAAAGTTCCCAGGTTTTGAACTGGTGGAGTATGATCTATACTGACGTATAGCCAGAGCAGATTTGTGACATGATCTATGACATTTATAGTTGACGTGGGTTGGATAAAAATCACGGAGATATATACATGGAATACATTAGACAAATATTACTTTATTACACGTGCAAAGCATAGCAAATTATAACGCAACATGAGGACTATAGGTATTTTGACGTGGACGAGAAAATATAAATGTACAAATAAATTATCTATTATAAAGAGCGTTTATTTTTGTTGCCGAATACGAGCAATATGAGAAAGCAATTTTATTCTATACGCTTTCGTACCCAATTGTAATGTATCACTCAAAACGAACGATGCGAACTTTCGCCACCACCGTGTGCTATGTGGGTAATGTTGAAAGGAATACATTTCATTTTAACCAGCCGTTAACACAGGCAATAGCAATGAACATTCGATGCCAAATCGAGTGGGTGGTCTTTCAATGTGAAACAACATACACAAATAACACTGCAAATAAGGGAAATTCCACCCACGCCATACATGTAAGTGATCTGTGTGTATACAAGGATTCTTCGATTATTCTCGCGTATTTCAGACGAAGACGATTAAGAAGGATGAGGTACAACAGATGAATCCGCCGAAATACGAACAGATCAGTGACATGGCGGACATGACGTATCTTAACGAATCATGCGTGCTTCATAACCTCAGAGCCCGATACGAGAGCGGTTTTATATATGTGAGTATACTCTAAAACCCGAGGGACAAACCACCCGACATGACTGACATGAGTTATCTGAATGAACCAGCTGCACAACTTTAGATCCCGCTACACGAGCGGCTTTGTGCGACTACACTGTAAAACAATTGCACATCAAGGGGTTCACCATTTCAGCAGTTTCTTCTTCGGATTAGCAACAGATCTGATGTACAATTTAGAATCCGCGGGTGGTAAACTACCTCCCCGAAGTGTAAAATTATCACTCTTCAGATTATACGCAACACTACTTTCGGGAGCCAACTATTGCCTATACATGTATATATTGCCTCCCGCGTTGTGACAATGTATATACATAATCACGAAACAAGTCTACATGGATTACACGCGGTTTCATTTGTTCAAGTACAGAACATCACTCTGACATCCCGCTACTCAAGCCATTGTATTTATATAAGCACAGAATCCCGAAACATCTCTCCGTGAGCCCGATACAACACTCAACAGTTTTATTTGTGCAAGCAAAATATCACACCAATACATACTTCCGTTACTGGCGGTATAATTGTGTGTGCACACCCAAATCAAACTACCTAATTCCGGAACGTCTCCCTCCAAAACTTGACTATTTCCTTACAGCATCGCTTTGTACTGCCAGCATCGAAGCTAATTCAGCAGAACCAATTAATTTATTAACGTTATGGCGTACATTATTGCATAGTTTCAACGTATTCAAAGATGAATCTCCAAATAGTTGTCAGCCATGTAATATAATTTTCAGCGTTAATCCGGGTTACTTTATATGGCTGCACGCCCAGGGCCAGGAAGCTACGTCACCAGTCAAGTCTCGAACCCAAATTGGTGTTGATTTTGAATTTGTTTAAATCATACACAAAGTTAAAAAAAATTGTCTGATAGGATAAACTATAGTATATGAACTGTGGAAATTCACAACGCACATTCAGAAATAAGTAATTGTTAATAAGTCATATTATATAACTGAAGTGTGCATGGAAAATAGGTATGGATTGTGCCCCGATTTAATCATCAAACGCACCTCAACCTGCACATAATCCCTGTCACTCGTAAAAGTACTCATAAATAACTCATGCAACACATATCCAGCTCATCCAATGCAAGAGTTCCTGATGCAGCCATTTGATGCGACGGTTTAGATATTACATTAGTAACGTAGCTTCTGGGCACTGATGGTAACTCCACACAGAAGACGTCCTATATCCAAATCAAATTATACATTTTATGTTGCAGACGTTCTATGGTTTGTTCTGTATCGCCATAATTCCAAAACATAAGACTCCATATCTATACATCCCATTATACATTTTATGTTGCAGACCTACTCTGGTTTGTTCTGTATTCCCATATATCCGTAAAGAAGACTCCACATCTGCACATCACATTATACATTTTATGTTGCAGACCTACTCTGGGTTGTTCTGTATAGCCATAAATCCATACAGAAGGCTACCTATCTACACTGGGAACATCATCGATAAATACCGAGGAAAGAGAAAGACAGAGATGCCACCCCATCTGTTCTCCGTCGCCGACAACGCATTCCAGTTCATGTTGCAAGGTAATAGTGACAAAGTGGGCTGAGTGCGATGAACATAAACTATATATTTGATGGTTGTGTGAATGATAGTCTTAGTTTTAAATATATTTATTTATCTAATTTTAAGAACAAGGTATATGACATACAACTATCACAGACAATGTGATGTGAGGACAAGTGCTATTTCCACTTAAGTGTACCTCATCCCCCACTGTGAATAATAAAGGATATATTGGTACTATCAGCCGTGTGGAAACGATTCCATTTTGGCTGCAATGTAAACTGACAAATTAGGTAGTGTGTTATGAAAATACACTAGCAATATTGGGGGTTTGATTATAAATTGCATATCATGTGTGACAGCGCTTTCCAGTGCACACACGTCTCTTGTCACTGTGTTCGTACTCAAGCCTACAAATAGTGTGTATGCCATTTGCAGAATGAGGTCCCCAGATGGTGAATTTAGTGACCCTAGCTCGGCGTCACCAAATTCACCATCTGTGAACCTCATTCTGCTTAGGCCTCAACTGCTAGGGAGACCTAGGTTAAGATTGAAGCTCACCAGTTGAAGTTGGTGATGTTCACCCATAAGTCACCTCGATTATGCAAATCGGGGGTTATAGAAACTTCCAAGAAGGGAAAAAGAAGGGAAAAGGTAACCAAAAACAATGTTACTTTGATACTATAGATACTTCCCAGATGAGGCCGAAGCAGAATGATGTGCCCATAGGGTGAATTTGGTGACGCTCGCCCGCCTTCACTAAATTCAACATCTGGGGACCTCATTCTACAAATTAGAGACAAACTATTTGCAGGCTTGTTCATACTGATGCACAAGAACTCGTCACAGTTCGGTTTGCATTCAATTTGATGTTGCGCAATGCCAATGGTGTCAGAGGACCACATAACAGTTTAGTGGAGAAGCACAGCTTATTGGATCTGACATGCATAATGGACTTTATATGTACAGTAATATCTAAAGAAATAAGTTTTAACTTCTAAAACTAAATGTTTTATTTCAGATCGAGAGAACCAGTCTTGTTTGATCACGTGAGTAAACATCCAAATATATTGTTATTTGTAGATTACTTCGATTAAGGAACAACGCGACAATTAACAATTAAATAGAAGTTTCATGATAATAACTTGGGGAAATGGGGCGCATTTGGAGTCTTAGTTTATCCCAGTGGAGCATATGAACGTGGAAATCTTGTAAACAATTTGCCGAAATCCTCAATTTACCACAACAATGTGCAATTGATTGTCTTGTTACTTCTATGTCAAGAATGTATATGTGTATATTTTTAATAAATTGTCCTATCCTATAATTTGCTCACACACCTATTAAATTCATGTGAGATTGGGAATTTTAAGGTCACAAATTGGGAAAGAAACATGACTAGTTGCCATTAGACCGGGGACCATTTTCGGACCCCGCCGTTGCAAACGAATCCCTGGCATGGTTAACCATTTTTTTCAAAATCAGGCGTTCAACTGTTTAGCAAAATATCACAGTCACCAAATGAAGAATTAATTAATATAATAATGTACTTGTATATGATATAATTACAACTACTTTCGTTTTCAATGAAATGTGGGGATTTGATTGGTCGAGAGACTAGCGGGCGACTTGATCTATCAGTGCATATATGTTGCAGTAGACGAGTCACATCGCGTAGTGACACCTTAAGAAAAATGGGCGAGTCTATAACCGGCGCCCCACACGACGTCCCCGGATGACGCGAAACCGCGGAACGAGAATTCCATTAGAATCTCAGTGAAAAAACAAACTCGAAAACTCAACGCTAGAAACATTTGAAAAAGTAGTTGACGTCTGTATTGCTCGTTTCCGCTTCTTATGGACACTATACTATACTATACTTATGTCTGTTCATTTCAGACGTATTCATGTTTTATAACGCTCGACTGAACACTCAAAGTTCGTGCCGCGTTTTTCATTTGTCCAATTTTCGAAAGAGCGTACATGACAACGTGTATAGTTACTGTGAACACAAATTATTATGAATCAGACTGATCAACAGGCTGATGAACATGGATAATTTTACTGGGAATAAATAAAATGTGTTACCCGATTACAACCCTATTAACATTTTCGGCTTCATAACAATTGTAATGACATGGCATTTGTCACGCGAACATTAGATGTGATCAGGGTTGGAGTCTGGAGTTAATATGTTTACCGGAGATCGCTATCCAATCGTTTCGGATTCGACTCTGTGTGTGTTGATAATTATTGAGATGTTATTGAGTCATTTTAAACGTAAATCGTAGCCAAACAAGTGATTATTGTTATCATGGATAGTTTATTGCTGAAAATGTAAGTTGAGGAGCAAATATTTATTTTCTGAAAGTTTGCTTGTTCGTTGACAATTTCGGCCAATTTATTTTCGGCTCATCAACCAAATTCGGAGATCGTCCAACGGAAAATCCTGTTGTGGCAATTAATTTTCTGAGATGGATTAATAGTAGATAGTTGAAACTAAAGTCTTATCGTTGTAATTATAAGCCATCAACGTCGTTTTTCGGTTGACCTATATGAACCTATAGATCGATCAGTAGACGAATAACATGTTATTCATCTACTGATCGATCTATAATCTCATAGATCAACCGAAAAACGACGTTGATGGCATATATACATACCAGATGACATTCACTGAAACATAAAATACTGACTCGTTTCAATATCGTATGCGATCACAAGTCCGTGGTTATTATTCATGCATGTTTATTCTTCTTTCCATTCAATGTCAGCGGAGAATCTGGTGCCGGAAAGACAGAAAACACAAAGAAAGTGATAATGTACTTTGCTCTGGTCGCCTCTTCTGGAGATCACAAGGACGACAAGAAGGTATGTGGACTCTCCGCTAGCAGTGACGTACATGGTGTATGTTGGAAGTTGGAACTTATAGATAACCAATGTTGAAATGTTATATTCAATCCTTTATTTCCTCCGTATAAGATAAATATTAGAGTATATTTATTCAAGTAACGATGTGTACACATAAGTATGTCATGTTAACACCCAATAGATACATTAAAAGCATGTCAATATTGTCTGCTGGAAATTAGAGACAAATATAGGCTGATCTTTTATGATAGTTTGATTTTATAACCACAACTGTGTGTGAGTATGTTGTTTTAAATACTATTGAATATCGAATAGTTTCCTAATGTCGGTCATGATTGAGTGGGAATTAGACTCGGTTGGTTTTAAAATGTACGTTTTTTTCAGGGATCACTGGAGGATCAAATTGTGCAAGCTAACCCCGTACTGGAAGCATACGGTAACGCTAAAACCACAAGGAACAACAACTCATCCAGATTCGTAAGTCCATTTAATGTTGTTTAAAGCGGTTTCTCCCAATCGTATGTCCAAATCATGTCAAATTTAGTGTTACATATTCAACATTAGAATGTTAATTGCTTAATTTTGTCAAAATCCGTATTATACGTCATTGGAAAGTTGATTTAATCCCATTGGTCCGCCGGAAATTGGCCTCTGGTGGTGCGATAATTTACTTAGTGATAAGAAATTTATTTAAAATCGGTTCCATAAATTACATTACGAAATTCACGCGTATAATGCGACGTTATTTTCTCTTGATAAATTTAATTGAACTCCTCGTCATTTCATAGGGAATTTGGATCTAAATAAAGCATGCTATTGACATTTAATAATGCAAGCAACGCAGTGAGAGTTATAATAGGTCTAGTGTCATGTGTTGATATGTCTTTGTGTTCCTCCTACTATCATTTCAAATGCGGGTTATTCATTATCGCAAACATATTCCTCACTGGATTGCAATAAATTATAGGTACTCAATCCGATTTTACGCTCCTAAATGACTAGTTATTTGGCTTCGGGGGGGGGGGGTAAACAATATTTGATTCGAGTCGAGGATCCCACTCATCATAGCTCAGAGTGATCAGATATCGATTTTTGAAGTTTGTTAATTCAATTGTACGTGGCCCAGAAACACGCCGTCAAATGGATTGTATCGGTCAAAATTGCGGATGCAGATGGATAACTCTAAATCAAGTGGTAATACGGCCAAATTTCGTGAATTCTCAAGTGATAATACGGCCATATTTCGTTGAACAAAATGTTGATAAATAACACGTTTTGGGAAAGTTGATACCACAGTTCAGTGGTTAGCATTATTTTGTTGCAATTAATCGATTCTGATAACTAAAGCGTATTTTGAAGAAATGTTATTGTTGTATCTTGATGAGATGGGGACCCTCTGATCGGATAGAGTACCTTTAACAGAAGATATTCTCATCGTTTGCAGGGTAAATTCGTCCGGATTCATTTCGGGCCACAGGGGAAGATAGCTGGTGCTGACATTGAAACATGTAAGTAATCCATTGATACTATAAATACTCTTTTGATTTACGTCTGATTGAAGAATCGTTAATAATCTAATATACGTACTGACAAAATTGTGATTGTCAATAACAACGACATTATTTCACCTCACCTACTTCGATTCCTCTTATGACTAATTAACACCGAGTAATCTAAGTCGCCCAATAATAGAAGATTAAAGTAAAATTAGTATGCTGCTCAAACAAAGCAATTCAGAATTAATATGCTGCTCAAACAAAGCAATTCAGAATTGTATTTATGTGCTGCTCCAACAAAGTAATTCAGAATTGTATTTTCACTTTTAGATTTGTTGGAGAAATCTCGAGTGACGTATCAGCAATCGGCGGAGAGGAACTACCATATCTTCTACCAACTTCTGTCAAATGCTTTTCCAGATCTGTATGGTAAGTGGTGCTAGCCTTATCCCAAACCTAATAGCTGCATTTGCCATAATTTCATGGTAGATAAGAATCAGTCAAACCTTGGAATGCTATATGCCTGCACGTTATGGTAAAGAAATCAATTTGTTATTTATAAACATCAACTGCTAAAAGCATTTGGGTAATATTTCGAACATAATACTTTACTTTGCTCCAAAAATAGCCACTGTTGTGAGAAATGTGAGAAACGTGTTTTGTACGTGTAACACTATTGTTGGTTAGCTATCAGAAACACAATCAAATGTCCACATGTTGAGTAAGGAATCTCATTCCACATAAGTTCGTTTTATATCATATGTTGCATGCGCTGTAGTCTGTAGACATTTCCAAGAGTGGTCTCATACGGTGTGTTTCGAACCATTTTAAATATAAATGGCTCTCAACTATAGTAATGACTCAATTGTTTTATAGAGAAGTTGTTGGTGAGTCCCGATGCTGGGTTGTATTCATACGTTAACCAGGGCGTGTTAACTGTCGACAACATCGATGACGTACAAGAGATGAAAGATACAGATGTAAGTCGGATTCTCTCATCTCATGAAATGTTTGGGTGGCTTTACAAAATACTATTGTTAATTAAAGATGGTATATTTTTTCCTGGTTACAATTACAACAACAACATAATTTTTATATATCCCGATTTCAAGACTATACAATTAGCTATTTTGCGAATAAAATACAGATCAAACTGAATATTTTGGTATATTATCTATATCCGTGAAAGAGTAGGATCTGTCTACCCGTATGTCTGTCTGTTCGCGATTTTCATCCCAGACACCAGGACAGATTTCAACAAAATTGTGTGTTGTAACTCGAAGTACTCCGGAGGATGTTATAACTGCGTCAGTTTTTTTAAATTTTGATTTAAAAAACAAAATAAAAAAATTCTGGTTTGTCCATACAGGTAAACTAAATAAAAGTGGTTTATTTCGATAGAAAGATCGTGGTGGAATCTATAGTTTAAAGGGAATTTGTCGTGATTGAGGCTGCTAACAAGATAGAGTTGTCCTTCGTGGTACGATTTTTGTGTGACGTTTATTATATTACAAAATCTTGATCCTCTAAAATTCTCGGGAACTTTATGACTCAAAAGGATGTAAGCATTCTCAAAGAGTGGGCTTATTCACAGCTGTGATCGCACACCGGAAGGCCTCTGCGACAAAAATTTAACTAAGTATTTTTGTTTCATTCACAGAAAGCCTTCGATGTATTGGGATTCACACCAGAGGAGAAACTGAGCGCATACAAACAGACATGCGCAGTCATGAGTATGGGTGAGATGAAGTTCAAACAGAGAGGGAAGGAGGAGCAGGCGGAGGCTGATGGAACAACAGGTATGGGCGTGGCTGTTTCAGCGTAAACGTTTGCAGGCAAGAGCCTGTCTAGCAAATACTCTCTATAATATGTTTTCACTGTGGCCCGCGCCAGTCAACGAATAACGCTCTAAGTCCACTATGGACTTAATTCAGAATCAAATAAGTCCAATATGAATGTGAATATTTAGGTTCAATATGAACCTATTTGTACGAGAATATGTTGATTAGCCTCATCAAGTATACACACGGCTATCTCAGTGGTCCATTACTAAAGGAATATGTGTTCGACACGGATATATCAGTGGTCCAATACTAAAGTAACATGGGTCGACACGGATATCTCAGTGGTCCAATACTAAAGTAACATGGGTTCGACACGGATATCTCAGTGGTCCAATACTAAAGTAACATGGGTTCGACACGGATATCTCAGTGGTCCAATACTAAAGTAACATGGGTTCGACACGGATATATCAGTGGTCCAATACTAAAGGAACATGGGTTCGACACGGATATCTCAGTGGTCCAATACTAAAGTAACATGGGTCGACACGGATATCTCAGTGGTCCAATACTAAAGGAACATGGGTTCGACACGGATATCTCAGTGGTCCATTACTAAAGGAACATGGGTTCGACACGGATATCTCAGTGGTCCATTACTAAAGGAACATGGGTTCGACACGGATATCTCAGTGGTCCAATACTAAAGGAACATGGGTTTGACACGGATATCTCAGTGGTCCAATACTAAAGGAACATGGGTTCGACACGGATATCTCAGTGGTCCAATACTAAAGTAACATGGGTTCGACACGGATATCTCAGTGGTCCAATACTAAAGGAACATGGGTTCGATACGGATATATCAGTGGTCCAATACTAAAGTAACATGGGTTCGACACGGATATCTCAGTGGTCCATTACTAAAGTAACATGGGTTCGACACGGATATCTCAGTGGTCCATTACTAAAGGAACATGGGTTCGACACGGATATCTCAGTGGTCCAATACTAAAGGAACATGGGTTCGACACGGATATATCAGTGCTCCAATACTAAAGGAACATGGGTTCGACACGGCACAGCAACGTGCTTCTTGGACGCCTATATTCGAAGGCCAGTTTTTATTTGCCGGAAAGCCCATTAAAAGTCTACTGGTCGCGTGAAAGAAAGATAATTTCATCATTTAACTATACTTTGGTTATAGCATGTGTTTTCATCAACTTAATCCGCCACATTTTGCCCACTAAGGTGAGCATGTTTTAAAGTTATTCCACCTACCTTCCGGACCAAGTCGGAGTTAATTAGCGTAATAAAAACTTTCAAATACTTCCCCACTGCCTGTGGGTGAAGTTAATTAAAATGCTATGTTTTCCCTATGTCAACAGATGCGGAGAAGGTAGCTTTCCTTCTGGGAATTAACGCTGGTGATTTGCTGAAGGCCTTCACTAAACCAAAGGTCAAGGTCGGAACTGAATACGTCATACAGGGGAGAAACGTGAACCAAGTCACCTACTCCGTCTCTGCGATGTCCAAGTGTGTCTTCGATCGAGTATTCAGTTGGCTGGTTAAGAGAGTCAACCAAACCCTGGATACAAAGCAGAAGAGGAGCCAATTTATCGGCGTTCTCGATATCGCTGGCTTCGAAATATTCGACGTAAGTCAACCGGCGCGGTTGTTTTGAATCTTCATTTAAGGGGAAATTGTAAATATAAAGATAGCAGATTTTATATATAACAAAACAATGGATCACGCGATCATACCTTACTTTCGTCTGGTTCACACCAGGGATGCGATCCCATTCTATCATTACAGCTAAATTCAGTTAACTCATAATCTACAGATACGCGTCTTAATATCACGGAATACGACTTTTCGTTGTTTTCCTCATCTTCTCCATAACATTTTTCCTATTCCCACATACTGCCTTGTTGAGCTGATAACTGAACATTGGTCCGATAATTTCTACTCATTATAATATATAAAATCGTGTCTTATTTCTAGTTCAACAGCTTTGAGCAGCTGTGCATCAACTACACCAACGAGAGACTGCAGCAGTTCTTCAACCACCACATGTTTGTCCTGGAACAGGAACAATACGCAAAGGAAGGCATCCAATGGGAGTTCATCAATTTCGGAATGGATCTGCAAGCATGCGTCGACTTGATTGAGAAGGTATGTGTTAAACAGGCAATTCATATATAGTTTATGTTTCTGCTACGTTTGCCAACCAACATTTAACCATATATTTCGGCCATTGATGTTTATTTACTACCGGTTACGTTGCTTGTTTTCCAATATAATTCAATTTATTTTATATTTCAGCCATTGGGAATCCTGTCCATTCTTGAGGAAGAATGCATGTTCCCCAAATCTAGCGACCAGACGTTCAAAGACAAGTTATACAGCAATCATATGGGAAAATGCAAGAACTTCGGCAAACCAGGAAAACCAAAAGCTGGAATGCCAGAAAGTCACTTCGCTCTGCACCATTACGCCGGCACGGTAAGCCAGATCAACATATAACTATAACTGTTATTCATGGTGGAGAAAACGTTGGTACAATACATGGAAATGGCGAGTGCTACTGGTCACAACGTATAATAACAGAACTATCTAAATGAAATTTGAATACTAATAATATGCTGCTTATAGCCTATCCTCGTCAATATTCAGCACAGCATCAAACACCATCCCATAATTACACGCATATGAGTGCATTAATTTACACATAACTGTAATAACAGCTTATTTAACTTAAAAGCAACATTTTCAAATCGTCATCGATTTTCAACCGACGCATTCAGAAAAAAAAATAATAATGTGACTATTTTTGGTCTTCTGTGCTTGTCAAAATTACACCTTTGTACTACGAGAAATATATTACGTTTGGCTGGTAAATTACATTTATCGTATCTAAGCAACTCTCCCATTCTGACACGTCCAGCTTCGATTGTTTAAGGCGATATATTTCTGAAATACCCAGTTTTCATGACACAAGGCATCGAATTTTTAAATATTAAAAAGGTTTTCACACTCAACGGATACCGATTTTTTATCGACATTACAGGTGAGCTACAGCATCGCGAACTGGATTGAGAAGAACAAAGACCCACTGAACGAGACAGTCGTTAACCTGTTATCAACATCAAAGGAGCCGCTCGTCGCCCTCCTCTTCCAGGCACCACCAGGTAGGACTGTCTTAGTGTCTGCATACATAAACGAATGCCAACTGATAACAAGACTAGAAATTTTAACCATTTTGGAAAATGGGTCCTATTTTCAAAATGTACGAACTGAGTCAACGTTGAATGCACGGATGGCCTTGGTTGTAGGTCATAATTTTGAAATAAACGTTACCAAATTATGAATTTCCTCAAGAATATAGTAATAGTATAATGATAGTATGGATGCGATAATAACCTTAAAAGCGATTTGTGTGAACCGAACGTTTGTTTAAATACAGCACGTAAAAAGTGTGCGATAAGAAAAACATTGAACACCGTGGCGATTTTTTTATATCGGTCTGTTGTCAGTATGGTGTCTATTCTAACCAAATTTCACAGTGCATGGGTTCTCACCGGTGTAGAGTGTTTTTTTGCTTATCGCACATTCTTTGCGCACTGTACTGTATCATATATACTACGACTTTTGTTTACTAACAATGCGTACGATCTTGATAATAACATGTTATTTATGCTATATTTATGATTGGTATAAGAACAAAATATGTCCACCGCGAAGACCATTGTCATCTCTAAAACGCTGTTGATGATATTGATCTACACAGAGCTATGATTGTAGTATAGGATACCGTTAACGTTACAGACCTGTTCATAATAGTGATCTACACAGAGCTATGAATGTAGTATTGGATACCTTTAACGTTAGATACCTGTTCATAATATTGATCTACATAGAGCTATGCATGTAGTGTTGGATACCTTTAACGTTACAGACCTGTTCATAATATTGATCTACACAGAGCCACCTACATGTATGTGTTTTTCCCTCAATGCACGGCGACAGATAAGTATTACGAATAGCTTATCATAGCCGTAAAGTTGTAGTACTGACCAATCCCCTTTTCGCAGAAATGATGACTACGAGACTACGTTTGCGAGGTAATAATGCCATTAAACGTGCTACTCACAGTAAGATGATTATGTTTGCTGTTATTACGGTGTGTTTAATGATGTTGTTATCAGTTTCTAGTCAATGGTAGGCTCGATTATTGCACGTAAAGCTCGCGTGACATGCTTCGTTGTTTGAGACTGTAATAGTAACTACGGATTTGGCAAAACTACAACTGATAAAAAGAATACAAATTCTAGTGACGTAGTACCCTATTCGTAATTCTGATCTGCCGTAGTTCATTATACTATGCGAAGGCGTTTATTATGTTATAATATGACATAAAATAAAAATCAGCGTAACAAGTGAGATTCTGACCCGGACGATGTTGGTCTCAACAGCAAATATTCGCGAGTTTATTCAGTGTTGCCAAATATTTTTTCGACATCACTGTTTTTCTGTGTTGTGGTATATAACTCATGCAATACTTAGCAGCTCGAAGGTTGTGTATATTTTTAACTTCAATCGATATAAATGTTCCAATTGTTAAGTTCGATTTGTTTTACAGAGGCCGATGCTGGCGCTAGTGGCAAGAAGAAAAAGAAGAGTTCTGCTTTCCAAACAATCTCTTCTGTTCACAGGGTATGTATAGAACAAAATTAAATCGTACGATTTAGAAATGATTTTGACAGTCCCAAGAAATATTTTGTGCGCGACAGATTATGAAATGTGTTATAAAGTAGGACACATGTTACATAGGTCAATGCATCATTTATCCCGCCTGGTAGTATATATATTTTGATTCCTTGTCGTTAGCTTGAACCGTTATGAACGAAAATCTTCACATTTTTATCAAACATGATATGAACTTAACGCCATTCCCACTCTATCGGTCGACAATGAAGGTTGGAATTGATATAATATACATTCGATCACATGTTCATGTCCATATTTCAGGAATCATTGAACAAGCTGATGAAGAATTTGTACACAACACATCCTCACTTCGTCAGATGTATCATTCCCAACGAGCTCAAACAGCCAGGTATGTTGTCGGGATAACGCTACTTCGGCGGTTATTAATTCAGAACATTGAAGCGATATGCACGTACAACATTGTGCAAATAAACAATCCAATCCATAACATTTAAGTCTCGAACTAAACCCATTAATTGATCGTGTTCTTGTGTTCCATGTGATCAGCAGACAAATAAAGGTAATACTGATACATGTATATTGTATATTGGTTGTATATGCTGTGTCAAATGGCATGTTGATAGGAATTCAGCACATTCTCATATATTGTACCTACAGGTCTGGTCGACGCCGGCTTGGTCCTGCACCAGCTTCAGTGTAACGGTGTACTGGAAGGAATCCGTATCTGTAGGAAAGGCTTCCCAAGCAGGATCATCTACTCGGAATTCAAGCAGAGATACTCGATCCTGGCTCCAAACGCCGTGCCCCAAGGATTCGTCGACGGTAAACAGGTCACGGATAAAATCCTTGTCGCGCTCAAGATGGACGAAGCTGATTATAAGCTCGGAATAACCAAAGTGTTCTTCAAAGCCGGAGTGTTGGGTTCCTTGGAGGAGATGAGAGACGACGCTCTAACCAACATCATCGCTTACCTACAGTCCTACATCCGAGCATACGTATTCAGAACCACCTTCAAGAAACTCAAGGATCAAAGGTATGTCCTCAAAGCAAAACATACACTGTGTATGAAAGCGTAAATCTTACTATATTAAAGATGTATTCATAGTTTTAGAGGGACACAATCATATATATTGTTGATGTTCAATAAACAAATTATATTCTTTAATATATATAGTTCCAGTGTTTTTGTCATATTTGGTTTTCAACATTATTTTCTACAGAACAAAGCAGAAAACGGCGTTAAATTATATTTATTTGTTCATGTAACTGTTACCATGGATACACCTTTAACAATCTTTGGTCGTGTGAGAATTTCACAAGTGTCGGTTAATGGGACATGGTTTGATATAGGCCATAAATAATGTGTGTATTGTATTAGTGCGTGCTTCATTGGGAATGTCAACACTTGTTCTGGCTCATTTTGATATATTCACTTTAAGAATTACTCAATAACTATGACACGATCAGCAATAGCCCTCTCTTAATTTTGTGTTGCATGATTCATAATGAAAACTGAACTTATTACCTTTCCATAGGACTGGGTTGGAACTTATACAGAAGAACATCCGAAAGTGGCTTGGACTCAGGAATTGGGGCTGGTGGAAACTTTACGTTCAGGTGAGTTCACAATGTTATCGAATACTGTATAACTAAGATATAATTAATCCTTTTTTTTTACGATAGTTCATTTTCCCCCACAACTCAATGTTTACACGCATGAGCTCGTTAGCAGGTACCAATAACCAGGAGCTTGGCGACGAGGGCTCTGTTCTACCTCCACCGATCAGTTTGAAGATCGTCGAAAAATAAGTTTTCCCTTTTAATTAGTGGTGATTTCTAGGTATATATATGAACATTTTACTCTATTGAAATGATGTCTTTACTCAGTTATGAAACGTATATCATGAAAGTTGAAAATTTCAGATCAAGCCGATGTTAAACGTTGCACGCGAAGAGGAAGAGATGCAGAAGAAAGAGGAAGAAATGGCTAAACAGAGAGAAGAAATGGAGAAGAAACTCGTCTTCCTAAAAGAACTGGAAGAGCAGAACGTTACGCTTCAGTGTCAGAAAGATGACCTTGCCCTTCAGCTGCAAGCTGAACAGGATCACATCTCTGACCTTGAGGAGAAGGTCGTGATTATGGTGGAGCAGAAGATAGAGAATGACCAACAGCTGAAGGAGGCCGAGGATCGTCTGGGGGAGTTCGAGGGGCAGGTAACCACGACGAATGACAAACAAGAGAAGATGAATCAGGAGATACATGACTTAAAACAGGACTGTGATGATATGGACGCACATATAACGAAGGTGCGTCTCAAACGAATAACCTATTATTTATTCCCCATTTGATTTGACATTAAAGGCCCCATTTAATTTCCGAATGCCCAGATCACACTATGTACAACATGTTTCATATTATATACCATTTGGAAGAGGAATCAAACATTTTTATATATTCTACCGGAAAGTGGAATAACTGTGGCCTAGGAGTGTCTTCTCAGATTCACACCAAGTCTTCCCCCGTTATCTACCCCATACTGCCTAATAATTCACAACTAAGTGATAGAGTTATTCCCCTTCCAATGAGAATAATAGACTGGCAGTACAGACCAGATCCAAATTAAGCAGAGCAAACACGTCGGTACCTTGACAAAAGCAACATGTTTACCCGGATAAGTTGGTAATACAATATTTTGGAGCTTCATCTTTCAAATGGTATATAATATGGAATATGTTGTATATAATGTTATACGGGGTCGACAATTAAGTGGACCTTTAAGCTTTTGTGAGTCTGACAAAGAGTAGAACGATTTGTGAAATTTGACCACCAAAGCTTCCCCTAAAAGAGCTGTCCGACTACCTAGCTGGATACGTCCTAATTAAACCTTTTGACAAAATGAATTTTCCAATTCAGTTATAAAAGTTTACATTGGAATGTCCAATTATTCATCTGGATGGGTGTTCGGGAAAGGCGGTCATTTGTTGAATTTATTTTATGAACATTTCCTAAGGGAACTACTCATCAGTGAGCATTTAGTAACGAGATTGTTACATTATTCAACTTGAGCTCCGATGATTCATTTGCTGCACTGTTCGGCAGCCTTCCGTCGAACTTATTAGTCAAACAGACTTACAAATTAATAAATGGAGTTTCAAACAGTCGAAATTAATTTGCTGGTTGATCTTTTGGAACACCTAATGGTCGAACTGGCTACGTCGAACTCATGGATAACTCGAAGTAACCCAACGGTCCCTTGCGATTCGACTTAACATTTCACAACGCTTACGTCTGTCAACAGGTTGAGAAAGAGAAAGCAGCCAGAGAAACCGAGATAAAGGGTCTGCATGATGAGCTGACCAAACAAGACGAAGATCTATGTAAATTATCTAAGGTTCGAAAGGCACTGGAAGATAATCACAATAAAACCATGGATGAACTCAAGTCGGAGCAAGATAAAGTTAACAACCTCAACAAGATCAAGAACAAACTCGAATCGACTTTGAATGAGGTACGTGATTCCCTTCGTTGTCACCAGCCTTTATCCAGAAATGTTGAGTAATTGGGTGGTTGTTGTTTGTCGCAAGCCTTTATCCCGGAGGGCTGAGTGATTGGGTGGTTGTCGTTTGTCACCAGTCTTTAACACGAAGTGTTGAGTAATTGTCGCCAGTCTTTATCCCGAATGGTAGAGTAATTGGACGGTTGTTTTTTGTAGCCAGCCTTTATCTCGTAGGGTTGATGAATTTGTTGTTGGTATTTGGTTCGTTCGTTTGTTAATGTTGGGGTTCATGTCCTTTTCAGAAGTTGTGTCATTCCACGACGCTGTCAGTTTGTTAGTGGTTGGAGACGCACCGCACAGAATGCGAATATCGTTGCTTTGAGTGAGGCATAAATTATTCTCATCGGGGTCCGAACTAACAAAACGAAATTGTTTTCCGTATATTTAAATTATCATGTTATACAGATGGAGAGCTGTTTCGAACGCGAGAAGAAAATCAGAGGTGACACCGAGAAATTGAAGCGTAAACTGGAGCAGGATCTGAGAGCCACACAAGATAATCTCGATGAAGTGGAACGGGCCCTACATGATACCGAAGAGCACTTAAGGAAGTGAGTATGGACACATGTAATTTCCTACAGGCCACTGTACATTCACACAAATAATACACGTATAGATGATTTAATGACATATGATATAGAACTGTGTATTCCCACAAATAATAAAGTATACATGAGTGAATGAAATACATCATATAACTGTGCATTCCCACAAATAATACACGTATACATGAGTGGATGACATACATCATAGCACTGTGCATTCCCACAAATAATAAAGTATACGTGAGTGAATGACATACATCATATAACTGTGCATTCCCACAAATAATAAAGTATACATGGGTGAATGACATACATCATAGAACTGTGCATTCCCACAAATAATACACGTATACATGAGTGAATGACATACATCATAGAACTGTGCATTCCCACAACTAATACACGTATACATGAGTGAATGACATACACCATAGAACTGTGCATTCCCACAACTAATAAAGTATACGTGAGTGGATGACATACACCATATAACTGTGCATTCCCACAACTAATACACGTATACATGAGTGAATGACATACATCATAGAACTGTGCATTCCCACAAATAATACACGTATACATGAGTGAATGACATACATCATAGAACTGTGCCTTCCCACAAATAATAAATTATACGTGAGTGAATGACATACATCATAGAACTGTGCATTCCCACAACTAATACACGTATACATGAGTGAATGACATACATCATAGAACTGTGCATTCCCACAAATAATACACGTATACATGAGTGAATGACATACATCATAGAACTTTGCATTCCCACAAATAATAAAATATACATGAGTGAATGACATACATCATAGAACTGTGCATTCACACAAATAATAAAGTATACATGAGTGAATGACATACATCATAGAACTGTGCATTCCCATACATAATAAAGTATACATGAGTGAATGACATACATCATAGAACTGTGCATTCCCACAAATAATAAAGTATACGTGAGTGAATGACATACATCATAGAACTGTGCATTCCCACAAATAATACACGTATACATGGCTGAATGACATACATCATAGAACTGTGCATTCCCACAACTAATACACGTATACATGAGTGAATGACATACATCATAGAACTGTGCATTCCCACAAATAATAAGGAATACATGAGTGAATGACATACATCATAGAACTGTGTATTCCCACAATAATAAAGTATACATGAGTGAATGACATACATAATAGAACTGTGCATTCTCACAAATAATAAAGTATACATGAGTGAATGACATACATCATAGAACTGTGCATTCCCACAAATAATAAAGTATACATGAGTGAATGACATACATCATAGAACTGTGCATTCCCACAACTAATAAAGTATACATGAGTGAATGACATACATCATAGAACTGTGCATTCCCACAACTAATACACGTATACATGAGTGAATGACATAAATCATAGAACTATGCATTCCCACAAATAATAAAGTATACATGAGTGAATGACATACATCATAGAACTGTGCATTCCCACAATAATAAAGTATACATGAGTGAATGACATACATCATAGAACTGTACATTCACACAAATAATGAAGTGTACGTGAGCGAATGACATACATCATAGAACTGTGCATTCCCACAAATAATAAAGTATACGTGAGTGAATGACATACATCATAGAACTGTGCATTCCCACAAATAATAAAGTATACATGAGTGAATGACATACATCATAGAACTGTGCATTCACACAAATAATAAAATACATGAGTGAATTACATACATCATAGAACTGTGCATTCCCACAACTAATACACGTATACATGAGTGAGTGACATACATCATAGAACTGTGCATTCCCACAACCAATACACGTATACATGAGTGAATGCCATACATCATAGAACTGTGCATTCACACAAATAATACACGTATACATGAGTGAATGACATACATCGTATGAACTGTGCATTCACACAAATAATAAAGTATACATGAGTGAATGACATACATCATAGAACTGTGCATTCCCACAACTAATACACGTATACATGAGTGGATGACATACATCATAGAACTGTGCATTCCCACAACTAATAAAGTATACATGAGTGAATGACATACATCATAGAACTGTGCATTCCCACAACTAATAAAGTATACATGAGTGAATGACATACATCATATAACTGTGCATTCCCACAACTAATACACGTATACATGAGTGAATGACATACATCATAGAACTGTGCATTCCCACAACTAATACACGTATACATGAGTGAATGACATTCATCATAGAACTGTGCATTCCCACAAATAATAAAGTATACATGAGTGAATGACATACATCATATAACTGTGCATTCCCACAACTAATACACGTATACATGGCTGAATGACGGATATCACATAACTTAGTTAACTCACCACGAACATTAACACATCCGTGTTTTCTCAAGCTCGAGTTGTTACATTGTGGACTGAGTAACTACATCAACATATTTAACAGAAGATAAACTTACGACCGACCCAGCACCATGTATACGACAAACGCACCTTGTCGTGTACGGGTTGGCTAGTCGATTTCATTTTCATATTCATCTAAGAAGAAAAAAACTTACGCATGGGGGACGCATTAGTATGGTCGACAACTCACCACGTCATTAAATGCCTAGCGTGGCCTATTTCATCTAAATAATTCCAAAATATAAATTTCAGATCACAGATGCTTGCTTCCATTGATTCATGCTCATTTTGGAAATATTATTCTATTGGTGAATGACTGTTTTAATATGTATAATGTTTAATTGCAGAAACCAATATATATTTTTGATTTCAGGAAAGATTCAGATCTGAACAACACACGCACCCAGTTGGAAGAAACAGAGACCCAATGCGCTCAACTCAACCGGAAGTTGAAAGAGTTCCAGGTCACTCTCAGCGAACTCGAGGACGAATATGAAAACGAACGAACCGCAAGAGAGCGAGTATGTGTTTACAGTGATTGGTACAGACCAGTGGGATTCATACTTATTCTCCACATGTTCCCTATATAGATCGTCATAGGCCCGTAGGATTCATACGTATAATAATCACCACGTTTCCTATAGAGATATTCGCTCACCAGCATCTTTATTACTGCATTTTTCCATCGGGAAATATTATTCATGGGGAAAATTTTGTACTCTGATTCATGTGAAGTTTAAATTCCCTGACTACTGCAATTATAAATACAAACACTGGATGATTATACCGTTCTGGATTCATCGGGGTCACATTTGATAGATAATTTATTAATTCTTTCTTGCATATTCGCGGCAATATTTTATACAAACCAAAATTCCGGTTATTTGATATCACAATCTCACACGTCTATTGGCAGTAAACGTGTACACGATGAGGTGTTATGTGCGTCTTCCAGGTAACAATGTTTCGTTTTGCATATTTCAGGCTGAGAAACAAAGAAACGAATTGGTTAGAGATTTAGATGACCTCACAGAGAAACTCGAAGAGCAAGGTGGAGCTACAGCCGCTCAGGTGTGTTTTATGGTCACGTGCTTAAAACGGTGGGCAGTAGACACGCGACTTTCAACAACATCGTTTGTACCCTTTCTTGAAACAGGAAGTGTGGACAACATTTCCTTGTCCCGAATTCAAAATTAATATTAAACGAAGCGAGATTTCCCTAAGGTAAACACAGCTTATTTGAAACCTCTAAGCTAGTCCCCGAATCAATAGGAACATAAATCAAATTTTGATTTTTTTATAATTTTTTCTTATATTCTTTAACAATTATTTTTTTTTTTTATTATTTCTTACATTCTTTAACAATTTTTGATAATTGTTTCTTACATTCTTTAACAATTATAAAAAAAAACAATATAAAATTTGATAGGCCAATGCATTCTCTTATATATGCGAGGCGACCTATGGTCGACTCGCATATATAAGAGAATGCACTGGCACAGGGTTTTCGCATCAGTTCAAGGCATAATCAAAGGCATGCTGCGGTGTACTACTACTGTCGACACAATATATATTGAAATACCTGCGTTAAACAACTTTATGGACTATTCTGTTGTGTCGAATGTATTCGTACATATCGACACGAAATTCTCAAGCCAATTTTCCTACTTATAACATATTTGACTACCACACCCATTTGAAGAACAATGCCGAAACTTTCAACAACATCGGTTGTTACCTTTTGACACAACATTTATTAACATTCCAACGATATTAATATAAGAAACGTAGACCATTCCGTGTGTCGAATGTTTTCGTGAACATGTCTATGAGAAAATCAGCGTGTAAATGGGAACGAGTCATTTTGGGGTCATTCAGCAAAAAAAACAACATGGCTGCCAGCGGCCAACTTGGATTTCAAAATTAAATCCATTAGCATGGGCTACAGGCCGTATTGTTTGTCTGATCATCGTGAAATTTGTCAGTTATGTTAATATTGACATATAGATGGGAATGAGTCATTTTGGGTTCATTCGGCCAAAAAAACATGGCCGCCAGCAGCCATCTTGGATTTTACTCTTTGCATGACTAAATCCTTTGGCACGGACTACAGGTTGTACCTTTGGTAGGATCATCATAACATTTGTCATGAATTTTAATATTGACATGTAGATGGGAACGAGTCATTTTGGGGTCATTCGACCATAAAACATGTTCCACGGTGATCCCGATGTAATTGGATGATTCTCTCAACCAAAATATTATCTGTTAACCCGTTCTTTACTTAGTGGATTATCCCATTCAGATATCAAGATATACATTGGAATAGTATATTATTCATTTGGGGGATGTTCAGGTTATAGGAATATACGACAAACATACGAAAAGATAATAAATTGCAGAATGATTCATATTCATTGATGGGAAATGTTCAGATAATAAGTTAAAAAAACGACCTATGTTTGTGTTAAACATATTATTAGTGTGGTCGGTACTTTAGCTGCAGTTACTCTGGTGCCGTATATGTCCACATCTATGCTAACGCGGGTCCCCCACACGTTGTATAGTATCCAGAATGTATTTCCACATTATCTCTCCCTAAATATCTAAATTGTAGTGAAATATTTGAGTTGCGAAAGGCCATTTATTACATGATCCTACCCTTATTCCATTCAATAAACCCATTCTATAAATTGTGATATTAAACGTTCGTTTAATAACAGGAAATAGTCCCAGGTGACCTTTGACTTCCGGTTTGTCGACCTGTTAACATTCCGTACGCTACGTCTCAAAATACTATGGCTTCCAATATTTTTCCAACAAACTATTACGAATGAAGAGTTTGAAAAGTTATGTCATTAAATATACGCCATTAAATGCGCTAAAAAGTCTGTATTTATCTGGGACTATTTCGTTACGCGGGAAAATGACGAATAATTACGTGAAACGTCATCGCATGCCTTATAGAAGCCGACGTTAATTTCGCGTCACATTTGTCGATTTAAGTATGTTTTGTCGATGTTTTGGATCATGTAATAAATAGAATCTACAACTCGTCCCCAGTTTATAGCGGAAATTACAAAACTCGTCCAGTAAATTAGGTCTGGACCTCGCCAAAGGCTCGGTCCAGACCTAATTTACTGGACTCGTTTTGTAAATTCCGCTATAAACTGGGGACTCGTTGTAGATCCTCTATTTATGATATAGCATATAGCTGCTTTTCGAAGCTTCGTTGAATTCTAGTAAATCAATTGATATATCCATACTTGGTGGGTACTATCACATTCCTATGCAATCATATGTTAGCTAGCGGTCTCACGATTAGAAGTGATGTTTACTATATTGCAAAACACCCAAACCAACACAAACAACACTATGTTGTATAACAATAAATAACACAGAAACGATAGCAGCGGTGTGTTCTGCGTGTAATTCAAAACAAATTGAGTCAGAATATCATTTCATCTTAGAATGTCAGGCCTACGAAAGTATTCGTGAAACTTATGTAAAGGACATAATTGCAACGTGCCCTCGTTTCTTAAAAATGACAAATTATGAGAAGTTCACATTTATTATGCAGAATAAAAAATTGAAAACGTTAAACGTTATATGCGACATGATCCGGTCTTTCTTCACCATTCGAGACAATATACATGTCTAACAAAAGCTACCAAGTGAGATTTTATGACAGTAAATTCAGGAGAACGTATATGCAATAGTACGTGATTACTCATGTTAAATTTGTCTTTATGTTGATATATGTTGTATTTATTATGTGCAACTACCAATTGGGTATAATAAACAACATAGAAATGATAGCAGCGGTATATAATATATATATATATATATATATATATATATATATATATATATATATATATATATATATATCTCTCATACGACAGGTTGAAGTGAGTAAGAAGAGAGAACATGAGATCGGGAGACTGCGACGAGAGATGGAGGACTATAAAATGCAGCATGAGACACAGATATCATCCATCAGAAAGAAGATGTCGGACGCCGTTAACGAACTAACCACACAAGTCGAAGCAGCACAAAAATCAAAGTCCAAGTAAGTCGATTTCTAGAAATTACACAGCGCACTGTATAATATATATATACTCCACTGTCTGTCAATGCAATACAAGAACACATAAGGCATATTGTTTATGTACATGTGTAGATGCTTAACCAATCCCAAAAGTTCACTCTTGTTGATACCTATACTAACGGCTGAAACATCGATTTGAAGATTATTATAATAGCCTAAAATTAAACCAGCTTATATCGTCGATGTTGCAACATGTGGATCAATAGTATATGTGCCAATAAATAGAATAATAACTAATAAATATCATGTGTGTGTGTTACTATAAATCAAATTGGTCAACTGCCAATTGGGTCATGCTTTGTATATCCAGTAAAATACACCATAACAGGACTTCACATATTGTCGACCGAGATGACTAAATGCTATATATAGAATAACTGGGCGTGTTTGTTTTTTAGCACGCGGCCACATCCTATCATCGATAATTCACATGTAGAATATAAATGTAGAACTACATTACATGGCTGTATGGTGCAATATCCGAACTGCAGACATATGTCAGAAAACTATAAAAATGGTATACAAATATAAGAAATGAATGCAGTTTGAGTGTGTTTGATATCTTAAAGGTGCGGCACAATGTCGCATAAATCACTTATTACCAGAAAACGTTCGTGAAAATAGATAGGCAGAACAGAAAACGCGCATACAAGACCGGGCATCTGTCTTTATCGTAATTTAAATATAACCCGGAGACTTATGCTGATTTATTTCCGTATATAGGTCAGAGAACGAAAAGAACCAGATGAGAAACGACATTGAGGAACTCGCTAACCAAGTGGCATACTTCAAGAAAAACGGCGTAAGTAAACCGGTGTTACCTCGGTAGTGATTCGTCTTTGTATTATGCGAATTGTAGGTTCATTTTAACATGACACTTTGGTGGAATTCGTGAACTATTTACATTATAATAGCCATGTTCAGCGATCCATTTAGGCGGTACATTTGTCATGGCGCCAAACCTACACGTTTAAATATATCGTCCAGCGAAAAGCTGGAACAATTCGATCTACCATCGATATGCTTAACTGGCTTCAATGAAAATCATACAGGTAAATCGTAATATCCCACCACCTGCACAACGTTGATAACTCATGTTACCAATAGATTGGTCCCAGGGACGTGGCTAGAGGGTTTCCGTTCGGGGGTGTCCACATTGGGAAATTCCAACTGCACCCCCCCCCCCTTGAATCAGAATCAGTCCGAACACAAGTTTTGCATAATTCCATTTGCACAGCCCCTTGCACATATCAGTGCTCTTACGCCTAATATCCTATATATTCATAAACCATGGTTCTATATAGTCCCAGTATGAGAATATTCAGATGTTTTAACCTGAAACACTGCATAAATCCTAACATTTAGTGGTCTAACTCCATACAAATGCACACGACACACCGGGCTGACCATGTTTGTTCGGCCCGGTGTGAGAAAATTTTGAAATTTGAACAAGAAAATCGCAAATCTTAGCATCTAGACTGGCCTCAACTGAAGCTTTCCTATAGTGTTGGAAATTTCCAACCTCATACTCCCCCTCAGGTTTGAAAATTCTCCAACTGATGACCATGGTTCGGCCCGGTGTGGGAAAATTTTGTAATCTGAACAAGAAAATCGCAAAATCCTAGCATCTAGACTAGCCTCAAGCATTCCAAGAGTGGACATTTCAAACCTGACACCCCACTTAGGTTGGAAAATTTACAACTGATGACAATTCCAATGACAACGTTGACCAAATGTATGACAGTGTTGTTTTCTTAAAGTAACTAGCAGTTTTTGTCAAGCCACGGGGGAGGGACCAGGACACAAGCTTTCCAAGTGTTGGAAATTTCCAACCTGTCACCCCCCCCCCCCTGAGGTTGGAAAATTTCCAACTGATGACCATTTCAGTCCAAAAGTTTTACCAAAAATAGGAAAATATGCAAATATTGGTCCAAAAACAATTAATTCCCCCCCAAGAAATTGTTTGAAAATCAAACTACAAGAACATTTTCAACCTATTGTTGGTGTGAAATTTCCAATCAATGTTTTGGCAGGTATGAAATTTCCAACTGTTGAAACTTTTGAACATTAATACCTCGGTGATTAGTTGCTCCAAAGCTATTTCTCAATTGTAATCTTTATTATGTTTAGGGTGCATCTAACAAGGTAACGAAGCAGATGGAAGTGCAGATAGCCGATATGAACGCGACGATTGACGAGGGAACCCGAATGATATCCGAACTCGAAATGCAGAAGACAAAGATGTCGTCAGAGATGAGTCACGTGACCCGACAGCTCGAGGAGGCAGATCAGCGGACTGAGCTGTTAACGAGAGAGAAGAAACAACTGATGGACCGAGTCGAGGAAGCGAAACAATCTGTGAACGAACAGACGACAGTAAGATTGCCCCATGAGCATAATATGAAACCCAATAGAATATCAGATTTAACATTAAGGTGCCATTAATTCCTTTCAAATTAAACGATTGATACGATTTAATACCTATAGCGAATTTTGCTGACGAGATTCGAACATTTATCGAAAGTTCATTTGTGAGTTGTGGTCTGGTATGATTTCTCATTTCTACTAGCATGCCATCACGTGCATAAGTTTATGTTGCCGCACTGAAACATGTGACTTCATCCTGTATTTGGACACTGTTTTCTACTGTTCAATGCTTACTATACGTACAGCTACTAAAGAAATATACATGTAGTCGACAAAATATATCAAAATGAGGGAATAAGCTCATTACGATTCATCGGTTAAAACGTATCGCGATAATAATTTAAAAAAAGAATAACGATACGTGCACATGTATCGCGATTAATCGTTGCACCCTGAGAAAGCAATCGAACACAAGATTTCTACCTACAATAAATCTTCAAAACCAACTATGCCCATGGCTTTAGAAATACATTATTAAAAGAGTTGTTCTGCTTTATTCTGTTGACAACACATGTTGAAAACAAAATATGATATTTAAAAGGGACCCATATATATAAAAACAAATATCATTTTGTTATAAAACAATTAAAAAAATAATGTCTGAAATTAATGTATGATCATAAAAGTTTGGAAAGACGAATAATCAATGCAGAAATAAATTTGCAACCTGGCTAGATTTCAATTGTGCGTTAAGTAGTCCAACGAGCTTTGCCACACGTGTCGTCACGTGAGGCCGGAACATTAAATATCTATCTAACACAAACTGCAAATAGCATCCCTCCGTAAGTATCCACAAACCAGTCACAAAACACGAGCTATATACCCTCGATATTTTACACGTGTTAATTCCGTGGCTTCTCCGGTTCCGGTTGTTGGACATATATTAATCCGCATGCCTATTTACCGGCGCTCTATTGTTATCGCTTGTTTTCAGAATCTCAAAAAAAAACAAAAAATAAACAAAAACAAGCAAACAAACAAACTAAAACAAATAGGATGTGGGTCTTGTTGTCATCCGTGAGCCTTTTATAACTAGATTCAAAACCAGGAACCTACGTCATCAATCAAATCTCTAACCCAAAGCGGATATGATTTTAAATTTGTTTAAAACACATCTAAATGTTTGTCTGATTGGGTAAACTAGTACATAAGCTATGGAAATTTACCATTCGAAACAAAAAATGAGTAATCGTTAAAACAATCATGTTTATAACTGAAGTTTACAAGGAAAATCGGTCGATTCAGTCCCGATTTTGAACTTCGAACAGACCTCAACTATTTACTAGATGTTCATCAAATGCACATAAACCCGTTCACTCGTAAGAACAATAAGTCATGTAACAAATATATATCTCATCCACTGCATGAATTCCAAATATATATCTCATCACTGCATGAATTCCAAATACATATCTCATCACTGCATGAATTCCAAATACATATCTCATCACTGCATAGATTACAAATACATATCTCATCACTGCATGAATTTCCAAATATATATCTCATCACTGCATGAATTACAAATACATATCTCATCACTGCATGAATTACAAATACATATCTCATCCACTATCAAATACATATCTCATCACTGCATGCATTCCAAATACATATCTCATCACTGCATGAATTCCAAATACATATCTCATCACTGCATGCATTCGAGACAGCCGTTAGTCACAATAAATCCTACAACAAATACATATCTCATCACTGCATGAATTCGAGACAGCCGTTAGTCACAATAAATCCTACAACAAATACATATCTCATCACTGCATGGATTCCAAATATAGCAGCTATCCACACTTCTTAAATGACCGTTATAAAGATTACAATTGTGACGCAGGTTACTGTGAGTTAGAAATAACAAATGTTTCAAAGTTTAAACCGGAAACGTCTTGTGACAGAGATGTATCGGGAATGTGAGATAATGCGACAGGGGTATTCTATATCTAACGCCCCGTGTTTATATTGCAGTATTTCGACAAGGCGAGAACTGAGATCCGCAATCTGAATGTCGAGGTCGATGCTCTCCGAGAACAAATCAACGACGAAGCCGAAACGAAGGCTGAGCTGCAGCGCGCCCTGTCGAGAGTTAACAACGAGAGTCAACAATGGCGCGTGAAATACGAATCAGAGGGCGCCACCAGAGCTGAGGAACTCGAAGAATCAAAGTAAGTGGTTGATAACACCGACACAAAATGTCTCCGATTTTATTTTGTCTTCGTAATTGTTTGTTTGTTTATTTATATGTATTTGTTGTGTTTAATTTCTTTGATTTTTTTGTTTAACCACTTTCATTTTCTTTCTCTTAGAACATATTCCCGACAACTATATCTAATATTGAAAACCTGATACATTATTCGCGATACATTGTAAGGAAGATGGATAGCATGCTTTCTCTGTTCTTCGCGTCGTGTTTTCTGTACATACATGTAGTACATTTTTTATTAAATTAAGAGAGGAAACATATTTACCAAAAGTGTTCTCCATACAGTTCCAGCAACAGGACTGTGACAAGTTGTTAACACATTTCGCTTACTTTTATAATGATAGATGGATCATTATTTTTTTAATAAATGTTCTCTCTATATACCATTACGATTTTGCGGTTCAGGTTGGAGATACACTAGTTATTTGTGAGGCCAGTGAGATATCTATATATTCTCGTCAACTCTCACGCATGCAACGTGTTTCCGAGTCTTTCATCGAGTGAATTAATTTCCAGACGCAAGCTCCATTCTCGATTGATGGAGGCCGAGGAGAATGCTGAGACTGCGATGTCAAAGGTCAGCTCACTAGAGAAGACGAGGTCGAGGATAGCTGGAGAACTGGATGACGTCATGGCCCAGCTTGATCTGGTGAGTTTGGCGTGGTGTTATATGCCGTGTCAAATCGAATGCGAACTCCATTATGACTGTCGTTGGCAATGACGACACAAGTTACAAGTTACATGTTGGTGTTGCTGAACCTGGCTAACGTTTCCTTGGTTACCGGTAGAAAAACAACGCAACTTGCAAAGACGAGAATATCTGTTCTAAAATGCACACGTGATGCCTGAACAAAAGAAGTAGGCCTCAATTCACCGAGAATGCTTTTGGCAGTTTGCGAAATTATAATCTGTTATCATTTACACCAAGGCTGACCGTATTATATGTGACGTCATATGTTCTTGAACACTAAATATCCACCGTCCGATTTGACGCCAAATTATTCAGAATTTAATTTTAGCCAATTTCCGCTCACTAGGCAAAAGAGAGTGAAATAATTAATGTAATCACCACCCTGTGTATCACACATGCATATTATTTATATATTATAATATTTATTGTAATCACCACGTAATCACCACACTGTGTATCACACATGCATCGCCAAAATCAACAAAAGTCATCCATGAGTAATACATCGAATATACGATTACAAAGCTCGTAATTAAAACGCTCTTTAATATCTACTGTTTGTGGACATCATAAGCATGGCCGCTTTTTATAATACGATCATCGGAATTTGTCCTATATGCTGCAAAAACATCAAAATGTCGTGATCTGGCCAGCAAAACTTCATATTAATGCTGATGTGTAGATATCATATTTTCTTGTATCGAACATGTACATATTAATTATGATGGTTGTATGGTGTCAAATCGGACTGAACATCTTTAATATTTATGTTTATTTTGAACAGGCGACGTCCACTATCACGGCGACGGAGAGGAAGCAGAGAAACCACGACAGAAATGTTCAGGATCTGGACACCAAATGCAAGCAACTAGCGGCCGACGTCATCAATGCTCAGAATGAGAGCAAGGCATCAGCCAATGAACTCCTTCGAACTAGATCACATGATGACGAGCTTCATGATACTATCACCGTGCTCAGGCGAGAAAACAAGACGCTCATCGGTGAGTATAATATAATGATAACCTGTTTAACACACAATTCAGTTGTATCTTCTAGGACACAATTACAGCAAAAACAGCATTTTTTTTATAAATCTCGATTTCAAGACAAAAAAGAGTTATTTTGTAAATAAAACGTGGTTTATTTCGACCGTGAGGGAATCTGTAGTTTAACTGAAATGTGCCGTGATAGAGTTGTTCTTCTTGGTCCACTTTTTTGTGTGTTCTGAACGTTTTCGTGCAGATTTCTGTTCTAAAAACACCTAAAACTGTCCCGCTGATGTGATGAGATTTCTAAATAAAATTTAGTTAGAAATTGTGTTAGAAACTTTTCCGGACATGTGTCCTCGATTCATATCTATTATTATATACCCTGTGCCAATGCATTCTCTTATATTTGCGAGTCGACCATAGGTCGCCTCGCATATATAAGAGAATGCATTGGCCTAACAATTTTTTATCATTTTTTAAAAATAAATGTTTCTTACAATTTTTAGGACATAAAATAAAAAACATCCATTACCCTGCAGGGAGCCCACACATATATAGAAGCATATAGAAGCATATGTCGTCTGCTCATTTTGTCTGGGGCTCTGTATGGGTGAAATTATAAAATTGTTAAAGAATACAAGAAAAAATTATTAAAATTGTCAAAAATTGTTAGGCCAATGCATTCTCTTATATATGCGAGGCGACCTATGGTCGACTCGCATATATACGAGAATGCATTGGCACAGGGTAAAAAAAATCCCGACTTACGACTGGATTTGATATGGCGGGTCACATATAACAAGCTGTAAGTTGATAAATCATATCTCAGCACGATCCGCATGCTCTAAAAGTGAGACCTCACATTATTCCACTGTTTGACATTCGTACATGTTTGGTTTGATTTTGGGTTTATTTCGGTGGCTGTGCCATATCATGGTTTGTCAGTTCTATTCCGAAAGGAATGTCCATAGAGATGGTCATTTTCACAGTAAAATCACTCAGTCGCACGTAGTAACCACTTGTATAGCTAACATTACACGTGACGCACTTTTCCTAATACACGAATCGTGTGCATTCGTGGGCAATTGATGTACAGGGTGACACTGGATGGATTGTGACGGTATATAAAGCTCATTGCTCCTTGCCGATAAGCCACCGGGATCACTCCTACACGCACGTGATCATGTGGTGGGCTGTGGTTTTCGTATGGTGTCACAATACCGTTTATTTCACAGATGAAATGCACGAGCTGAACTACCATCTTAATGACGGAGGGCGCGACACCCGCGGCATCGATATAACAGTAAGGAGGGTGGAGGAGGAGAAACGCGAGCTACTGTCATCACTGGAGGAGGCTAGCGTTAACAACAGTCAGCTGGAGAACAAACTCGTCAGAGCTATCAAAGATAAAACGGAGATGAGGTCAGAGGTCGAACAGAGGATGGCGGATAAAGAAGAGGAGTTAGATAATACAAGGTACACACTGAACATAACTAAATTAACGATGTATTCAGGGTTCCAGACCTAATTACAAGAACAACATACAAAATCTAATTTAACACAGGTTTTATCTTCGTTTGGATAACACAATGTTGACAACCAATTGTGACATAATCGAGATCTAGTTATGCCAAATAATGCAATTTTTAGTGAAAAATTAACACACAAATTTTTGTTGTCCCTATAATATATCGAAACTAAATTATATAATTGGATAAATAAAACTCAAAATCAAATAGTATGGTGTCTACCACGTGGCACTTCTCATTCCAAACAAGTTATTTTATACATTAGTACCTGATAAGGAATTAAAATTTTGTTCTATAAAAATTGCCATGAAGCCCTGAATACTTGCATCTTTAACTACACACAGTCCATTACAACGATCTACCATCCATTGAAATAGCTGCCAGGCAGTATATATAGCGGATAATATGCTGTTAAATATACCGGTATAAAATATATTATGTATCTACGTAATTGTATAGCACTTCATATTGTTTGTTCACTTCTAATTCCTGCGTGTATTACGAAATCAGATTTTTCGATATTATCATTGTGATATAAGTCGAACTATTGATTCCTTTTGCAACTTAATTTTTAAATGTTGAAATTTAGTTATTTGTTCGATATTAACATGTATATATCAATGCTTCCTCGAAGTTTTAACTTCATCTGAGAATGTAAGCTTCATCTCGAAAGTTTAGAATTCAACCTGCAATTACTATTGAGTTAACTAAATGAGAAAACATGACAGTACAGTGTTCGTCCAATGTCTTGCCACTGGATATTTATTCGGCCAAGTTTCAGACCGATCATGTTGATAGGACACCACTGTGCTGGTCGGGCCAGTCACCCCCACGTCATTCTAAAACTATTTTATCTCACCAGGCGAAATCATCAGCGATCCATTGAGTCATTGAACCAGACTCTGGAGGTGGAGATCAAGCAGCGAGGGGAAGTCCAGCGCATCAGGAAGAAGCTGGAGAGTGATATTATGTCACTCGAGGTATCACTGGATAAAAGCAGCAGGTCGCGAGAAGAGATGGACAAATCAGTAAAGAGATACCAAGCGCAAGTCAAGGTACACAACATTGATATGATATGTGGTGTGGGTGGGTGGGGTAGGGCGAATATGATATGTGGTGTTGGTGGGGGGGGGTAGGGTGAATATGATATGTGGTGTGGGTGGGTGGGGTAGGGTGAATATGCGGGAGATATCGGATGCAAGCACCATGTCGTAAGAAGCGATGTACAAATCAGTGAAGAGGTACCAAACAGAAGTCAATGCACACAACATTAATATGTTATGTGGGGTGGGTGGGGTTTGGTGAATATGAGGGAGATCCCTGGATGCCAGAAACAGGGCGCGAGAAGAGATGGAAAAATCACGAAGGGATACCAAGCGTACACAACATTATTATGATATGTGGGGTGGGTGGGGTGATGTGAATAGTATGAGGGAGATCTCTGGGTGAAGCAGAAGGACACGAGAAGAGATGGACAAATCACGAAGAGATAACGAGCGTAAATCAAGTTACCGAACATTAATATTATGTGGATGGGTGTTTTGGAGGTTGTGACTATGTGAGTGGTGTGGGAAGTGTCAATGTGTGCTAGCAACAGTGTGGAAGGTCGAGATGGACAACTCATGAAAGATAGCAAGCTCAAATCAAAGTACCCAACATTAATAAGCCCTGCCATATTTGTTAGTTTGTGGTGTAAGGTTATGTGGTGGGCGTACGTGAATGGTTGTGAGAAGATAAGCCGGGTGCTAGAAATAGGGCGGATGGAAAAATGGACAAATAGACTAAGCGATACCAAGCAGAAATCGAAGCATCGAACATTAATATAATGTGTCGGTGGATAAGGAAGGGTCAACAGATGAATTAAGAGTAATTGAAGATAAATTATATTATATATATACGGTTTATAAAAAAAAAATTCACCTTGCTTGTAGGAAATGGAGACAGTTATGATTGAGGAGCGTCGCAGCTTCCATGAGACCCGAGAATCAAGCTCAACAATCGAACGTCATGTCGCTATAATCACCATCGAGTCAGAGAAAACGAGAGCTAGTCTCGAACAGGTAAATATACAACATAATATAACATATACAGACATATATATATATAGCGTCGAACAGGTAAATATACAACATAATACAACATATACAGACATATATATAGCGTCGAAGTACCATGAGACCCGGAAATCCAACTCAACAATCGAACGTCACGTCGCTCTATACTAACCAGCGAACTGAGACAATATAATCGAGCAGTCTCGAGCAGGTAATATAAAATAGACAACACCATACAATTATCACATTTTAGGAGGAATTGTCAACATTAAGTATGTCGTGTCGTCATTGACGTCCAACGGTTGAAAATTCCTCGTGCGATTATTATATGAAATCATGTACAATATAGTCTTATATGCATTTACACTGTGGAACACGAATGCACCGTGTTAAAATTGTGTCACGCGACGCAGATACAGCCCGACGTCATCACATAGCACTTTAACCCTTTACTCAACAGAACGGCCCTGTGCCAATGCATTCTCTTATATATGCGAGTCGACCATAGGTCGCCTCGCATATATAAGAGAATGCATTGGCTTAACACATTACAAATTATAAAATTGTTAAAGAATGTAAGAAAAAGTGGTAAAAAGTGTTTTTTTAGGCCAATGCATTCTCTTATATATGCGAGGCGACCTATGGTCGACTCGCATATATAAGAGAATGCATTGGCACAGGGCATAACTGTAACTATCACAATGTGGTCAATGAGCCGGTTCCAATGATATCCATATTTGTATGGTTCTATTGAGACAGACCGAAGATATTTTAGGCTGTTGAAGCTTTATTTGGGCGTTTCTGGCGTTCTGTTGGGTAAAGGGTTAAAGCAACGGTTACTCACAATGGATGATTGAAATGGGCCATTTCGATTCATATTAATTATAGGAAACTATATAAAAAAATTTATTGGAAGCGATAGACCATATGTGAAGACAATAGCTCTGAAATATGGCTACATCGGGGTTTCGCGAGTATATGGCTACATCGGGGTTTCGCGAGTATATGGCTACATCGGGGTTTCGCGAGTATATGGCTACATCGGGGTTTCGCGAGTATATGGCTACATCGGGGTTTCGCGAGTATATGGCTACATCGGGGTTTCGCGAGTATATGCATTATTATACGCGTGTCCATGGTTCTTGGAACGTGTACCCGTGTCATAGATGTGTCTGCATTAATCAATGCTTCTGAGATCTTGGGATATACAGTCTACAATGAAATTCAACATGTACATGTTGTTGGTTCGCAAACATATGTGATGGTAATTGTAATATATGATGGTAATTGTAATATATGATGGTAATTGGAACATTGTTTGTGTCTCCAGGCGGAAAGAGCCAGAAAGACAGCAGAGAGTGATTTGGTCGAAGCACAGAACAGGATAATCGAATACACCGCCCAATTCAACATCTTGACGGCCAGTAAGAAGAAGTCTGCCGCCGACTGTCTCGCAATGCAGGTACGGTAACTCTAAATACACCATCCATGTCCAACTCAAGTGCACACTTATATTCGCTATTGACAAAACCTGAAGTTCGCAACTAAATTATCATGATGTCGCGTTGGTATGTCCTGTTTCAATTTGATCATGGTGTCTTACCTTTCGTGTCTTGTACCACGCTCAACCAGACGACTGGATACACTGTAAATTATAATACGAGTATTTTGGAATAAGATGAACGTTATCAGGTCAGGCACTTCCTGAATTTAACTACATGTACTACTATATATTATAGTTTAATTTGATGCCATATCCACTATTTCCCTGTTTGTGTCGAAACTTTGGGATCGATCATACCATTGCAATGCCAAATTTCACTTTGACCAACATTGCAGCAAACGAAAAAGCTCTAGATAAAAATCGTTTTGCACCATTTTGCGCTAGCTTATTTTTATTTAATAATGACATGCAGACGTATGCCGTTCTTAGCGGCATTACCATGACGACGCAATCGCTCGTCCATGACAATATTTAAACACAGTGCTTAATGACTGCTTTATATCATGATGATATACCATCGTTCGAGACATGTTATTTCATTAGTGCGATACTGCATTTGAATCATATTTATGGAATATTATATTATTTATCCCTCTTTTATCGAATTCACAAAACGGCAATATCCACATTGTACTATATTATACTTGAATATAGCTACACTCAGGATGTGCCTGGTCTGTTACAGTATAGCGAATATAGCTACACACAGGATGTGCCTGGTCTGTTACAGTATAGCGAATATAGCTACACCCAGGATGTGCCTGGTCTGTTACAGTATAGCGAATATAGCTACACTCAGGATGTGCCTGGTCTGTTACAATATAACGAATATAGCTACACCCAGGATGTGCCTGGTCTGTTACAATATAACGAATATAGCTACACCCAGGATGTGCCTGGTCTGTTACAGTATAACGAATATAGCTACACCCAGGATGTGCCTGGTCTGTTACAATATAGCGAATATAGCTACACCCAGGATGTGCCTGGTCTGTTACAGTATAACGAATATAGCTACACCCAGGATGTGCCTGGTCTGTTACAGTATAACGAATATAGCTACACCCAGGATGTGCCTGGTCTGTTACAATATAACGAATATAGCTACACCCAGGATGTGCCTGGTCTGTTACAGTATAGCGAATATAGCTACACTCAGGATGTGCCTGGTCTGTTACAATATAACGAAGACGAAACAATCTCATTTCGCTCAAGGCGACGACAATCTGTGATTCGCCGCAACGAACAGTAGTTATGTGTGTTGAATATTAAATGAACTCAATCCGATCAGAAGGTCCCCATACCATCATGATACAACAACAACAACAACAACAATTTTCCTCAAAATACACTTTAGTTATCAGAATCGATTTATTGCAACAAATAATGCTAACCACTGTCAACTATGGTATAAAATTTCCGAAAACTTGTTATTTATCAACATTTTGTTCAACAAAATATGGCCGTATTATCACTAAAGTATCACGAAATTTCACCGTATTACCACTTGATTTTAGAGTTATCCATCTTCATCCGCAATTTTGTCCGAGACCCCCCCCCCCCCCGATTGACCACGTGTTTCTGTGCCACATATTATTACACATCTCGAGAAATAACAAACGTCAAAAATCGATATCTGATCACTCTGAACTTTGATGGGTGGGTTCCTCGGCTCGAATCAAATATGTTTTACCCCCGAAGCCAAAGAAATAGTAATTTAGGAGCGTCTGATCGGATTGAGTACCTTTAATCCTCTCCATGTCGGCGAGATGCCGCTATTTTAATTGGACCGATCGCCGCGTTGAGTGAAATGAGGTTGTTTCGTCTTTATTGTATTGTACATATACAATAACAACGCAAATATCTTCCGTTACAGAGTGATCTGGAGGAGATGGCGACTGAGATGAGGAAATTAGAGGAGAGTTGTAAGAAGGCGACAACTGACTCGAATCGTTACTCGGAGCAACTCCGACAGGAGCAGGAACGCTCGGCTCAGGCCGCGAACCTCCGGAAGAAACTCGATGCGCAGGTCCAGATGCTGCAGCAACGACTGGCTCAAATCGAGGCTAGCTCAATGAAGGGAGGAAAAATACTGATTCAGAGACTAGAACAGAGGGTAGGTGTTCCCGGCTACATTAAATATCAGATTTGGATTTTTTCGTACTCGACCTCCGGCAGTTATATTCACCACATATAATTATTTGATGAACCAGCAGTCAATTCACCAGCCGGTTTCAATTTATAATCCAGGTGGTGAGTGAGGCTGGTTAACCAGTCTTCGCTCGGATAGCTATCGCCGCAGTATAGGAATATCCAATGAAGCGACCCGGTTGAAATAAAATAAACCAGGCTGATGAATATGAGCAACAACAAAACAAACAAAAGGAAAAACAAAGTGCATCAATTTTAAAGTTTAATGAAAAAAAACCCACATGTTTTGATTTTGCGCTTGACAACCAAATAAACTAAATCGAAGATATAATATGTGCATGCTTTAAATAATGTTTGTATTTTCTTTGTGTTTCTCGTAAACAAGTGTACCTCAGAAAATGATAAAACGCGTATAACATAACCACTGCTGTGTAAATATAAGACTGGTTTGGTACTCTTGAGCCACCAAATTTGCCGGACCAAATTTTGATTTATATTTCCAGAAATGACTCAAAACACACACATCTTAAATGTCAGTGTAACACGTTTAACCCCTTCTGTAATAAATGGATTCGCCCATCAATTATATACATGGCAGATTGGGATGATGGATAATGAGGTTATATAATCAAATGATGGATAATGAGGATATATAATCATATGATGGATAATGGATGATGGATAATGAGGTTATATAATCAAATGATGGATAATGGATGATGGATAATGAGGATATATAATCAGATGATGGATAATGAGGATATATAATCATATGATGGATAATGGATGATGGAAAATGGATAATGGATGATGGATAATGAGGATATATAATCAGATGATGGATAATGGATGATGGATAATGGATGATGGATAATGAGGATATATAATCATATGATGGATAATGGATAATGAGGATATATAATCAGTTGATGGATAATGGATAATGAGGATATATAATCAGATGATGCATGGATAATGGATGATGGATAATGAGGATATATAATCAGATGATGCATGGATAATGGATGTTGGATAATGAGGATATATAATCAGATGATGCATGGATAATGGATAATGGATGATGGATAATGAGGATATATAATCAGTTGATGGATAATGGATGATGGATAATGATGATATATAATCAGATTCAGATCGACTGACTGATAATACAATCTTATAATGTTTCCTATTCATTGATGGGAAAAGTTCCGATAATAAAAGGGACCATCCACTAAATGAGTATTTAGTAAAGAAAGGTTATCATTCTCGTTACAGATTGTAGATTTGGAGATGGAACTCGATAGCGAGAAGAAATATCTCGGCGATGCACAGAAGGCCGTGCGCAGAGCTGAGAGGCGAGTGAGCGACCTCGAGTTCCAGGTCGAGGAGGAAACCAACAACCAAAGCAAGAGTAAGGACATCGTTGATAATCTACAGGCCAAGCTCCGACAGTACAGAAAACATATCGAAGAAGCGGTATGTGACTAATATAGTGGTTATTCAAAGATCATTTGCGATTAGTTCTATGGCGGCTCGCTCAAAATTCAGTGATTTTATTATTCGGACATCATTTGCCATTAATTCTATGGCGATTTCTCATAATTCATTCATGTAGTGGTTAATTAGACATCATTTGCGATTTATTTTTATGACGGCTCGCTCACTATTCAGTTTCAGTGGTTATTCAGACTATTTGCGATTAATTGTATGGCGGCTCGCTCACAATTCATTCATAGTTCGCTCACACTTCAGTTCAGTCAGAGAGGTTATTCAGGCATCATTTGCGATTAGTTATAATGCGGCTTGCTCACAATTCAGTCATAGTGGTTAGTCAGGCACCATTTGCGATTAATTTCATGGCGGCTACCTACTACTTCAGTCATATTGGTTATTCGGACATTATTTGTGATTTATCATATATATGATGGCTAGCTAACAATTCGATAAGATACTTGCATCAACTTGATGTCGTCATTTTATTGTTTGACACACTTTCTCCTTTGTTTCCAAATTGAGTTGGCCTTCACCGATTAACCTCGTGTTATATTTAGCGTCTGTCATAGATGGAACATATTTGATTTTAACCTCGCTTTCATGTATACTCAATGGTTTTACACAACAAGTTATGAACATTATGAATATGAGATGATGATAATAGACTGAGGTGAGCCCAAGTTATATATCTTAGTTATTTTTCTTCTCCCTTATTAATGTTAAACCTGTATGGTATGGTGTATATTTTGGGTGTGGTCACGACATGATGGGAGTGTGTCGAAATTGAGGACATTTGTCTTAGGTTCAACGTAAACAAAAATATGGAGGGGTATATGTCCCATATAGCGTGTTGGGTCCTACATATTGATTGATAGACTGTCATAGATTATCTTTTCTGAAACCGAACCATCTGATATGAAACCTATCGTTATGAATATCGTTTTGCTACAATGCTTGGTCGATTCAATTTATCTCGAATCCAGAACCAATTTTAACAGTTTTGGAATAATATTTCAGTATGAGACAGTTGAACGCGGTACAATTACTCTTGATCCACAATTATAGCGGTACGATCTTCATCCAGAGAAGGAAGCTGATCATAAATTAACACAGTGGAATTTCCTTGAATGAAACTACGTTAAACATGTTCAACTATAAAAATCGACATAAACCATGCAGTATAATTATATCTGCAGATACCAAATAAAAAAATAAAAAATAAAAATAAACTAATAGTTGTTTTGCTTGATTCAGATTTTGAGTACGAGCTCAGACTTATCTAAACATGATTTCTTTTACTCGTTACCATCTTGATTTACAGCAGCATTTCATACCAGCCTGGTGAAAGTTATAAAGCAAACCATTGACTGCTAAACGAGCTTCCAAGATAGCGAAAGAACGAGAATTTATTATGTAATATGTGCTGTTCGCACCTGATTAGTTTCACATTCATTTGGTCTGCGAACATTTTGTCACTATCAGAAGAAAATATATTCCTTACTTATACTATTTATTTAACCCTTCACAAGAGAAGTTATGTGGCCTCCTTGATATTGACAACATACACATATTGAAGAACGTTAGCATTAAACATGTATTTGAAACATGCTTTAAACGAATACAACTACGATAGTATACTAATATATATATTTTTTTTATATGCGCATTTATATTCACATATTTATACATGTGTGTCTATTTATGTGTGCAGTATAAATATTAATATTTATATTTATATAAGTACTATATGTACATAAATGTTATTTTGTATGAACATGAAATTCTGATGAAAATAGTATATTCATACCAATGTATATAGTATATATATATATGTGATCATGCATGTTCCTGCTTAACGTGTGGCTTTTCGCATTACATTCATTTAGTAAATGAAATATCCCATTCAGTTATACATGTATACTCTGGAATGGTCTGTTATTCATTTAGAGGGGTGTTCATGTAATAAAAGCAGGCAACAGATAGAAAAACAGATAATACAAGAGCAGAATGATTCTTATTATTCTGAACATTTCTAAAGGTCACTACTCGTCAATGAGTATTTAGTATATAAATCGATAAACAACATGATTGAGCTAATAGAGACTAATACCGCTGCTATAGTTCGTGGCTAAAAGGCTTAAATTAGAATTTATAAGAAATAAACCTGGTTTTTCTCACCGATATGTCTTGATAATTTGTCACTCAATTTTAACAGGAAACCATAGCAAACAGCAACCAATCAAAATGCCGCACTCTTCAGCAAGAATTGGATGACGCAGTAGAGCGTGCTTCCGTCAGTGAAATGGCTCTAGAGAAATGTCGCAGTAGAACGCGCAGCGATATCCCCCAGCAGAAATATGGTAAGTAGCGTCGAACACGGTACGGGGTGTAAATATAAAGTAGAACTCTTATGGATGTATCCCATCGATACGGTAAGTATAGTTCCGATCATGGGGAGGTAAATATATCCAAGCACGGGGATTAGAACGTGCAGGGATATATTAGTCCCAAACAGGGGAATCGTGCCGAACGCGCAGGGATATATGAGATAATCAGAGTTACGGTAAGTAGTCCCCAACATGGGGGCTGTTGTACGGGCGCTCGACTTTTTTTTTTGGGGGGGGGGGGACTTTTTACTTTCTATATATTCATTGTTGTAACACAGTTTTTGTAGAATATGCATTGTGTATACACAGCAATATAACAAAATAGATTCAAATTAACATTAAATGGGATAATTCTGCCAGAATTGTGAAAAATACTGTAATTTTCCACAATTTACCCCTGAAATACCATTCAATTTGCCCGAATTTAACAGAAAATATCTCCCAATTTGCACGAAAATTGTAAAAATGTTTAGCTTTCAAACAGTTTGTTTTGGGAGGGGCGGGGCTGCAGCCACACAATCGCTGCATGTATTGGGGGATGTAGATCAGAACGCGCAGGGATACCTCCCAGCAGAAGACGATGATTAGTCCGGAACATGGGAAGGTAAATATAGATCCCATCGATATCCTCTAGCAATAATACGATGTATAGGCACTACCATTGATGTTAGGATATACTGGATTCATGTCGACTTTCAAAAGAGTTTTGGTATATGAGTAGGAATATGCTGGGATACAAGTGCATGGGAACAACCCGGAATAAAACAGGGATATATAGGTGGGAATATCCTTCTATAATAATGGAATCGAAATTTTGTCGGGATTATAACGTAATATCGGTAACATTAAACTCGATTACGCGCTGGAGAATGTCGGTAGTGCAACACTAATAGGACAATTTCGTGACTATTTGTAATATGAAACACCAGTGAGCCTGAGTGAGGTGACATGAGATTTTCTGTATTGATTGCATGCTTATCCATCTCCACAGTTAGGCACTCCCGCATTTCATCATTGTGTCGAAATTTGAAATTTCGAAAAATCCCAGGTGATTTTCTCTACGAGGATATGTTTGGGCTTTTTTCGGCATTCGATAAGTCAAAGATTACTAGGATTTAAATGTTGTACTGCAATTAATTAAAGAGAAACACCTCGACCTTATTCCCGTTATACGAACGAACCTGATAGATGTATATTGCTCGTTCGGCGGACGCAATATTTGTATTTCTGAACGCCAATGATTGGTATAATCTCACGTCATATATGTTTATTATTTCACCTGTTTATGCTATTGGTAATTTTGCAACTGAAATATATTGGATGTGTTGTGATTTTTGTTTGTTGCGTATTGTGTCTGTGGTGATATATATTATTCTATTCTGATTAACGTGTATCTGCTTGTTCCAGTAAGGCGTGGTTCCGTCAGTGAAATGGCCCTAGATCAATGTCGCAGTAGAACGCAAAAGGATATCTCCCAGCAGAAATATGGTAAGTAGTTCCGAAAACGAGATGTAAAATATAAATTAGAACGCGAAAGGATGTATCCCATCGATACGGTAAGTATAGTCCCGATCAGGGGGAGGTAAATAGAGCCAAACACGGGGATTAGAACGCGCAGGGAATATTAGTCCCTAACAGGGGAGTCATTTCCGAACGAACGGGGATATGATATGTCCGATCAGAGTTACGATAATTAGTCCCGAACATAGTGGAAAGTCGATCATAACGCGCAGGGTTATCTCCGTCCAGCAGAAAGACGGTGAGTAGTCCCGAACATGGGGAATGTAGATCATAACGCACAGGGGATATACCAGCAGAAAGACGGTGAGTGGTCCCGAACATGCGGAATGTAGATCATAACGCACAAGGGATATACCAGCAGAAAGACGGTGAGTGGTCCCGAACATGGGGAATGTAGATCATAACGCACAGGGGATATACCAGCAGAAAGACTGCGAGTGGTCCCGAACATGGGGAATGTAGATCATAACGCACAGGGGATATACCAGCATAAAGACGGTGAGTGGTCCCGAACATGGGGAATGTAGATCATAACGCACAGGGGATATACCAGCAGAAAGACGGTGAGTGGTCCCGAACATGGGGAATGTAGATCATAACGCACAGGGGATATACCAGCAGAAAGACGGTGAGTGGTCCCGAACATGGGGAATGTAGATCATAACGCACAGGGGATATACCAACAGAAAGACGGTGAGTAGTCCCGGACACGGTAATATAAATAAAGATCATAACGCCCAGTGATACCCTCAAGCAGCTATAATACGGTAAGTAGTACCAGACATACATGTATAGCACCACCATTGATATGAGGATATACTGCATGGTTGTATATCGACTTTCAAAAGAGTTTTGATATATGAGTAGGAATATACCGGGATAAAAGTGGCAACATCCCAAAATAAAACTGCGATATAGGTGGGAATATCATTGGATAATAGTGGAAGAGAAATTTGTTTCGAAGCTAATTTTTCCACGATAAGAAAATTAGAAATGATGATAAAAAAAATGTTAAAAATTGTTAAAGAATGTACATGTAAGAAAAAGTGATAAAATTGTTAAAGAATGTAAGAAAAAATTATAAAAAAATGATCGATTATGCACGGGAGAATGTCGGGTGCAAAACTAACAGTAGGAGTATTTCGTAAATATTTTGAATATGAAATACCAGTGAGGTGACAGGAGTTTTTCGGTATTACACGACAGTATATATATTCAATTCACAGTTAGTCACTCCCGAATATCATCCAAATTCAGTTATTCAATCCTGAATATCTTAATTTATATCTAATTTGTAACTGGGATATTTCCGGGATTTCAATAGGATTTTGTTTAAAAAATTGAAATTCCGAGGAATTTCCTGTAATTTTCTCTACGGGGATATGTTTGGACTGTTTTCGGCGCTCAATAAGTAAACAATTACCTGGAATTAAATGTTGTACTGCAATTATTGATCACAACATACAAGAGAAACACCTCGAGTTATATGAACGAACCTGGTAGATTTATATTACTCATTCGGAGAACTCAATATTTCTATGACTGAAGCCAATGACTGGTTGAATCTCACATCATATATATGTATATTCTTTCACCTGTATTTGCTATTGTCAATTGCAACTGCCATGTATTGGGTGTGATGTGTATTGTGGGTAGTGTGTTGGGTGTGTTGTGATACATATTATTATATTATGAGTAACGTTTCCCTGTTTGTTCCAGTGAAATCCACGACGACGCATGTGACCCGTTTTACTTGTGACAAATGCTGACCCGAAACGAACTTTACAACAAGACTTACCGACGGATGAAGCCATATGGAGGCAGAATTGCAGAATAAGAGGATGTCTGACCTATCCAAGAACACGAGGATTAATAACCCAGCTATATCTAATTTATTTGTAAATAAATATTTCCGCACAATATCATATTATCTGCTATCGATGGCCCATGGAGTGCCTCAAATTCCGTCACCCACCCAAACTATTGAACAAGGCATCTATATCTATATTTATGAATGTCTGTCTATCCGTATGCCTGTCTGTCCGATATACAAATCAATGAGAGATAATCTATTGGGCTCCAAATGGGTCTATCATAGGTAACTGTTTTGTACTGATAATTGTACAGGTTTACATGTTATGACGTGAATACTCTGCTGAGTCAAACAAAGAAAGAATATGAAAAAGGCAATAAGTGCAAATGGCACAATGAGAATTCAACCAGAATGAGGCTGCCAATTAGATACACCAATGAGAACACTACAAATATCTAGATGATTATCCGCCTGACAAATATAAAGAAAGACCCAAAGTCAAAGAATTTGAAAATATTTGCTTGGCTACATTTTGTTTTGAGTACAGAGTACTTGCAAAATGACAGGTGCCCCAAGGAGCAGACAAAAGAAAGGTTCCCACAATAACTGAAACGATATTTAGACTATAGAATGGTCTGGGCTATGTTAAAATGGACAATATCGACTATTAATGTATGGTGAGCCAACTGCAACAAAAAAGATATTATGATGTAGATAGATTGTTATTCACATTCACTCTATTGACCGATCTTATACTTACCGTTATGGATTGTTGGAATTTTTATTTAGATAAGTTGGGCCTCAGGATAATCAGTTGCTTTCACCAAGGACGAGGCGGTAGTTGGAAGGGGTTTGTGCTTTTTTTTCACTCATCTTGAAACATTTTCAACAATTGGATTCTACAAGTCATAGACCGATCGCGTGTTGACTACAAATCGGTTGGAATTTTCAGACTTAGAAAATAGATTATGATAGCTCAAATATACAATTACGTTATAGTTAAATTTTTCAACAAATCGTCGGTGTAAAATGTATTGTTTTAGACTCAGGATCTAATAATGTCCTACATGTACTTTCAGTCAGATATAAGATCGAATTTATCCATTATTTTAGTTGGGGAATATGTAGTCATATTAAGTAAACATTGGTTTGGAATCTTTCAACAGATCGAAGGGTCAGGGCAAGGGAATATTTATCCCAAGAATTGGGATTTTTGTTGGGACACATCTACCCGTTCCAAATCGCTATTGCTTTATGTGCTGCATTGAAAGTACTTAAGTGGCCGTGCCAATGTTCACCGATTTACCCGTACCCTTTCCCGTCGGATGGCTATCGCAAACTTGCTAATAATTAAATGGATCTACAATATTGTGTCACAATAATGGCTTGCACCCAATTTCACAAAGAAATTCCTGACAGATTTTGAGAAAATCCATTTTGAAATGCCATGAAAATTTTGGCAAAACTTAAATGTCACGAAAATACCTACAAAATGACAACAGTGACTCGAAAGTCAAGATTGAGTTCACTGTCCTGAGATGTTACCAGCTTAAAATATATTACAATAGCAACAAAAAATAAATAGCCAAAACACATGTAATAGCTTGCAGGGAAATATATCGCACTGGTTGGCAGGGGATATGCTGGGATGTGTGTAAGTTGTTTTTGTAAAATTAGATGCATATGCCTTGTAATAGTGTTTTATGTGCAATTATCAGCTTCTTATGGGTTACTTTATTTGTTCACTACATCGATGCGTCATCCATTTAGCAGTATGGAATTTGATCACCCAGGAAGAGATGGGACACTCTCATCACACACTGACCTAGAAACTCCAATGCATGTAGATGGTAGACTTGCCTATCCGCCATAGTCCCGGGAGCTAATAAGGGTCCCATTGCTATCGCTTTCAACAATAACTCAAGGATATGTTAATCAATAGAGAGTTCATGTCAGAGAGATTTCCATCTTGATGGTGTTTATGCATAATTGATAAAACGTTACACGTGGAAAGCGATAGCCACCCATTATCACACAGTCACACTGTATATATATATATATATATATATATATATATATATATATATATATATATATATATATATATATACAAACACCACACAAAGGACAATATAGTCACCCACGTTATACACATACACCTTATCCTTGACCAGACAACCGTACTTGGTTATACCCGTACACACCACAAATGATCATACACCCATGAGTCACAATGCATGCACACCGGGTATACCCCTACACATGACCAGTGACCACATGGTCACTCCCTGTATACATAATCACCACATTCATGACCATAAGTCAATCATTGTATACCCATTCACATCAACATTAGCCATACGGTCACCCCTGTATGCCTATTATCAACACCATGGTCAATAGACATTCAAGATATACATAAACACCAACACAATGACCATATAGTTACTCCAGGTATGCATATGCACCTCGCCAATGGTGCATATAGCAACTCGCTTCATAAACATACCTTCACCGTGACACCAGGTATACTCCTACACCTGACCTGTGACCATATAGTCACCCCATGTGTACCTATTAAAACATTCATCCATGAACATACAGTCAATTCTTCTATACATCTTCACCACACCATTGACCATAAGTCACTCCCTGTATACATATTCGTCACACCATAGCCAAATAGCCACTAATTATATTATAATACACCCCAGCCATGACCGCAGAGTCACTCCATGTATACATATGCACCTCATCCATGGCCATATAGCCACTCGCTGTATACGCATACCCCTCACACAGCCACACTTGTGTATACCCATACAACATACACACGACCATCCAGCCACGAATCACCAAGCAGGAACACCAGGGTATACACTCTTACACATGACCATACAGCCACGCCCTGTATAAATATTCACCCCAGCCATGATCATACATAAATAACATGTATACATATACACCAACGTGTCACAATACAGCCACATGGTAAACATGTCAATTACATCCCACACATGACCTTACAGTCACTCCATATATACATAAACAACACACAAATGACCCTGTAGCTACTCTCGTTATATACATACACCACACCAATGGCCATACAGCCATCGGGTACTGGATACACACAACCAACCACCATACGGTCACTCTACGGTCATGCATACCGATTCACATCACACGTGACCATGACCACTCATCGCATACCTATGCATGTCACCATGGAAACCCACTGATAACCATATAGTCACGCCTTGTATACATATTCACATCATTCATGACCAAACAACAACTCCCTGTATACATATTCGCTTCACCTATGATCATACAGTAACTCACTGGCCGCCATTTTGGCATCCACCTTGTATCCAGTTGATCCATTTTGATCCTAATGGGCCAGAATAGCCACAGATTATGGTTTATCTCAGTTTCGTCTGAAAGCTTTGCCCATTTCCTTTCAATAATATGGCCAGAACCACAAAACAGGTTATCGGCAAAATTCCATACTGCAACTTTAAATTGAATTTGTCATGCCTCATACGGAACTGGGACAACCAGAATAGAACATGTAGTTGTCAGTTATACGTATAATAACCAAGCGAGTCACAATTTGCTACCTTTTCGGAAACCGCAGAGAATAATGCTCGGGATATATGTAAAAATCTACTTTTTACCAAATTTGGTTGCCATTTTGGAAGCCATCTTGAGCAATTTGGTCTATAAGCACCTTAGTGTGACACATTTAAGATATACCAAAACAATAAACACCTTTCATAATAAAGATAGTTACATTTTACTTGAACAAATAGTCAAAACCTGAAAAGTTAATTTTTGCCGATATTTATGTGAAGTTTGTGAGAGAAAAATCCAATATTTCTGGTAATGTCAGTGGTGACAATAGTGACAATTAACCGTGGTACATCAGACATCTTAGTATTCAATGTATATACGGCAGAATAACCCATTGTATTAATCAACAACAACTTGTAAGCGATTGCAGGACATGCTGGACCAATATCTACCAGTTTCCATATTTTGGCAGCCATTTTGAGCCAAAGTAACAATATTGGTTCCAATGTGTTGGAATATTCATAGGTAATGATATGCCTCACTTACATATCACAGTTCTGTTCATTTCTTGTTGAAATATGACTAGAATCCCAATTGTGATTTTTTGTGAAATTTTATACCGCGTTCTGTAACATCGATGTTTTATAGGGATCGGATGGGGATAGGACCCCAATAATTGCACATTTCATTGCTCCAATGATCGGTTAATATAAAAAATACAAAATAAAGTCACATTTCTCAACCAGTACCAAACAGCATAAACTGATCTAGAAGATATTAGTGAAAAAACGTCATATTTTCAACTTCCGGCGACCATATTGGTAGTCATCTTGGATGTGGAGTTTAAATTTTGCGCTATAAAAGTGGCATTATATCTTAACTTCACGACAATATATATTTGCTTACATTTTTCTTGATTTTCCCGATATAATTTGCATCAAACTGACTTAGGGCCTAGTCTGAAAAACGTTGGCCATGATGGACGCCATATTGTCTGGAGTCTACACGGCCACTTTTTTTTCTTGTAAACATTGCTTAAAAGTTGAAGGACATAATAAGGAACAAAATTAATGGGGTCAAGTTACGTCCCAGGGGTGCAAGGGTACCCATATTAGCGCCCGGACTACCAGTATTTGGAAAAGATATTCGTATTTGCCTGTATTAACTATTTTTCAATTATATCAGCTTCTGAAACAGGTTAAACTGTCAATTAAACTAAAGGAGATAATTTACCAGTCACATGAGTGATATCAGCAGGGTTTTATACCAACATTATGGAATTTGGAGGTTGGTATAAAACAAATTGGAAGTAAAAATAATATTGTTTTTTTTGTAGGTTTGGGGGGAAGGGTCCCCGAAAATGCCAGATGCAATATAGCGACATATACCTTCCTATTATTTTGTTTACATTACCCCTGGATCAGGAGTGATTTCTTTTGATTATTTGGTGTACTGGAACCATAACGTCAGGACAAAATCACGCAAAATTATGGATCTCATGAATTAATTAAACTTCCCTGAATCAACAGAAAGATGAACTTTAGATCACAATTAACGTGTACTGGTCAATATGTAATCAATGAAGATCACGTCATATAAATATAGTTACTTTGATATTGGAGGAACCTATACAATGAAACCCATTCGGAAGACGAAACACTGATATGAGTATAATATATACATGTGGTATTCTTCCGTAAAATAGCTGAAAGATATACCGATAGGGATTGACAATTTGGAGCTTTAGTCTCATATAATCACTTAGTTAATGATGTAATAGACTACCGTGGTATGCATATGCATATGTATAAGCTGCAGGAAGTGTATTTTCAAGTAAAGGGAGTGTTTACTTAGTGAATCGAACCAGGATTAAATTAAACAAATGGTGATGCATAATACCACCAAGACACTCTAAACATCCGCCCCACACATCCCACTCTATCCAAAATGGTCACCGTCCAGAGGGATCCAAATTAGTCAAGGGGCCAAGAAATGTCATGGGTTTCCTATTTTGGATCAGGTGTGTTGTGTGGAAATAGTGCAACCCTACAACACACTTTATTTGATCTAAATCGGTCAAAGGAATCAGGAATTGCATGTGTCCCCTAATTGGACTCCTCTGGACGGCGGACATTTTGAATCTGGGCGGGTATATGCAAAGAGTGTCCTGTGGCCTACTTTACATCATGCACCATTTAATTGAACGAAATATAATATTTTCGAATAAGGAATATAGTCATGCACCTTCGTCGTATACGTTGAGTCAAGCTGAAAACGGCGTCCATTTTTAAAATGTGGCAGTCAATTTGAATCTGTCAACCATTATGATTGGTTTGTCAGAATAAAATGTTCAGTCTTCACATTGACCATGCATGCCAAATATCCTGTTTGCATCACAAAGTGAACGATTCTGTTAATATTAATGTTGACACTTAGCCGCTCTAACATTAAGGCATATGCAGGAAGGCAGTGGAATTCAATGAAATTGATGAAAAGTTGTGCAAATATCAACTTAATGCATATTTCGTTGTGTTGTCTTTGTTATGTTCCTGTCATGACCAGTTTGAACCAGTTATCCTTCAAAATATTAGTAGAGAGAACCGACTCGATCGAGAGAACCCACACAGACTACATTTTTAGACTTTGTTATGATCCGCACAACGTAATTTTTGTTAGTATCACGTTCTTCGGGATCACAGATTGAGAGAGACATGGAAAAATGAATTGAATTGTCACCTAGATGGCTCAACAATTGAGTTTCACATGTCAGAATTTCCTGAAAATGTTTATTTTTAATCAGAAGAAATCGTAAACATTCATTCTTGAACCATAACAAACCTGCAGTATAATGACTTACGGTGTAACAGTTCCTAAATAGTCGTTTACATCAGAAATATAAACGACTTTATTATGCATTTATAGACAAATAATTTACTTCATCTTCTGTTCTGTCTGTTTTGTTTTCGAAAACCTGATATTTAATGCCTTGAAATGTAGGTTTATAAAACTTATGTTGCTGTAGTTGTGAGACTTGCATAATCCGTAATCGTTCTCAAACCCCATTCCGATTTATATAATTGTTTAATATTATTTTGGGTTCCAAGGCGCATGACAAGGCTATGTGCTTTTTGTTAACCTCATGCAGTTATTACCAACGAGATGCATGTGGCAGAATAATGACATTATGTGCTTAATGTTGTTCTCATGCAGTTAATTTGTTTAAATATCTGGATTCTGATCGATGAGTATTTCCTTGTTCTCAAAGAAATGAAACTACACATCAATGCTTATCCAGTCATTAACTGGTTAAGGCTGCATGCCATAATTATATTCAAATGAGTTGGACTCATAACTCAGACACAGCCTATTTTACTTGGTCTACACAGAAACTAAATATAGACAAAAATGGACGCCTATAATTCAATGGTGAACATATCTTGATTCATGGAAATTTCCTAGTAATAATTTAATATGAAGCATCAATGTTGCACTAATAACTCCACACATATATGTAGCGGAACCACCATCGATTACATTCCCAATAGAATCAAGTGGGAATTGCCCAACAAAGCCATGGCAGGCAATTAACACTCGAAATGCTGACATCACGATATGTTTTGCGATCAAGCAAACCAGCCAGTACCGTCTTGGGTGATTTTAGTGGCCAAAACATTGATATGGGTTCACATGAAAACCCGCCCACGCATGGACGGGGCTGCGGCCGCGGCCGCGTTGAAGTGTCGCTATTAACCCATAACTTTCCAGAATTTCAATATTGTCGCAATATATATATATATTGTGTCTCATGAAAACCCATGCACGCCATTTCTTGTGTGGAAGTTAATTTTAATGTACACTCAGCCTTGTTGGGACGTGACGATATATGTGGTTGGGTGTGTGCACTTATAGTGCACGGAGACACCGTCGTGTCTGTTTGAACACGTAACGTGCACGTTTTCATGTAGGTACGCGGTGAACACTATATATGCATTTTTTTCTCAAGACTTGTCGTGTGTAGGGACGCGGCGATAGCGGGTTGGGATGTACGTGATTATATTGCATGGCACAATGTCGGTCTATTTGGACATTTCATGTGTACGTTATGAAAGCTGGTAACAAGGACGCGGCGACAGGTGGTTGATGTGCACGAACACTCATATTATCTGGGTCACTATCGGGTCTGTTTGAAAATGACACGCACATGCTCTCAAACTGGTCAAACGTATGGACGTGGCGACATGGGGTTGGGTGTACGTACTTATATTGCATGGGATACACTCGGGTCATGTGTATATTCCAAGGCAGGTCACATGGACCTCTCAGATGGGATTGGTGGGTGGACCGGGTACTTATATTGCATGGGACACTGTCGGGTCTATTTGAACAGTTCATGGTTATGATCTCATGACTGGTCTCTTAACTGCATGCCCTTTGACCCAGACCGAAATTTCCAAGTTTAAGTATCACCCCTCCGCTTTGGTTGAAATCTTCCAACATATGCAGCAAGTTTTAATTGTTGGACATTTCAGACCGGTTAACACCACATATGGACGCTCTACATATTACATCTTTCATCCGGTTAAACTGATTTATTGTTTAAAAAACATGACCGCCATCAATTTGGCTATCTTAAATTTCTACATATGATTTCATTGAAACTGCAGCCGTCATTTATGAGCGGATTATTCGAAATATTTGCAACATTATCATCTCTATATGGGAGCTATCGAATTTTAATGTTTAGATAAAAAACATTGCCATGGGCAGCATTCGTTGATTTGTATTATTAATTCCTTTGGCGCTCACTACAATAAAAATCTTTCATTAGATCAAAATTGTTTCAACCACCCTTATCATCCATATTTATCTCACTGTCAACACAAAATCACCCAACACAAATTGAATATCATAATTATACTATAATTATAATCCAGTGCAGTTATGAGAAAATAGTGGCAAACCTCAAACTAATTGCAAAATGTTTCTTTGCGGGAATAAGTCTATTAACCCATTATAAACAACATACAAAAAATAAAAAAGGATCAAGAAATGCGAAATTGATAAAGTTTTTGAAATAAATTTGACAAAAGTTGGTAAAATACTCAGTTTATGCCTTTTCAAGGATGTTTATAAAAACTCCATTTCACAAGTCCTTCAAGTTATATATTCATTTTGTAGAGTACACAATTCTGAGCAGCAAACATTTTCTATTACGTTGAGTATATGTGCCTCCAAAATTGGGAGTTTGTCCAATTGCGGAGCCTCAATTTCTAAGAATTAGCTAAAATCCATATACATTTTGATGGTCTAGTATTTCAAAAACTAGATAAAAATGAAATGATATCTTGCCGTTGTATTAATTTGCTCACTAGATTGTGCACAAAAATTATTACTTTGTGCATCTATGATCGAGAAGACAAATATGTTGTTAAACAAAATGAGTGTTCCATTGTATAGCCAAATTTGCCTTGTGATACAGACCTGGCATGATGAAATACCATATTTGAAGTCATACAACTCAATAAATTGATATCCATTTGCCCTGTATTTCTAAAAACATCTTAAGTATCCTAGGTTAAATACACTGTGTTGGAATTGCTAAACACATTTGTGCCAAAACAACTTATGGCCCTATGAATCCTTAGTATTGACTATGTTCCAAAAAATGACATGTTGAGACTGTTTCTGTGTGTTTTTGTCCATTTTAAAAGCTATTGTTGTGCACAAATAGTAAAAACAATTAACACAATTGGTGTTTAATGTGCAAAATCATTTGAACACTCCTAAAACACTTATGTTTGAAAATAAATAGGATTACATTGATTAAGCCAATCAACATATTTCACATTATTTTTCAAGAAACTGACTCCAAATTTGAACGTTGATAATGGGGTAGGTGTAATCACAAAATGCTATGATCTTGTCACCCTATTCTAGTCATTGCAGACAAAAGTTGTTTTATTCCAGTTTATGCAGATTATTGTTTTATAATAACAACTTTAGTACTTTAGTGGAAGTATATTTTACGGTGGCTGGTTTAGGACATGGGAATTTTTTGTTTTCGAAATAACTAATTCGTGGCAACGAAATAACTAATTCGTGGCCACGAAATAACTAATTGACTAATATAGATCAAATAAAGGGTATTGTACGGTGGCTCGCAAAGCAAGCTACATTTTCATACCTTCAACCCACCTCGAGCGAAAATGATAACTGATCAGAGGGGTCCATATATGGTACCCTTGCAACCCCACCCCCCCCCCCCCCCACATTTTAGGTCGAATAAAGTGTGTTGTAATGTAACCCCTGAGACAAACTAAATATTCACCCGCTTTCACCCTCCGCGATCCAAAATGGCCGTCCCAGATGGGTTCAAATATGGGACCTATACAATTTATCGGCCCCTTAACCGTTTGATGTGGTATAATGGGTGTTGTAGTGTGGCCCCCAAGATATACTGCATGTCGTGGGTGCCCTTTGTGACCCCACCCCCCTGGACGGCGGCGACTTTGGATCGGGTTGGTGAAAGGGGGTGATTACTTAATTTGTTTTACGGGCCACCCTACAACACCCTTCATCTCACATCGCCGTGGCTCATGCCAAGATGGTGGACAACTACAACCAGATCATTTATATCCGCTTCCATTACAACAATGGGGCTGACGATCGTATATCACGATTAGTTATTTCGTGGCCACGAATTAGTATTTCCTGGCGAGAATTAGTTATTTCGTGGCCACGAATTAGTTATTTCGTGGCCACGAATTAGTATTTCGTGGCGAGAATTAGTTATATCGTGGCCACGAATTAGTTATTTCGTGGTCACGAATTAGTATTTCGTGGCCACGATATAACAAAAAATTCCCATGTCCTAAACCAGCCACCGTAATATTTAGAACTTTATGGGCATGTTATATAGAACAATCCCGAAATAACAAAAGAATTTTTCCGATATTCAAATTTGGAGTCAGTTTCCAGAAAAAATGGAATTTTGAGAAATTGAGGCTCTGAAATTAGATAAGCTCCCAATTTTGGAGGCAAATAACTCGACAAATATGGGAAATATTTTCTGTTCTGTGTTCAGAATGTTCTACTCTACAAACTGGATATACAAATGGAAGACCTCGTGAAATAATATTTTGTATAAACATTCTTGAAAAGCCATAAATTTAGTATTTTACCAAATTTTGACAAATTTATTTCACAAAATTCACACATTTATCAATTTCGCCTTTCTTGATTATTTTTTATTTTTAGTATGTTGTTTGTGATAGGTTAATGTACTTATTCCCAATGAGAAACTTTGTGTTGCAATTAGCTTGAGCCTTGAGGTGAACCCATAAATGCACTGGAATTTTAACATAATACTAAAGTTCAGATGTTGCCATCGATATAATTGCTCTAAGCTCTTAAGTCACTGCGCGTGTGATAAATAGATATATTAAATTTATAATACTTTCCAAATATACGTGATTAAATCTTGTAAAATAGTTCACGGGCGATCTGATGCCTGCATCTTTTTTTCTTGTATACTATATATATCCCGACGGGGGTTTAGTTCCAGGTATATGCTATGGGGTGCTGCTCTTAGTGCTCTGCGGGCTACCATGTATTCTGGATAGAGTCTGTCGTCTGAGCCAGCACTATGGGATGCTCCTGCAGCGCGCGATTGTATACCAGTCTCTCATTTGCTCAGAGATGCTGTTACTTCTCGACGGGGTACCAGTCTCTCATTTGCTCAGCGATGCTGTTACTTCTCGGCGGGGTACCAGTCTCTCATTTCATCAGAGATGCTGTTACTTCTCGACGGCGAACCAGTCTCTCGTTTGGTTGGATGGAGATGCTGCTGAATCGCGACGGGGTAACAGTCTGGCGATGGGTTATAGTCACGTGTGGACACACAGCCATGCTGCCCTTATTAATAGTCTTTATTGAATTGGCACCACGTGCATTAATCAATTCCAACCACGTGCCTGACCAGATTCCCGGGGTATATACAAGTATAATGACCACGTACTCGAGGTATATATACTGGGTGTCTTGGCGACTCATCATCAGTCTCATCGCGGACAAACTGAAGGTAGGTCTACTTTTTCCATCAGTGTTTGATGTGAACGTTCATCTCAACCACTCATAACTTCTTCTCAAGTCACCCCTATATTTTATCCACGAATAATGCCGACATGATGCTGGATAAAATGTGACGTATGAAGGCGCTACTCCAGTATCACTTTATTAACATTATTAATTGATAGTATATATACCTTTTTAAATCAGTTGTTTCAACAAAACTCTTCTAATACCACTGAAATTCGAGGAACGTGGCCAAGAATTAATTATTTTCGACTTCGCAATGGGGATTTGATTTGTTCCAAAATGCCGTAACTTCTATATAAATGCCATGTTTCGCTGTTTTTTTATAGGGAAATTCGTATCCTAAAATGCCGTATTGTTAATTCTAGAATGTCCTATTTTTTATTTTCGAAAACGTTCCTGATAGGATAATTCTGATTGGATTATTTTGATCTCCGGAACGTGACGTAACCCTGTCTATAATAAATACTCTTTGACGAGTAGTTGTCACTTAGTAAATGTTCAGATAATAAGTTCAAGAACGTATTATCTGAACATTTTCCTCCAATAATTAGGACTCCTTCTGTACTGATAGTATATGTTGTCTGCTTACTTTTCCCGAAATCCCTCGAGGTGAATAATACATCATTCCAATTTATACTTCAATGTTGTATAGAAAGGATTAATCGATAAATTATTAGAACCCCGAAGATTATGAGTTGTTTGGAAATCGACATGCCTGATGTTGGCCCACAATATCATGTTTATATATGTTTTGCAGGTACAATATTATAGGTCGACATCTACATGACATACTGGTGTAATAGAGATTTTATACCTTGAAAAATGTTAACGAGGTCTTTTAATTTCCCAGCTAGCTTCATTTGTTCACGCAGATGTCAAATACACGCCCTTTAATGTTACCATATCTGGAATACTCTTTATAGTTTCATACTGAAGAAGAATTCTGAATAAATAGTGACATGAATAATAAGTCCTTTCGCGGCTTAGAAAGTCTTAATCAATGTATTTCACGTTTTATTGAATTATTCTGATTATGATAACCAAACCGCGGCCCAGATTACATACGTGCGAAACCAGCGATTATTATAAAGTACAATTTGTGGCTCCAAGTCGCCATATTTTGGATTTAAAGTTAACGGCGTTTTTTTTTTAAATCAACGCTAAATTAGCTGGGTACATTAACATCGACATTTTAAGCAGGATCAGATGAACAGGAATTATCTCTAAAAAAGACCATTGTTTTTCAGCATCCGCCATTTCTGATTGTCTACTTATTTCGACGACGCCTACTCTTATACTGAATCGAACCATGTCTCAGAATTTCGCTAGCGACCCGGACTTCCAGTATCTGGCTGTGGACCGTAAGAAGCTTCTCGCGGAACAGAAACCATACGACGCCAAGAAAACCTGCTGGGTCCCGGATCAGAAGGAGGGGTTCATACGGGCGGAAATAGAGAGCGATGGTGGTGCGACGGTAACCGTGAAGACGGCCAAAAATGAGGTAAACGATTACGGGTTTTAGATACTTTTGCAGACAATGCCGTGAATCACTAATCTAGGAAATTTTGATATTCTGCCCGGATTTTAGAACATTGAAAAATAAGGCAGGTGATATATTTCTAAGTTATATAAATACCTACGTAATTTAATTGATTACCCGGGGGAAATTTTATGCTTATAAGCGAATCAAAGCGAACTCGGCTCACATAAGCCGTCTACATCACACAATTTAGAGCTGGACATCACCTACTGTGACATGTTGCATTAAGTCTCGTACGTTAACTAAGAAATATATTACCTATTATTTTCCAATGTAATGAAGTTCAAAAAGTTCCCAGGTTTTGAACTGGTGGAGTATGATCTATACTGACGTATAGCCAGAGCAGATTTGTGACATGATCTATGACATTTATAGTTGACGTGGGTTGGATAAAAATCACGGAGATATATACATGGAATACATTAGACAAATATTACTTTATTACACGTGCAAAGCATAGCAAATTATAACGCAACATGAGGACTATAGGTATTTTGACGTGGACGAGAAAATATAAATGTACAAATAAATTATCTATTATAAAGAGCGTTTATTTTTGTTGCCGAATACGAGCAATATGAGAAAGCAATTTTATTCTATACGCTTTCGTACCCAATTGTAATGTATCACTCAAAACGAACGATGCGAACTTTCGCCACCACCGTGTGCTATGTGGGTAATGTTGAAAGGAATACATTACATTTTAACCAGCCGTTAACACAGGCAATAGCAATGAACATTCGATGCCAAATCGAGTGGGTGGTCTTTCAATGTGAAACAACATACACAAATAACACTGCAAATAAGGGAAATTCCACCCACGCCATACATGTAAGTGATCTGTGTGTATACAAGGATTCTTCGATTATTCTCGCGTATTTCAGACGAAGACGATTAAGAAGGATGAGGTACAACAGATGAATCCGCCGAAATACGAACAGATCAGTGACATGGCGGACATGACGTATCTTAACGAATCATGCGTACTGCATAACCTCAGAGCCCGATACGAGAGCGGTTTTATATATGTGAGTATACTCTAAAACCCGAGGGACAAACCACCCGACATGACTGACATGAGTTATCTGAACGAACCAGCTGCACAACTTTAGATCCCGCTACACGAGCGGCTTTGTGCGACTACACTGTAAAACAATTGCACATCAAGGGGTTCACCATTTCAGCAGTTTCTTCTTCTGTTGTACAATTTAGAATCCGCGGGTGGTAAACTACCTCCCCGAAGTGTAAAATTATCACTCTTCAGATTATACGCAACACTACTTTCGGGAGCAAACTATTGCCTATACATGTATATATTGCCTCCCGCGTGGTGACAATGTATATACATAATCACGAAACAAGTCTACATGGGTTACACGCGGTTTAATTTGTTCAAGTACAGAACATCACTCTGACATCCCGCTACGCAAGCCATTGTATTTATATAAGCACAGAATCCCGAAACATCTCTCCGTGAGCCCGATACAACACTCAACAGTTTTATTTGTGCAAGCAAAATATCCCACCAACACGACGCACCAGCTTTATGTTTCTAAATACAGACTTCCGTTACTGGCGGTATAATTGTGTGTGCACACCCAAATCAAACTACCTAATTCCGAAACGTCTCCCTCAAAAACTTGACTATTTCCTTACAGCATCGCTTTGTACTGCCAGCATCGAAGCTAATTCAGCAGAACCAATTAATTTATTAACGTTATGGCGTACATTATTGCATAGTTTCAACGTATTCAAAGATGAATCTCCAAATAGTTGTCAGCCATTTAATATAATTTTCAGCGTTAATCCGGGTTACTTTATATGGCTGCACGCCCAGGGCCAGGAAGCTACGTCACCAGTCAAGTCTCGAACCCAAATTGGTGTTGATTTTAAATTTGTTTAAATCATACACAAAGTTAAAAAAAATTGTCTGATAGGATAAACTATAGTATATGAACTGTGGAAATTCACAACGCACATTCAAAAATAAGTAATTGTTAATAAGTCATATTATATAACTGAAGTGTGCATGGAAAATAGGTATGGATTGTGCCCCGATTTAATCATCAAACGCACCTCAACCTGCACATAATCCCTGTCACTCGTAAAAGTACTCATAAATAACTCATGCAACACATATCCAGCTCATCCAATGCAAGAGTTCCTGATGCAGCCATCTGATGCGACGGTTTAGATATTACATTAGTAACGTAGCTTCTGGGCAATGATGTGAAATCCACACAGAAGACGTCCTATCTCCAAATCAAATTATAGATTTTATGTTGCAGACGTTCTATGGTTTGTTCTGTATCGCCATAATTCCAAAACCGAAGATTCCATATATATACATCCCATTATACATTTTATGTTGCAGACCTACTCTGGGTTGTTCTGTATTGCCATAAATCCGTACAGAAGACTCCACATCTACACATCACATTATACATTTTATGTTGCAGACCTACTCTGGGTTGTTCTGTATAGCCATAAATCCGTACAGAAGGCTACCTATCTACACCGGGAACATCATCGATAAATACCGAGGAAAGAGAAAGACAGAGATGCCATCCCATCTGTTCTCCGTCGCCGACAACGCCTTCCAGTTCATGTTGCAAGGTAATAGTGACAAAGTGGTCTGAGTGTGATGAACATAAACTATATATTTGATGGTTGTGTGAATGATAGTCTTAGTTTTAAATATATTTATTTATCTAATTTTAAGAACAAGGTATCTGACATACAACTATCACAGACAATGTGATGTGAGGACAGGTGCTATTTCCACTTAAGTGTACCTCATCCCCCACTGTGAATAATAAAGGATATATTGGTACTATCAGCCGTGTGGCAACGATTCCATTTTGGCTGCAATGTAAACTGACAAATTAGGTAGTGTGTTATGAAAATACACTAGCAATATTGGGGGTTTGATTATAAATTGCATATCATGTGTGACAGCGCCTTCCAGTGCACACACGTCTCTTGTCACTGTATTCGTACTCAAGCCTACAAATAGTGTGTATGCCATTTGCAGAATGAGGTCCCCAGATGGTGAATTTAGTGACCCTAGCTCGGCGTCACCAAATTCACCATCTGTGAACCTCATTTTGCTTAGGCCTCAACTGCTAGGGAGACCTAGGGTAAGATTGAAGCTCCCCAGTTGAAGTTGGTGATGTTCACCCATAAGTCACCTCGATTATGCAAATCGGGGGTTATAGAAACTTCCAAGAAGGGAAAAAGAAGGGAAAAGGTAACCAAAAACAATGTTACTTTGATACTATAGATACTTCCCAGATGAGGCCGAAGCAGAATGATGTGCCCATGGGTTGAATTTGGTGACGCTCGCCCGCCGTCACTAAATTCAACATCTGGGGACCTCATTCTACAAATTAGAGACAAACTATTTGCAGGCTTGTTCATACTGATGCACAAGAACTCGTCACAGGTCGGTTTGCATTCATCTTGATGTTGCGCAATGCCAATGGTGTCAGAGGACCACATAACAGTTTAGTGGAGAAGCACCGCTTATTGGATCTGACATGCATAATGGACTTTATATGTACAGTAATATCTAAAGAAATAAGTTTTAACTTCTAAAACTAAATGTTTTATTTCAGATCGAGAGAACCAGTCTTGTTTGATCACGTGAGTAAACATCCAAATATATTGTTATTTGTAGATTACTTCGATTAAGGAACAACGCGACATTTAACAATTAAATAGAAGTTTCATGATAATAACTTGGGGAAATGGGGCGCATTTGGAGTCTTAGTTTATCCCAGTGGAGCATATGAACGTGGAAATCTTGTAAACAATTTGCCGAAATCCTCAATTTACCACAACAATGTGCAATTGATTGTCTTGTTACTTCTATGTCAAGAATGTATATGTGTATATTTTTAATAAATTGTCCTATCCTATAATTTGCTCACACACCTATTAAATTCATGTGAGATTGGGAATTTTAAGGTCACAAATTGGGAAAGAAACATGACTAGTTGCCATTGGACGGGGACCATTTTCGGACCCCTTTGTTGCAAACGAATCCCTGGCATGGTTAACTGTTTCGCAAAATATCACAGTCACCAAGTGAAGAATTAATTAATATAATAATGTACTTGTATATGATATAATTACAACTACTTTCGTTTTCAATGAAATGCGGGGATTTGATTGTCGAGAGACTAGCGGGCGACTTGATCTAACAGTGCTTATATGTTGCTGTAGACGAGTCACATCGCGTAGTGACACCTTAAGAAAAATGGGCGAGTCTATAACCGGCGCCCCACACGACGTCCCCGGATGACGCGAAACCGCGGAACGAGAATTCCATTAGAATCTCAGTGAAAAAAAAAACAACTCGAAAACTCAATGCTAGAAACATTTGAAAAAGTAGTTGACGTCTGTATTGCTCGTTTCCGCTTCTTATGGACACTATACTATACTTATATCTGTTCATTTCAGACGTATTCATGTTTTATAACGCTCGACTGAACACTCAAAGTTCGTGCCGCGTTTTTCATTTGTCCAATTTTCGAAAGAGCGTATACATGACAACGTGTATAGTTACTGTGAACACAAATTATTATGAATCAGACTGATCAACAGGCTGATGAACATGGATAATTTTACTGGGAATAAATAAAATGTGTTACCCGATTACAACCCTATTAACATTTATCGGCTTCATAACAATGGTAATGACATGGCATTTGTCACGAGAACATTAAATGTGATCAGGGCATTTGTTTACAAATTACTTCGGATCGGGTTGGAGTCTGGAGTTAATATTTTTACCGGAGATCGTTATCCAATCGTTTCGGCATCGACTCTGTGTGTGTTGATAATTATTGAGTTGTTATTGAGTCATTTTAAACGTAAATCGTAGCCAAACAAGTGATTTTTGTTATCATGGATAGTTTATTGCTGAAAATGTAAGTTGAGGTGCAAATATTTATTTTCTGAAAGTTTGCTTGTTCGTTGACAATTTCGGCCAATTTATTTTCGGCTCATCAACCAAATTCGGAGATCGTCCAACGGAAAATCCTGTTGTGGCAATTAATTTTCTGAGATGGATTAATAGTAGATAGTTGAAAATAAAGTCTTATCGTTGTAATTATAAGCCATCAACGTCGTTTTTCGGTTGACCTATATGAACCTATAGATCGATCAGTAGACGAATAACATACTTAGTATAATCCGCTTCGCGGAATTATACAGTATGTTATTCATCTACTGATCGATCTATAATCTCATAGATCAACCGAAAAACAACGTTGATGGCATATATACATACCAGATGACATTCACTGAAACATAAAATACTGACTCGTTTCAATATCGTATGCGATCACAAGTCCGTGATTATTATTCGTGCATGTTTATTCTTCTTTCCATTCAATGTCAGCGGAGAATCTGGTGCCGGAAAGACAGAAAACACAAAGAAAGTGATAATGTACTTTGCTCTGGTCGCCTCTTCTGGAGATCATAAGGACGACAAGAAGGTATGTGGACTCTCCGCTAGCAGTGACGTGCATGGTATATGTTGGAAGTTGGAACTTATAGATAACCAATGTTGAAATGTTATATTCAATCCTTTATTTCCTCCGTATAAGATAAATATTAGAGTATATTTATTCAAGTAACGATATGTACACATAAGTATGTCATGTTAACGCATAATAGATACATTAAAAGCATGTCAATATTGTCTGCTGGAAATTAGAGATAAATATTGGCTGATCTTTTATGATAGTTTGATTTTATAACCACAACTGTGTGTGAGTATGTTCGTTTTAAATACTATTGAATATCGAATAGTTTCCTAATGTCGGTCATGATTGAGTGGGAATTAGACTCGGTTGGTTTTAAAATGTACGTTTTTTTCAGGGATCACTGGAGGATCAAATTGTGCAAGCTAACCCCGTACTGGAAGCATACGGTAACGCTAAAACCACAAGGAACAACAACTCATCCAGATTCGTAAGTCCATTTAATGTTGTTTAAAGCGGTTGCTCCCAATCGTATGTCGAAATCATGTCAAATTTAGTGTTACATATTCAATATTAGAATGTTAATTGCTTAATTTTGTCAAAATCCGTATTATACGTCATTGGAAAGTTGATTTAATCCCATTGGTCCGCCGGAAATTGGCCTCTGGTGGTGCGATAATTTACTTAGTGATAAGAAATTTATTTAAAATCGGTTCTGGAATTACATTACGAAATTTACGCGTATAATGCGACGTTATTTTCTCTTGATAAATTTAATTGAACTCCTCGTCATTTCATAGGTAATTTGGATCTAAATAAAGCATGCTATTGACATTTAATAATGCAATCAACGCAGTGAGAGTTATAATAGGTCTAGTGTCATGTGTTGATATGTCTTTGTGTTCCTCCTACTATCATTTCAAATGCGGGTTATTCATTATCGCAAACATATTCCTCACTGGATTGCAATATATTAAAGGTACTCAATCCGATTTAACGCTCCTAAATGACTAGTTATTTGGCTTCGGGGGGGGGATAAACAATATTTGATTCGAGTCGAGGATCCCACTCATCAAGGTTCAGAGTGATCAGATATCGATTTTTGAAGTTTGTTAATTCAATTGTATGTGGCCCAGAAACACGCCGTCAAATGGATTGTATCGGTCAAAATTGCGGATGCAGATGGATAACTCTAAATCAAGTGGTAATACGGCCAAATTTCGTGAATTCTCAAGTGATAATACGGCCATATTTCGTTGAACAAAATGTTGATAAATAACACGTTTTGGGAAAGTTGATACCACAGTTCAGTGGTTAGCATTATTTCTGATAACTAAAGCGTATTTTGAAGAAATGTTATTGTTGTATATTGATGAGATTGGAACCCTCTGATCGGATAGAGTACCTTTAACAGAAGATATTCTCATCGTTTGCAGGGTAAATTCGTCCGGATTCATTTCGGGCCACAGGGGAAGATAGCTGGTGCTGACATTGAAACGTGTAAGTAATCCATTGATACTATAAATACTCTTTTGATTTACGTCTGATTGAAGAATCGTTAATAATCTAATATACGTGCTGACAAAATTGTGATTGTCAATAACAACGACATTATCTCACCTCACCTACTTCGATTCCTCTTATGACTAATTAACACCGATTAATCTAAGTCGCCCAATAATAGTAGATTAAAGTAAAATTAGTATGCTGCTAAAAACAAAGCAATTCAGAATTAATATGCTGCTCAAACAAAGCAATTCAGCATTGTATTTTCACTTTTAGATTTGTTGGAGAAATCTCGAGTGACGTATCAGCAATCGGCGGAGAGGAACTACCATATCTTCTACCAACTTCTGTCAAATGCTTTTCCAGATCTGTATGGTAAGTGGTGCTAGCCGTATCCCAAACCTAATAGCTGCATTTGCCATAATTTCATTGTAGATAAGAATCAGTCAAACCTTGGAATGCTATATGCCTGCACGTTATGGTAAATGGAAATCAATTTGATATTTATAAACATCAACTGCTAAAAGCATTCGGGTAATATTTCGAACATAATACATTACTTTGCTCCAAAAATAGCCACTGTTGTGAGAAATGTGAGAAACGTGTTTTGTACTTGTAACACTATTGTTGGTTAGCTATCAGAAACACAATCAAATGTCCACATGTTGAGTAAGGAATCTCATTCCACATAAGTTCGTTTTATTTCATATGTTGCATGCGCTGTAGTCTGTCGACATTTCCAAGAGTGGTCTCACACGGTGTGTTTCGAACCATTTTAAATATAAATGGCTCTCAACTATAATTATAATTTAATTGTTTTACAGAGAAGTTGTTGGTGAGTCCCGATGCTGGGTTGTATTCATACGTTAACCAGGGCGTGTTAACTGTCGACAACATCGATGACGTACAAGAGATGAAAGATACAGATGTAAGTCGGATTCTCTCATCTCATGAAATGTTTGGGTGGCTTTACAAAATACTATTGTTAATTAAAGATGGTATATTTCTTCCTGGTTACAATTACAACAACAACATAATTTTTATATATCCCGATTTCAAGACTATACAATTAGCTATTTTGCGAATAAAATACAGATCAAACTGAATATTTTGGTATATTATCTATATCCGTGAAAGAGTAGGATCTGTCTACCCGTATGTCTGTCTGTTCGCGATTTTCATCCCAGACACCTGGACAGATTTCAACAAAATTGTGTGTTGTAACTCGAAGTACTCCGGAGGATGTTATAACTGCGTCAGTTTTTTTAAATTTTGATTTAAAAAAAAAAATTAAAAAAAAATGGTTTGTCCATACAGGTAAACTAAATAAAAGTGGTTTATTTCGATATAGAAAGATAGTGGTGGAATCTATAGTTTAAAGGGAATTTGTCGTGATTGAGGCTGCTAACAAGATAGAGTTGTCCTTCGTGGTACGATTTTTGTGTGACGTTTATTATATTGCCAAATCTTGATCATCTAAAATTCTCGGGAACTTTATGACTCAAAAGGATGTAAGCATTCTCAAAGAGTGGGCTTATTCACAGCTGTGATCGCACACCGGAAGGCCTCTGCGACAAAATTTAACGAAGTATTTTTGTTTCATTCACAGAAAGCCTTCGATGTATTGGGATTCACACCAGAGGAGAAACTGAGCGCATACAAACAGACATGCGCAGTCATGAGTATGGGTGAGATGAAGTTCAAACAGAGAGGGAAGGAGGAGCAGGCGGAGGCTGATGGAACAACAGGTATGGGCGTGGCTGTTTCAGCGTAAACGTTTGCAGGCAAGAGCCTGTCTAGCAAATACTCTCTATAATATGTTTTCACTGTGGCCGGCGCCAGTCAACGAATAACGCTGTAAGTCCACTATGGACTTAATTCAGAATCAAATAAGTCCAATATGAATGTGAATATTTAGGTTCAATATGAACCTATTTGTACGAGAATATGTTGATTAGCCTCATCAAGTATACACACGGCTATCTCAGTGGTCCATTACTAAAGGAACATGGGTTCGACACGGATATCTCAGTGGTCCATTACTAAAGGAACATGGGTTCGACACGGATATCTCAGTGGTCCAATACTAAAGGAACATGGTTCGACACGGATATATCAGTGGTCCATTACTAAAGGAACATGGGTTCGACACGGATATCTCAGTGGTCCAATACTAAAGGAACATCCGAACATGGGTTCGACACGGCACAGCAACGTGCTTCTTGGACGCCTATATTCGAAGGCCAGTTTTTATTTGCCGGAAAGCCCATTCAAAGTCTACTGGTAGCGTGAAAGAAAGATAATTTCATCATTTAACTATACTTTGGTTATAACATGTGTTTTCATCAACTTAATCCGCCACATTTTGCCCACTAAGGTGAGAATGTTTTAAAGTTATTCCACCTACCTTCCGGACCAAGTCGGAGTTAATTAGCGTAATAAAAACTTTCAAATACTTCCCCACTGCCTGTGGGTGAAGTTAATTAAAATGCTATGTTTTTCATATTTCAACAGATGCGGAGAAGGTAGCTTTCCTTCTGGGAGTTAACGCTGGTGATTTGCTGAAGGCCTTCACTAAACCAAAGGTCAAGGTCGGAACTGAATACGTCATACAGGGGAGAAACGTGAACCAAGTCACCTACTCCGTCTCTGCGATGTCCAAGTGTGTCTTCGATCGAGTATTCAGTTGGCTGGTTAAGAGAGTCAACCAAACCCTGGATACCAAGCAGAAGAGGAGCCAATTTATCGGCGTTCTCGATATCGCTGGCTTCGAAATATTCGACGTAAGTCAACGGGCGCGGTCGTTTTGAATCTTCATTTAAGGGGAAATTGTAAATATCAAGAAAGCAGATTTCATTTATAACAAAACAATGGATCACGCGATCACACATTACTTACGTCTGGTTCACATCAGGGATGCGATCCCAGTCTATCATTACAGCTAAATTCAGTGAACTCATAATCTACAGATACGCGTCTTGATATCACGGAATACGACTTTTCGTTGTTTTCCACATCTTCTCCATAACATTTATCCTATTGGCACATACTGCAATGTTGAGCTGATAACTGAACATTGGTCCGATAATTTCTACTTATTATAATATATAAAATCGTGTCGTATTTCTAGTTCAACAGCTTTGAGCAGCTGTGCATCAACTACACCAACGAGAGACTGCAGCAGTTCTTCAACCATCACATGTTTGTCCTGGAACAGGAACAATACGCAAAGGAAGGCATCCAATGGGAGTTCATAAATTTCGGAATGGATCTGCAAGCATGCGTCGACTTGATTGAGAAGGTATGTGTTCAACAAGCAATTCATAGTTTATGTTTCTGCTACGTTTGCCAACCAACATTTAACCATATATTGCGGCCATTGATGTTTATTTACTACCGGTTACGTTGCTTGTTTTCCAATATAATTCAATTTATTTTATATTTCAGCCATTGGGAATCCTGTCCATTCTTGAGGAGGAATGCATGTTTCCCAAATCTAGCGACCAGACGTTCAAAGACAAGTTATACAGCAATCATATGGGAAAATGTAAGAACTTCGGCAAACCAGGAAAACCAAAAGCTGGAATGCCAGAAAGTCACTTCGCTCTGCACCATTACGCCGGCACGGTAAGCAACAGCAAAAATAACAATATAACTGTTAATCATTGTGGAGATCCCATTGGTACAATACATGACAATGCCGGGCGTACTGGTCACAACGTATAACAGAAGAACTATCAAAATGGAATTTGAATACTAATAATATGCTGTTGGTAGCCTATCCTCGTCAATAATCACCACAGCATCACACGCCATCACATGATTACACAGATCAGTGCATTCATGTTCACATAGCTGGAATAACAGCTTATATAACCTATAAAGCAACATGTTGAAATCGTCATCGATTTTCAACCGACTCATTCAGAAAACAAATTAATAATGTGACTATAGTTGGTCTTCTGTGCTTGTCAAAATCATACCCTTGGACTACGATAAATACATTACGGTTGGCTGGTAAATTACACTTATCGTATCTAAGCGACTTTCCCATTCTGACACGTCCAGCTTCGATTGTTTAAGGCGATATATTTCTGAAATACACAGTTTTCATGACACAAGGCATCGAATTTTTAAATATTAAAAAGGTTTTGACACTCAACGGATACAGATATTTTATCGACATTACAGGTGAGCTACAGCATCGCGAACTGGATTGAGAAGAACAAAGACCCGCTGAACGAGACAGTCGTTAACCTGTTATCAACATCAAAGGAGCCGCTCGTCGCTCTTCTCTTCCAGGCACCACCAGGTATGACTTTCACAGTGTCTGCATACATAAACGAATGCTAACTCACGACAAGACTAGATGTGTAACCATTCTGAGAAATGTGTCTTATTTTCAAAGTGTACGAAGTGAGTCAACGTTAAAGGCACGGATGGCCTTGGTTGTAAGTCCTAATTTATAAATAAACGTTACCAAATCATGAATTTCCTCAAGAATGTAGTAATAGTATAATGATAGTATGAATGCGATAATTTTTCAACACCGAAATCTTGAGTGGCGAGGATCAGTATTAGCGAGCGCTATATCGGTCTGTTGTCAATATGGTGTCCATTCTAACCAAAGTTCATAGTTTGGTCTCCCCGGTGTTTTTTGCGTATCGCACACCCTTTACGCAATGCACTGTATAATACTATGGCTTTTGTTTACTGATAAGGCGTATTTCTTGACAATAACATGCTATTTTAGCGATATTTATGATTGGTATAAGAACAAAATCTGTCCATATTTTAATATTATTTCTGTTTATGGCGGTATTAACGGAGGCATCTTTTTTTAACATCAATACCCATCGCAAAGACCATCCGTATATTTAACACGCTGTTGATGATATTGATCTACACAGAGCTATGAATGTAGTATTTTATACCTTTAACGTTACAGACGTGTTCATGATATTGATCTACCCTCAGCCACGAATGTGGTATTGGACACCATGCACGGCGACATATAAGAATTACGAATAGCTTATCATAGCCGTAAATTGTTTGTGCTGACCAAACCCCTTTTCGCAGAATTGATGACTACGAGACTACGTTTGCGAGGAAATAATGCCATTAAACGTGCTACTCACAGTAAGATGATTAGGTTTGCTGTTATTACGGTGTACTTAATTATGTTGTTATCAGTTCATAATCAATGATATGCTCGGTTATTGCACGCACAGCTCGCGTGACCATGCTTCGTTGCTTGATAAGGTAATAATAACTACGGATATGGCAAAACTACCCTATTCGTAATTCTTATCTGCCATAGTTTATTATACCATGCGAAAGGTGTGTATTATGTAACATTATTTATAATATAATATAAAATATAAAACAGCGTAACAACAGAGATTCTGACCAGGACGATGTTGGTCTCAACAATAAATATTCGCGAGCTTGTTGTAGCCAATTTTTTTCTCGATATTACTGTTTTCTGTGTTGTGGTATATAACACATGCAATACTTATCAGCTCGAAGGTTGTGCAATGGTTTTAGATTCAATCGATATAAATGTTCCAATTGTTACGTTCGATTTGTTTTACAGAGGCCGATGCTGGCGCTGGTGGCAAGAAGAAAAAGAAGAGTTCTGCTTTCCAGACAATCTCTTCTGTTCACAGGGTAGGTATAGAAACAAAATAAGTCGTACATTTCAGAAAATGCTTTTGGTAGTCCCAACAAATTATTTCTGTGTGTGCAAAAGGAGGACACTTTCTACGTAGCCCATACCATAAAGTATCCCGCCTGGTAGTATATGATATTGTGATTCCTTGTCGTTAGTTTGAACAGCTATGAACGAAAATCTTAACAAATGTTCAAACATGATATGAACTTAACGCCATTCCCACTCTATCGGTCGGTAATGAAGGTTGGAGTTGATATAATGCATTCGATCACATGTTGATTTGCACATTTCAGGAATCATTGAACAAGCTGATGAAGAATTTGTACACAACACATCCCCACTTCGTCAGATGTATTATTCCCAACGAGCTCAAACAGCCAGGTATGTTGTAGACTTAACGCTACTTCGGTGGTTATTGATTCAGAACATTAAAGCGATATGCACGTACAACCTTGTGCAAATAAACAATCCATTCCAAAACATTTAACTCTCGAATTAAACCCATTAATTGATAGTTTTCTTGTGTTCGATGTGAACAGCAGATAAATAAAGGTAATACTGATACATGTACATTGGTTTTAAATGCTGTGACAAATGACCTGTTGATAGGAATTCTGCACATTCTCGTATATTTTACCTACAGGTCTGGTCGACGCCGGCTTGGTCCTGCACCAGCTGCAGTGTAACGGAGTACTGGAAGGAATCCGTATCTGTAGGAAGGGCTTCCCAAGCAGGATAATCTACTCGGAATTCAAGCAGAGATACTCAATACTGGCTCCGAACGCCGTACCCCAAGGATTCGTCGATGGTAAACAGGTCACGGATAAAATCCTCGTCGCGCTCAAGATGGACGAAGCTGATTATAAGCTCGGAACAACCAAAGTGTTCTTTAAAGCCGGAGTGTTGGGTTCCTTGGAGGAGATGAGAGATGACGCTCTAACCAACATCATCGCTTACTTACAGTCCTACATCCGAGCATACGTATTCAGGACAACCTTCAAGAAACTCAAGGATCAAAGGTATGTCCCCAAATCACAACATACAATGTGTATGAAAGAGTGAATCTTACGATATTAAAGATGTATTCATGGTTTTAGAGGGACACAGTCATATATTTTGTTGATGTTCAATAACAAGTAATATTCTTTAGTATATATAGTTCTAGTGTTTTTCTCATATTTGGTTTTTAACATTATTTTCTACAGAACAAAGCAGAAAACAGCGTTAAATTATACTTATTTGTTACCATGGATACACATTTTAACAATCTTTTTCGTGTGTGAATTGCACAAGTGTCGGTTAATGGGACAAGGTTTGATACATGACATATATAATGTGTGTATTATATTAGGGTGTGCTTCATAAGGACTGTCAACACTTGTTCTGGCTCATTTAGACATATTCACTTCAAGAATTGATTGCTTAACTATGACACGATCAGCAATAGTCCTCTCTTAATTTTGTGTTGCGTGATTCATAATGAAAACTGAACTTATTACCTTTCCATAGGACTGGGCTGGAACTTATACAGAAGAACATCAGAAAGTGGCTTGGACTCAGGAATTGGGGCTGGTGGAAACTTTACGTCCAGGTGAGTTCACAATGTTATCGAATACTGTATAACTAAGATATAATTAATCTTTTATTTTTATGATAGTTCGTTTTCCCCCACAACTCAATGTTTACACGCATGAGCTCGTTAGCAGGTACCAATAACCAGGAGCTTGGCCACGTGGGCTCTGTTCTACCTCCACCGATCAGTTTGAAGATCGTCGAAAAATAAGTTTTCCCTTTTAATTAGTGGTGATTTCTAGGTATATATAGGAACATTTTACTCTATTGAAATGATGTCTTTACTCAGTTATGAAACGTACATCATGAAAGTTGAAAATTTCAGATCAAGCCGGTGTTAAACGTTGCACGCGAAGAGGAAGAGATGCAGAAGAAAGAGGAAGAAATGGCTAAACAGAGAGAAGAAATGGAGAAGAAACTCGTCTTCCTAAAAGAACTGGAAGAGCAGAACGTTACGCTTCAGTGTCAGAAAGATGACCTTGCCCTTCAGCTGCAAGCTGAACAGGATCACATCTCTGACCTTGAGGAGAAGGTCGTGATTATGGTGGAGCAGAAGATAGAGAATGACCAACAGCTGAAGGAGGCCGAGGATCGTCTGGGGGAGTTCGAGGGGCAGGTAACCACGACGAATGACAAACAAGAGAAGATGAATCAGGAGATACATGACTTAAAACAGGACTGTGATGATATGGACGCACATATAGCGAAGGTGCGTCTCAAACGAATAACCTATTATTTATTCCCCCATTTGATTTGACATTAAAGGCCCCATTTAATTTCCGAATGCCCAGATCACACTATGTACAACATGTTTCATATTATATACCATTTGGAAGAGGAATCAAACATTTTTATACATTCTACCGGAAAGTGGAATAACTGTGGCCTAGGAGTGTCTTCTCAGATTCACACCAAGTCTTCCCCCGTTATCTACCCCATACTGCCTAATAATTCACAACTAAGTGATAGAGTTATTCCCCTTCCAACGAGAATAATAGACTGGCAGTACAGACCAGATCCAAATTAAGCAGAGCAAGCACGTCGGTACCTTGACAAAAGCAACATGTTTACCCGTATAAGTTGGTAATACAATATTTTGGAGCTTCATCTTCCAAATGGTATATAATATGGAATATGTTGTATATAATGTTATACGGGGTCGACAATTAAGTGGACCTTTAAGCTTTTGTGAGTCTGACAAAGAGTAGAACGATTTGTGAAATTTGACCACCAAAGCTTCCCCTAAAAGAGCTGTCTGACTACCTAGCTGGATACGTCCTAATTAAACCTTTTGACAAAATGAATTTTCCAATTCAGTTATAAAAGTTTACATTGGAATGTCCAATTATTCATCTGGATGGGTGTTCGGGAAAGGCGGTCATTTGTTGAATTTATTTTATGAACATTTCCTAAGGGAACAACTCATCAGTGAGCATTTAGTAACGATATTGTTACATTATTCAACTTGAGCTCCCATGATTCATTTGCTGCACTGTTCGGCAGCCTTCCGTCGAACTTATTAGTCAAACAGACTTACAAATTAATAAATGGAGTTTCAAACAGTCGAAATTAATTTGCTGGTTGATCTTTTGGAACACCTAATGGTCGAACTGGTTACGTCGAACTCATGGATAACTCGAAGTAACCCAACGGTCCCTTGCGATTCGACTTAACATTTCACAACGCTTACGTCTGTCAACAGGTTGAGAAAGAGAAAGCTGCCAGAGAAACCGAGATAAAGGGTCTGCATGACGAGCTGACCAAACAAGACGAAGATCTATGTAAATTATCTAAGGTCCGAAAGGCACTGGAAGATAATCACAATAAAACCATGGATGAACTCAAGTCGGAGCAAGATAAAGTTAACAACCTCAACAAGATCAAGAACAAACTCGAATCGACTTTGAATGAGGTACGTGATTCCCTTCGTTGTCACCAGCCTTTATCCAGAAATGTTGAGTAATTGGGTGGTTGTTGTTTGTCGCAAGCCTTTATCCCGAAGGGCTGAGTAATTGGGTGGTTGCCGTTTGTCGCCAGTCTTTAACACGAAGTGTTGAGTAATTGTCGCCAGTCTTTATCCCGAATGGTAGAGTAATTGGACGGTTGTTTTTTTGTAGCCAGCCTTTATCTCGTAGGGTTGATGAATTTGTGGTTGGTATTTGGTTCGTTCGTTTGTTAATGTTGGGGTTCATGTCCTTTTCAGAAGTTGTGTCATTCCACGACGCTGTCAGTTTGTTAGTGGTTGGAGACGCACCGAACAGAATGCGAATATCGTTGCTTCGAGTGAGGCATAAATTATTCTCATCGGGGTCCGAACTAACAAAACGAAATTGTTTTCCGTATATTTAAATTATCATGTTATACAGATGGAGAGCTGTTTCGAACGCGAGAAGAAAATCAGAGGTGACACCGAGAAAGTGAAACGAAAACTGGAGCAGGATCTGAGAGCCACACAAGATAATCTCGATGAAATGGAACGGGCCCGACATGATACCGAAGAGCACTTAAGGAAGTGAGTATGGACACATGTAATTTCCTACAGGCCACTGTACATTCACACAAATAATACACGTATAGATGATTTAATGACATATGATATAGAACTGTGTATTCCCACAAATAATAAAGTATACATGAGTGAATGACATACATCATAGAACTGTGCATTCCCACAAATAATACACGTATACATGAGTGAATGACATACATCATAGAACTGTGCATTCCCACAAATAATAAAGTATACGTGAGTGAATGACATACATCATAGAACTGTGCATTCCCACAAATAATAAAGTATACATGGGTGAATGACATACATAATAGAACTGTGCATTCCCACAAATAATACACGTATACATGAGTGAATGACATACATCATAGAACTGTGCATTCCCACAACTAATACACGTATACATGAGTGAATGACATACATCATAGAACTGTGCATTCCCACAAATAATAAAGTATACGTGAGTGAATGACATACACCATATAACTGTGCATTCCCACAACTAATACACGTATACATGAGTGAATGACATACATCATAGAACTGTGCATTCACACAAATAATACACGTATACATGAGTGAATGACATACATCATAGAACTGTGCCTTCCCACAAATAATAAAGTATACATGAGTGAATGACATACATCATAGAACTGTGCATTCCCACAAATAATACACGTATACATGAGTGAATGACATACATCATAGAACTGTGCATTCCCACAAATAATACACGTATACATGAGTGAATGACATACATCATAGAACTGTGCATTCCCACAAATAATAAAGTATACGTGAGTGAATGACATACACCATATAACTGTGCATTCCCACAACTAATACACGTATACATGAGTGAATGACATACACCATAGAACTGTGCATTCACACAAATAATACACGTATACATGAGTGAATGACATACATCATAGAACTGTGCATTCCCACAACTAATACACGTATACATGAGTGAATGACATACATCATAGAACTGTGCATTCCCACAAATAATACACGTATACATGAATGAATGACATACATCATAGAACTTTGCATTCCCACAAATAATAACGTATACATGAGTGAATGACATACATCATAGAACTGTGAATTCCCACAAATAATAAAGTATACATGAGTGAATGACATACATCATAGAACTGTGCATTCACACAAATAATAAAGTATACATGAGTGAATGACATACATCATAGAACTGTGCATTCCCATACATAATAAAGTATACATGAGTGAATGACATACATCATAGAACTGTGCATTCCCACAAATAATAAAGTATACGTGAGTGAATGACATACATCATAGAACTGTGCATTCCCACAAATAATACACGTATGCATGGCTGAATGACATACATCATAGAACTGTGCATTCCCACAACTAATACACGTATACATGAGTGAATGACATACATCATAGATCTGTGCATTCCCACAAATAATAAGTTATACATGAGTGAATGACATACATCATAGAACTGTGCATTCCCACAATAATAAAGTATACATGAGTGAATGACATACATCATAGATCTGTGCATTCACACAAATAATAAATTATACATGAGTGAATGACATACATCATAGAACTGTGCATTCCCACAAATAATAAAGTGTACATGAATGAATGACATACATCATAGAACTGTGCATTCCCACAACTAATCAAGTATACATGCGTTAATGACATACATCATAGAACTGTGCATTCCCACAAATAATACACGTATACATGAGTGAATGACATACATCATAGAACTATGCATTCCCACAAATAATAAAGTATACATGAGTGAATGACATGCATCATAGAACTGTGCATTCCCACAATAATAAAGTATACATGAGTGAATGACATACATCATAGAACTGTGCATTCACACAAATAATAAAGTGTACATGAGTGAATGACATACATCATAGAACTGTGCATTCCCACAAATAATAAAGTATACGTGAGTGAATGACATACGTCATAGAACTGTGCATTCCCATAAATAATAAAGTATACATGAGTGAATGACATATATCATAGAACTGTGCATTCACACAAATAATACACGTATACATGAGTGAATTACATACATCATAGAACTGTGCATTCCCACAACTAATACACGTATACATGAGTGAATGACATACATCATAGAACTGTGCATTCCCACAACTAATACACGAATACATGAGTGAATGACATACATCATATAACTGTGCATTCCCACAACTAATACACGTATACATGAGTGAATGACATACATCATAGAACTGTGCATTCCCACAACTAATACACGTATACATGAGTGGATGACATACAACATAGAACTGTGCATTCCCACAACTAATAAAGTATACATGAGTGAATGACATACATCATAGAACTGTGCATTCCCACAACTAATAAAGTATACATGAGTGAATGACATACATCATATAACTGTGCATTCCCACAACTAATACACGTATACATGAGTGAATGACATACATCATAAAACTGTGCATTCCCACAACTAATACACGTATACATGAGTGAATGACATTCATCATAGAACTGTGCATTCCCACAAATAATAAAGTATACATGAGTGAATGACATACATCATAGAACTGTGCATTCCCACAACTAATACACGTATACATGGCTGAATGACGGATATCACATAACTTAGTTAACTCACCACGAACATTAACACATCCGTGTTCTCTCAAGCTCGAGTTGTTATATTGTGGACTGAGTAACTACATCAACATATTTAACAGAAGATAAACTTACGACCGACCCAGCACCATGTATACGAAAAACGCACCTTGTCGTGTACGGGTTGGCTAGTCGATTTCATTTTCATATTCATCTAAGAAAAAAAAACTTCCGCATGGGGGGACGCATTAGTATGGCCGACAACTCACCACGTCATTAAATGCCTAGCGTGGCCTATTTCATCTAAATAATTCCAAAATATAAATTTCAGATCACAGATGCTTGCTTCCATTGATTCATGCTCATTTTGGAAATATTATTCCATAGGTGAATGACTGTTTTAATATGTATAATGTTTAATTGCAGAAACCAATATATATTTTTGATTTCAGGAAAGATTCAGATCTGAACAACACACGCACCCAGTTGGAAGAAACAGAGACCCAATGCGCTCAACTCAACCGGAAGTTGAAAGAGTTCCAGGTCACTCTCAGCGAACTCGAGGACGAATATGAAAACGAACGGACCGCAAGAGAGCGAGTATGTGTTTACAGTGATTGGTACAGACCAGTGGGATTCATACTTATTCTCCACATGTTCCCTATATAGATCGACATAGGCCCGTAGGATTCATACGTATAATTCTCACCACGTTTCCTATAGAGATATTCGCTCACCAGCATCTTTATTACTGCATTTTTCCATCGGGAAATATTATTCATGGGGGAAATTTTGTATTCTGTACTACTAACATTCATCTGATTCATGTGACGTTTACATTCCCTGACTACTGCAATTATAAATACAAACACTGGATGAATATACCGTTCTGGATTCATCGGGGTCACATTTGATAGATAATTTATTAATTCTTTCTTGCATATTCGCGGCAATATTTTATTCAATTATACAAACCAATATTCCGGTTATTTGATATCACAATATCACACGTCTATTGGCAGTATACGTGTACACGATGAGGTGTTATGTGCGTCTTCCAGGTAACAATGTTTCGTTTTGCATATTTCAGGCTGAGAAACAAAGAAACGAATTGGTTAGAGATTTAGATGACCTCACAGAGAAACTCGAAGAACAAGGAGGAGCTACAGCCGCTCAGGTGTGTTTATGGTCACGTGCTTAAAACGGTGGGCAGTAGACACGCGACTTTCAACAACATCGTGTGTACCCTTTCTTGAAACAGGAAGTGTGGACAACATTTCCTTGTCCCGAATTCAAAATTAATATTAAACGAAGCGAGATTTCCCTAAGGTAAACACAGCTTATTTGAAACCTCTAAGCTAGTCCCCGAATCAATAGGAACATTAGTCAAATTTTGATTTTTTTATAATTTTTTCTTATATTCTTTAACAATTAAATTTTTTTTTTATTATTTCTTACATTCTTTAACAATTTTTGATAATTGTTTCTTACATTCTTTAACAATTATAAAAAAAACAATATAAAATTTGATAGGCCAATGCATTCTCTTATATATGCGAGGCGACCTATGGTCGACTCGCATATATAAGAGAATGCACTGGCACAGGGTTTTCGCATCAGTTCAAGGCATAATCAAAGGCATGATGCGGTGTACTACTACTGTCGACACAATATATATTGAAATACCTGCGTTAAACAACTTTATGGACTATTCTGGTGTGTCGAATGTATTCGTACATATCGACACGAAATTTTCAAGCCAATTTTCCTACTTATAACATATTTGACTACCACACCCATTTGAAGAACATTGCCGAAACTTTCAACAACATCGGTTGTTACCTTTTGACACAACATTTATTAACATTCCAACGATATTAATATAAGAAACGTAGACCATTCCGTGTGTCGAATGTTTTCGTGAACATGTCTATGAGAAAATCAGCGTGTAAATGGGAACGAGTCATTTTGGGGTCATTCAGCAAAAAAAACAACATGGCTGCCAGCGGCCAACTTGGATTTCAAAATTCAATCCATTAGCATGGGCTACAGGCCGTATTGTTTGTCTGATCATCGTGAAATTTGTCAGTTATGTTAATATTGACATATAGATGGGAATGAGTCATTTTGGGTTCATTCGGCCAAAAAAACATGGCCGCCAGCAGCCATCTTGGATTTTACTCTTTGCATGACTAAATCCTTTGGCACGGGCTACAGGTTGTACCTTTGGTAGGATCACCATAACATTTGTCATGAATTTTAATATTGACATGTAGATGGGAACGAGTCATTTTGGGGTCATTCGACCATAAAACATGTTCCACGGTGATCCCGATGTAATTGGATGATTCTCTCAACCAAAATATTATCTGTTAACCCTTTCTTTACTTAGTGGATTATCCCATTCAGCTATCAAGATATACATTGGAATAGTATATTATTCATTTGGGGGATGTTCAGGTTATAGTAATATACGACAAACATACGGAAAGATAATAAATTGCAGAATGATTCATATTCATTGATGGGAAATGTTCAGATAATAAGTTAAAAAAACGACCTATGTTTGTGTTAAACATATAATCTGTGCATTTTCTAAGGGAACCAAAATAGTATCTTTTAAGCTAGTGTGATCGGTACTTTAGCTGCAGGCACTCTGGTGCCGTATATGTCCACATCTATGCTAACGCGGGTCCCCCACACGTTGTATAGTATACAGAATGTATTTCCACATTATCTCTCCCTAAATATCTAAATTGTAGTGAAATATTTGAATTGCGAAAGGCCATTTATGATATAGCTGCTTTTCGAAGCTTCGTTGAATTCTAGTAAATCAATTGATATATCCATACTTGGTGGGTACTATCACATTTCTATGCAATCATATGTTAGCTAGCGGTCTCACGGTTAGAAGTGATGTTTACTATATTGCAAAACACCCAAACCAACACAAACAACACTATGTTGTATAACAATAAACAACATAGAAACGATAGCAGCGGTATATAATATATATATATATACGACAGGTTGAAGTGAGTAAGAAGCGAGAACATGAGCTCGGCAGACTGCGACGAGAGATGGAGGATTATAAAATGCAGCATGAGACACAGATATCATCCATCAGAAAGAAGATGTCGGACGCCGTTAACGAACTAACCACACAAGTCGAAGCAGCACACAAATCAAAGTCCAAGTAAGTCGATTTCATAGAAAATTCACAGCGCACTGTATAATATATATATACTCCACTGTCTGTCAATGCAATACAAGAACACCTAAGGCATATTGTTGATGTACATGTGTAGATGCTTAACTAATCCCAAAAGTTCACACTTGTTGATACCTATACTAACGGCTGAAACATCGATTTGAAGATAATTATAATAGTCTAATAACTAATAAATATCATGTGTGTTACTATAAATAGACTAATAACTAATAAATATCATGTGTGTTACTATAAATCCTGTTCGGTGATTGGTCAACTGCCAATTGGGTCATGCGTTGTATCCATTAAAACGCACCATAACACCATCTTGTCGACCGAGATGACTAAAAGCTATATATAGAATAACTGGGCGTGTTTTTTTTTAGCACGCGGCCACATGCTATCATCGATAATTCACATGTAGAATATAAATGTAGAACTACATTACAGTGCGGTATGGTGCAATATCCGAACTGCAGACATATTATATGTCAGAAAACTATAAAAAGCTAGACAAATATAAGAAATGAATGCAGTTTGAGTGTGTTGATCTCTTAAAGGTGCGACACAGTGTCGCATAAATCACATATTACCAGAAAACGTTCGTGAAAATAGATAGGCAGAACAGAAAACGCGCATACAAGACCGGGCATCTGTCTTTATCGTAATTTAAATATAACCCGGAGACTTATGCTGATTTATTTCCGTATATAGGTCAGAGAACGAAAAGAACCAGATGAGACACGACATTGAGGAACTCGCTAACCAAGTGGAATACTTCAAGAAAAACGGCGTAAGTAAACCGGTGTTACCTCGGTAGTGATTCGTCTTTGTATTATGCGAATTGTAGGTTCATTTTAACATGACACTTTGGTGGAATTCGTGAACTATTTACATTATAATAGCCATGTTCAGCGATCCATTTAGGCGGTACATTTGTCATGGCGCCAAACCTACACGTTTAAATATATCGTCCAGCAAAAAGCTGGAACAATTCGATCTACCATCGATATGCTTAACTGGCTTCAATGAAAATCATACTGGTAAATCGTAATATCCCACCACCTGCACAACGTTGATAACTCATGTTACCAATAGATTGGTCCCAGGGACGTGGCTAGAGGGTTTCCGTTCGGGGGTGTCCACATTGGGAAATTCCAACTGCACCCCCCCCCCCCCCACCCCCCCTTGAATCAGAATCAGTCCGAACACAAGTTTTGCATAATTCCATTTGCACAGCCCCTTGTAAATCTTAGCATCTAGACTGGCCTCAACTGAAGCTTTCCTATAGTGTTGGAAATTTCCAACCTCATACTCCCCCTCAGGTTTGAAAATTCTCCAACTGATGACCATTTCAGTCCACAAGTTTGACCAAATGTAGTAAAATACTGTTAAACTTATTAGCATTTTTGTATTGGCCATGGGGGAGAGACAATGACACACCGGGCCGACCATGGTTCGGCCCGGCGTGCGAAAATTGTGTAATCTGAACAAGAAAATCGCAAAATCCTAGCATCTAGACTAGCCTCAAGCATTCCAAGAGTGGACATTTCAAACCTGACACCCCACTTAGGTTGGAAAATTTACAACTGATGACAATTCCAATGACAACGTTGACCAAATGTATGACAATATTGTTTTCTTAAAGTAACTAGCAGTTTTTGTCTGGCCACGGGGGAGGGACCAGGACACAAGCTTTCCAAGTGTTGGAAATTTCCAACCTGTCACCCCCCCCCCCCCCCCCTGAGGTTGGAAAATTTCCAACTGATGACCATTTCAGTCCAAAAGTTTTACAAAAAATAGGAAAATATGCAAATATTGGTCCAAAAACAATTAATTCCCCCCAAGAAATTGTTTGAAAATCAAACTACAAGAACATTTTCAACCTATTGTTGGTGTGAAATTTCCAATCAATGTTTTGGCAGGTATGAAATTTCCAACTGTTGAAACTTTTGAACATTAATACCTCGGTGATTAGTTGCTCCAAAGCTATTTCTCAATTGTAATCTTTATTATGTTTAGGGTGCTTCTAACAAGGTAACGAAGCAGATGGAAGTGCAGATAGCCGATATGAACGCGACGATTGACGAGGGAACCCGAATGATATCCGAACTCGAAATGCAGAAGACAAAGATGTCGTCAGAGATGAGTCACGTGACCCGACAGCTCGAGGAGGCAGATCAGCGGACTGAGCTGTTAACGAGAGAGAAGAAACAACTGATGGACCGAGTCGAGGAAGCGAAACAATCTGTGGACGAACAGACGACAGTAAGATTGCCCCATGAGCATAATATGAAACCCAATAGAATATCAGATTTAACATTAAGGTGCCATTAATTCCTTTCAAATTAAACGGTTGATACGATTTAATACCTATAGCGAATTTTGCTGACGAGATTCGAACATTTATCGAAAGTTCATTTGTGAGTTGTGGTCTGGTATGATTTCTCATTTCTACTAGCATGCCATCACGTGCATACGTTTATGTTGCCGCACTGAAACATGTGACTTCATCCTGTATTTGGACACTGTTTTCTACTGTTCAATGCTTACTATACGTACAGCTACTAAAGAAATATACATGTAGTCGACAAAATATATCAAAATGAGGGAATAAGCTCATTACGATTCATCGGTTAAAACGTATCGCGATAATAATTTTAAAAAAGAATAACGATACGTGCATATGTATCGCGATTAATCGTTGCACCCTGAGAAAGCAATCGAACACAAGATTTCTACCTACAATAAATCTTCAAAACCAATTATGCCCATGGCTTTAGAAATACATTATTAAAAGAGTTGTTCTGCTTTATTCTGTTGACAACACATGTTGAAAACAAAATATGATATTTAAAAGGGACCCATATATATAAAAACAAATATCATTTTGTTATAAAAAAATTAAAAAAATAATGTCTGAAATTAATGTATGATCATAAAAGTTTGGAAAGACGAATAATCAATGCAGACATAAATTTGCAATCTGGCTAGATTTCAATTGTGCGTTAAGTAGTCCAACGAGCTTTGCCACACGTGTCGTCACGTGAGGCCGGAACATTAAATATCTATCTAACACAAACTGCAAATAGCATCCCTCCGTAAGTAGCCACAAACCAGTCACAAAACACGAGCTATATACCCTCGATATTTTACACGTGTTAATTCCGTGGCTTCTCCGGTTCCGGTTGTTGGACATATATTAATCCGCATGCCTATTTACCGGCGCTCTATTGTTATCGCTTGTTTTCAGAATCTCAAAAAAACAAAACAACGAAAACAAAAACAAGCAAACAAACAAACTAAAACAAATAGGATGTGGGTCTTTGTTGTCATCCGTGCGCCTTTTATAACTAGATTCAAAACCAGGAACCTACGTCATCAATCAAATCTCTAACCCAAAGCGGATATGATTTTAAATTTGTTTAAAACACATCTAAACGTTTGTCTGATTGGGTAAACTAGTACATAAGCTGTGGAAATTTACCATTCGCATTCAAAAATGAGTAAGCGTTCAGTCCCGATTTTGAACGTCGAACAGACCTCAACTATTTACTAGATGTTCATCAAATGCACATAAACCCTTTCACACGTAAGAACAATAACTCCTACAACAAATATATATCTCATCACTGCATGAATTCCAAATATAGCAGCTATCCGAACTTCTTAAATGGCGCAGGTTACTGAGAGTTAGAAATAACAAATGTTTCAAAGTTTTAACTGGAAACGTCTTGTGACAGAGATGTATCGGGAATGTCAGATAATGCGACAGGGGTATTCTATATCTAACGTTCCGTGTTTATATTGTAGTATTTCCACAAGGCGAGAACTGAGATACGCAATCTGAATGTCGAGGTAGATGCTCTCCGAGAACAAATCAATGACGAAGCCGAAACGAAGGCTGAGCTGCAGCGCGCCTTGTCGAGAGTTAACAACGAGAGTCAACAATGGCGGGTGAAATACGAATCAGAGGGCGCCACCAGAGCTGAGGAACTCGAAGAATCAAAGTAAGTGGTTGATAACACCGACACAAAATGTCTCCGATTTTATTTTGTCTTCGTAATTGTTTGTTTGTTTATTTGTATTTGTTGTGTTTAATTTCTTTGATTTTTTTGTTTAACCACTTTCATTTTCTTTCTCTTAGAACATATTCCCGACAACTATATATAATATTGAAAACCTGATACATTATTCGCGATACATTGTAAGGAAGATGGATAGCATGCTTTCTCTGTTCTTCGCGTCGTGTTTTCTGTACATAGTACATTTTTTATTAAATTAAGAGAGGAAACATATTTACCAAAAGTGTTCTCCGTACAGTTCCAGCAACAGGACTGTGACAAGTTGTTAGCACATTTCGCTTACTTTTATAATGATAGATGCATCATTATTTTTTTTATAAATGTTCTCTCTATATACCATTACGATATTTGCGGTTCATGTTGGAGATATACTAGTTATTTGTGAGGCCAGTGAGATATCTATATATTCTCGTCAACTCTCACGCTTGCAACGTGTTTCCGAGTCTTTCATCGAGTTAATTAATTTCCAGACGCAAGCTCCAATCTCGATTGATGGAGGCCGAGGAGAATGCTGAGACTGCGATGTCAAAGGTCAGCTCACTAGAGAAGACGAGGTCGAGGCTCGCTGGAGAACTCGATGACGTCATGGCCCAGCTTGATCTGGTGAGTTTGGTGTGGTGTTATATGCCGTGTCAAATCGAATGTGAACTCCATTATGACTGTCGTTGGCAATGACGACACACGTTACAAGTTACATGTTGGTGTGGCTGAACCTGGCTAACGTTTCCTTGGTTACCGGTAGAAAAACAACGCAACTTGCAAAGACGAGAATATCTGTTCTAAAATGCACACGTGATGCCTGAACAAAAGAAGTAGGCCTCAATTCACAGAGAATGCTTTTGGCAGTTTGCGAAATTATAATATGTTATCATTTACACCAAGGCTGTCCGTATTATATGTGACGTCATATGTTCTTGAACACTAAATATCCACCGTCCGATTTGACGCCAAATAATTCAGAATTTAATTTTAGCCAATTTCCGCTCACTAGGCAAAAGAGAGTGAAATAATTAATGTAATCACCACCCTGTGTATCACACATGCATATTATTTATATATTATAATATTTATTGTAATCACCACGTAATCACCACACTGTGAATCACACATGCATCGCCAAAATCAACAAAAGTCATCCATGAGTAATACATCGAATATACGATTACAAAGCTCGTAATTAAAACGCTCTTTAATATCTACCGTGTGTGGACATCATAAGCATGGCCGCTTTTTATAATACGATCATCGGAATTTGTCCTATATGCTGCCAAAACATCAAAATGTCGTGATCTGGCCAGCAAACCTTCATATTAATGCTGATGTGTAGATATCATATTTTCTTGTATCGAACATGTACATATTAATTATGATGGTTGTATGGTGTCAAATCGGACTGAACATCTTTAATATTTATGTTTATTTTGAACAGGCGACGTCCACTATCACGGCGACGGAGAGGAAGCAGAGAAACCACGACAGAAATGTTCAGGATCTGGACACCAAATGCAAGCAACTAGCGGCTGACGTCATCAATGCTCAGAATGAGAGCAAGGCATCAGCCAATGAACTCCTTCGAACTAGATCACACGATGACGAGCTTCATGATACTATCACCGTGCTCAGGCGAGAAAACAAGACGCTCATCGGTGAGTATACTTTAATGATAACCTGTTTAACACACAATTCAGTTGTCTCTTCTAGGACACAATTACAGCAAAAACAGCATTTTTTTTTATAAATCTCGATTTCAAGACAAAAAAAGAGTTATTTTGTAAATAAAACGTGGTTTATTTCGACCGTGAGGGAATCTGTAGTTTAACTGAAATGTGCCGTGATAGAGTTCTTCTTCTTGGTCCTCTTTTTTGTGTGTTCTGAACTTTTTCGTGCAGATTTCTGTTCTATTCTAAAAACACCTAAAACTGTCCCGCTGATGTGATGAGATATTCTACATAAAATTTAGTTAGAAATTGTGTTAGAAACTTTTCCGGACATGTGTCCTCGATTCATATCTATTATTATATACTCCGGAATCTATATAAAACTTTCTGGGAATAGAAATAACATCTTGAATTATCTCTAATATGTGACCCGCCATATCAAATCCAGTCGTAAGTCGGGATTTTTTTACCCTGTGCCAATGCATTCTCTTATATTTGCGAGTCGACCATAGGTCGCCTCGCATATATAAGAGAATGCATTGGCCTAACAATTTTTTATCATTTTTTTAAAATAAATGTTTCTTACAATTTTTAGGACATAAAATAAAAAACATCCATTACCCTGCAGGGAGCCCCACACATATATAGAAGCATATAGAAGAGTGTCGTCTGCTCATTTTGTCTGGGGCTCTGTATGTGTGAAATTATAAAATTGTTAAAGAATACAAGAAAAAATTATTAAAATTGTAAAATATTGTTAGGCCAATGCATTCTCTTATATATGCGAGGCGACCTATGGTCGACTCGCATATATAAGAGAATGCATTGGCACAGGGTAAAAAAAATCCCGACTTACGACTGGATTTGATATGGCGGGTCACATATAACAAGCTGAAAGTTGATAAATCATATCTCAGCACGATCCGCATGCTCTAAAAGTGAGACCTCACATTATTCCACTGTTTGACATTCGTACATGTTTGGTTTGATTTTGGGTTTATTTCGGTGGCTGTGCCATATCATGGGTTTGTCAGTTCTATTCCGAAAGGAATGTCCATAGAGATGGTCATTTTCACAGTAAAATCACTCAGTCGCACGTAGTAACCACTTGTATAGCTAACATTACACGTGACGCACTTTTCCTAATACACGAATCGTGTGCATTCGTGGGCAATTGATGTACAGGGTGACACTGGATGGATTGTGACGGTATATAAAGCTCATTGCTCCTTGCCGATAAGCCACCGGGATCACTCCTACACGCACGTGATCATGTGGCGGGCTGTGGTTTTCGTATGGTGTTACAATACCGTTTATTTCACAGATGAAATGCACGAGCTGAACTACCATCTTAATGACGGAGGGCGCGACACCCGCGGCATCGATATAACAGTAAGGAGGGTGGAGGAGGAGAAACGCGAGCTACTGTCATCACTGGAGGAGGCTAACGTTAACATCAGCCAGCTGGAGAACAAACTCGTCAGAGCTATCAAAGATAAAACGGAGATGAGGTCAGAGGTCGAACAGAGGATGGCGGATAAAGAAGAGGAGTTAGATAATACAAGGTACACACTGAACATAACTAAATCAACGATGTATTCAGGGTTCCAGACCTAATTACAAGAACAACATACAAAATCTAATTTAACACAGGTTTTATCTTCGTTTGGATAACACAATGTTGACAACCAATTGTGACATAATCGAGATCTATTTATGCCAAATAATGCAATTTTTAGTGAAAAATTAACACACAAATTTTTGTTGTCCCTATAATATATCGAAACTAAATTATATAATTGGATAAATAAAACTCAAAATCAAATAGTATGGTGTCTACCACGTGGCACTTCTCATTCCAAACAAGTTATTTTATGCATTAGTACCTGACAAGGAATTAAAATTTTGTTCTATAACAATTGCCATGAAGCCCTGAATACTTGCATCTTTAACTACACACAGTCCATTACAACGATCTACCATCCATTGAAATAGCTGCCAGGCAGTATATATAGCGGATAATATGCTGTTAAATATACCGGTATAAAATATATTATGTATCTACGTAATTGTATAGCACTTCATATTGTTTGTTCACTTCTAATTCCTGCGTGTATTACGAAATCAGATTTTTCGATATTATCATTGTGATAGAAGTCGAACTATTGATTCCTTTTGCAACTTAATTTTTAAATGTTGAAATTTCGTTATTTGTTCGATATTAAAATGTATATATCAATGCTTCCTCGAAGTTTTAACTTCATCTGAGAATGTAATCTTCATCTCGAAAGTTTAGAATTCAACCTGCAATTACTATTGAGTTAACTAAATGAGAAAACATGACAGTACAGTGTTCGTCCAATGTCCTGCCACTGGATATTTATTCGGCCAAGTTTCAGACCGATCATGTTGATAGGACACCACTGTGCTGGTCGTGCCAGTCATCCCCACGTCATTCTAAAACTATTTTATCTCACCAGGCGAAATCATCAGCGATCCATTGAGTCATTGAACCAGACTCTGGAGGTGGAGATCAAGCAGCGAGGGGAAGCTCAGCGTATCAGGAAGAAGCTGGAGAGTGATATTATGTCACTCGAGGTATCACTGGATAAAAGCAGCAGGTCACGAGAAGAGATGGACAAATCAGTAAAGAGATACCAAGCGCAAGTCAAGGTACACAACATTAATATGATATGTGGTGTGGGTGGGTGGGGTAGGGTGAATATGCGGGAGATATCGGATGCACCATGTCGTAAGAAGCGATGGACAAATCAGTGAAGAGGTACCAAACATAAGTCAATGCGCACAACATTAATATGTTATTATGTTATGCGGGGTGGGTGGGGGTTGGTGAATATGAGGGAGATCGTTGGATGTCAGAAACAGGGCGCGAGAAGAGATGGACAAATCACGAAGAGATACCAAGCGTACACAATATTATTATGATATGTGAGGTGGGTGGGGTGATGTGAACAGTATGGGGGGAGATCTCTGGGTACAGCAGAAGGACGCGAGAAGAGATGGACAAATAACGAAGAGATACCGAGCGTAAATCAAGTTACGGAACATTAATATTATGTGGATGGGTGTTTTGGAGGTTGTGACTATGTGAGTGGTGTGGGCAGTGTCAATGTGTGCTATATAGCAACAGTGTGGAAGGTCGAGATGGACAACTCATGAAAGATAGCAAGCTCAACTCAAAGTACCCAACATTAGTAAGCCCTGCCATATTTGTTAGTGTGTGGTGTGAGGTTCTATGGTGGGCGTACGTGAATGGTTGTGAGAAGATAAGCCGGGTGCTAGAACTAGGGCGGATGAAAAAATGGACAAATAGACTAAGAGATACCAAGCAGAAATCGAAGCATCGAACATTAATATAATGTGTCGGTGGATAAGGAGGGGTCAACAGATGAATTAAGAGTAATTGAAGATAAATTATATTATATATATACGGTTTAATAAAAAACACCACATTGCTTGTAGGAAATGGAGACAGTTATGGTTGAGGAGCGTCGCAGCTTCCACGAGACCCGAGAATCCAGCTCAACAATCGAACGTCACGTCGCTATAATCACCATCGAGTCAGAGAAAACGAGAGCTAGTCTCGAACAGGTAAATATACAACATAATACAACATATACAGACATATATATAGCGTCGAAGTACCATGAGACCCGGAAATCCAGCTCAACAATCGAACGTCACGTCGCTCTATACTAACCAGCGAACTGAGAGAATATAATCGAGCAGTCTCGAGCAGGTAATATAAAATAGACAACACCATACAATTATCGCATTTTAGGAGGAATTGTCAACATTAAGTAAGTCGTCATTGACGTCCAACGGTTGAAAATTCCTCGTGCGATTATTATATGAAATCATGTACAATATAGTCTTATATGCATTTACACTGTGGAACACGAATGCACCGTGTTAAAATTGTGTCACGCGACGCAGATACAGCCCGACGTCATCACATAGCACTTTAACCCTTTACCCAACAGAACGGCCCTGTGCCAATGCATTCTCTTATATATGCGAGTCGACCATAGGTCGCCTCGCATATATAAGAGAATGCATTGGCTTAAAACATTAAAAATTATAAAATTGTTAAAGAATGTAAGAAAAAGTGGTAAAAAGTGTTTTTTTAGGCCAATGCATTCTCTCATATATGCGAGGCGACATATGGTCGACTCGCATATATAAGAGAATGCATTGGCACAGGGCATAACAGTAACTATCACAATGTGGTCAATGAGCCGGTTCCAATGATATCCATATCTGTATGGTTCTATTAAGACAGACCGAAGATATTTTAGGCTGTTGAAGCTTTATTTGGGCGTTTCTGGCGTTCTGTTTGGGTAAAGGGTTAAAGCAACGGTTACTCACAACGGATGATTGAAATGGGCCATTTCGATTCATATTAATTATAGGAAACTATATAAAATTTGTTATTGGGAGCGATAGACCATATGTGAAGACAATAGCTCTGAAATATGGCTACATCGGGGTTTCGCGAGTATATGGCTACATCGGGGTTTCGCGAGTATATGGCTACATCGGGGTTTCGCGAGTTTATGCATTACTATACTCATGTCCACGGTTCTTGGAACGTGTACACGTGTCATAGATGTGTCTGCATTAATCAATGCTTCTGAGATCTTGGGATATACAGTCTACAATGAAATTCAACATGTACATGTTGTTGGTTCGCAAACATATGTGATGGTAATTGTAATATATGATGGTAATTGTAATATATGATGGTAATTGGAACATTGTTTGTGTCTCCAGGCGGAAAGAGCCAGAAAGACAGCAGAGAGTGATTTGGTCGAAGCACAGAACAGGATAATCGAATACACCGCCCAATTCAACATCTTGACGGCCAGTAAGAAGAAGTCTGCCGCCGACTGTCTCGCAATGCAGGTACGGTAACTCTAAATACACCATCCATGTCCAACTCAAGTGCACACTTATATTCGCTATTGACAAAACCTGAAGTTCGCAACTAAATTATCATGATGTCGCGTTGGTATGTCCTGTTTCAATTTGATCATGGTGTCTTACCTTTCGTGTCTTGTACCACGCTCAACCAGACGACTGGATACACTGTAACTTATAATACGAGTATTTTGGAATAAGATGAACGTTATCAGGTCAGGCACTTCCTGAATTTAACTACATGTACTACTATATATTATAGTTTAATTTGATGCCATATCCACTATTTCCCTGTTTGTGTCGAAACTTTGGGATCGATCATACCATTGCAATGCCAAATTTCACTTTGACCAACATTGCAGCAAACGAAAAAGCTCTAGATAAAAATCGTTTTGCAACATTTTGCGCTAGCTTATTTTTATTTAATAATGACATGCAGACGTATGCCTTTCTTAGCGGCATTACCATGACGACGCAATCGCTCGTCCATGACAATATTTAAACACAGTGCTTAATGACTGCTTTATATCATGATGATATACCATCGTTCGAGACATGTTATTTCATTAGTGCGATACTGCATTTGAATCATATTTATGGAATATTATATTATTTATCCCTCTTTTATCGAATTCACAAAACGGCAATATCCACATTGTACTATATTATACTTGAATATAGCTACACTCAGGATGTGCCTGGTCTGTTACAGTATAACGAATATAGCTACACTCAGGATGTGCCTGGTCTGTTACAATATAACGAATATAGCTACACTCAGGATGTGCCTGGTCTGTTACAATATAACGAATATAGCTACACCCAGGATGTGCCTGGTCTGTTACAGTATAGCGAATATAGCTACACCCAGGATGTGCCTGGTCTGTTACAGTATAGCTAATATAGCTACACTCAGGATGTGCCTGGTCTGTTACAATATAACGAAGACGAAACAATCTCATTTCGCTCAAGGCGACGACAATCTGTGATTCGCCGCAACGAACAGTAGTTATGTGTGTTGAATATTAAATGTACTCAATCTGATCAGAAGGTCCCCATACCATCATGATACAACAACAACAACAACAATTTTCCTCAAAATACAGTTTAGTTATCAGAATCGATTTATTGCAACAAATAATGCTAACCACTGTCAACTATGGTATCAAATTTCCGAAAACTTGTTATTTATCAACATTTTGTTCAACAAAATATGGCCGTATTATCACTAAAGTATCACGAAATTTCACCGTATTACCACTTGATTTTAGAGTTATCCATCTTCATCCGCAATTTTGTCCGAGACCCCCCCCCCCCCCCCGATTGACAACGTGTTTCTGGGCCACATATTATTACACATCTCGAGAAATAACAAACGTCAAAAATCGATATCTGATCACTCTGAACTTTGATGGGTGGGTTCCTCGGCTCGAATCAAATATGTTTTACCCCCGAAGCCAAAGAAATAGTAATTTAGGAGCGTCTGATCGGATTGAGTACCTTTAATCCTCTCCATGTCGGCGAGATGCCGCTATTTTAATTGGACCGATCGCCGCGTTGAGTGAAATGAGGTTGTTTCGTCTTTATTGTACATATACAATAACAACGCAAATCTCTTACGTTACAGAGTGATCTGGAGGAGATGGCGACTGAGATGAGGAAATTAGAGGAGAGTTGTAAGAAGGCGACAACTGACTCGAATCGTTACTCGGAGCAACTCCGACAGGAGCAGGAACGCTCGGCTCAGGCCGAGAACCTCCGGAAGAAACTCGATGCGCAGGTCCAGATGCTGCAGCAACGACTGGCTCAAATCGAGGCTAGCTCAATGAAGGGAGGAAAAATACTGATTCAGAGACTAGAACAGAGGGTAGGTGTTCCCGGCTACATTAAATATCAGATTTTGATTTTTTCGTACTCGACCTCCGGCAGTTATATTCACCACATATGATTATTTGATAAACCAGCAGTCAATTCACCAGCCGGTTTCAATTTATAATCCAGGTGGTGAGTGAGGCTGGTTAACCAGTCTTCGCTCGGATAGCTATCGCCGCAGTATAGGAATATCCAATGAAGCGACCCGATTGAAATAAAATAAACCAGGCTGATGAATATGAGCAACAACAAAACAAAACAAAAGGAAAAACAAAGTGCATCAATTTTAAAGTTTAATGAAAAAAAAACCCACATGTTTTGATTTTGCGCTTGACAACCAAATAAACTAAATCGAAGATATAAGATGTGCATGCTTTAAATAATGTTTGTATTTTACTTTGTGTTTCTCGTAAACAAGTGTACCTCAGAAAATGATAAAACGCGTAAAACATAACCACTGCTGTGTAAATATAAGACTGGTTTGGTACTCTTGAGCCACCAAATTTGCCGGACCAAATTTTGGTTTATATTTCCAGAAATGACCCAAAACACACACATCTTAAATGTCAGTGTAACACGTTTAACCCCTTCTGTAATAAATGGATTCGCCCATCAATTATATACATGGCAGATTGGGATGATGGATAATGGATGATGGATAATGAGGTTATATAATCAGATGATGGATAATGGATGATGGATAATGAGGATATATAATCAGATGATGGATAATGGATGATGGATAGTGAGGATATATAATCAGATGATGCATGGATAATGGATGATGGTCTTGATGGATAATGAGGATATATAATCAGATGATGCATGGATAATGGATGATGGATAATGAGGATATATAATCAGTTGATGGATAATGGATGATGGATAATGAGGTTATATAATCAGATGATGGATAATGGATGATGGATAATGAGGATATATAATCAGATGATGGATAATGGATGATGGATAGTGAGGATATATAATCAGATGATGCATGGATAATGGATGATGGTCTTGATGGATAATGAGGATATATAATCAGATGATGCATGGATAATGGATAATGGATAGTGAGGATATATAATCAGTTGATGGATAATGGATGATGGATAATGATGATATATAATCAGATTCAGATCGACTGACTGATAATACAATCTTATAATGTTTCCTATTCATTGATGGGAAAAGTTCCGATAATGAAAGGGACCATCCACTAAATGAGTATTTAGTAAAGAAAGGTTATCATTCTCGTTCCAGATAGTAGATTTGGAGATGGAACTCGATAGCGAGAAGAAATATCTCGGCGATGCACAGAAGGCCGTGCGCAGAGCTGAGAGGCGAGTGAGCGACCTCGAGTTCCAGGTCGAGGAGGAAACCAACAACCAAAGCAAGAGTAAGGACATCGTTGATAATCTACAGGCCAAGCTCCGACAGTACAGAAAACACATCGAGGAAGCGGTATGTGACTAATATAGTGGTTATTCAAAGATCATTTGCGATTAGTTCTATGGCGGCTCGCTCAAAATTCAGTGATTTTATTATTCGGACATCATTTGCCATTAATTCTATGGCCGATTTCTCATAATTCATTCATGTAGTGGTTAATTAGACATCATTTGCGATTTATTTTTATGACGGCTCGCTCACTATTCAGTTTCAGTGGTTATATTCAGACTCTTTGCGATTAATTGTATGGCGGCTCGCTCACAATTCATTCATAGTTCGCTCACACTTCAGTTCAGTCAGAGTGGTTATTCAGGCATTATTTGCGATTAGTTCTAATGCGGCTTGCTCACAATTCAGTCATAGTGGTTAGTCAGGCACCATTTGCGATTAATTACATGGCGGCTAGCTACTACTTCAGTCATATTGGTTATTCGGACATTATTTGTGATTTATCATATATATGATGGCTAGCTAACAATTCGATAAGATACTTGCATCAACGTGATGTCGTCATTTTATTGTTTGACACACTTTCTTCTTTGTTTCCAAATTGAGTTGGCCTTCACCGATTAACCTCGTGTTATATTTACCGTCTGTCATAGATGGAACATATTTGATTTTAACCTCGCTTTCATGTATACTCATTGGTTTTACACAACAAGTTATGAACATTATGAATATGAGATGATGATAATAGAGGTGAGCCCAAGTTATATATCTTAGTTATTTTTCTTCTCCCTTATTAATGTTAAACATGTATGGTATGGTGTATATTTTGGGTGTGGTCACGACATGGTGGGAGTGTGTCAAAATTGAGGACATGTGTCTTAGGTTCAACGTAAATAAAAATATGGAGGGGTATAGGTCCCATATAGCGTGTTGGGTCCTACATATTGATTGATAGACTGTCATAGATTATCTTTTCTGAAACCGAACCATCTGATATGAAACCTATCGTTATGAATATCGTTTTGCTACAATGCTTGGTCGATTCAAGTTATCTCGAATCCAGAACCAATTTTAACAGTTTTGGAATAATATTTCAGTATGAGACCGTTGAACGCGGTACAATTACTCTTAATCCACAATTATAGCGGTACGATCTTCATCCAGAGAAGGAAGCTGATCATAAATTAACACAGTGGAATTTCCTTGAATGAAACTACGTTAAACATGTTCAACTATAAAAATCGACATAAACCATGCAGTATAATTATATCTGCAGATACCAAATAAAAAAATAAAAAATAAAAATAAACTAATAGTTGTTTTGCTTGATTCAGATTTTGAGTACGAGCTCAGAGTTATCTAAACATGATTTCTTTTACTCGTTACCATCTTGATTTACAGCAGCATTTCATACCAGCCTGGTGAAAGTTAGAAAGCAAACCATTGACTGCTAAACGAGCTTCCAAGATAGCGAAAGAACGAGAGTTTATTATGTAATATGTGCTGTTCGCACCTGATTAGTTTCACATTCTTTTGGTCTGCGAACATTTTGTCACTATCAGAAGAAAATATATTCCTTACTTATACTATTTATTTAACCCTTCACTAGAGAAGTTATGTGGCCTCCTTGATATTGACAACATACACATATTGAAGAACGGTAGCATTAAACATGTATTTGAAACATGCTTTAAACGAATACAACTACGATAGTATACTAATATATATTTTTTTTTTATATGCGCATTTCTATTCACATATTTATACATGTGTGTCTATTTATGTGTGCAGTATAAATATTAATATTTATATTTATATAAGTACTATATGTACATAAATGTTATTTTGTATGAACATGAAATTCTGATGAAAATAGTATATTCATACCAATGTATACAGTATATATATATATGTGATCATGCATGTTCCTGCTTAACGTGTGGCTTTTCGCATTACATTCATTTAGTAAATGAAATATCCCATTCAGTTATACATTTATACACTGGAATGGTATGTTATTCATTTAGAGGGGTGTTCATGTAATAAAAGCAGGCAACAGATAGAAAAACAGATAATACAAGAGCAGAATGATTCTTATTATCTGAACATTTCTAAAGGTCACTACTCGTCAATGAGTATTTAGTATATAAATCGATAAACAACATGATTGATCTAATAGAGACTAATACCGCTGCTATAGTTCGTGGCTAAAAGGCTTAAATTAGAATTTATAAGAAATAAACCTGGTTTTTCTCACCGATATGTCTTGATAATTTGTCACTCAATTTTAACAGGAAACCATAGCAAACAGCAACCAATCAAAATGCCGCACTCTTCAGCAAGAATTGGATGACGCAGTAGAGCGTGCTTCCGTCAGTGAAATGGCTCTAGAGAAATGTCGCAGTAGAACGCGCAGCGATATCCCCCAGCATAAATATGGTAAGTAGCGTCGAACACGGTACGGGGTGTAAATATAAAGTAGAACTCTTATGGATGTATCCCATCGATACGGTAAGTATAGTCCCGATCAGGGGGAGGTAAATATATCCAAGCACGGGGATTAGAACGTGCAGGGAAATATTAGTCCCAAACAGGGGAATCGTGCCGAACGCGCAGGGATATATGAGATAATCAGAGTTACGGTAAGTAGTCCCCAACATGGGGGCTGTTGTACGGGCGCTCGACTTTTTGTTTGGGGGGGGGGGACTTTTTACTTTCTATATATTCATTGTTGTAACACAGTTTTTGTAGAATATGCATTGTGTATACACAGCAATATAACAAAATAGATTCAAATTAACATTAAATGGGATAATTCTGCCAGAATTGTGAAAAATACTGTAATGTTCCACAATTTACCCCTGAAATACCATTCAATTTGCCCGAATTTAACAGAAAATATCTCCCAATTTGCACGAAAATTGTCAAAATGTTTAGCTTTCAAACTGTTTGTTTTGGGAGGGGCGGGGCTGCAGCCACACAATCGCTGCATGTATTGGGGGATGTAGATCAGAACGCGCAGGGATACCTCCCAGCAGAAGACGATGATTAGTCCGGAACATGGGAAGGTAAATATAGATCCCATCGATATCCTCTTGCAATAATACGATGTATAGGCACTACCATTGATGTTAGGATATACTGGATTCATGTCGACTTTCAAAAGAGTTTTGGTATATGAGTAGGAATATACCGGGATAAAAGTGCATGGGAACAACCCGGAATAAAACAGGGATATATAGGTGGGAATATCCTTCTATAATAATGGAATCGAAATTTTGTCGGGATTATAACGTAATATCGGTAACATTAAACTCGATTACGCGCTGGAGAATGTCGGTAGTGCAACACTAATAGGACAATTTCGTGACTATTTGTAATATGAAACACCAGTGAGCCTGAGTGAGGTGACATGAGATTTTCTGTATTGATTGCATGCTTATCCATCTCCACAGTTAGGCACTCCCGCATTTCATCATTGTGTCGAAATTTTAAATTTCGAAAAATCCCAGGTGATTTTCTCTACGAGGATATGTTTGGGCTTTTTTCGGCATTCGATAAGTCAAAGATTACTAGGATTTAAATGTTGTACTGCAATTAATTAAAGAGAAACACCTCGACCTGATTCCCGTTATACGAACGAACCTGATAGATGTATATTGCTCGTTCGGCGGACGCAATATTTGTATTTCTGAACGCCAATGATTGGTATAATCTCACGTCATATATGTTTATTATTTCACCTGTTTATGCTATTGGTAATTTTGCAACTGAAATATATTGGATGTGTTGTGATTTTTGTGTGTTGCGTATTGTGTCTGTTGTGATATATATTATTCTATTCTGATTAACGTGTATCTGCTTGTTCCAGTAAGGCGTGGTTCCGTCAGTGAAATGGCCCTAGATCAATGTCGCAGTAGAACGCAAAAGGATATCTCCCAGCAGAAATATGGTAAGTAGTTCCGAAAACGAGATGTAAAATATAAATTAGAACGCGAAAGGATATCCCATCGATACGGTAAGTATAGTCCCGATCAGGAGGAGGTAAATAGAGCCAAACACGGGGATTAGAACGCGCAGGGAATATTAGTCCCTAACAGGGGAGTCATTTCCGAACGAACGGGGATATGAGATGTCCGATCAGAGTTACGATAATTAGTCCCGAACATATTGGAAAATCGATCATAACGCGCAGGGTTATCTCCGTCCAGCAGAAAGACGGTGAGTAGTCCCGAACATGGGGAATGTAGATCATAACGCACAGGGGATATACCAGCAGAAAGACGGTGAGTGGTCCCGAACATGGGGAATGTAGATCATAACGCACAGGGGATATACCAACAGAAAGACGGTGAGTTGTCCCGGACACGGGAATATAAATAAAGATCATAACGCCCAGTGATACCCTCAAGCTATAATACGGTAAGTAGTACCAGACCCACATGTATAGCACCACCATTGATATGAGGATATACTGCATGGTTGTATATCGACTTTCAAAAGAGTTTTGATATATGAGTAGGAATATACCGGGATAAAAGTGGCAACATCCCACAATAAAACTGCGATATAGGTGGGAATATCATTGGATAATAGTGGAAGAGAAATTTGTTTGGAAGCTAATTTTTCCACGATAAGAAAATTAGAAATGATGATAAATTTTTTTTTTAAATTGTTAAAGAATGTACATGTAAGAAAAAGTGATAAAATTGTTAAAGAATGTAAGAAAAAATTATAAAAAAAATGATCGATTATGCACGGTAGATTGTCGGGTGCAAAACTAACAGTAGGAGTATTTCGTAAATATTTTGAATATGAATACCAGTGAGGTGACAGGAGTTTTTCGGTATTACACGACAGTATATATATTCAATTCACAGTTAGTCACTCCCGAATATCATCCAAATTCAGTTATTCAATCCTGAATATCTTAATTTATATCTAATTTGTAACTGGGATATTTCCGGGATTTCAATAGGATTTTGTGTAAAAAATTGAAATTCCGAGGAATTTCCTGTAATTTTCTCTACGGGGATATGTTTGGACTGTTTTCGGCGCTCAATAAGTAAACAATTACCTGGAATTAAATGTTGTACTGCAATTATTGATCACTACATACAAGAGAAACACCTCGAGTTATATGAACGAACCTGGTAGATTTATATTACTCGTTCGGAGAACTCAATATTTCTATGACTGAAGCCAATGATTGGTTGAATCTCACATCATATATATGTATATTCTTTCACCTGTATTTGCTATTGTCAATTGCAACTGCCATGTATTGGGTGTGATGTGTATTGTGGGTAGTGTGTTGTGTTGGGTGTGTTGTGATACATATTATTATATTATGAGTAACGTTTCCCTGTTTGTTCCAGTGAAATCCACGACGACGCATGTGACCCGTTTTACTTGTGACAAATGCTGACCCGAAACGAACTTTACAACAAGACTTACCGACGGATGAAGCCATATGGAGGCAGAATTGCAGAATAAGAGGATGTCGGACCTATCCAAGAACACGAGGATTAATAACCCAGCTATTTCTAATTTATTTGTAAATAAATATTTCCACACAATATCATATTATCTGCTATCGACGGCACATGGAGTGCCTCAAATTCCGTCACCCACCCAAACTATTGAACAAGGGATCTATATCTATATTTATGAATGTCTGTCTATCCGCCTGCCTGTCTGTCCGATATACAAATCAATGAGAGATAATCTATTAGGCTCCAAATGGGTCCTTCATACCTGTTTTGTACTGATAATTGTACAGGTTTACATGTTATGACGTGAATACTCTGCTGAGTCAAACAAAGAAAGAATATGAAAAAGGCAATAAGTGCAAATGGCACAATGAGAATTCAGCCAGAATGAGGCTGCCAATTAGATACACCAATGAGAACACTACAAATATCTAGATGATTATCCGCCTGACAAATATAAAGAACGACCCAAAGTCAAAGAATTTGAAAATATTTGCTTGGCTACATTTTGTTTTGAGTACAGAGTACTTGCAAAATGACAGATGCCCCAAGGAGCAGACAAAAGAAAGGTTCCCACAATAACTGAAACGATATTTAGACTATAGAATGATCTGGGCTATGTTAAAATGGACAATATCGACTGGTAATGTATGGTGAGCCAACTGCAACAAAAAAGATATTATGATGTAGATAGATTGTTATTCACATTCACTCTATTGACCATCTTATACTTACCGTTATGGATTGTTGGAATTTTTATTTAGATTAGATGGGCCTCAGGATAATCAGTTGCTTTCACCAAGGACGAGGCGGTAGTTGGAAGGGGTTGGTGCTTTTCTTTCACTCATCTTGAAACATTTTCAACAATTGGATTCTACAAGTCATAGACCGATCGAGTGTTGACTACAAATCGGTTGGAATTTTCAGACTTAGAAAATAGATTATGATAGCTCAAATATACAATTACGTTATAGTTAAATTTTTCAACAAATCGTCGGTGTAAAATGTATTGTTTTAGACTCAGGATCTAATAATGTCCTACATGTACTTTCAGTCAGATATAAGATCGAATTTATCCCTTATTTTAGTTGGGGAATATTTAGTTATATTAAGTAAACATTGGTTTGGAATCTTTCAACAGATCGAAGGGTCAGGGCAAGGGAATATTTATCTCAAGAATTGGGATTTTTGTTGGGACACATCTACCCGTTCCAAATCGCTATTGCTTTATGTGCTGCATTGAAAGTACCCAAGTGACCGTGACAATGTTCACCGATGTACCAGTACCCTTTCCCGTCGGATGGCTATCGCAAACTTGCTAATAGTTAAATGGATCTACAATATTGTGTCACAATAATGGCTTGCACCCAATTTCACAAAGAAATTCCTGACAGATTTTGAGAAAATCCATTTTGAAATGCCATGAAAATTTTGGCAAAACTTAAATGTAATGAAAATACCTACAAAATGACAACAGTGACTCGAAAGTCAAGATTGAGTTCACTGTCCTGAGATGTTACCAGCTTAAAATATATTACAATAGCAACAAAAAATAAATAGCCAAAACACATGTAATAGCTTGCAGGGAAATATATCGCACTGGTTGGCAGGGGATATGCTGGGATGTGTGTAAGTTGTTTTTGTAAAATTAGATGAATATGCCTTGTAATAGTGTTTTATGTGAAATTATCAGCTTCTTATGGGTTACTTTATTTGTTCACTACATCGATGCGTCATCCATTTAGCAGTATGGAATTTGATTACCCAGGAAGAGATGGGACACTCTCATCACACACTGACCTAGAAACTCCAATGCATGTAGATGGTAGACTTGCCTATCCGCCATAGTCCGGGAGCTAATAATGGTCCCATTGCTATCGCTTTCAACAATAACTCAAGGATATGTTAATCAATAGAGAGTTCATGTCAGAGAGATTTCCATCTTGATGGTGTTTATGCATAATTGATAAAACGTCACACGTGGAAAGCGATAGCCACCCATTATCACACAGTCACACTGGTATATATATATATATATATATATATATATATATATATATATATATATATATATATACAAACACCACACAAAGGACAATATAGTCACCCACTTTATACACATACACCTGATCCATGACCAGACAACCGTACTTGGTTATACCCGTACACACCACAAATGACCGTACACCCACGAGTCACAATGCATGCACACCGGGTATACCCCTACACATGACCAGTGACCACATGGTCACTCCCTGTATACATAATCACCAAATTCATGATCATAAGTCAATCATTGTATACCCATTCACATCACCATTGGTCATACGGTCACCCCTGTATGCCTATTATCAACACCATGGTCAATAGACATTCAAGATATACATAAACACCAACACAATGACCATATAGTTACTCCAGGTATGCATATGAACCTAGCCAATGGTGCATATAGCAACACGCTTCATAAACATACCTTCACCATGACACCAGGTATACTCCTACACCTGACCTTTGACCATATAGTCACCCCATGTGTACCTATTAAAACATTCATCCATGAACATACAGTCAATTCTTCTGTACATCTTCACCACACCATTGGTCATAAGTCACTCCCTGTATACCTATTCGTCACACCATAGCCAAATAGCCACTAATTATATTATAATACACCCCAGCCATGACCGCAGAGTCACTACATGTATACATATGCACCTCATCCATGGCCATATAGCCACTCGCTTTATACGCATACCCCTCACCCATGGCCACACAGCCACACTTGTGTATACCCATACAACATACACACGACCATCCAGCCACGAATCTCCAAGCAGGAACACCAGGGTATACACTCTTACACTTGACCATACAGCCACGCCCTGTATAAATATTCACCCCAGCCATGATCATACATAAATAACACGTATACATATACAACAACGTGTCACAATACAGCCACATGGTAAACATGTCAATTACATCCCACACATGACCTTACAGTCACTCCATATATACATAAACAACACACAAATGACCCTGTAGCTACTCTCGTTATATACATACACCACACCAATGGCCATACAGCCATCGGGTACTGGATACACACAACCAACCACCATACGGTCACTCTACGGTCATGCATACCGATTCACATCACACGTGACCATGACCACTCATCGCATACCTATGCATGTCACCATGGAAACCCACTGATAACCATATAGTCACTCCTTGTATACATATTGACATCATTCATGACCAAACAACAACTCCCTGTATACCTATTCGCTTCACCTATGATCATACAGTAACTCACTGGCCGCCATTTTGGCATCCACCTTGTATCCAGTTGATCCATTTTGATCCTAATGGGCCAGAATAGCCACAGATTATGGTTTATCTAAGTTTCGTCTGAAAGCTTTGCCCATTTCCTTTCAATAATATGGCCAGAACCACAAAACAGGTTCTCGGCAAAATTCCATACTGCAACTTTAAATTGAATTTGTCATGCCTCATACGGAACTGGGACAACCAGAATAGAACATGTAGTTGTCAGTTATACGTATAATAACCAAGCGAGTCACAATTTGCTACCTTTTCGGAAACCGCAGAGAATAATGCTCGGGATATATGTAAAAATCAACTTTGTACCAAATTTGGTTGCCATTTTGGAAGCCATCTTGTGCAATTTGGTCTATAAACACCTTAGTGTGACACATTTAAGATATACCAAAACAATAAACACCTTTCATAATAAAGATAGTTACATTTTACTTGAACAAATAGTCAAAACCTGAAAAGTTAATTTTTGCCGATATTTATGTGAAGTTTGTGAGAGAAAAATCCAATATTTCTGGTAATGTCAGTGGTGACAATAGTGACAATTAACCGTGGTACATCAGACATCTTAGTATTCAATGTATATACGGCAGAATAACCCATTGTATTAATCAACAACAACTTGTAAGCGATTGCAGGACATGCTGGACCAATATCTACCAGTTTCCATATTTTGGCAGCCATTTTGAGCCAAAGTAACAATATTGGTTCCAATGTGTTGGAATATTCATAGGTAATGATATGTCTCACTTACATATCACAGTTCTGTTCATTTCTTGTTGAAATATGACTAGAATCCCAATTGTGATTTTTTGTGAAATTTTATACCGCGTTCTGTAACATCGATTTTGTATAGGGATCGGATGGGGATAGGACCCCAATAATTGCACATTTCATTGCTCCAATGATCGGTTAATATAAAAAATACAAAATAAAGTCACATTTCTCAACCAGTACCAAACAGCATAAACTGATCTAGAATATATTAGTGAAAAAACGTCATATTTTCAACTTCCGGCGACCATATTGGTAGTCATCTTGGATGTGGAGTTTCAATTTTGCGCTATAAAAGTGGAATAATATCTTAACTTCACGAAAATATATATTTTCTTACTTTTTTCTTGATTTTCCCGATATAATTTGCATCAAACTGACTTAGGGCCTAGTCTGAAAAACGTTGGCCATGATGGACGCCATATTGTCTGGAAACTACACGGCCACTTTTTTTTCTTGTAAACATTGCTTAAAAGTTGAAGGACATAATAAGGAACAAAATGAATGGGGTCAAGTTACGTCCCAGGGGGTGCAAGGGTACCCCTATTAGCGCCCGGACTACCAGTATTTGGAAAAGATATTCGTATTTGCCTGTATTAACTATTTTTCAATTATATCAGCTTCTGAAACAGGTTAAACTGTCAATTAAACTAAAGGAGATAATTTACCAGTCACATGAGTGATATCAGCAGGGTTTTATACCAACATTATGGAATTTGGAAGTTGGTATAAAACAAATTGGAAGTAAAAAAAATATTGTTTTTTTTGTAGGCTTGGGGGGAAGGGTCCCCGAAAATGCCAGATGCAATATAGCGACATATACCTTCCTATTATTTTGTTTACATTACCCCTGGATCAGGAGTAATTTCTTTTGATTATTTTGTGTATTGGAACCATAACATCAGGACAAAATCACGCAAAATTATGGATCTCATGAATTAATTAAACTTCCCTGAATCAACAGAGGGAGGAGTACCGTTTTACCGAAAGATGAACTTTAGATCACAATTAACGTGTAATGATCAATATGTAATCAATGAAGATCACGTCATATAAATATAGTTACTTTGATATTGGAGGAACCTATACAATGAAACCCATTCGGAAGACGAAACACTGATATGAGTATAATATATACATGTGGTATTCTTCCGTAAAATAGCTGAAAAATATACCGATAGGGATTGACAATTTGGAGCATTAGTCTCATATAATCACTTAGTTAATGATGTAATAGACTACCGTGGTATGCATATACATATGTATAAGCTGCAGGAAGTGTATTTTCAAGTAAAGAGAGTGTTTACTTAGTGAATCGAACCAGGATTAAGTTAAACAAATGGTGTTGCATAATACCACCAAGACACTCTAAACATCCGCCCCACACATCCCACTCGATCCAAATTAGTCAAGGGGCCAAGAAATGTCATGGGTTTCCTATTTTGGATCAGGTCTGTTGTGTGGAAATAGTGCAACCCTACAACACCCTTTATTTGATCTAAATCGATCAAAGGAATAAGGAATTGCATGTGTCCCCTAATTGGACTCCTCTGGACGGCGGACATTTTGAATCTGGGCGGGTATATGCAAAGAGTGTCCTGTGGCCTACTTTACATCATGCACCATTTAATTGAACGAAATATAAGATTTTCGAATAAGGAATATAGTCATGCACCTTCGTCGTATACGTTGAGTCAAGCTGAACACGGCGGCCATTTTTAAAATGTGGCAGTCAATTTGAATCTGTCAACCATTATGATTGGTTTGTCAGAATAAAATGTTCAGTCTTCACATTGAACATGCATGCCAAATATCCTGTTTGCATCACAAAGTGAACGATTCTGTTAATATTAATGTTGACACTTAGCCGCTCTAACATTAAGGCATATGCAGGAAGGCAGTGGAATTCAATGAAATTGATGAAAAGTTGTGCAAATATCAACTTAATGCATATTTCGTTGTGTTGTCTTTGTCATGTTCCTGTCATGACCAGTTTGAACCAGTTATCCTTCAAAATATTAGTAGAGAGAACCGACTCGATCGAGAGAACCCACACAGACTACATTTTTAGACTTTGCTATGATCCGCACAACGTAATTTGTGTTAGTATCACGTTCTTCGGGATCACAGATTGAGAGAGACATGGAAAAATGAATTGAATATTATCACCTAGATGGCTCAACAATTGAGTTTCACATGTCAGAATCTCCTGAAAATGTTTATTTTTAATCAGAAGAAATCGTAAACATTCATCTTCTGTTCTGTCTGTTTTGTTTTCGAAAACCTGATATTTAATGCCTTGAAATGTAGGTTTATAAAACTTATGTTGCTGTAGTTGTGAGACTTGCATAATCCGTAATCGTTCTCAAACCCCATTCCGATTTATATAATTGTTTAATATTATTTTGGGTTCCAAGGCGCATGACAAGCCTATGTGCTATTTGTTAACCTCGTGCAGTTATTACCAACGAGATGCATGTGGCAGAATAATGACATTATGTGCTTAATGTTGTTCTCATGCAGTTAATTTGTTTAAATATCTGGATTCTGATCGATGAGTATTTCCTTGTTCTCAAAGAAATGAAACTACACATCAATGCTTATCCAGTCATTAACTGGTTAAGGCTGCATGCCATAATTATATTCAAATGAGTTGGACTCATAACTCAGACACAGCCTATTTTACTGGGTCTACACAGAAACTAAATATAGACAAAAATGGACGCCTATAATTCAATGGTGAACATATCTTGATTCATGGAAATTTCCTAGTAATCATTTAATATGAAGCATCAATGTTGCACTAATAACTCCACACATGTATGTAGCGGAACCACCATCGATTACATTCCCAATAGAATCAAGTGGGAATTGCCCAACAAAGCCATGGCAGGCAATTAACACTCGAAATGCTGACATCACGATATGTTTTGCGATCAAGCAAACCAGCCAGTACCGTCTTGGGTGATTTTAGTGGCCAAAACATTGATATGGGTTCACATGAAAACCCGCCCACGCATGGACGGGGCTGCGGCCGCGGCCGCGTTGAAGTGTCGCTATTAACCCATAACTTTCCAGAATTTCAATATTGTCGCAATATATATATATATATTGTGTCTCATGAAAACCCATGCACGCCATTTCTTGTGTGGAAGTTAATTTTAATGTACACTCAGCCTTGTTGGGACGTGACGATATATGTGGTTGGGTGTGTGTACTTATAGTGCACGGAGACACCGTCGTGTCTGTTTGAACACGTAACGTGCACGTTTTCATGTAAGTACGCGGTGAACACTATATATGCATTTTCTCAAGACTTGTCGTGTGTAGGGACGCGGCGATAGCGGGTTGGGATGTACGTGATTATATTGCATGGCACAATGTCGGTCTATTTGGACATTTCATGTGCACGTTATCAAAGCTGGTAACAGGGACGCGGCGACAGGTGGTTGATGTGCACGAACACTCATATTATCTGGGACACTATCGGGTATGTTTGAAAATGACATGCACATGCTCTCAAACTGGTCAAACGTATGGACGTGGCGACATGGGGTTGGGTGTACGTACTTATATTGCATGGGATACACTCGGGTCATGTGTATATTCCAAGGCAGGTCACATGGACCTCTCAGATGGGGTTGGTGGTGTGGACCGGGTACTTATATTGCATGGGACACTGTCGGGTCTATTTGAACAGTTCATGTGTATGATATCATGACTGGTCTCTTAACTGCATGCCCTTTGACCCAGACCGAAATTTCCAAGTTTAAGTATCACCCCTCCGCTTGGGTTGAAATCTTCCAACATATGCAGCAAGTTTTAATTGTTGGACATTTCCGACCGGTTAACACCACATATGGACGCTCTACATATTACATCTTTCATCCGGTTAAACTGATTTATTGTTTAAAAAACATGACCGCCATCAATTTGGCTATCTTAAATTTCTACATATGATTTCATTGAAACTGCAGCCGTCATTTATGAGCGGATTATTCGAAATATTTGCAACATTATCATCTCTATATGGGAGCTATCGAATTTTAATGTTTAGATAAAAAACATTGCCATCGGCAGCATTCGTTGATTTGTATCATTAATTCCTTTGGCGCTCACTACAATAAAAATCTTTCATTAGATCAAAATTGTTTCAACCACCCTTATCATCCATATTTATCTCACTGTCAACACAAAATCACCCAACACAAATTGAATATCATAATTATACTATAATTATAATCCAGTGCAGTTATGAGAAAATAGTGGCAAACCTCAAACTAATTGCAAAATGTTTCTTTGCGGGAATAAGTCAATTAACCCATTATAAACAACATACAAAAAATAAAAAAGGATCAAGAAATGCGAAATTGATAAAGTTTTTGAAATAAATTTGACAAAAGTTGGTAAAATACTCAGTTTATGCCTTTTCAAGGATGTTTATAAAAACTCCATTTCACAAGTCCTTCAAGTTATATATTCATTTTGTAGAGTACACAATTCTGAGCAGCAAACATTTTCTATTACGTTGAGAGTATTTTTCGAAATATGTGCCTCCAAAATTGGGAGTTTGTCCAATTGCGGAGCCTCAATTTCTAAGAATTAGCTAAAATCCATATACATTTTGATGGTCTAGTATTTCAAAAACTAGATAAAAATGAAATGATATCTTGCCGTTGTATTAATTTGCTCACTAGATTGTGCCCAAAAATTATTACTTTGTGCATCTATGATCGAGAAGACAAATATGTTGTTAAACAAAATGAGTGTTCCATTGTATAGCCAAATTTGCCTTGTGATACAGACCTGGCATGATGAAATACCATATTTGAAGTCATACAACTCAATAAATTGATATCCATTTGCCCTGTATTTCTAAAAACCTCTTAAGTATCCTAGGTTAAATACACTGTGTTGGAATTGCTAAACACATTTGTGCCAAAACAACTTATGGCCCTATGAATCCTTAGTATTGACTATGTTCCAAAAAATGACATGTTGAGACTGTTTCTGTGTGTTTTTGTCCATTTTAAAAGCTATTGTTGTGCACAAATAGTAAAACCAATTAACACAATTGGTGTTTAATGTGCAAAATCATTTGAACACTCCTAAAACACTTATGTTTGAAAATAAATAGGATTAGATTGATTAAGCCAATCAACATATTTCACATTATTTTTATAGAAACTGACTCCAAATTTGAACGTTGATAATGGGGTAGGTGTAATCACAAAATGCTATGACCTTGTCACCATATTCTAGTCATTGCAGACAAAAGTTGTTTTATTCCAGTTTGTGCAGATTATTGTTTTATAATAACAACTTTAGTACTTTAGTGGAAGTATATTTTACGGTGGCTGGTTTAGGACATGGGAATTTTTTGTTTTCGAAATAACTAATTCGTGGCAACGAAATAACTAATTCGTGGCCACGAAATAACTAATTGACTAATATAGATCAAATAAAGGGTATTGTACGGTGGCTCGCAAAGCAAGCTACATTTTCATACCTTCAACCCACCTCGAGCGAAAATGATAACTGATCAGAGGGGTCCATATATGGTACCCTTGCAACCCCCCACATTTTAGGTCGAATAAAGTGTGTTGTAATGTAACCCCTGAGACAAACTAAATATTCACCCGCTTTCACCCTCCGCGATCCAAAATGGCCGTCCCAGATGGGTTCAAATATGGGACCTATAAAATTTATCGGCCCCTTAACCGTTTGATGTGGTATAATGTGTGTTGTTGTGTGGCCCCCAAGATATACTGCATGTCGTGGGTGCCCTTTGTGACCCCACCCCCCTGGACGGCGGCGACTTTGGATCGTGTTGGTGAAAGGGGTGATTACTTAATTTGTTTTACGGGCCACCATACAACACCCTTCATCTCACATCGCCGTGGATCATGCCAAGATGGTGGACAACTACAACCAGATCATTTATATCCGCTTCCATTACAACAATGGGGCTGACGATCGTATATCACGATTAGTTATTTCGTGGCCACGAATTAGTATTTCGTGGCGACGAATTAGTATTTCGTGGCCACGATATAAAACAAATTTCCCATGTCCTAAACCAGCCACCGTAATATTTAGAACTTTATGGGCATGTTATATAGAACAATCCCGAAATAACAAAATAATTTTTCCGATATTCAAATTTGGAGTCAGTTTCCAGAAAAATGGAATTTTGAGAAATTGAGACTCTGAAATTAGATAAGCTCCCAATTTTGGAGGCAAATAACTCGACAAATACGGAACGTATATGGGAAAGATTTTCTGTTCTGTGTTCAGAATGTTCTACTCTACAAACTGGATATACAAATGGAAGGCCTCGTGAAATAATATTTTTTATAAACATTCTTGAAAAGCCATAAATTTAGTATTTTACCAAATTTTGACAAATTTATTTCACAAAATTCACACATTCATCAATTTCGCCTTTCTTGATTATTTTTTATTTTTAGTATGTTGTTTGTGATAGGTTAATGTACTTATTCCCAATGAGAAACTTTGTGTTGCAATTAGCTTGAGCCTTGAGGTGAACCCATAAATGCACTGGAATTTTAACACAATACTAAAGTTCAGATGTTGCCATCGATATAATTGCTCTAAGCTCTTAAGTCTCTGCGCGTGTGATAAATAGATATATTAAATTTATAATACTTTCCAAATATACGTGATTAAATCTTGTAAAATAGTTCACGGGCGATCTGATGCCTGCATCTTTTTTTCTTGTATACTATATATATCCCGACGGGGGTTTAGTTCCAGGTATATGCTATGGGGTGCTGCTCTTAGTGCTCTGCGGGCTACCATGTATTCTGGATAGAGTCTGTCGTCTGAGCCAGCACTATGGGATGCTCCTGCAGCGCGCGATTGTATACCAGTCTCTCATTTGCTCAGAGATGCTGTTACTTCTCGACGGGGTACCAGTCTCTCATTTGCTCAGCGATGCTGTTACTTCTCGGCGGGGTACCAGTCTCTCATTTGCTCAGAGATGCTGTTACTTCTCGACGGGGTACCAGTCTCTCATTTGCTCAGCGATGCTGTTACTTCTCGGCGGGGTACCAGTCTCTCATTTCATCAGAGATGCTGTTACTTCTCGACGGCGAACCAGTCTCTCGTTTGGTTGGATGGAGATGCTGCTGAATCGCGACGGGGTAACAGTCTGGCGATGGGTTATAGTCACGTGTGGACACACAGCCATGCTGCACTTATTAATAGTCTTTATTGAATTGGCACCACGTATAATGACCACGTACTCGAGGTATATATACTGGGTGTCTTGGCGACTCATCATCAGTCTCATCGCGGACAAACTGAAGGTAGGTCTACTTTTTCCATCAGTGTTTGATGTGAACGTTCATCTCAACCACTCATAACTTCTTCTCAAGTCACCCCTATATTTTATCCACGAATAATGCCGACATGATGCTGGATAAAATGTGACGTATGAAGGCGCTACTCCAGTATCACTTTATTAACATTATTAATTGATAGTATATATACCTTTTTAAATCAGTTGTTTCAACAAAACTCTTCTAATACCACTGAAATTCGAGGAACGTGGCCAAGAATGAATTATTTTCGACTTCGCAATGGGGATTTGATTTGTTCCAAAATGCCGTAACTTCTATATAAATGCCATGTTTCGCTGTTTTTTTATAGGGAAATTCGTATCCTAAAATACCGTATTGTTAATTCTAGAATGTCCTATTTTTTATTTTCGAAACCGTTCCTGATAGGATAATTCTGATTGGATTATTTTGATCTCCGAAACGTGACGTAACCCTGTCTATAATAAATACTCTTTGACGAGTAGTTGTCACTTAGTAAATGTTCAGATAATAAGTTCAAGAACGTATTATCTGAACATTTTCCTCCAATAAATAGGACTCCTCCTGTACTGATATTATATGTTGTCTGCTTACTTTTCCCGAAATCCCTCGAGGTGAATAATACATCATTCCAATTTTTACCTCAATGCTGTATAGAAAGGATTAATCGATAAATTATTAGAACCCCGAAGATTATGAGTTGTTTGGAAATCGACATGCCTGATGTTGGCCCACAATATCATGTATATATATGTTTTGCAGGTACAATATTATAGGTCGACATCTACATGACATACTGGTGTAATAGAGATTTTATACCATGAAAAAAGTTAACGAGGTCTTTTAATTTCCCAGCTAGCTTCATTTGTTCACGCAGATGTCAAATACACGCCCTTTAATGTTACCATATCTGGAATACTCTTTATAGTTTCATACTGAAGAAGAATTCTGAATAAATAGTGATGAATAATAAGTCCTTTCGCGGCATAGAAAGTCTTAATCAATGTATTTCACGTTTTATTGAATTATTCTGATTATGATAACCAAGCCGCGGCCCGGATTACATACGTGCGAAACCAGCGATTATTATAAAGTACAATTTGTGGCTCCAAGTCGCCATATTTTGGATTTAAAGTTAACTTTTTCTTTTTTTTATCAACGCTAAATTAGCTGGGTACATTAACATCGACATTTTAAGCAGGATCAGATGAACAGGAATTATCTCTAAAAAAGACCATTGTTTTTCAGCATCCGCCATTTCTGATTGTCTACTTATTTCGACGACGCCTACTCTTATACTGAATCGAACCATGTCTCAGAATTACGCTAGCGACCCGGACTTCCAGTATCTGGCTGTGGACCGTAAGAAGCTTCTCGCGGAACAGAAACCATACGACGCCAAGAAAACCTGCTGGGTCCCGGATCAGAAGGAGGGGTTCATACGGGCGGAGATAGAGAGCGATGGTGGTGTCACGGTAACCGTGAAGACGGCCAAAAATGAGGTAAACGATTACGGGTTTTAGATACTTTTGCAGACAATGCCGTGAATCACTAATCTAGGAAATTTTGATGTTCTGCCCGGATTTTAGAACATTGAAAAATAAGGCAGGTGATATATTTCTAAGTTATATAAATACCTACGTAATTTAATTGATTACCCGAGGGAAATTTTATGCTTATAAGCGAATCAAAGCGAACTCGGCTCAAATAAGCCGTCTACATCACACAATTTAGAGCTGGACATCACCTACTGTGACATGTTGCATTAAGTCTCGTACGTTAACTAAGAAATATATTACCTATTATTTTCCAATGTAATGAAGTTCAAAAAGTTCCCAGGTTTTGAACTGGTGGAGTATGATCTATACTGACGTATAGCCAGAGCAGATTTGTGACATGATCTATGACATTTATAGTTGACGTGGGTTGGATAAACATCACGGAGATATATACATGGAATACATTAGACAAATATTACTTTATTACACGTGCAAAGCATAGCAAATTATAACGCAACATGAGGACTATAGGTATTTTGACGTGGACGAGAAAATATAAATGTACAAATAAATTATCTATTATAAAGAGCGTTTATTTTTGTTGCCGAATACGAGCAATATGAGAAAGCAATTTTATTCTATACGCTTTCGTACCCAATTGTAATGTATCACTCAAAACGAACGATGCGAACTTTCGCCACCACCGTGTGCTATGTGGGTAATGCTGAAAGGAATACATTTCATTTTAACCAGCCGTTAACACAGGCAATAGCAATGAACATTCGATGCCAAATCGAGTGGGTGGTCTTTCAATGTGAAACAACATACACAAATAACACTGCAAATAAGGGAAATTCCACCCACGCCATACATGTAAGTGATCTGTGTGTATACAAGGATTCTTCGATTATTCTCGCGTATTTCAGACGAAGACGATTAAGAAGGATGAGGTACAACAGATGAATCCGCCGAAATACGAACAGATCAGTGACATGGCGGACATGACGTATCTTAACGAATCATGCGTGCTTCATAACCTCAGAGCCCGATACGAGAGCGGTTTTATATATGTGAGTATACTCTAAAACCCGAGGGACAAACCACCCGACATGACTGACTTGAGTTATCTGAATGAACCAGCTGCACAACTTTAGATCCCGCTACACGAGCGGCTTTGTGCGACTACACTGTAAAACAATTGCACATCAAGGGGTTCACCATTTCAGCAGTTTCTTCTTCTGATTAGCAACAGATATGATGTACAATTTAGAATCCGCGGGTGGTAAACTACCTCCCCGAAGTGTAAAATTATCACTCTTCAGATTATACGCAACACTACTTTCGGGAGCCAACTATTGCCTATACATGTATATATTGCCTCCCGCGTTGTGACAATGTATATACATAATCACGAAACAGGTCTACATGGATTACACGCGGTTTCATTTGTTCAAGTACAGAACATCACTCTGACATCCCGCTACTGTATTTATATAAGCACAGAATCCCGAAACATCTCTCCGTGAGCCCGATACAACACTCAACAGTTTTATTTGTGCAAGCAAAATATCACACCAATACATACTTCCGTTACTGGCGGTACAATTGTGTGTGCACACCCAAATCAAACTACCTAATTCCGGAACGTCTCCCTCCAAAACTTGACTATTTCCTTACAGCATCGCTTTGTACTGCCAGCATCGAAGCTAATTCAGCAGAACCAATTAATTTATTAACGTTATGGCGTACATTATTGCATAGTTTCAACGTATTCAAAGATGAATCTCCAAATAGTTGTCAGCCATTTAATATAATTTTCAGCGTTAATCCGGGTTACTTTATATGGCCAGGGCCAGGAAGCTACGTCACCAGTCAAGTCTCGAACCCAAATTGGTGTTGATTTTGAATTTGTTTAAATCATACACAAAGTTAAAAAAAATTGTCTGATAGGATAAACTATAGTATATGAACTGTGGAAATTCACAACGCACATTCAGAAATAAGTAATTGTTAATAAGTCATATTATATAACTGAAGTGTGCATGGAAAATAGGTATGGATTGTGCCCCGATTTAATCATCAAACTCACCTCAACCTGCACATAATCCCTGTCACTCGTATAAGTACTCATACATAACTCATGCAACACATATCCAGCTCATCCAATGCAAGAGTTCCTGATGCAGCCATTTGATGCGACGGTTTAGATATTACATTAGTAACGTAGCTTCTGGGCAATGATGTGAAATCCACACAGAAGACGTTCTATCTCCAAATCAAATTATAGATTTTATGTTGCAGACGTTCTATGGTTTGTTCTGTATCGCCATAATTCCAAAACAGAAGATTCCATATATAAACATCCCATTATACATTTTATGTTGCAGACCTACTCTGGGTTGTTCTGTATTGCCATAAATCCGTACAGAAGACTCCACGTCTACACATCACATTATACATTTTATGTTGCAGACCTACTCTGGGTTGTTCTGTATAGCCATAAATCCGTACAGGAGGCTACCTATCTACACCGGGAACATCATCGATAAATACCGAGGAAAGAGAAAGACAGAGATGCCACCCCATCTGTTCTCCGTCGCCGACAACGCATTCCAGTTCATGTTGCAAGGTAATAGTGACAAAGTGGGCTGAGTGTGATGAACATAAACTATATATTTGATGGTTGTGTGAATGATAGTCTTAGTTTTAAATATATTTATTTATCTAATTTTAAGAACAAGGTATATGACATACAACTATCACAGACAATGTGATGTGAGGACAATTGCTATTTCCACTTAAGTGTACCTCATCCCCCACTGTGAGTAATAAAGGATATATTGGTACTATCAGCCGTGTGGCAACGATTCCATTTTGGCTGCAATGTAAACTGACAAATTAGGTAGTGTGTTATGAAAATACACTAGCAATATTGGGGGTTTGATTATAAATTGCATGTCATGTGTGACAGCGCCTTCCAGTGCACACACGTCTCTTGTCACTGTGTTCGTACTCAAGCCTACAAATAGTGTGTATGCCATTTGCAGAATGAGGTCCCCAGATGGTGAATTTAGTGACCCTAGCTCGGCGTCACCAAATTCACCATCTGTGAACCTCATTCTGCTTAGGCCTCAACTGCTAGGGAGACCTAGGTTAAGATTGAAGCTCCCCAGTTGAAGTTGGTGATGTTCACCCATAAGTCACCTCGATTATGAAAATCGGGGGTTATAGAAACTTCCAAGAAGGGAAAAAGAAGGGAAAAGGTAACCAAAAACAATGTTACTTTGATACTATAGATACTTCCCAGATGAGGCCGAAGCAGAATGATTGGTGATTTGGTGACGCTCGCCCGCCGTCACTAAATTCAACATCTGTAAATTAGAGACAACCTATTTGCAGGCTTGTTCATACTGATGCACAAGAACTCGTCACAGTTCGGTTTGCATTCATCTTGATGTTGCGCAATGCCAATGGTGTCAGAGGACCACATAACAGTTTAGTGGAGATGTACAGCTTATTGGATCTGACATGCATAATGGACTTTATATGTACAGTAATATCTAAAGATATAAGTTTTAACTTCTAAAACTAAATGTTTTATTTCAGATCGAGAGAACCAGTCTTGTTTGATCACGTGAGTAAACATCCAAATATATTGTTATTTGTAGATTACTTCGATTAAGGAACAACGCGACACTTAACAATTAAATAGAAGTTTCATGATAATAACTTGGGGAAATGGGGCGCATTTGGAGTCTTAGTTTATCCCAGTGGAGCATATGAACGTGGAAATCTTGTAAACAATTTGCCGAAATCCTCAATTTACCACAACAATGTGCAATTGATTGTCTTGTTACTTCTATGTCAAGAATGTATATGTGTATATTTTTAATAAATTGCCCTATCCTATAATTTGCTCACACACCTATTAAATTCATGTGAGATTGGGAATATTAAGGTCACAAATTGGGAAAGAAACATGACTAGTTGCCATTAGACCGGGGACCATTTTCGGATCCCGCCGTTGCAAACGAATCCATGGCATGGTTAACCATATTTTTCAAAATCAGGCGTTCAACTGTTTAGCAAAATATCACAGTCACCAAATGAAGAATTAATTAATATAATAATGTACTTGTATATGATATAATTACAACTACTTTCGTTTTCAATGAAATGCGGGGATTTGATTGGTCGAGAGACTAGCGGGCGACTTGATCTATCAGTGCATATATGTTGCAGTAGACGAGTCACATCGCGTAGTGACACCTTAAGAAAAATGGGCGAGTCTATAACCGGCGCCCCACACGACGTCCCCGGATGACGCGAAACCGCGGAACGAGTATTCCATTAGAATCTCAGTGAAAAAAAAACAACTCGAAAACTCAACGCTAGAAACATTTGAAAAAGTAGTTGACGTCTGTATTGCTCGTTTCCGCTTCTTATGGACACTATAATATACTTATGTCTGTTCATTTCAGACGTATTCATGTTTTATAACGCTCGACTGAACACTCAAAGTTCGTGCCGCGTTTTTCATTTGTCCAATTTTCGAAAGAGCGTACATGACAACGTGTATAGTTACTGTGAACACAAATTATTATGAATCAGACTGATCAACAGGCTGATGAACATGGATAATTTTACTGGGAATAAATAAAATGTGTTACCCGATTACAACCCTATTAACATTTTCGGCTGCATAACAATTGTAATGACATGGCATTTGTCACGAGAACATTAGATGTGATCAGGGTTGGAGTCTGGAGTCAATATGTTTACCGGAGATCGCTATCCAATCGTTTCGGATTCGACTCGGTGTGTGTTGATAATTATTGAGTTGTTATTGAGTCATTTTAAACGTAAATCGTAGCCAAACAAGTGATTTTTGTTATCATGGATAGTTTATTGCTGAAAATGTAAGTTGAGGAGCAAATATTTATTTTCTGAAAGTTTGCTTGTTCGTTGACAATTTCGGCCAATTTATTTTCGGCTCATCAACCAAATTCGGAGATCGTCCAACGGAAAATCCTGTTGTGGCAATTAATTTTCTGAGATGGATTAATAGTAGATAGTTGAAACTAAAGTCTTATCGTTGTAATTATAAGCCATCAACGTCATTTTTCGGTTGACCTATATGAACCTATAGATCGATCAGTAGACGAATAACATGTTATTCATCTACTGATCGATCTATAATCTCATAGATCAACCGAAAAACGACGTTGATGGCATATATACATACCAGATGACATTCACTGACACATAAAATACTGACTCGTTTCAATATCGTATGCGATCACAAGTCCGTGGTTATTATTCATGCATGTTTATTCTTCTTTCCATTCAATGTCAGCGGAGAATCTGGTGCCGGAAAGACAGAAAACACAAAGAAAGTGATAATGTACTTTGCTCTGGTCGCCTCTTCTGGAGATCACAAGGACGACAAGAAGGTATGTGGACTCTCCGCTAGCAGTGACGTGCATGGTATATGTTGGAAGTTGGAACTTATAGATAACCAATGTTGAAATGTTATATTCAATCCTTTATTTCCTCCGTATAAGATAAATATTAGAGTATATTTATTCAAGTAACGATATGTACACATAAGTATGTCATGTTAACACCCAATATATACATTAAAAGCATGTCAATATTGTCTGCTGGAAATTAGAGACAAATATAGGCTGATCTTTTATGATAGTTTGATTTTATAACCACAACTGTGTGTGAGTATGTTGTTTTAAATACTATTGAATATCGAATAGTTTCCTAATGTCGGTCATGATTGAGTGGGAATTAGACTCGGTTGGTTTTAAAATGTACGTTTTTTTCAGGGATCACTGGAGGATCAAATTGTGCAAGCTAACCCCGTACTGGAAGCATACGGTAACGCTAAAACCACAAGGAACAACAACTCATCCAGATTCGTAAGTCCATTTAATGTTGTTTAAAGCGGTTTCTCCCAATCGTATGTCCAAATCATGTCAAATTTAGTGTTACATATTCAACATTAGAATGTTAATTGCTTAATTTTGTCAAAATCCGTATTATACGTCATTGGAAAGTTGATTTAATCCCATTGGTCCGCCGGAAATTGGCCTCTGGTGGTGCGATAATTTACTTAGTGATAAGAAATTTATTTAAAATCGGTTCCATAAATTACATCACGAAATTTACGCGTATAATGCGACGTTATTTTCTCTTGATAAATTTAATTGAACTCCTCGTCATTTCATAGGGAATTTGGATCTAAATAAAGCATGCTATTGACACTTAATAATGCAAGCAACGCAGTGAGAGTTATAATAGGTCTAGTGTCATGTGTTGATATGTCTTTGTGTTCCTCCAACTATCATTTCAAATGCGGGTTATTCATTATCGCAAACATATTCCTCACTGGATTGCAATATATTATAGGTACTCAATCCGATTTAACGCTCCTAAATGAATAGTTATTTGGCTTCGGGGGGGGGTAAACAATATTTGATTCGAGTCGAGGATCCCACTCATCATAGCTCAGAGTGATCAGATATCGATTTTTGAAGTTTGTTAATTCAATTGTACGTGGCCCAGAAACACGCCGTCAAATGGATTGTATCGGTCAAAATTGCGGATGCAGATGGATAACTCTAAATCAAGTGGTAATACGGCCAAATTTCGTGAATTCTCAAGTGATAATACGGCCATATTTCGTTGAACAAAATGTTGATAAATAACACGTTTTGGGAAAGTTGATACCACAGTTCAGTGGTTAGCATTATTTTGTTGCAATTAATCGATTCTGATAACTAAAGCGTATTTTGAAGAAATGTTATTGTTGTATCTTGATGAGATGGGGACCCTCTGATCGGATAGAGTACCTTTAACAGAAGATATTATCATCGTTTGCAGGGTAAATTCGTCCGGATTCATTTCGGGCCACAGGGGAAGATAGCTGGTGCTGACATTGAAACATGTAAGTAATCCATTGATACTATAAATACTCTTTTGATTTACGTCTGATTGAAGAATCGTTAATAATCTAATATACGTACTGACAAAATTGTGATTGTCAATAACAATGACATTATTTCACCTCACCTACTTCGATTCCTCTTATGACTAATTAACACCGAGTAATCTAAGTCGCCCAATAATAGAAGATTAAAGTAAAATTAGTATGCTGCTCAAACAAAGCAATTCAGAATTAATATGCTGCTCAAACAAAGCAATTCAGAATTAATATGCTGCTCAAACAAAGCAATTCAGAATTGTATTTATGTGCTGCTCCAACAAAGTCATTCAGAATTGTATTTTCACTTTTAGATTTGTTGGAGAAATCTCGAGTGACGTATCAGCAATCGGCGGAGAGGAACTACCATATCTTCTACCAACTTCTGTCAAATGCTTTTCCAGATCTGTATGGTAAGTGGTGCTAGCCTTATCCCAAACCTAATAGCTGCATTTGCCATAATTTCATGGTAGATAAGAATCAGTCAAACCTTGGAATGCTATATGCCTGCACGTTATGGTAAAGAAATCAATTTGTTATTTATAAACATCAACTGCTAAAAGCAGTAGGGTAATATTTCGAACATAATACTTTACTTTGCTCCAAAAATAGCCACTGTTGTGAGAAATGTGAGAAACGTGTTTTGTACGTGTAACACTATTGTTGGTTAGCTATCAGAAACACAATCAAATGTCCACATGTTGAGTAAGGAATCTCATTCCACATAAGTTCGTTTTATTTCATTTGTTGCATGCGCTGTAGTCTGTCGACATTTCCAAGAGTGGTCTCACACGGTGTGTTTCGAACCATTTTAAATATAAATGGCTCTCAACTATAATAATAATTTAATTGTTTTACAGAGAAGTTGTTGGTGAGTCCCGATGCTGGGTTGTATTCATACGTTAACCAGGGCGTGTTAACTGTCGACAACATCGATGACGTACAAGAGATGAAAGATACAGATGTAAGTCGGATTCTCTCATCTCATGAAATGTTTGGGTGGCTTAACAAAATACTATTATTAATTAAAGATGGTATATTTCTTCCTGGTTACAATTACAACAACAACATAATTTTTATATATCCCGATTTCAAGACTATACAATTAGCTATTTTGCGAATAAAATACGGATCAAACTGAATATTTTGGTATATTATCTATATCCGTGAAAGAGTAGGATCTGTCTACCCGTATGTCTGTCTGTTCGCGATTTTCATCCCAGACACCTGGACAGATTTCAACAAAATTGTGTGTTGTAACTCGAAGTACTCCGGAGGATGTTATAACTGCGTCAGTTTTTTTAAATTTTGATTTAAAAAACAAAATAAAAAAAGTCTGGTTTGTCCATACAGGTAAACTAAATAAAAGTGGTTTATTTCGATAGAAAGATCGTGGTGGAATCTATAGTTTAAAGGGAATTTGTCGTGATTGAGGCTGCTAACAAGATAGAGTTGTTCTTCGTGGTACGATTTTTGTGTGACGTTTATTATATTACCAAATCTTGATCCTCTAAAATTCTCGGGAACTTTATTACTCAAAAGGATGTAAGCATTCCCAAAGAGTGGGCTTATTCACAGCTGTGATCGCACACCGGAAAGCCTCTGCGACAAAAATTTAACTAAGTATTTTTGTTTCATTCACAGAAAGCCTTCGATGTATTGGGATTCACACCAGAGGAGAAACTGAGCGCATACAAACAGACATGCGCAGTCATGAGTATGGGTGAGATGAAGTTCAAACAGAGAGGGAAGGAGGAGCAGGCGGAGGCTGATGGAACAACAGGTATGGGCGTGGCTGTTTCAGCGTAAACGTTTGCAGGCAAGAGCCTGTCTAGCAAATACCTCTATAATATGTTTTCACTGTGGCCAGCGCCAGTCAACGAATAACGCTGTTGGTCCACTATGGACTTAATTCAGAATCAAATAAGTCCAATATGAATGTGAATATTTAGGTTCAATATGAACCTATTTGTACGAGAATATGTTGATTAGCCTCATCAAGTATACACACGGCTATCTCAGTGGTCCATTACTAAAGGAACATGGTTCGACACGGATATCTCAGTGGTCCATTACTAAAGTAACATGGGTCGACACGGATATCTCAGTGGTCCAATACTAAAGTAACATGGGTCGACACGGATATCTCAGTGGTCCAATACTAAAGGAACATGGGTTCGACACGGATATCTCAGTGGTCCATTACTAAAGGAACATGGGTTCGACACGGATATCTCAGTGGTCCATTACTAAAGGAACATGGGTTCGACACGGATATCTCAGTGGTCCAATACTAAAGGAACATGGGTTCGACACGGATATCTCAGTGGTCCAATACTAAAGGAACATGGGTTCGACACGGATATCTCAGTGGTCCAATACTAAAGTAACATGGGTTCGACACGGATATCTCAGTGGTCCAATACTACAGGAACATGGGTTCGATACGGATATCTCAGTGGTCCATTACTAAAGTAACATGGGTTCGACACGGATATCTCAGTGGTCCATTACTAAAGGAACATGGGTTCGACACGGATATCTCAGTGGTCCAATACTAAAGGAACATGGGTTCGACACGGATATCTCAGTGCTCCAATACTAAAGGAACATGGGTTCGACACGGCACAGCAACGTGTTTCTTGGACGCCTATATTCGAAGGCCAGTTTTTATTTGCCGGAAAGCCCATTAAAAGTCTACTGGTCGCGTGAAAGAAAGATAATTTCATCATTTAACTATACTTTGGTTATAGCATGTGTTTTCATCAACTTAATCCGCCACATTTTGCCCACTAAGGTGAGCATGTTTTAAAGTTATTCCACCTACCTTCCGGACCAAGTCGGAGTTAATTAGCGTAATAAAAACTTTCAAATACTTCCCCACTGCCTGTGGGTGAAGTTAATTAAAATGCTATGTTTTCCCTATGGCAACAGATGCGGAGAAGGTAGCTTTCCTTCTGGGAATTAACGCTGGTGATTTGCTGAAGGCCTTCACTAAACCAAAGGTCAAGGTCGGAACTGAATACGTCATACAGGGGAGAAACGTGAACCAAGTCACCTACTCCGTCTCTGCGATGTCCAAGTGTGTCTTCGATCGAGTATTCAGTTGGCTGGTAAGAGAGTCAACCAAACCCTGGATACAAAGCAGAAGAGGAGCCAATTTATCGGCGTTCTCGATATCGCTGGCTTCGAAATATTCGACGTAAGTCAACCGGCGCGGTTGTTTTGAATCTTCATTTAAGGGGAAATTGTAAATATCAAGATAGCAGATTTCATATATAACAAAACAATGGATCACGCGATCATACCTTACTTTCGTCTGGTTCACACCAGGGATGCGATCCCATTCTATCATTACAGCTAAATTCAGTTAATTCATAATCTACAGATACGCGTCTTAATATCACGGAATACGACTTTTCGTTGTTTTCCTCATCTTCTCCATAACATTTTTCCTATTCGCACATACTGCCTTGTTGAGCTGATAACTGAACATTGGTCCGATAATTTCTACTCATTATAATATATAAAATCGTGTCTTATTTCTAGTTCAACAGCTTTGAGCAGCTGTGCATCAACTACACCAACGAGAGACTGCAGCAGTTCTTCAACCACCACATGTTTGTCCTGGAACAGGAACAATACGCAAAGGAAGGCATCCAATGGGAGTTCATCAATTTCGGAATGGATCTGCAAGCATGCGTCGACTTGATTGAGAAGGTATGTGTTAAACAGGCAATTCATATATAGTTTATGTTTCTGCTACGTTTGCCAACCAACATTTAACCATATATTTCGGCCATTGATGTTTATTTACTACCGGTTACGTTGCTGGTTTTCCAATATAATTCAATTTATTTTATATTTCAGCCATTGGGAATCCTGTCCATTCTTGAGGAGGAATGCATGTTCCCAAAATCTAGCGACCAGACGTTCAAAGACAAGTTATACAGCAATCATATGGGAAAATGCAAGAACTTCGGCAAACCAGGAAAACCAAAAGCTGGAATGCCAGAAAGTCACTTCGCTCTGCACCATTACGCCGGCACGGTAAGCCACAGCAAACATAACAATATAACTGTTATTCATGGTGGAGAAAACGTTGGTACAATAAATGGAAATGGCGAGTGCTACTGGTCACAACGTGTAATAACAGAACTATCTAAATGAAATTTGAATACTAATAATATGCTGCTTATAGCCTATCCTCGTCAATATTCAGCACAGCATCAAACACCATCCCATAATTACACGCATATGAGTGCATTAATTTACACATAACTGTAATAACAGCTTATTTAACTTAAAAGCAACATTTTCAAATCGTCATCGATTTTCAACCGACGCATTCAGAAAAAAAAATAATAATGTGACTATTTTTGGTCTTCTGTGCTTGTCAAAATTACACCCTTGTACTACGAGAAATATATTACGTTTGGCTGGTAAATTACATTTATCATATCTAAGCAACTCTCCCATTCTGACACGTCCAGCTTCGATTGTTTAAGGCGATATATTTCTGAAATACCCAGTTTTCATGACACAAGGCATCGAATTTTTAAATATTAAAAAGGTTTTCACACTCAACGGATACCGATTTTTTATCGACATTACAGGTGAGCTACAGCATCGCGAACTGGATTGAGAAGAACAAAGACCCACTGAACGAGACAGTCGTTAACCTGTTATCAACATCAAAGGAGCCGCTCGTCGCCCTCCTCTTCCAGGCACCACCAGGTAGGACTGTCTTAGTGTCTGCATACATAAACGAATGCCAACTGATAACAAGACTAGAAATTTTAACCATTTTGGAAAATGTGTCTTATTTTCAAAATGTACGAACTGAGTCAACGTTGAATGCACGGATGGCCTTGGTTGTAGGTCATAATTTTGAAATAAACGTTACCAAATTATGAATTTCCTCAAGAATATAGTAATAGTATAATGATAGTATGGATGCGATAATAACCTTAAAAACGATTTGTGTGAACCGAACGTTTGTTTAAATACAGCACGTAAAAAGTGTGCGATAAGAAAAACATTGAACACCGTGGCGATTTTTTTATATCGGTCTGTTGTCAGTATGGTGTCTATTCTAACCAAATTTCACAGTGCATGGGTTCTCACCGGTGTAGAGTGTTTTTTTGCTTATCGCACGTTCTTTGCGCACTGTACTGTATCATATATACTACGACTTTTGTTTACTAACAATGCGTACGATCTTGATAATAACATGTTATTTATGCTATATTTATGATTGGTATAAGAACAAAATATGTCCACCGCGAAGACCATTGTCATCTCTAAAACGCTGTTGATGATATTGATCTACACAGAGCTATGATTGTAGTATAGGATACCTTTAACGTTACAGACCTGTTCATAATAGTGATCTACACAGAGCTATGAATGTAGTATTGGATACCTTTAACGTTAGATACCTGTTCATTATATTGATCTACATAGAGCTATGCATGTAGTGTTGGATACCTTTAACGTTACAGACCTGTTCATAATATTGATCTACACAGAGCTACCTATGTGTTTTCCCCTCAATGCACGGCGACAGATAAGTATTACGAATAGCTTATCATAGCCGTAAAGTTGTAGTACTGACCAATCCCCTTTTCGCAGAAATGATGACTACGAGACTACGTTTGCGAGGTAATAATGCCATTAAACGTGCTACTCACAGTAAGATGATTATGTTTGCTGTTATTACGGTGTATTTAATGATGTTGTTATCAGTTTCTAGTCAATGGTAGGCTCGATTATTGCACGTAAAGCTCGCGTGACATGCTTCGTTGTTTGAGACTGTAATAGTAACTACGGATTTGGCAAAACTACAACTGATAAAAAGAATACAAATTCTAGTGACGTAGTACCCTATTCGTAATTCTGATCTGCCGTAGTTCATTATACTATGCGAAGGCGTTTATTATGTTATAATATGACATAAAATAAAAATCAGCGTAACAAGTGAGATTCTGACCCGGACGATGTTGGTCTCAACAGCAAATATTCGTGTTGCCAAATATTTTTTCGACATCACTGTTTTTCTGTGTTGTGGTATATAACACATGCAATACTTAGCAGCTCGAAGGTTGAGTATATTTTTAACTTCAATCGATATAAATGTTCCAATTGTTAAGTTCGATTTGTTTTACAGAGGCCGATGCTGGCGCTAGTGGCAAGAAGAAAAAGAAGAGTTCTGCTTTCCAAACAATCTCTTCTGTTCACAGGGTATGTATAGAACAAAATTAAATCATACGTTTTAGAAATGATTTTGACAGTCCCAAGAAATATTTTGTGCGCGACAGATTATGAAATGTGTTATAATGTAGGACACATGTTACATAGGTCAATGCATCATTTATCCCGCCTGGTAGTATATATATTTTGATTCCTTGTCGTTAGCTTGAACCGTTATGAACGAAAATCTTCACATTTTTATCAAACATGATATGAACTTAACGCCATTCCCACTCTATCGGTCGACAATGAAGGTTGGAATTGATATAATATACATTCGATCACATGTTCATGTCCATATTTCAGGAATCATTGAACAAGCTGATGAAGAATTTGTACACAACACATCCTCACTTCGTCAGATGTATCATTCCCAACGAGCTCAAACAGCCAGGTATGTTGTCGGGATAACGCTACTTCGGCGGTTATTAATTCAGAACATTGAAGCGATATGCACGTACAACGTTGTGCAAATAAACAATCCAATCCAAAAACCTTTAAGTCTCGAACTAAACCCATTAATTGATCGTGTTCTTGTGTTCCATGTGATCAGCAGACAAATAAAGGTAATACTGATACATGTATATTGGTTGTATATGCTGTGTCAAATGGCCTGTTGATAGGAATTCAGCACATTCTCATATATTGTACCTACAGGTCTGGTCGACGCCGGCTTGGTCCTGCACCAGCTTCAGTGTAACGGTGTACTGGAAGGAATCCGTATCTGTAGGAAAGGCTTCCCAAGCAGGATCATCTACTCGGAATTCAAGCAGAGATACTCGATCCTGGCTCCAAACGCCGTGCCCCAAGGATTCGTCGACGGTAAACAGGTCACGGATAAAATCCTTGTCGCGCTCAAGATGGACGAAGCTGATTATAAGCTCGGAATAACCAAAGTGTTCTTCAAAGCCGGAGTGTTGGGTTCATTGGAGGAGATGAGAGACGACGCTCTAACCAACATCATCGCTTACCTACAGTCCTACATCCGAGCATACGTATTCAGAACCACCTTCAAGAAACTCAAGGATCAAAGGTATGTCCCCAAAGCAAAACATACACTGTGTATGAAAGCGTGAATCTTACTATATTAAAGATGTATTCATAGTTTTAGAGGGACACAATCATATATATTGTTGATGTTCAATAAACAAATTATATTCTTTAATATATATAGTTCCAGTGTTTTTGTCATATTTGGTTTTCAACATTATTTTCTACAGAACAAAGCAGAAAACGGCGTTAAATTATATTTATTTGTTCATGTAACTGTTACCATGGATACATCTTTAACAATATTTGGACGTGTGAGAATTTCACAAGTGTCGGTTAATGGGACATGGTTTGATATAGGCCATATATAATGTGTGTATTGTATTAGTGCGTGCTTCATTGGGACTGTCAACACTTGCTCTGGCTCATTTTGATATATTCACTTTAAGAATTACTCAATAATTATGACACGATCAGCAATAGCTCTCTCTTAATTTTGTGTTGCATGATTCATAATGAAAACTGAACTTATTACCTTTCCATAGGACTGGGTTGGAACTTATACAGAAGAACATCCGAAAGTGGCTTGGACTCAGGAATTGGGGCTGGTGGAAACTTTACGTTCAGGTGAGTTCACAATGTTATCGAATACTGTATAACTAAGATATACTTAATCTTTTATTTTTATGATAGTTCGTTTTCCCCCACAACTCAATGTTTACACGCATGAGCTCGTTAGCAGGTACCAATAACCAGGAGCTTGGCCACGAGGGTTCTGTTCTACCTCCACCGATCAGTTTGAAGATCGTCGAAAAATAAGTTTTCCCTTTTAATTAGTGGTGATTTCTAGGTATATATAGGAACATTTTACTCTATTGAAATGATGTCTTTACTCAGTTATGAAACGTATATCATGAAAGTTGAAAATTTCAGATCAAGCCGATGTTAAACGTTGCACGCGAAGAGGAAGCGATGCAGAAGAAAGAGGAAGAAATGGCTAAACAGAGAGAAGAAATGGAGAAGAAACTCGTCTTCCTAAAAGAACTGGAAGAGCAGAACGTTACGCTTCAGTGTCAGAAAGATGACATTGCCCTTCAGCTGCAAGCTGAACAGGATCACATCTCTGACCTTGAGGAGAAGGTCGTGATTATGGTGGAGCAGAAGATAGAGAATGACCAACAGCTGAAGGAGGCCGAGGATCGTCTGGGGGAGTTCGAGGGGCAGGTAACCACGACGAATGACAAACAAGAGAAGATGAATCAGGAGATACATGACTTAAAACAGGACTGTGATGATATGGACGCACATATAGCGAAGGTGCGTCTCAAACGAATAACCTATTATTTATTCCCCATTTGATTTGACATTAAAGGCCCCATTTAATTTCCGAATGCCCAGATCACACTATGTACAACATGTTTCATATTATATACCATTTGGAAGAGGAATCAAACATTTTTATATAATCTACCGGAAAGTGGAATAACTGTGGCCTATGAGTGTCTTCTCAGATTCACACCAAGTCTTCCCCCGTTATCTACCCCATACTGCCTAATAATTCACAACTAAGTGATAGAGTTATTCCCCTTCCAATGAGAATAATAGACTGGCAGTACAGACCAGATCCAAATTAAGCAGAGCAAGCACGTCGGTACCTTGACAAAAGCAACATGTTTACCCGGATAAGTTGGTAATACCATATTTTGGAGCTTCATCTTTCAAATGGTATATAATATGGAATATGTTGTATATAATATTATACGGGGTCGACAATTAAGTGGACCTTTAAGCTTTTGTGAGTCTGACAAAGAGTAGAACGATTTGTGAAATTTGACCACCAAAGCTTCCCCTAAAAGAGCTGTCTGACTACCTAGCTGGATACGTCCTAATTAAACCTTTTGACAAAATGAATTTTCCAATTCAGTTATAAAAGTTTACATTGGAATGTCCAATTATTCATCTGGATGGGTGTTCGGGAAAGGCGGTCATTTGTTGAATTTATTTTATGAACATTTCCTAAGGGAACTACTCATCAGTGAGCATTTAGTAACGAGATTGTTACATTATTCAACTTGAGCTCCCATGATTCATTTGCTGCACTGTTCGGCAGCCTTCCGTCGAACTTATTAGTCAAACAGACTTACATTAATAAATGGAGTTTCAAACAGTCGAAATTAATTTGCTGGTTGATCTTTTGGAACACCTAATGGTCGAACTGGCTACGTCGAACTCATGGATAACTCGAAGTAACCCAACGGTCCCTTGCGATTCGACTTAACATTTCACAACGCTTACGTCTGTCAACAGGTAGAGAAAGAGAAAGCAGCCAGAGAAACCGAGATAAAGGGTCTGCATGACGAGCTGACCAAACAAGACGAAGATCTATGTAAATTATCTAAGGTCCGAAAGGCACTGGAAGATAATCACAATAAAACCATGGATGAACTCAAGTCGGAGCAAGATAAAGTTAACAACCTCAACAAGATCAAGAACAAACTCGAATCGACTTTGAATGAGGTACGTGATTCCCTTCGTTGTCACCAGCCTTTATCCAGAAATGTTGAGTAATTGGGTGGTTGTTGTTTGTCGCAAGCCTTTATCCCGAAGGGCTGAGTAATTGGGTGGTTGCCGTTTGTCACCAGTCTTTAACACGAAGTGTTGAGTAATTGTCGCCAGTCTTTATCCCGAATGGTAGAGTAATTGGACGGTTGTTTCTTGTAGCCAGCCTTTATCTCGTAGGGTTGATGAATTTGTGGTTGGTATTTGGTTCGTTCGTTTGGGGTTCATGTCCTTTTCAGAAGTTGTGTCATTCTACGACGCTGTCAGTTTGTTAGTGGTTGGAGACGCACCGCACAGAATGCGAATATCGTTGCTTTGAGTGAGGCATAAATTATTCTCATCGGGGTCCGAACTAACAAAACGAAATTGTTTTCCGTATATTTATATTATCATGTTATACAGATGGAGAGCTGTTTCGAACGCGAGAAGAAAATCAGAGGTGACACCGAGAAAGTGAAGCGTAACCTGGAGCAGGATCTGAGAGCCACACAAGATAATCTCGATGAAGTGGAACGGGCCCGACATGATACCGAAGAGCACTTAAGGAAGTGAGTATGGACACATGTAATTTCCTACAGGCCACTGTACATTCACACAAATAATACACGTATAGATGATTTAATGACATATGATATAGAACTGTGTATTCCCACAAATAAAAAAGTATACATGAGTGAATGACATACATCATAGAACTGTGCATTCCCACAAATAATACACGTATACATGAGTGAATGACATACATCATAGAACTGTGCATTCCCACAAATAATAAAGTATACGTGAGTGAATGACATACATCATAGAACTGTGCATTCCCACAAATAATATAGTATACATGGGTGAATGACATACATCATAGAACTGTGCAATCCCACAACTAATACACGTATACATGAGTGAATGACATACATCATAGAACTGTGCATTCCCACAAATAATACACGTATACATGAGTGAATGACATACATCATAGAACTGTGCATTCCCACAAATAATAAAGTATACGTGAGTGAATGACATACACCATATAACTGTGCATTCCCACAACTAATACACGTATACACGAGTGAATGACATACATCATAGAACTGTGCATTCACACAAATAATACACGTATACATGAGTGAATGACATACATCATAGAACTGTGCATTCCCACAAATAATAAAGTATACATGAGTGAATGTCATACATCATAGAACTGTGCATTCCCACAACTAATACACGTATACATGAGTGGATGACATACATCATAGAACTGTGCATTCCCACAACTAATAAAGTATACATGAGTGAATGACATACATCATAGTACTGTGCATTCCCACAACTAATAAAGTATACATGAGTGAATGACATACATCATATAACTGTGCATTCCCACAACTAATACACGTATACATGAGTGAATGACATACATCATATAACTGTGCATTCCCACAACTAATACACGTATACATGAATGAATGACATTCATCATAGAACTGTGCATTCCCACAAATAATAAAGTATACATGAGTGAATGACATACATCATAGAACTGTGCATTCCCACAACTAATACACGTATACATGGCTGAATGACGGATATCACATAACTTAGTTAACTTACCACGAACATTAACACATCCGTGTTCTCTCAAGCTCGAGTTGTTATATTGTGGACTGAGTAACTACATCAACATATTTAACAGAAGATAAACTTACGACCGACCCAGCACCATGTATACGAAAAACGCACCTTGTCGTGTACGGGTTGGCTAGTCGATTTCATTTTCATATTCATCTAAGAAAAAAAATGTATAATGTTTAATTGCAGAAACCAATATATATTTTTGATTTCAGGAAAGATTCAGATCTGAACAACACACGCACCCAGTTGGAAGAAACAGAGACCCAATGCGCTCAACTCAACCGGAAGTTGAAAGAGTTCCAGGTCACTCTCAGCGAACTCGAGGACGAATATGAAAACGAACGGACCGCAAGAGAGCGAGTATGTGTTTACAGTGATTGGTACAGACCAGTGGGATTCATACTTATTCTCCACATGTTCCCTATATAGATCGACATAGGCCCGTAGGATTCATACGTATAATTCTCACCACGTTTCCTATAGAGATATTCGCTCACCAGCATCTTTATTACTGCAGTTTTCCATCGAGAAATATTATTCATGGGGAAAATTTTGTACTCTGTACTGCTAACATTCATCTGATTCATGTGAAGTTTAAATTCCCTGACTACTTCAATTATAAATACAAACACTGGATGAATATACCGTTCTGGATTCATCGGGGTCACATTTGATAGATAATTTATTAATTCTTTCTTGCATATTCGCGGCAATATTTTATTCAATTATACAATCCAAAATTCCGGTTAATTGATATCACAATATCACACGTCTATTGGCAGTATACGTGTACACGGTGAGGTGTTATGTGCGTCTTCCAGGTAACAATGTTTCGTTTTGCATATTTCAGGCTGAGAAACAAAGAAACGAATTGGTTAGAGATTTAGATGACCTCACAGAGAAACTCGAAGAACAAGGAGGAGCTACGGCCGCTCAGGTGTGTTTTATGGTCACGTGCTTAAAACGGTGGGAAGTAGACACGCGACTTTCAACAACATCGTTTGTACCCTTTCTTGAAACAGGAAGTGTGGACAACATTTCCTTGTCCCGAATTCAAAATTAATATTAAACGAAGCGAGATTTCCCTAAGGTAAACACAGCTTATTTGAAACCTCTAAGCTAGTCCCCGAGTCAATAGGAACATAACTCAAATTTTTATTTTTTTATAATTTTTTCAACAATTATCATTATTTCTTACATTCTTTAACAATTTTTGAAAATTGTTTCTTACATTCTTTAACAATTATAAAAAACAATATAAAATTTGATAGGCCAATACCTATGGTCGACTCGCATATATAAGAGAATGCATTGGCACAGGGTTTTCGCATCAGTTCAAGGCATAATCAAAGGAATGCTGCGGTGTACTACTAATGTCGACATAATATATATTGAAATACCTGCGTTAAACAACTTTATGGACTATTCTGGTGTGTCGAATGTATTCGTACATATCGACACGAAATTTTCAAGCCAATTTTCCTACTTATAACATATTTGACTAACACACCCATTTGAAGAGCATTGCCGAAACTTTCAACAACATCGGTTGTTACCTTTTGACACCAAATCCCTGCGATAATTATATATAAGAAACTTAGACCATTGGCATTGCAGTCGACTCGCCACTTTCAACAACATCAGTTGTACCCTTTCTTGAAACAGAAACGTGTGGACAACATTTTCGTGTCCCGAATTGAAAATTAATATTAAACGAAGCGAGATTTCCCTAACGAGAGACATCATACAGAGGAATGCTGCGGTGTACTACAAATGTCGACACAATATATATTGAAATACAACTTTATGGACTATTCTGGTGTGTCGAATGTATTCGTACATATCGACACGAAATTTTCAAGCTAATTTTCCTACTTATAACATATATTTGACTACCACACCCATTTGAAGAACATTGTCGAAACTTTCAACAACATCGGTTGTTACCTTTTGACACAACATTTATTAACATTCCAACGATATTTCTATATAAGAAACGTAGACCATTCCGTGTGTCGAATATTTTCGTGAACATGTCTATGAGAAAATCAGCGTGTAAATGGGAACGAGTCATTTTGGGGTAATTCAGCAAAAATAAAACATGGCTGCCAGCGGCCAACTTGGATTTCAAAATTCAATCCATTAGCATGGGCTACAGGCCGTATTGTTTATCTGATCATCGTGAAATTTGTCATTTATGTTAATATTGACATATAGATGGGAACGAGTCATTTTGGGGTCATTCGGCCAAAAAACACGGCCGCCAGAGCTCTTTGCATGACTAAATCCTTTGGCACGGGCTACAGGTTGTACCTTTGGTCGGATCATCATGACATTTGTCATGAATTTTAATATTGACATGTAGATGGGAACGAGTCATTTTGGGGTCATTCGACCATAAAACATGTTCCACGGTGATCCCGATGTAATTGGATGATTCTCTCAACCAAAATATTATCTGTTAACCATTTCTTTACTTAGTAGATTATCCCATTCAGCTATCATATATAAATTGGAATAGTATATTATTCATTTGGGGGATGTTCAGGTTATAGTAATATACGACAAACATACGGAAAGATAATAAATTGCAGAATGATTCATATTCATTGATGGGAAATGTTCAGATAATAAGTTAAAAAAACGACCTATGTTTGTGTTAAACATATTATCTGTGCATTTTCTAAGGGAACCAAAATAGTATCTTTTAAGCTAGTGTGATCGGTACTTTAGCTGCAGACACTCTGGTGCCGTATATGTCCACATCTATGCTAACGCGGGTCCCCCACACGTTGTATAGTATACATAATGTATTTCCACATTAAATATCTAAATTGTATTGAAATGTTTGCGTTGCGAAAGGCCATTTATGATACTTGGTGGGTACTATCACATTTTTATGCAATCATATGTTAGCTAGCGGTCTCACGGTTAGATGTGATGTTTACTATATTGCAAAACACCCAAACCAACCCAAACAACACTATGTTGTATAACAATAAATAACACAGAAACTATAGCAGCGGTGTGTTCTGCGTGTAATTCAAAACAAATTGAGTCAGAATATCATTTCATCTTAGAATGTCAGTCCTACGAAAGTATTCGTGAAACTTATGTAAAGGACATAATTGTAACGTGCCCTCATTTCTTAAAAAATGACAAATTATGAGAAGTTCAGATTTATTATGCAGAATAAACAAATTGAAACCGTTAAACGTTATATGCGACATGATCCGGTCTTTCTTCACCATTCGAGACAATATACATGTCTAACAAAAGCTACCAAGTGAGATTTTATGACAGTAAATTCACGAGAACGTATATGCAATAGTACGTGATTACTCATGTTAAATTTGTCTTTATGTTGATATATGTTGTATTTATTATATGTGCAACTACCAATTGGGTATAATAAACAACATAGAAACGATAGAAGCGGTATATAATATATATATATATATATATATATATATATATATATATATATATATATATATCTCATACGACAGGTTGAAGTGAGTAAGAAGAGAGAACATGAGATCGGCAGACTGCGACGAGAGATGGAGGATTATAAAATGCAGCATGAGACACAGATATCATCCATCAGAAAGAAGATGTCGGACGCCGTTAACGAACTAACCACACAAGTCGAAGCAGCACAAAAATCAAAATCCAAGTAAGTCGATTTCATAGAAATTACACAGCGCACTATATAATATATATATACTCCACTGTCTGTCAATGCAATACAAGAACACCTAAGGCATATTGTTTATGTACATGTGTAGATGCTTAACCAATCCCAAAAGTTCACTCTTGTTGATACCTATACTAACGGCTGAAACATCGGTTTGAAGATTATTATAATAGCCTAAAATTTAACCAGCTTATATCGTCGACGTTGCAACATGTGGATCAATAGTATATGTGCCAATAAATAGAATAATAACTAATAAATATCATGTGTGTGTGTTACTATAAATCCTGTTCGGTGATTGGTCAACTGCCAATTGGGTCATGCTTTGTATATCCAGTAAAATACACCATAACAGGACTTCACATATTGTCGACCGAGATGACTAAAAGCTATATATAGAATAACTGGGCGTGTTGTTTTTTTTAGCACGCGGCCACATGCTATCATCGATAATTCACATGTAGAATATAAATGTAGAACTACATTACATGGCTGTATGGTGCAATATCCGAACTGCAGACATATGTCAGAAAACTATAAAAATGGTATACAAATATAAGAAATGAATGCAGTTTGAGTGTGTTTGATATCTTAAAGGTGCGGCACGTGTCGCATACATCACATATTACCAGAAAACGTTCGTGAATATGGATAGGCAGAATAGAAAACGCGCACACAAGACCGGGCATCTGTCTTCATTGCAATTTAAATATAACCCGGAGACTTATGCTGATTTATTTCCGTATATAGGTCAGAGAACGAAAAGAACCAGATGAGACACGACATTGAGGAACTCGCTAACCAATTGGAATACTTCAAGAAAAACGGCGTAAGTAAGCCGGTGTTACCTCGGTTCGGTAATGATTCGTCTTTGTATTATGCGAATTGTGGAAGATTTGTTCATTTTAACATGACACTTTGGTGGAATTCGTGAACTATTTACATTACAATAGCCATGTTCAGCGATCCATTTAGGCGGTACATTTGTCATGGCGCCAAACCTACACGTTTAAATATTTCGTCCAGCGAAAAGCTGGAACAATTCGATCTACCATCGATATGCTTAACTGGCTTCAATGAAAATAATACAGGTAAATCGTATAACCCCACCACCTGCACAACGTTGATAGCTCATTATGTTACCAATAGATTGGTCCCATCATAAAGAAATAAATGAACATACTATTCATTCGCAGTACGTGTATACTTTAACATGGTTAACATAACGCAGTACATGTATACATTCATTCGCAGTACATGTATACATTATAAAACCAACATGGTTAACATCTTGCCGTTTCATATTCGAGCAACGGTTCCGTCGAATTAAATTTCCGTAAACATTGTGTAGGTCATCTTGGATTAGATGTGGCATACGTATTAAATTGTGCGGCTGGTACACTGCTATATGAGATGTAATTGCGTGAGTGTATAAGGAACATACAATGATATATTTCTAAAATGCGGATAATAAAAACCGCAATGTTCTGAGGTCCAGCTATCCATCCGATTTAAAGGTACGAGACAAGGGCTCAGCAGAATAAATCACTTTCTTCCACTGTCCATAAAATTTGTGGACATTAAATGTGAGTCATCCTTGTGTACTTGCCTTGATGGCTGACTGAAAGGCTACGATTGGGAGTCTTTTAGGCATACCAATGTGGATAAAGATAAGAAATGGCCATTAAATAAATAAATAAACAAAGGTAAAACAAACAGTAATTAAGGATTGGATAGCTAGAAAATGTGTTAGGAGATATCTAAATAAGGACCAAAGACGTGAAGTAACATTAATACCTCGGTGATTAGTTGCTCCAGAGCTATTTCTCAATTGTAATCTTTATTATGTTTAGGGTGCATCTAACAAGGTAACGAAGCAGATGGAAGTGCAGATAGCCGATATGAACGCGACGATTGACGAGGGAACCCGAATGATATCCGAACTCGAAATGCAGAAGACAAAGATGTCGTCGGAGATGAGTCACGTGACCCGACAGCTCGAGGAGGCAGATCAGCGGACTGAGCTGTTAACGAGAGAGAAGAAACAACTGATGGACCGAGTCGAGGAAGCGAAACAATCTGTGGACGAACAGACGACAGTAAGATTGCCTCATGAGCATAATATGAAATCCAATAGAATATCAGATTTAACATTAAGGTGCCATTAATTCCTTTCAAATTAAACGGTTGATACGATTTAATACCTATAGCGAATTTTGCTGACGTGATTCGAACATTTATGAGTTGTGGTCTTGTATGATTTCTCATGTCTACTAGCATGTATGGAATCCTATTAGGGCCACTTGCTAATGGCACTTTCGGCGCGCGCCGAAAGCGACAAAAAGTGCGCCATTAGTAACGCGCCGAAAGCGACAAAAAGTGCGCCGAAAGCGACAAAAAGTGCGCCGTTACGGCGCACTGTTTGTCGCTTGCGGCGCTTTCGCCGCGCGCCGAAAAATTTCCTAATGGCGCACCTAATGGCGCAACGTTACGGCGCACATTTTGTCGCTTTCGGTGTGCCGAACATGCGCTAATATCGCACATTTTGTCGCTAAAGCGCCGAAAGCGACAAAAAGTGCGCCGAAAGCGACAAATAGTGCGCCGTAACGGCGCATATTTTGTCGCTTTCGGCGCTTTCGGTGCTTTCGGCGCATTACTAATGGCGCACTTTTTGTCGCTTTTTGATTCCATAAGCATGCCATCACGTGCATAAGTTTATGTTGCCGCACTGAAACATGTGACTTCATCCTGTATTTGGACACTGTTTTCTACTGTTCAATGCTTACTATACGTACAGCTACTAAAGAAATATACATGTAGTCGACAAAATATATCAAAATGAGGTAATAAGCTCATTATGATACATCGGTTAAAACGTATCGCGATAATAATTTAAAAAAAAGAATAGCGATACGTGCATATGTATCGCGATTAATCGTTGCACCCTGAGAAAGCAATCGAACACAAGATTTCTACCTACAAGAAATCTTCAAAACCAACTATGCCCATGGCTTTAGAAATACATTATTAAAAGAGTTGTTCTGCTTTATTCTGTTGACAACACATGTTGAAAACAAAATGTGATATTTAAACGGGACCCATATATATAAAACAAATATCATTTTGTTATAAAACAATAACAAAAATAATGTCTGAAATTAATGTATGATCATAAAAGTTTGGAAAGACGAATAATCAATGCAGACATAAATTTGCAATCTGGCTAGATTTCAATTGTGCGTTAAGTAGTCCAACGAGCTTTGCCACACGTGTCGTCACGTGAGGCCGGAACATTAAATATCTATCTAACACAAACTGCAAATAGCATCCCTCCGTAAGTATCCACAAACCAGTCACAAAACACGAGCTATATACCCTCGATATTTTACACGTGTTAATTCCGTGGCTTCTCCGGTTCCGGTTTTGTTGGACATATATTAATCCGCATGCCTATTTACCGGCGCTCTATTGTTATCGCTTGTTTTCAGAATCTCCAAAAAAAAGAAGAAAAAAAAGCAAGCAAACAAACAAACTAAAACAAATAGGATGTGGGTCTTTGTTGTCATCCGTGAGCCTTTTATAACTAGATTCAAAACCAGGAACATACGTCATCAATCAAATCTCTAACCCAAAGCGGATATGATTTGAAATTTGTTTAAAACACATCTAAACGTTTGTCTGATTGGGTAAACTAGTACATAAGCTGTGGAAATGGACCATTCGCATTCAAAAATGAGTAATCGTTAAAACAATCATGTTTATAACTGAAGTTTACAAGGAAAATCGGTCGATTCAGTCCCGATTTTGAACGTCGAACAGACCTCAACTATTTACTAGATGTTCATCAAATGTACATAAACCCTATCACTCGTAAGAACAATAACTCCTACAACAAATATATATCTCATCACTGCATGAATTCCAAATATAGCAGCTATCCGAACTTCTTAAATGGCGCAGGTTACTGAGAGTTAGAAATAACAAATGTTTCAAAGTTTTAACTGGAAACGTCTTGTGACAGAGATGTATCGGGAATGTGAGATAATGCGACAGGGGTATTCTATATCTAACGTCCCGTGTTTATATTGCAGTATTTCCACAAGGCGAGAACTGAGATCCGCAATCTGAATGTCGAGGTCGATGCTCTCCGAGAACAAATCAATGACGAAGCCGAAACGAAGGCTGAGCTGCAGCGCGCCCTGTCGAGAGTTAACAACGAGAGTCAACAATGGCGCGTGAAATACGAATCAGAGGGCGCCACCAGAGCTGAGGAACTCGAAGAATCAAAGTAAGTGGTCGATAACACCGACACAAAATGTCTCCGATTTTATTTTGTCTTCGTAATTGTTTGTTTGTTTATTTATTTGTATTTGTTGTGTTTAATTTCTTTGATTTTTTTGTTTAACCACTTTCATTTTCTTTCTCTTATAACATATTCCCGACAACTATATCTAATAATGAAAACCTGATACATTATTCGCGATACAATGTAAGGAAGATGGATAGCATGTTTTCTCTGTTCTTCGCGTCGTGTTTTTATTAAATTAAGAGAGGAAACATATTTACCAAAAGTGTTCTCCGTACAGTTCCAGCAACAGGACTGTGACAAGTTGTTAACACATTTCGCTTACTTTTATAATAGATGCTTCATTATATTTTTTTATAAATGTTCTCTCTATATACCATTACGATATTTGCGGTTCATGTTGGAGATATACTAGTTATTTGTGAGGCCAGTGAGAGATCTATATATTCTCGTTTCATCGAGTTAATTAATTTCCAGACGCAAGCTCCAATCTCGATTGATGGAGGCCGAGGAGAATGCTGAGACTGCGATGTCAAAGGTCAGCTCACTAGAGAAGACGAGGTCGAGACTCGCTGGAGAACTGGATGACGTCATGGCCCAGCTTGATCTGGTGAGTTTGGCGTGGTGTTATATGCCGTGTCAAATCGAATGTGAACTCCATTATGACTGTCGTTGGCAATGACGACACACGTTACAAGTTACATGTAGGTGTGGCTGAACCCGGCTAACGTTTCCTTGGTTACCGGTAGAAAAACAACGCAACTTGCAAAGACGAGAATATCTGTTCTAAAACGCACACGTGATGCCTGAACAAAAGAAGTAGGCCTCAATTCACAGAAAATGCTTTTGGCAGTTTGCGAAATTATAATCTGTTATCATTTACACCAAGGCTGTCCGTATTATATGTGACGTCATATGTTCTTGAACACTAAATATCCACCGTCCGATTTGACACCAAATAATTCAGAATTTAATTTTAGCCAATTTCCGCTCACTAGTCAAAAGAGAGTGAAATAATTAATGTGTATCACACATGCATATTATTTATATATTATAATATTTATTGTAATCACCACGTACTCACCACACTGTGTATCACACATGCATCGCCAAAAATCAACAGAAGTCATCCATGAGTAATACATCGAATATACGATTACAAAGCTCGTAATTAAAACGCTCTTTAATATCTACCGTTTGTGGACATCATAAGCATGGCCGCTTTTTATAATACGATCATCGGAATTTGTCCTATATGCTGCCAAAACATCAAAATGTTGTGATCTGGCCATCAAAACTTCATATTAATGCTGATGTGTAGATATAATATTTTATTGTATCGAACATGTACATATTAATTATGATGGTTGTATGGTGTCAAATCGGACTGAACATCTTTAATATTTATGTTTATTTTGAACAGGCGACGTCCACTATCACGGCGACGGAGAGGAAGCAGAGAAACCATGACAGAAATGTTCAGGATCTGGACACCAAATGCAAGCAACTAGCGGCTGACGTCATCAATGCTCAGAATGAGAGCAAGGCATCAGCCAATGAACTCCTTCGAACTAGATCACATGCTGACGAGCTTCATGATACTATCACCGTGCTCAGACGAGAAAACAAGACGCTCATCGGTGAGTATAATTTAATGATATCCTGTTTAACACACAATTCAGTTGTCTCTTCTAGGACACAATTACAGCAAAAACATCTCGATTTCAAGACAAAAAAGAGTTATTTTGTAAATAAAACGTGGTTTATTTCGACCGTGAGGGAATCTGTAGTTTAACTGAAATGTGCCGTGATAGAGTTCTTCTTCTTGGTCCTCTTTTTTGTGTGTTCTGAACTTTTTCATGCAGATTTCTGTTCTATTCTAAAAACACCTAAAACTGTCCCGCTGATGTGATGAGATATTCTAAATAAAATTTAGTTAGAAATTGTGTTAGAAACTTTTCCGGACATGTGTCCTCGATTCATATCTATTATTATATACTCCGGAATCTATATACAACTTTCTGGGAATAGAAATAACATCTTGAATTATCTCTAATATGTGACCCGCCATATCAAATCCAGTCGTAGGTCGGGATTTTTTTACCCTGTGCCAATGCATTCTCTTATATTTGCGAGTCGACCATAGGTCGCCTCGCATATATAAGAGAATGCATTGGCCTAATAATTTTTTATCATTTTTTTAAAATAAATGTTTCTTACAATTTTTAGGACATAAAATAAAAAACACCCATTACCCTGCAGGGAGCCCCACACATAGATAGAAGCATATATAAGAGTGTCGTCTGCTCATTTTGTCTGGGGCTCTGTATGTGTGAAATTATAAAATTGTTAAAGAATACAAGAAAAAATTATTAAAATTGTAAAATATTGTTAGGCCAATGCATTCTCTTATATATGCGAGGCGACCTATGATCGACTCGCATATATAAGAGAATACATTGGCACAGGGTGAAAAAAATCCCGACTTACGACTGGATTTGATATGGCGGGTCACATATAACAAGCTGTAAGTTGATAAATCATATCTCAGCACGATCCGCATGCTCTAAAAGTGAGACCTCACATTATTCCACTGTTTGACATTCGTACATGTTTGGTTTGATTTTGGGTTTATTTCGGTGGCTGTGCCATATCATGGTTTTGTCAGTTCTATTCCGAAAGGAATGTCCATAGAGATGGTCATTTTCACAGTAAAATCACTCAGTCGCACGTAGTAACCACTTGTATAGCTAACATTACACGTGACGCACTTTTCCTAATACACGAATCGTGTACATTCGTGGGCAATTGATGTACAGGGTGACACTGGATGGATTGTGACGGTATATAAAGCTCATTGCTCCTTGCCAAATAAGCCACCGGGATCACTCCTACACGCACGTGATCATGTGGTGGGCTGTGGTTTTCGTATGGTGTCACAATACCGTTTATTTCACAGATGAAATGCACGAGCTGAACTACCATCTTAATGACGGAGGGCGCGACACCCGCGGCATCGATATAACAGTAAGGAGGGTGGAGGAGGAGAAACGCGAGCTACTGTCATCACTGGAGGAGGCTAACGTTAACATCAGTCAGCTGGAGAACAAACTCGTCAGAGCTATCAAAGATAAATCGGAGATGAGGTTAGAGGTCGATCAGAGGATTGTGGAGAAAGAAGAGGAGTTAGATAATACAAGGTACTGCAGTATATGTATTATGTTTGAATCATTGTTGACATTGTTATATATATTTGTTATTTTGACATCGGTCTCGTGTGGATGTTTTATGTCATTAAACTATCTATGTACTGAACATAACTAAATTAACGATGTATTCAGGGTTCCAGACCTAATTACAAGAACAACATACAAAATCTAATTTAACACAGGTTTTATCTTCGTTTAGATAACACAATGTTGGCAACCAATCGTGACATAATCGAGATCTATTTATGCCAAATAATGCATTTTTTTGTGAAAAATTAACACACAAATGTTTGTTGTCCCTATAATATATCGAAACTAAATTAAATAATTGGATAAATAAAACTCAAAATCAAATAGTATGGTGTCTATCACGTGGCACTTCTCATTCCAAACAAGTTATTTTATACATTAGTAACTGACAAGGAAGTAAAATTTTGTTCTATAAAAATTGCCATGAAGTCCTGAATACTTGCATCTTTAACTACACACAGTCCATTACAACGATCTACCATCCATTGAAATAGCTGCCAGGCAGTATATATAGCGGATAATATGCTGGTAAATATACGGGCATAAAATATATTATGTATCTACGTAATTGTATAGCACTTCATATTGTTTGTCACTTCTAATTCCTGCGTGTATTACGAAATCAGATTTTTCGATATTATCATTGTGATATAAGTCGAACTATTGATTCCTTTTGCAACTTAATTTTTAAATGTTGAAATTTAGTTATTTGTTCGATATTAACATGTATATATCAATGCTTCCTCGAAGTTTTAACTTCATCTGAGAATGTAAGCTTCATCTCGAAAGTTTAGAATTCAACCTGCAATTACTATTGAGTTAACTAAATGAGAAAACATGACAGTACAGTGTTCGTCCAATGTCTTGCCACTGGATATTTATTCGGCCAAGTTTCAGACCGATCATGTTGATAGGATACCACTGTGCTGTTCGTGCCAGTCATCCCCACGTCATTCTAAAACTATTTTATCTCACCAGGCGAAATCATCAGCGATCCATTGAGTCATTGAACCAGACTCTGGAGGTGGAGATCAAGCAGCGAGGGGAAGTCCAGCGCATCAGGAAGAAGCTGGAGAGTGATATTATGTCACTCGAGGTATCACTGGATAAAAGCAGCAGGTCGCGAGAAGAGATGGACAAATCAGTAAAGAGATACCAAGCGCAAGTCAAGGTACACAACATTGATATGATATGTGGTGTGGGTGGGTGGGGTAGGGTGAATATGATATGTGGTGTGGGTGGGGGGGGTAGGGTGAATATGATATGTGGTGTGGGTGGGTGTGGTAGGGTGAATATGCGGGAGATATCGGATGCAAGCACCATGTCGTAAGAAGCGATGGACAAATCAGTGAAGAGGTACCAAACAGAAGTCAATGCACACAACATTAATATGTTATGTGGGGTGGGTGGGGTTTGGTGAATATGAGGGAGATCCCTGGATGCCAGAAACAGGGCGCGAGAAGAGATGGACAAATCACGAAGGGATACCAAGCGTACACAACATTATTATGATATGTGGGGTGGGTGGGTGATGTGAATAGTATGGGGGAGATCTCTGGGTGAAGCAGAAGGACACGAGAAGAGATGGACAAATCACGAAGAGATACCGAGCGTAAATCAAGTTACCGAACATTAATATTATGTGGATGGGTGTTTTGGAGGTTGTGACTATGTGAGTGGTGTGGGAAGTGTCAATGTGTGATAGCAACAGTGTGGAAGGTCGAGATGGGCAACTCATGAAAGATAGCAAGCTCAAATCAAAGTACCCAACATTAGTAAGCCCTGCCATATTTGTTAGTGTGTGGTGTAAGGTTCTGTGGTGGGCGTACGTGAATGGTTGTGAGACGATAAGCCGGGTGCTAGAAATACACTCTTAAAACGACTGTGTGGTAGATCCACACAGTTACCACACAGTTTGTGTAGCCATTTGATCGACAACAACATTGTGTGGTGAATTGTGTGGCAAATGACCACACATCTGTTGTGTGGTGGTGGCGAACATACTGTGTGGATCGACCAAAACAACTTGTTCTTTGTAGGCACACATTAAATGTGTGCTAAGTTGCGCACAAGATTGTGTGGATGCAGATGAACAGTTTATGTGTGGTTACTGACCTACAAAGTTGTGTAGTTGACACACACAAAGATGTTTGGGTCCAGCACATTTATTTGTTCGTTGAATGGACACAAATATGTTTGCACTAAGGAAACAATATGTTCGCCGCTACCACACACGTTTGTATTGTTATTGTACACAATGTTGTTGGGCGAGACTACACATATGTGTTAATCACATGCGTACACATTTGTGTGGTTGATCCAAACAATAGTGTTCACCGCCATTACACTATTTTGTATTGTTCTTGTACACAATGCTGTTGGGCAAGACAACACATATGTGTTCATTACATGTGTACAAAAGTGTGTGGTCGATCCAAACAATAGGCTGCTAATCCTGCAAAAAAAAAATCATATTCAACGAAGAGTGTTTACCGATATTTATTGGCCAAACATATAGTTCGGCTATCGTTGGACCTTTTTTTCCCGCCATACATATGAAATGTTATAGTCTACTGATGCTTGACGTGCTGCGCTGGACGTTTTCGAATATTAACTTATCAAACCGCAAACATGCATATCCCGGGGGTCCGCGGCCTTCTTTTGTGTACACAGCAGAAATCGTGATTGTCGAATGATATAGTATAGCTATAGTCTTTAATTTCAATAATACAAAGACACAAAACAAACAGCCGTTTAACACATTCACGTAATATTTTGGTTATCCTTTAAACTATAAGCGTGCATGTTTCAGTTCCATTAATGGGTTTCACATCAATAACTAGAATTTTCCTTCAAGTTGAATGTATTGGAACAATTCGAAAGTCAGTCTCTGCTATATATACATATATATTGCTACTGGTTGGCTGTCTTACATCAGACTCACCCTCACGTGTGTAGAAGAACAAGCTCTAAAACTAACTGAAGCTCTCTGAGATCCCTTGAACTATACAATAAAATTAAGGGCTCCAAAGAGGATAGTCTTTTTGAATGTAATCGCCTCTTGCACAGAAACCAAATTACAGCACATGACATCATATGTATACCAAAATCATTGACTGTGGAATTTGTGTCTAACTCATACATTCCACCGTGGTTCTTGGTTGGTTGATTATAGTTTATCTGCGTCGTTGCCAAGGCAGCCATGTCCATATCTTGTTATTTCCATCGACGTTACACCGCGTGACCGCCATGATTTCACCATTGAACCTGTAAGCAGAGAAGTTATTTTGTTTATAACATGCCATTGGGAATATTATTTACAGTATACATTGTATGTACATCTATAACAGTATTATAATTCATACATTAAAGAGCGCATTTTCAGAAAGGAATATAGTTTTTGAATGATACTAAATATATACATGCACCGTACTACTCATTATAGCTTCACATAATGAATGTTCGGACAATTTATAAATATATTTTACTTTATCTATATGGCCAGATCGATGCCTCATTAAGCGCAATCTTGACACGGGAAATTTGCAATTTTACATAAGGAATTGTAGCTATATATAACACAATACATTCATAGCCCCCCCACCCCTTTTTTATAGTATAAACGATAACTCTTCACTTAGTCCAAATGCTAATAATACTTTAATGACACATCTCACTATTCTGCAGTATTTATAATTTTAGATTATTTCTAAGTTCATTATTTGCTATGACATTTGTTGAATGACATAATATTCTTCACAATTTAAAGTTTTGGACACAAACGGTGGCTACATATGTATTAGATATACGACATCACCCCCCCCCCCCCCCCCCCCCGGCCCCTCCCTCGGTAACCAAATTTACGCAAGTTATACATAGCAGAGGAGCCAAATTATGCATGTTAATTTTTCACATCGTCTTGGTAAACCACCAATATAATTGACAAATAAATACCCCACCCACCCACCCAACAATTTGTTTCCCTTGGTACATTGATCGTCCATTGTGGTATTTCAAGGTTTATTGCAACAGTGATGCTCATCATATTCAAATTAAATTAATTTGAAACACCAATTTCACACATTTTGTGTGATTCCGGGTGCCACATGTCACTTCGTAGTATGCGACTAGGGCATTTCAGTGACAGCCACAAGTCTCATTCATGGACGCGGCTCAGTGGTCGCCGTTGGTGGGGGGGGGGGGGGTGTCCACATTCAAATGTCCATCCCCCTTGAACCATATTTGTAGAATTATATTTGCACACCCCCCTCACGTTCTGAATTTTCCAATTGGTACCTCAAGCTTTCCAACTATTAGAATTTCCAACCAAATGGAAGTCTTCCACCCGATGGCCATTTGAGGCCATTTTTGTTTTACCAAAAGTAGAAAAATATGCTACTGTTTGTCTAAAAAAATATATAAATTTCCCACTAATTACTGGTTGAAAAATCAAACAAAGAGAATAATTTCAACCTATTATAATGCATGTGGTGTAAAACTTTTAACTTTGCGTCAGGCATGAAATTTCCAACTGTTGGAATTTTTAGTAAATTTTACCGAGGTTTGGGATAGGGTTATAGACACACCCTTCCCAATATCCGCCCTGTCGCCACGTCACTGGTCTCAGTATATATTTCCTCTCATCTGCATTCCATATAAGCACAAAAAACGTCGTTACTTTATCAACATGAGAACCTTACCGTGCAAAATAATAAAATTGTGGTTCTGGTTTAAAGCACGCTGTATAATATATAGTGTGTATGTGATGAACACACATTTGTTCAGTAAATGTCTTCACAACACAGTTGAATTTGTCAATTTACATAAAGACAATTTTCGAGCAGGTTTTGTGCTTCGGAAAGATGTGTATCATATAGACCACAGAAACAACAGATAAACCCAGATAAACGCACAACTCTAAAATGTAAATATATGACTATGCGACAGGGAATTGATGAATCAGAAAATCCAATTCAAGTTTATTATTTCGTTCAATCATGTTTTATACAAAATAGATACGGAAATTCTCACAAAGGTGAATATGTTGCCAATTTAAATATAATCTTACCTTAACTATAGAAATAATCGAAGAGACCGACCAATATATCGAATTTCGAGATCCATCAACAAGTCTCCATGTGTACACTTTACGGCAGCCTGTGAGCCTGTACGAAACAACGACGCGCGCGTGACCACCACGTGAAATTTAAAAAAACCGACGTCACATACAAATATGTGTGGTGATGTACAAATATATGTGTGGATATTGGGTGATACACACATATGTGTGTATTGTGTACACATTTATGTTCAGATAATGCCTCCACACAGTCATTGTGTGGAAGCTGCCACACAGTCCTTTTTACAGTGTAGGGCGGATGAAAAAATGGACAAATAGACTAAGAGATACCAAGCAGAAATCGAAGCATCGAACATTAATATAATGTGTCGGTGGATAAGGAGGGGTCAACAGATTAATTAAGAGTAATTGAAGATAAATTATATTATATATATACGGTTTATACAAAAAAAAATTCACCTTGCTTGTAGGAAATGGAAACAGTTATGATTGAGGAGCGTCGCAGCTTCCATGAGACCCGAGAATCCAGCTCAACAATCGAACGTCACATCGCTATAATCACCATCGAGTTAGAGAAAACGAGAGCTAGTCTCGAACAGGTAAATATACAACATAATATAACATATACAGACATCTATATATATAGCGTCGAACAGGTAAATATACAACATAATACAACATATACAGACATATATATTGCCTCGAAGTACCATGAGACCCGGAAATCCAGCTCAACAATCGAACGTCACGTCGCTCTATACTAACCAGCGAACTGAGACAATATAATCGAGCAGTCTCGAGCAGGTAATATAAAATAGACAACACCATACAATTATCGCATTTTAGGAGGAATTGTCAACATTAAGTAAGTCGTCATTGACGTCCAACGGTTGAAAATTCCTCGTGCGATTATTATATGAAATCATGTACAATATAGTCTTATATGCATTTACACTGTGGAACACGAATGCACCGTGTTAAAATTGTGTCACGCGACGCAGATACAGCCCGACGTCATCACATAGCACTTTAACCCTTTACCCAACAGAACGGCCCTGTGCCAATGCATTCTCTTATATATGCGAGTCGACCATAGGTCGCCTCGCATATATAAGAGAATGCATTGGCTTAACACATTACAAATTATAAAATTGTTAAAGAATGTAAGAAAAAGTGGTAAAAAGTGTTTTTTTAGGCCAATGCATTCTCTTATATATGCGAGGCGACCTATGGTCGACTCGCATATATAAGAAAATGCATTGGCACAGGGCATAACTGTAACTATCACAATGTGGTCAATGAGCCGGTTCCAATGATATCCATATTTGTATGGTTCTATTGAGACAGACCGAAGATATTTTAGGCTGTTGAAGCTTTATTTGGGCGTTTCTGGCGTTCTGTTGGGTAAAGGGTTAAAGCAACGGTTACTCACAATGGATGATTGAAATGGGCCATTTCGATTCATATTAATTATAGGAAACTATATAAAATTTGTCATTGGAAGCGATAGACCATATGTGAAGACAATAGCTCTGAAATATGGCTACATCGGGGTTTCGCGAGTATATGGCTACATCGGGGTTTCGCGAGTATATGGCTACATCGGGGTTTCGCGAGTATATGGCTACATCGGGGTTTCGCGAGTATATGCATTATTATACGCATGTCCATGCTTCTTGGAACGTGTACACGTGTCATAGATGTGTCTGCATTAATCAATGCTTCTGAGATCTTGGGATATACAGTCTACAATGAAATTCAATGTTGGTTCGCAAACATATGTGATGGTAATTGTAATATATGATGGTAATTGTAATATATGATGGTAATTGGAACATTGTTTGTGTCTCCAGGCGGAAAGAGCCAGAAAGACAGCAGAGAGTGATTTGGTCGAAGCACAGAACAGAATAATCGAATACACCGCCCAATTCAACATCTTGACGGCCAGTAAGAAGAAGTCTGCCGCCGACTGTCTCGCAATGCAGGTACGGTAACTCTAAATACACCACACATGTCCAATTCAAGTCCACAGTTATATTCGCTATTGACAAAACCTGAAGTTCGCAACTAAATTATCATGATGTCGCGTTGGTATGGCCTGTATCAATTTGATCATGGTGTCTTACCTTTCGTGGCTTGTACCACGCTCAACCAGACGACTGGATACACTGTAACTTATAATACGAGTATTTTGGAATAAGATGAACGTTATCAGGTCAGGCACTTCCTGAATTTAACTACATGTACTACTATATATTATAGTTTAATTTGATGCCATATCCACTATTTCCCTGTTTGTGTCGAAACTTTGGGATCGATCATACCATTGCAATGCCAAATTTCACTTTGACCAACATTGCAGCAAACGAAAAAGCTCTAGATAAAAATCGTTTTGCAACATTTTGCGCTAGCTTATTTTTATTTAATAATGACATGCAGACGTATGCCTTTCTTAGCGGCATTACCATGACGACGCAATCGCTCGTCCATGACAATATTTAAACACAGTGCTTAATGACTGCTTTATATCATGATGATATACCATCGTTCGAGACATGTTATTTCATTAGTGCGATACTGCATTTGAATCATATTTATGGAATATTATATTATTTATCCCTCTTTTATCGAATTCACAAAACGGCAATATCCACATTGTACTATATTATACTTGAATATAGCTACACTCAGGATGTGCCTGGTCTGTTACAGTATAGCGAATATAGCTACACTCAGGATGTGCCTGGTCTGTTACAATATAACGAATATAGCTACACCCAAGATGTGCCTGGTCTGTTAAATATAACGAATATAGCTACACCCAGGATGTGCCTGGTCTGTTAAAATATAACGAAGACGAAACAATCTCATTTCGCTCAAGGCGACGACAATCTGTGATTCGCCGCAACGAACAGTAGTTATGTGTGTTGAATATTAAATGTACTCAATCCGACCAGAAGGTCCCCATACCATCATGATACAACAACAACAATTTTCCTCAAAATACACTTTAGTTATCAGAATCGATTTATTGCAACAAATAATGCTAACCACTGTCAACTATGGTATCAAATTTCCGAAAACTTGTTATTTATCAACATTTTGTTCAACAAAATATGGCCGTATTATCACTAAAGTATCACGAAATTTCACCGTATTACCACTTGATTTTAGAGTTATCCACCTTCATCCGCAATTTTGTCCGAGACCCCCCCCCCCCCCGATTGACCACGTGTTTCTGGGCCACATATTATTACACATCTCGAGAAATAACAAACGTCAAAAATCGATATCTGATCACTCTGAACTTTGATGGGTGGGTTCCTTGGCTCGAATCAAATATGTTTTACCCCCGAAGCCAAAGAAATAGTAATTTAGGAGCGTCTGGTCGGATTGAGTACCTTTAATCCTCTCCATGTCGGCGAGATGCCGCTATTTTAATTGGACCGATCGCCGCGTTGAGTGAAATGAGGTTGTTTCGTCTTTATTGTATTGTACATATACAATAACAACGCAAATATCTTCCGTTACAGAGTGATCTGGAGGAGATGGCGACTGAGATGAGGAAATTAGAGGAGAGTTGTAAGAAGGCGACAACTGACTCGAATCGTTACTCGGAGCAACTCCGACAGGAGCAGGAACGCTCGGCTCAGGCCGAGAACCTCCGGAAGAAACTCGATGCGCAGGTCCAGATGCTGCAGCAACGACTGGCTCAAATCGAGGCTAGCTCAATGAAGGGAGGAAAAATACTGATTCAGAGACTAGAACAGAGGGTAGGTGTTCCCGGCTACATTAAATATCAGATTTGGATTTTTTCGTACTCGACCTCCGGCAGTTATATTCACCACATATGATTATTTGATGAACCAGCAGTCAATTCACCAGCCGGTTTCAATTTATAATCCAGGTGGTGAGTGAGGCTGGTTAACCAGTCTTCGCTCGGATAGCTATCGCCGCAGTATAGGAATATCCAATGAAGCGACCCGGTTGAAATAAAATAAACCAGGCTGATGAATATGAGCAACAACAAAACAAAACAAAAGGATAAACAAAGTGCATCAATTTTAAAGTTTAATGAAAAAAAACCCACATGTTTTGATTTTGCGCTTGACAACCAAATAAACTAAATCGAAGATATAAGATGTGCATGCTTTAAATAATGTTTGTATTTTCTTTGTGTTTCTCGTAAACAAGTGTACCTCAGAAAATGATAAAACGCGTATAACATAACCACTGCTGTGTAAATATAAGACTGGTTTGGTACTCTTGAGCCACCAAATTTGCCGGACCAAATTTTGGTTTATATTTCCAGAAATGACTCAAAACACACACATCTTAAATGTCAGTGTAACACGTTTAACCCCTTCTGTAATAAATGGATTCGTCCATCAATTATATACATGGCAGATTGGGATGATGGATAATGAGGTTATATAATCAAATGATGGATAATGGATGATGGATAATGAGGATATATAATCAGATGATGGATAACGGATAATGAGGATATATAATCATATGATGGATAATGGATGATGGATAATGAGGATATATAATCATATGATGGATAATCGATAATGGATAATGAGGATATATAATCATATGATGGATAATGGATGTTGGATAATGAGGATATATAATCAGATGATGGATAATGGATAATGGATAATGAGGATATACAATCAGTTGATGGATAATGGATGATGGATAATGATGATATATAATCAGATGATGGATAATGGATGATGGATAATGGATGATGGATAATGGATGATGGATAATGGATGATGGATAATGGATGATGGATAATGAGGATATATAATCAGATGATGGATAATGGATGATGGATAATGAGGATATATAATCAGTTGATGGATAATGGATGATGGATAATGATGATATATAATCAGATTCACATCGACTGACTGATAATACAATCTTATAATGTTTCCTATTCATTGATGGGAAAAGTTCCGATAATAAAAGGGACCATCCATTAAATGAGTATTTAGTAAAGAAAGGTTATCATTCTCGTTCCAGATTGTAGATTTGGAGATGGAACTCGATAGCGAGAAGAAATATCTCGGTGATGCACAGAAGGCCGTGCGCAGAGCTGAGACGCGAGTGAACGACCTCGAGTTCCAGGTCGAGGAGGAAACCAACAACCAAAGCAAGAGTAAGGACATCGTTGATAATCTACAGGCCAAGCTCCGACAGTACAGAAAATACATCGAAGAAGCGGTATGTGACTAATATAGTGGTTATTCAAAGATCATTTGCGATTAGTTCTATGGCGGCTCGCTCAAAATTCAGTGATTTTATTATTCGGACATCATTTACCATTAATTCTATGGCCGATTTCTCATAATTCATTCATGTAGTGGTTAATTAGACATCATTTGCGATTTATTTTTATGACGGCTCGCTCACTATTCAGTTTCAGTGGTTATTCAGACTCTTTGCGATTAATTGTATGGCGGCTCGCTCACAATTCATTCATAGTTCGCTCACACTTCAGTTCAGTCAGAGTGGTTATTCAGGCATTATTTGCGATTAGTTCTAATGCGGCTTGCTCACAATTCAGTCATAGTGGTTAGTCAGGCACCATTTGCGATTAATTCCATGGCGGCTAGCTACTACTTCAGTCATATTGGTTATTCGGACATTATTTGTGATTTATCATATATCTGATGGCTAGCTAACAATTCGATAAGATACTTGCATCAACGTGATGTCGTCATTTTATTGTTTGACACACTTTCTCCTTTGTTTCCAAATTGAGTTGGCCTTCACCGATTAACCTCGTGTTATATTTAGCGTCTGTCATAGATGGAACATATTTGATTTTAACCTCGCTTTCATGTATACTCATTGGTTTTACACAACAAGTTATGAACATTATGAATATGAGATGATGATAATAGAGGTGAGCCCAAGTTATATATCTTAGTTATTTTTCTTCTCCCGTATTAATGTTAAACATGTATGGTATGGTGTATATTTTGGGTGTGGTCACGATATGATGGGAGTTTGTCGAAATTGAGGACACGTGTCTTAGGTTCAACGTAAACAAAAATATGGAGGGGTATAGGTCCCATATAGCGTGTTGGGTCCTACATATTGATTGATAGACTGTCATAGATTATCTTTTCTGAAACCGAACCATCTGATATGAAACCTATCGTTATGAATATCGTTTTGCTACAATGCTTGGTCGATTCAAGTTATCTCGAATCCAGAACCAATTTTAACAGTTTTGGAATAATATTTCAGTATGAGACCGTTGAACGCGGTACAATTACTCTTGATCCACAATTATAGCGGTACGATCTTCATCCAGAGAAGGAAGCTGATCATAAATTAACACAGTGTAATTTCCTTGAATGAAACTACGTTAAACATGTTCAACTATAAAAATCGACATAAACCATGCAGTATAATTATATCTGCAGATACCAAATAAAAAAATAAAAAATAAAAATAAACTAATAGTTGTTTTGCTTGATTCAGATTTTGAGTACGAGCTCAGAGTTATCTAAACATGATTTATTTTACTCGTTACCATCTTGATTTACAGCAGCATTTCATACCAGCCTGGTGAAAGTTAGAAAGCAAACCATTGACTGCTAAACGAGCTTCCAAGATAGCGAAAGAACGAGAGTTTATTATGTAATATGTGCTGTTCGCACCTGATTAGTTTCACATTCTTTTGGTCTGCGAACATTTTGTCACTATCAGAAGAAAATATATTCCTTACTTATACTATTTATTTAACCCTTCACTAGAGAAGTTATGTGGCCTCCTTGATATTGACAACATACACATATTGAAGAACGTTAGCATTAAACATGTATTTGAAACATGCTTTAAACGAATACAACTACGATAGTATACTAATATATATTTTTTTTTTATATGCGCATTTACATTCACATATTTATACATGTGTGTCTAGTTATGTGTGCAGTATAAATATTAATATTTATATTTATATAAGTACTATATGTACATAAATGTTGTTTTGTATGAACATGAAATTCTGATGAAAATAGTATATTCATACCAATGTATACAGTATATATATATATGTGATCATGCATGTTCCTGCTTAACGTGTGGCTTTTCGCATTACATTCATTTAGTAAATGAAATATCCCATTCAGTTATACATGTATACACTGGAATGGTCTGTTATTCATTTTGAGGGGTGTTCATGTAATAAAAGCAGGCAACAGATAGAAAAACAGATAATACAAGAGCATAATGATTCTTATTATCTGAACATTTCTAAAGGTCACTACTCGTCAATGAGTATTTAGTATATAAATCGATAAACAACATGATTGAGCTAATAGAGACTAATACCGCTGCTATAGTTCGTGGCTAAAAGGCTTAAATTAGAATTTATAAGAAATAAACCTGGTTTTTCTCACCGATATGTCTTGATAATTTGTCACTCAATTTTAACAGGAAACCATAGCAAACAGCAACCAATCAAAATGCCGCACTCTTCAGCAAGAATTGGATGACGCAGTAGAGCGTGCTTCCGTCAGTGAAATGGCTCTAGAGAAATGTCGCAGTAGAACGCGCAGCGATATCCCCCAGCAGAAATATGGTAAGTAGCGTCGAACACGGTACGGGGTGTAAATATAAAGTAGAACTCTTATGGATGTATCCCATCGATACGGTAAGTATAGTTCCGATCATGGGGAGGTAAATATATCCAAGCACGGGGATTAGAACGTGCAGGGAAATATTAGTCCCAAACAGGGGAATCGTGTCGAACGCGCAGGGATATATGAGATAATCAGAGTTACGGTAAGTAGTCCCCAACATGGGGGCTGTTGTACGGGCGCTCGACTTTTTTTTGGGGGGGGCGGGGACTTTTTACTTTCTATATATTCATTGTTGTAACACAGTTTTTGTAGAATATGCATTGTGTATACACAGCAATATAACACAATAGATTCAAATTAACATTAAATGGGATAATTATGCCAGAATTGTGAAAAATACTGTAATTTTCCACAATTTACCCCTGAAATACCATTCAATTTGCCCGAATTTAACAGAAAATATCTCCCAATTTGCACGAAAATTGTCAAAATGTTTAGCTTTCAAACAGTTTGTTTTGGGAGGGGCGGGGCTGCAGCCACACAATCGCTGCATGTATTGGGGGATGTAGATCAGAACGCGCAGGGATACCTCCCAGCAGAAGACGATGATTAGTCCGGAACATGGGAAGGTAAATATAGATCCCATCGATATCCTCTAGCAATAATACGATGTATAGGCACTACCATTGATGTTAGGATATACTGGATTCATGTCGACTTTCAAAAGAGTTTTGGTATATGAGTAGGAATATGCTGGGATACAAGTGCATGGGAACAACCCGGAATAAAACAGGGATATATAGGTGGGAATATCCTTCTATAATAATGGAATCGAAATTTTGTCGGGATTATAACGTAATATCGGTAACATTAAACTCGATTACGCGCTGGAGAATGTCGGTAGTGCAACACTAATAGGACAATTTCGTGACTATTTGTAATATGAAACACTAGTGAGCCTGAGTGAGGTGACATGAGATTTTCTGTATTGATTGCATGCTTATCCATCTCCACAGTTAGGCACTCCCGCATTTCATCATTGTGTCGAAATTTGAAATTTCGAAAAATCCCAGGTGATTTTCTCTACGAGGATATGTTTGGGCTTTTTTCGGCATTCGATAAGTCAAAGATTACTAGGATTTAAATGTTGTACTGCAATTAATTAAAGAGAAACACCTCGACCTGATTCCCGTTATACGAACGAACCTGATAGATGTATATTGCTCGTTCGGCGGACGCAATATTTGTATTTCTGAACACCAATGATTGGTATAATCTCACGTCATATATGTTTATTATTTCACCTGTTTATGCTATTGGTAATTTTGCAACTGAAATATATTGGATGTGTTGTGATTTTTGTGTGTTGCGTGTTGTGTCTGTTGTGATATATATTATTCTATTCTGATTAACGTGTATCTGCTTGTTCCAGTAAGGCGTGGTTCCGTCAGTGAAATGGCCCTAGATCAATGTCGCAGTAGAACGCAAAAGGATGTCTCCCAGCATAAATATGGTAAGTAGTTCCGAAAACGAGATGTAAAATATAAATTAGAACGCGAAAGGATGTATCCCATCGATACGGTAAGTATAGTCCCGATCAGGGGGAGGTAAATAGAGCCAAACACGGGGATTAGAACGCGCAGGGAATATTAGTCCCTAACAGGGCCCCTTATAACTAATGTGTAGAAACGATTACACATTAAATGTGTAAACCTGGTTAATACACATAGCAATGTGTAGTTTTACATACAAATACATTGACCATGTGCCGTTCTACACATAATGTGTATATTTTGTTACACACAATTGTGTAAGAACGTAGACATGCGCATTGCGGTGCCTTCAGTTTCAGTCTTCAGTCTGCTACGTGACGGCCATATTGTTTGAGTATATTTTTTGGAATACAATCTACAGCGATCGTAGACAAGGATGTAAGTTCAGAATTCCAATTTGTGGGTTTAGTATTAATAGTATATGAGGATATATTTGTTAAACTTTCATGGCGATTACTGCCCTTAGACTCTTGTTATGATTGTTGTAATAATACTAATATTATGCAATCACGCCTCGACCCTGGTTTGTTCATTCAAAGCAAAAACTCACAGTACAGAACAAAATACTATATACCACTATGCGCCATGAAAGTTTTAACATATAAATCTGCATATATCTTTAATACTATACCCACAGGTCGGACTACTGAACTCTCATTTCTTGTCTACGAACTGTGTGTGTAAGAACCTACACAAAATGTGTAACGGATATGTGTTGATTATATACACACAGTTGTGTATATATGTGTAAAGATTTATCCATTTATGTGTAAAAATTGTTACACAATTTGTGTACGAATATGAAACTACACATATACTACACAAATATGTTTAAGATCAAAATTGAATAATGATTGTGTAGCAGGGCTACACATTTTGTGTATAAAACCTACACATTAGTCATAAGAGTGGGAGTCATTTCCGAACGAACGGGGATATGAGATGTCCGATCAGAGTTACGATAATTAGTCCCGAACATAGTGGAAAGTCGATCATAACGCGCAGGGTTATCTCCGTCCAGCAGAAAGACGGTGAGTAGTCCCGAACATGGGGAATGTAGATCATAACGCACAGGGGATATACCAGCAGAAAGACGGTGAGTGGTCCCGAACATGGGGAATGCAGATCATAACGCACAGGGGATATACCAACAGAAAGACGGTGAGTAGTCCCGGACACGGGAATATAAATAAAGATCATAACGCCCAGTGATACCCTCAAGCTATAATACGGTAAGTAGTACCAGACCTACATGTATAGCACCACCATTGATATGAGGATATACTGCATGGTTGTATATCGACTTTCAAAAGAGTTTTGATATATGAGTAGGAATATACCGGGATAAAAGTGGCAACATCCCACAATAAAACTGCGATATAGGTGGGAATATCATTGGATAATAGTGGAAGAGAAATTTGTTTGGAAGCTAATTTTTCCACGATAAGAAAATTGGAAATGATGATAAAAAAATGTTAAAAATTGTTAAAGAATGTAGTGATAAAATTGTTAAAGAATGTAAGAAAAAATTATAACAAAATGATCGATTATGCACGGGAGAATGTCGAGTGCAAAACTAACAGTAGGAGTATTTCGTAAATATTTTGAATATGAATACCAGTGAGGTGACAGGAGTTTTTCGGTATTACACGACAGTATATATATTCAATTCACAATTAGTCACTCCCGAATATCATCCAAATTCAGTTATTCAATCCTGAATATCTTAATTTATATCTAATTTGTAACTGGGATATTTCAGGGATTTCAATAGGATTTTGTGTAAAAAATTGAAATTCCGAGGAATTTCCTGTAATTTTCTCTACGGGGATATGTTTGGACTGTTTTCGGCGCTCAATAAGTAAACAATTACCTGGAATTAAATGTTGTACTGCAATTATTGATCACAACATACAAGAGAAACACCTCGAGTTATATGAACGAACCTGGTAGATTTATATTACTCGTTCGGAGAACTCAATATTTCTATGACTGAAGCCAATGATTGGTTGAATCTCACATCATATATATGTATATTCTTTCACCTGTATTTGCTATTGTCAATTGCAACTGCCATGTATTGGGTGTGATGTGTATTGTGGGTAGTGTGTTGGGTGTGTTGTGATACATATTATTATATTATGAGTAACGTTTCCCTGTTTGTTCCAGTGAAATCCACGACGACGCATGTGACCCGTTTTACTTGTGACAAATGCTGACCCGAAACGAACTTTACAACAAGACTTACCGACGGATGAAGCCATATGGAGGCAGAATTGCAGAATAAGAGGATGTCGGACCTATCCAAGAACACGAGGATTAATAACCCAGCTATTTCTAATTTATTTGTAAATAAATATTTCCACACAATATCATATTATCTGCTATCGACGGCCCATGGAGTGCCTCAAATTCCGCCACCCACCCAAACCATTGAACAAGGCATCTATATCTATATTTATGAATGTCTGTCTATCCGTCTGCCTGTCTGTCCGATATACAAATCAATGAGAGATAATCTATTGGGCTCCAAATGGGTCTATCATAGGTAACTGTTTTGTACTGATAATTGTACAGGTTTACATGTTATGACGTGAATACTCTGCTGAGTCAAACAAAGAAAGAATATGAAAAAGGCAATAAGTGCAAATGGCACAATGAGAATTCAACCAGAATGAGGCTGCCGATTAGATACACCAATGAGAACACTACAAATATCTAGATGATTATCCGCCTGACAAATATAAAGAAAGACCCAAAGTCAAAGAATTTGAAAATATTTGCTTGGCTACATTTTGTTTTGAGTACAGAGTACTTGCAAAATGACAGGTGCCCCAAGGAGCAGACAAAAGAAAGGTTCCCACAATAACTGAAACGATATTTAGACTATAGAATGGTCTGGGCTATGTTAAAATGGACAATATCGACTGGTAATGTATGGTGAGCCAACTGCAACAACAAAGATATTATGCTGTAGATAGATTGTTATTCACATTCACTCTATTGACCGATCGTATACTTACCGTTATGGATTGTTGGAATTTTTATTTAGATAAGTTGGGCCTCAGGATAATCAGTTGCTTTCACCAAGGACGAGGCGGTAGTTAGAAGGGGTTGGTGCTTTTCTTTCACTCATCTTGAAACATTTTCAACAATTGGATTCTACAAGTCATAGACCGATCGAGTGTTGACTACAACTTTTCAGACTTAGAAAATAGATTATGATAGCTCAAATATACAATTACGTTATAGTTAAATTTTTCAACAAATCGTCGGTGTAAAATGTATTGTTTTAGACTCAGGATCTAATAATGTCCTACATGTACTTTCAGTCAGATATAAGATCGAATTTATCCCTTATTTTAGTTGGGGAATATGTAGTCATATTAAGTAAACATTGGTTTGTAATCTTTCAACAGATCGAAGGGTCGGGACAAGGGAATATTTATCCCAAGAATTGGGATTTTTGTTGGGACACATCTACCCGTTCCAAATCGCTATTGCTTTATGTGCTGCATTGAAAGTACCCAAGTGACCGTGACAATGTTCACCGATTTACCCGTACCCTTTCCCGTCGGATGGCTATCGCAAACTTGCTAATAGTTAAATGGATCTACAACATTGTGTCACAATAATGGCTTGCACCCAATTTCACAAAGAAATTCCTGACAGATTTTGAGAAAATCCATTTTGAAATGCCATGAAAATTTAGGCAAAACTTAAATGTCATGAAAATACCTACAAAATGACAACAGTGACTCGAAAGTCAAGATTGAGTTCACTGTCCTGAGATGTTACCAGCTTAAAATATATTACAATAGCAACAAAAAATAAATAGCCAAAACACATGTAATAGCTTGCAGGGAAATATATCGCACTGGTTGGCAGGGGATATGCTGGGATGTGTGTAAGTTGTTTTTGTAAAATTAGATGCATATGCCATGTAATAGTGTTTTATGTGCAATTATCAGCTTCTTATGGGTTACTTTATTTGTTCACTACATCAATGCGTCATCCATTTAGCAGTATGGAATTTGATCACACAGGAATAGATGGGACACTCTCATCACACACTGACCTAGAAACTCCAATGCATGTAGATGGTAGACTTGCCTATCCGCCATAGTCCGGGAGCTAATAAGGGTCCCATTGCTATCGCTTTCAACAATAACTCAAGGATATGTTAATCAATAGAGAGTTCATGTCAGAGAGATTTCCATCTTGATGGTGTTTATGCATAATTGATAAAACGTTACACATGGAAAGCGATAGCCACCCATTATCACACAGTCACACTGTATATATATATATATATATATATATATATATATATATATATATATATATATATATCTATATCTATATTTGCGAATGTCTGCGAATGTCTGTCTGTCTGTCTGTCTGTCTGTGTTCTATAGAAATTCACAGGCAACCATCTAGATGATGCCAAAGGGGTCTACTAGGAGTAGCTTTTTACGAGAAAGATAATGGTCGGGGTTAGAATTTTATAAAGTGACGCCGTTGTTGTCAGGGGCAGAAAATGGGGAGGGGCAGAAAAAAAAATGTCGCCGATTGCCACCAAACTTAAATATAATCATCCCCATAATATGAGGAATCTAATGGTGTGGTTTAAATATGGCAAAAGTTGCGCCGTTCGCGTCAGGGGTGCCCGGAAGGGGGAGGGGCAGATTTTTTTTCTGTCGCCGATTGCCACGAAACTTAGCTATAATCATCCCCATGATATGAAGAATCCAACGGTGTGATTTAAATATGTCAAAAGTGGCGTCGTTCGAGTCAGGGATGCACGGAAGGGGAGAGGGGCACCAAAATTGATAAAACTAATTTTAGCGCCGATTTTCACCAAATTTATATATATTCTTCTTCGTGATACAAGGAATCTAATTCTGCGATTTAACAACGCCAAATTGTTGTCTTTTGGATGAGAGATTGGGAGGGGGTGGGCACTAAATTTGATAATAATTGGTTTAGTCGCTGATGGCCACCACACTTATACAAAATCATCCCTATGGTATGATGAGTCTAATGGCGTGGCTTATATCTGTCAAATGTGGCATCATTCGAGTCAGGTTTGCATTGAAAGGGACAGGGGCACCAAAATTGATGCACAATTATTTTAGCGCCAATTTCCACCAAATTGATACACGTTCTTATCCATGATACGAGGAATCTAATCGTGTGATTTAAAAACGCCATAGTGGTGCTGTTTGGGAGAGAGATGGGGAGGGGAGGGATTGGCACCAAATTTGATAAAACAAATTGTTTAGTCGCGGATTATAACCAAACTTATAAACACTCATCTCCATGATATCAGGAGTGTAATCGTGTGGTTTAAGGATGTCACAAGTGGGGCCATTCAAGTCAGTGGTGTATAGAGATGAGAGGGACACAAAAAATTATATCTATATGTTTAGTGCCGATTTACGCCAAATTGATACATATTCTTCCCCGTGATACGCGGAATCTTATCGTGTGGTTTAGATACACCAAATTGATGCCCTATGGATGAGAGATATGGGGACCTTAAATTTGATACGAATTTGTATACTCGCCAATTTTCACCAATTTCATATATATGCATCTCTAATCTCCAATGAGTCTTAGTGTGTGCAGCTTGAGTCCAAAATAGGGACGGGAGGGTCACCAAAACTGATACAAAATATTTTTAGTACCAATTACCATCAAATTCAGACACGTTCTTCTCAAATGATACAAGAAATCAAATCGTGCTGTCTGTCTGTCTGTCTGTGTGCGTTCTATATATAACTTGACGCGGTACAATCGAGATGGCACCAAGGCGTTCTAAGAGAGGTAACTTTTTACAAGGAAGATAATGGTGCGGGTTAAACGTTTCTAAAATGACGCTGTTGGTGTCAGGGGGAGAAAAGGGGGAGGTTGGCAAAATTAAAAAAATATGGTGAAATAGTTTTGTCGCCGATTTCCACCAAACGAATACATAATCACATTCGCAATATGGCGTTGTTCGAGTCAGCGTTGCATCAACAATTGATTTAATAAACTATTTTTAGCCCAGATTTCCACCAAATTGATATATTATTCTTCTCTATGATGCGAGGAATATCATCGTGTGATTTAAAGACGCCAAATTGCTGTCGTTTGAGTGAGAGATGTGGGATCATAACTATTCCCAAAATTTGTTTAGTTGCTGATTATCACCAAACATATATATAATCATCGCCAGTATATCATGCATCCATGAGTCTAATGGGCGTGGTTTAAGTATGTCAAAAGAGGCAAAAGCTGATACAAATATATTTGGCACCAATTTCCACCAAATTCATACACGTTTTTCTCTAATGATATACCATGAATTAAATCACATTTGGTGTCGTTTGCGTCACAGATGGCGAGCGGATATGCACTATCATTGATAAGATTGCTATTCGCCTTTATCCACATATAAGTTATATACAGTCACCCAGACATCTCCATATCATTTTAAGTAGTTTTGGGCGTTCATATTTCACAATCCCGACATATGGTGACCCACTTAAGTCACTTGAACAATTATATCTTCTTAACTGTCATATTTATATGGGGATGGCAATCAGGGCATTCACACAATGAGATAGCAAAAAGAGATACATAGAAATACAAGAAAATGCAGTTAGTAGCACAAGACTGTTCAGGATCCTCCCAATACTGACATCTGACAAGGGTTTTAGAACAGACTCATCGACTGACGTAAACAACTCAAAATCTCGCTCTGTGCCTGGCACATTTAGCTGATATATATGCGCAGCAACATTTCGTTTAAACTGAGAATATTTAGCCAATATATATAGCACCATGAACAGAGGAGCACCTGGAAATTTCTTTGAAACATCTGTATCTTCATGGAGATATGTTAGCCAGGTGTCCTCGAGATCTTATAGTCCAACCCACTAGATTGATTGATACATCTCAATATATGTAAAACCCAATTATCATCTTTTATCGATGTCCATGTATCATATTATAACGTCTAATGTATACGCAGTTGTAAATAAATAAATACTTCATTATTGGTGGAACGGATTAATCGCGATAACAGAATGACAATTGACAAGGTGTGCCACTACTTATATTCCATGACTGTAATAATCATGCTATTTGAATATACAATTTATGAGAAAACGTATAACACTTTAAGCAAGAGCATTTTCTATTACCAACAAATATCCACAGCATACAGATGGTTTCACATCGCATTAACCTGGGCAACGCCGGGTAACCCTGCTAGTATATATATATATATACAAACACCACACAAAGGACAATATAGTCACCCACGTTATACACATACACCTGATCCATGACCAGACAACCGTACTTGGTTATACCCGTAAACACCACAAATGATCATACACCCATGAGTCACAATGCATGCACACCGGGTATACACCTACACATGACCAGTGACCACATGGTCACTCCCCGTATTCATAATCTCCACATTCATGACCATAAGTCAATCATTGTATACCCATTCACATCACCATTAGCCATACGGTCACCCCTGTATGCCTATTATCAACACCATGGTCAATAGACATTCAAGATATACATAAACACCAACACAATGACCATATAGTTACTCCAGGTATGCATATCGTCGGTGGGATTCAAACATGTCGTATACAAAATTCCCGCACTTTTTAGTCATTTTACAGGAGAGACAAAAAACTGATTATATTTTGATATGTTATATTCAGAAGAACAACAGTGCAGCAAATCCATCGATACGCATTCCGGGCATCGAATTATTGTGAAACTGACGATTTTACACCAGTCTATAAAGAGAAAACTGTGAAATGAGCTTATACGACTTTTTTTGAATAAATTTTTTTTCGCGGCAAAATTTTACGACGTTTTGAAATTTATACGACAAATTTGAAACAACTTTATGCCTCGACATCACATAATTTCAATTTATACGACCTTTTTTTTCTGCCGAGAAAACAGTTAGCTTGGTTCCATTTCCATTATACTAATTACATTTCCGATAATGGGCGGTTATATGGGATCACTCAGTTAGCCAAGTATGTCGGAATTCGATAATTAAACTAGATAGCTGAAACGACACAGTGGCAACAAACCCGAGTAACTTGTGAGGCTTCCGAAACGGATGCCGCTATAATACCAAGTTTCTTGCCAATCCAATATCATTCTATAATATCATGCTATATAGTATTAGTCCGGGAGCTAATAGGGGTACCCTTGCACCCCATGGGAACTAACTTCCCCCCAATCGTTTTGTTCCGTATTATTTCCTTCAACTTCTAAGCAATGTTAGCCAGAAACAAAAAAGTGGCCGTGTAGACTACAGGCAAGATGGCGTCCATCATGGCCGCCATTTTTCAGACCAGACCAGTTTTATGCAAATTATAGCTGGAAAATCTAGTAAAATGTATACAAATGTATATATTTCCGTGAAGATAAGACATAATGACACTTTTCTGGGCCAAAAATTGAAACTCACAATCCAAGATGACCGCCGGAAGTTGAAAATAAGACATTTTTTTCACAAATGTCTTCTAGATCAATTAATGCTGATTGGAACTGGTATTGTAATATGACTTTATTTTGTATTTTGTATATTAACTGATGATTGGAGCAATTAAATATGGAATTATTGGGGTCCTAGCCCCTTCCGATCCCTCAAAAATTCGATTTTACAGAATGCGGTATAACATTTCCCAAAAAATCACAATTGGGATTCTTGTCATATTTCAACAAAAAATGAAAAGAACTTTGTAAAGTAAGTGAGGCATATCATTACCTATGAATATTTAAACTCACTGAAACCAAAATTCTTATCCTGACTCAAAATGGCCGCCAAAATATATGTAAATGGTAAATATTGCCCCAGGGTGTCTTGCAATCGCTTACAAGTTGTAGTTGATGTATACAATTGGCTATTCTGTATTCTATACATTGAATACTGACATGTCTGATGCACCATGGATCATTTTTACTTTTGTCACCACTGACATCACCAGAAATATAGATTTTTTTCACTCACAAACTTGACATAAATATCGGCAAAAACTCACTTTTCAGGGTTCGACCATTTTTTCAGGTAAAATGCAACTATCTTTGGTATCAAAGGTATTTATTGTTTTTGTCTATCTTAAATGTGTCACACTATACGGTGTTGATAGACTGAATTGCTCAAGATGGCTTCCAAAATGGCAACCAAAAGGTAGCAAGTTGTGACTCACTTGGTTATTATACGTGTTTGTTAATTAACTGACAACTACGTTCTGTTATGTTTGTCTCAGTTCCGTATGGGGCATGACAAATTCATTTTAAAGTTGCAGTATGGATTTTGCGGAGAACCTCTTTTGTGATTCTGGTCATATTATTGAAAGGGAATGGCAGAACTTTGAGATGGAACTGAGATGAACCATGATATGTGTGTATTCTGGTCCAATATGACTGTTGGTAACGGGTGGGACGTATATTGATATATGTTGTGGATGTGTTATCATTGGGGTGTATAGGGAGTAGATGTATGATCATGGATGGCGTGTATGATTATGGCAAGTATGGAACTTATGGTCGTATGTGCGGGTATTGGTATATCTGGAAGGGCTCACCATTGGTGATGTGTATATGTATACCTAGATTGACTCATGGGTATGGTCATGGGTATGTCGAATATGTATACATGTAGTGGTTGTATGGTCCATTTGTGTGGCGTTTATATACAAATGGAGTGACTGGTGTAATGGTGGGTTGTTCATGTGTATCTTGGGTGGCTATCGCTTTCCACAATAACTCAAGGATATGCTAGTCAATAGAGAGGTCATGTCATAGAGTTCTCCGTCTTGGTGGTGTTTATGTACATGGAGGAAACGTTAAGCGTGGAAAGTCACCCATTATCACACAGTCATTCCATATATACATAAACACCATATACATAATATAGTGACCCACTGTATACATGTACACCTGACCCATGACCACGGATGACCATACAGCCACGGGTCACAATGCAGGCACACCGAGTATACTCCTAAACATGACCCATAACCATATAGTCACTCCTTGTATACCCATCCATCTCACCATTGACCATAAGGTCATCCCCTGTATACATATTATCCACTCACATGGTCAAATAGACAAGCAATACATACACCAACACCACATCAATGGCCATAAAGTCACTTCGGGTATACATATGCACCTCCCCAATGGCCATATAGCCACTCGCTTCATACACATACCCTCACCCATGCACCTGGAATACTCCTTCACCTGACCTATGGCCATATAGTCACCCCGTGTGTACATATTCAAAACATTCATACATGGTCATCGTCAATCCTTGTATACATATTCACCTCGACATTGACCATGTCACGCCATGTATTCCTATTTGTCACACCATAGCCGAATAGCCGCTCAAGATATACTAATACACCCCAGCCATGTCAGTATAGTCACTCCATGTATGCATAAGCACCTCATCCATGGCAATATAGCCACTCGCTATATACACATACCCCTCGCCCATGACAATATAGCAACACGTGTGTATACCCGTATAACCTACATATGACCATACAACCACGAGTCACCAAACATGAACACCAGGTATACTCATACGCCTGACACATGACCATTTAGTCACCCCTGTATATGTATTCATTACATTTATGATAATACAGTCACTACTGTCTTGTATACCACCTACATGTACTCATCTCACCATTAACCATACAGTCACTATCTGTATACCTATTTGACACATATAGTCATATAACCACTCGGTATACATGTGCAGCCCATAGATTCACTCCAGGTATACATGTAAACCTCATCAATGGCCATTTAGCCCTTCCAGATATACAAAAAAAACGTACACACGACCACTTATACCATCCATACTTGCATATACATCTCACACTTGACAATTCAGCAATTCACTGTATAATCATACACGCCATCTATGATAATACAGATATCCCTATACACCCACCAATGATAATACATCCACGAGATATATAAATATACATCCTACCCGTTACCATAAAGATACTTCCTATATACCCACACGATAATGTCCTCCCAGCTTACTCCAGGTATTCATATTCAATCATGACCGTAGTCATTCCATGTATACCTATACACATTACCCGTAATCATAAAATCACTCGCTATTTATCCACACACCCCATTCATGACCATACAGACAACACATGTACATCCCACCCATGACCTTACAGTCACTCCATATATATACATAATCAGCACATAGATGACCATGTAGCTATATCCATACACCGTGTGCACCCGTACTGGATATACACAACCATACAGTCACTCCATGCATACCGATTCACCTCACGACCTCTCCCTGTATACATATGCATCTTACCATTGACAACCCATTCATAACCATAGAGTCACTCACTGTATACCTATTCACATCAGTCATGACATACAATGACTCCCTGTATACCTATTCACCTCACCTATGATCATAGAGTAACTCCCTGGCTACGATCTTGGCATCCACACTGTATCCAGTTGACTTTTTGTTTTATCATAATGGACCAGAATAGCCACAGCTTATGGACCATCTCAGTTCCGTCTCAAAGTTCTGCACATTTCCTTTCAATAAATCCAAAATAAAAAAAAGGTTCTCGGCAATCTTACACACTTTAAAATGAATTTGCCATGCCCCATACTGAACTGCGACAACCAGAATAGAACATGTAGTTGTCTGTTAATTAACTATCACGTATACTAACTAAGTGAGTCTCAATTTGCTACCTTTTCGGATAACGCCGAGAATAATGTTCGGGATATAATGTTTGGTTGCCATTTTGGAAGCCATCTTGAGCAATTTGGTCAATACACACCGAAGTATGACGTATTTAAGATAGTCCAAAACAATAAGCACCTTTCAATCCAAAGATAGTAACATTTTACCTGAGAAAAAAAAATGGTCCAAACCTAAAAAGTTAATTTTTGCCGATATTTATGTCAAGTTTTGAGTGAAAAGTCCAATATTTTGGTGATGTCAGTGGTGACAACAGTAAAAATTAAACATGATGCATCAGACATGTTAGTATTCAATGTATTTAATGCAGAATAGCCTATTTTATACATCAACCAAAACTTGTAAGCGATTGCAGGACACGCTGGGGTAATATATTTACCATTTTCCATATTTTGGCGGTCATACTGGCAGCCATTTTGATCCAAAGTAAGAATTTTGGTTCCAGTGAGTTGGAATATTCATAGGTAATGATATGCCTCACTTACATTACAAAGTTCTTTTCATTTTTGTTGAAATATCACTAGAATCCCAATTGTGATTTTTTGTGAAGTTTTATACCGCATTCTGTAAAATCGAATGTTTGAGGTATCGGAAGGGGTTAGGACCCAAATAATTCCATTGTAATTGCTCCAATGATCAGGTAATATATAAAACACAAAATAAAGTCATATTACTCAACCATTTCCAAACAGCATGAATTGATCTAGAAGATATTTGTGAAAAAATGGCATATTTTCAAGTTCGGCGGCCATTTTGGCGGCCATCTTGGATGGTGAGTTTCAATTTTGGCCCAAAAAGGTATTATTGTGTCTTAGCTTCACGAAAATATATACATTTTACTAGATTTTCACGCTATAATTTGCATAAAACTCACTTAGGGTCTGGTCTGAAAAACGGCGGCCATGATGGACGCCATATTGTCTGGAGTCTACACTGCCATTTCTTGTTAACATTGCTTAAAAGTTGAAGGGGCATAATAAGGAACAAAATGAGTGGGGTGAAGTTAAGTCCCAGGTGGGTGCAAGGGTACCCATATTAGCTCCCGGGCTATATACGACGTTCTGAGAAAAACGTAACTGACGTTATGGTCATATGTTTTACTTCAAATATGTCGTATACTTTATACAACATTTTTGAAGTAAGAAATTTGTCCAACCAAGAATACGAATTTCCATCACATGGCCTAAAAGCTCATTTCTGGTTGGATTAGAACAAGGATAAGAATTTTAGTGGTGTAATCGACCGCGTAGATTACGAATTTGCTATAAAAAATTTCGCGCCAAAATACGATTTTAACAGTTTTACGACTTCTTTGAATCCCACCGACGATATGCACCTCGCCAATGGTGCATATAGCAACTCGCTTCATAAACATACCTTCACCATGACACCAAGTATACTCCTACACCTGACCTGTGACCATATAGTCACCCCCATGTGTACCTATTAAAACATTCATCCATGAACATACAGTCAATTCTTCTATACATCTTCACCACACCATTGGCCATAAGTCACTCCCTGTATACATATTCGTCACACCATAGCCAAATAGCCACTAATTATATTATAATACACCCCAGCCATGACCGCAGAGTCACTCCATGTATACATATGCACCTCATCCATGGCCATATAGCCACTCGCTTTATACGCATACCCCTCACCCATGGCCACACAGCCACACTTGTGTATACCCATACAACATACACACGACCATCCAGCCACGAATCTCCAAGCAGGAACACCAGGGTATACACTCTTACACATGACCATACAGCCACGCCCTGTATAAATATTCACCCCAGCCATGATCATACATAAATAACATGTATACATATACACCAACGTGTCACAATACAGCCACATGGTAAACATGTCAATTACATCCCACACATGACCTTACAGTCACTCCATATATACATAAACAACACACAAATGACCCTGTAGCTACTCTCGTTATATACATATACCACACCAATGGCCATACAGCCATCGGGTACTGGATACACACAACCAACCACCATACGGTCACTCTACGGCCATGCATACCGATTCACATCACACGTGACCATGACCACTCATCGCATACCTATGCATATCACCATGGAAACCCACTGATAACCATATAGTCACTCCTTGTATACATATTCACATCATTCATGACCAAACAACAACTCCCTGTATACCTATTCGCTTCACCTATGATCATACAGTAACTCACTGGCCGCCATTTTGGCATCCACCTTGTATCCAGTTGATCCATTTTGATCCTAATGGCCCAGAATAGCCACAGATTATGGTTTATCTCAGTTTCGTCTGAAAGCTTTGCCCATTTCCTTTCAATAATATGGCCAGAACCACAAAACAGGTTATCGGCAAAATTCCATACTGCAACTTTAAATTGAATTTGTCATGCCTCATACGGAACTGGGACAACCAGAATAGAACATGTAGTTGTCAGTTATACGTATAATAACCAAGCGAGTCACAATTTGCTACCTTTTCGGAAACCGCAGAGAATAATGCTCGGGATATATGTAAAAATCAACTTTTTACCAAATTTGGTTGCCATTTTGGAAGCCATCTTGAGCAATTTGGTCTATAAACACCTTATTGTGACACATTTAAGATATACCAAAACAATAAACACCTTTCATAATAAAGATAGTTACATTTTACTTGAACAAATAGTCAAAACCTGAATAGTGAATTTTTGCCGATATTTATGTGAAGTTTGTGAGAGAAAAATCCAATATTTCTGGTAATGTCAGTGGTGACAATAGTGACAATTAACCGTGGTGCATCAGACATCTTAGTATTCAATGTATATACGGCAGAATAACCCATTGTATTAATAAACAACAACTTGTAAGCGATTGCAGGACATGCTGGACCAATATCTACCAGTTTCCATATTTTGTCAGCCATTTTGAGCCAAAGTAACAATATTGGTTCCAATGTGTTGGAATATTCATAGGTAATGATATGCCTCACTTACATATCACAGTTCTGTTCATTTCTTGTTGAAATATGACTAGAATCCCAATTGTGATTTTTTGTGAAATTTTATACCGCGTTCTGTAACATCGATTTTTTATAGGGATCGGATGGGCGACCATATTGGTAGTCATCTTGGATGTGGAGTTTCAATTTTGCGCTATAAAAGTGGCATTATATCTTAACTTCTCGACAATATATATTTGCTTACATTTTTCTTGATTTTCCCGATATAATTTGCATCAAACTGACTTAGGGCCTAGTCTGAAAAACGTTGGCCATGATGGACGCCATATTGTCTGGAGTATACACGGCCACTTTTTTTTCTTGTAAACATTGCTTAAAAGTTGAAGGACATAATAAGGAACAAAATGAATGGGGTCAAATTACGTCCCAGGGGGTGCAAGAGTACCCCTATTAGCGCCCGGACTACCAGTATTTGGAAAAGATATTCGTGTTTGCCTGTATTAACTATTTTTCAATTATATCAGCTTCTGAAACAGGTTAAACTGTCAATTAAACTAAAGGAGATAATTTACCAGTCACATGAGTGATATCAGCAGGGTTTTATACCAACATTATGGAATTTGGAGGTTGGTATAAAACAAATTGGAAGTAAAAAAAATATTGTTTTTTTTGTAGGTTTGGGGGGAAGGGTCCCCGAAAATGCCAGATGCAATATAGCAATATACCTTCCTATAAGTCAGGACAAAATCACGCAAAATTATGGATCTCATGAATTAATTAAACTTCCCTGAATCAACAGAGGGAGAAGTACCGTTTAACCGAAAGATGAACTTTAGATCACAATTAACGTGTAATGATCAATATGTAATCAATGAAGATCACGTCATATAAATATAGTTACTTTGATATTTGAGGAACCTATACAATGAAACCCATTCGGAAGACGAAACACTGATATGAGTATAATATATACATGTGGTATTCTTCTGTAAAATAGCTGAAAAATATACCGATAGGGATTGACAATTTGGAGCATTAGTCTCATATAATCACTTAGTTAATAATGTAATAGACTACCGTGGTATGCATATACATATGTATAAGCTGCAGGAAGTGTATATTCAAGTAAAGAGAGTGTTTTCTTAGTGAATCGAACCAGGATTAAGTTAAACAAATGGTGTTGCATAATACCACCAAGACACTCTAAACATCCGCCCCATACATCCCACTCGATCCAAAATGGTCACCGTCCAGAGGGATCCAAATTAGTCAAGGGGCCAAGAAATGTTATGGGTTTCCTATTTTGGATCAGGTGGGTTGTGTGGAAATAGTGCAACCCTACAACACCCTTTATTTGATCTAAATCGGTCAAAGGAATAAGGAATTGCATGTGTCCCCTAATTGGACTCCTCTGGACGGCGGACATTTTGAATCTGGGCGGGTATATGCAAAGAGTGTCCTGTGGCCTACTTTACATCATGCACCATTTAATTGAACGAAATATAAGATTTTCGAATAAGGAATATAGTCATGCACCTTCGTTGTATACGTTGAGTCAAGCTGAAAACGGCGGCCATTTTTAAAATGTGGCAGTCAATTTGAATCTGTCAACCATTATGATTGGTTTGTCAGAATAAAATGTTCAGTCTTCACATTGACCATGCATGCCAAATATCCTGTTTGCATCACAAAGTGAACGATTCTGTTAATATTAATGTTGACACTTAGCCGCTCTAACATTAAAGGGGTACTGTACCCAAGATGTTGTTGTTGGTTTCTATAATCCCCGAGTCGGAGAATAATGTAACAACTTTTCAATTTTTTGAAAGTTTGTTGAGTACGAAGTATTGTTACGGATGGCAAATTTACCGGAATGCAAAAATACAAATTGTCGTTGTCGAGTAATTTTTGTAAAGTTTTCAACCAAATGAATCAAATAAACATTATATTATATGGTTAGTAGTCCCATATACTCATTTAAGTTAGTGTACCGTCACTAGTCAATGAATGGCTTGGATTTTCTCCCCGTATAAGCATAATGTTTCAAACGATCGTGTGTGCAATTGTTTTCCTAATCCGGTATCCCTCAATTATAATTTGATTACGTTTTGTACACGGAAATTCGAATTTTAAGAGACGCCATTTTATGGCTGGAGCCATAAAATCAATTTATATTAAATTATTAACTTTTAAATTATTAAATTTTAAGATAGCCTATTAACCTGAGCGTTTACAGAATACATCTTCGACTCAAATTACTTATATTTCTATATAGTATCGATAATAGATCGTTGTTATCACCGGGAATTTATTGAAAATGGCGTACAGTACCCCTTTAAGGCATATGCAGGAAGGCAGTGGAATTCAATGAAATTGATGAAAAGTTGTGCAAATATCAACTAAATGCATATTTCGTTGTGTTGTCTTTGTTATGTTCCTGTCATGACCAGTTTGAACCAGTTATCCTTCAAAATATTAGTAGAGAGAACCGACTCGATCGAGAGACCCACACAGACTACATTTTTAGACTTTGCTATGATCCGCACAACGTAATTTTTGTTAGTATCACGTTCTTCGGGATCACAGATTGAGAGAGAGACATGGAAAAATGAATTGAATTATCACCTAGATGGCTCAACAATTGAGTTTCACATGTCAGAATCTCCTGAAAATGTTTATTTTTAATCAGAAGAAATCGTAAACATTCATTCTTGAACCATCACAAACCTGCAGTATAATGACTTACGGTGTAACAGTTCCTACATAGTCGTTTACATCAGAAATATAAACGACTTTATTATGCATTTATAGACAAATAATTTACTTCATCTTCTGTTCTGTCTGTTTTGTTTTCGAAAACCTGATATTTAATGCCTTGAAATGTAGGTTTATAAAACTTATGTTGCTGTAGTTGTGAGACTTGCATAATCCGTAATCGTTCCCAAACCCCATTCCTATTTATATAATTGTTTAATATTATTTTGAGTTCCAAGGCGCATGACAAGGCTATGTGCTTTTTGTTAACCTCATGCAGTTATTACCAACGAGATGCATGTGGCAGAATAATGACATTATGTGCTTAATGTTGTTCTCATGCAGTTAATTTGTTTAAATATCTGGATTCTGATCGATGAGTATTTCCTTGTTCTCAAAGAAATGAAACTACACATCAATGCTTATCCAGTCATTAACTGGTTAAGGCTGCATGCCATAATTATATTCAAATGAGTTGGACTCATAACTCAGACACAGCCTATTTTACTGGGTCTACACAGAAACTAAATATAGACAAAAATGGACGCCTATAATTCAATGGTGAACATATCTTGATTCATGGAAATTTCCTAGTAATCATTTAATATGAAGCATCAATGTTGCACTAATAACTCCACACATGTATGTAGCGGAACCACCATCGATTACATTCCCAATAGAATCAAGTGGGAATTGCCCAACAAAGCCATGGCAGGCAATTAACACTCGAAATGCTGACATCACGATATGTTTTGCGATCAAGCAAACCAGCCAGTACCGTCTTGGGTGATTTTAGTGGCCAAAACATTGATATGGGTTCACATGAAAACCCGCCCACGCATGGACGGGGCTGCGGCCGCGGCCGCGTTGAAGTGTCGCTATTAACCCATAACTTTCCAGAATTTCAATATTGTCGCAATATATATATATATTGTGTCTCATGAAAACCCATGCACGCCATTTCTTGTGTGGAAGTTAATTTTAATGTACACTCAGCCTTGTTGGGACGTGACGATATATGTGGTTGGGTGTGTGCACTTATAGTGCACGGAGACACCGTCGTGTCTGTTTGAACACGTAACGTGCACGTTTTCATGTAGGTACGCGGTGAACACTATATATGCATTTTCTCAAGACTTGTCGTGTGTAGGGACGCGGCGATAGCGGGTTGGGATGTACGTGATTATATTGCATGGCACAATGTCGGTCTATTTGGACATTTCATGTGTACGTTATCAAAGCTGGTAACAGGGACGCGGCGACAGGTGGCTGATGTGCTCGAACACTCATATTATCTGGGACACTATCGGGTCTGTTTGAAAATGACATGCACATGCTCTCAAACTGGTCAAACGTATGGACGTGACGACATGGGGTTGGGTGTACGTACTTATATTGCATGGGATACACTCGGGTCATGTGTATATTCCAAGGCAGGTCACATGGAACTCTCAGATGGGGTTGGTGGTGTGGACCGGGTACTTATATTGCATGGGACACTGTCGGGTCTATTTGAACAGTTCATGTGTATGATCTCATGACTGGTCTCTTAACTGCATGCCCTTTGACCCAGACCAAAATTTCCAAGTTTAAGTATCACCCCTCCGCTTTGGTTGAAATCTTCCAACATATGCAGCAAGTTTTAATTTCCGACCGGTTAACACCACATATGGACGCTCTACATATTACATCTTTCATCCGGTTAAACTGATTTATTGTTTAAAAAACATGACCGCCATCAATTTGGCTATCTTAAATTTCTACATATGATTTCATTGAAACTGCAGCCGTCATTTATGAGCGGAGTATTCGAAATATTTGCAACATTATCATCTCTATATGGGAGCTATCGAATTTTAATGTTTAGATAAAAAACATTGCCATGGGCAGCATTCGTTGATTTGTATCATTAATTCCTTTGGCGCTCACTACAATAAACATCTTTCATTAGATCAAAATTGTTTCAACCACCCTTATCATCCATATTTATCTCACTGTCAACACAAAATCACCCAACACAAATTGAATATCATAATTATACTATAATTATAATCCAGTGCAGTTATGAGAAAATAGTGGCAAACCTCAAACTAATTGCAAAATGTTTCTTTGCGGGAATAAGTCTATTAACCCATTATAAACAACATACAAAAAATAAAAAAGGATAAAGAAATGCGAAATTGATAAAGTTTTTGAAATAAATTTGACAAAAGTTGGTAAAATACTCAGTTTATGCCTTTTCAAGGATGTTTATAAAAACTCCATTTCACAAGTCCTTCAAGTTATATATTCATTTTGTATAGTACACAATTCTGAGCAGCAAACATTTTCTATTACGTTGAGAGTATTTTTCGAAATATGTGCCTCCAAAATTGAGAGTTTGTCCAATTGCGGAGCCTCAATTTCTAAGAATTAGCTAAAATCCATATACATTTTGATGGTCTAGTATTTCAAAAACTAGATAAAAATGAAATGATATCTTGCCGTTGTATTAATTTGCTCACTAGATTGTGCACACAAATTATTACTTTGTGCATCTATGATCGAGAAGACAAATATGTTGTTAAACAAAATGAGTGTTCCATTGTATAGCCAAATTTGCCTTGTGATACAGACCTGGCATGATGAAATACCATATTTGAAGTCATAAAACTCAATAAATTGATATCCATTTGCCCTGTATTTCTAAAAACCTCTTAAGTATCCTAGGTTAAATACACTGTGTTGGAATTGCTAAACACATTTGTGCCAAAACAACTTATGGCCCCTATGAATCCTTAGTATTGACTATGTTCTAAAAAATGACATGTTGAGACTGTTTCTGTGTGTTTTTGTCCATTTTAAAAGCTATTGTTGTGCACAAATAGTAAAACCAATTAACACAATTGGTGTTTAATGTGCAAAATCATTTGAATACTCCTAAAACACTTATGTTTGAAAATAAATAGGATTACATTGATTAAGTCAATCAACATATTTCACATTATTTTTCAAGAAACTGACTCCAAATTTGAACGTTGATAATGGGGTAGGTGTAATCACAAAATGCTATGATCTTGTCACCATATTCTAGTCATTGCAGACAAAAGTTGTTTTATTCCAGTTTGTGCAGATTATTGTTTTATAATAACAACTTTAGTACTTTAGTGGAAGTATATTTTACGGTGGCTGGTTTAGGACATGGGAATTTTTTGTTTTCGAAATAACTAATTCGTGGCAACGAAATAACTAATTCGTGGCCACGAAATAACTAATTGACTAATATAGATCAAATAAAGGGTATTGTACGGTGGCTCGCAAAGCAAGCTACATTTTCATACCTTCAACCCACCTCGAGCGAAAATGATAACTGATCAGAGGGGTCCATATATGGTACCCTTGCAACCCCCCACATTTTAGGTCGAATAAAGTGTGTTGTAATGTAACCCCTGAGACAAACTAAATATTCACCCGCTTTCACCCTCCGCGATCCAAAATGGCCGTCCCAGATGGGTTCAAATATGGGACCTATACAATTTATCGGCCCCTTAACCGTTTGATGTGGTATAATGGGTGTTGTAGTGTGGCCCCCAAGATATACTGCATGTCGTGGGTGCCCTTTGTGACCCCACCCCCTTGGACGGCGGCGACTTTGGATCGGGTTGGTGAAAGGGGTGATTACTTAATTTGTTTTACGGGCCACCATACAACACCCTTCATCTCACATCTCCGTGGATCATGCCAAGATGGTGGACAACTACAACCAGATCATTTATATCCGCTTCCATTACAACAATGGGGCTGACGATCGTATATCACGATTAGTTATTTCGTGGCCACGAATTAGTATTTCGTGGCGAGAATTAGTTATTTCGTGGCCACGAATTAGTTATTTCGTGGTCACGAATTAGTATTTCGTGGCCACGATATAAAAAAAATTCCCATGTCCTAAACCAGCCACCGTAATATTTAGAACTTTATGGGCATGTTATATAGAACAATCCCGAAATAACAAAATAATTTTTCCGATATTCAAATTTGGAGTCAGTTTCCAGAAAAATGGAATTTTGAGAAATTGAGGCTCTGAAATTAGATAAGCTCCCAATTTTGGAGGCAAATAACTCGACAAATAGGTAACGTATATGGGAAAGATTTTCTGTTCTGTGTTCAGAATGTTCTACTCTACAAACTGGATATACAAATGGAAGGCCTCGTGAAATAATATTTTGTATAAACATTCTTGAAAAGCCATAAATTTAGAATTTTACCAAATTTTGACAAATTTATTTCACAAAATTCACACATTCATCAATTTCGCCTTTCTTGATTATTTTTTATTTTTAGTATGTTGTTTGTGATAGGTTAATGTACTTATTCCCAATGAGAAACTTTGTGTTGCAATTAGCTTGAGCCTTGAGGTGAACCCATAAATGCACTGGAATTTTAACATAATACTAAAGTTCAGATGTTGCCATCGATATAATTGCTCTAAGCTCTTAAGTCACTGCGCGTGTGATAAATAGATATATTAAATTTATAATACTTTCCAAATATACGTGATTAAATCTTGTAAAATAGTTCACGGGCGATCTGATGCCTGCACTTTCTTTCTTGTATACTATATATATCCCGACGGGGGTTTAGTTCCAGGTATATGCTATGGGGTGCTGCTCTTAGTGCTCTGTGGGCTACCATGTATTCTGGATAGAGTCTGTCGTCTGAGCCAGCACTATGGGATGCTCCTGCAGCGCGCGATTGTATACCAGTCTCTCGTTTGCTCAGAGATGCTGTTACTTCTCGACGGGGTACCAGTCTCTCATTTGCTCAGCGATGCTGTTACTTCTCGGCGGGGTACCAGTCTCTCATTTAATCAGAGATGCTGTTACTTCTCGACGGCGAACCAGTCTCTTGTTTGGTTGGATGGAGATGCTGCTGAATCGCGACGGGGTACCAGTCTGGCGATGGGTTATCGTCACGTGTGGACACACAGCCATGCTGCCCTTATTAATAGTCTTTATTGAATTGGCACCACGTGCCTTAATCAATTCCAACCACGTGCCTGACCAGATTCCCGGGGTATATACAAGTATAATGACCACGTACTCGAGGTATATATACTGGGTGTCTTGGCGACTTATCATCAGTCTCATCGCGGACAAACTGAAGGTAGGTCTACTTGTTCCATCAGTGTTTGATTTGAACGTTCATCTCAACCACTCATAACTTCTTCTCAAGTCACCCCTATATTTTATCCACGAATAATGCCGACATGATGCTGGATAAAATGTGACGTGTGAAGGCGCTACTCCAGTATCACTTTATTAACATTATTAATTGATAGTATATATACCTTTTTAAATCAGTTGTTTCAACAAAACTCTTCTAATACCACTGAAATTCGAGGAACGTGGCCAAGAATGAATTATTTTCGACTTCGCAATGGGGATTTGATTTGTTCCAAAATGCCGTAACTTCTATATAAATGCCATGTTTCGCTGTTTTTTTATAGGGAAATTCGTATCCTAAAATGCCGTATTGTTAATTATAGAATGTCCTATTTTTTATTTTCGAAAACGTTCCTGATGGGATAATTCTGATTGGATTATTTTGATCTCCGGAACGTGACGTAACCCTGTCTATAATAAATACTCTTTGACGAGTAGTTGTCACTTAGTAAATGTTCAGATAATAAGTTCAAGAACGTATTATCTGAACATTTTCCTCCAATAAATAGGACTCCTTCTGTACTGATATTATATGTTGTCTGCTTACTTTTCCCGAAATCCCTCGAGGTGAATAATACATCATTCCAATTTATACTTCAATGTTGTATAGAAAGGATTAATCGATAAATTATTAGAACCCCGAAGATTATGAGTTGTTTGGAAATCGACATGCCTGATGTTGGCCCACAATATCATGTATATATATGTTTTGCAGGTACAATATTATAGGTCGACATCTACATGACATACTGGTGTAATAGAGATTTTATACCTTGAAAAATGTTAACGAGGTCTTTTAATTTCCCAGCTAGCTTCATTTGTTCACGCATATGTCAAATACACGCCCTTCAATGTTACCATATCTGGAATACTCTTTATAGTTTCATACTGAAGAAGAATTCTGAATAAATAGTGACATGAATAATAAGTCCTTTCGCGGCATAGAAAGTTTTAATCAATGTATTTCACGTTTTATTGAATTATTCTGATTATGATAACCAAACCGCGGCCCGGATTACATACGTGCGAAACCAGCGATTATTATAAAGTACAATTTGTGGCTCCAAGTCGCCATATTTTGGATTTAAAGTTAACGGCGTTTTTTTTAAATCAACGCTAAATTAGCTGGGTACATTAACATCGACATTTTAAGCAGGATCAGATGAACAGGAATTATCTCTAAAAAAGACCATTGTTTTTCAGCATCCGCCATTTCTGATTGTCTACTTATTTCGACGACGCCTACTCTTATACTGAATCGAACCATGTCTCAGAATTTCGCTAGCGACCCGGACTTTCAGTATCTGGCTGTGGACCGTAAGAAGCTTCTCGCGGAACAGAAACCATACGACGCCAAGAAAACCTGCTGGGTCCCGGATCAGAAGGAGGGGTTCATACGGGCGGAGATAGAGAGCGATGGTGGTGTCACGGTAACCGTGAAGACGGCCAAAAATGAGGTAAACGATTACGGGTTTTAGATACTTTTGCAGACAATGCCGTGAATCACTAATCTAGGAAATTTTGATGTTCTGCCCGGATTTTAGAACATTGAAAAATAAGGCAGGTGATATATTTCTAAGTTATATAAATACCTACGTAATTTAATTGATTACCCGGGGAAAATTTTATGCTTATAAGCGAATCAAAGCGAACTCGGCTCAAATAAGCCGTCTACATCACACAATTTAGAGCTGGACATCACCTACTGTGACATGTTGCATTAAGTCTCGTACGTTAACTAAGAAATATATTACCTATTATTTTCCAATGTAATGAAGTTCAAAAAGTTCCCAGGTTTTGAACTGGTGGAGTATGATCTATACTGACGTATAGCCAGAGCAGATTTGTGACATGATCTATGACATTTATAGTTGACGTGGGTTGGATAAAAATCACGGAGATATATACATGGAATACATTAGACAAATATTACTTTATTACACGTGCAAAGCATAGCAAATTATAACGCAACATGAGGACTATAGGTATTTTGACGTGGACGAGAAAATATAAATGTACAAATAAATTATCTATTATAAAGAGCGTTTATTTTTGTTGCCGAATACGAGCAATATGAGAAAGCAATTTTATTCTATACGCTTTCGTACCCAATTGTAATGTATCACTCAAAACGAACGATGCGAACTTTCGCCATCACCGTGTGCTATGTGGGTAATGTTGAAAGGAATACATTTCATTTTAACCAGCCGTTAACACAGGCAATAGCAATGAACATTCGATGCCAAATCGAGTGGGTGGTCTTTCAATGTGAAACAACATACACAAATAACACTGCAAATAAGGGAAATTCCACCCACGCCATACATGTAAGTGATCTGTGTGTATACAAGGATTCTTCGATTATTCTCGCGTATTTCAGACGAAGACGATTAAGAAGGATGAGGTACAACAGATGAATCCGCCGAAATACGAACAGATCAGTGACATGGCGGACATGACGTATCTTAACGAATCATGCGTGCTTCATAACATCAGAGCCCGATACGAGAGCGGTTTTATATATGTGAGTATACTCTAAACCCCGAGGTACAAACCACCCGACATGACTGACATGAGTTATCTGAATGAACCAGCTGCACAACTTTAGATCCCGCTACACGAGCGGCTTTGTGCGACTACACTGTAAAACAATTGCACATCAAGGGGTTCACCATTTCAGCAGTTTCTTCTTCGGATTAGCAACAGATCTGATGTACAATTTAGAATCCGCGGGTGGTAAACTACCTCCCCGAAGTGTAAAATTATCACTCTTCAGATTATACGCAACACTACTTTCGGGAGCCAACTATTGCCTATACATGTATATATTGCCTCCCGCGTTGTGACAATGTATATACATAATCACGAAACAAGTCTACATGGATTACACGCGGTTTCATTTGTTCAAGTACAGAACATCACTCTGACATCCCGCTACTCAAGCCATTGTATTTATATAAGCACAGAATCCCGAAACATCTCTCCATGAGCCCGATACAACACTCAACAGTTTTATTTGTGCAAGCAAAATATCACACCAATACATACTTCCGTTACTGGCGGTATAATTGTGTGTGCACACCCAAATCAAACTACCTAATTCCGGAACGTCTCCCTCCAAAACTTGACTATTTCATTACAGCATCGCTTTGTACTGCCAGCATCGAAGCTAATTCAGCAGAACCAATTAATTTATTAACGTTATGGCGTACATTATTGCATAGTTTCAACGTATTCAAAGATGAATCTCCAAATAGTTGTCAGCCATTTAATATAATTTTCAGCGTTAATCCGGGTTACTTTATATGGCTGCACGCCCAGGGCCAGGAAGCTACGTCACCAGTCAAGTCTCGAACCCAAATTGGTGTTGATTTTAAATTTGTTTAAATCATACACAAAGTTAAAAAAAATTGTCTGATAGGATAAACTATAGTATATGAACTGTGGAAATTCACAACGCACATTCAGAAATAAGTAATTGTTAATAAGTCATATTATATAACTGAAGTGTGCATGGAAAATAGGTATGGATTGTGCCCCGATTTAATCATCAAACGCACCTCAACCTGCACATAATCCCTGTCACTCGTATAAGTACTCATACATAACTCATGCAACACATATCCAGCAAGAGTTCCTGATGCAGCCATTTGATGCGACGGTTTAGATATTACATTAGTAACGTAGCTTCTGGGCAATGATGTGAAATCCACACAGAAGACGTCCTATCTCCAAATCAAATTATAGATTTTATGTTGCAGACGTTCTATGGTTTGTTCTGTATCGCCATAATTCCAAAACAGAAGATTCCATATATAAACATCCCATTATACATTTTATGTTGCAGACCTACTCTGGGTTGTTCTGTATTGCCATAAATCCGTACAGAAGACTCCACATCTACACATCACATTATACATTTTATGTTGCAGACCTACTCTGGGTTGTTCTGTATAGCCATAAATCCGTACAGGAGGCTACCTATCTACACCGGGAACATCATCGATAAATACCGAGGAAAGAGAAAGACAGAGATGCCACCCCATCTGTTCTCCGTCGCCGACAACGCCTTCCAGTTCATGTTGCAAGGTAATAGTGACAAAGTGGGCTGAGTGTGATGAACATAAACTATATATTTGATGGTTGTGTGAATGATAGTCTTAGTTTTAAATATATTTATTTATCTAATTTTAAGAACAAGGTATATGACATACAACTATCACAGACAATGTGATGTGAGGACAATTGCTATTTCTACTTAAGTGTACCTCATCCCCCACTGTGAATAATAAAGGATATATTGGTACTATCAGCCGTGTGGCAACGATTCCATTTTGGCTGCAATGTAAACTGACAAATTAGGTAGTGTGTTATGAAAATACACTAGCAATATTGGGGGTTTGATTATAAATTGCATATCATGTGTGACAGCGCCTTCCAGTGCACACACGTCTCTTGTCACTGTGTTCGTACTCAAGCCTACAAATAGTGTGTATGCCATTTGCAGAATGAGGTCCCCAGATGGTGAATTTAGTTACCGTAGCTCGGCGTCACCAAATTCACCATCTGTGAACCTCATTCTGCTTAGGCCTCAACTGCTAGGGAGACCTAGGTTAAGATTGAAGCTCCCCAGTTGAAGTTGGTGATGTTCACCCATAAGTCACCTCGATTATGCAAATCGGGGGTTATAGAAACTTCCAACAAGGGAAAAAGAAGGGAAAAGGTAACCAAAAACAATGTTACTTTGATACTATAGATACTTCCCAGATGAGGCCGAAGCAGAATGATTGGTGATTTGGTGACGCTCGCCCGCCGTCACTAAATTCAACATCTGTAAATTAGAGACAACCTATTTGCAGGCTTGTTCATACTGATGCACAAGAACTCGTCACAGTTCGGTTTGCATTCATCTTGATGTTGCGCAATGCCAATGGTGTCAGAGGACCACATAACAGTTTAGTGGAGATGTACAGCTTATTGGATCTGACATGCATAATGGACTTTATATGTACAGTAATATCTAAAGATATAAGTTTTAACTTCTAAAACTAAATGTTTTATTTCAGATCGAGAGAACCAGTCTTGTTTGATCACGTGAGTAAACATCCAAATATATTGTTATTTGTAGATTACTTCGATTAAGGAACAACGCGACACTTAACAATTAAATAGAAGTTTCATGATAATAACTTGGGGAAATGGGGCGCATTTGGAGTCTTAGTTTATCCCAGTGGAGCATATGAACGTGGAAATCTTGTAAACAATTTGCCGAAATCCTCAATTTACCACAACAATGTGCAATTGATTGTCTTGTTACTTCTATTTCAAGAATGTATATGTGTATATTTTTAATAAATTGTCCTATCCTATAATTTGCTCACACACCTATTAAATTCATGTGAGATTGGGAATTTTAAGGTCACAAATTGGGAAAGAAACATGACTAGTTGCCATTAGACCGGGGACCATTTTCGGACCCCGCCGTTGCAAACGAATCCCTGGCATGGTTAACCATTTTTTTCAAATTCAGGCGTTCAACTGTTTAGCAAAATATCACAGTCACCAAATGAAGAATTAATTAATATAATAATGTACTTGTATATGATATAATTACAACTACTTTCGTTTTCAATGAAATTAATTTCATTCGGGGATTTGATTGGTCGAGAGACTAGCGGGCGACTTGATCTATCAGTGCATATATGTTGCAGTAGACGAGTCACATCGCGTAGTGACACCTTAAGAAAAATGGGCGAGTCTATAACCGGCGCCCCACACGACGTCCCCGGATGACGCGAAACCGCGGAACGAGAATTCCATTAGAATCTCAGTGAAAAAAAAAAAACTCGAAAACTCAACGCTAGAAACATTTGAAAAAGTAGTTGACGTCTGTATTGCTCGTTTCCGCTTCTTATGGACACTATACTATACTTATGTCTGTTCATTTCAGACGTATTCATGTTTTATAACGCTCGACTGAACACTCAAAGTTCGTGCCGCGTTTTTCATTTGTCCAATTTTCGAAAGAGCGTACATGACAACGTGTATAGTTACTGTGAACACAAATTATTATGAATCAGACTGATCAACAGGCTGATGAACATGGATAATTTTACTGGGAATAAATAAAATGTGTTACCCGATTACAACCCTATTAACATTTTCGGCTGCATAACAATTGTAATGACATGGCATTTGTCACGAGAACATTAGATGTGATCAGGGTTGGAGTCTGGAGTCAATATGTTTACCGGAGATCGCTATCCAATCGTTTCGGATTCGACTCTGTGTGTGTTGATAATTATTGAGTTGTTATTGAGTCATTTTAAACGTAAATCGTAGCCAAACAAGTGATTTTTGTTATCATGGATAGTTTATTGCTGAAAATGTAAGTTGAGGAGCAAATATTTATTTTCTGAAAGTTTGCTTGTTCGTTGACAATTTCGGCCAATTTATTTTCGGCTCATTAACCAAATTCGGAGATCGTCCAACGGAAAATCCTGTTGTGGCAATTAATTTTCTGAGATGGATTAATAGTAGATAGTTGAAACTAAAGTCTTATCGTTGTAATTATAAGCCATCAACGTCGTTTTTCGGTTGACCTATATGAACCTATAGATCGATCAGTAGACGAATAACATGTTATTCATCTACTGATCGATCTATAATCTCATAGATCAACCGAAAAACGACGTTGATGGCATATATACATACCAGATGACATTCACTGAAACATAAAATACTGACTCGTTTCAATATTGTATGCGATCACAAGTCCGTGGTTATTATTCATGCATGTTTATTCTTCTTTCCAATCAATGTCAGCGGAGAATCTGGTGCCGGAAAGACAGAAAATACAAAGAAAGTGATAATGTACTTTGCTCTGGTCGCCTCTTCTGGAGATCACAAGGACGACAAGAAGGTATGTGGACTCTCCGCTGGCAGTGACGTGCATGGTATATGTTGGAAGTTGGAACTTATAGATAACCAATGTTGAAATGTTATATTCAATCCTTTATTTCCTCCGTATAAGATAAATATTAGAGTATATTTATTCAAGTAACGATATGTACACATAAGTATGTCATGTTAACACCCAATAGATACATTAAAAGCATGTCAATATTGTCTGCTGGAAATTAGAGACAAATATAGGCTGATCTTTTATGATAGTTTGATTTTATAACCACAACTGTGTGTGAGTATGTTGTTTTAAATACTATTGAATATCGAATAGTTTCCTAATGTCGGTCATGATTGAGTGGGAATTAGACTCGGTTGGTTTTAAAATGTACGTTTTTTTTCAGGGATCACTGGAGGATCAAATTGTGCAAGCTAACCCCGTACTGGAAGCATACGGTAACGCTAAAACCACAAGGAACAACAACTCATCCAGATTCGTAAGTCCATTTAATGTTGTTTAAAGCGGTTTCTCCCAATCGTATGTCCAAATCATGTCAAATTTAGTGTTACATATTCAACATTAGAATGTTAATTGCTTAATTTTGTCAAAATCCGTATTATACGTCATTGGAAAGTTGATTTAATCCCATTGGTCCGCCGGAAATTGGCCTCTGGTGGTGCGATAATTTACTTAGTGATAAGAAATTTATTTAAAATCGGTTCCATAAATTACATCACGAAATTTACGCGTAAAATGCGACGTTATTTTCTCTTGATAAATTTAATTGAACTCCTCGTCATTTCATAGGGAATTTGGATCTATATAAAGCATGCTATTGACACTTAATAATGCAAGCAACGCAGTGAGAGTTATAATAGGTCTAGTGTCATGTGTTGATATGTCTTTGTGTTCCTCCTACTATCATTTCAAATGCGGGTTATTCATTATCGCAAACATATTCCTCACTGGATTGCAATATATTATAGGTACTCAATCCGATTTAACGCTCCTAAATGACTAGTTATTTGGCTTCGGGGGGGGGGGGTAAACAATATTTGATTCGAGTCGAGGATCCCACTCATCATAGCTCAGAGTGATCAGATATCGATTTTTGAAGTTTGTTAATTCAATTGTACGTGGCCCAGAAACACGCCGTCAAATGGATTGTATCGGTCAAAATTGCGGATGCAGATGGATAAGTCTAAATCAAGTGGTAATACGGCCAAATTTCGTGAATTCTCAAGTGATAATACGGCCATATTTCGTTGAACAAAATGTTGATAAATAACACGTTTTGGGAAAGTTGATACCACAGTTCAGTGGTTAGCATTATTTTGTTGCAATTAATCGATTCTGATAACTAAAGCGTATTTTGAAGAAATGTTATTGTTGTATCTTGATGAGATGGGGGACCCTCTGATCGGATAGAGTACCTTTAACAGAAGATATTCTCATCGTTTGCAGGGTAAATTCGTCCGGATTCATTTCGGGCCACAGGGGAAGATAGCTGGTGCTGACATTGAAACATGTAAGTAATCCATTGATACTATCAATACTCTTTTGATTTACGTCTGATTGAAGAATCGTTAATAATCTAATATACGTACTGACAAAATTGTGATTGTCAATAACAACGACATTATTTCACCTCACCTACTTCGATTCCTCTTATGACTAATTAACACCGAGTAAATCTAAGTCGCCCAATAATAGAAGATTAAAGTAAAATTAGTATGCTGCTCAAACAAAGCAATTCAGAATTAATATGCTGCTCAAACAAAGCAATTCAGAATTGTATTTATGTGCTGCTCCAACAAAGTAATTCAGAATTGTATTTTCACTATTAGATTTGTTGGAGAAATCTCGAGTGACGTATCAGCAATCGGCGGAGAGGAACTACCATATCTTCTACCAACTTCTGTCAAATGCTTTTCCAGATCTGTATGGTAAGTGGTGCTAGCCTTATCCCAAACCTAATAGCTGCATTTGCCATAATTTCATGGTAGATAAGAATCAGTCAAACCTTGGAATGCTATATGCCTGCACGTTATGGTAAAGAAATCAATTTGTTATTTATAAACGTCAACTGCTAAAAGCAGTCGGGTAATATTTCGAACATAATACTTTACTTTGCTCCAAAAATAGCCACTGTTGTGAGAAATGTGAGAAACGTGTTTTGTACGTGTAACACTATTGTTGGTTAGCTATCAGAAACACAATCAAATGTCCACATGTTGAGTAAGGAATCTCATTCCACATAAGTTCGTTTTATTTCATATGTTGCATGCACTGTAGTCTGTCGGCATTTCCAAGAGTGGTCTCACACGGTGTGTTTCGAACCATTTTAAATATAAATGGCTCTCAACTATAATTATAATTTAATTGTTTTACAGAGAAGTTGTTGGTGAGTCCCGATGCTGGGTTGTATTCATACGTTAACCAGGGCGTGTTAACTGTCGACAACATCGATGACGTACAAGAGATGAAAGATACAGATGTAAGTCGGATTCTCTCATCTCATGAAATGTTTGGGTGGCTTTACAAAATACTATTGTTAATTAAAGATGGTATATTTCTTCCTGGTTACAATTACAACAACAACATAATTTTTATATATCCCGATTTCAAGACTATACAATTAGCTATTTTGCGAATAAAATACAGATCAAACTGAATATTTTGGTATATTATCTATATCCGTGAAAGAGTATGATCTGTCTACCCGTATGTCTGTCTGTTCGCGATTTTCATCCCAGACACCTGGACAGATTTCAACAAAATTGTGTGTTGTAACTCGAAGTACTCCGGAGGATGTTATAACTGCGTCAGTTTTTTTAAATTTTGATTTAAAAAACCAAAATAAAAACATTCTGGTTTGTCCATACAGGTAAACTAAATAAAAGTGGTTTATTTCGATAGAAAGATCGTGGTGGAATCTATAGTTTAAAGGGAATTTGTCGTGATTGAGGCTGCTAACAAGATAGAGTTGTCCTTCGTGGTACGATTTTTGTGTGACGTTTATTATATTACCAAATCTTGATCCTCTAAAATTCTCGGGAACTTTATGACTCAAAAGGATGTAAGCATTCTCAAAGAGTGGGCTTATTCACAGCTGTGATCGCACACCGGAAGGCCTCTGCGACAAAACTTTAACTAAGTATTTTTGTTTCATTCACAGAAAGCCTTCGATGTATTGGGATTCACACCAGAGGAGAAACTGAGCGCATACAAACAGACATGCGCAGTCATGAGTATGGGTGAGATGAAGTTCAAACAGAGAGGGAAGGAGGAGCAGGCGGAGGCTGATGGAACAACAGGTATGGGCGTGGCTGTTTCAGCGTAAACGTTTGCAGGCAAGAGCCTGTCTAGCAAATACTCTCTATAATATGTTTTCACTGTGGCCCGCGCCAGTCAACGAATAACGCTCTAAGTCCACTATGGACTTAATTCAGAATCAAATAAGTCCAATATGAATGTGAATATTTAGGTTCAATATGAACCTATTTGTACGAGAATATGTTGATTAGCCTCATCAAGTATACACACGGATATCTCAGTGGTCCATTACTAAAGTAACATGGGTTCGACACGGATATCTCAGTGGTCCAATACTAAAGGAACATGGGTTCGACACGGATATCTCAGTGGTTCATTACTAAAGGAACATGGGTTCGACACGGCACAGCAACGTGCTTCTTGGACGCCTATATTCGAAGGCCAGTTTTTATTTGCCGGAAAGCCCATTAAAAGTCTACTGGTCGCGTGAAAGAAAGATAATTTCATCATTTAAATATACTTTGGTTATAACATGTGTTTTCATCAACTTAATCCGCCACATTTTGCCCACTAAGGTGAGCATGTTTTAAAGTTATCCACCTACCTTCCGGACCAAGTCGGAGTTAATTAGCGTAATAAAAACTTTCAAATACTTCCCCACTGCCTGTGGGTGAAGTTAATTCAAATGCTATGTTTTTCATATTTCAACAGATGCGGAGAAGGTAGCTTTCCTTCTGGGAATTAACGCTGGTGATTTGCTGAAGGCCTTCACTAAACCAAAGGTCAAGGTCGGAACGGAATACGTTATACAGGGGAGAAACGTGAACCAAGTCACCTACTCCGTCTCTGCGATGTCCAAGTGTGTCTTCGATCGAGTATTCAGCTGGCTGGTTAAGAGAGTCAACCAAACCCTGGATACCAAGCAGAAGAGGAGCCAATTTATCGGCGTTCTCGATATCGCTGGCTTCGAAATATTCGACGTAAGTCAACGGGCGCGGTCGTTTCGAATCTTCATTTAAGGGGAAATTGTAAATATCAAGAAAGCAGATTTCATTTATAACAAAACAATGGATCACGCGATCACACATTACTTACGTCTGGTTCACATCAGGGATGCGATCCCATTCTATCATTACAGCTAAATTCAGTGAACTCATAATCTACAGATACGCGTCTTGATATCACGGAATACGACTTTTCGTTGTTTTCCACATCTTCTCCATAACATTTATCCTATTGGCACATACTGCAATGTTGAGCTGATAACTGAATATTGGTCCGATAAATTCTACTCATTATAATCTATAAAATCGTGTCTTATTTCTAGTTCAACAGCTTTGAGCAGCTGTGCATCAACTACACCAACGAGAGACTGCAGCAGTTCTTCAACCATCACATGTTTGTCCTGGAACAGGAACAATACGCAAAGGAAGGCATCCAATGGGAGTTCATAAATTTCGGAATGGATCTGCAAGCATGCGTCGACTTGATTGAGAAGGTATGTGTTCAACAAGCAATTCATTTGTTTCTGCTACGTTTGCCAACCAACATTTAACCATATATTGCGGCCATTGATGTTTATTTACTACCGGTTACGTTGCTTGTTTTCCAATATAATTCAATTTATTTTATATTTCAGCCATTGGGAATCCTGTCCATTCTTGAGGAGGAATGCATGTTTCCCAAATCTAGCGACCAGACGTTCAAAGACAAGTTATACAGCAATCATATGGGAAAATGTAAGAACTTCGGCAAACCAGGAAAACCAAAAGCTGGAATGCCAGAAAGTCACTTCGCTCTGCACCATTACGCCGGCACGGTAAGCAACACCAAAAATAACAATATAACTGTTTCATTGTGGAGAACCCATTAGTACAATACATGAAAATTCCGGGCGTACTGGTCACAACGTATAATAGAAGAACTATCAAAATGGAATTTGAATACTAATAATATGCTGTTGGTAGCCTATCCTCGTCAATAATCACCACAGCATCACACGCCATCACATGATTACACAGATTAGTGCATTCATGTTCACATAGCTGGAATAACAGCTTATATAACCTATAAAGCAACATGTTCAAATCGTCATCGATTTTCAACCGACTCATTCAGAAAACAAATTAATAATGTGACTATAGTTGATCTTCTGTGCTTGTCAAAATCATACCCTTGGACTACGAGAAATACATTACGGTTGGCTGGTAAATTACACTTATCGTATCTAAGCAACTTTCCCATTCTGACACGTCCAGCTTCGATTGTTTAAGGCGATATATTTCTGAAATACACAGTTTTCACGACACAAGGCATCGAATTTTTAAATATTAAAAAGGTTTTGACACTCAACGGATACAGATATTTTATCGACATTACAGGTGAGCTACAGCATCGCGAACTGGATTGAGAAGAACAAAGACCCGCTGAACGAGACAGTCGTTAACCTGTTATCAACATCAAAGGAGCCGCTCGTCGCTCTTCTCTTCCAGGCACCACCAGGTATGACTTTCATAGTGTCTGCATACATAAACGAATGCTAACTCACGACAAGACTAGATGTGTAACCATTCTGAGAAATGTGTCTTATTTTCAAAGTGTACGAAGTGAGTCAACGTTAAAGGCACGGATGGCCTTGGTTGTAAGTCCTAATTTATAAATAAACGTTACCAAATCATGAATTTCCTCAAGAATGTAGTAATAGTATAATGATAGTACGAATGCGATAATTTTTCAACACCGAAATCTTGAGTGGCGAGGATCAGTATTAGCGAGCGCTATATCGGTCTGTTGTCAATATGGTGTCCATTCTAACCAAAGTTCATAGTTTGGTCTCCCCGGTGTGTTTTGCGTATCGCACACCCTTTACGCAATGCACTGTATAATACTATGGCTTTTGTTTACTGATAAGGCGTATTTCTTGACAATAACATGCTATTTTAGCGATATTTATGATTGGTATAAGAACAAAATCTGTCCATATTTTAATATTATTTCTGTTTATGGCGGTATTAACGGAGGCATCTTTTTTTTAACATCAATACCCATCGCGAAGACCATCCGTATATTTAACACGCTGTTGATGATATTGATCTACACAGAGCTATGAATGTAGTATTTTATACCTTTAACGTTACAGACCTGTTCATGATATTGATCTACCCTCAGTCACGAATGTGGTATTGGACACCATGCACGGCGACATATAAGAATTACGAATAGCTTATCATAGCCGTAAATTGTTTGTGCTGACCAAACCCCTTTTCGCAGAATTGATGACTACGAGACTACGTTTGCGAGGAAAAATGCCGTTAAAACGTGCTACTCACAGTAAGATGATTAGGTTTGCTGTTATTACGGTGTACTTAATTATGTTGTTATCAGTTCATAATCAATGATATGCTCGGTTATTGCACGCACAGCTCGCGTGACCATGCTTCGTTGCTTGATAAGGTAATAATAACTACGGATATGGCAAAACTACCCTATTCGTAATTCTTATCTGCCATAGTTTATTATACCATGCGAAAGGTGTGTATTATGTAACATTATTTATAATATAACATAAAATATAAAACAGCGTAACAACAGAGATTCTGACCAGGACGATGTTGGTCTCAACAGTAAATATTCGTGAGCTTGTTGTAGCCAATTTTTTTCTCGATATTACTGTTTTCTGTGTTGTGGTATATAACACATGCAATACTTATCAGCTCGAAGGTTGTGCAATGGTTTTAGATTGAATCGATATAAATGTTCCAATTGTTACGTTCGATTTGTTTTACAGAGGCCGATGCTGGCGCTGGTGGCAAGAAGAAAAAGAAGAGTTCTGCTTTCCAGACAATCTCTTCTGTTCACAGGGTAGGTATAGAAACAAAATAAGTCGTACATTTCAGAAAATGCTTTTGGTAGTCCCAACAAATTATTTCTGTGTGTGCAAAAGGAGGACACTTTCTACGTAGCCCATACCATAAAGTATCCCGCCTGGTAGTATATGATATTGTGATTCCTTGTCGTTAGTTTGAACAGCTATGAACGAAAATCTTAACAAATGTTCAAACATGATATGAACTTAACGCCATTCCCACTCTATCGGTCGGTAATGAAGGTTGGAGTTGATATAATGCATTCGATCACATGTTGATTTGCACATTTCAGGAATCATTGAACAAGCTGATGAAGAATTTGTACACAACACATCCTCACTTCGTCAGATGTATTATTCCCAACGAGCTCAAACAGCCAGGTATGTTGTAGACTTAACGCTACTTCGGTGGTTATTGATTCAGAACATTAAAGCGATATGCACGTACAACCTTGTGCAAATAAACAATCCATTCCAAAACATTCAAAGGTACGGTTGGCCTTGGCGGTGGGTATCCTGTGAAAATATTTCCACCCGTCAAAAACCGCCACAAACAGAAAGAACAACAAAATGTAGACAGACTTTGTCCGTATACAAATAAGAAATATCGCATAAACAGTATGATCTTGTCATATTTTTGACCATTGTTATGTAAACAAAAGGATAAAAAGTTACTTTTCTTGTGTTTGTTTATATTATGATGGTAAACATAAAGAGCGTTCTTTGTGGGTGAATTCCTGATATGGAACGAATAAAGAGCGTTTCTGCCATTTGTGTGTGATTAGCCAGCAGCACTGTGTTGTCCTCTGTAACACAATCAGGCTCTTGCTTAGATAAAATATAGTAAATCTTTATGATAACATGCTGTTTACGCGATGGTCATGGTATATATGAACGAAACTGTATGCGGTTTAATGTTTTTATGTTTACGGTAATTGGAACAAATATGAATATTTTCGACAACTAAGGCCTCACGTGCCTTTAACTCTCGAATTAAACCCATTAATTGATAGTTTTCTTGTGTTCGATGTGAACAGCAGATAAATAAAGGTAATACTGATACATGTACATTGGTTTTAAATGCTGTGACAAATGACCTGTTGATAGGAATTCTGCACACTCTCGTATATTTTACCTACAGGTCTGGTCGACGCCGGCTTGGTCCTGCATCAGCTTCAGTGTAACGGTGTACTGGAAGGAATCCGTATCTGTAGGAAAGGATTCCCAAGCAGGATAACCTACTCGGAATTCAAGCAGAGATACTCAATCCTGGCTCCGAATGCCGTGCCCCAAGGATTCGTCGACGGTAAACAGGTCACGGATAAAATCCTCGTCGCGCTCAAGATGGACGAAGCTGATTATAAGCTCGGAACAACCAAAGTGTTCTTTAAAGCCGGAGTGTTGGGTTCCTTGGAGGAGATGAGAGATGACGCTCTAACCAACATCATCGCTTACTTACAGTCCTACATCCGAGCATACGTATTCAGGACAACCTTCAAGAAACTCAAGGATCAGAGGTATGTCGCCAAATCACAACATACAATGTGTATGAAAGAGTGAATCTTACGATATTAAAGATGTATTCATGGTTTTAGAGGGACACAGTCATATATTTTGTTGATGTTCAATAACAAGTAATATTCTTTAGTATATATAGTTCTAGTGTTTTTCTCATATTTGGTTTTTAACATTATTTTCTACAGAACAAAGCAGAAAACATCGTTAAATTAGACTTATTTGTTATCATGGATACACATTTTAACAATCTTTTGTCGTTTGTGAATTGCACAAGTGTCGGTTAATGGGACAAGGTTTGATACATGACATATATAATGTGTGTATTATATTAGGGTGTGCTTCATAAGGACTGTCAACACTTGTTCTAGCTCATTTTGATATATTCACTTTAAGAATTGCTCAATAACTCTGACACGATCAGCAATTGTCCTCTCTTAATTTTGTGTTGTGTGATTCATAATGAAAACTGAACTTATTACCTTTCCATAGGACTGGGCTGGAACTTATACAGAAGAACATCAGAAAGTGGCTTGGACTCAGGAATTGGGGCTGGTGGAAACTTTACGTCCATGTGAGTTCACAATGTTATCGAATACTGTATAATTAAGATATAATTAATCTTTTATTTTTATGATAGTTCGTTTTCCCCCACAACTCAATGTTTACACGCATGAGCTCGTTAGCAGGTACCAATAACCAGGAGCTTGGCCACGAGGGCTCTGTTCTACCTCCACCGATCAGTTTGAAGATCGTCGAAAAAATTAGTTTTCCCTTTTAATTAGTGGTGATTTCTAGGTATATATAGGAACATTTTACTCTATTGAAATGATGTCTTTACTCAGTTATGAAACGTACATCATGAAAGTTGAAAATTTCAGATCAAGCCGATGTTAAACGTTGCACGCGAAGAGGAAGAGATGCAGAAGAAAGAGGAAGAAATGGCTAAACAGAGAGAAGAAATGGAGAAGAAACTCGTCTTCCTAAAAGAACTGGAAGAGCAGAACGTTACGCTTCAGTGTCAGAAAGATGACCTTGCCCTTCAGCTGCAAGCTGAACAGGATCACATCTCTGACCTTGAGGAGAAGGTCGTGATTATGGTGGAGCAGAAGATAGAGAATGACCAACAGCTGAAGGAGGCCGAGGATCGTCTTGGGGAGTTCGAGGGGCAGGTAACCACGACGAATGACAAACAAGAGAAGATGAATCAGGAGATACATGACTTAAAACGGGATTGTGATGATATGGACGCACATATAGCGAAGGTGCGTCTCAAACGAATAACCTATTATTTATTCCCCATTTGATTTGACATTAAAGGCCCCATTTAATTTCCGAATGCCCAGATCACACTATGTACAACATGTTTCATATTATATAACATTTGGAAGAGGAATCAAACATTTTTATATATTCTACCGGAAAGTGGAATAACTGTGGCCTAGGAGTGTCTTCTCAGATTCACACCAAGTCTTCCCCTGTTATCTACCCCATACTGCCTAATAATTCACAACTAAGTGATAGAGTTATTCCCCTTCCAATGAGAATAATAGACTTGCAGTACATACCAGATCAAAATTAAGCAGAGCAAGCACGTCGGTACCTTGACAAAAGCAACATGTTTACCCGGATAAGTTGGTAATACAATATTTTGGAGCTTCATCTTTCAAATGGTATATAATATGGTATATGTTGTATATAATGTTATACGGGGTCGACAATTAAGTGGACCTTTAAGCTTTTGTGAGTCTGACAAAGAGTAGAACGATTTGTGAAATTTGACCACCAAAGCTTCCCCTAAAAGAGCTGTCTGACTACCTAGCTGGATACGTCCTAATTAAACCTTTTGACAAAATGAATTTTCCAATTCAGTTATAAAAGTTTACATTGGAATGTCCAATTATTCATCTGGATGGGTGTTCGGGAAAGGCGGTCATTTGTTGAATTTATTTTATGAACATTTCCTAAGGGAACTACTCATCAGTGAGCATTTAGTAACGATATTGTTACATTATTCAACTTGAGCTCCCATGATTCATTTGCTGCACTGTTCGGCAGCCTTCCGTCGAACTTATTAGTCAAACAGACTTACAAATTAATAAATGGAGTTTCAAACAGTCGAAATTAATTTGCTGGTTGATCTTTTGGAACACCTAATGGTCGAACTGGCTACGTCGAACTCATGGATACCTCGAAGTAACCCAACGGTCCCTTGCGATTCGACTTAACATTTCACAACGCTTACGTCTGTCAACAGGTTGAGAAAGAGAAATCAGCCAGAGAAACCGAGATAAAGGGTCTGCATGACGAGCTGACCAAACAAGACGAAGATCTATGTAAATTATCTAAGGTCCGAAAGGCACTGGAAGATAATCACAATAAAACCATGGATGAACTCAAGTCGGAGCAAGATAAAGTTAACAACCTCAACAAGACCAAGAACAAACTCGAATCGACTTTGAATGAGGTACGTGATTCCCTTCGTTGTCACCAGCCTTTATCCAGAAATGTTGAGTAATTGGGTGGTTGTTGTTTGTCGCAAGCCTTTACCCCGAAGGGCTGAGTAATTGGGTGGTTGCCGTTTGTCACCAGTCTTTAACACGAAGTGTTGAGTAATAATATAACTGGCTTTATAAGTATTGTTTAGTTATAGGACATAATGGTTCTAAGAAATAGTGTTTTTATGCAGAACGGACAGAAAAGAATAGCTAATATCGCCGCGAAAACAACAGATACCGCTTAGGGGCCGGTACCGTTAGACGCGGAATTTTATGCCGATTCCAACGATACCCATACGGATGTTTCGTACCAGCATGTCACTTAGGACAGAATGGAAATCAGGTCGCGATATGTGCAGGAGATACTCGAGCTAGGATTCCTCTTATACCTGAGTTGTGGAATATTTATCCGAATCCAAGACGGCGGCCAAAATGGTGCGAGTTGGGAACACTTAGGCGAAGTACTTTCATTATACCATATCCAAATAAAAGTTCCCCAGATCTAAAATGGCGCCCACAATGGCGGAAAGATTTTGAAAAATCACCGAAATTCCGTCATATTCACATCATTGGGCATTATTTTCGAGACAACTGCACACATGCGGACAGTTGATTTGGAAATACTGAGGTGAAGTAATTACCTTGCATCTCATACAATAAATTGATTTCCAAATCGAAGATGGCGGCCTAAATGGAGACCGAAATTTGAAATCAAGCTCACATTCCTTTACTTTCTTACGATGGTCGTTATTGTTACGCGAATTCTGCCCACAATTACATGTTCATATGGAACATTGATATGACGTATTCAATTGAGTTTGGCAAACTCTCACAGTCAAGATGGTGGCCAAACTGGCGGCCATAAATTGAAAAGAATTCGATATTATCACATACTAATTTCAACTTTTTGTCATTATATCGATAGGTATGGACGACACTGTACATACCATAGGCCATTTATTAGTTTCAACATAAGTCGTAGTCTTCTGGAAAGATGAAAACCCACAATTAATCATCGCGATGTGGCATTTCGAAATCCATTGTACACCATAATCGCCCATAATGGCCGTTTAGGTGCGCCAAATAGCAATAGTATGGCCTCCAAAAATCAAAACAACAGTACCTGAGCTTATTCTGATTTGCCACATTCAGCATTATCTGCATGGACCAGTTTCCGTCTCTTCGTCAGATTAATCTATCTCTCTCACACCATCACAGTTTTCTACACTTCTTTTTAGAAAGGCCCCACTAATCGGAATATTTCAAACAATACATATGCCGGTGTCCAGCTCACGCGTTTGTCTCGAACGCTGGGAATTCTTATCCTTATTCTTCGCGATCTTCATTCATGGTATAGCTTATGGTATAATTCAGATGCTACATATGGGATCTGAGCGTTATTTTGTGCGATAAACTAGAAAGGAATGTGGTCGATGCGTATACTAGCTTTCAGAAGGACCTCGCTATCTGCGTATTTTCAGCTTTGGTGGCCTAATGGGGATAACAACATATACACCTGGTGATCTTACCAAACAGCCACTTCTCAATATATGGTTCATCAATTCACATACTAATCTAATGCACTGACGTACCCGGACAACTTATGTATATGGCTTCGAATGTTGAAAGTCAGACATTTGACAGATGCCTTTCTGCTAAGGCGCAGAAGACCATAATGCATAACATACCCACACATCTTGACCATGAACAAAATAAAAATCTTGTTGCGTACAGCAATTGTCTCATCGAACAAATTCAAGCAGATGATAACAATACGCACGGTGCTAGTTTGTGGGCATGTGTCATGATAGTGGAAATGAAATTGGACCATGACTGCACCGCCCTTCTTTGGGCATGTTTTAGATTCAGACATGATCTCATGTGTGGCTTTGCTTTCCTGGTATGCTAAGATTGTTCCCATCCGTTTGGAAGCCGTTCACAATCAACTGGACCAGGCGTGTACCACTGGCTACTACTATATAAGCCCCACCCAGACTGGGGTGCAGTCTTAAAGACGATTCCTTTCATAGTTGGTTGATATGTCATACACACAATGGGTGGTGGTCGATATGGTTCAAGAACGTACAAATGCCATCAACACAAGGGTGAAATGTTCAACGCGAATGTTCTTGCATTCAGTTCAACATACGTTGGGTACACCAAGTGATTTCTTGGCAACATCACCATTCCGACCATTTTGTATGGCCAATTTATTTCATTCCCACTATCATGGCGTATGTCCACAAACTAACACCGCGAGTATGGTTCTTATCTGCTGGGAGCTATTCGACGAGACGACTGCGGGACATCACACAGTTTCCTTAGGATCATGGTCAAGAAGTGTGGGTAGTCGGTACATTATGGTCTTCTCCTTAGCAGATATACATCTATCCAAGGGAATAAGACAGCTAGCAACTTTCGAAACAATGCCGAAGTTGTCCACATTTGACAATGCGTTCGCTAAGTTTGTGAGTTGACGAACCATCTATTGAGAAGTGACTAGCTAATTGGTTCGCCATGTGTACATGTCGTTATCCCCATGGGGTATGAGACACATACATAGATATGACATTATGCAAGCTTGTATACTCATCGACCATATGCCTTTCTAGTTTAAGATGACGCACAAATCCCATATTTAGCATATTTAAAATCGTAAGCTAGACACCGGAGAATGAATTGTTTGAAACGTTCTGATTAGAGGGACCCTTCTCTCAGGAGGTGTTGAATACTTTGTCGGTGTGAGCGACTCAGATTTACCAGACAAAGAAATGGAAGCTGGTCCAGATAATTATGGACGTGATGTGGCAAATCAGAATCTGTTATCAGGTAATTGTTCTAATATTACTATTCGGCGCACCTACGGTTACGGCCATTATCGGTGCTAAGTGGAGAATGGATTTCGAAATGCCACATCGCGATATTAATGGTGGGTTTTCGACTTTCCAGAAGGATACAAGCCATTTTATGCATGTTGATACGTATTAAGTTAAACTAATAGATTGTTTATGTACAGTTTCGTCCAGACATATTGATATTATGACAAAAAGTTGAAATTTGTATGTGAAAATATCGATTTCTTTTCAATTTCTGGACGCCAATTTAGCCGCCATCTTGACTGTGAGTATCAATTGCCAAACTCAAATGAATACTTCATATCAATATTCCATTTCAACATGTAATGGGGGGGGGCGGTAGAAATCGCGAAACATTAACGCCCATCGTAAGAAAGTATAGGAAATTAAAGAATGTAGGCCTGTTTTAAAATTTCGGTGGCCATTTTGTCCGCCATGTTCAATTTGGAACAGTATTTCCAACTCAACTGTAAGCATGGGTGGAGTTGTCTCGACAATAGTATCCAATGATGTGAATGAGGGAATTTCGGTGCCATTGTGGCGCCATTTTGGAAACTTTTATTTGGATATGGTACAATGACAGTTCTTCGTCTAAGTGTTCCCAATTCACAATAATAAGCAGGTGTGGAGTTGTCGTGACAATAACGCTCACTGATGTTAAAATCAGCGATTTTCGGCAATTTTTCTATTTCTGGTGGCCATTTTGGCCGCCATCTTGGATTTGGGTGAATATTCCTCAAATCAGGTATAAGAGGAATCATAGCTCGATTATCTCCTGCACATATATGCATGGGTGTTGTTATGATAGCAATAACTTTCATTGATTCGAAACATTACATCGCGTTATTAGCGGCGTCGATTCGGCTTTGACCTATTATATCGGCATTTGGGAAAACATGATATCGGACAAAAATATCCCACAATTAATATATATTATGATCCCATTGTGTTCGTCAATGATTCTTCTATACGATAAATATATAAATTCATGCCAAGATGCCAATATATTTCCATAGAGATAAACAAAAAGTGGTCAAATGTCAGAAAAATATCATATTTTCACATTTCGGCGCCCATCTTGACCGCCATATTAGATTATGGTGTCGAACTTTTGGCTAATTTGTAAGGGTTATATATTGGCATAACGAATCGAGCAGAAAACAAGACCGCATTTGATATAATCTTTACGATAACGACGATCAAAGAGACCTGGTGCAAATAAAACAAATGGACGCCATGATGGACGCCATCTTGTCTGGAGTCTCTGTGGCCACTTTTTGTTCTTGTTAACAACCGAAAAAAGATTAGAGGAGACATTAAGAAAGAAAATTAGTGGGGTGAAGTTGAGTCCTGGGGTGCAGAGGTCGACCAATATCTCCTCGACTACATGTGTTCTTTTCGCGGGAAAAAGTTTCTCTGTTCGATCGCAACTTGAGTTGCAATTGAGTTGCAACCTGTTCGATGTGAGAGAATTTAGCAAAATATTTCAGTTCCATCCTGTAGTAAGTGACAGTTCGTAAAGCCGAACTGCACATAGAACAACATCGATCTGAATAATGATCTGTTGTGTCTGAAACTCAAGATAGAATTCATCTTTGTTTTTAAATGACAGGATATAACTGACTTTATAAGTATGTTTTATTTATAGGACATACTGGTTCTAAGAAATAGTGTTTTTATGCAGAACGGACAGAAAAGAATAGCTAATATCACCGCGAAAAAAAACAGATACCGCTTAGGGGCCGGTACCGTTAGACGCGGAATTTGATGCCGATTCCAACGATACCCATATGGACGTTTCGTACCAACATGTCACTTAGGACAGAATGGAAATCAGGTCGCGAATAATTTATTGTCGCCAGTCTTTATCGCGAGTGGTAGAGTAATTGGACGGTTGTTTTTTGTAGCCAGCCTTTGTCTCGTAGGGTTGATGAATTTGTGGTTGGTATTTGGTTCGTTCGTTTGTTAATGTTGGGGTTCATGTCCTTTTCAGAAGTTGTGTCATTCCACGACGCTGTCAGTTTGTTAGTGGTTGGAGACGCACCGCACAGAATGCGAATATCGTTGCTTTGAGTGAGGCATAAATTATTCTCATCGGGGTCCGAACTAACAAAACGAAATTGTTTTCCGTATATTTAAATTATCATGTTATACAGATGGAGAGCTGTTTCGAACGCGAAAAGAAAATCAGAGGTGACACCGAGAAAGTGAAGCGTAAACTGGAGCAGGATCTGAGAGCCACACAAGATAATCTCGATGAAGTGGAACGGGCCCGACATGATACCGAAGAGCACTTAAGGAAGTGAGTATGGACACATGTAATTTCCTACAGGCCACTGTGCATTCACACAAATAATACACGTATAGATGACTTAATGACATATATCATATAGAGCTGTGCATTCCCACAAATAATAATGTATACATGAGTGAATGACATACATCATAGAACTGTGCATTCCCACAAATAATACACGTACACATGAGTGAATGACATACATCATAGAACTGTGCATTCCCACAAATAATAAAGTATACGTGAGTGAATGACATACATCATAGAACTGTGCATTCCCACAAATAATAAAGTATACATGGGTGAATGACATACATCATAGAACTGTGCATTCCCACAAATAATACACGTATACATGAGTGAATGACATACATCATAGAACTGTGCATTCCCACAAATAATAAAGTATACGTGAGTGAATGGCATACATGATAGAACTGTGCATTCCCACAAATATTACACGTATACATGGCTGAATGACATACATCATAGAACTGTGCATTCCCACAACTAATACACGTATACATGAGTGAATGACATACATCATAGAACTGTGCATTCACACAAATAATACACGTATACATGAGTGAATTACATACATCATAGAACTGTGCATTCCCACAACTAATACACGTATACATGAGTGAATGACATACATCATAGAACTGTGCATTCCCACAAATAATACACGTATACATGAGTGAATGACATACATCATAGAACTGTGCATTCCCACAATAATAATGTATTCATGATTGAATTACATACATCATAGAACTGTGCATTCCCACAAATAATAAGGTATACATGAGTGAATGACATACATCATAGAACTGTGCATTCCCACAATAATAATGTATTCATGAGTGAATGGCATACATCATAGAACTGTGCATTCCCACAACTAACACAAGTATACATGAGTGAATGACATACATCATAGAACTGTGCATTCCCACAACTAATAAAGTATACATGAGTGAATGACATACATCATAGAACTGTGCATTCCCACAACTAATACAAGTATACATGAGTGAATGACATACATCATAGAAATATGCATTCCCACAAATAATAAATTATACATGAGTGAATGACATATATCATAGAACTGTGCATTCCCACAATAATTAAGTATACATGAGTGAATGACATACATCATAGAACTGTGCATTCCCACAAATAATAAAGTATACGTGAGTGAATGACATACATCATAGAACTGTGCATTCCCACAAATAATAAAGTATACATGAGTGAATGACATACATCATAGAACTGTGCATTCACACAAATAATACACGTATACATGAGTGAATTACATACATCATAGAACTGTGCATTCTCACAACTAATACACGTATACATGAGTGAATGACATACATCATAGAACTGTGCATTCCCACAAATAATACACGTATACATGAGTGAATGACATACATCATAGAACTGTGCATTCCCACAAATAATAAAGTATACATGAGTGAATGACATACATCATAGAACTGTGCATTCACACAAATAATACACGTATACATGAGTGAATGACATACATCATAGAACTGTGCATTCCCACAAATAATAAAGTATACATGAGTGAATGACATACATCATAGAACTGTGCATTCCCACAACTAATACACGTATACATGAGTGGATGACATACATCATAGAACTGTGCATTCCCACAACTAATAAAGTATACATGAGTGAATGACATACATCATAGAACTGTGCATTCCCACAACTAATAAAGTATACATGAGTGAATGACATACATCATATAACTGTGCATTCCCACAACTAATACACGTATACATGAGTGAATGACATACATCATAGAACTGTGCATTCCCACAACTAATACACGTATACATGAGTGAATGACATTCATCATAGAACTGTGCATTCCCACAAATAATAAAGTATACATGAGTGAATGACATACATCATAGAACTGTGCATTCCCACAACTAATACACGTATACATGATTGAATGACATTCATCATAGAACTGTGCATTCCCACAAATAATAAAGTATACACGAGTGAATGACATACATCATATAACTGTGCATTCCCACAACTAATACACGTATACATGAGTGAATGACATACATCATAGAACTGTGCATTCCCACAAATAATAAAGTATACATAAGTGAATGACATACATCATAGAACTGTGCATTCCCACAACTAATACACGTATACATGGCTGAATTACGGATATCACATAACTTAGTTAACTCACCACGAACATTAACACATCCGTGTTCTCTCAAGCTCGAGGTGTGCACCTTGTCGTGTACGGGTTGGCTAGTCGATTTCATTTTCATATTCATCTAAGAGAAAAAAACTTACGCATGGGGGACGCATTAGTATGGCCGACAACTCACCACGTCATTAAATGCCTAGCGTGGCCTATTTCATCTACATAATTCCAAAATATAAATTTCAGATCACAGATGCTTGCTTCCATTGATTCATGCTCATTTTGGAAATATTATTCCATAGGTGAATGACTGTTTTAATATGTATAATGTTTAATTGCAGAAACCAATATATATTTTTGATTTCAGGAAAGATTCAGATCTGAACAACACACGCACCCAGTTGGAAGAAACAGAGACCCAATGCGCTCAACTCAACCGGAAGTTGAAAGAGTTCCAGGTCACTCTCAGCGAACTCGAGGACGAATATGAAAACGAACGGACCGCAAGAGAGCGAGTATGTGTTTACAGTGATTGGTACAGACCAGTGGGATTCATACTTATTCTCCACGTGTTCCCTATATAGATCGACATAGGCCCGTAGGATTCATACGTATAATTCTCACCACGTTTCCTATAGAGATATTCGCTCACCAGCATCTTTATTACTGCATTTTTCCATCGGGAAATATTATTCATGGGGAAAATTTTGTACTCTGTACTGCTAACATTCATCTGATTCATGTGACGTTTACATTCCCTGACTACTGCAATTATAAATACAAACACTGGATGACTATACCGTTCTGGATTCATCGGGGTCACATTTGATAGATAATTTATTAATTCTTTCTTGCATATTCGCGGCAATATTTTATTCAATTATACAAACCAAAATTCCGGTTATTTGATATCACAATCTCACACGTCAATTGGCAGTATACGTGTACACGATGAGGTGTTATGTGCGTCTTCCAGGTAACAATGTTTCGTTTTGCATATTTCAGGCTGAGAAACAAAGAAACGAATTGGTTAGAGATTTAGATGACCTCACAGAGAAACTCGAAGAGCAAGGTGGAGCTACAGCCGCTCAGGTGTGTTTTATGGTCACGTGCTTAAAACGGTGGGCAGTAGACACGCGACTTTCAACAACATCGTTTGTACCCTTTCTTGAAACAGGAAGTGTGGACAACATTTCCTTGTCCCGAATTCAAAATTAATATTAAACGAAGCGAGATTTCCCTAAGGTAAACACAGCTTATTTGAAACCTCTAAGCTAGTCCCCGAATCAATAGGAACATTAGTCAAATTTTGATTTTTTTATAATTTTTTCTTATATTCTTTAACAATTTTTTTTTTTTTTTATTATTTCTTACATTCTTTAACAATTTTTGATAATTGTTTCTTACATTCTTTAACAATTATAAAAAAAAACAATATAAATTTGATAGGCCAATGCATTCTCTTATATATGCGAGGCGACCTATGGTCGACTCGCATATATAAGAGAATGCACTGGCACAGGGTTTTCGCATCAGTTCAAGGCATAATCAAAGGCATGCTGCGGTGTACTACTACTGTCGACACAATATATATTGAAATACCTGCGTTAAACAACTTTATGGACTATTCTGGTGTGTCGAATGTATTCGTACATATCGACACGAATCTTCAAGCCAATTTTCCTACTTATAACATATTTGACTACCACACCCATTTGAATAACATTGCCGAAACTTTCAACAACATCGGTTGTTACCTTTTGACACAACATTTATTAACATTCCAACAATATTAATATAAGAAACGTAGACCATTCCGTGTGTCGAATGTTTTCGTGAACATGTCTATGAGAAAATCAGCGTGTAAATGGGAACGAGTCATTTTGGGGTCATTCAGCAAAAAAAAAAACATGGCTGCCAGCGGCCAACTTGGATTTCAAAATTCAATCCATTAGCATGGGCTACAGGCCGTATTGTTTGTCTGATCATCGTGAAATTTGTCAGTTATGTTAATATTGACATATAGATGGGAACGGGTCATTTTGGGTTCATTCGGCCAAAAAAATATGGCCGCCAGCAGCCATCTTGGATTTTACTCTTTGCATGACTAAATCCTTTGGCACGGGCTACAGGTTGTACCTTTGGTAGGATCATCATAACATTTGTCATGAATTTTAATATTGACATGTAGATGGGAACGAGTCATTTTGGGGTCATTCGACCATAAAACATGTTCCACGGTGATCCCGATGTAATTGGATGATTCTCTCAACCAAAATATTATCTGTTAACCCTTTCTTTACTTAGTGGATTATCCCATTCAGCTATCAGATATACATTGGAATAGTATATTATTCATTTGGGGGATGTTCAGGTTATAGTAATATACGACAAACATACGGAAAGATAATAAATTGCAGAATGATTCATATTCATTGATGGGAAATGTTCAGATAATAAGTTAAAAAAACGACCTATGTTTGTGTTAAACATATTATCTGTGCATTTTCTAAGGGAACCAAAATAGTATCTTTTAAGCTAGTGTGGTCGGTACTTTAGCTGCAGGCACTCTGGTGCCGTATATGTCCACATCTATGCTAACGCGGGTCCCCCACACGTTGTATAGTATACAGAATGTATTTCCACATTATCTCTCCCTAAATATCTAAATTGTAGTGAAATATTTGAGTTGCGAAAGGCCATTTATGATATAGCATATAGCTGCTTTTCGAAGCTTCGTTGAATTCTAGTAAATCAATTGATATATCCATACTTGGTGGGTACTATCACATTTCAATGCAATCATATGTTAGCTAGCGGTCTCACGGTTAGAAGTGATGTTTACTATATTGCAAAACACCCAAACCAACACAAACAACACTATGTTGTATAACAATAAATAACACAGAAACGATATCAGCGGTGTGTTCTGCGTGTAATTCAAAACAAATTGAGTCAGAATATCATTTCATCTTAGAATGTCAGGCCTACGAAAGTATTCGTGAAACTTATGTAAAGGACATAATTGCAACGTGCCCTCGTTTCTTAAAAATGACAAATTATGAGAAGTTCAGATTTATTATGCAGAATAAAAAATTTGAAAACGTTAAACGTTATATGCGACATGATCCGGTCTTTCTTCACCATTCGAGACAATATACATGTCTAACAAAAGCTACCAAGTGAGATTTTATGACAGTAAATTCAGGAGAACGTATATGCAATAGTACGTGATTACTCATGTTAAATTTGTCTTTATGTTGATATATGTTGTATTTATTATGTGCAACTACCAATTGGGTATAATAAACAACATAGAAACGATAGCAGCGGTATATAATATATATATATACGACAGGTTGAAGTGAGTAAGAAGAGAGAACATGAGATCGGGAGACTGCGACGAGAGATGGAGGATTATAAAATGCAGCATGAGACACAGATATCATCCATCAGAAAGAAGATGTCGGACGCCGTTAACGAACTAACCACACAAGTCGAAGCAGCACACAAATCAAAGTCCAAGTAAGTGGATTTCATAGAAATTACACAGCGCACTATATAATATATATATACTCCGCTGTCTGTCAATGCAATACAAGAACACCTAAGGCATATTGTTTATGTACATGTGTAGATGCTTAACTAATCCCAAAAGTTCACTATTGTTGATACCTATACTAACGGCTGAAACATCGATTTGAAGATTATTATAATAGCCTAATAACTAATAAATATCATGTGTGTTACTATAAATAGACTAATAACTAATAAATATCATGTGTGTTACTATAAATCCTGTTCGGTGATTGGTCAACTGCCAATTGGGTCATGCGTTGTATCCATTAAAACGCACCATAACACCATCTTGACGACCGAGATGACTAAAAGCTATATATAGAATAACTGGGCGTGTTTTTTTTTAGCACGCGGCCACATGCTATCATCGATAATTCACATGTAGAATATAAATGTAGAACTACATTACAGTGCTGTATGGTGCAATATCCGAACTGCAAACATATGTCAGAAAACTATAAAAAGCTAGACAAATATAAGAAATGAATGCAGTTTGAGTGTGTTGATATCTTAAAGGTGCGGCACAGTGTCGCATAAATCACATATTACCAGAAAACGTTCGTGAAAATAGATAGGCAGAACAGAAAACGCGCATACAAGACCGGGCATCTGTCTTTATCGTAATTTAAATATAACCCGGAGACTTATGCTGATTTATTTCCGTATATAGGTCAGAGAACGAAAAGAACCAGATGAGACACGACATTGAGGAACTCGCTAACCAAGTGGAATACTTCAAGAAAAACGGCGTAAGTAAACCGGTGTTACCTCGGTAGTGATTCGTCTTTGTATTATGCGAATTGTAGGTTCATTTTAACATGACACTTTGGTGGAATTCGTGAACTATTTACATTATAATAGCCATGTTCAGCGATCCATTTAGGCGGTACATTTGTCATGGCGCCAAACCTACACGTTTAAATATATCGTCCAGCGAAAAGCTGGAACAATTCGATCTACCATCGATATGCTTAACTGGCTTCAATGAAAATCATACAGGTAAATCGTAATATCCCACCACCTGCACAACGTTGATAACTCATGTTACCAATAGATTGGTCCCAGGGACGTGGCTAGAGGGTTTCCGTTCGGGGGTGTCCACATTGGGAAATTCCAACTGCACCCCCCCCCCCCCCTTGAATCAGAATCAGTCCGAACACAAGTTTTGCATAATTCCATTTCCACAGCCCCTTGCACATATCAGTGCTCTTAATTACGCCTAATATCCTATATCTTCATAAACCATGGTTCTATATAGTCCCAGTATGAGAATATTCAGATGTTTTAACCTGAAACACTGCATAAATCCTAACATTTAGTGGTCTAACTCCATACAAATGCACACGACACACCGGGCTGACCATGGTTGTTCGGCTCGGTGTGAGAAAATTTTGAAATTTGAACAAGAAAATCGCAAATCTTAACATCTAGACTGGCCTCAACTGAAGCTTTCCTATAGTGTTGGAAATTTCCAACCTCATACTCCCCCTCAGGTTTGAAAATTCTCCAACTGATGACCATTTCAGTCCACAAGTTTGACCAAATGTAGTAAAATACTGTTAAACTTATTAGCATTTTTGTATTGGCCACGGGGGAGAGACAATGACACACAGGGCCGACCATAGTTCGGCCCGGTGTGCGAAAATTTTGTAATCTGAACAAGAAAATCGCAAAATCCTAGCATCTAGACTAGCCTCAAGCATTCCAAGAGTGGACATTTCAAACCTGACACCCCACTTAGGTTGGAAAATTTACAACTGATGACAATTCCAATGACAACGTTGACCAAATGTATGACAATATTGTTTTCTTAAAGTAACTAGCAGTTTTTTCTGGCCACGGGGGAGGGACCAGGACACAAGCTTTCCAAGTGTTGGAAATTTCCAACCTGTCACCCCCCCCCCCCCCCCCTGAGGTTGGAAAATTTCCAACTGATGACCATTTCAGTCCAAAAGTTTTACCAAAAATAGGAAAATATGCAAATATTGGTCCAAAAACAATTAATTCCCCCCAAGAAATTGTTTGAAAATCAAACTACAAGAACATTTTCAACCTATTGTTGGTGTGAAATTTCCAATCAATGTTTTGGCAGGTATGAAATTTCCAACTGTTGAAACTTTTGAACATTAATACCTCGGTGATTAGTTGCTCCAAAGCTATTTCTCAATTGTAATCTTTATTATGTTTAGGGTGCATCTAACAAGGTAACGAAGCAGATGGAAGTGCAGATAGCCGATATGAACGCGACGATTGACGAGGGAACCCGAATGATATCCGAACTCGAAATGCAGAAGACAAAGATGTCGTCAGAGATGAGTCACGTGACCCGACAGCTCGAGGAGGCAGATCAGCGGACTGAGCTGTTAACGAGAGAGAAGAAACAACTGATGGACCGAGTCGAGGAAGCGAAACAATCTGTGGACGAACAGACGACAGTAAGATTGCCCCATGAGCATAATATGAAACCCAATAGAATATCAGATTTAACATTAAGGTGCCATTAATTCCTTTCAAATTAAACGGTTGATACGATTTAATACCTATAGCGAATTTTGCTGACGAGATTCGAACATTTATCGAAAGTTCATTTGTGAGTTGTGGTCTGGTATGATTTCTCATTTGTACTAGCATGCCATCACGTGCATACGTTTATGTTGCCGCACTGAAACATGTGACTTCATCCTGTATTTGGACACTGTTTTCTACTGTTCAATGCTTACTATACGCACAGCTACTAAAGAAATATACATGTAGTCGACAAAATATATCAAAATGAGGGAATAAGCTCATTACGATTCATCGGTTAAAACGTATCGCGATAATAATTTTAAAAAAGAATAACGATACGTGCACATGTATCGCGATTAATCGTTGCACCCTGAGAAAGCAATCGAACACAAGATTTCTACCTACAATAAATCTTCAAAACAAACTATGCCCATGGCTTTAGAAATACATTATTAAAAGAGTTGTTCTGCTTTATTCTGTTGACAACACATGTTGAAAACAAAATATGATATTTAAAAGGGACCCATATATATAAAAACAAATATCATTTTGTTATAAAAAAATTAAAAAAAATAATGTCTGAAATTAATGTATGATCATAAAAGTTTGGAAAGACGAATAATCAATGCAGACATAAATTTGCAATCTGGCTAGATTTCAATTGTGCGTTAAGTAGTCCAACGAGCTTTGCCACACGTGTCGTCACGTGAGGCCGGAACATTAAATATCTATCTAACACAAACTGCAAATAGCATCCCTCCGTAAGTATCCGCAAACCAGTCACAAAACACGAGCTATATACCCTCGGTATTTTACACGTGTTAATTCCGTGGCTTCTCCGGTTCCGGTTTTGTTGCACATATATTAATCCGCATGCCTATTTATCGGCGCTCTATTGTTATCGCTTGTTTTCAGAATCTCAAAAAACAAAAACAAAAACAAAAACAAGCAAACAAACAAACTAAAACAAATAGAATGTGGGTCTTTGTTGTCATCCGTGCGCCTTTTATAACTAGATTCAAAACCAGGAACCTACGTCATCAATCAAATCTCTAACCCAAAGCGGATATGATTTTAAATTTGTTTAAAACACATCTAAACGTTTGTCTGATTGGGTAAACTAGTACATAAGCTGTGGAAATTTACCATTCGCATTCAAAAATGAGTAAGCGTTCAGTCCCGATTTTGAACGTCGAACAGACCTCAACTATTTACTAGATGTTCATCAAATGCACATAAACCCTTTCACACGTAAGAACAATAACTCCTACAACAAATATATATCTCATCACTGCATGAATTCCAAATATAGCAGCTATCCGAACTTCTTAAATGGCGCAGGTTACTGAGAGTTAGAAATAACAAATGTTTCAAAGTGTTAACTGGAAACGTCTTGTGACAGAGATGTATCGGGAATGTCAGATAATGCGACAGGGGTATTCTATATCTAACGTTCCGTGTTTATATTGTAGTATTTCCACAAGGCGAGAACTGAGATACGCAATCTGAATGTCGAGGTAGATGCTCTCCGAGAACAAATCAATGACGAAGCCGAAACGAAGGCTGAGCTGCAGCGCGCCTTGTCGAGAGTTAACAACGAGAGTCAACAATGGCGGGTGAAATACGAATCAGAGGGCGCCACCAGAGCTGAGGAACTCGAAGAATCAAAGTAAGTGGTTGATAACACCGACACAAAATGTCTCCGATTTTATTTTGTCTTCGTAATTGTTTGTTTGTTTATTTGTATTTGTTGTGTTTAATTTCTTTGATTTTTTTGTTTAACCACTTTCATTTTCTTTCTCTTATAACATATTCCCGACAACTATATCTAATATTGAAAACCTGATACATTATTCGCGATACATTGTAAGGAAGATGGATAGCATGCTTTCTCTGTTCTTCGCGTCGTGTTTTCTGTACATAGTACATTTTTTATTAAATTAAGAGAGGAAACATATTTACCAAAAGTGTTCTCCGTACAGTTCCAGCAACAGGACTGTGACAAGTTGTTAGCACATTTCGCTTACTTTTATAATGATAGATGCATCATTATTTTTTTTATAAATGTTCTCTCTATATACCATTACGATATTTGCGGTTCATGTTGGAGATATACTAATTATTTGTGAGGCCAGTGAGATATCTATATATTCTCGTCAACTCTCACGCTTGCAACGTGTTTCCGAGTCTTTCATCGAGTTAATTAATTTCCAGACGCAAGCTCCAATCTCGATTGATGGAGGCCGAGGAGAATGCTGAGACTGCGATGTCAAAGGTCAGCTCACTAGAGAAGACGAGGTCGAGGCTCGCTGGAGAACTGGATGACGTCATGGCCCAGCTTGATCTGGTGAGTTTGGCGTGGTGTTATATGCCGTGTCAAATCGAATATGAACTCCATTATGACTGTCGTTGGCAATGACGACACACGTTACAAGTTACATGTTGGTGTGGCTGAACCTGGCTAACGTTTCCTTGGTTACCGGTAGAAAAACAACGCAACTTGCAAAGACGAGACTATCTGTTCTAAAATGCACACGTGATGCCTGAACAAAAGAAGTAGGCCTCAATTCACAGAGAATGCTTTTGGCAGTTTGCGAAATTATAATATGTTATCATTTACACCAAGGCTGTCCGTATTATATGTGACGTCATATGTTCTTGAACACTAAATATCCACCGTCCGATTTGACGCCAAATAATTCAGAATTTAATTTTAGCCAATTTCCGCTCACTAGGCAAAAGAGAGTGAAATAATTAATGTAATCACCACCCTGTGTATCACACATGCATATTATTTATATATTATAATATTTATTGTAATCACCACGTAATCACCACACTGTGAATCACACATGCATCGCCAAAATCAACAAAAGTCATCCATGAGTAATACATCGAATATACGATTACAAAGCTCGTAATTAAAACGCTCTTTAATATCTACCGTTTGTGGACATCATAAGCATGGCCGCTTTTTATAATACGATCATCGGAATTTGTCCTATATGCTGCCAAAACATCAATATGTCGTGATCTGGCCAGCAAAACTTCATATTAATGCTGATGTGTAGATATAATATTGTATTGTATCGAACATGTACATATTAATTATGATGGTTGTATGGTGTCAAATCGGACTGAACATCTTTAATATTTATGTTTATTTTGAACAGGCGACGTCCACTATCACGGCGACGGAGAGGAAGCAGAGAAATCATGACAGAAATATTCAGGACCTGGACACCAAATGCAAGCAACTAGCGGCTGACGTCATCAATGCTCAGAATGAGAGCAAGGCATCAGCCAATGAACTCCTTCGAACTAGATCACACGATGACGAGCTTCATGATACTATCACCGTGCTCAGACGAGAAAACAAGACGCTCATCGGTGAGTATACTTTAATGATAACCTGTTTAACACACAATTCAGTTGTCTCTTCTGGGACACGATTACAGCAAAAACAGCATTTTTTTTTATAAATCTCGATTTCAAGACAAAAAAAGAGTTATTTTGTAAATAAAACGTGGTTTATTTCGACCGTGAGGGAATCTGTAGTTTAACTGAAATGTGCCGTGATAGAGTTCTTCTTCTTGGTCCTCTTTTTTGTGTGTTCTGAACTTTTTCGTGCAGATTTCTGTTCTATTCTAAAAACACCTAAAACTGTCCCGCTGATGTGATGAGATATTCTAAATAAAATTTAGTTAGAAATTGTGTTAGAAACTTTTCCGGACATGTGTCCTCGACTCATATCTATTATTATATACTCCGGAATCTATATAAAACTTTCTGGGAATAGAAATAACATCTTAAATTATCTGTAATATGTGACCCGCCATATCAAATCCAGTCGTAAGTCGGGATTTTTTTACCCTGTGCCAATGCAATCTCTTATATTTGCGAGTCGACCATAGGTCGCCTCGCATATATAAGAGAATGCATTGGCCTAACAATTTTTTATCATTTTTTTAAAATAAATGTTTCTTACAATTTTTAGGACATAAAATAAAAAACATCCATTACCCTGCAGGGAGCCCCACACATATATAGAAGCAGATAGAAGAGTGTCGTCTGCTCATTTTGTCTGGGGCTCTGTATGTGTGAAACTATAAAATTGTTAAAGAATACAAGAAAAAATTATTAAAATTGTAAAATATTGTTAGGCCAATGCATTCTCTTATATATGCGAGGCGACCTATGGTCGACTCGCATATATAAGAGAATGCATTGGCACAGGGTAAAAAAAATCCCGACTTACGACTGGATTTGATATGGCGGGTCACATATAACAAGCTGTAAGTTGATAAATCATATCTCAGCACGATCCGCATGCTCTAAAAGTGAGACCTCACATTATTCCACTGTTTGACATTCGTACATGTTTGGTTTGATTTTGGGTTTATTTCGGTGGCTGTGCCATATCATGGGTTTGTCAGTTCTAGGAATGTCCATAGAGATGGACATTCCGAAAGGAATGTCCATAGAGATGGTCATTTTCACAGTAAAATCACTCAGTCGCACGTAGTAACCACTTGTATAGCTAACATTACACGTGACGCACTTTTCCTAATACACGAATCGTGTGCATTCGTGGGCAATTGATGTACAGGGTGACACTGGATGGATTGTGACGGTATATAAAGCTCATTGCTCCTTGCCGATAAGCCACCGGGATCACTCCTACACGCACGTGATCATGTGGTGGGCTGTGGTTTTCGTATGGTGTTACAATACCGTTTATTTCACAGATGAAATGCACGAGCTGAACTACCATCTTAATGACGGAGGGCGCGACACCCGCGGCATCGATATAACAGTAAGGAGGGTGGAGGAGGAGAAACGCGAGCTACTGTCATCACTGGAGGAGGCTAACGTTAACATCAGCCAGCTGGAGAACAAACTCGTCAGAGCTATCAAAGATAAAACGGAGATGAGGTCAGAGGTCGAACAGAGGATGGCGGATAAAGAAGAGGAGTTAGATAATACAAGGTACACACTGAACATAACTAAATCAACGATGTATTCAGGGTTCCAGACCTAATTACAAGAACAACATACAAAATATAATTTAACACAGGTTTTATCTTCGTTTGGATAACACAATGTTGACAACCAATTGTGACATAATCGAGATCTATTTATGCCAAATAATGCAATTTTTAGTGAAAAATTAACACACAAATTTTTGTTGTCCCTATAATATATCGAAACTAAATTATATAATTGGATAAATAAAACTCAAAATCAAATAGTATGGTGTCTACCACGTGGCACTTCTCATTCCAAACAAGTTATTTTATACATTAGTACCTGACAAGGAATTAAAATTTTGTTCTATAACAATTGCCATGAAGCCCTGAATACTTGCATCTTTAACTACACACAGTCCATTACAACGATCTACCATCCATTGAAATAGCTGCCAGGCAGTATATATAGCGGATAATATGCTGTTAAATATACCGGTATAAAATATATTATGTATCTACGTAATTGTATAGCACTTCATATTGTTTGTTCACTTCTAATTCCTGCGTGTATTACGAAATCAGATTTTTCGATATTATCATTGTGATAGAAGTCGAACTATTGATTCCTTTTGCAACTTAATTTTTAAATGTTGAAATTTAGTTATTTGTTCGATATTAAAATGTATATATCAATGCTTCCTCGAAGTTTTAACTTCATCTGAGAATGTAAGCTTCATCTCGAATGTTTAGAATTCAACCTGCAATTACTATTGAGTTAACTAAATGAGAAAACATGACAGTACAGTGTTCGTCCAATGTCCTGCCACTGGATATTTATTCGGCCAAGTTTCAGACCGATCATGTTGATAGGACACCACTGTGCTGGTCGTGCCAGTCATCCCCACGTCATTCTAAAACTATTTTATCTCACCAGGCGAAATCATCAGCGATCCATTGAGTCATTGAACCAGACTCTGGAGGTGGAGATCAAGCAGCGAGGGGAAGTCCAGCGCATCAGGAAGAAGCTGGAGAGTGATATTATGTCACTCGAGGTATCACTGGATAAAAGCAGCAGGTCGCGAGAAGAGATGGACAAATCAGTAAAGAGATACCAAGCGCAAGTCAAGGTACACAACATTAATATGATATGTGGTGTGGGTGGGTGGGGTAGGGTGAAATGCGGGAGATATCGGATGCACCATGTCGTAAGAAGCGATGGACAAATCAGTGAAGAGGTACCAAACATAAGTCAATGCACACAACATTAATATGTTATTATGTTATGTGGGGTGGGTGGGGTTTGGTGAATATGAGGGAGATCGTTGGATGTCAGAAACAGGGCGCGAGAAGAGATGGACAAATCACGAAGAGATACCAAGCGTACACAATATTATTATGATATGTGAGGTGGGTGGGGTGATGTGAACAGTATGGGGGAGATCTCTGGGTACAGCAGAAGGACGCGAGAAGAGATGGACAAATAACGAAGAGATACCGAGCGTAAATCAAGTTACGGAACATTAATATTATGTGGATGGGTGTTTTGGAGGTTGTGGCTATGTGAGTGGTGTGGGCAGTGTCAATGTGTGCTATATAGCAACAGTGTGGAAGGTCGAGATGGACAACTCATGAAAGATAGCAAGCTCAAATCAAAGTACCCAACATTAGTAAGCCCTGCCATATTTGTTAGTGTGTGGTGTGAGGTTCTATGGTGGGCGTACGTGAATGGTTGTGAGAAGATAAGCCGGGTGCTAGAAATAGGGCGGATGAAAAAATGGACAAATAGACTAAGAGATACCAAGCAGAAATCGAAGCATCGAACATTAATATAATGTGTCGGTGGATAAGGAGGGGTCAACAGATGAATTAAGAGTAATTGAAGATAAATTATATTATATATATACGGTTTATAAAAAAAAAAAATTCACCTTGCTTGTAGGAAATGGAGACAGTTATGATTGAGGAGCGTCGCAGCTTCCATGAGACCCGAGAATCCAGCTCGACAATCGAACGTCACGTCGCTATACTCACCATCGAGTTAAAGAAAACGAGAGCTAGTCTCGAACAGGTAAATATGCAATATAATATAACATATACAGACATATATATATATAGCGTCGAACAGGTAAATATACAACATAATACAACATATACAGACATATATATAGCGTCGAAGTACCATGAGACCCGAAATCCAGCTCAACAATCGAACGTCACGTCGCTCTATACTAACCAGCGAACTGAGACAATATAATCGAGCAGTCTCGAGCAGGTAATATAAAATAGACAACACCATACAATTATCGCATTTTAGGAGGAATTGTCAACATTAAGTAAGTCGTCATTGACGTCCAACGGTTGAAAATCCTCGTGCGATTATTATATGAAATCATGTACAATATAGTCTTATATGCATTTACACTGTGGAACACGAATGCACCGTGTTAAAATTGTGTCACGCGACGCAGATACAGCCCGACGTCATCACATAGCACTTTAACCCTTTACCCAACAGAACGGCCCTGTGCCAATGAATTCTCTTATATATGCGAGTCGACCATAGGTCGCCTCGCATATATAAGAGAATGCATTGGCTTAACACATTAAAAATTATAAAATTGTTAAAGAATGTAAGAAAAAGTGGTAAAAAGTGTTTTTTTAGGCCAATGCATTCTCTCATATATGCGAGGCGACCTATGGTCGACTCGCATATATAAGAGAATGCATTGGCACAGGGCATAACAGTAACTATCACAATGTGGTCAATGAGCCGGTTCCAATGATATCCATATCTGTATGGTTCTATTAAGACAGACCGAAGATATTTTAGGCTGTTGAAGCTTTATTTGGGCGTTTCTGGCGTTCTGTTGGGTAAAGGGTTAAAGCAACGGTTACTCACAACGGATGATTGAAATGGGCCATTTCGATTCATATTAATTATAGGAAACTATATAAAATTTGTTATTGGAAACGATAGACCATATGTGAAGACAATAGCTCTGAAATATGGCTACATCGGGGTTTCGCGAGTATATGGCTACATCGGGGTTTCGCGAGTATATGGCTACATCGGGGTTTCGCGAGTTTATGCATTATTATACTCATGTCCACGGTTCTTGGAACGTGTACACGTGTCATAGATGTGTCTGCATTAATCAATGCTTCTGAGATCTTGGGATATACAGTCTACAATGAAATTCAACATGTACATGTTGTTGGTTCGCAAACATATGTGATGGTAATTGTAATATATGATGGTAATTGTAATATATGATGGTAATTGGAACATTGTTTGTGTCTCCAGGCGGAAAGAGCCAGAAAGACAGCAGAGAGTGATTTGGTCGAATCACAGAACAGGATAATCGAATACACCGCCCAATTCAACATCTTGACGGCCAGTAAGAAGAAGTCTGCCGCCGACTGTCTCGCATTGCAGGTACGGTAACTCTAAATACACCACACATGTCCAATTCAAGTCCACAGTTATATTCGCTATTGACAAAACCTGAAGTTCGCAACTAAATTATCATGATGTCGCGTTGGTATGTCCTGTAACGAATATAGCTACACCCAGGATGTGCCTGGTCTGTTACAGTATAGCGAATATAGCTACACTCAGGATGTGCCTGGTCTGTTACAATATAACGAAGACGAAACAATCTAATTTCGCTCAAGGCGACGACAATCTGTGATTCGCCGCAACGAACAGTAGTTATGTGTGTTGAATATTAAATGTACTCAATCCGATCAGAAGGTCCCCATACCATCATGATACAACAACAACAACAACTTTCCTCAAAATACACTTTAGTTATAATGCTAACCACTGTCAACTATGGTATCAAATTTCTGAAAACTTGTTATTTATCAACATTTTGTTCAACAAAATATGGCCGTATTATCACTAAAGTATCACGAAATTTCACCGTATTACCACTTGATTTTAGAGTTATCCATCTTCATCCGCAATTTTGTCCGAGACCCCCCCCCCCCCCCGATTGACCACGTGTTTCTGGGCCACATATTATTACACATCTCGAGAAATAACAAACGTCAAAAATCGATATCTGATCACTCTGAACTTTGATGGGTGGGTTCCTCGGCTCGAATCAAATATGTTTTACCCCCGAAGCCAAAGAAATAGTAATTTAGGAGCGTCTGATCGGATTGAGTATCTTTAATCCTCTCCATGTCGGCGAGATGCCGCTATTTTAATTGGACCGATCGCCGCGTTGAGTGAAATGAGGTTGTTTCGTCTTTATTGTATTGTACATATACAATAACAACGCAAATCTCTTCCGTTACAGAGTGATCTGGAGGAGATGGCGACTGAGATGAGGAAATTAGAGGAGAGTTGTAAGAAGGCGACAACTGACTCGAATCGTTACTCGGAGCAACTCCGACTGGAGCAGGAACGCTCGGCTCAGGCCGAGAACCTCCGGAAGAAACTCGATGCGCAGGTCCAGATGCTGCAGCAACGACTGGCTCAAATCGAGGCTAGCTCAATGAAGGGAGGAAAAATACTGATTCAGAGACTAGAACAGAGGGTAGGTGTTCCCGGCTACATTAAATATCAGATTTGGATTTTTTCGTACTCGACCTCCGGCAGTTATATTCACCACATATGATTATTTGATAAACCAGCAGTCAATTCACCAGCCGGTTTCAATTTATAATCCAGTTGGTGGGTGAGACTGGTTAACCAGTCTTCGCTCGGATAGCTATCGCCGCGGTATATGAATATCCAATGAAGCGACCCGGTTGAAATAAAATAAACCAGGCTGATGAATATGAGCAACAACAAAACAAAACAAAAGGAAAAACAAAGTGCATCAATGCGCTTGACAACCAAATAAACTAAATCGAAGATATAAGATGTGCATGCTTTAAATAATGTTTGTATTTTACTTTGTGTTTCTCGTAAACAAGTGTACCTCAGAAAATGATAAAACGCGTATAACATAACCACTGCTGTGTAAATATAAGACTGGTTTGGTACTCTTGAGCCACCAAATTTGCCGGACCAAATTTTGGTTTATATTTCCAGAAATGACCCAAAACACACACATCTTAAATGTCAGTGTAATACGTTTAACCCCTTCTGTAATAAATGGATTCGCCCATCAATTATATACATGGCAGATTGGGATGATGGATAATGAGGTTATATAATCAAATGATGGATAATGGATGATGGATAATGAGGATATATAATCAGATGATGGATAATGGATAATGAGGATATATAATCATATGATGGATAATGGATGATGGATAATGAGGTTATATAATCAGATGATGGATAATGGATAATGAGGTTATATAATCAGATGATGGATAATGGATGATGGATAATGAGGATATATAATCAGATGATGCATGGATAATGGATGATGGATAATGAGGATATATAATCATATGATGGATAATGGATGATGGATAATGAGGATATATAATCAGATGATGGTTAATGGATGATGGATAATGAGGATATATAATCAGATGATGCATGGATAATGGATGATGGATAATGAGGATATATAATCAGATGATGGATAATGGATGATGGATAATGAGGATATATAATCAGATGATGGATAATGGATGATGGATAATGAGGATATATAATCAGATGATGGATAATGGATGATGGATAATGAGGATATATAATCAGTTGATGGATGATGGATAATGAGGATATATAATCATATGATGGATGATGGATAATGAGGATATATAATCAGTTGATGGATAATGGATGATGGATAATGGATAATGAGGATATATAATCAGATGATGGATAATGGATGGTGGATAATGAGGATATATAATCATATGATGGATAATGGATGGTGGATAATGAGGATATATAATCATATGATGGATAATGGATGATGGATAATGAGGATATATAATCATATGATGGATAATGGATGATGGATAATGAGGATATATAATCAGTTGATGGATAATGGATGATGGATAATGAGGATATATAATCATATGATGGATAATGAATGATGGATAATGAGGATATATAATCAGATGATGCATGGATAATGGATGATGGATAATGAGGATATATAATCAGATGATGGATAATGGATGTTGGATAATGAGGATATATAATCAGTTGATGGATAATGGATGATGGATAATGATGATATATAATCAGATTCAGATCGACTGACTGATAATACAATCTTATAATGTTTCCTATTCATTGATGGGAAAAGTTCCGATAATAAAAGGGACCATCCACTAAATGAGTATTTAGTAAAGAAAGGTTATCATTCTCGTTCCAGATTGTAGATTTGGAGATGGAACTCGATAGCGAGAAGAAATATCTCGGCGATGCACAGAAGGCCGTGCGCAGAGCCGAGAGGCGAGTGAGCGACCTCGAGTTCCAGGTCGAGGAGGAAACCAACAACCAAAGCAAGAGTAAGGACATCGTGGATAATCTACAGGCCAAGCTCCGACAGTACAGAAAACACATCGAAGAAGCGGTATGTGACTAATATAGTGGTTATTCAAAGATCATTTGCGATTAGTTCTATGGCGGCTCGCTCAAAATTCAGTGATTTTATTATTCGGACATCATTTGCCATTAATTCTATGGCCGATTTCTCATAATTCATTCATGTGGTGGTTAATTAGACATCATTTGCGATTTATTTTTATGACGGCTCGCTCACTATTCAGTTTCAGTGGTTATTCAGACTCTTTGCGATTAATTGTATGGCGGCTCGCTCACAATTCATTCATAGTTCGCTCACACTTCAGTTCAGTCAGAGTGGTTATTCAGGCATTATTTGCGATTAGTTCTAATGCGGCTTGCTCACAATTCAGTCATATGGTTAGTCAGGCATCATTTGCGATTAATTCCATGGCGGCTAGCTAATACTTCAGTCATATTGGTTATTCGGAAATTATTTGTGATTTATCATATATATGATGGCTAGCTAACAATTCGATAAGATACTTGCATCAACGTGATGTCGTCATTTTATTGTTTGACACACTTTCTCCTTTGTTTCCAAATTGAGTTGGCCTTCACCGATTAACCTCGTGTTATATTTAGCGTCTGTCATAGATGGAACATATTTGATTTTAAGCTCGCTTTCATGTATACTCATTGGTTTTACACAACAAGTTATGAACATTATGAATATGAGATGATGATAATAGAGGTGAGCCCAAGTTATATATCTTAGTTATTTTTCTTCTCCCTTATTAATGTTAAACATGTAAGGTATGGTGTATATTTTGGGTGTGGTCACGACATGATGGGAGTGTGTCGAAATTGAGGACATTTGTCTTAGGTTCAACGTAAACAAAAATATGGAGGGGTATAGGTGCCATATAGCGTGTTGGGTCCTACATATTGATTTATAGACTGTCATAGATTATCTTTTCTGAAACCGAACCATCTGATATGAAACCTATCGTTTTGAATATCGTTTTGCTACAATGCTTGGTCGATTCAAGTTATCTCGAATCCAGAACCAATTTTAACAGTTTTTGAATAATATTTCAGTATGAGACCGTTGAACGCGGTACAATTACTCTTGATCCACAATTATAGCGGTACGATCTTCATCCAGAGAAGGAAGCTGATCATAAATTAACACAGTGGAATTTCCTTGAATGAAACTACGTTAAACATGTTCAACTATAAAAATCGACATAAACCATGCAGTATAATTATATCTGCAGATACCAAATAAAAAACTAAAAAATAAAAAAAAACTAATAGTTGTTTTGCTTGATTCAGATTTTGAGTACGAGCTCAGAGTTATCTAAACATGATTTCTTTTACTCGTTACCATCTTGATTTACAGCAGCATTTCATACCAGCCTGGTGAAAGTTAGAAAGCAAACCATTGACTGCTAAACGAGCTTCCAAGATAGCGAAAGAACGAGAGTTTATTATGTAATATGTGCTGTTCGCACCTGATTAGTTTCACATTCTTTTGGTCTGCGAACATTTTGTCACTATCAGAAGAAAATATATTCCTTACTTATACTATTTATTTAACCCTTCACTAGAGAAGTTATGTGGCCTCCTTGATATTGACAACATACACATATTGAAGAACGTTAGCATTAAACATGTATTTGAAACATGCTTTAAACGAATACTACGAACTACGATAGTATACTAATATATATTTAATTTTTGTATATGCGCATTTATATTCACATATTTATACATGTGTGTCTATTTATGTGTGCAGTATAAATATTAATATTTATATTTATATAAGTACTATATGTACATAAATGTTATTTTGTATGAACATGAAATTCTGATGAAAATAGTATATTCTTTACCAATGTATACAGTATATATATGTGGTCATGCATGTTCCTGCTTAATGTGTGGCTTTTCGCATTACATTCATTTAGTAAATGAAATATCCTATTCAGTTATACATGTATACAATGGAATGGTCTGTTATTCATTTAGAGGGGTGTTCGTGTAATAAAAACAGACAACAGATAGAAAAACAGATAATACAAGAGCAGAATGATTCTTATTATCTGAACATTTCTAAAGGTCACAACTCGTCAATGAGTATTTAGTATATAAATCGATAAACAACATGATTGAGCTAATAGAGACTAATACCGCTGATATAGTTCGTGGCTAAAAAGGCTTAAATTAGTATTTATAAGAAATAACCTGGTTTTTCTCACCGATATGTCTTGATAATGTGTCACTCAATTTTAACAGGAAGCCATAGCAAACAGCAACCAATCAAAATGCCGCACTCTTCAGCAAGAATTGGATGACGCAGTAGAGCGTGCTTCCATCAGTGAAATGGCTCTAGAGAAATGTCGCAGTAGAACGCACAGGGATATCCCCCAGCAGAGATACGGTAAGTAGTTCAGAACTAGGGATGTAAATATAGATAAGAACTCTAAGGGATGTAAATATAGATAAGAACGGTACGGGATGTAAATATAGATAAGAACTCTAAGGGATGTATCCCATCGATACGGTAAGTAGTACCGATCATTTGGAGGTAAATATATCCAAAATACGGGGATTAGAACACGCAGGGAAATATTAGTCCCAAACAGGGGAGTCGTGCCGAACGCGTAGGGATATCTGAGATCATCAGAGTTACGGTAAGTAGTCCTCAACATGGGGGCTGCTGTACGGGCGCTCGACTTTATTTGTTTTTTTTTTGTGGGGGGAACTTTTTGGATGCTATATTCATTGTTGTAACACAGTTTTTGTAGAATATACCTTGTATATACACAGCAATAAATAACAAAATAGATTCAAATTTACATTAAATGTGATAATTCTGCCAGAATTGTGAAAAATACTGTAATTTGCCACAATTTCCCCCTGAAATACCATTCAATTTGCCCGAAAATTGCCCGAATTTAACAGAAAATATCTCCCAATTTGCACGAAAATTGTCAATTTTTTTAGCTTTCAAATAGTTTGTTTTGGGAGGGTCTGCAGCCACACAGTCGCTGCATGCACCGTGGGATGTAGATCAGAACACACATGGATGCCTCCCAGCAGTAGACGATGTGTAGTCCCGAACATAGGAAGCTAAATATAGATCCCATCGATATCCTCTAGTAATAATACGATGTATAGGCACTACCATTGATGTTAGGATATACTGGATCCATGTCGACTTTCGAAAGAGTTTTGGTAGGAATATACCGGGATAAAAGTGCATGGTAACAGCCCGGAATAAAACAGGGATATAGGTGGGAATATCCTTCTATAATAATGGAATAGAAATTTTGTCGGGATTATAACGTAATATTGGTAACATTAAACTCGATTATGCGCTTGAGAATGTCGGTGGTAAGTGCAACATTAATGTGACAATTTAATGACTATTTGTAATATGTAATACCAGTGAGCTTTGCTGCCTGAGTGAGGTGACATGAGTTTTTCTGTATTGATTGCATGCTTATCCATCTCCACAGTTAGTCACTCCCGCATATCATCCAAATTAGTTAATCACCCCTGTACTGAATATCCCAATTTACATCCAATGTGGATATTTCCGAAATTCCAATGGGATTTTGTGTCGAAATTTGAAATTTCGAAAAGTCCCATTGTAATTTCCGGTGATTTTCTCTACGGGGATATGTTTGGACTTTTTTCATTATTCGATAAGTCAAAGATTACTAGGAATTAAATGCTGTACTGCAATTATTTATAAAGAGAAACACCTCGACCTGATTCCCGTTATACGAACGAACCTGGTAGATTTATTTTGCTCGTTCGGTGGACGTAATATTTGTATTTCTGAACGCCAATGATTGGTATGATCTCACATCATATATGTTTATTATTTCACCTGTTTATGTTATTGTCAATTTTGCAACTGAAATATATTGGATGTGTTGTGATTTTTGTGTGTTGCGTATTGTGTCTGTTGTGATATATATATTATTCTATTCTGATTAACGTGTATCTGCTTGTTCCAGTAAGGCGTGGTTCCGTCAGTGAAATGGCCCTAGATCAATGTCGCAGTAGAACGCAAAAGGATGTCTCCCAGCAGAAATATGGTAAGTAGTTCCGAAAACGAGATGTAAAATATAAATTAGAACGCGAAAGGATGTATCCCATCGATACGGTGAGTATATAGTCCCGATCAGGGGGAAGTAAATAGAGCCAAACACGGGGATTATAGAACGCGCAGGGAATATTAGTCCCTAACAGGGGAGTCATTTCTGAACGAACGGGGATATGAGATGTCAGATCAGAGTTACGATAATTAGTCCCGAACATAGTGGAAAGTCGATCATAACGCGCAGGGTTATCTCCGTCCAGCAGAAAGACGGTGAGTAGTCCCGAACATGGGGAATGTAGATCATAACGCACAGGGGATATACCAGCAGAAAGACGGTGAGTGGTCCCGAACATGGGGAATGTAGATCATAACGCACAGGGGATATACCAACAGAAAGACGGTGAGTAGTCCCGGACACGGGAATATAAATAAAGATCATAACGCCCAGTGATACACTCAAGCTATAATACGTAAGTAGTACCAGACCTACATGTATAGCACCACCATTGATATGAGGATATACTGCATGGTTGTATATCGACTTTCAAAAGAGTTTTGATATATGAGTAGGAATATACCGGGATAAAAGTGGCAACATCCCACAATAAAACTGCGATATAGGTGGGAATATCATTGGATAATAGTGGAAGAGAAATTTGTTTGGAAGCTAATTTTTCCACGATAAGAAAATTAGAAATGATGATAAAAAAATGTTAAAAATTGTTAAAGAATGTACATGTAAGAAAAAGTGATAAAATTGTTAAAGAATGTAAGAAAAAATTATAAAAAAATGATCGATTATGCACGGGAGAATGTCGGGTGCAAAACTAACAGTAGGAGTATTTCGTAAATATTTTTAATATGAAATACCAGTGAGGTGACAGGAGTTTTTCGGTATTACACGACAGTATATATATTCAATTCACAGTTAGTCACTCCCGAATATCATCCAAATTCAGTTATTCAATCCTGAATATCTTAATTTATATCTAATTTGTAACTGGGATATTTCCGGGATTTCAATAGGATTTTGTGTAAAAAATTGAAATTCCGAGGAATTTCCTGTAATTTTCTCTACGGGGATATGTTTGGACTGTTTTCGGCGCTCAATAAGTAAACAATTACCTGGAATTAAATGTTGTACTGCAATTATTGATCACAACATACAAGAGAAACACCTCGAGTTATATGAACGAACCTGGTAGATTTATATTACTCGTTCGGAGAACTCAATATTTCTATGACTGAAGCCAATGATTGGTTGAATCTCACATCATATATATGTATATTCTTTCACCTGTATTTGCTATTGTCAATTGCAACTGCCATGTATTGGGTGTGATGTGTATTGTGGGTAGTGTATTGGTGTGTTGTGATACATATTATTATATTATGAGTAACGTTTCCCTGTTTGTTCCAGTGAAATCCACGACGACGCATGTGACCCGTTTTACTTGTGACAAATGCTGACCCGAAACGAACTTTACAACAAGACTTACCGACGGATGAAGCCATATGGAGGCAGAATTGCAGAATAAGAGGATGTCGGACCTATCCAAGAACACGAGGATTAATAACCCAGCTATTTCTAATTTATTTGTAAATAAATATTTCCACACAATATCATATTATCTGCTATCGACGGCCCATGGAGTGCCTCAAATTCCGTCACCCACCCAAACTATTGAACAAGGCATCTATATCTATATTTATGAATGTCTGTCTATCCGCCTGCCTGTCTGTCCGATATACAAATCAATGAGAGATAATCTATTGGGCTCCAAATGGGTCTATCATAGGTAACTGTTTTGTACTGATAATTGTACAGGTTTACATGTTATGACGTGAATACTCTGCTGAGTCAAACAAAGAAAGAATATGAAAAAGGCAATAAGTGCAAATGGCACAATGAGAATTCAGCCAGAATGAGGCTGCCAATTAGATACACCAATGAGAACACTACAAATATCTAGATGATTATCCGCCTGACAAATATAAAGAAAGACCCAAAGTCAAAGAATTTGAAAATATTTGCTTGGCTACATTTTGTTTTGAGTACAGAGTACTTGCACAATGACAGGTGCCCCAAGGAGCAGACAAAAGAAAGGTTCCCACAATAACTGAAACGATATTTAGACTATAAAATGATCTGGGCTATGTTAAAATGGACAATATCGATTGGTAATGTATGGTGAGCCAACTGCAACAAAAAAGATATTATGATGTAGATAGATTGTTATTCACATTCACTCTATTGACCATCTTATACTTACCGTTATGGATTGTTGGAATTTTTATTTAGATTAGATGGGCCTCAGGATAATCAGTTGCTTTCACCAAGGACGAGGCGGTAGTTGGAAGGGGTTGGTGCTTTTCTTTCACTCATCTTGAAACATTTTCAACAATTGGATTCTACAAGTCATAGACCGATCGAGTGTTGACTACAAATCGGTTGGAATTTTCAGACTTAGAAAATAGATTATGATAGCTCAAATATACAATTACGTTATAGTTAAATTTTTCAACAAATCGTCGGTGTAAAATGTATTGTTTTAGACTCAGGATCTAATAATGTCCTACATGTACTTTCAGTCAGATATAAGATCGAATTTATCCCTTATTTTAGTTGGGGAATATGTAGTCATATTAAGTAAACATTGGTTTGGAATCTTTCAACAGATCGAAGGGTCAGGGCAAGGGAATATTTATCCCAAGAATTGGGATTTTTGTTGGGACACATCTACCCGTTCCAAATCGTTATTGCTTTATGTGCTGCATTGAAAGTACCCAAGTGACCGTGACAATGTTCACCGATTTACCCGTACCCTTTCCCGTCGGATGGCTATCGCAAACTTGCTAATAGTTAAATGGATCTACAATATTGTGTCACAATAATGGCTTGCACCCAATTTCACAAACATTGACGCATATTTTGAATTTGAGGTTTTAACGATTACTGATTTTAAGCGTGATTGCGAACTTCCACAGCTCGTGCAGGATAGTTTATCCCGCTAACGTTTATATATGTTTAATCCCCCTAACGTTGATATATGTTTTATCCCGCTAACGTTTATATATGTTTTATCCCGCTAACGTTTATATATGTTTTATCCCGCTAACGTTTATATATGTTTTATCCTGCTAACGTTGATATATGTTTTATCCCGCTAACGTTTATATATGTTTTATCCCGCTAACGTTTATATATGTTTTATCCCGCTAACTTTTATATATGTTTTAAACAAATTTTAAATAAAAACCGCTTTGATTTAGATTTGATTTGTGACGTAGTTGCTTGGCCCTGTCATTGTTTTAACAGTATATGAACGTTATATGCCGGTGAAAGGCTTATTTGTTAGGAGCAATGTGATTTGCACTCGAAAACACACCTAATAATATTCGTTTTTGATTTGTTCCCGGCAACGAAATAGCTCGATAATTACATGAATAACATTTCTACAAACATCCATGATATGTCACAGAAAGATGCACTGAATGGCACGGATGGTCTTCGCGGTGGGCATGCTGTTAAAATAGTCACACCCATTAAAATTCCCATACACAGAACGAATATTAAAATACATACATATTTGTTTCTTATACCAATCATTACCAATCATGAATATCGCGTAGTTAGTATGTTATTGTCAAGTTCGTATGCTGTGTTATGTAAACAAAAGCCAGGTTATGTAACATTTTGGCTTTTGTTTACATAACAAAGCGTACGAACTTGACAATAACATACTATTTACGCGATAGTTATGATTGCTATAAGAACATAGTATGTTATTTTTATTATTCTTTCTGTTTATGGCGGTTTAGCGGATGTGACTATTTTATCAGATATACTCAACGCGAAGGCCATGTGAAGTCATAAAAAATACAACTTCCAAACCTATGTTCTGGTCTGAGCAATTACGTCATTTGTCATTAGCCCCCCCCCCCCCTCCCCCGCTACACAGATTGCGAGGAAATCACTTATTTTTTGTGAAAGTATTTTGTCATTTACAATTCATTCTGCATTATTGTGAGAAACCGAACTGTCCATATTAATTTGGTCAATTACATCACACTTACTCTCAAAGAGGGCATTTTTTCCTGGAGTGATGAATCCCTTTGAATGAATTCCTATCCGCCCCTGCCCGCGCCCCATCATGAGTTTTATGACAGAGAAGAGTTGTTTGATTTGGTTTGATTTGCTTTTTTATTGGCAACGACATAATTATATGAATATATATGCACACAATTTATTGTATAATAACCACAAATAAATTCAAGTTGTAGAGTAGATGGGACTATTATCTTGGGTTTGTGGTGTATAGTTGCCATGAGTTGTTTTGCGGAAGGTTGAAAAGGATGATGTTAATTATATGATGTTAAATTTATATTCGATAATTCTCTTCTGTAAATGTTAATCATTGCATATGCTCATATCAGAAAGAGATTTCCTAATAGGAGCTCTCTTATTTCCATGATGGTACTAATATAAACCTAAAATTTAAAGAAGAGACCCCATTTGAAAAGGAAGTATCACTAGTAATATGATCATGTACGTACACGTAACTTGCGCCCGCTTGTTGCTGTTCATGGGATTATCGGATGAATTGTTATCTTTATAGAAGGATTTGATGATAAACCCTAAGGGTGGATTCACACATGCATGTAATCTCTGTAATTATCGTGTATTTGGCGTTTTACATGGATCATACAGACGATGTAATATGTGTCCACTGACAACCCAATCATTGCCTACGTGTTGAACGCCCTGAGTTCTAGTTCCAATTAAGTCGGAATGTAGATAAGCCGATAACTTGGACCGAGTCGCCATGCCACTTAAAATAATTGTTCGTGGGATAACCCATATGGTAGACTTTCTATTTAAATAATTACCAGTCCTCTCTTATTAAAAGCAGTGGTGCATGGATCAGGATTTCCCCGACCCATGCAGGGGCTATATATGACCCCGAAAGGTATACCAGTCGGGGGTGGCTAACTCTGAGCTATTTAAGTAAAACATATCATATTGTACCTTCTTGCCCAGATTATTCCGACCGATACATTCAACTAAGTCCCTTAGCGATTTGAACCTTTCGAGACTCCACCCAAACAAGCATCATGGTTGAAAATGTTCTACATCAAGCCTGTATATGCCTCTGGTGGTCGTGCATTTATAAAATGCCAGATATCACACAGACTTGACTAATTTCCGCATCCTTGAGAGAAGACATGTTTTGGACTGGCCTTAAATGTACTGATAGAAGACAATTTGACTTCGCTTAGCACTGCTCACTTGTCTGGCCTGTTAACAATGAACCGCTCGCGCGCAGGTGATTAATGTTGTCAATTATTGGTGTGGCCATGAAAAATACATGTATTTTACATACAGAAATTACATGCATGTGTGTATCCACCCTAATTATAATGGGACACAAGAAAATGATATATACAATGTATGTAAATAATCACATATAACGTAAATGTGGATATTTAGCCTGCCATGTAATACGAGTCTCAGCTGTCTGGCCATCGACGCAGTCATGTCTGGAATTTTGCGCGCCGGTGTAGGTAGTGACGTCATGACGTACGTCTTGATGTCATAACGGCTTTATTGGTTTCCCAAGAACAATCGTAAAATAACTCTGCGATCTTTCAATCGGAACTTAACGTTTCCGTTTGTCGGCCTTGAACTTTGAGAATATTTCATAATTTTTTTAGGCGGAAATACCGTTAGAAAATTGAAGATAATATGTAAACGGCCAGCAAGGTCGCTAGACTCCTCTTTCGGGGTAAATATTTTTAATAATTTTATGAAATATGTAAACAAAACTTTTTCATGCAATTTAACTTTATTGTTAACCATAGCTTTTGTTCAATTTACATTCACTTTTTGAAAATATATTTGGCTTTAGGAGCATGATGTTCCTACGTATGCTGAAGTATAGCTAACAGTTGCTAGATCAAAGTGTTTTATTTTGCCCTGGAGCATTTTGCCCAATTACACATTTCGAGGTGGCATTAATCAATACAAAATGGCGACCGTTGCCAACAATATAATTTTGGACTCCGCTGACCCTGGCTGACCCTTCAGTTATGAATAAATTATCCTATTTTAGGTGATTTCAATTTATTTTTAGATTGGGCCGAAAAAGTTGATTGGTATATATCTCATATTCGCATACGCATACCCTGGTCGCTTCGCTTCCGCGGCTTCGCCGCGTGAGAGCGGGCGCTATTACTATTCGATACTGAAAAAAAGAAGATAAATTGTGTTTTATTGCCATTTAAAAATTTACTTGATTAAAAGAAGGATTGAAGATTGGAAATATACATTCTAGTCTGGTCGTTGAATCATTGGACCCAGAACACATTTTTGACAAGCTGTGTGTGGTGTCATTTTGTCGGGTCAATATGGAGAACAACATATCCAAAATCCGCTAAAATCCGCTTTGGTGAAAATATTCAAGAGCATTTTGAAAACAAAAATGTCCTGTTTGTGGTTTTTATGTATGATTTTCTGTTCCTCATGAAATATACACTGAATGGAATTAAATTAAAGTTATACAGATGGCAGGAAAATGCAACATAAACTAATTATTATTGTTGCCATGACAGACGTATGTCATTACGTGTACAATTCGATTGTCAAAATTCAAAATGGCGGACAAAATGGCGACCGAAAGTGGTTAAATTGGACAATTTTCGCTCAAGTTCACAAGATTGTTTACATTTCGACGATTGTTTTTATGTAATGGCTAGCACCACAGTAAATGATATCGGATCCTAATCCGATAATAATGAGCTATATTTCGAGAATTTGTCACTATTATTGTGTCATTGATGTGTAACTAAACCTCATATCGAATAACATTTGATGAGTGCCCAAAAGCAACAAAACTAGTAACGAAATACATTCAATGAGTGTCCAAAACCACTTAACGGGTGACACAAACCATCCAAGGAGCGTAAAACCACTTAACGGGTGACACAAACCATCCAAGTAGCGTAAAACCACTTAACGGGTGACACAAACCATCCAAGTAGCGTAAAACCACTTAACGGGTGACACAAACCATCCAAGGAGCGTAAAACCACTTAACGGGTGACACAAACCATCCAAGGAGCGTAAAACCAGTTAACGGGTGACACAAACCATCCAAGGAGCGTAAAACCACGCAACGGGTGACACAAACCATCCAAGGAGCGTAAAACCACGCAACGGGTGACACAAACCATCCAAGGAGCGTAAAACCACGCAACGGGTGACACAAAACATCCAAGGAGCGTAAAACCACGCAACGGGTGACACAAACCATCTAAGGGGCGTAAAACCACGCAACGGGTGTCACAAACCATCTAAGGAGCGTAAAACCACGCAACGGGTGTCACAATCCATCTAAGGAGCGTAAAACCACGCAACGGGTGTGTCAACCACCTTCATATTAACATACCAAATTAATCAGTGGTGTCCCAGTCCATAGAACGGGCGTACCAAATCATCCAACCAGTGTCACAAAACCACATAATATGTAACACAGTCCACCCAAATAGTGTCACCAATCCATCCAAATAGTGCCAAAACCAGTCCAATGTGTGTTCCATACCATCCAGCGATTGCCATATGTCACCCATCGAGTGTCCCAATTCATGCGCATGGTGTCCCAAACCACACAAATGGGTCTCAAACCATCAAGTGTGTACTACAACCCATCCAATGGGTCTCTCAAACCAACACATGAGTGTCCATAACCATTCAATGAGTGTCCAAAGCCATACGAGCATTGTCTCAAACCACCATGAGTATCTAAAACGAGTTTACAAAACCATCCATCAAATATATCAAACCTTGTTGTGGTAAACTCATTGGATGGTTTTATAAACTTTATAAACTCACTTGATCGCCTGAAATACCCGATGGAGGGTTTTGTGCGCTATTGTATATATAGTGAGATGACAGTTGGTAGTTGGTTTGTAACATATGTCCAGTTGGATGGATATGAAACTCATTGGATGGTTTGTGAATCTAGTTTTATGGTTTGAGTCACCCGCTGGGTGATTTGTGACTTAAGTTGGATGGTTTTGGGGAACCAATTGGGTGGTTTTGTTAGCATTGAGTGGTTTGGGACACTCGCTATATATTTAATACACTAGTTATGTACATTGGGACACTGTGTGGCCGATTTGTGTCACTGATTAAGCCGTTTGGGACACAAAAGTTGAATGGATTGAGACGACAGTTGTATGTTGTATGACATATGACACTCCCCGGATATCTTCGGATACTAGTTGTGTGACATGGGGTATATATTGGGTGTCTTCCACTCGTGTGGCTTCGGACACCCGCTGGATGGTTTGGTTACCTTGGTACAGCCATTGTGTGGTTTGGGGCACTGGTTGGGTGGTTTGACACACTCGATGGGTGCAGATTTAATGGTTTGTTTTACTCATTTGATGGTTATGGAAACTCATTGGATAGTTATGGATACATGTTGGGTGGATTGGGACACACCTATTTGGTTTCGAACATTAGTTGCCAACATTCGTTGAATGGATTGGGTCCCTAATCAGGTCAATTAAGACACTCGTTTTGGTGGTGTGGGCACTCATTTGGTTGGTTGGAATACCATATGCTTGGTTTGGGGGACTGTATATATGGGTTGTGACATCAGTTGAGTATCGTTTGGGGCACTACCTACCTCAGTCTGAATCAGTCTGGGTGGTTTGTGAAACTCGTTTGGTGGAGTGGGATACCCCATCAATGGTTTGGGACAATATTAGGATTTGGGATACTCACATGTTGGTTTTCATGATACTATATGGGTTTTATAACACTGTATATAGTTGGGCGCACTCGTATAATTAGGTGGTTTGGGACACTCATTTGATGTATTATTAAACTAGTTGGTCACTCACGGTCGAGCCTAACACTGACTGTGATAACAAGAGAACTAAGTTCAAATTAATCACGGCAAACATAACTATATCACTTTACTGTAAGTGGCAAGAAATTTTAACGGCACTATTTTCTCACAAACGGACTCGAAGTCGTCAATAATGCGAAATGTTTTTTGGACAGTCCGAAAAATTTACGACTACGAAAGCTATGCGTAATTCTTATCAGTGGTATTTCATTATGTTAAAGCTGTCAATTTGTGCCAAACCTCCCTTGTCCAGTTCACTATCACTGAGACAGAAAAATGGAAATCCGTGAATTGTTGTTCAGAATGATACACGCCTGTGTTTTTAACAGTGTTTCAGCTTGTACAAAATGTAGATGTGCAAACCGCAAGGTAGAATAATATCCGCTCACTATACGATGCATGGTCAGACCAGCGTATATCGAGGCGACAGAGCTTTGCCTTTGTGTGCTTATTGTGTTGATTTGGCCGATATGGTATAGAATACAAAACAGCCACCAGGGTGCGCCCTAAACATCTTACGGGTGTCCACCCTTTCTGCGGAACCGTAATTTGTAGAAGAAAGCGAGAGTCCATTTACGATTAATTGGGGAGAGGAGCTATCTAAGTTGTATAACGTGTGCCCCAATCCCAATTGTACATTAATGATACAATAAAATATGTTTAAACTACGTTTCGACAGATTCCGATTCCGATTCAATAGTTTATTAAATAGATATAAATCAAAACATACAAGTCAGAAAATCAGCATATAGAATACATATCAATCTAATTTTGTTTTTAACCCTTTACCCAACAAAACGGCCAAAACCGGCCAAATAAAGCTTCAACAGCCTAAAATATCTTCGGTCTGTCTCAATAGATCCATACATATATGGATATCATTGGAACCGGCTCCTTGACCACATTGTGATAGTTACAGTTATGCCCTGTGCCAATTTATTCTCTTATATATGCGAGTCGACCATAGGTCGCCTCGCATATATAAGAGAATGCATTGGCCTAAAAAAACTTTTTACCATTTTTTCTTACATTCTTTAACAATTTTATAATTTTTAATGTGTTAAGCCAATGCATTCTCTTATATATGCGAGGCGACCTATGGTCGACTCGCATATATAAGAGAATGCATTGGCATATGGCCCTTCTGTTGGGTAAAGGGTTAAGTTTTGAATTGTGTAGTACAATGATGTATAATGTCAGTTTAAATGTTATTTCATTGAATATCAGTTAAAGGTACTCAATCCGATTAAGCACCCCTAAATTACTATTTCTTTTGCTTCAGGGGTAAAACATATTTGATTCGAGTCGAGGAACCCACACATCAAAGCTCAGAGTGATCAGATATTGATTTTTGAAGTTTCTTATTTCTCGAGATGTGTACTAATAATTGCCCCAGAAACACTTATTCAAAGGGACGAAGATGGATAACTATAATATCAAGTGGTAATAATAACGCAATTTTGACCGAGACCATCCCTTTGACGGCGTGTTTCTGGGCCACAAACAATAGAAATAACAAAACTTCAAAAAATGATATCTTATCACTCTGAGCGTTGATGGGTAGGTTCCTCGACTCGAATCAAATATTTTTTACCCCCGAAGCCAAAGAAATAGTAATTTAGGAGCGTCTGATCGGATTGAGTACCTTTAAAATGTTATTTCATTGAATTTGCCCACTGGTGTTATGTTGAAGGGAGATACGCGAAGTGCAAGCACATATTCGAGAGATGTTTCTTAACGAATTTTATATATATAAAACAATTTAACATATAAAAAATTTAAACATTAAAGGCATTAAAAATTGTAAAAGTAATTGCCATTTATTCCAAAAGCTACCATCCAATATGGTTGAAAGTACTTAAATTTCTAAATATAAATGTCTATCACAGTATCGCCATGATTTACTTTATGACTACTTGAAATTATGAAGGGAGAAAAAAGTAACAAGAAATTTGAGATAATTATGATTTGAACTCAGAACAAATATATAAGAGATATTTCGATTGTAGGTTATGGTGTGTAACGTGTAGGCATTAAACCGCCATTTTAAGGAAATGTCCAATCATAAACATGGTTTATTTTGTTTGGAAGATAGCTCAGGTTTGGTTATATAGAGAGTAATCAATTGGTTCCGAGAATTACGTTAAATAATTCACGAGAGGTGAGAGACGTCGGTAAGTTTAGAGACGAGTGAGCGTTAGCGAATTCACGAGAGGTGAGAGACGTCGGTAAGTTTATGGACGAGTGAGCGTTAGCGAATTCACGAGAGGTGAGAGACGTCGGTAAGTTTAGAGACGAGTGAGCGTTAGCGAATTCACGAGAGGTGAGAGACGTCGGTAAGTTTAGAGACGAGTGAGCGTTAGCGAATTCACGAGAGGTGAGAGACGTCGGTAAGTTTATGGACGAGTGAGCGTTAGCGAATTCACGAGAGGTGAGAGACGTCGGTAAGTTTAGAGACGAGTGAGCGTTAGCGAATTCACGAGAGGTGAGAGACGTCGGTAAGTTTAGAGACGAGTGAGCGTTAGCGAATTCACGAGATGTGAGAGACGTCGGTAAGTTTAGAGACGAGTGAGCGTTAGCGAATTCACTAGAGGTGAGAGACGTCGGTAAGTTTAGAGACGAGTGAGCGTTAGCGAATTCACGAGAGGTGAGAGACGTCGGTAAGTTTAGAGACGAGTGAGCGTTAGCGAATTCACGAGAGGTGAGAGACGTCGGTAAGTTTATGGACGAGTGAGCGTTAGCTAATTCACGAGAGGTGAGAGACGTCGGTAAGTTTAGAGACGAGTGAGCGTTAGCGAATTCACGAGAGGTGAGAGACGTCGGTAAGTTTATGGACGAGTGAGCGTTAGCGAATTCACGAGAGGTGAGAGACGTCGGTAAGTTCAGAGACGAGTGAGCGTTAGCGAATTCACGAGAGGTGAGAGACGTCGGTAAGTTTAGAGACGAGTGAGCGTTAGCGAATTCACGAGAGGTGAGAGACGTCGGTAAGTTTATGGACGAGTGAGCGTTAGCGAATTCACGAGAGGTGAGAGACGTCGGTAAGTTTAGAGACGAGTGAGCGTTAGCGAATTCACGAGAGGTGAGAGACGTCGGTAAGTTTAGAGACGAGTGAGCGTTAGCGAATTCACGAGAGGTGAGAGACGTCGGTAAGTTTATGGACGAGTGAGCGTTAGCGAATTCACGAGAGGTGAGAGACGTCGGTAAGTTTATGGACGAGTGAGCGTTAGCTAATTCACGAGAGGTGAGAGACGTCGGTAAGTTTAGAGACGAGTGAGCGTTAGCGAATTCACGAGAGGTGAGAGACGTCGGTAAGTTTAGAGACGAGTGAGCGTTAGCGAATTCACGAGAGGTGAGAGACGTCGGTAAGTTTAGAGACGAATGAGCGTTAGCGAACTAGTTTCTTACCCGAACGTCTCTCTCCTCGAGTGAATTATTTAACATAATTCTCTGAACTAATTGATTATTCTATTTAATACGCTCCTACGTCAATTTTGGTTCGCCGAAAACGATTAAAACAACCAGACTTAATGCATGAAATTCTCGATGTGGAGAAACATCAACCATCGAAAATTCAGTCTAGATCAGTAAGCGACGTAACGTGGATGACGTCAGTATTAACCCTTTACCCAACAGAAGGGCCCTGTGCCAATGCATTCTCTTATATATGCGAGTCGACCATAGGTCGCCTCGCATATATAAGAGAATGCATTGGCTTAACACATTAAAAATTATAAAATGGTTAAAGAATGTAAGAACAAATGGTAAAAAGTGTTAAAAAAAGATATTTTTTAGGCCAATGCATTCTCTTATATATGCGAGGCGACATATGGTCGACTCGCATATATAAGAGAATGCATTGGCACAGGGCATAACTGTAACCATCACAATGTGGTCAAGGAGCCGGTTCCAGTGATATCCATATTTGTATGGTTCTATTGAGACAGACCGAAGATATTTTAGGCTGTTGAAGCTTTATTTGGCCGGTTTTGGCCGGTTTGTTGGGTAAAGGGTTAACAAAAGTTTAGTGCCCTCTAAATCCACTCTTACCACTGAAAATCAAATTATTTTATGGAATATTTGGCGGCCTAGCTAATATTCAACGAGCCGACCGACATACTCTCAATACCAAATTGCGTTGAATAAAATGTTGCTATATAATACCTTTTGGAAAATGTTATAATAGAGTTGACAGTGGTTAGAATTATTTTTTGGTAACAAATCTAGTCTGATAACTGCATCGCCCTTTGAAGAAATGTTGTTGTTGTTGTTGTTGTTGTTATTGTTGTTGTTGTTGTTGTTGGCATCCGGTGATATGGGCACCATCGACTCGGATTGTGTGCCTTTAAGATGGTCGTTTGACGTCTACGATGTATAACTTTCAGGTAAAACAAAACATGCAGCTTCGGGCCCAGTTCACAGTTTGTTTTCAGCTATTTCACCGGTCGTTCGGCCTGTCTACTGTCGCTGTTCTTTCACACCAAGAATATTTTCTATAGTAAAGTTTGACGTTAGAGGTTATCTGAACATTCAGTTATGGATTGACGCACATTTTGATTTGGATGCAGAGAATTGTCGGGTCGAGTTCGTTTAGCATGATGTCGATTGCTTGGGTAACAAATGAATCGGCCATGGTTAAACATATCGTGTGCATAGGTACTATCAACCGGAAACGACTGCATACGTCTCTCTCAATCGCCGTTTTGATCTCCGGTGTCGTCTCCTTATCTATATTGGTGATTACTGCGTTGAGCACGAAATGACATTTCTCGCATGAATTATCGGCCTGTTGGTTCGGATACATGAAGCGGTGCACTGTTGCTAGGAAACCAGATTGAGTTCCAAAAGGCGGCGTGGGAACTGGACATAGTCCGGCCATGACACATGACGACTCTCGGCGCAGCGTTGTTAAGATGTAATCTACGATCTCATGTCCAAATTCGTCGATGGCAACTATGCAAGCTAGTCTCATTGCAATGTGTACACCAGCGCAAATCCCCTTCAAATCTGTAATCACAACATCTTGCACGGCCTTTTGTTCGAAGTGTACGGTAACCTTAGTCATGACTATATTGCACCAATCGCAATCAGTCGACTGGAACAATTTCGATAACAGTTGCAGACCAAACCCATGGTGCCTACCTTTTACTGGATGGTCCTCGTGGATTCGGTGTGGAAATCCGGCCTCGCATGACAGCACAGATACGAGAAGAACGAATGTCCCCAGTATGGTTCCTCGACTCATCTTGCTTTCATTCAATGTGTATATTATGGGCGCACAAGCTCGTATAGTGATTTATATAATGCGTGGCAGAGGATGACGTGACGGTCGAACATATTAGGTACTAATCTTACACAATGCAACTACTGGATTATAATGATCGCATTGAGTATCGGTATACAGATGTATCGATCGACGCAGTTTGTTTGCATCCCTTGCCTAGCATTATTCATGAATTTCAAAGCAGCTTATGAAATTTTAATATTGTAATATTTGGTTGATACAGTTAAATACTTTGAGATATGTCACAATGTTGTCTCCAGATGTATAACGATAGAAACAATAGAAATCAACAGCAAACGAAGCGAAAGAGCGAAACCAACATGATATTTTTCAAAGCATGTGTCAATTAGTATAACCAAAACACAATAATAATATTACCTAATGTTCTAAAATAGCCACAAATTTTCTGTCCCCGCATTGCATATACAATTGCACAAAATATTATTTGCTGTTGAGAGAAGCTACTGTTAGCTTGTTTCCTCTAGGTTTACCACTTTCTGTACTGAATGGATACTCCCATTCAGTTATAAATGTACACACTGGAATGTGAATTATAATTTATGACTGGAGTTATAAATTCATTTTCATTATATTTTTAACGTGTTGTTTGAATCGTTCATAAAGTAAATGAGTGTATTTTGAACTAATCCATGGCTCAAATTCATTCATTTGTTGCATATGTTATGTTGAGTATGAAAGGAGATGTTCCATAAATGGCCGGATTTAGTGTACAGTCAATAAGTCAGATTTATGGACTATCCCCGGTCACCACCATTGCCATTCCCATGACGCCACCTCCCTTACTGAGCCTATTTTGCAATTTAAATTATTATGGGAATAGGCACATATTGCCCTTCTCTTTCCAATGAAACCTAATTTCGTATTCTCAAGTCATCAAACCCCAATGTGTAGCACTTGGATTGTTTAAAATGCTTATAGATCGAACGACCTCTCATATACCACACTATGAGCTACTTTATGGACATGTGTCCGACCCAGGGACCCGCCAAGAAAATTCAAATTGGGAGAAGTGACTTCTACATATTATGGACCTGTGTCTGACCCAGGGACCCGCCAAGAGAATTCAAATTGGGAGAAGTGACTTTTCCATATTATGGACCTTTGTCCGACCCAGGGACCCGCCAAGAGAATTCAAATTGGGAGAAGTGACTTCTCCATGTTATGGACCTGTGTCTTCATATTAGATTATCTATTATATATTTTGAAAGATCTGTGTGTGTGTGTGTCTATCTATCTATCTGTCTGTCTGTCAGTAATCGATGGACTCAAATACGGCTGAGCCAATTTCGATGAAACTTGGTATGTGGGGGTATTTTCGGGTCAGGACTAACATAGGCCTATTAATTTGTCCGTGCGAGGTCAACTTTTCACGTGCCGAGGTCAAATCTGTTTTTACGCCGTTTTGCGCTAATATATTTCAGTTCGGTGCTTACAAATCGATTCGAAACAGCGCGAATAATAACATGCCAGTCATAATAATGACACTATGAGAATCTTTCGTGTTTCCTCTTTCCAACGATATATAATATGTATGTATCCGTTTTAGTTATCTGCCTCAATTATTAAGAAGAAGTGGTACGATCTTCTATCAGGGTAAAAACAACGCGTAACTTCTATGACGTCGTTAGAGGTCATAAAGTTAGATCACGTTAACTCTTAACCTGCCGATGCATTTGACTGTTTCAGACGTCTTGGCGATATCTCGGGCACCGATTGTAATTTATCTTTACGTTGAAACTTGATAATTAATGAGCGTGTGTATATGAGGCGCGTTTATATACTTCAGTGGAAATCAAATCGGGTTAAAAGGTCAAATCGGGTAAAACCGGATGGATTTCGACGGGTACTTTTGTTCGGGCAGTGTTTTGGACGGGTCAAATCGTGACCCCACTTGACATTGGCCTTCAAAATAGACAATTCAAGGTCAAAGCCCGGACGAAGTCGGGTCACCTTCTAGTTATATATATTTTAATGGTTAATTTACAATGCTCTTTTGGGAGGTAAAATTATGGTAATAACCATAGTAAAATAAACCATAGTTAATTTACATCGGTCTTTTGGGTGGTAAAACTATGGTAAAGTACTACGGTAATTCCACCATGATTTATCATAGTAAAAATAAAAATAGTCAATTTACAATTTATTTTGGGTGGTAAAACTATGGTAAGTACTGTGGTAATACATCAGCGGTAAAATCATAGATAATTAACAACGCTCTTTTGTGTGGTTACATAGTAAAATAAATTTGTAGTACTTACCATATAAAATATAGATTACCACCCATTGGACCGTTGTAAAAAAAAATCACGATGCATTTGCAACGGTCGGTAAAATATGGTAATTACCATGGATGTATAGTGATATAGTATATCAGAGCAACCATAATTCAGTGTCAGTGCAATACTGATGTTTAATATTAAAAGGGGATTTCACTGGGGTGACAAATATGACATGCAGGAGGAAAATGTCGTCACCGCTGATAATATAAGATAAGATACGTTTCAAGTAACAGACAACAATACAAATAAAATGATAAGTTCAAGAGCTATATAGCTTTTAGAAATAAATTATATATCGTGAATAATTTGCAGTACATTAAATTGAGTTACATGTAGAATATATGTGACCATATCAAATCCAGTCGTAAGTCGGGATTTTTTTACCCTGTGCCAATGCATTCTCTTAATATGCGAGTCGACCATAGGTCGCCTCGCATATATAAGAGAATGCATTGGCCTAACAATTTTTTATCATTTTTATTAAATAAATGTTTCTTACAATTTTTAGGACATAAAATAAAAAAAACATCCATTACCCTGCAGGGAGCCCCACACATATATAGAAGCATATAGAAGAGTGTCGTCTGCTCATGTTTGTCTGGGGATCTTTATGGGTGAAATTATAAAATTGTTAAAGAATACAAGAAAAAATTATTAAAATTGTAAAATATTGTTAGGCCAATGCATTCTCTTATATATGCGAGGCGACCTATGGTCGACTCGCATATATAAGAGAATGCATTGGCACAGGGTAAACAAAATCCCGACTTACGACTGGATTTGATATGGCGGGTCACATATGTACAACTGGCAATTTGTTTATGAATATCCCATGTTTTCCTATAGATTGAGCTCTGTAAAGAGGTTGTCCAGCACAATGATGTGACCAAAAACCATCCGGGACAGCATGAAAAGAACGGTCTAACGACTCTAACGACCATTTATTCCATTATGGTCCCCGTTAGTTAAAGGGATACTGTACCCAAATGTTGTTGTTGGTTTCTTTAGTCTCTGAGTTGTAGAATAAGGTAACCATATTTCCAATTATTTTAAAGTCTGTTGATTTCGAAGTAATGTTACGGATGGCAAACATCGGTTTGACAACCGTATATCTCAGGTCCTCTTTAACAGATCGGCTGCAATTTTGCGTCTCGTTTTCTAAGACGTGCAACCGTCAAATTTAAGTGCAATCGGGTGTAAGATATATTACAATACACATCATTCATAGTGAGGCTGCAGTGGTCAGGTTACTAGTAACTTACTACGTTTTCAGAATGTTGCAGCTTTAGACCAGGAACCGGTCTATTCAGCAAGAGACATTGATTGCGCGAAAATAAACAGACACGAGAGTTGCAAAAACAATGCCAGACGACAACTAGATAGCAATTTTCATTCACTAAGCAGTTATATAAACTTTGAAATGCAAATCATTCATTAAAATGTACTTTTACTTCCATGAACTAGAAATGTAGACAGTTGTTGTTGAATTGTGCGCGATAGACTGGTCCTTGTCTTTGTTCACCGAACAGTTTAAAACGAAGTAACCTGTCCCTTTCTGACATAGTGAGCCATGTATGCAGTGTATCCGTGGCGCCCATTCATATTTTTCAGAATGAAATCAAGCGAGATGTGCGATAGAAGGCCTCAATTCTTTGTCTTCTCGCGTTCACGTGATCAGTCCTTCTTTCCTTTGATTGGATGCCGGAAATGAAATCGCAGGTCAAGGAAGAGGGTAAATAGGAGCACACCAACGATGATAGCGATCCCGACTGCACCTAAAACACGAACTGATATCCTGGGGTCCCCAGCCGAATAAAACCGCCTCGTATAAGCGGCAGTCTCGTTTTTCAAATTCTTCAGACTGGCGTCAAAAGGTTCTGTAGTGATAGATATATGTTCTGTAATGCAGCGATGACGACATAATCGCTCTCTTGAGTGTGAGGTTGTGGTTGAGGTTGAGGTCGTGGTTGATGTAGTAATTGATGCTGTAGTGATGGTTGTGGTTGCGGTTGTGGTTGAGGTTGCGGTTGTGATTGAGGTCGTGGTTGTGATTGTGGTTGAGGTTGTGGTTGATGTGGTAATTGATGCTGTAGTGATGGTTGTGGTTGCGGTTGTGGTTGAGGTTGTGGTTGTGATTGAGGTCGTGGTTGTGATTGTGGTTGTGGCTGAGGTTGTGATTGTGGTTGTGGTTGAGGTTTTGGTTGTGGTTGTGGTCGTGGTTGTCGTTGAGGTTGTGGTTGTGATTGTGGTTGAGGTTTTAGTTGTGGTTGAGGTCGTGGTTGATGTGGTAATTGATGCTGTAGTGATGGTTGTGGTTGCGGTTGTGGTTGAGGTTGTGGTTGTGATTGAGGTCGTGGTTGTGATTGTGGTTGTGGCTGAGGTTGTGATTGTGGTTGTGGTTGAGGTTTTGGTTGTGGTTGTGGTCGTGGTTGTCGTTGAGGTTGTGATTGTGGTTGAGGTTTTGGTTGTGGTTGAGGTCGTGGTTGATGTGGTAATTGATGCTGTAGTGATGGTTGTGGTTGCGGTTGTGGTTGAGGTTGTGGTTGTGATTGAGGTCGTGGTTGTGATTGTGGTTGTGGCTGAGGTTGTGATTGTGGTTGTGGTTGAGGTTTTGGTTGTGGTTGTGGTCGTGATTGTCGTTGAGGTTGTGATTGTGGTTGAGGTCTTGGTTGAGGTTGAGGTTGTGGTTGATGTGGTAATTGATGCTGTAGTGGTGGTTGCGGTTGTGGTTGAGGTTGCGGTTGTGATTGAGGTCGTGGTTGTGATTGTGGTTGAGGTAGTCGTTGTGGTTGTGGTTGAGGTTGTGGTTGAGGTTGTGGTTGAGGTTGCGGTTGTGATTGAGGTCGTGGTTGTGATTGTGGTTGTGGTTGAAGTCGTGGTTGTGATTGTGGTTGTGGTTGAGGTCGTGGTTGTGATTGTCGTTGAGGTTTTGGTTGTGGTTGCTGTCGTGGTTGTCGTTGAGTTTGTGGTTGTGGTTGAGGTTGTGGTTGAGGTTGTGGTTGTTGTTCCGGTCGTGGCTGTGGTTAACGTCATGGTTGTGGTTGAGTTTCTGGTTGAGGTTGTGATTGAGGTCGTGTTTGATGTTGAGGTCGTGGTTGAAGTTGAGGCCGTGGTTGAGATTAAGGTTGTGATTGGGGTTATGGTTGAGGTTGTGGTTGAGGTCGTGGTTGTTGAGGTTGAGGTTATGTTTGGGGTTGTGATTGAGGTCGTGGTTGAGGTTGAGGTTATGATTGAGGTTGTGGTCGTGGTTGAGGTTGACGTCATGGTTGTGATTGAGGTTGTGGTTGAGGTTGTGATTGTGGTTGTGGTTGAGGTTTTGGTTGTGGTTGTGGTCGTGGTTGTCGTTGATGTTGTGGTTGTGATTGTGGTTGGGGTTTTGGTTGAGGTTGAGGTCGTGGCTGATGTAGTAATTGCTGCTGTAGTGATGGTTGTGGTTGCGGTTCTGGTTGAGGTTGCGGTTGTGATTGAGGTCGTGGTTGTGATTGTGGTTGAGGTTGTGGTTGATGTGGTAATTGATGCTGTAGTGATGGTTGTGGTTGCGGTTGTGGTTGAGGTTTTGGTTGTGATTGAGGTCGTGGTTGTGATTGTGGTTGTGGCTGAGGTTGTGATTGTGGTTGTGGTTAAGGTTTTGGTTGTGGTTGTGGTCGTGGTTGTCGTTGAGGTTGTGGTTGTGATTGTGGTTGAGGTTTTGGTTGTGGTTGAGGTCGTGGTTGATGTGGTAATTGATGCTGTAGTGATGGTTGTGGTTGCGGTTGTGGTTGAGGTTGTGGTTGTGATTGAGGTCGTGGTTGTGATTGTGGTTGTGGCTGAGGTTGTGATTGTGGTTGTGGTTGAGGTTTTGGTTGTGGTTGTGGTCGTGGTTGTCGTTGAGGTTGTGATTGTGGTTGAGGTTTTGGTTGTGGTTGAGGTCGTGGTTGATGTGGTAATTGATGCTGTAGTGATGGTTGTGGTTGCGGTTGTGGTTGAGGTTGTGGTTGTTATTGAGGTCGTGGTTGTGATTGTGGTTGTGGCTGAGGTTGTGATTGTGGTTGTGGTTGAGGTTTTGGTTGTGGTTGTGGTTGTGGTTGTCGTTGAGGTTGTGATTGAGGTTTTGGTTGAGGTTGAGGTTGTGGTTGATGTGGTAATTGATGCTGTAGTGATGGTTGTGGTTGCGGTTGTGGTTGAGGTTGCGGTTGAGATTGAGGTCGTGGTTGTGATTGTGGTTGAGGTAGTCGTTGTGATTGTGGTTGAGGTTGTGGTTGAGGTTGTGGTTGAGGTTGCGGTTGTGATTGAGGTCGTGGTTGTGATTGTGGTTGTGATTGAAGTCGTGGTTGTGATTGTGGTTGTGGTTGAGGTCGTGGTTGTGATTGTCGTTGAGGTTTTGGTTGTGGTTGCTGTCGTGGTTGTCGTTGAGTTTGTGGTTGTGGTTGAGGTTGTGGTTGAGGTTGTGGTTGTTGTTCCGGTCGTGGCTGTGGTTAACGTCATGGTTGTGGTTGAGTTTCTGGTTGAGGTTGTGATTGAGGTCGTGTTTGATGTTGAGGTCGTGGTTGAAGTTGAGGCCGTGGTTGAGATTAATGTTGTGATTGGGGTTATGGTTGAGGTTGTGGTTGAGGTCGTGGTTGTTGAGGTTGAGGTTATGTTTGGGGTTGTGATTGAGGTCGTGGTTGTGGTTGAGGTTGAGGTTATGATTGAGGTTGTGGTCGTGGTTGAGGTTGAGGTCATGTTGTGATTGAGGTTCTGGTTGAGGTTGAGGTTGTGATTGAGGTTGTGTTTGAGGTCGTGGTTGTGGTTGAGGTCGTGGTTGATGTTGAGGTTGTGGTTGTGGTTGAGGTTATGATTGAGGTTGTGGTTGAGGTTCTGGTTGTGGTTGAGGTCGTGGTTGTGGTCGAGGTCGTGGTTGTGGTTGAGGTCGTGGTTGATGTAGTGGTTGTGGTTGAGGTTGTTATTGAGGTTGTGGTTGATGTTGTAGTTGAGTTTGTTATTGAGGTTGTGGTTGATGTTGTAGTTGAGGTTGTAGTTGAGGCTGAGGTGAAGGTAATCGTGTCAGTTTCAGTCGTGTGGCAGGTTGTTGACAAGGCCACACACTCCTGTTCAGACATGTCCCACTCAGAAGAGACACTGTCACACATATGGTGCTGCGTTTCCCCATCGGCACATTTTATATAATCACTGCATGTTCCCGAACAGTGGTGGTAGATTCCGTTTAGGTATTGCCCACATTCGTTAAGACACACCAATTCTGAAATTACATAGAACGTCATTATTTAAAGATACATTGTCCAATTTAACACGACATAATTCAGAATTACCTTAGCTAATTTTCCGCTTACCAAGCAAAGAAAACTGAGAAACAATCACCATCATCAGGGCCAGGAACATACGTCACTAATATAACCTCTAAACTGTCACTTCAGACTTCAGAAACCGACGCCACTAATGTAACCTCTAAACTGTCACTTCAGACGTTCAGAAACCTACGTCACTAATGTTTTCTATAACCGTCACTTCAGACGTTCAGAAACCTACGTCACTTATGTAATATTTAAACAGTCTGTTCAAACGTTCATAAATCTACGTCACTAATGTAATCTCTAACCGACAGTACACACGTTCATATAGCTGTTATCTGGAACTCTTGCATGTGGTGATTAATAGCTATTTGTTGTGGGAGTTATTGGACTTGCGAGTGAATGGGGTTATATGAATTTGGTGAACATCTATTAAATGATTGAGGTTTTGTTTGATCGGGGCATGATCTACTTTTACATGTAAATTTCAGTTATGAGTTTTTATCGATTACTGATTTTTGAATGTGCATTGTGAATTCCACATCTCGAGAAATAGTCTATTCCACCAGTCAACCGTTTATGTAGTTTTAAACAAATTTAAAATCAAACCGTCTGCATTCCGATGTAATCATACTTATATATACATATTACACCCGATTCGTTCTTTATAGTATTTTGTCATTCGTTTCCTAAATTCCTAAATTCATAACTAACCTTCTCTCAAAAGACATGCCACATCCATGGTGTCAAAAACACTGGTACCAGTACTCTATTCTAAGAAATTTACCCCTACTGATCATCGAAACTGTGGAGTGTCACCAATAGTATTACCCTCTCTGGTATCCCTTCCAGTTTATAGTGTCGAATCACTTTAAGTTCCAACGAGTATTAATAACAGGCGGACTATTTTGTTTTAATTTTGACGTTTAGAAAAAGCGTTTCCCCCCTGGATTGTTCTTCTGTCTGATGATATACCGCCCAGTTGGGGTCATTCTATACATGTTATTGCGTCACGGAAGTACATGACCTATTTGTTCTGCAGTACCCCCAGTTGGTGCCATCCTAGACATATTGTTGCATCATTACGCTAATTACAGGTGAGACATATTGGTAGTGTTTTTTACCTGTTAACCAACTATCAGATTTAGGCCACTCCTATGAATGGTGTATTATCTACACGTATATTACGTGAGGATCTTGGTGGGGGTAGCTTCAGTCTTGAATGAAGGGACACTCGGTACGCATAAAGTGAATTTAAAGGGACACTAGGCAGGCACTGTCGATGATTGTTAAAGTGACACTGGGTACTCACTGTGGATGAAGTTAAAGTGGCACTCGCAGTGAAAAACTTAATTCTTTTCAAAAAAATAAAAAAAATAAAAAAGTTTTAAAAATTCAAAAATTTAAAAAAATTTAAATAAAATCCAAAATTTCCACAAAAAAAAAAAAAAATCAAATTTTCAAAAATTTAAATAAAAAATAATAATTCCATAGCGGGCTAGCATCACCAAATTCACCCTCTGGGGACCTCATTCTGCTGATGATGATATACCGCCCAGTTGGCCCCCAGTCTAGACATATTATTGCGTCACGGAAGTACATGACCTATATTCTCTGCAGTACCCCCAGTTGGGGTCAGCCTAGGCATCATGGTCTATTTTTATAATAAGCATATTTTTAGGTCACACTCTATGAATAGTATATTATCTACATGTATATCACATGATGATCTCGGTAGGGTAGCTTCAGCCTTGAATGTTAAAGGGGCACTCGGTATTCATAAAGTGAATTTAAAGAGACACTCGGCACTCACTGTAAATGAATGTTAAAGTGACACTAGGCACTCACTATGGATGAATGTTAAAGTGACACTCGCAGTGTTCAAAATTCAAATTTTCCAAAAACTTAAAAAATTTAAAAATTCAGGATTTAGTCGGAAATATGGCTTGTTGCCATTCATCGGAAAGCTCTGGTGGTACCATGCTACGGTGGCGAGCGCCACCGAAAAGAGCAAGTGAGCAAGGGAAAAAGAGAAAAATAACATGACATGTGGTACATACTACAATTTTTTTTATTATATAAACTATTCACTGTCACTTTCGTCCGAATTGTCATCACTTTCGTCAGATGTGTCATTTGTTTAGTCCATGAATTTTCTAGCAATAGTTTGTACTTTAATATTGACATTTTCACTGCATCACGATCTTCATAACCATTATTCAAATATTTGTCCACTTTATCCATGACTGTTGTGCAGAGTCCCATTGCGCAGCCACAGATTCTTTATTATTGTCCTAGCATAAGCATTCATAAATTGCCTCATGCCTTCACTTTTAAGGTCCTTGTCAGCTTGTACTTTTGCCTCTTTTTCTGTCGAGCCATTTTCCGTATACATTTCCACTTTATCACTCCATTCTTCTTGTGCTTTATCTCTACTCTCATCACACAAACTTTTGAAGTATTCATCTTCATTCAATTTAATTTTCTTATTCTGACTATCATCCGTGTCCTCAGTTAATTTTCGTTTTAACTTATTTTCTTGACACCAGTTTTTTATGTGTCTCTGAACATCATGCTGATCTTCGAACAAAAGCCGGCAGTTATTACAAGGGTACGACATGTCTTCTCGAATGTCTATGTTTTGACGGTTTTCCTTATTAATTTCATCGAGCTCACCAGATGTCCTTATGTCCTTAGTATAGCCATTATCTTGACCCTGGGGCACAATATAATTATATGTCATGCCCTCCTGTTGACCAGGGAGTTCACTGTCATCGTATTTCATCCCATTCCATTGACCCGGGCTATTGTTGTCATCATATTTCACCCCATTCTGTTCATCTGGGTGCTCGCTGTCCTTATGGAGATTATATTTCATGCCATTCCATTCACCCATATGTTGGTTCGTGTCCTCTTTTAGCACATTCTGTCGCAGACGTAATGTGTCCGGGTTGCGGCTTTTAAATCCACCAGTAGGTAACCGTACGGTTCACTCGTCGCTTCCGAAAACTCTCGCATCATACGTTGAGGGCATTCAGGATACATCTGTCTTGATAATGTTGAAATTAAACCCTTGTCAATTGGGTTATTGACCAATACCAAATATTGACACTTTCGTCGTTGCTTCGGATCTTTGTTGTAGTAGAAATTCTGGTTCAAACTTATCAAAGATAAGTTCAAATGGTGACTTCCTTCGGAATGTAAATCATTAACTCTCTGGTCTTTTGATGAAGTTTGCATCAAGTCATCGAGTATAACTAGATTTTTATACCGGGTGTTGATAAGATAATCCAAGTTTGCTGGTATTCCCCGTATAAAGTTGACCTGAGGGGTGACGGTATACTTTATGTCGTCATATAGGGGCTGCCAATATTTATAAAACCATATTATTCTGTCAGGTGCGGGTGATATTTTTGAGGCAGACTTTTGTAGCAAGGTTTTCACGAAGTACGTCTTCCCACTAGATGTCGGTCCACTTACGAATGCGGTGAATGGATGCCTGAAGACAAAATCTTCATGTATATTGGTCATTGGATCATCAAAGCAGGATGTTATGTCGCTTTGTTGCTGTTTTCCCTGATGGTGTTGTAGTAACTGGTGTTGTTGTAATGGCTGATGCTTCTGCTTGTTGCTGCTGCTGTTTGTTGCTGCTGCCTGGTGCTGCTGCTGCTGCCGTTGTTTTTAGGTTGACAAACTCAGTGTGCTTAGATTGTACATGTCTCTTCAAATCATGGTTCCGCCCATACTCACTAGAGCAAATTGAACACTGGTGCTTCATTTATACTTGACTAAAATATCTCGGGGTATATGGCTTTCCTTTATACAAATGTTCCTTATAACCTAAAATATGTATTGTATTGACGTCATTGCGGGCAACGGCGCGACTTTTGACATAATTAAGCTACACCATTTGATTCCTCATGTTATGGGGATGATTATATATAAGTTTGGTGGCAATCGGCGACATTTTTTTGTTCTGCCCCTCCCCCTTTTCTGTCCCTGACAACAACGGCGTCACTTTAGAAAATTCTAACCCTCGCCATTATCTTTCTCGTAAAAACGTTATCCCTATTAGACCCCTTTTGTGCCATATAGGTGGTCCCCTGTGAATTTCTATAGAACAGACAGACAGACAGACAGACATTCGCAAATATAGATATAGATATACATGTATTGCAGTGCAAACCACCAGGACTGATGGCTTCAAATCACCAGGACTGATGGCTTCAAAATATTATGTGACTGCTTCGTAGTATAACCATGTATAGGCGATGGAATTTACACCTGTCTTGTTTGGCAAGCTTCAGTTCTGATTAAAATTAGACTCGAACAGCTCTATAACGCGGATCTGTTCGAGTCTATAATTCAATCATAACTTGGCAACCTTAAAGGGATACTTTAAATTTCCGTAATAACAACGATATAATATTGATAATATATAGTAAAATAAATAATTTAAGTCGAAGATGTGTTCTGTAAACGTTTAGGTTAATATGTTATCTTAAAATCAATGTTAGTAATTTGATATAAATTTATTACAGTACTAGGTGACTGCCCGTCAAAAATTACGGGTCAAAAGAGTAAGGTCGGTTTACCGATGGAAGCATCATAACTCTATCTATATTATATTTATGATTCACATGACATAGATCGCCACAGAGTTATATTAGTGCTCTCAGCGGCGCCTGTGATTTCCATTGTTATGTCACTCATGCAGTGACTGAAATTTCGCCATCATGACCCTTGCAAAGTTTGCTATATATCTCAGGCAGTCTTCTACCGGTCAGCCTGAAAATTTGCGTGTTGTATTCTAAGACGTGTCCGATCGTATGTTCCAAATTTGGGCTACAATGGACGCATGACTGATAAGTTATAAACGCACCAAAAGCGTGACAGAAGTTACACACACAGAAACAGAAACAGACGACGGGTTTTATATATATAGATATGAGCACTCACCATTTTCACAATGAATTCCTGAGTACCCGGCACAGAAACACGTATATCTGTTAGTGTCGTCGAAACACGTGCCACCATTCATGCACGGAGAAGACTCGCATTCGTTGATCTCTGCAGAGTGAAAATAACAGGGAATGAGAAGATATAGGGACAAGTCAATAGAGAAAATTGTGCGAACTGAGAACATGGGGACAATTCAGTGGAAAATAGTGCGGGTGATAAGATGGGGACAAGTCAATGGAGTAAATAGTGCGGGTGATAAGATGGGGACAACTCGATGGAGAAAATATTGGGGACTAAGAAGATGGGGACAACTCGATGGAAAAAATAGTGCGGACTATAAACATGGGGACAATTCAATGGAAAATAGTGCTGGTGATAATACGGGGACAAGTCGATGGAGAAAATAGTGGGGACTAAGAAGATGGGGACAATTCAATGGAAAATAGTGCGGGTGATAAGATGGTTATAAGTCAATGGAGCTCTGCCAAGTCAGTGCAGACAATAGAGCGGGTAAGAAGATGGTTATAAGTCAATGGAGCTCCGTGGTCCAGTGGTTAGTGCGCCGGACTTGCATTCGCTATCAACACAGCGAGACGAGTTCGCAGCTCGCCGCTGATCTAGCCAGAGTTTCACACAGCAGTGTCCGAATTGATCGACGTGCAATTTACGGATTGTACGCTGTTCATATTTCGTGGCTTAATATTAGTGCCATTTTAAGACATCCGAGATTCCGAGGCCAACGGGACCTATATAATAACGCTCCCGGCCGAATTACTCCTATGTACATATTTTCAGCTCAGATGGTCCAGCCGTTTGGTAAACTATAGCCGGAAAAACAAACAAACGAACAACAAAATTGAGTTTTATCAGTATACATTTATGGAAATATGAGGCTGATCACGATCGGCAGATGTTTAGCCCATCTCTTGGCTATACATGTAGTAAATTACTATGATCAGATCATCGGAATCATAAATTAGTTCTGATGTATAATTATGTACTATTATAGACAAATGTACATAATAAAATAAATTATTAGAATGTATGGGTCAAATAGGGCGACTCGCATAAGAGAATGCCCTTGCACAGGATCTGTAATACTGTTACACCGCTGATCATTCTCCCTGGGTGTCAACAAGAATGATATAAACCTTATTACAAAATGATACGAAAATGTTCAAGAGCCTTCCTACAGAGCGGAAGTTATATTGGTGTTGTTTTTTTTTTATTTGTTAACTTAAATTTGTTTTTAATTGACTCTTATTTGAGCAAGGAGTTCAATCTCAATTAAATTAAAAACAATATTTTTAAATTTTTTTTTAAATGATATTTAATTATGTTTCTTTTTAACATGTTTTTGTTTTGGTTAAATTGAGTAAGGATTTCAATCTAAAAAATATATTTAAGAGTGAATTTTTTTCCAAAAAAGGGCCATAATTCGGTTAAAGATATCGAACCCATATTCGAACTCGATCTGCGTTTAGGCCTGAGAAACTCATATACAAAATTTAGATCCGATCAGATAGAAAATGTTTGAGTTATCGCACCAAGCGTAAAGCGTCTATGGACAGACTGACATACCGACAGACAGACGGGCGGACAGACGGACGAACGACGAGTGGTCAATCCGGACGTCGATACTATGTGTACCATACTATGGTATGGGTACACATAAAAATAGTGCGGACAATCTGAGACGTTGAGAACAAGTCAAAGGAGTAAATTCGCTGTATCAATTAATGATAATCGGAGAAAAAAATACTTTCTAGTGACAAACGACATTTCGAGTTTATTACCTTCACCTACAGTGCGGTATAAAGATATATAGTACCTGTGTTATTTTGTCAATTTTATAAGGTTCCCTGTCAAAACTTCAAAAAGTTCCCATGTTTTATACTGATGGAATATGATCGCCACGAGTGTTAGCCACAGTAGAGATTCGTGGCATGATCTACTGATGTGACAGAGCAAATGAATATTTGTTTCTTGTGTGTAAATTGTGATATGTATAATGGCATACTTACGAAATTCACAGTGAGTCCCTGTATAACCTGTACCGTCACATAAACACTGGTATCCAATTGGGCCGGCTAAACACAGCGCACCATTCATACAAGAAGATTGGCACTCGTCGATTTCTACAAAAATAAAGGAAAATAAGTAAGAAGAAGTCGTTTGTTATGGTGTGGTGTCCAACCTTGGGGAGCTGAAATTTATAAGCTGGTTAAACTCGATTTTGGTACAGAGATATATAAAACTTCGAACTCCGATCAAGCCTTGAAATAGGCTGTCTGTCATTTGCAGAATGAGGTCCTCAGGGGGTGGTGAATTTAGTGATGCTACCCCGCATAGCGGGCTAGCATCACCAAATTCACCCTCTGGGAACCTCATTCTGCCGATGTGTAAGCAGAATGAGGTCCCCAGAGGGTGAATTTGGTGATGCTAGCCCGCTATGCGGGGTAGCATCACAAAATTCACCCACTGGGGACCTCATTCTGCAAATGACAGACACACTATTTCAAGGCTTGACTCTGATGCAGATATATACGCTAGCCAATTTTAGCAAATGCAACCACTCACTGCCAAATTATTAAAGCGAAACTGGCATCCCCACTATATATAGTGATATAGTATCCCCACTATATATAGTGATATAGTATCCCCACTATATATAGTGATATAGTATCCCCACTATATATAGTGATATAGTATCCCCACTATATATAGTGATATAGTATCCCCACTATATATAGTGATATAGTATCCACACTATATATAGTGATATAGTACCCCCACTATATATAGTGATATAGTATCCCCACTATATATAGTGATATAGTATCCCCACTATATATAGTGATATAGTATCCCCACTATATATAGTGATATAGTATCCCCACTATATATAGTGATATAGTATCCCCGCTAAATATATTGATATAGTATCCCCACTATATATAGTGATATAGTATCCCCACTATATATAGTGATATAGTATCCCCACTATATATAGTGATATAGCATCCCCGCTATATATAGTGATATAGTATCCCCACTATATATAGTGATATTGTATTCCCGCTATATATAGTGATATAGTTTCCCCACTATATATAGTGATATAGTATCCCCACTATATATAGTGATATAGTATCCCCACTATATATAGTGATATAGTATCCCCACTATATATAGTGATATAGTATCCCCACTATATATAACGATATAGTATCCCCACTATATATAGTGATATAGTACCCCACTATATATAGTGATATAGTACCCCCACTATATATAGTGATATAGTATCCCCACTATATATAGTGATATAGTATCCCCACTATATATAATGATATAGTATCCCCACTATATATAGTGATATAGTATCCCCACTATATATAGTGATATAGCATCCCCACTATATATAGTTATATAGTATCCCCACTATATATAGTGATATAGTATCCCCACTATATATAGTGATATAGTATCCCCACTAAATATATTGATATAGTATCCCCACTATATATAGTGATATAGTATCCCCACTATATATAGTGATATAGTATCCCCACTATATATAGTGATATAGCATCCCCGCTATATATAGTGATATAGTATCCCCACTATATATAGTGATATTGTATTCCCGCTATATATAGTGATATAGTATCCCCACTATATATAGTGATATAGTATCCCCACTATATATAGTGATATAGTATCCCACTATATATAGTGATATAGTAGCCCCACTATATATAGTGATATAGTATCCCCACTATATATAGCGATATAGTATCCCCACTATATATAGTGATATAGTATCCCCACTATATATAGTGATATAGTATCCCCACTATATATAGTGATATAGTATCCCCACTATATATAATGATATAGTATCCCCACTATATATAGTGATATAGTATCCCCACTATATATAGTGATATAGCATCCCCACTATATATAGTTATATAGTATCCCCACTATATATAATGATATAGTATCCCCACTATATATAGTTATATAGTATCCCCACTATATATAGTAATATAGTATCCCCATTATATATAGTGATATGGTATCCCCACTATATATAGTGATATAGTATCCCACTATATATAGTGATATAGTATCCCCACTATATATAGTGATATAGCATCCCCACTATATATAGTGATATAGTATCCCCACTATATATAGTGATATAGTACCCCCACTATATATAGTGATATAGTATCCCCACTATATATAGTGATATAGCATCCCCACTATATATAGTGATATAGTATCCCCACCATATATAATGATATAGTATCCCCACTATATATAGTGATATAGTACCCCCACTATATATAGTGATATAGTATCCCGACTATATATAGTGATATAGTATCCCCACTATATATAGTGATATAGTATCCCCACTATATATAGTGATATAGTACCCCCACTATATATAGTGATATAGTATCCCCACTATATATAGTGATATAGTATCCCCACTATATATAGTGATATAGTATCCCCACTATATATAATGATATAGTATCCCCACTATATATAGTGATATGGTATCCCCACTATATATAGTGATATCGCATCCCCACTATATATAGTGATATGGTATCCCCACTATATATAGTGATATAGCATCCCCACTATATATAGTGATATAGCATCCCCACTATATATAATGATATAGTATCCCCACTATATATAGTGATATAGCATCCCCACTATATATAGTGATATAGCATCCCCACTATATATAGTGATATAGTATCCCCACTATATATAGTGATATAGTATCCCCACTATATATAGTGATATAGTATCCCCACTATATATAGTGATATAGTATCCCCACTATATATAGTGATATAGTATCCCCACTATATATAGTGATATAGTATCCCCACTATATATAGTGATATAGTATCCCCGCTATATATAGTGATATAGTATGGCAATTGTGTAATTCCGGGAAGATTGGCGACGAGAAACATTTTATAATTTACTGTCCAATTTTTGAAATCGAACGAAAAAAGCTTATTCATAGGAATATCACTAGATTCCCGATCCATGTAAAATTGCGTATTGTATTGTGTCAACTATAAGGAACCTCTGTAAATTTATACGCTGCGTGGGTGATCCGATTAACTGTTCTCCTTGTATAAGGTAACCGTCAAGTGAACGTAATTATAAACTGAAACATAAATTTGCTTGCACACACATACATGTATAAATATCGCTCCGCGAAAAAAAAATATATATCTGATATAAATACTAGTTATGGGTTAAACAATTTATGCATTTCTTGCCATTTTCACAATGTTGCTGTATGCTCTATTGACTTTTGTAAATGTGTACCAATGTTTCTTTGAACCAGTATTGTATGGATGAAGAGTCAATAAATTGGAAAAAAAGGTTCGATAGCCCTGTGTTTAACGCGTTCGGATTGTACTGCTGTCAACGATAAGTGTTCGCCACTAACCGGTGGACTATCGAGTTTCCCAACAACAGTGGCTTGGTCGGATGAAGCCACGTGTGACTGTAGGGTCATACAAGGTGTTCAACTCTTGCGCCAAAGTGTGACCATTGAGTAAGTGTGACCATTGAGTAAGTGTGACCATTGAGTAAGGTCACTCGTAATGTGTGACCATTGAGTAAGGTCACTCGTAATGTGACGGTTTCGTCGAACCACGATTTACTTAGAAATTTATGAAACTCCCTTTCAAGGCATTTTTGAATTTACTAATTTATTATAAAACATCATATTTCACTTAAATTTGTCTCAAGTTTTCATACATTTGACCCTCTGGTGACCTCATTCTGCTTAGGCATCATCTTCTGGGAAGAATCTATAGGCTCAAATTAACGTTATTTTTATTTACTTATTCACTTCTGTTCAGTTTCTATATCTCCTAATTTGCAGAAGATAAAATGCATAATCGAGGTGACTATAACGTGTGAACATCACCAACTTCAACTGGGGAACATCAATCTGATCCTACAGTAGGTCTCCCATAGCAGTTGATGCCTAAACAGAATGAATTCCCCCAGGTGGTGAATGTGGTTATGCTAGCCCGCTGTGCGGGATAGTGTCACTCAATTCACTCTATGGGGACCTCACTCGGTTACGTAGCGTTTTTCCGAAGACCCATAACTCCGAAGGTCCGATTCTCCGAAGGTCAGATTCTCCGACGCCCCGATTCTCCGAAAGCCCATAACTACGAAGTCCCGATTCTCCGAAATCCCATAACTCCGAAGACCCATAACTCCGAAAGCCCATAACTCCGAAGGCCTATAACTCCGAACGCCCATAACTCCGAAGGTCTATAACTCCGAAGGGCCGATTCTCCGAAGGTCCGATTCTCCGAAGGTCCGATTCTCCGAAGATCATGTTTTATCGCTTATTAAATAGTGTACAGTCCAGTGGCGGGGTCAATGGGGCCCTAGGGAAGACCGCCCCCAAAAAACATGTCAAATGTCATGTAAACGTCAGGAAATCCCTCCTAGGCATTCAAATATTCACAGTGTTCCTGCCCAGGGGAGCCCCCGGACCAACGATTGGGGGCGACCCCTCCCATGTATATGCGCTCCCCAAATCAGGCCTTCGTGATATGCTTTCGGCATATCATATGCATGATATATCCCCCACATATGCTAATTAATGTGCACCCCTAAATGGGAACCCTGGCACCGCCACTGGTGTGCACCGGGTATATTATAACGAAACGCTGCAAGAATGTCAGAGTAGCCTAACATGCACAAGGGGCGACAAGTTCTTCCCCGTTCACCCCTGTACATTTTACTCTGGCATCTCATGGGCCAACGTAACGTTATAGTATCTGGTGTATAGTCAGTGGCGGGCCAGGATTCCCATTTAGGTGGGGGCAGCAGGAAAAGTTTGAATATTTTGATGCCCCATGAACGATTTCCGGGCGTTTACATGACATTGGACATGTTTTGGTAGGGGCCCATATTGTCTGAAATAGCAAGTAGAGGTTTAATGGGGGCAGTGGGACCCCTTGGCTTCGCCACTGGACTGTACACTATTTAGTAAACGATAATACCCCGATAAAACAAAATCTTCGGAGAATCGGACCTTCGGAGAATCGGACCTTCGGAGTTATGGGCCGTCGGAGAATCGGCCCTTCGGAGTTATAGGTCTTCGGAGTTATAGGTCTTCGGAGAATCGGCCCTTCGGAGTTATGAGCTTTCGGAGAATCGGATCTTCGGAGTTATGGGCCGTCGGGGAATCGGGTCTTCGGAGTTGTGGGCCGTCGGAGAATCGGGTCTTCGGAGTTGTGGGCCGTCGGAGAATCGGGTCTTCGGAGTTGTGGGCCTTCGTAGTAATAGGTCTTCGGAAAACCGGTCTGACACCCCTCACTCTGCAAAGGAAAGGCACGCCATCGGCGTGACTAGAATATTAATTATTAATTTGTTGAATATTACATTCAATCAGTGGGGATTTCTCTGGGTAGCCACTTATCAGTGTATTCACCGAAGCACTACACAAGACGTCTTTAAATGTGTACTTACGAGTTTCGCAATGGGTGCCAGTATAACCGGAGCCGGAACACAGACAGGTATATCCGTTGATGTCATCTGAACACGACCCACCATTCATACACGGAGAAGACTGGCATTCATTGATCTCTGTAATAAAAACGAAATAGTCCCGGGGATATTGATATTATTTTACTTTATTTTACACATAGTTAACAACGGGACTGGGGGAAAAGTGTTTTGTTAACATGTCCCGGTTCCCATCATGCACTGATCTGTTCTCATTTCCCCTTAAAACGTAATCACAAAGGCGAATGTTGGTGAAATTTCATATCGCGAACTTTAAAATACAGTATTTTAGTATATGGACTTGTGTAAGTATGTTAAAATGTGCGGTCCTCCCTTGTTCATTAATGTGTATTGCCACCCAGGACAATTAGTCATGACAAGCGTGATTCCGTCATAATTGACGAATCTCAAATTATTGACAGGTCTACAGCGGAAAAGCTGACCAATCGCGTTACGGCAAACCAAGCTCAAGGCCATTAACTCCAGAAACAAAATACGATAATATAAATTTTTTCCGAGATTTTAAAGATGCCTAGGTGTGTAAGCATATTGTAATAATGATAGTCGTTACATACAATATTTGGAGTCAGATTTGACTCTACTGAACGCTAATTCAACAGTGATATTTTGGCTAAACATTTGTCGGATGTCTTTCTGCTAAAGCGTAGAAGACCATACTACATACTATACCCACACTTCTTGAACATGATCCTAAGAACATTCTTGGTGGTATCCAGTTAGTTGCTTGATATGCCATACTCGCGCTGGGTGGGGGTTGGTGTGGTTCAAGAAAGTACAAATGCCATCAACACAAGGGTGAAATGTTCAACGCGAAGAACAGTCAGAGGAATGTTACGTTGATGTGCAATCAGTTCAATATACGTTGGATCCACCAAGTAATTTATTGGCAACGTCAGCATTCCCACCATTTCCCTGCATGAGACATATTAACTACTATATTCTAGAGTAAGCTTGTATTATCACAAAGGTCACGTTGGACCTTTGAATGATTTCCCCAACGTTCACAGCCACTACCGTCGAGACTATAAATCGTTCTTGAAACAAACATAGTGAAATAAATACACCACAGAATGATTCTGAATTATTCGGCATCATATACGCCATGATCATTTTAATGGGCATGATGGTATTCTAATTGTGGGACGTAAGTTAGATGTTGGTGTATGTTATGCATATCATTGCATACCTCAGTACTTATATACCACTAGAGACAAATGTTAATGCGACATAAATATGCTTCAAAATTATAATATAACATTCTATTAATGGATAATCGTCCTTAATATGAGAAAGGCGTTAGAATAATAGATACATTTATCGATACCTAATTGAACCAAATTGGACCTGTTGGCAGTCATTGTGTCGTTAAATAAACGCTAGTTAAATTACAAAAAGCGATTATACCAGCCCCGCTAATCAGCTGCATGATATATAAATAGACCCTCCATCAGTGACACACACTCTCCGACCAGCAGCCATGCAACTCGTCGTAGCTTTTCTTCTTCTCGTGTTTGTTTCTGTGAGATCTGATAGCCAGGGAGGTAAGTAGGCTTCAAGGGACCAAATATTTCCTATTGGCTGCAGTGTTAACTATAAGTCACACTGGGTTATATTTACATACTGAGTGTGATTATCACTAAATCCAGTATTCCGATTGGTCAGCGCCCACGTGACTAGTTGCAATTATTTCTCGGTGAACGCGCAAGAGGGTCATAATTGCAACCATAATTACATCGACGCGTCATTGATTTTGGAGAAGAAGAACGCGTAATGTTTTTGGGCGTATTTGCACTCGCGCAGGATTGACTTAATAAATCATCAGATTTCAATATAAAGAGCCTCGTTTGAAATTGTACTCAGCTGGTTTCTGGTCGGGTGCTATGGGATATTTTGGGCTGGTTTTGTCACGATACACTTTTCGATTTAAATGCATTTACAAAAGTGGCGTTTTCGCTAAATGTATATAAATTTAAGGATTAACTGTCATGTGGACTGTTTTTATGGAGATTTCGGGTTTTACACAAGTTATGACCACTTACATCACGGTTACATCTCCATAAAAACAGTCCACATGGCAGTTAATCCTTAAAAAGATACGGGCGCCGTTGGCGGTGGGTATGCTGTTAAAATATTCACCTCCGTCAAAAACCGCCATAAACAGAAATAATAGTAAAAATATAGACAGACCTTATTCTTATACCAATCATAAATATGGCATAAACCGTACGTTGTTGTCAAATGTTTTTCCTTTGTTATGTAAACAAAAGCAAAAAACGTCACAGAACCTGACTATTGTTTAGATCCGGATATGGTAAACATAAAGAGCGTTATTTGTTACTGTGTTCCTGATATGGAAATAACAAAGAGCGTTTATATCACATGTGTGTGTCATTAACCAATATAATTACGCTGTGTTACCATCGTACATCTTGGCGACAATGTACTATTTACGCGCTGATTATGTTTGGCATATGAACAAAACTATATATCTTTTAATATTCCTTCTGTTGATGGCGATTTGAACAGATAGGAATATATTTTGCAATAAACGCCGCCCGTGCCTTTAAATCCGACCATTTATCTCCCTTCATACTCAACAGAATATAATCAATATATGCAACAAATTAATGAATTTGAGCCATGCTGAATTACATGTAGTGATAAATACATGCATGTGCTCTATGAACAATACAAACAACATGGTAATTATAATGAAAATGAATACATGGCTGGAGATATAAATTTAATTTCATTACAATTACCATGTTGTTTGCATCGTTCGTACTAAGTGGCAGCAGCTACAATTCCAACTAAATAATTCAAACGTCATCTCAAACCATTTTGGACTCGTCGTGATATCGCTGTGGTGCTAAAAGGACGCTAAACCCAAATCAATCAATCAATTAATCAACCCATTTTGGAACAATTCAAGAGCTGACAGAATTGCATAAAGTCATGAAAATCCAGAGGCGAATGGATCGACCCCGAGAATGTGATAATTCTCAATACAGAGCAAACGCAAATTCGAAGCGCATATTTTGGTGTAAGTTATGGAACTGAGAGCTGAGAGAATTGCATAAGTTTAAATTTAAGTTGAGACAGCTAGTCCAACGAGAAATATATCACTGAAGTAGACCAGCGCCTCGATAATTCAGCGGAGCTCGATAAAAATAAATTTTACCGCGAATTCAACAAACGGCGTACAACGGAAGTGGGACCTCCTCCAACAACATGTTTGACGTAAACTGATAATATTGAGGGAACCTTCACATGTGATTACGTCAGTCATATTATAGGGAACCTTCACAGGTGATCACGCCAGTCAAATTATAGGGAACCTTCACATGTGATTACGCCAGTCAAATTATAGGGAACCTTCACATGTGATTACGCCAGTCAAATTATAGGGAACCTTCACATGTGATTACGCCAGTCAAATTATAGGGAACCTTCACAGGTGATTACGCCATTCAAATTATAGGGAACCTTCACAGGTGATTACGTCAGTCATATTATATTGAGATTATGTACTCGATCCCCGCTTGAACGCGATTAGTTTGACAAACAACATTTTAAGGTCGTAAATGACCGAGTTATGGAGATACAAAATTGCGAAGTTACATCTGAACTCAACGATCTGCTAGCTTTTTACGTTACCACTGATGAATTGCAAAGCATCCTCAAAACAGCTCCACGAATTCCGTTACTAGTTCCCAGTTCCTAGTTCCCAGTTCTCAAAATATAATAATAATCGTTGCTAAATTCCCTATGTTAGCACAACGACAGCAGCAGCTACTCTTGGGCCACATTCACACATAAACTTATCCAGCTGTTAAAACATTGGGCGTAAGTCGTGCGTGGGGTAAAAATAGGACAATTTCCGTTGCTAAATTCCCTATGTAAGCATAACCACAACAGCCACGGGGCTATGCTTGTGGATTCTTCTTGTGCCACCACTAGTCCATCTAGAAATTACAAACCAAGTCACATACGCCCATCACAGCTGGTCGTGCGTGGGGTAAAAATAGGACATTTTTCGTTGCTAAATTACTAATGCATGTATTCATAACGACTTACCATGTATGACTCATATATTAACTGACTATAAGTTCACTATGGGCGGACAATAACAACAATAAAACAACTCACGACTTACCATGTACGACTCATATTAACCTATTATAAATTCACTATATGGGCGGTCAATAACAAGAATCAACGAACTCACTAGTTACCATGTACGACTCATATTAACCTATTATAAGTTCACTATATGGGCGGTCAATAACAAGAATCAACGAACTCACTACTTACCATGTACGCTATTTAAAAATAAATTTCACTCTGGTACTGTAGTATAACGGAAATAAGTCCACCATGGGCTTATCTGAGATTCAGATAATACAATATGAACCTATTATGACTGTTATCGGTCGATTGTGAACCTATTATGACTGTTATCGGTCAATTGTGAACCTATTATGACTGTTATCGGTCGATTGTGAACCTGTATGACTATTATCGGTCGATTGTGAACCTATTATGACTGTTATCGGTCGATTGTGAACCTATTATGACTGTTATCGGTCGATTGTGAACCTGTATGACTATTATCGGTCGATTGTGAACATATTATGACTATTATCGGTCGATTGTGAACCTGTATGACTGTTATCGGTCGATTGTGAACCTATTATGACTGTTATCGGTCGATTGTGAACCTATTATGACTATTATCGGTCGATTGTGAACCTATGACTGTTATCGGTCGATTGTGAACCTATTATGACTGTTATCGGTCGATTGTGAACCTATTATGACTATTATCGGTCGATTGTGAACCTATGACTGTTATCGGTCGATTGTGAACCTATTATGACTATTATAGGTCGATTGTGAACATATTATGACTATTATCGGTCGATTGTGAACCTATTATGACTATTATCGGTCGATTGTGAACCTATTATGACTATTATCGGTCGATTGTGAACCTATTATGACTATTATCGGTCGATTGTGAACCTATTATGACTATTATCGGTCGATTGTGAACCTATTATGACTGTTATCGGTCGATTGTGAACCTATTATGACTATTATCGGTCGATTGTGAACCTATTATGACTGTTATCGGTCGATTGTGAACCTATTATGACTATTATAGGTCGATTGTGAACATATTATGACTATTATCGGTCGATTGTGAACCTATTATGACTATTATCGGTCGATTGTGAACCTATTATGACTATTATCGGTCGATTGTGAACCTATTATGACTATTATCGGTCGATTGTGAACCTATTATGACTGTTATCGGTCGATTGTGAACCTATTATGACTATTATCGGTCGATTGTGAACCTATTATGACTGTTATCGGTCGATTGTGAACCTATGACTGTTATCGGTCGATTGTGAACCTATTATGACTATTATCGGTCGATTATGAACCTATTATGACTGTTATCGGTCGATTGTGAACCTATTATGACTATTATCGGTCGATTGTGAACATATTATGACTATTATCGGTCGATTGTGAACCTATTATGACTATTATCGGTCGATTGTGAACCTATTATGACTATTATCGGTCGATTGTGAACCTATTATGACTGTTATCGGTCGATTGTGAACCTATACTATGACTATTATCGGTCGATTGTGAATCTATTATGACTATTATCGGTCGATTGTGAACATATTATGACTATTATCGGTCGATTGTCAACATATTATGACTATTATCGGTCGATTGTGAACCTATTATGACTATTATCGGTCGATTGTGAACCTATTATGACTATTATCGGTCGATTGTGAACATATTATGACTATTATCGGTCGATTGTGAACATATTATGACTATTATCGGTCGATTGTGAACCTATTATGACTATTATCGGTCGATTGTGAACCTATTATGACTATTATCGGTCGATTGTGAACATATTATGACTATTATCGGTCGATTGTGAACATATTATGACTATTATCGGTCGATTGTGAACATATTATGACTATTATCGGTCGATTGTGAACCTATTATGACTATTATCGGTCGATTGTGAACCTATGACTGTTATCGGTCGATTGTGAACCTATTATGACTATTATCGGTCGATTGTGAACCTATTATGACTGTTATCGGTCGATTGTGAACCTATTATGACTATTATCGGTCGATTGTGAACCTATTATGACTGTTATCGGTCGATTGTGAACCTATTATGACTATTATCGGTCGATTGTGAACCTATTATGACTATTATCGGTCGATTGTGAACCTATTATGACTATTATATGTCGATTGTGAACCTATTATGACTGTTATCGGTCGATTGTGAACCTATTATGACTGTTATCGGTCGATTGTGAACCTATTATGACTGTTATCGGTCGATTGTGAACCTATTATGACTGTTATCGGTCGATTGTGAACCTATTATGACTATTATCGGTCGATTGTGAACCTATTATGACTATTATCGGTCGATTGTGAACCTATTATGACTATTATCGGTCGATTGTGAACATATTATGACTGTTATCGGTCGATTGTGAACCTATTATGACTGTTATCGGTCGATTGTGAACCTATTATGACTGTTATCGGTCGATTGTGAACCTATTATGACTGTTATCGGTCGATTGTGAACCTATTATGACTGTTATCGGTCGATTGTGAACCTATACTATGACTATTATCGGTCGATTGTGAATCTATTTTGACTGTTGTCGGTCGATTGTGAATCTATTAGGACTATTATCGGTCGATTGTGAACCTATTATGACTATTATCGGTCGATTGTGAACCTATTATGACTGTTATCGGTCGATTGTGAACATATTATGACTATTATCGGTCGATTGTGAATCTATTATGACTGTTATCGGTCGATTGTGAACCTATTATGACTATTATAGGTCGATTGTGAACCTACTATGACTATTATCGGTCGATTGTGAACCTACTATGACTATTATCGGTCGATTGTGAACCTACTATGACTATTATCGGTCGATTGTGAACCTATTATGACTGTTATCGGTCGATTGTGAACCTATTATGACTATTATCGGTCGATTGTGAACCTATTTTCATGGGGATATGTTGAGTTGTTAGATCCCACTATCTTACTCGTATTTAAATTCGCGCATTACTATTTTTCGCGCACCCGTCGGTGCGCGATTTTAAAACTGAGCGAAAAATAGTACGACTACAATTTACATGCGGGTAACCAACATCAAAACCATTACTGATATATGATATAAGTATACAGCAACAAATCATGGTATCATCATTGCTGTTGAAATAAGAAATGCATATATTGCTGACTGAAGATGCACGAAAGCACGTCCCCCTATTCACAACGCTAGCACTACCCCGTGAACGAATGTTCTGAGTTAATCATGTCAACACAACCCACAGTCAATTTAGTTTTGATTTTTTTTTTCTGATGTCAATTTTTTTTATACGCGATTGTGGTTTTATTTCTTTCGAGTTCATAACAAATTATGTTTATAACTATTTCAATATCAGAATATATTTTTTGGAAAGTATAAACAGCCGTCTTCACAAAACATTGATGCAGTTATCTTAAATTATACACGATGTAAAGCCACCGTTATGGTGTTTAATATGCACACGTATCTTCATTAACGATTAAGATCTTAAACTTTCATCAAAACCAAGCGAATTTAAATACGAGTAAGGTATCGAATACCATAAACACCAGAATGCATCACATTGCAGGACTGACATGCGAAATGAACCAATACAAGATTGGAGAGAGATGCATGGTTTTCGAAGCAGGACCAGCCTCGTGGTACGGAGCACGTGATGCGTGTGGATCAATGGGAGGCAGGCTGGCAGTCATTGATTCGCAGACGACATATGATACGGTCAGGGGAATCTTACTGGTGAAGGACGGTGAGTTAACACAATCATGTCACGGCGCGATAATGCTAACAGGTTATTATTGGGTTGAGTGGTCAAATATTATTAACGCCCATCGGGTGTATACTGTGGACGTTTTAAAAATAGATAATCGGTCGAAATTGTCGAAATATGTTGATTTTAATGAGGGAACGGGTGCGTATATGTCATGCAATTGATACGTATTTTAAACAAATAACGACACGATCATCATAATAGTTGTTATTGGGTTGAGTGGTCAGGTATTATCATGGATGGCGAGGAAAACATGCATAGGGGCTGTGTGGTCGTGAATTTTCATTGATACTGAGGTACGAATCTATAGGGGCTGGGTGGTCATGGATGGTGAGGTAAACATGTATTGGGGTGGTCGTCACTTATCATGGATAATGAGGTAAACATGCATAAGGGAGTGGGTGGTCGTGATTTTTTGTGGATGATGAGTTAAACATGTGTATGGGCCGGTGGTCGTGAATTACCACGAGTGATTAGGTAAACACGTATATGGGCTGGGTGGTCGTGAATTGTCATGGATGGTGATGTTAATAGCTATATGGGGTGGGTCGTCATGAATTAGCGTGGATGCTGTGGTAAACATGTGTATGGGCTGGGTGTGAATTATCGTGGGTAATGAGGTAAACACGTATATGAGCCGGGTGCAGTCGTGAATTGTCATGGATGATGAGATAAACAGCTATATGGGGTGGGTCGTCGTGAATTATCGTGGGTGATGAAGTAAACATCTGTATGGACTGGGTGGTCGTGAATTATCGTGGATGATTAAACAAACAGATATAGTTGCTGGGTGGTCGTGAATTATCGCGGGTGCTGAGGTAAATATGTGTATGGACTGGGTGGTCGTGCATTATCATGGATGCTTAGACAAGTAGCTATAGTGGATGGGTGGTCGTGGATTATCATGGACGATGAGGTGAACATGAATAGGGGCTGGGTGGTCGGCAATTGTCGTGGACGGTGAGGTGAGCATCTATATGTGTGTTGGTGGTCGTGCATTATCATGGATGATGAGGTAAGCATGCATAGGGGCTGGGTGGTCGTGAATTATCATAGATGATGAAGTAAACATGTATAGGGGCTGGGTGGTCGTGTGTTATCATGGATGATGAAGTAAACATGCATATGGGTTGGGAGGTCGTGAATTATCATGGATGCTGAAGTAAACATGTATAGGGGCTGGGTGGTCGTGACTTATCATGGACGATGAGGTAAACATATACAGGGGCTGGATAGTCGTGGAGAAAAGTGGCAACATTTTCAAATACAATATCTCACAAACAAAGCTACACCTCCAAATCAGTGGGTTATCTGAACAATTATACCCATTCAGAATGGGTCAGTTTATTTTCCTATCGGACTTTATTTTGAACATTAATCATTTCTATACTGAATGGTTCTCAGTTATAAAAGTATTCATTGGAGCGGTATATTATCCACTTGGATCGGTGTGTATGTAATACAAACAGACGAGAGACAGAAAAACAGACCGCACAGGAGCAGATTGATTCATACGCATTTGTGGGAAACAAGGTCGTTTGTTGAAATTATTTTCTGAACATTTCCTTAGAGGACTAATAGTCAATTAGCATTTAGCATAGAAAGGGTTAAAGCAGGTTGTGTTGGTGGTATATAGTTTATTTAGTACTAGCATTGTGAATCTTTACACTGGTATAGTCTATATTGGTATTTTAGTAATTGTCACCGGGGGCCTGCGTGCACCATAGCATGTAATCATAGTTTGCTTCAAAATTGTTAACATTCAATATCATAAATATGGTTCAATTTCAGATGATTGGGTAGTATTTTAGAAATATATAACAAGTCGGTCAATTTGTTATATCATATCAATAAAAAAGCCGTTAGATAATTTCTTATCTCTCACTTGTGGCGAATAAACGCGGGCTTCCTGCCAACTTGGCAGCGCGCCAAAAAATGACTTTACATTGAATCAGGCGGATTAATACTATTTCGTAAAGCCACATAAAACAGATTCAAGATGGCCGCCAAGGTTATGTAACCACTTGACCCATATGATGAACCCTATGACATTGAATGGGTTTCCATGGCGGCTGGTGATAGGTCATTGCCATATATACCCACATGTGAAGTTTCAACTAAATACCGATAAACCCGATAGTCATGATTGCTTGACCCATGTATACATAAAATACTTGAATTTACGTCCAGAATAGCTGTGCAATCGGGGCCGCGATCCCACAATTTCCATTTTTACCCTGTGTCAATGCATTCTCTTATATATGCGAGTCGACCATAGGTCGCATCGCATATATAAGAGAATGCATTGGCCTAACAATTTTTTACAATTTTAATAATTTGTTCTTGTATTCTTTAACAATTTTATAATTTCACCCATACAGAGCCCCAGACAAACATGAGCAGACGACACTCTTCTATGTGTTTCTATATATGTGTGGGGCTCCCTGCAGGGTAATGGATGTTTTTTATTAGTTTATGTCCTAAAAATTGTAAGAAACATTTATTTAAAAAACATGATAAAAAATTGTTAAGCCAATGCATTCTCTTATATATGCGAGGCGACCTATGGTCGACTCGCATATATAAGAGAATGCATTGGCACAGGGTAAAATAATGTAACTAAAATAGTTAACACCAGGATGTGCCTCACCAGATATTGGCCATTCGAAGCGGAACATTCCTGGAATAATATTCAAAGATCTGCTGAATCTACTTTGGTCTCAATGGTGAAAAGTTTGCTCCACAGTCATTGTTTTATGTTTATTTTCCAGCGAAAGACTCAACCACTTCAAATTTCTGGGTGGATGGCAGTGACGCCATTATTGAAGGCATGTGGTTGATTTGGAACAACCATACCCTCCCATGGGAAGATTGGAGAGTGATGGGGAGCCAAACAACTCTGGTGGCAATGAGGATTGCAGAATTTTTGCAAAAGGAAACATCTTCCGACTGAACGACAGACCATGTCCAGATGAAAGAAGTTACATATGCGAACTGAACAAAGACATGTTGACTAAATTGAACCACATGTCGGCTACATGGTTAAATAACGGAACTGGTGAGCATTTGTTCATGAAACTGATATTTTATTGCTATTTCTTGACATTGCTTTCACACTCATGACACGTTGTCATGAGTGTGAAAGCAATGGGAAGAAATGGCAATAAAATATTAGTTTCATGTACAGCATATGTTCACTAGTTCCTTTTTCAACTATCTAGCCGACATATGATTCAATTTAACCCTTTACCCAACAAACCGGCCAAAACCGGCCAAATAAAGCTTCAACAGCCTACAATATCTTCGGTCTGTCTCAATAGAACCATACACATATGGATATCATTGGAACCGGCTCTTTGACCACATTGTGATAGTTACAGTTAGCCCTGTGCCAATGCATTTTCTTATATATGCGAGTCGACCATAGGTCGCCTCGCATATATAAGAGAATGCATTGGCCTAAAAAAATTCTTTTTTTAACACTTTTTACCATTTTTTCTTACATTCTTTAACAATTTTATAATTTTTAATGTGTTAAGCCAATGCATTCTCTTATATATGCGAGGCGACCTATGGTCGACTCGCATATATAAGAGAATGCATTGGCACAGGGCCCTTCTGTTGGGTAAAGGGTTAATCAATATGTCGAAGGAATCATTTGTTTAAAGCGTCTCTAATAAAGATATAACTTTCATTGGATTTAGAACGGTGAACCGGTATTTGCAAATAGAGACCGGCCGATGGAACAAAACTCCTCTGTCTGAGCGCGAATGCTCGTTTTTTTTTAAATGAATCTTCTTGGTGATCAATATTCAACAAATTGCTTGAATATCCACCACAAGCCCATGACATGAATTCGTTTTGAGTTTCCTACCAACATTTAGTTTAATATCGTGTTATTCTTATCTCGCGAGGAAACCTGGGGGCAGCCCAGAGTGGTGCACACCCACAAAACACAACCAAGACCGTTCAACATGTCACTGTGGTCATTTATGCATTTATGATAGATATTGTTAGATACCACAAGTGGAATGGAACCCGTAACTACTTCGAATTGACCGTTGTTGCCACGAGTGATGACGTACATAACGCAAACGAACTGCTTCGGATGAAGCATAGATAATTACCGGGTTTTCATCAGAATTCATTAACAATAAATGTAGTTATAATATCAATGACACTCACAGTGATGGCTTAAACTTATCCGACACAATGGTCTGGAATAAATATCCGTACAGAAAACAACTTGCATCATGTACTGCATAATTATGTCATTGAATTCTTAGAATCCATAGCCACATAATAAAAGGTATTTATACTAGCATAATAGGATCTCACTTGAACTATAGAACATGCCATGAAACAGAAGCCAGATTCGATGGATTTGTACGACCCCGCCCTGGAAACAGAAGCCAGATTCGATGGATTTGTACGACCCCGCCCTGGAAACAGAAGCCAGATTCGATGGATTTGTACGACCCCGCCCTGGAAACAGAAGCCAGATTCGATGGATTTGTACGACCCCGCCCTGGAAACAGAAGCCAGATTCGATGGATTTTTACGACCCCGCCCTGGAAACAGAAGCCAGATTCGATGGATTTGTACGACCCCGCCCTGGAAACAGAAGCCAGATTCGATGGATTTGTACGACCCCGCCCTGGAAACAGAAGCCAGATTCGATGGATTTGTACGACCCCGCCCTGGAAACAGAAGCCAGATTCGATGGATTTGTACGACCCCGCCCTGGAAACAGAAGCCAGATTCGATGGATTTGTACGACCCCGCCCTGGAAACAGAAGCCCTGGAAACAGAAGCCAGATTCTTTATATGAAGTTAAAACTTGTTACCCCGGACATGGCTCGTTCGAAACCCAAAAGTTAATAATTTGGAAAGAGGTATCTTAAAATATCTTTAAAAGGGGTGAAGGAGAAGATCACTCGATCTTTTCGACCACACCGGGCACTTCGCACCCAACCACCATCCTATATTAAACTATACAGAGGAAGATTTCCTAACAAATTCGTCGATATACCGTGTGCCAATGCATTCTCTAATATATGCGAGTCCCTCAGGAAATGTTCAGTCAATAAGTTCAGCAAACGACATGAACATGTTATCTGAACATTGCCGATCAATCATGCAATATGAATCATTCTGCTCTTGTATTATCCGTTTTTATGTCTGCCTTATTCATTATTACATCATGAACACTGAAATGAATAATAGCCCGTTCTAATGCATACTTTTCACACACGCACATAAGTAAATAGTTTATGTGCCAATATTAATTTGTGAGCTCCCTCGTCGCATTCGATCGATATGGAAGGAAGACATTCAGCGAGATATGAATGCCACTTCACTTTCACAGTCAATATCTCTTTTACTTTTGATAAATATGTGGGCTATACATTCACTACATGTACAGGCTAGCAAATTGGGAAATACTAACATTAGAGCTCCCTCACATAAGTTTAGTGGTGAATATACATCCACATTCATCCGGGGTAACAAGTTTCAACCTGCTGCAAGACATTCAAGTTCACGGTGGACTGTATACTTTGTCGACATGGATAACACACATTTATCTCGGAAGTAATGTGTTTGTTGTTACATTAAAGAGAACATATGCATGCACTTGTAACCAGCTTCCCAGTAGCATAACTGTCTATACATGCCCATGCTATTGCAAAGGGAAGGGCTTAGTGGGTGTGTTTTAGTAATTCCCTCACTCGACTGTGTACAAAAATGATAACTGTAATCATGCAAACTATCCTTAACCCGTTACCCAACAGGACGGCCCTGTGCCAATGCATTCTCTTATATATGCGAGTCGACCATAGGTCGCCTCGCATATATAAGAGAATGCATTGGTTTAACACATTAAAAATTATAAAATTGTTAAAGAATGTAAGAAAAAATGGTAAAAAGTGTTAAAAAAATATTTTTTTTAGGCCAATGCATTCTCTTATATATGCGAGGCGACCTATGGTCGACTCGCATATATAAGAGAATGCATTGGCACAGGGCATAACTGTAACCATCACAATGTGGTCAATGAGCCGGTTCCAATGATATCCATATTTGTATGGTTCTATTGAGACAGACCGAAGATATTTTAGGCGGTTGAAGCTTTATTTGGCCGGTTTTGGCCGTTTTGTTGGGTAAAGGTTTAAACAAAATGTGGGTTACAGTGTATGAAATTAGTCTACGTTGGCTATGACACGGCAATGGCATGATGAACTAGAATGCACTCACTGGAGCGGCCTATACTTGCGCCCATCACACATTTGGCATGTTGTGTGGTGTCTTGCCAACAACAGATTGAACCACGGGTGCTGGCCCCTCGTTTGAGAGATTGATAACAAAAATCTAGATATCAAATCTCTGTTCATCCATCGCTGAAATAGTTGTGTGTACGGACATAATATCTCTGTTATCTCAATTTGATCTACACTAGTTACACTAATGATAGTATTAGTAATACGTACGAGTTGTTTGACATATTAATATAACAATATAGACATCGTTCATATGAAGGGTGTGAAGACGATTGGTTGCCGACGATGCTATAGTATATGCCAATTGGGTTAACTTACTAGTTTGACTAGAATGATATCAAGTGTGTATGCCAGTGGCAAAAACCATCAAAATAAATTACAAAATACCGACACAATTAAATAAAGGAAACGGGATCATTGGTTAGTCTTTGATTAACAATGTGTCAATGTGAACATGCATGCCCTTAGCGACTGATCTACAGACTTCGGGAACATATCAAAATGTCTATTGCGTTTGAGAATGAGAAAGCTTGTTTTCCCAGTTAATTAATAAGGCATTTTAATAATCCATGTTTCCACATTCACATTTTCAGTGCAATTGTTTTTCAATTGAACCACGCGCCCGACTGTTTGACCGGACATGAGTTATATGCACCAGGATATTTAGAAAATGTTTTGAACTTTCCAGAAATATGTTCGCACCTCACAGTCACTGCGAAAAAAAAACGATTCCGCACGCATCTTTTAGACTGATCTCAACTCATTTCCTCGAGTTTCAAGATATATAAAATAGGCTTCTAATGGGCATGTACTGTTGCCGACGTTTGTTTTACATGTAGTATATATATTTATAATAATCAAACACGAAGTTGTTGGCAGATGGAATGGTTTAGCCTGTCCGTGTAATACGAGTCTCAGCTGTCTGGACATCGACGCAATCATGTCTGTTTTTTTGCGCGCCCATGTAGCTTGTGACGTCCTGATGTGCGTCGTGACGTCATGGCGTCTTGATCGGTTTCCAGAAAGAAATAATTCAATATTGTTCATTTATGAACGATTTATTACCAAAATAAAACCAGATAACAATGCAAATTAAGTATACATGTGGATTTAAATTACAATTGATGCAACCATTTCATATTAGCGCGTGTTCATTTTTTACAATATGTACTTCCGGTATGACGTAACATATTCACGGAAGGACAGACATCCGAGCCGAAAACATTACTTGCGTCCAGCATGGACTGGCGCCAGTAAATACCACATTTTAGGTGATTTAACTCATGCCCTGCTTTTCATAACATCTTAAGTATTAAGGTTCAAGACATATTGAATGAATATCAAACAAGAAATTATGGCATTGAAATCCATGTAAAAAGGGACGACCGTGCAGTCACGACGTACCTGCACTATACTCAGACTAATATGTGTTGACTTATATGAACGTCAAGATTTAATTAACTATAAATATTTCTTATAACAAATTACGTACATGTACACGAAGTTGGTTGCTTGTGGTAGGGGGATTGGGTCTGTACCTCATAATTATCATATTGTACTCATACATGTATCTTCCAGCCTTTCGATCGTGGCTCCCCGGGGCCATTTTTTTGACTGGCACATTATGCCCATTCTCAATTTGGATGAAATATTAGTTGTACTCGCCTCCACAACCCTTGGCCTTGGTTGGAAATTGGGGTTATTATGAGTGAGAACTTGGGTTTACCCCCTCATAATTTGGGTTGTTTGTTTGTTTCAAATCACAACCCAAATCATTAGAATATAAGTAAGGAAGAACATTCAATTTCCAAGAACATGTTTTGTTTGTACCTGTACAAATTCTATAGTGATTTTATAGGTTGGGATTTGATCAGTTTGATTACAATTGCATGGAGCTACATTTATACCAGCGCGGACTCGGAGCCATGCACTATGAAACAACGTCAACCCAACCAAACCTAATGCGAACCATGCCAACATTATGCCTGCTTTGTGTGCTTTGTCACGTCCCTGTCAAAACGTCAATAACTTTCGCGGGCAAATGCGCGTGCCAATATGACGTCGCTTTGGAGACAACATATGACGTAACCTAACAGTTTACGTGAACATGATTAGAACTACTAATTTACTAAACTAAAGAAAAGTTTATTTAGTTATATAATAAACGTTCAAGATATTTACGATATGAATTATGTTGTTTTCGCGAGGTGGCTAAGGAAAATTTGCAGTTTTACGTAAATTTCCGACATTTCCCGAATGTCATAGCAACCCGAGTCCGGTCGACAATATTTATGATTTAAGTCATGATTATTGTTCAAAGAATAAACCATGTAATGCCTTAACGCAATGAATACTGTTATGTTGGCTATATGAAAAGTAACATTTTGTAGTTTTAATTTAATTGCAATGACGTTTCAAGATGGCGACCCCTCAAATCCAAGATGGCGGCGCTCCTAATTCAAGATGGCGGCGCCCATGTTCGAAAGCGAACTTAGTATAAGGACGACCTGCGCATATGTTGCTGCGCAACATATGCTCGGCTGGGCTGCGCCCAGCTGGTCGTCCTTAAAAAACAAAATGGTGAATAAAATTAAGTCAATATGGCCATATGGATCCTTAGTCTTGACTCTTTGACTAACATAGGTGAAGTTATGATCTCACATAGTGACAGTGATTATGCCTACTATGAAGAATGTTCGACCATTCTTAATCGCCTCGACACGTCCGTATGCCTATGCGCCCAGCCATCTAAATCCAAGTATTGTGCGTTAATAATTAATTCTTCTAATAAAACAAATAAAATAGATATCTGTGTCATCTAAAGTAAGGTATGTGACCCCCCTCTATTTAATTGGTGTACTTGGATTCATACACTACTCAAAAGTATCACATACAATAAAGTCAAATTTCATTACATTAACCCTTTACCCAACAGAAGGGCCCTGTGCCAATGCATTCTCTTATATATGCGAGTCGACCATAGGTCGCCTCGCATATATAACAGAATGCATTGGCTTAACACATTAAAAATTATAAAATTGTTAAAGAATGTAAGAAAAAATGGTAAAAAGTTTTTTTTAGGCCAATGCATTCTCTTATATATGCGAGGCGACCTATGGTCGACTCGCATATATAAGAGAATGCATTGGCACAGGGCATAACTGTAACTATCACAATGTGGTCAAGGAGCCGGTTCCAATGATATCCATATTTGTATGGTTCTATTGAGACAGACCGAAGATATTTTAGGCTGTTGAAGCTTTATTTGGCCGGTTTTGGCCGTTTTGTTGGGTAAAGGGTTAAACAAGAGATGTATCCCACAGGGAGCCTCACACAGATGGAAGCATGCACTGCAGAGTGTCGTCTGCTCCAGTCTATGTGGGGCTCTATAAAGGGTTAATTAGAAAGACTAATAATGCAAAACGACGTATCTTTTCTACCTGTCGACGTTACGACGGCTTCCGTCTATTTTTTTTTTGCACGACATCACGTGATCGGATTGCAATGATGTTCTCATTTCGTATACGGAAAGCATCCGCAGGAAAATTGTTATTGTGTTTTTCAAACTTATATTTTTAATATAAAGATATGAATTTGAACATGCTATATAGTGGTGAATTTCAAATTACATAGGTGGCAATTTGCTCGGCAATTTGTACCGACCAGTGGATCTGGCACACAGACTAGATTGTATGGTATCCAAATACGAAATGGAACTGAGTATATAACATATTTATAGGTTTGGTATACTTTATTCACGATCTCAGATCCCTCTATAATTACCTTTCTCGTGCAACTTTGCACTTGAACCTATCTCTTTGTTCATTTCTTAGCTGCTGAATGCAAGAGGAGATGAGCTCTGATAAGTTCTGCAACTTATGCTCCGATCCTCTGTGCCCGCAAACCCTTTTGTGTGTTTATAAGAATAAGTGTAATTGATATTGTATAGTGCGGGTATCATTACATGTTAGTCCATGAGATATTGGTCGACATCTGCACCCACATGGCTCAACTTCAACCTACAAATTTTCTTTTCTAATTTTTCCTTTAATTTGTTTTGGTTGTTAACAAGAACAAAGTGGCCACAGAGACTCCAAACAAGATGGAGTCCATCATGGCGGCCATTTTTTATATGCACCAGGTCTCTTGATAGCCGTTATAGTAAAAATTATATCACATGCGGTCTTGTTTTTCGATCGATTACTTATGCTAATTATGTGAACAAAATCGATTTAATATACCCCACCGTACTTAAAGACAAATTTGGTATCTTTGGAAAGGTGAGGATGTAGGCTAATTGATATGACTTACTATCGGATCTGAAAGTGGTGCGGTTGTCATGGAAACTGGCCCCCAAAATTATTGTCACATATCGACGGTATTGTCAGTAAAAGCCATCCATCGAATAATGGAAGGCTGCATTTTTCAACATTCATTTTCATTTTAAGTCAATTCTGGTTTACTGGTATAAGGACGATACGTGAACTCAGCTGAACGTTCCTATTGGAGATATGAGTCCGTATGGTGGTTGGAACGCCGTTTTAGGGTAATTTTATGGTTTTTTAGTGAGAAAATTGTGATTTTTGGAATCGCAGTGCTGGTTGAGAACAACACACTATCAAATGGACTGTGATATGTCATTTTGAAGATCTTGATGTGTCCTACACGATTAATTGGTTTATATGGTTGGGCGTTGATTTGGTTGTCATGAAAATGATTCTAATATTTCGGAATAAATGTGTGTATAATCTGGTATAATTCCTTTAAATTTCACGAAAAGTATATCGATACAAACCGACAATCTACTACAACAATAGTATTGACCTTTATAACATTCCCTAGAATGTTCTAGACTACATCTACTTTCGGAATAAAGAATCATTCTGATTTTATAACATTCCCTAGAATGTTCTAGACTACATCTACTTTCGGAATAAAGAATCATTCTGATTTTATAGACCAATGTTGGTATTTTTTTTATGTTATTTTGAATAAAAGTTCCATTTTCTGTATAAAATTTGTGAAAATTTGTAAAATTTTAATTCTTCAGCAAAATTGAACGACGTGATCAAAATATGTTAATATTCTATTATTTTCAATTTAGTGATGCTAATTGGATTAGAACATTGGTGTTTATAATTGAAATGCCAATGGCGGTATCAGAATTATGTACCATAAGTTGATGACAATGATGGACAACCAATGTGTTCATGTACAACAAAAATGCGGCGGATTAAATGTGTTCATGGGATTTTGACTGCGAGAAACATTCAACAAATTGCAAGAACCCTGAATGAGTTTGCTGGATTTTTATCGCGGTCAAAATCCCATGACCACGTTGAATCCAGCGTTTATTATTGATATTTATATATACTTAAGTTCATTGTGGACTAGGATTGTTTGGCTATCCACCTATTTATTCAACTTCAATTGAACACATATAGTTCAGTTGGGACAGTTCATTTTATGTTGGAATCTTCGATGTTTAGAAACCTAAACAATTAAGTTTTAGAACGGTAAACCCACTCCTGGTGGGGGCTGTTAATGTCCAGTTATTTTGCTGATTAAATTGTGGGACTCCGTTGACGGAGAGCCGAATGAAGCTTGTTTATTTAAAAAAAAGGACCAATAGGAATGTTACATATACGTAGAATGGTTTTATCTGAGTCATAACACCATTTATGCTCAACGCATTTTAATTGCAAATTAAAATCAATAATAATGCAAATTTGTGACACCACGGTTCGTGATTGTTACGCATTAAGGTTGGAGTTTATAAAAAGGAGAGTTTTCAAGAATTGTCAGGGTATAGATGCACGGTCAGTACTTCATATTTTTTATTTCTAATATTTTCTTATCTAATTCGATGATCAAGTGGGCCATATATACACCGTTCAGGCGATATCAGATTGTTAGAGTTCTTCCATTGCTACGTTCCAAACGTCAAATATCTCAGTTTTAGTTTTTGTATTGTTTTATTCCATAGCGATAATGAGTCTAATTGACGTTTAGTTATGACAAACGTACAAAATACAATTGATGGCATATATTAAAAGTAACCACTACTTGACATTAGATAAACGATCGCACATGTTTATGCAATATATTATTCGAAATACATGTATAATCCATATTAATGGACAGAAGCGTTTAATGGCAGGGGTCTTCGATTCGCATGTATTATTTTACACCCAGGAATCAATATATAACTTGTTACATGAAGAGATATAGACCTTCTTTAACGGTTAAGGACCTCATATGGGCGTCAGCTGAGATGATATTAAGCTATGACATGTTGCATATGGGACGGTGGGGTGAAAATATTCCTACCCGACACCCTTCGGAAAGGAGCTTCGAAAAATGTAAAACTGAAATAAATAAACTTGTCCTGGTCTAACTAAAGCCTGAATCATCGTGTGTATGGAAAAAGAGCGAGCAGCTGTCTCAAATATTAATGTGAATATCAATGGCTAGAAAATAACTGTCATCCGTTCATCAAGCCAATCAGTGAATTATTTGCATGTCTATCAACTCAGACGATCTGTCACAAGACCTAAAGTGCTGCGACTGCTTAGGCGCACAAACTGCTTGACAAATTGAAGGGAAGATTAGATACTTGAATTCATATACTTGTTTGCAGTGATTTGTGACACAATATTGAACGTTTAACGTCTGCACATCATAAAATATCTGGAACACGTCTAGACATTTCTATGAATTGTTGATGCTTCATGTTGAATTTCAAACGCTTGATTGCATAGCGTTTCACTTTTAGTGCATATTAATGGATTTCGAACAATGGCGTCATGACAACAATCGAAACGAAGTCAAAAACACACCCTTATTTCTGAACAAACAGACTTCTATATTCTATAAGTTATTGCATCGATGACGAAAAATGCTTTAATCTGACGAGTAATCAGATATCGACGATCTGCTCTATGTGTTACTTTCAATATAATTAATAATTTATATCTGATTGAAGTATTTGATAATATAATCTTGATTTCGCCAGAACAGATCGTTGATTCCGCGTATTGCTAAACTAGGCGTAAACAAGATAAAATCCATTTATACTTGCATCATCCATAAAATATATCGATGACTCTGTTTTATTCTGCTCACAGTCCTTGCCATATCTAATATTTCTCCTTGAAAACGACCATCCGCAGGCAGAATTATGGTAGAAACTACCAAAAGTAGGCACTTACCCTCTGGGCGTTATTGCTGATATTCTCGAAATATCCCATCGCTCTGCTGAGATACCACTGCCACAAGGACATTTGGTAAGGATTTCTGACATGATCTTAGTTCTTATGTTCTTATTCGCGAACATGCACCAATTAATTGACTACACGTCGCACGTATTTACGGTGTACGTGTATTTAAATCCCGATGTGTATTGGTACACATTTATATTGGATAGGGTTTATATTGGCATAAACTTACGATAACACTGACAGTAACTGTAGGCCATTGACTATAAGTGGTTGCCTCTAATGTGTCAGTAACGTAATTGCCTTACTCCAAATCACCGGGGTCACAATGATAACAATTTTCGTCGAAACATGGATGACCAGCAACCAAATGTCAGTGCTAAATTTTAAATGTTGATGCCATAATCTGTCAACATATCCTCATGCAAATAGGTTCATATATGACCTAAATATTCACATAGGTTCATATGGAACTTATTTAATTCTGAAATAAGCTATTTTAGGGCTCATACCCGTCCATACTCATATTCCGTTGAATGGCGCGGGTCGCAGTTAAAACACATTATAAAGAGCGTTTAACGGGTACGCCGTGTCGATGAAAAAAGTAGATTAAATAGTATCCATATGAGCATATATGTATACGACTGTTTTGAATGTGTCCCATTTAGGTTCATATAGAGCTTAATTCAGATTCAATTAATCCCTATATGGGCCTATTTCGTGTGTTTGAAAATAAGTTATATATGCTGATATATGAGCTTATATATGGGAGAATAGGCCGGAATTGACTGGAAAATGTAAATATAGCTTATAGCATCGTTATTCAACCCCAGTGATTGCGTTTTTTGATACAGGTAATACCCTAACGTGAAATTTTAGATATACCCGACCAGAATAGTGAACCAAATATCCCATTTATGGGTAGCAACGGTTGCTAAGCAAATACCACTAATGATCGAATGACATTGCACTAACTATTCAGTGGTATGTTTTGCCTTAATTTAGACAGTGTCTATAGTCGCGTGGTGTTGGTTATGTTCAAAGGGGACACATAACTGAAACTGTGCAGGCATGCTATGCATGCATGGACCTGTGTTTGCACAAATAAGAACTTCCAAATTCCGCTCTTAGCCAGATGTAATAATATATTCGTGTCTTTTTGAAGTTGAAGCAAAGTTGATATTGAGTAATTACACAACCCACCGAAAATCCAATGACATACCATGTATACCTATATCTTAGCCTGCACATTGCTATACCGGGAAGATTCAATTACCATTGATTTGTGCTAATAAATAAGAAGCCGTTCGAGCTATATACGTAAGAGGCCGAAGCTCTCTATGTACATGTGTACGTACATCGAATTACCAATGAATAACAAGAAAACTAAGATGAATGCATCAGGTCGCCCGTGAACTATTTATCATAAAATTCTTGTAGCTATCGATTATACATTTTGGAATATCTGTCTGTATGTATGTGTGTATGAATGCATGTATGTATGTGTGTTATAGACTCGAACACTGCTCAACCGATCCGACTCGGATTTGGTATTTAACGTGTCAACCTGACCTCGCTCATAGGCATGTTTCTGGACCTTGACCGATCCGACTAAAATTTGTGTGTAGGACTACTTCGATCCCGGGAGCAATATGGACGGGTCCAATTTCACGTGCGATCATGTCATCGAACGTGCTGGTATAGGCATGTTTCTGGACCAATTGAAAAATAGTTTGTCCAGATGCTGTATATACCGGGTACTGCCCAGATGAAGGCGATCACAAAGAAATCCCTAAATAGCCCGAACGAAGTCGAGTACATCAGCTAGTATTATATATTTCTAGATTTAGTTACAAACTTTATACCTGTATATTGCACAAAGAAATGTTTGACAAATGTATCTATATCAATATTACCATAGGGGTCATTAATATTAGATACGACGAAACAAAATTTTGAAGGGTGCATGTGATTGTGAGGAATAATAGGATCATAGGTAAATTTAATTTATGGACGCTTGTTAATTTTCATTGGACTACATGTATCAGGTAAATTTTTATATTTCAAATAATGACAGGAATGTGGAAAGTTGAACTACCCAAGTAATACTGGCTATCCGAACGAAGAGATATACATGTATATAAAAACCAAAATAGATAATGGCTGCTGGCGACCATGTTTTCCAAAGAAATTCAAATCATTCGATAGCTCCCATCTAGTGGTCACCCCGAAGATCAATATGAAGTTTGGTGACTATCAGATGAGGGATGTGGTCTGTAGAGGTGCTAAAGAATTCAGTCATACAAAGAGTAAGATACAAAATTGCTGTCTGTGGTCATGTTTTTAACGAAATTCGGAAAAAAATAAATTACTCTCATCCTGGTTATCCAGAAGATCATTGTGGAATCTGGTGACGATCGGACAAGGGATGTCGTCTGTAGGATCAACCAAATTATTTAGCATAAAAATAGTAAAACTCAAGATCACCGCTGGCAGTGATGTTGTCACAAGGACATTTTGAGATAAAAAATGGCTCCCATCTAGTGGTGACCAAAAATATCCACATGAGAAAAAGTTCTCCAATAAATGCTGGTTGCAGGGTGCGCCAATTGATTCAAATTTGAAATTTGGCAGGGTGTATTGCTGGTGGCCATGTTTTCCCCGCAAATTTGATAGACTAATGAACAAAACCACTGAATCCGTTGAATCAATAGACATATACACACATATACATACATATATATATATATGTGTGCATTGTTATCCACACTATTGGTATATAAAGGTACTGAAAATAACTATATTATACTAGTAAACACAAAATAAACCATATATTATGGCTATGGGTTCTTATATCCGAACATGACAGCTGAGAACTTGGTGTGAATTGAAGAGTAGTGGGGTCTCAAGAATATCTACCCCTCCACGCTAGAAACATGCTATTAAATAGCATAAGTATAATCTAGCTCGAAGACAGAAGTTATCCATCAAACCGCTCCTAATTCAACCAGGTCATCACACCCCATGTATGGTCGATCACATGATGATCTAGGTGGAATCGGGCTTCTCAAAGTACCACCGGTACCAAACATGCCGGTACCGGTATGTTTACTTTGCTAGTACCGCGGTTCCGGTACCGGTACTGGCAAGCCATTTTATAGTTCTAGGTATATCTGGAGGTAATACAGTGCTGAAAATCACAAGCCACGAACTCTATTATTAACTTGAACTAATGATAATTTGATATCAGAATAAAGAAACTATATCGGGATATTAGATACTCTAAAATTTCTTGCAAAAACTAGTTGCAATTTTACAGCTGTTTTCAATCGTTGACATATAACATAGTTACATACTTCATTTTTGACTATATCATGAATTGATATACTCTTTATTGTTTCATATATTCTGAAGAAAATCGGCACTGAACTTGGCTATGGATTTCTGAAACATATGAAGTCCGTATACAATTAAATGACCAAGATCCGATGAAAATATACGTCAATTTCCATGTTATTAGTGCGGACCCCTATTGAGATAATTATTCCAGAAGCACCGTTAAAGATATCCTACCTGACCTGACTACAGTCACTATACTACTGTTTTCGTTTTCAATGCTGAATACTAATGATCACATTTTAATAAGATATTTACGACGCCAGATATCGAAATTTGTGACTCTTCGATGCTGAAAATACAGATGTAATCAGATGTAATGAGAAATGTCCGTTATATGTTTAGAGCGTGTACGCACTCCGTTACCAAATATATGCACACATTAAAGGGATTAAAACCCACTTGTGCGTCTATCCATTATCCTTTACTTAAAATGTGATAATGTGACGGTGGTAAATAACATAAATATATCATATTATTATTATGTCTTTTGTAATTAATGTAAGCATGATGCATGTGCATGTATTGCATGCTAAACAAATAACATAATTCATATGCACACCCTCACGCCCCTGTTTGCCTATTTCTACCTGTCAACATTCCCGCCATTCTAAACTGGCCCAATAATAATAACAGCTCACTAATTAACTTCTACTCAGGCACGCACTGAGTATTTTTCCCGCCACAATTAGTTCTCTCTTACATTGTAAACAACGCGGACGTATTGTTCCATATCTTGTTTAAAATGCACTCATGTTAATCTGAATATCTGACTTCGATGTTGACTTCGATGTTTCAATAATCTTCAAACATTCTTTCAAATATACTATGGACCTAAATCATTCCGACTTGGTAAGCCTACAAAATATATCTCAGTTCAGTTCGTATGTATGTGTACGTGTTGTCATTTATGTTTTATCATTTTATTCATTTAACTTCATTTGATCAATGTTTATTTCTGTTTGATTCAAGTTAAATATATTTGAATAAAATAGCAAGCCTCCATACTGGAGCATTAAGTTATTAATTAACAGTAGAGTAGTATTTTATTTATTTTGCATGTATATGTTTATTTGTGTTATAGAGTAGGACCTATTTATATTTCAGGGTCTATGTATGATCAGCTGATGATGTATCATCCATAATTTCATCTGTAATCATATTGTCGCTGATCAGACATGTTCGAAAATTACAGATTATGAAGTAGGATCAATCTTTTTATATTTCACTTCCCAAATCCCATACACTGAAGAAAAGACAGTGAATTATGTTACTATATAGTCTCGTGCTAGTGTTATCTGATAACATATAGGTGGTAATAATAAGACATCGGCTTTGGTCATGTTTTAGATCCATACTGTTCCATGTGTCAAGAAGACTCATATATACGCGGAATGATTCAGATATTGCCAATACTGAAATAGAACAAGATGGAACTTAGAAATTATATCCACTTGTGTTATAGACCACTATGGTTCCAGTCCCCAATTTGCATGAAAGCAAACGGAACAAGTCAGTTCTCAACACAACTCACTTTCGCGTACTTCGGACAATGAATAACCGTGTTTTACGGCGTTATTGTTCAAGATATCGCTTCGGTTTTGCGACCATCTTGTGGAGAATTTAATTCCGGTTCCAACGGTTCCCCAACGGACATTTCGTACCACTACGGTACTTAGGACAGATTGGAACTCAGGTCGCGATTTGTTATTTGCGGACTATTTGTTTATGAAATGTGTTTTCATGTATTTATGATATTTATCACTAATTTGTATGGAAAGCTTACAGTCACATTGGAGTTCATCCCATAGACATCTGGCTGTGGTTGATGGATAAAGGATGAACTTTGACCCAGTATGTACACTAGGATCCAAAATATTTGCTGTTTCATTTTTTCCTGACCAGTACATATTAGGGTGCATGAAAATACCAAAGAAGTTAAGTAGTGAGGGTGCATGGACTAATAGGGATTAATGCGACACTTCTATTACTTTTGTCGTCTGCTCCGTGTGTGCGACGTCACTCAAGCGGTGCGGTTAGAATACCGTGCGCGTGCTGAATGTCATTTCATTATGACGTATCTGAAAGGCGGAGCCTCTGAATGATCTATTGAGGCAGCAGCAGTCCCTATTGTTGTCTTCTCCGTGTGTCTGCAGTCATTCAGGCTAAGTGAGCTTGGAGTATCGTGTTCGTGCTGGTGTACATCATTGGTAGTTTAATCAACGCCAAATACACAATCGATTGACAATAATTTACAGGGCTGTGCCCCCGTGTGAAGAAACTGCACAGGCAGTAGGACTTAAACAGACGAGTTCTGATTTCAACACACTATATTTCTGAACAGATAACGTTCTAAGAATAAAATAGAACCTGACACAAACACAACAGGATCATGTTCGTAGTCATGCTACTTCTACTCTTGTTAGCAAATCGTTTCAGTAAAGGGTTCAAGTCTACAGGGATGTTCCAAGTGCAAATAGGAATGGCTGACTTGAACATAGACTCCAGAATTTCCGCAGCTCGTGTATCCGGTGATGTAGAATGTGGGATGTTGTGTTTAACAAAACTCGAATGTAGAGCGGCCACGTTTTTCAGCACCGTTGCTGATGAAGAAAATTGCTACTTGAGTAGAAACCCAACCCCGAAGCTACAGCCGCATCCAGGTGCCCGCGTTCTGTATAAAGGTGAGTCTTCAATCGCAATCAGAGACCAATACCATATAACTATAAACATTTCTAGCACTAAAATCAGCTAAACTACACGTCGCATGTGCATTCTTATTGTCGGATTCTTATTATAGTGTAGTCGTTGAAGCTTAATTTGGGAATCAACCCGGAATACATTGGTTTTGGAAAAGCGTCAGGAATAACATATACAAATTCCGCAAAAATCCGCTTTGTGGAAACTTTGTTATCCAAGATGGCGTCAAACGTTGTTGTATATTATATTACATCAGTTCTCGAAATAAGTCGTAATACGCTTATATTGTGGCATCAGAATTGCGCAGTTGTAGCTGTTTGTGTGAACTTGGAGTACGGGACCGAATAGAGTGACATGGACATAAAATAATACAATCGCGGCCATGAAATGACTGTCAAAGCGGCCGCAACTCCAAGCCATACCACCAAGAAAGCAACATACTGGATAATCACATGGGAATTGGTATTGGTAATCAATTGGTATTGGTAATATACAAGTATGTTGTTAAATATCTTTAGATGTACATATATCTTTAAACAGATCATTCTGAAGGATTTATTAGTCACTGCATCGCAAGTCAAACCCCCAATGATTTAAAGTGTGGGTTTTCTACTTATCCAACATCCAACTGTCGGGCTAAAAATAATAATTCCGGGAATACAACACACGAAGTAATGTTTCGCCGCATAGTGCATGGTAGTTTCATTCGGTATGCTGATTAATTATTGAATGTACCACATAAACTGAGGTGCATAAATTGAGGTATAAGTTGAGGTATAATACTAGTTACATTACCGGAATTTTCAAAACTCTTCGTGATAATAAAGTAGACAGATATTTCGCAACGATTATTATACTATAAAGAAACACTCATATCTTCAACGTATTAGCACCGCATCTCACCAGTTCAAAGATACGGTATATCACTATATCGTACAGTTTATATAAGACCCATTTTCATGCTGCTACCAAACCGGTTTCTTAGGGGGTGTTTATACATTACCCGGCGAAGATCGTATTCGCTTTAGCCGGTAGCGATAACAATGGAGTGTTTATACTTCGCCGGATAAGAATTACGGCTATCCGGAAACTCAGCTATACGGTTTTCAACTTTTGGATAAAATTATTTAGTACAATCACCTTATTGTCGTATGGATTCTAATTCGCTCTGCGGTTAAGTTAGATGTTTATCTGGGATCATGCCGTCATGGGTGATTTCCTTTCAACAATTAACTCGAACAATATTATTGTGCAATCGCTGATAGACCAGCCCGCTTTTCACCTGTGTATATATTGGTCAGTGTGCCAGTTTGATTGTCTCTGATCAGCTGTCCGTCGGTGGTCACGCACCTTGGTTATAAGCTATTATTATAAATACTAATTGATGATGGTACATGCGTACTCTGCATGTGCATGGTACATTTGTTGCGCATTCGAGGGAATTAAATGTGCGTGTTCATGTACATGTATGTTCATATATCTATATGGAAGAAATAGGATGGCATGCACGTTTCAATGGATTCAAACTTAATGGATAATTAGTTCAATAATCTAAATCTGAGTGCACCGTGGACATATACACAGGGACGGGTCTGGAGGGCCTGATTTGGTGGTGTTGGACTGTTCATCTTTGGTATTTCCAACTGCACCAAACCTTGAATCTCACCAAACTCACAAGTTCGCGTAAACCAATTTACGCACCACGTTGGGAACTTGTAGGTTCTAATTTAACTTTCCACTCACAATAATCCTCTCGACGGCCCCGTATTGAGCGATTTCCTGGAAATTGCCCAATCATAACATGTTTAGTGGTCTGACGTCAAGCAGCTTGAACCCAGATTTGATTCAGTTAAATTAAATTAGATAGCTGTTTAACTGACAACGGGGGCGGGACCAAGACATAATATTATCGACCGACCATGGTTATGGCCAGGTGTGAGAAATGTTTTTAATCTGAACCCTGAATATTGCAAAATCCTAGCATCCAGCCTTAAGATTTCCAATTTTGTCAACATATTGCTGATGTCAAATTTCCAACTAATGCCGTGTCGGGTATGAATTTCCAGCTTTTGAATATTTTGATTAAAGTTGGGATGAGACACCCCCATCGCCACGGCCCTACATGCATGGACATGGTGAATGTCCAAGTAAAATGAAAAACATATTTTATTGTATAATGTACACACGGAAATGTGTCACATTTGATTCGCGATGTTGAAACTTATATATATAATATAAAATCCAATCCGAATGATTAGACACCAATTTGTAGATGTATGCGACGAAAAGATCTCAAAACTGACAATGACCATGCGTTTGGTGCGACACTCACTTCACATGCTGTCTATGAACTCAAACAAACCATTAACAATGTTGTTTAAATATCTTTAAAATTACCAATAGCAATACCTGAAAGTTTGAGTTGGATATTAATAATTTCGCATTTCCATTTCTAAAAAGTTTCGTTTTACTATACTGCCCAACCATACCTCTAACATGAAGCGGCTAGATGTTTACAAGATGTTTATCATATTGCAGTTCAGTGAGAACTAAAACGAAAACTACTAACAAGTAAAGGAGACACGTGAATATATGCGTATCTTCGCCGGCGATGTGTAAACACTCTGCCTATAACCTTCGCCGGTTAACGGGTTCGCCGGGTAACGGCTTCACCGGCTATGTGTAAACATCACCTTAGTGTACAATTTTGTTCAAATTACTTCATTCGCCATTTTACAACTGGAATATGCTACCACGCAATGGAAACTATTAGTTTTCAGTATATTTTTGTTTGAAAATATCTTTCCATTACCACCCACGTACTCGTGCTAAATATCAGGTGATCATCGTTTAAAGATGTTATTTCAATTTTTAACATTCACGCAATGTTGCTATTTGTGGTTGAGTGTGCAGCAACTATGTGTAACATTGTGGAGAAGAGGTAACCGTGGTGATGCGGTTGCAAAAACGTAGCATTTTTCGCGTATATATGGCCTTGGTGATTACAACCAAATAAAAATTGCACAGTCTCTGCCACAGGGTATGTAGGCACTTTAGGTCAAGTTTAGAATTTATTGAAGATAGTCTATGGTACTCCTTTGTGTTTTGATCAATTGCGTTCGTAGTATACCACCATGCATTATTCTGATATTTAGTAAATTACGTTACTTTCAAATTGTCTTTGTGGTAATTTCAGCTTGTCCACTAATGCAATTCTAATTGAAACTCGCAACATAATTGAAATCATATATGACAGCCCAACCAGTATCACAAAATTAATGCAACCTCTTATCTTGTATAGTACTTCAGTAGATAACTAACTAAGTGCCACCGCAGACGCTACGATTAAAATCGTAAGTGGGGAAAATCGTAGGTGGAGAAATCGTAGCTTGCCCGCAGACGCGTAGGTGCTGCGATGTTTGCAGCTACGATTTTATCAACGTGATCGATCACATGATAACAAAATGTTATACCACATTCTCCGCATTATGCAACTAAATACATATGGCATGTATCTCAAAGTTCTAAACTAACAAGTTGATGTTGAAAGTTCAAGTGAAATTGAGTATTTTTTAATTTTGACATTTTTGTACCTGTCAACTCAACAGGCTCAGCTGCCCCAATTGAATTTCAACAATTGCGGCAGCCCTCTACTCCTTGCCTGATATGTGGTATAGGCCTGCACTCCCTGCCGTGCCACATCTCCACCAATGTGGCCTCGTTTTTGTAAGTGCAAGAAGTTTGTAAACTTTGCGCCATTTTTGAATGTTTACTTTTCGTGGTATTTACAACATGACCAGTGTGATAGTGATCATGTGGCAGCTACGATCGCGCGCGTTGCCAAGGTCACGCCACGATTTTCCTGGTAAAACCAAACAGTGCTTGATTGCTACGATATTGTCGTGCGCATGCACATTGGATGCTTCCTCCTGCGATTTTCCCCACTTACGATTTTAATCGCAGCGTGTGCCATGGCACTAACACTGGATGTGGACAAAATACTATCATTTGATGGGATATTGGTGTTTAGCAAATACAAAACCAACCACGCCTGCGCATGGAGTCGACTCAAACATTCTCAGACTTATTTGTTATGCCACAGAATGCAACTTGACCCTGTCACTCATGTTATATTTCACGGAACTTGTGCCAAAACAAATAGCGATAGCGTTCATCGCATCCACACGTCTGTGTGACTATGTGCATGTATAATTATTTGCATTTTTTCCAGAAGTTACAATTTATCTTACTTCAATATATAATATAATTATATATAAGCTCTTCGTGTATAATTTAGCTTGCCAGCTTTAACTTGAGCCCTGGAGATCATATTGTATTTAATATTTGGGAAATATTATTAACATTGGTAAAATTAAGTGACCTATATAGAGAGCTGGAACCTGATTTGCGGATTTTCAGGTGGATCAGTGTTAGAATCCATGCTATAATAGACTATCGTCAGTTCAAACCACAACATGCACATATAGTGATTTAAAATTATAACATGACTGAAACACAAGAAGCGACTGCAAGAACTTCGATGTGGAGTATCTAGTTTGTCGTTTTTCGGTGCACACGTTTGCTTTTTACTCAACTGTGGTGTCAACCAATAGTTATATAGCTCATACAGGACATGAAATATGAATTCCCTACACCGTTGGTCGGATATTCTAATGGGTATCCATTAATCAATTGAGTTTTGTTTTATTTTTGTTTTTTTGCAATTTCACGAAATCTCTGTCCACACTGCTGATTTATGGCCAGAACAATTAAATATCTTCATATATAAACTGGGTGTTTGATGCCATGACTCCTTGTTAGTGTCCTGTGGCTGACATTGATGCTGACGTCATAGTGTGAGCGATTATTAATATAATATTAAAACAGTGCCTGTATTTTTCATTATTCATAATAGCATTGTATGTATGGTCATTTCCTTTTTAATGTACCGGTGCATGTGATTTATAATGCCAATGATCTCTGAAGTTAGATCCATTCCGCATATATGATATGCATGCATACGATAACACATTCTCCGCATGTTACTACTTGTTGGACAGTTGTGTGTCCTCTTGTAAAAACTGATAAAAAAAATTGTATTTTCTTGCTCAGTTCTCGGAAGATCCTCATATCATTGACAAGTGGAGAGGTGGATTGGAGTCATTCCAAAGATCCTCATGTCGTGTCGCTTGAAGAGGTCCCATGCAGCATACATAACTTATCATATAAAATGTCCAATATTTGCAAAAAGAATGCATAACCCATTGATGCTGGTCATTTTGAAAATTGTCCCATTCACGTCTGGCTGAATTTTGCATGAGGCAAGGATTTTAATGCCACGCATAACAATGAGACTGAAAAATGGAACGTAGCCCATGCATGCTCACTTCTATAACTTCACGCTGATCAAAGTATGTCGATAAACACATAAATTAACAATATACTGACGATAATCCATCTATATATGCTGCTAGATAACCGGCATTGCTCAGTTAAATGTGGATTAAATTATTAGTGTTCCTTCAATGGATTTAAATTATTAGTCTCCATTTGAGTCAACTGAGGTATACCGCACCTACATCGGGGAAGTTACACGAATTCTACATATATTCTAAGATGATGATAAACACTATGTGCTAATTCTTAAGGACACATTAAGTCTGGTGCAAACATCCCATGACAATCCCTTTGTCAAGTTACACATGTCTACCAACTTCCACCAGCTCTTTATTGATCATCTATCTTTGCTAATACAATATATGAGCCCCCTCCCCCACTTTAAGTCATCTGGGATCAACGACACCTATCGCATGATATTCCCCTGGTCAATTTAAACATGTGTAACAATGTTCAGCTCCATGGGTCCAACTATTCTAGGTGTGCATTTAATTAAATTAATCATGCGTGTCACTTTAATCATTTGACATAAACGGCGCCCTGTGTAAATTTACCCATGTGGATCCAGTTTAGCTCCGAGATCCAACCGTTTGGTTGCATATAGCCGGACAAACGAACAAAGCAACAAAATGTAGTTGTATTATAGCGCAGGTCGCAGGTCTGAACAATATATAATTTGTAAATATATGATCGACTTAAAATACATTTGCTTTACACCCTCATGATAATTTGAAAGCATGTGATAAATTTGTGCATATCACTTAATTTGTCAATTATTTCTGCACACATTTTGCATACGGCCGATTACGTATTTTACGACATATTATGATTCACATAATGATCCACATTATGATCCACAATATGCTGTTGTTAGATTCATTGTGTGACATCATGAGCATATGTATCACTTCGAATAGAAGAAGTTATAATCATATCTCATAAATATGGACTTCGCGATCGACCAACCCGATCATGTCTCCGCGCATATCGGAATATACCGATGTGCGTTCATACGTGGGCAGGTACAGAGATCGATTTATAACGTCGCATTATACCCCAAAATGTATGTCGAATAAACGTCTATTAACAGACGTCAAGACGATATTAGATGACGTTAATGAGACCGTCAATTTTCGACGTCGTTCCGACGATGAAAAGACGTTGTGGCGAGGTGCGGCGACGACTGGATGCTGAATGGGGCTCTGCAATCAAACAACACATTATATAGTATTTATTATGCTCAATAACAAATTATCGAGTTGTCGAAACATATAGCTGTTAAATAGTTGTGTATATATATATATATATATATATATATATATATATACATCATGCAGGGGGGGGGGGTATATAAAGTTTCGCATTCTCGCGCGAACGACCGATTCACTTACTTGTACCAATACGCGGGAGGAATATTGAAAAGAAATATGAAAATACGTGCAATTACCGCCATTCGCATCACGGAGGCATCGCGAAAATCAAAAAAATAATGGGGAGAGGAGCTTTATGATTGATTGATTGATTGATTTAGGGTTCAACGTCGTTTTAGCCGCAAGGCCATATCACGACCAAGAACAGAATAAAGTATCAAAAAAGATCTTATCAAAGCAACTGTATGTAGATCAGACAGTGGATTAGATAAAAACAATGAGTTATTTACAAATAAAAGCACACGAGGATTTTTTTTCCGTTTGGAGTCGGGAATATAAATTGTCACAGGTCCAGGAACCGGAGTGATATCGGTCTGGTCAAATTGTGTTGCCTGCGATATACGAATGGTGTTGGTCTCATTGTTGTCGGGCATCAGGTCACTGTTTTGTAGAAACGGCAGCAGAGTATGTGATTGATTGAATTTATGATCGGGCACCAACTATTTTCTTTGCATCGAAATAGGACATAATTTTGCTCAGCTTTACAGCTTGGAATTTTGAATTTCATTTTCCTATATGGGACACGAACGACCCATTGCAGCATGTGAACGTTGACAGTTAGAGCATTATTTTTGGTTTTGTGCAATCCTTATTATCATGTCCAGAATGAGAACAGCGTGCACACTTATGGATTTTTTGCTTTTACAACGTTCCTGACCATGATCATTCCCCTGACATGCAGTTAAACATCGCAATAGATTTGGAACATAAGTACTTAAATCTACCTTTCATGTATCCAACATTCAATGCTGGTGTTTAAAAATATGCATGTGTTACATAACCCATATAAAAATCCCCCTTGGTGTCACCTTGGTGAAACCATGGTTTCACCAAGGTACCACCTTGGTTTACCATGGTGACATCTTGGTTCACAATGGTGGTAGCACAGTAAAATGGTACCACGGTGAAAACACCACGGTGGTACCAAGGTGGTATCACGGTGGCAGCACAGTAAAGTTTTTGTACCAAGGTGAAACCAAGGTGGTAACACAGTGGTAGCACAGTAAAGTTTTTGTACCAAGGTGAAACCATGGTGTCACCAAACTGACCAAGGTATCACCATGGTGGTAGCACAGTAAAGTTTTTCTACCAAGATGACACCAAGGTATCACCACGGTGGTTGCACAGTAAAGTTTTTCTATCAAGGTAAAACCATGGTGGCACCAAGTATAACCACGGTGGTAGCACAGCACTAAAGTTTTTCAATCAAGGTACCACCATTACATTTTACTTTGACCTTCAACCACAATGCTATTTACCATGTTGTGGGTCTCATCTACAATGGTATTTACATGCTTCGATATACCACGGTACTGGTACACCCCGGTACTAGTACCGCGGTATACGGGCCCCGGGTTCTATAATTATCAGTGGGAAAACAAATTATTTAAATTTTAACCAATTGAATTGTTAAACGTGATATCTTTTACACTAAACCATATTTTTTGTCGAACCAAATGACACCAGATTTTGGCGTGAGAAGATACATGTATGTAGTTGTTCGTAACAAACAATCGACATTAATTGTTAGACCCAAATCAGCCGCCTGATTGGTGAGTCGCGCGCGGTATCACGTGGTGATGCGTGCGTCGTCTGCCGGAAAGCTTCAATATTGTCGATTTTGTAAAGGCGAACTGAACGACTCTGAATGGGGATTTTCGGATCTGGACGAATCCTTTTAAGGTAATAATTACTGCCTTATGATAACGCATCAATATAAAAGAATAGGTTCAGATGGACATGTTTAGAAAGAGATATACGTACCCAAACTAGTTACTGTTAATATCATTTCTACCTACATAATTAGAGGTCATGATTGATGCACTGTCCGCTAATTTACATCGACAATTTGCAAACGCATTTAATTTTTTAATCTGATGGATTAATCTTGGTTTTCAATTTGGATAACCACATATTGAACTTTACATTTGAATGTTTCAACTCGTTTGCGAGGACTATATAGCAGTAATTAGTACGAAGTTTTTAATGTACGAAAACAAATTTTAAATGTGAGCGGGGAGAGAACTCTTGTCTCTCGTGCAGGAAAAATTGATTGACGGGGAAAAAAACATGATTTTCCCTGATAATTCTCTCACAACTTACTATTTCTTAATATTCAGAAGGTATGCATACTATGAATTAATTGGTGGTGGCTGATAAGTTCCTTGTATTGTAATGATCTGATGATGGGTGTTATTTTTGTTAATTTTAAATCATATGTTATTGACTTATTTTTATTACAACTTTCTTCTGAAGTTCTGTTCACAATCAGTCACGCGGTAATTACAGTTTAGCGTGATTCCACTTAACCTAGTCGAAAATCAATGGGATAAAGATACCTTCAATGTATAGTAAATTTTAGACTACCCTTAATTATTCCAGAATGAACCAGATACATGCAGGCGATGAAAGACCGGTGGTCTATTTTAGTTTAAATTTAGATCGATCGGTCTAATATTTAAAGACCTGTTTAAATTCGACCTCAATCAAGTTTCGACTTTCCAGTGACTGATTTGGAATGATAGGGGGTTTCTAAGCAAATTCACAGAACAAAAGTTATTCTAGTATTTATATGCAACAGAACGAGTGAGACAGAGAAGTGCGAGAGTCGTGTACCGAACGTTGGCAACACCCGGAATCACCAGGCTGACTAACCGAGCTTGACTTCGCTTAAAGTGATGTGAAACACTCCGGTATGGTGATCAAATAGAAATGGAGAATAATCTTGTTCAAGTTTTTACAAATAGTATATCTAAATTGATAATACACACTGTCATTCTTGTATATGAATCAAATGCAGTGACTCTCCATGGCGAAATCATTTTCGTTAGTTTATCGCCAATAGATGCGTCCCGAATCGAGTTGTAAATATTTACAATTGAGCGTAGTTCTGACGATGTTTTCAATGGAGTGGTACGGTCAATTTGCTTAAAATGTTTGGCTATGTTATTAGAATGTGACATTCCTCCAGTTGTCATAGAGCCTGAATACTAACTTAATATCAGTTTCACGCACCCGAACAAGTACATAATATGTATAGCGGTAATCACACAAAACGTCTAACGACAAGGATATGACTGAAATACCTTCTTGTTCACACCAAGTCTTGTTCGGGTTACTTATACATATCAGAAAAATATGGGGTCGGCAGGTATACTTGGCTTAAATTTTAGTTTTTAATTAGTTATTATATTCTTAACCCTTTCATGACGGGACTGCTCTGGTGGTGCATTAACCTTTTCATGACTGGAGCTTCCCGAAATCATGCGCAAACCCTGTGCCAATGCATTTTCTTATACAGGTATATGCCAGTCACCCATGGGCACCTCGAATATATAAGAGAATGCATTAGTCTAATAATATTTAAGCCAATGCATTCTCTTAGATATGCGAGGTACCAATACTCACATATATAAGAGAATGCACTGGCACAGGATATTTAATGCTGCTCCAGCGCAACACCCGTCACGAAAGGGTTAAACATAATATGCCAGTGCATTCTCTTAATAGACTCTTAGATATGCAAGTGATTTCTTTTTTGCATTGTTTATTTTGTTGATGGGTGGATACTATGTATGTTAGTTCCAATCGTTTGACAATGCCTCGAATAAACAATATCAATCAACTAGGATTAGCCCCTCCCCATCAGGGTAATCTGCAATGTAGCCCACCCCATGTCGGGGGATCGTAGTCCTTCTGACTGTCCTTGTGCCTGGGAAATCTGGCACCATCCCTGCAAGGTGGTTGGAAGGAAGGTTTAAACACTTGAAAATTTAGTGTCATTTATATTCCCATTCGTCAAGCGACAACACCGGAGATGATATTCAATTATTTGTACATGATTGAGATTCTACAGAAGATGTATTTCACAGTAGGTGAAGGTCCCATCTCAATATTGCATGATTTAGGTGACTTTGATGAGCCGATTTTGCTTTGCGTTGCTTTCAATCATGGAATTTCTCCCAGGTAATTAATTCAATATTTATGGCGATATTGGCCCACAAGTCACAAAAATCATGCAATCTCGAGATGGAAGTTGGAACCAACCCCTACTTAGAAATAGATTATTAAGGAACAATAATTAACAAACCCTTATATTCCCCGCGTTTGTTCTTTGTTGTAAAGCTCATCAGAATATCAACCAGTTTCCGGGTTCTGAACAGATGGAATATGATATGATCATTACAAATTTGAGATATGATGGTCTCATGCGAGTCAAACAGAATGAACCTTGTATTACATGACCATGTAAATCTTATCGGCAACTTGTTATATTAATTGTTCTATAATGTATAATTGATGCTTCATATTAGGCTATTATTTAATACAATGTACTATTCTTTTCAGTGTGTGCTAACGTGCAGCAGGGAATCTAGTGCCAGAGTATGTGGTGTATGAATAGGCGACTTGTATGGGATTGTGCAGCTACTACATACATTGTACATGTGTGTACATGTACTTCATCATGGAAATAACAATATGTTATTCGTCAACTTGATATACATAAATAGTGTACTGCGATATATGCGTGTGATACAGTCTGGAATGTTCACTTTTTATGGTATAGTAACATGATTCTGAACAATCAATAATATTCAACAATAATCGTTGAAAGGTTTCTCCGTACCTTTCTCCTACTGAATTAAGTATGGCAAATGTGCCAAGCTGTTAATTCTGGGGCATGGTAATACAAATGGATGTGTGGTGACTGGTCAAACTGTTTTGTGTGACTGAAAGTACTCGAGTAATTTTAACTGTCAGTGGGCTGACGCATACATGTGATAATTTACAGTTTCAAATTGGATAATATTGAAGAGTAGCAGGTGCCAGAGGTGGATATTATGTACTGGTTATTTCAATGTTCTTGTTGCAAGGGGTGAATACGTACAGATGACATGGTGAGACAATGTTCCGACCGAACGCAATGGCGTTCTGGAGAAGTTTGAATAAATGTTGAAAATTTTAATTTTATGAAGCTGTGTGTTCCTTTTCACAATAGTTGAGTCCAATCAAAGATGTTTTCCTCGATACTTAGATGCAAGTCTGCAAATAGTGTGTCTGACATTTACAGAATGAGGTCCCCCAGAGGATGAATTTAGTGACGCTATCCCGCACAGTGGGCTAGCATCACCAAATTTAAATTCACCCTCTGGGGACCTCATTCTGCTAAGGTATCATCTTCTAGGAATTATTTATAGTCACAAATTAACAATGTTTTGAGTTACTTAATCCCCTTCTATTCAGTTTCTATATCCCCTAATTTGAAGCAGATAAAATTCACAATCGACGTGAATAATGGGTGAACATCACCAACTTCAATTGGAGAATTTCATACTGATACTAGATCTCCCATAGCAGTTGAGGCTTAAGCAAAATGAAGTCCCCAGGGGCACATAGGGTGAATTTGGTGATGCTAAGCCTCTGGGGACCTCATTCTGCAAATGACAGACATATTATTTGCAGCCTTCTTTAGATGTACATATAAACACATTTATGCAAAGTTTCATCTGTCTGAGACTGTCTCCTCCCTTGTGTCATGATAAACCACATGATAAACCACAGTATACCATCATGGCAACACCACGGTAAACCAAAGTGTACCACCATGGTAACACCACAGTAAACCATGGTAATCCAAAGTATACGACCATGGTAACACCACGGTAAACCATGGTAAACCACAGTATACCACCATGGTAACACCACGGTAAACCACAGTATACCACCATGGTAACACCGCGGTAAACCATGGTAACACCACGGTAAACCACATAATACCATCATGGTAACACAACGGTAAACCATGGTAACACCACGGTAAACCAAAGTATACCACCATGGTAACACCACGGTAAACCATGGTAACACCACGGTAAACCACAGTATACCACAATGGTAACACAACGGTAAACCAAAGTATACCACCATGGTAACACCACGGTAAACCATGGTAACACCACGGTAAACCACAGTATACCATCATGGTAACACCACGGTAAACCAAAGTATACCACCATGGTAACACCACGGTAAACCATGGTAAGCCACAGCATACCACCATGGTAACACCGCGGTAAACCATGGTAACACCACGGTAAACCACAGTATATCATCATGGTAACTCTACGGTAAACCATGGTAAAAAAAAACCGAGATATTTAGGCCAACTATCGTGGTGTCACCATGGTTGTTTACCACGGTGGTTTACCACGGTGGTTTACCACCATGATAACACCTCGGTAAACCACCACGGTGTTACCACCACGGTAAACCAAGGTAAACCACCATGGTGACACCACGATAGGTGCCCAAAATATCTCGGTTTTTTTACCATGGTTTACCGTGTTGTTTTACCATGGTGGTACCAAGGGGAATTTTTATATGGGTTTTATAGAGCCCATATACAAAATGAGCAGGTGATGCCACAGTGTCCTGGGCCCACAGACAAGGTACCCCGCCTTGCTCACCGGAAGCTTATATTATGCTAATGATGAACAGACAGTCTGCCGTAGGAGCAGTTTTAGCCAGTCAAAAATAAAATTAGTGTAAATAAAATTGTAGAGAATCCTGAATATCATGAATTGATTACATGATGGTATACACTTACAAAGCCCAAAATTTACAACTATAAATTCAACAACAGTCGTAGTCAGGTTATATTGTTTACATAAACATCGGAGGTGCCCTTGTTGTTAGCGGGAGTTATCGGAATCCACCAAGATCGCATCGAGCGCATACATTCCTATATTTTACATATTTCCGCGTTATCATATGCGTATTTTACATATTAAATATAGTATACACAAATTATGGCATCCAGGTGAGACATAAAAATCTCTCGCGGAAAACAGACGCAAACAGGCGGACGGGCGGACTGACTAAACGGCAGACATTGAATGTCGGCCACAAAACGTTATCCTACATTATATATTAAATATATGTATTAGCGTCTTTTATGCGTGCAATGAGTTGGACTGTTGGAGTCCGCAATATTTATAACAATTAACGCTATTTAATTATATGCATATATGTGCGTGTTTACCTGCTTGTATTTTTGATGCCTGAAGTTCCCGTCTTTGTAAAACAAGTGCGTTTATCATGTACGCATATACAAACCATAACCATTCATACTTGGGTATGAATGTTTCACTCCATATACTCATTAAAAGATATCAACATAGACAATTAATTATCGAATAATCCACACACTATCGTGGAAGGTTATTTCGTTTCTTTGACCAAGGGAGGTCCCGTTGTTTGATTACCTATAATTCCCGTATAAAAATAAATAACTCATAGATGAACCACTCTTTATATATAATGCAGTATAGCTTAACAGTCTGGGAAACAAAGCTGATACATGTAGTAAGCATTTTTACAAGATAAGACAACATGCGTTATCATATATGTGTATTTTCCATATTAAATATCGGTATACACATACTAATGACATCCAGGTGAGACATACAAATCTATCGCGGAAAACAGACACAAACGGACGGACGGGCGGACTGACTAAATGGCAGACATTGAATGTCGGCCACAAAACGTTATCCTACATTGTATTAAATATATATTAGCGTATTATATGCGTGCATGGAGTTGGACTGTTGGAGTCCGCAATATTTAAAACAAATAAAGCTATTTAAATTATATGCATACGTGCGTGTTTACTTGTTTGCATATTTTGAGGCCTGGAGTTCCCGACTTTGTAAAATAAATGCGTTTAACATGTACGCATATGCAAACCATAATCATTCATACTTGGGTATGAATGTTTTCACTTCATATACTTATTAAAAGATACCAACACTGAAAATTTTCAATTATCGAATTATCCACACATTATCGTGGAAGGTTATTTCGTTTCCTTGACCAAGGGAGGTCCCGTTGTCTGATTACCGCGGTACCCATAAATCCCGTATAAAATAAATCATAGATAAACCACTCTTTATGTAATGCAGTAGCTTTGGCTATATATGTAGTAAGTATCTATATATCACACGACAACTAGTCTATTTTATATTTGTCATGATATATAGGGCTGTTGTCAGTAAGTAATTAAATTACAAACCTATACATATGATATGGTAAACGCTCTTTATATATAGAGTATATAAAAGTTATGTATATAGGGTACATCGGCTGGGATTGTGTTCAAAGTTCCCATGCATACAATTTGTTATCGTGATAGCAGACAAAAACGTGGGCCATCCCACATACAGGTATACAATCAACCATCCATGAGTTAAATGGTTTGTTGGTTAACGGGCCCTGTTTCTAAAGTGGTGTTGACATGTGGAGCTATGCAAACATGTCATATTTACTGTATTTGAGTGTTTATTTTTTGAGTGTTTATTTTTTGACTTATCGTACTAGCTTGATAACACAGAAGGAATCAATTGTTTGGAAAATGTTTACTAAGTCCGTTCCGAAATCAAATTTTTGTACCGAAAGTTGGTCCTATAAAAAAATGTTTGGCCACAGCAGCTCATCAGGTACACCTCTGGTCTATAACAGATATAAAGCAATCTGTTATTTCATATAAGCCGGATAAATTCCAGAAGGAAAAGTCTCCACGTGCATGCAACACAATATTTGTTTTAGTTTGTACCAGTGTATACATAAAACTGACGGATTCCATACATGCAGATGGAGTACATGTAATATATGTCTTCTAAAATGTTACCATCATCATCGATATCATTAAATATAATGATAAACGATAAACACTGATTTTACATGTTTTTACATAAAAACTAGCTGGAACGTGTTTTAGAAACGAGAAAACCGCGAAATTCAGCTTCATATTTTTATTTAAAATTCGAGCTTGGCGGTTCGGTGATCGGTCATCTAAAAGTAAAAAATTCTCAGTATATAATACTCAAAACCGGCAAGCTTGACTATGAGAGTGATAAATTATAATTATTAAACAAGTTTCGAATAAAACAAAATCTTGGTACAACTGGTGTTTAAAAAGACAAATCGACCAAAAATGGACAAGAAATCTGCGTAAAAAGTCGATGTTTTCATTTTGTGACCACGCCCCCTATTAACCAACCAATCGGGGACATTACTGTCAATATTGTCGATTATGTACGAAAATTGGCCATATAAGTAATTGGCTGGTGCTATTCCAACATAATTCACGCGAATTTAGTCACCTCCCTCAAAAACCGCCAAGCTTGCATTTTAGTCACTCTCATGTACTCACAGTGAGTAGCATGAATTTAAAGGGGCTTCCCAAGATCACATTTTATCCTCCGGTTGGATAAATTTGCCAGCTAAATTCGGAATATCTTTGAAACATTATTCCAAATGCCCAATTTAGTTGGATAATTACCTTTAGTCATGAATCTAGATATTGGGAAAAGAGATCTGCAAGAAAATATTCTAATTTAGTGTGTGAAAACGTCGTTTGCACAAAGGTACCATAATATTTGAATATCCGAAGAAAGTAGTAGCATTTCTCCGAAGAAAGGCAAATCCTCGAGTACAGGCTCACACACTGTGACATAGACCATGCGGTCGTTGAGCCTGTTCTCCGGAAAATCAGCACCTTTGAGGCTTATAAAATGATTTGTTTTATGTCCATATTCGGCGTATAATCGCCTCATGTTGAGTCCATAAGGAACTGAAAATAAGAGTGTTTTAGTGCCATTATCGACTGAGTCGACTCATAATAACTTATTATAAGTTCATAATGGGCGGACAATAACAAGAATAAACCAACTCACGACTTACCATGTACGACTCATATTAACCTATTATAAGTTCACTATATGGGCGGTCAATAACAAGAATCAACGAACTCACTACTTACCATGTACGCTATTTAAAAACAAATTTCACTCTGGTACTGTAGTATAACGGAAATAAGTCCACCATGGGCTTATCTGAGATTCAGATAATACAATATGAACCTATTATGACTGTTATCGGTCGATTGTGAACCTATTATGACTGTTATCGGTCAATTGTGAACCTATTATGACTGTTATCGGTCGATTGTGAACCTATTATGACTGTTATCGGTCGATTGTGAACCTAGTATGACTGTTATCGGTCGACTGTGAACCTATTATGACTGTTTTCGGTCGATTGTGAACATATTATGACTATTATCGGTCGATTGTGAACCTATTATGACTATTATCGGTCGATTGTGAACCTATTATGACTGTTATCGGTCGATTGTGAACATATTATGACTATTATCGGTCGATTGTGAATCTATTATGACTGTTATCGGTCGATTGTGAACCTATTATGACTGTTATCGGTCGATTGTGAACCTATACTATGACTATTATCGGTCGATTGTGAACCTACTATGACTATTATCGGTCGATTGTGAACCTACTATGACTATTATCGGTCGATTGTGAACCTACTATGACTATTATCGGTCGATTGTGAACCTACTATGACTATTATCGGTCGATTGTGAACCTATTATGACTATTATCGGTCGATTGTGAACCTATTATGACTGTTATCGGTCGATTGTGAACCTATTATGACTATTATCGGTCGATTGTGAACCTGGTATGACTGTTATCGGTCGATTGTGAACCTATTATGACTATTATCGGTCGATTGTGAACCTATTATGACTATTATCGGTCGATTGTGAACCTATTATGACTGTTATCGGTCGATTGTGAACCTACTATGACTGTTATCGGTCGATTGTGAACCTATTATGACTGTTATCGGTCGATTATGAACCTAGTATGACTGTTATCGGTCGATTGTGAACCTACTATGATTATTATCGGTCGATTGTGAACCTACTATGACTGTTATCGGTCGATTGTGAACCTACTATGACTGTTATCGGTCGATTGTGAACCTATTATGACTGTTATCGGTCGATTATGAACCTATTATGACTGTTATCGGTCGATTGTGAACCTATTATGACTGTTATCGGTCGATTGTGAACATATTATGACTAGTATCGGTCGATTGTGAACCTATTATGACTAGTATCGGTCGATTGTGAACCTATTATGACTATTATCGGTCGATTGTGAATCTATTATGACTATTATCGGTCGATTGTGAACCTATTATGACTATTATCGGTCGATTGTGAATCTATTATGACTATTATCGGTCGATTGTGAATCTATTATGACTGTTATCGGTCGATTGTGAATCTATTATGACTGTTATCGGTCGATTGTGAACCTATTATGACTGTTATCGGTCGATTGTGAACCTACTATGACTATTATCGGTCGATTGTGAACCTACTATGACTATTATCGGTCGATTGTGAACCTACTATGACTATTATCGGTCGATTGTGAACATATTATGACTATTATCGGTCGAGTGTGAACCTATTATGACTATTATCGGTCGATTGTGAATCTAGTATGACTATTATCGGTCGATTGTGAACCTAGTATGACTATTATCGGTCGATTGTGAACCTATTATGACTATTATCGGTCGATTGTGAATCTATTATGACTGTTATCGGTCGATTGTGAATCTATTATGACTATTATCGGTCGATTGTGAACCTATTATGACTGTTATCGGTCGATTGTGAACCTATTATGAGTGTTATCGGTCGATTATGAACCTATTATGACTATTATCGGTCGAGTGTGAACCTATTATGACTATTATCGGTCGATTGTGAACATATTATGACTATTATCGGTCGAGTGTGAACCTATTATGACTATTATCGGTCGATTGTGAACCTATTATGACTGTTATCGGTCGATTGTGAACCTATTATGACTATTATCGGTCGATTGTGAATCTATTATGACTATTATCGGTCGATTGTGAATCTATTATGACTATTATCGGTCGATTGTGAACCTATTATGACTATTATCGGTCGATTATGAACCTATTATGACTATTATCGGTCGATTGTGAACCTATTATGACTATTATCGGTCGATTGTGAACCTATTATGACTATTATCGGTCGATTGTGAACCTATTATGACTGTTATCGGTCGATTGTGAACATATTATGATATTATCGGTCGATTGTGAACATACTATGACTATTATCGGTCGATTGTGAACCTATTATGACTGTTATCGGTCGATTGTGAACCTAGTATGACTGTTATCGGTCGATTGTGAACCTATTATGACTATTATCGGTCGATTGTGAATCTATTATGACTGTTATCGGTCGATTGTGAACCTATTATGACTATTATCGGTCGATTGTGAACCTATTATGACTATTATCGGTCGATTGTGAACCTAGTATGACTGTTATCGGTCGATTGTGAACCTATTATGACTATTATCGGTCGATTGTGAACCTATTATGACTATTATCGGTCGATTGTGAACCTAGTGTGACTATTATCGGTCGATTGTGAATCTATTATGACTATTATCGGTCGATTGTGAACCTATTATGACTGTTATCGGTCGATTGTGAACATATTATGACTGTTATCGGTCGATTGTGAACCTAGTATGACTGCTATCGGTCGATTGTGAACATATTATGACTGTTATCGGTCGATTGTGAACCTAGTATGACTATTATCGGTCGATTGTGAACATATTATGACTATTATCGGTCGATTGTGAACATATTATGACTATTATCGGTCGATTGTGAACGTAGTATGACTGTTATCGGTCCATTGTGAACCTATTATGACTGTTATCGGTCGATTGTGAACATATTATGACTATTATCGGTCGATTGTGAACCTATTATGACTATTATCGGTCGATTGTGAACCTATTATGACTATTATCGGTCGATTGTGAACCTATTATGACTGTTATCTGTCGATTGTGAACCTATTATGACTGTTATCGGTCGATTGTGAATCTATTATGACTATTATCGGTCGATTGTGAACCTATTATGACTATTATCGGTCGATTGTGAACATATTATGACTATTATCGGTCGATTGTGAACATATTATGACTGTTATCGGTCGATTGTGAACCTAGTGTGACTATTATCGGTCGATTGTGAATCTATTATGACTATTATCGGTCGATTGTGAACCTATTATGACTGTTATCGGTCGATTGTGAACATATTATGACTGTTATCGGTCGATTGTGAACCTAGTATGACTGCTATCGGTCGATTGTGAACATATTATGACTGTTATCGGTCGATTGTGAACCTAGTATGACTATTATCGGTCGATTGTGAACATATTATGACTATTATCGGTCGATTGTGAACATATTATGACTATTATCGGTCGATTGTGAACGTAGTATGACTGTTATCGGTCCATTGTGAACCTATTATGACTGTTATCGGTCGATTGTGAACATATTATGACTATTATCGGTCGATTGTGAACCTATTATGACTATTATCGGTCGATTGTGAACCTATTATGACTATTATCGGTCGATTGTGAACCTATTATGACTGTTATCTGTCGATTGTGAACCTATTATGACTGTTATCGGTCGATTGTGAATCTATTATGACTATTATCGGTCGATTGTGAACCTATTATGACTATTATCGGTCGATTGTGAACATATTATGACTATTATCGGTCGATTGTGAACATATTATGACTGTTATCGGTCGATTATGAACCTATTATGACTATTATCGGTCGATTGTGAACCTATTATGACTATTATCGGTCGATTGTGAACCTATTATGACTATTATCGGTCGATTGTGAACCTATTATGACTATTATCGGTCGATTGTGAACATATTATGACTATTATCGGTCGATTGTGAACCTATTATGACTATTATCGGTCGATTGTGAACCTATTATGACTATTATCGGTCGATTGTGAACCTATTATGACTGTTATCGGTCGATTGTTGAACATATTATGACTATTATCGGTCGATTGTGAACATATTATGACTATTATCGGTCGATTGTGAACATATTATGACTATTATCGGTCGATTGTTAACCTATTATGACTGTTATCGGTCGATTGTGAACCTATTATGACTATTATCGGTCGATTATGAACATATTATGACTGTTATCGGTCGATTGTGAACCTATTATGACTATTATCGGTCGATTGTGAACATATAATGACTATTATCGGTCGATTGTGAACCTATTATGACTGTTATCGGTCGATTGTGAACCTATTATGACTGTTATCGGTCGATTGTGAACCTATTATGACTGTTATCGGTCGATTGTGAATCTATTATGACTATTATCGGTCGATTGTGAACCTATTATGACTGTTATCGGTCGATTGTGAATCTATTATGACTATTATCGGTCGATTGTGAACCTACTATGACTATTATCGGTCGATTGTGAACCTATTTCCATGGGGATATGTTGAGTTGTTAGATTCCACTATCAAACACCATAAACACCAGAATGTGTTGTTAGATTCCACTATCAAACACCATAAACACCAGAATGAGTTGTTAGATTCCACTATCGAATACCATAAACACCAGAATGTGTTGTTAGATTCCACTATCAAATACCATAAACACCAGAATGAGTTGTTAGATCCCACTATCGAATACCATAAACACCAGAATGTGTTGTTAGATTCCACTATCAAATACCATAAACACCAGAATGAGTTGTTAGATCCCACTATCGAATACCATAAACACCAGAATGAGTTTTTAGATTCCACTATCGAATACCATAAACACCAGAATGAGTTGTTAGATCCCACTATCGAATACCATAAACACCAGAATGAGTTGTTAGATTCCACTATCGAATACCATAAACACCAGAATGAGTTGTTAGATCCCACTATCGAATACCATAAACACCAGAATGAGTTGTTAGATCCCACTATCAAATACCATAAACACCAGAATGAGTTGTTAGATCCCACTATCGAATACCATAAACACCAGAATGAGTTGTTAGATCCCACTATAGAATACCATAAACACCAGAATTCATCACATTGCAGGGCTGCCATGCGAAATGAACCAATACGCGATCGGGGGGAGATGTATAGTTTTCGAAGCAGGACCAGCCTCGTGGCATGGAGCACGTGATGCATGTGGATCAATGGGAGGCAGGCTGGCAGTCATTGATTCGCAGACGACATATGATACGGTCAGGGGAATCTTACTGGAGAAGAACGGCGAGTTTACATAATCTTGTAGCGGCACGATAATGCTAACAGGTTATTATTGGGTTGAGTGGTCAGGTATTATTACGCGCGCCGCGTGTATACTGTCCTAGAGATTCTAAATAGCTGTGGGCGCTGACATTAACATGGGTGTTTTATTTATAGAATGGGAAATTTTGGGATGATTAAAAGTCGAACTGCGAGTCGGGAGGCCGAGTCCGGCAAAAGGTGTAGTTGGAAATTTCAATTTAGTTTATTGTCCTTTACATTATTATGTCAATAATGTTGATTTTTGGTTTGTGCCAAGCTATGTCAATTACAAATAAAAGAAATGAAAAAGATAATTTGTAAGTTTTATATTTCAACTTTTATAGACATTTTTCGTTCTTCAGCCCACTGGGGATTGTGGTCGGAGACGACGGAGTCGGCCGCCGGTTCGTTAATTAGGTGCTGGTTGTTATTGTTACGTTAACGGAATTCTGAGTTGGTCATTCGCGAAACCAATATATTTTATATTCTATAATTACAATCATGGGTATATAATATATTATCTTGAGCGCGTTACCATTTCTGATTATGATTTTCTTGTCATGGATGGTGAGGAAAACATGCATAGGCGCTGTGTGGTCGTGAATTATCATGGATGGTGAGTTAAACATGTGTATGGGACGGGACGAGGTAAACACGCATATGGGCTGGGTGGTCGTGTATTATCATGGATGGTGGGTTAAACATGTGTATGGGACGGGTGGTCTTGAATTACCACGAGTGACGAGGTAAACACGCATATGGGCCGAGTGGTCGTGTATTATCATGGATTATGAGGTAAACAGCTATATATGGGGTGGGTCGTCGTGAATTATCGTGTGGGCTGAGGTAAACATGTGTATGGACTGGGTGGTCGTGAATTATCGTGGATGATTAGACAAACAGCTATGGTGGCTGTGTGCCAGTGTGTGGTCGTTAATTATCATGGACGATGAGGTAAACATGAATAGGGACTGTGTGACCGGTAATTATCGTGGATGATGAGGTGAGCATCTATATATGGGCTGGGTGGTCGTTAATTATCATGGACGATGAGGTAAACATGAATAGGGACTGGGTGGCCGGCAATTATCGCGGATGATCGGGTGAGAATCTATAATGGGGCTGGGTGGTCGTGTATTATCATGAACGATGAGGTAAACATGTATAGGGGCTGGGTGGTCGGGTATTATCATGGACGATGAGGTAAACATGTATAGGGGCTAGGTGGTAGTGTATTACCATGGATGATGAAGTAAACATGTATAGGGGATGGATGGTCGTGTGTTATCATGGATGATGAAGTAAACGTGTATAGTGGCTAGGTGGTCGTGTATTACCATGGATGATGAAGTAAACATGTATAGGGGATGGATGGTCGTGTGTTATCATGGATGATGAAGTAAACGTGTGTAGTGGCTAGGTGGTCGTGTATTACCATGGATGGTGAAGTAAACATGTACAGGGGATGGGTGGTCGTTTATTATCATGGGCGATGAGGTAAACATGTATAGGGGCTAGGTGGTCGTGTATTACCATGGATGATGAAGTAAACATGTATAGGGGATGGATGGTCGTGTGTTATCATGGATGATGAAGTAAACGTGTATAGTGGCTAGGTGGTCGTGTATTACCATGGATGATGAAGTAAACATGTATAGGGGATGGATGGTCGTGTGTTATCATGGATGATGAAGTAAACGTGTATAGTGGCTAGGTGGTCGTGTATTACCATGGATGGTGAAGTAAACATGTACAGGGGATGGGTGGTCGTTTATTATCATGGGCGATGAGGTAAACATGTATAGGGGCTAGGTGGTCGTGTATTACCATGGATGATGAAGTAAACATGTATAGGGATGGATGGTCGTGTGTTATCATGGATGATGAAGTAAACGTGTATAGTGGCTAGGTGGTCGTGTATTACCATGGATGGTGAAGTAAACATGTACAGGGGATGGGTGGTCGTTTATTATCATGGTCGATGAGGTAAACATGTATAGGGGCTAGGTGGTCGTGTATTACCATGGATGATGAAGTAAACATGTATAGGGGATGGATGGTCGTGTGTTGTCATGGATGATGAAGTAAACGTGTATATGGGCTGGGTGGTCGTGACTTATCATGGGTTATGAGGTAAACAAGCTGATCGGTTATAATTAATCATGATGGCATCTGATAAGGAGCCATTGCGTCTCCATTTGAATGTCATTTAGAAAGAGCCGACTTATTTTATTCACTAATCGAACAAATATACCTTTCTAAAAGCAACGTGAATTTCGTTACTTATTCCTTATTCGCAAAATATCGGAAATTGTGGCAAATTACCACAAATTCGTAATGACCAGGTGGGCGGAACATTTTGGGCCGAACATTTTTTGGGTCGAGTTCGAAAAAGTGTCGATCCTGTGCTCGGTCGGATTTTTTTTGGGGAAAATGTGGCAAATGACCCAAAATTCGCAAGTGGCCAGCTGGGAGAGATATTTTGGGCAGAAAATTGTTTGGGTCGACTTCCTAAAAGTGGTCCGAAAAAGTGTCGAACCTGTGCTCGGTCCGAAAAAAAAATTTAAATGTGGCAAATGACCAAGGGAACAAACTCAGTAAAAAAAAAAATATGTTCCCGTGGTCATTTGCCACATTTTATAAAAAAAAAAAATGTCTCGCCCAGCTGGCCACTTGCAAATTTGGGTCATTTGCCACATTTTCCCAAAATAATTGGACCGAGCACGGGTTCGACACTTTTTCGGACCACTATTAAGAACTTGACCCAAAATATTTTCTGCCAAAAATGTTCTGCCCACCTGGCCACTTGAGACTTTGCACTCATTGGGGCCATTTCCCCTTCAATTTTTAAACTTCGCCTATTTTCGAGGCATATCGGACTTTTCGACCCAAATTTTTTAATTTTTAACTGACTATGTCCCCGTGGTCATTTTTCCACATTTTCAAAACTTGTTCAGACCGAGCACAGGTTCGACACCTTTTCGGACCACTTTTACGAACTCGACCAAAAATATTTCGGCACAAAATTTCTCGCCCAGCTGGCCACTTGAGAATTTTGGGTCATTTGCCATATTTTCCCCAAACAATCGGACCGAGCACAGGTTCGACACTTTTTCGGACCACATTTACCGAACTCGACCCAAAATATTTTCGGCCCAAAATGTTCTGCCCACTTGAGACTTTGCACTCATTGGGGCCATTTCCCCTTCAATTTTTAAACTTTGCCTAATTTTGAGGCATTTCGGACTTTTAGACCCAAATTTGTTTCGGCCCAATTTTTTTTAATTTTGTACTGAGTATGTTCCCGTGGTCATTTGCCACATTTTCCCCAAAAAAATCGGACCGAGAACAGGTTCGTTCGACACTTATTCGGACCACTTTTACGAACTCGACCCAAAATAGTTTCGGTCCAAAATGTTCCGCCCACCTGGCCACTTACGAATTTGGGGTCAGTTGCCACAATTTCCGATATTTTGCGAATAAGGAATAAGTAACGAAATTCACGTTGCTTTTAGAAAGGTATATTTGTTCGATTAGTGAATAAAATAAGTCGGCGCAAACAATTGCACAATGAATTTGAACTGGATACTCTGTTTGCTTCAAAATTAACAGTACAATGTAGCTGTGCCCTGAAATGCGCGATACCATAGTCTTCATCTACACGGGGAAGTAGTGGATTTCGTAATGTCAAATATAACTACACTAGTAAACTATGGGTTTTTACATGAAGCCATTCGAAGCGGAACATTCCTTGAAATAATATTCAAAAATTTGCTAAATTCCACTTTGGTCTCAATGATGAAATGTTTGCTCCACAAGCATCGTTTTATGTTTATTTTCCAGCGGAAGACCCAACCACTTCAGATTTCTGGGTGGATGGCAGTGACGCCGTTGTTGAAGGCACGTGGGTGATTTGGGACAACAGTAGCCTCCCATGGGTTGGTTGGAAGAATGGGGAGCCAAACGACTTTCGTGGCAATGAGGATTGCAGAATGTTTGCAAAAGCAAAAAACTTCGAACTGAACGACAAACATTGTCCAGATGAAAGAAGTTACATATGTGAACTGAACAAAGAGTCATGAGTCTGAAAGCAATGCCAAGAAATAGCAATAAAATATCAGTTTTATGAACAAATGCTCACCAGTTCCGTTATTTAACCATGTAGCCGACATGTGGTTCAATTTAATCAACATGTCGAAGGAATCATTAATTTGCTTAAAGCATCTCTAGTAAAGATTTAACTCTCATCCGATTTAGAACGGCGAACCAGTATTTGCAAACAGAGACCAGGTGATGGAACAAAATCCTCTGTCTGAGTGCGAATGCTCGTTTTTTAAGTTTTTTAAATGAATGTTCTTGGTGATCAATATTCAACAAATTTCTTGAATATCCATCACAAGCCCATGACATGAATTTGTTTTAAGTTTCCTACCATAGTTGGAAATAATTAAAATATATTTGGTGGTAAATTAGATATAGAATATACACATAGTTTTCTGAATAACAAATTTAATCCACGAGTGTGATTGGCGATTTACACCACGAGCTTCAGCTCGTGGTGTAAATCGCTAATCCCACGAGTGGATTAAATTTGTTATTCATAAACACTATGCGTATATTTTGTTTATGCCACGGTCTTTACAATGCGATGAATAAACACTTTTCCGTTCAAATTTTATGGAGAAAGTTTAATCCACTCTGCGATGTTTATGCCACGATCCTTACAATGCGATGGATAAACACTTTTCCGTTCAAATTGTATGGAGAAAGTTTAATCCACTCTGCAAAGTTTAATCAACAGTAGGCACGTTTAATCAACAGGTGTTGATTAAATGTACAATTTAAACAGTCGGTTTATTTATATAGTAAGATAGGCGATCGTGGTATAAACGAAAAATTGATGGCTTTTTTAATGATAAAATAGGGGTTTCACGTGATATATCAAAAGCACCAACTGGTTATATATTTCTTTGTCCATGTGCCATTGAGCATTCAGCTGCCAGAATGTTTTGTATGCTGATCCTAGCTTGGGGTGCCAGGGGAAATCACTCTACTAATTTGTATGTGGTGTATTGTAACCTATAGTGGTCACTGGAAAGACAAGAAAGTCGCCATCTGTTTAAATCTGTATATGGCATACATGCCATGGTTGCTACAAAATTAAAAAAACAAAACATAATACAACAATTTTGGTTATACTGTATTAAAATTGACTAATTAGTCTTGGAATTTAAAGTTGTCTGATATACTTTGACTCATGGGAAACATTCTGAGCTTCCACCACATTCAATATTCCTGTTGTTTTACTTTAGACTCACATCACAATTTATACTGTCCTCTGTATATATTAATGTAATATATTCAATATCAGCTCAGACGGAGGCAATAAATATATATATATATTAAGCCACAGTGATATTGTGATCAGCTGTAACTTGGTTTGGAAACCCATGACCCAAAACTCAGCTCATCCAAATTTCTGGATCAACAGGCCTAGGCATGACATGAACATTCTCAAATATAGAAAATTATTTATGGGAAGTAGATGCCTTTCTAATTGAAAATAATAATTAAATTTCACGAATCAAGAAAAATTAAGTCTCATCACATAATCTTCAGATATGACATCATGGATATATGAACTGGACTTTTGAACAAACTCTATTTTACAGAAGCGAAATTTTAAATATTTGCCATCCCATAAAAGTAAAGTAAATGAGGTTATAATATACAATAGGTCGATGGTTCTTAAATATTGTGTCACAGTAATCGCTTGTACCTCCGGTGGCTGATTTGCGACATACTCAATACATATATTATCTCGAGATCTCGAGATATTATCTCGAGATCTCGACATAATTATCTCGAGATCTCGAGATAATATCTCGAGATCTCGATATATTATCTCGAGATTTTGACATAACATGCATATTTAAACATCTGATGTAGTGGCAATGTGACAACAATCAAGATGGAACGCGAGCAAGTCGCGCTCTGTCTCTCACTCAAACTGTCTGTCTCCCCTATATCTCTCTCTGTCGCTCTCGCTCTCGCTCTCGCTCTCGCTCTCGCTCTCGCTCTCGCTCCCACTCTCTCGCTCTCTCTCTCTCTCTCTCTCTCTCGCTCTCTCTCTCGTTCTTTCATGAGTCCAGGTACATACAAATCGACTTGGTTCAAATCCGGGAATCTCGATTGATAATCTGGGACTCGCGTCTCTGTCCCTCTCTCCCACACTCGCTCTCGCTCTCTCTCTCTCTCTCTCTCTCTCTCTCTCTCTCTCTCTCTCTCTCTCTCTCTCTCTCTCACTCACTCACTCACTCCCCCACGCTGTATGTCTGTCTCCCTCGCTCCAATCGGCTTGGTTCAAATCCGGGAATCGAATCCGACATAAACATTTGTCGCACGCATGGATTCTGATAGAGGGGTAACAACTAACAAGTGAGTTCATATATGCAAGACCTACAACAATCTATCCATTAGATTGTGCGCCTCAGCTGACAGACCATACCCTATATATGCCGTAATACAGGAGTATATGAATGGGTCCGTCGGAAAGGGTCAACACGACCTTAAATGACTAAAATATAAATAAATTTGTCGCACTGTATCTGATAGAGGGTTCACTATGTGAGTTCATATTTGCAAGATTTAAATCAATGTAATCAATAGATTGTGCAATACGGCCTTAAATGACCCAAAATATAAAACTTAGTCGCACGGATGCTGATAGATGGGTAATATATGAGTTCATGTGCACAAGACTTGTATCAATTTAGCAATTATATATGTGTGCTGTGTTCTATAGATATGGTTTCTTATGTATTGTTTCTTATATATGGTTTCTAATTTATGTTTTCTTATACATATGTTTTCTTATATATGGTTTCTTGTATAGTTTCTTGTGTATGATTTCTAATATTTGGTTTCTTATGTATGGTTGCTTATATGTTTTCTTACATGTATGGTTTCGTATATGGTGTATTAAATATATGGTTTCTTATGTAGAGTTTCTTATGTATAGTTCTTTTGTATAGTTTCTTATATATATGGTTTCTTATATGGTGTATTTTTATATGTATGGCTTCTTATGTATAGTTTCTTATGTATAGTTTCATATATATGGTTTCCGATATATGTATGCATATTTAATGAGGGAGTTGACGGTACACTTCAGAATTCAGACTTCAGAATTCCCATGATCATATATGGAGAACTGTCTTCATTGTATATATTTGTGACCATGGGGCGTGGGGTTCCCATCAGGGAACCGAGTCTGATAGTCCCTCGTATAATTGTCGTCTATATAAGATAATTATATATCGATATTATATATGTATATGGTCTCTGAATAAATATATGGTGTGTATAAAAGTTCCAAATGGGTCTCCCCGGAGAAACCCAGCAGTTTGGTTCCACTCTTGTTTGTGTGGGAACACGATCTAGCTTAAAGGGGTACTATACGCCATTTTCAATAAATTCCCGGTGATAACAACGATCCAATATCGATATTATATAGAACACTAAGTAATTTGAGTCGAAGATGTATTCTGTAGACATTCAGGCTGGAGCCATAAATTACATTACGAATTTTCGTGTACAAGATGTAATCAAATTAATTCATGGATAGTGGATTGGGCAACGCATGGCAGCTGGCACACATGATCGTGTAAAAAATTATGTTGATACAGGGCGTGAACTCAAGCCACTCACTGACTAGTGACTATAGAATGACTTCAATGATTATATGGGACTATATAGTATGCAAATAACATAACATTTATTTGATACATTTGTTTGAAAACTGTCCAAAAATTACTCGACAACGACAATTGGTATTTACGCATTCCGGCTAATCTGCCATCCGTAACATTACTTCGTACTCAACAGACTTTCAAACTAGAATGCACTCAGAGAGATGCCAACGTGCGCAAAAATGTAATAAACAATAATTTAAAAAATAATTTCACTGTATTTTACTTAATTTATTTAATTTAATTTAATGTTAGCAAAAAAAGACAATTACCATTTCTCATTTCATCACAGATAAAAGGCAAATTACTATATTAATTAAAACCAATTCCATGTTGCCGAAAGGATGAGACTTTAATATCGATTACATTTTTTTCAGCGGCATATTTTCATTTTCATTTTCCAAAGGAGCAATTATAAGAAATAATTAATACCATTTGTGTAAATATTGATAGCAGCCAATATGCAACAATAAATATCAATAATTAATCAATAATTAATCAATAACGATCATTTTTTATATATTATTACACACTTAGACGTGATTTATAAGGATTTCTTGGTGAGTTAAAAGTGATAATGTCACACCTGTGAATTACGTCACCGACTCACCGGTGAGAGCACGCGATTTTAGACAGTTCCGTCTAAGCCGGAACTATTTTCACTTTCTGCGGCTCAAACATGGTTGAAGTTGAACAGAAACGAACTGCTAACGATGATACAGAAGCAGTTAATAAAGTGGTAAAATGAAGAAGAATCTTACCTATTATCGACTCCGATGATTCGGACGATGTCATATATATATTCCAGTAAAATGAACTACGAACAATTCCATGTGAACAATACATTTATCCAGTTCCGAGCTGAATTTCCACGTGTTGCACTTCGAGAGTTTGTTTACGTCGATGATTAAAATATCGTCACTTCGAAACTTAACTTTCTACTTTTAGCACGATTTCCAAACATTTCCTGTATGAACCAACATTATTTACACACACCATCAGCATCTTCACAATATTCCGTTCCAAGTGCCATGCTTCTTCGGTCAGAATAAACACAATTTTTACAGAGAATTTCCGAAACTTTAAAAAATGAATCGCATCAAATTTTGAGGTCAATCGGTATCGTTACGTCATAATTATTTTAATTATGTGTCCGTCCGCGTAACTGCACGCGCAACTGTACGTTGGGGTTCAAAATGGGAGAATCAGCTGATCTGGGCTTATTTTGTCACATCATCTCTTTAGAATTAGCAACTTTTAGTGGTTGAAAGTGTGTAATAAACAGAATAATCAATTGGTTTCGATGATAACGTGACATAATTCACTCGGGTAGCCGGTCATATTGGTAAAACCCTCGTTCGCTCCGCTCACTCGGGTTTTACCAGGCCCGGCTCCCCTCGTGAATTATGTCACGTAATCATCGAAACCAATTGATTACTCTCTATATAATAAACTCTTCAAACGGTGTTTGTGTCAACAAATGCGTTTTGTTTTGTGTTACGTCATTCGTCGTATTTGACCCGGAACTCGGCTGAAGGTTAGGCTATTCAGCCTATTGCGTCGAATTACGAAATCGCGTTTTGAATGTCTCTCAGTTCCCGCACGATAAAAAGAGGTCTTCGCACGAACCAAAAATGATAAAACTTCCCAATTATAAGTAAAAATACCCAAATGAAGGAGTCTATGTTGGTCCCGAAGGAGTCTATAGACTCTTTGATGTAGAGTTCTGATGGAGAAAATGTAGGTCGGTCTATTTTTGTCATAACTCTGACGTATTTTGACCTGGGAGAAAAAATCGAAATCGAGGCTCACTACGAGCATGCCAGTTTTAAATATAGAAACAGGGAATCCCGGCAAATGGCGATATCGGCGACAAACAAATAATCGAAAACAACACATAAAATAAACATAGCAAAAACGCGGCACAGTAAAAATGTCAGAACGCCACGAGGTTTTACGTCGTTTTTTGGTGACGTCATGGAGTGAAACAGAGTAGGGTGACACCAACCTACGAATCTGTCTGATCGCCATACTGTTGCGCGAGCGCACGTAATAATGGATATCTGGTTATCTCATTCTACGACTCGGATTCGGAGACTATAGAAACCAACAACAACATTTCAGTACAGTGTCCCTTTAACTATACTGGTGTTAACTTTAACAATCGGTCCACGCGTTTGAGGTTACGATGATTTGGGGAAGATTAGACTAGGCGTCATTCCTTTGAAATACCAATGCACACATGCCTAGACTGTTTTCCATTTATATTTAAACTCTGATAAGTTATGTTGCTGGTGGGGGTAACTCTATTGCTCATATCACAACCAGGAGAAACAAAGTATGGAACATTAATTTTATACATAAAATTTTATATTCCTTCAGAGATCAGAAGGTCTTCGGGGTCTATTCAGTGAACCAACATCGTGTGATATCAATCAAAACATCTTCGGGGTCTATTCCGTGAACCAACATCGGGTGATATAAATTTTAAACATGCGTTATAACGTATTTATGAACCAATGGAACTACAAAGACACCTCAAACGAATTTATAATTGTAGTATAGTGTAACAACATATAGTGTTGCTACAAGCACTCGTAAATTGTTTCCTAGAAAGCATTTAGTGAACCAAATTGGGAACTAAAAAGAACTATATACTTCCATTCTCTAGTTCTATTAGTCCAAGTCTTCTTGTACTAAAACCAGCTAAGATATTGGGATGGCGATGCTGGCGTTTAGTCCAAGCCCGCTTGCATACCAATCCTACCACATGAGTTACGCCCACGATCTGTGGCGGGAATTTGTGGTGTATTTTACTCGATTTACCTAGCAAATCAATACATGATGCTATATACATCGGAAAGGCTTACATCTAATGGTCATAATGGTGTATAATAATCTAACTTTAATGTTAAATTACACATAGAATATTCCGGTTGATTGCCACAAACATCGATTTGTTTCTCTGTTTGTTTACGTTTTAACCGAAAGCCGAAGTGGTCGAATAAGTTCGGCATAATCCGCTGTTTGTTCTGGGAATTCTACTTTCCGTTTCTATATATAGCGCGGGTTTTCCGAACAAAAATGGCGAAAACCGATCGCCCGAAAGTCCAGTTTTCTATGTGCTTTCATAACAATTCCCGCACTAAAAACTTAATGACATAATGGAGGATCAGAACGGTAGTTTTGTTGACAATTATCGCAAGCAACTTGTCAAAATTGGAGCAAATTAGATCTCTTGTGTCTGACTTGCCATGCGTGTGGTGTGCATTTTGACATCTGTGTTGATAAAATAATCGGAGAACCGAATCACACAGTTTCGAAATATAGTTCTTCCGTTTTAGTGGGACTTTTCAAACTTAAGGTTCATTTATTTAGTGTATTACATTTATATCTCCAATGTTTAATTAATCTATTTATTATTTTATTTATTGACACACATAATTACGATTACAATGGAGAATTCATCGTAATTTGCGTTGTTGTCCAAAATCTACGGAATATTTTCAACGGAAAATGCCGAACACAGTTCGCGAGGTCAACCGAGTTCGCATACTTTTTAAAAATTGTAAACATTGAGGTAAATGTCTCTTTTCGCATTAAATTACCGTTTTAAATTCACAACTGATGTGGGTTTCAGATAAAATAGCATGTCTTCTGCGGAAAATATCCGTTTATTGTCGCAATTGTGATATTTTATTTCATATAATTGTGGTTTTATTTGAGCGGGTCACTAACGCTTAAGCCGTGTCATAAGCGAGCATATAGGGCGGGCTTGGACTAAACGCCAGCATCGCCATCCCAATATCTTAGCTGGTTTTAGTACAAGAAGACTTGGACTATAGTTCTATGTGTGATTCCTCGTTTGGTTCTCCTACTGGGAAAAACCTTGGAACCAGTTTTTGGTTCCCATGTGAACGAAATTGGCTCTGTTGGTAGGTTAGATATGATTACGGCACATCAGACAACAAGAAAACCATAGTCAAAAATGGTAACGCCACCAAGATCATATTATTAGCCATAAATATAAATTATATTATAATTATAATATAAACTAGCTTTCAAATTCCATGTGGGAAATTTGGATACTTCCATATATCAAGTTTTCCCGTTTCTCGTGTTATACATTACATTCTTCAATTAAGCTGTCTCGCTTTTTATTACACTAGCTGGTGGGCCCGACTTCGTCCCGACTGTTTCCCATCTTCTTTTCGGCGAAAGGCGCGATTTGACCTTGAATTGACTATTTTGAAAGTCAAGGTCAGGTCGGGGTCACGATTTGACCCGTCCAAAACACTCCCCCGGACAAAACAAGCCCTAGGTATTAAATTTAGTCGAAATCCGTCAGTTTTACCCGATTTTACCTTGAATTGACTGTTTTAAAGGTGAAGGTCAGGTCGGGTCACGATTTGACTCGTCCAAAACACTCCCCGGACAAAAGTAGCCTAAGTATCAAATTTCGTCGAAATCCATTTTTGATTACCACACGATCGCATGCTTTCCAAACGGTGTGGTTATTAGCAATATCAGCACATGGGCTAATCTGTGTCGGACTATTTTATTGAGTAATCGGGGTAAGACTACAGCTTTTAAAGCGACCCATTTTTACTTTTACATCGACCTAATCCCCCATAATCCCCCATTGGACCAGTGTTTATTATATTTTCAAGCACAGAGTACACCAGTGGCGTTAATAATAATGCGATGGCGGGGGAGGGCCGCATGGTGTCCATGAATGCTTTCCTGGTCCACCGCTCCTGTTATGGAGAATATCACCCTCACCATTTTCACAGTTTGCTCCAACGTAACCACCGGCGCACGCACATGTGTAAGAGAAGAATCCTGGAATTCCTTCCTCACAAGAAGCGCCGTTAAGGCATGGCAACGATTCGCATTCATCTTCCCCGAAAGCTGTGAATGAAAATTGGCGAACATTATAGGCTAAGCTTGGCTTAACAATCGGCACCGCATGGATTGCGTGGAGGCCAATATGATGTATCCTCACATCCAAATCAATACATGTAACGGATGTTGAGAAATAGATAATTATATACAATATTAATATAGCATAATTATATACAAAAAATAATATAGGGGGGATACACACTTGAATCTATTTATCATAATCTCTGTAAATATCGTGTATTTGGCGATCTACATGGGCGTTACATGTTGTGTAATATTTGTCGTTGACAACCCAATCATTAGGCATGTGTTAATCACGCTGAGTCGAGCTCTAAATAAGTCGGAATGCACAGGGAGCCGTTAACTTGGACGAAGTCACCAGGCCGCTTAAAATAATTTGTCGCGCGATAACCCATGCATAGTGGACGTTATGTTTAAATCATGATCACTATCGATATGAATACCAGCGGCCACGATCCCCGAAAGGGGGCTATATGCTCCCAAAAGATACCGAGCTGACCATTACAGATTACTGCGATGGGCAAAACTACCCCATGCATTCACTGACCCCCCCCCCCCCCCCCCAACCAAACCCCGATACCACTCCTTACAGATTTCTGAGATGGGCAAAACTACCCCATGCATTCACTGACCCCCCCCCCCCAACCAAACCCCGATGCCACTCCTGATGTATCTGAATATGATGCATAGTTTGGTGTGTGAAGTCAAGGCGTCCCTCAGCCTATATATACTAATGTCTTGCTTCGCGTTGTATATATGGTCCAACCATGGAGAGATATGAGTCAAAACATGAAGATGGCATCCTGAAATGAAATTAAGACGACAAATAGTCAAATAGTTACATATGTACACCAATGAGTGCGACACATGGGCGTGAGAGCATGTGATGTGTTGGAAGCGGGAGGGGGGTCCAGAAAACATCCTGGATACAAGGTTGACATTTTTTTTTGTTTTTTTTTGGGACCCACCACCCCGGGAATGTAAATTTTATTTTCTGTATGCCACAAAAGTAAATATTGAAACTAGGATCACCCTAGACATAAAATACAGATAACAACAGAGCAGAATTATTCATATTCATTGGTGAGATATGATCACATAGTAAGTTCAACAAAAGAGCCTGCGTTTGTCGAACTTATTATCTGAACATTTCCTATAAGGAAACGACGCATCAGTGAATATTTAGAACAGAAAGTGTTAAAGGTACTCAATCCGAACAGATGGTCCCCATCTCAACATATTCCAACAACAACAATCCGACCAGAGGGTCCTATATTACTATTTCTTTGGCTTTGGGGGTAACAAAAAATATTTGATTCGAGTCGAGGAACCCATCAAACAAAGCTCAGAGTTATTAGATATTGATTTTTGAAATTTGTTATATTCTCGAGATGAGTACTAATAATTGCCGTCAATTTCGTATCCTGCTCGAGATGTGTACACCAAAACTCTATTCAAACAGACAAGGATAGATAACTCTAAAATCAAGTGGTAATAATAACGCAATGTTGACTGCGTTCTGGGCCAGAAAGTATTTTCGATAATGAAAAATAATAGATTTCTAAAATCGATATCTAACAAATCTGAGCTTTGATGGGTGACTTCCTCGACTCGAATCAAATATTTTTGACCTCCGAAGCCATTGAAATAGTAATTGGGGGGAGTTTTATCGGATTGACCTCTAATTGCATGGTTTTACAGCCTATGTTGTATGCTGGTTTACACGTGCATACGCAAGAACATACTGTGTTCTTGTCATTAAATGTGAAAAAGTTTATATGCCGCACTGATCCAAGTACGATTCACGGCTATACCAGCATGTTAACTGGGACGAGCAAGCCCTGATGTCTGCACCTCACACTGGTCCAAGAACGATTCACCGCTACCAGCGTATAAACTGGGACGAGCAAGTGCTGGTGTCCGCACCGCACACTGGCCCAAGTACGATTGGCAGCTATTTTTTCCCTCCGAGAAATTGTGTATGAAAACATATCGCAAAAAATATACATACGAACTCTTTTGATGCCAACCCCTTATTACGCCACCTGTGGTGTTTCTAGCTTCTGTGAGTTTGATATTGTGTGGTGTACAGGGCGAATGGTATTCTTGGAGATTTTGTGTACCTTACTCAATCGTACCGATAGAATCACGTAGATGCCGAAATTGTAACGTTAACGCCACCGGTGTATAATATGTTTATGAAAATATGATAAATCGTATCGATAGAGTCAGGACAGGCTGAAATTTTAAACTTAAAGTCACCGGTGTAATAATATGTTGTTGAAAATATAAATAATTTGATAGACTGAAAATAATATATAACCCATTGGGAGCCCCTGATGTATTCTTGTTTGTACCTTACGCAATCGTACCGATAGAATCACGTAGATGCTTAAATTGTAAAGTTAACGCCACCGGTGTATAATACGTTTTTGAAATGTGTTAAATCGTATCGATAGAGTCAGGACAGGCTGAAATTGTAAACTTAAAGTCACTTGTTGTTGAAAATATAAATAATCTGATAGACTGAAAATAATGTGTTACCCATTTAGAACCCCTGGTTTAGTGAAGTGCATTGTGGGAAGTTTAATTGTGATTCTCCTACATCTTTATTTTCTGGAATTATCACCAAGATTTCTCCACTCTATTCTGTTAAAATGTACCCTGATCGGTCATATTCTTTTGATAATTATATCTAAATACATCTTAGCTACTATTCGGATCTGCTGTCCCGGTCGAAGAAGGTTTAGTTTGACCAAAACGGCTATTGACAAAAGTTTGTTTACAAAAATTGAGCATACTCAATGACCCGTAGGCCGTACACGCTGTAAATTTGTTATCGAAAACAAATTCAATTTCTTCCATCTAAAACATAATTACGCGCTGAACTCTGTCATTTTAAGAATATAGTAGTATTATACACATACACACCAAGTTTCAGCTCAAAATTTTGAAAAATGACAGTTTTATAGACATAAATCGATTTTAATGGCAAATTGTTTAATGTAATATTGTTAAATTTTATCATCGAAAAAAAAAATTTCTTCGATCTAGGAAATAATTACGTGCTGTACCCTGTCATATTTGACCGGTTCTACCTGATAATTGTGTGACAGTACAGTCGCGTTACTTTATACGTCAACATTGGTCATTATCACTCGACAAATTTATTTTGGTCTATCGTATCAACCCCTATTTCCCCCGCGTAGCCTGACTAAGTGTCTTTATCGCTCCACTAATTTGTATCGTTTCATCGGTATGAATTCCATATCCAATTATCCACATATATTAAACCAACCCAACCTCTAATCCCGGTCCAATTTATTTCTTTCTTTCATCGGTATATATAGTCATGTTACGTAATATTTTATCTCGTGATACTTGTACTTATATGTCTATGGTATTACTATAGTATGCCGCATATGTATATCAATTGCTATACCTTTCTATATAATCCTGGTGCCAACTATAGAGATAATTTCAGACCCCCCCCCCCCCCCCAATTTTATATAATTGCTGCTTTAGTACAGTCGATCACGATGCATTACATGGCAACATCGATCCACTAATTTATGTCAGTTCATCAACTTCATCGGTACAAACCCCTTTTTTCTCCGAGTCCATATAACCAACCCAACATCTTATAGAACTCCATAAATGACTATTCTGGCACTATATAGAGATGACTAAGATTCTGACACCCCCCCTATTTTATAGCCTTGTTGCAACAGTAGAGTTGATATGCATAATATGTCAACATTGGTCGTTATTGCTCTACAAATTTATATCGGTTCAACCCTTAGTTCCCTGTATCGCCCACCCCTCCCTCAATTTATTTTTTTCATTTGTATTATAGTCTCGTCACATACACATTTTATCTGTTGTAACTTTTGCTTCAACGCGTCGAGATCCGCTGCAGAAAATACAAAACTGACAACATTTTGAAATGTAAGCAGGCTTCAAACTCATCTTATCCAAGAAAAACTCTGGTTACATAAAAAATTTGTGTATAAGGTGTACGCGCATTTGTTGCGTTAAAAACCAAAGGTCCCAAGTCAAGGTCCAAATCCCCAACACACTGATGTGAGGTTTAACTCCATCTACATACAGTAATGTCCAAAGTAATTCATTACTTAACCACAGCAAAATTGTGTGTATTTTTTCATGATTCTAAATCCTGAAAAATTACCCATAATTATGCTGTGGTTAAAGGGTCAATTACTTTGGGCATTACTGTAACCAATATAAGGATTTGAGGTTTAATGATAACTCAATCATCATACAGTAATGTTCAAAGCAATTGACCACTTAACCACAGCAGAATAATGGGTAATTTGAGGATTGTAAATGCTGAAAAAATACATAATTCTGCTGTGGTTAAGTGGTCAATTACTTTGGGCATTACTGTAACCAATATAAGGATTTGAGGTTTAATGATAACTCAGTCCTCATACAGTAATGTCCAAAGTAATTGACCACTTGACCACAGCAAAATTATTGGTAAATTTTCAGGATTTCAAATCCTGAAAAATTACCAATAATTCTGATGTGGTTAAGTGGTCAATTACTTTGGGTATTACTGTAACCAATACAAGGATGTGAGGTTTAATGAGAACTCCATCCATATAACTAATAATTATGTGTGAAAATTAAAACAAAAATAAATTCCATGATGGCGTCCAATATGGACTGCCTAATTCTGCTCCAAAACATGGATATTCAATATATGGATGTTTATTGGGGGAAACCGATTATTTCAATGATATTTTCATTAACTGGAATCAAAACCCGACTTACGGGAACGTGCGACTGTATCTTAAGCATATGTGCCTATTTAATGAGCCAACAATTGGAATCCCAACAGAGAAGATTGGCGTGGGTCCCTTGCGCGATCTGTCCATCGAAAACTATTTAGACATCTCAAGACACGTAAGACCCAATAAGTTAATATACAGAATAGATACATCTATTGCCTGAGTGACTAATATTTATATTTGTTACAATGAGGTCAAATAGTTGCGAAGCCAGCACCACAATTCTTTCCCTCCATAGTAAATCTTAAAACAACTTCTAAAGAATTAATAATTCACCTTATATTTGGTATGAAGCGTCCTTGGTTAACTGGAGTTCAGATTTGTTAACATCACGTCACCAAGGTAATTACTTGCGAAGCCACAGCCACAACTATTTCCCTCCATAGTAATTCTCAAAACAACTTCTTAAGAACAATTGACCAGGTCAGTCGCGCAATTATTGGAAGAGCCACGGTCAATCATTTTTTTTAAACCAAATGTTACATTTAAATTATTGCTTTATTTAACCAAAACAAAAATGAGAAAATTAACTTTTACTACTTGCTAAATTTTATCTTTTAATTATTTCATTTAAATTTTAGTATTTACAGTATACTATGTCCAAGTCTTTATAATCTGTTGAGTGACCCCACAGTCGTTTACTTTGAAGGATTACTTGTTTGAACGCAATTGTTATCAAAATATTTTATGTATTTTTTATAATTTCTATTTATATGTAATACCATAATCTTGGTGGCGTTACCATTTCTGACTATGGTTTTCTTGTTTATAATATGCGAAACATCACACGACGACAATCAGGCTTATTTACGCAATGGATGATTCCCCAGCAGTTATTAATGGGCGGGTCGTAGCAGTTCCCAGAAGGCAGCTGTCTGCTCAAATAAATTAACCGTTTCTACATGTATAATGAATGGATTATCACATTCAGTAATAAAAGGGTAATAAAAGCAGACGACAGACAGAAAAAATATATAATACAAGAGCCTTTACGAATGAGGTCCCCAGAGGGTGAATTTAGTGATGCTATACCGCAAAGCGGGCTACCATCACCAAATTCACCCTCTGGCGACCTCATTCTGCTCAGGCTTCATCTTCTGGGAAGTATCTATAGCATCAAATTAAGATTGTTTTTAGTTACATTTTCCTTCTAGGAGTTTCTATATCCCCTAATTTGCAGAAGATAAAATTCATAATTGAGGTGCCCGATGGGTGAACATCACCAACTTCAACTGGGTAACTTCAATCTGATCCTAGGTCTGCCATATCAGTTGAGGGCCTAAGCAGAATGAGGTCCCCAGAGGGTGAATTTAGTGATGCTATGCGGGATAGCATCACTAAATTCACCCTCTGGGGACCTCATTCTGCATATGACAGACACGCTATTTACAGGCTTGATTTAGTTAATACTGTTATAAAATAAATAGAAGTGGCGTCCATGATTTATAAGTGTTCGTTGGTGTTTTGTGACGATTCTCATTCGTTCGCGGTGATTCTTTGTGAGCCATCGTCAGTCTCCAAGATTTCTGTTGATTCATATTAATCAACTGCACGCAAGGTCACCGTATAGAACCAGGGGGGGGGGGGGGTAGTACAAAATTTGCAGGAAGGTATGCCGGGGTGGCCCGAGGGGCAAAAAACGCGTTTTTTTACACCCTCATGCAAATTTTTTACTAAAAACCTTTTGTACCCTTATAGACATTTGTAACAGTTTAAAACATATTATAAGAATATATAACTGCAAAAACACCATATTTATGTTACTGGGACCTCATATGGGCCTTAGGAGAGATGGCATTAAGCTATATGGCATGTTGCATATGGGGCGGTGGGGTGAAAAAATTCCTTCCCGACACCCTTCGGAAAGAAGCTTTGAGAAATGTAAAACTGAAATATATAAACTTGTCTTGATGTAACTAAAGCCAAGATCATTGTGTGCATGGAAAAAGAGCAATTGCCTCAAACATTAATGTGACTATCGTGATCACTGGCTAGAATATAACATCACACTGTTCATCAGTGCATCAAGCCAATCCATGAAATATTTGCTTGTCTATCAACTCATATGATCTGTTACTCTCACAACACCTAAAATATCCAAGTTTGGCATAGTGACTGTTTGTCATTTATTATAACAGAGGTTGCTCCAGTAAACTAACACAAGTGTTAAGGCGTAATGCTAGATAATGGGCTGGTTGACAGACTAATCGGGAAATGGTTAGAAATTATGGAATTGTGTGTATCCTGTACAATGACCTAAGTTTGCTGCATATATAAGTAAACTTGTCCTGATGCAACTAATGCCCAGATCATTGTGTGCATGGAAAAAGAGCGAGCAACTGTCTCAAACATTAATGTGACTATCAATGGGTAGAAAATATCTGTCATCAGCTGTCATCAGTGCATCAATCCAATCAGTGAATTGGTTGCATGTCTTTCAACTCAGATGATCTATCACAAGACCGAAAGTATCCAAGTCTGGTATAGTGTTGTGACTGCTTATCATCTTTTTATATATATACAAGTAGGATCTGTCCGGAGTTTTCTCTCAGACCCCTGGACCGAGTTCAACCAAATTTGGTGTGGTGACTCGGGGTACCCTGGCGGATAGTATTAGTTTTTCAAAATTTTTAATTAAAAAAAATAAAATAAAATTGGTTTTGTTAAATTGAGCAAGGAATTCAATCTTTAAAAAAAAGTATATTAAAACAATATATATATATCAAAATGTTTCAATGACCAAATGTGCTTGAAGTGCACAAAGGGGCCGCCACTGAGTGAAGGGTCTGTCTAAGATCAAAATGTGTGCGAAGTCCAACAAATGGGGCCACAGGTATCTCCGATGCTGAATATAGGCTCCCAAAAGGGAGCCTGTTTCAGCTAGTTTAGTATAATAGAACTAAGTTGCTCCAGTAGACTAACATAGTGGTATGGAATATGTTAGATTATGGGCTGGTTGACAGACTAATCAGGAAATAGAAATTATGAATTTTTTGGTATTCTGCACAATGACCTAGGTTTACAGATGATCAGCAATTTATAAAACTTTTTGTTTTCAATTAAAACAGCTTCTGACACAGTTATTTTAACTAATTGAGATCATTCCCAGTCATATAAGCGTGATATCAGTAGAGTTTTATGATATTTTTGACCAATTTTAGTGAAATTTGGGGGTGTGTGTAAAAAAATTGGGACTATTTATTTTTTTGCAGGTTTGGGGGTGGTGGGTCCCCGAAAATGCCAGATGCATAAAAGGCATACCTTCCTGCAATTTTTTTACTACCCCCCCCCCCCCTGATAGAATCGCGAAAAATACACCGCGATTCATGGTGATCCACAGTGGACTTACAGTGGGGTCGTCGCGATGTTGAGCGTTGTCCTTATCGCACACTCTTTACATGTTGTATCTTTGGTGTGAAACTCCAATCAATATTGTGCCAGGCATGATATTTCCAACTGTTGAAAATTTGAACACACCCTATCACTGATAACATAATGCATATATACTTACTCATTCTCAGGATAAAACATGAAGAAAATACGAAGGAGATGAACAACAAATCAAAAAGATGAAACATGGTTATGCTTATGAATCTCTCTCGCGATTACAAACTGTCAAACAGTATACGAGACTACGAGTTATGGTATACAATCGGCAAACCCCGTATATATATAATGGTCACCGGTCGCCGATTTCACAATAGGTATAATAGTACTGGTTCTGCACTCGTGTACTTAACGTACATAATGATGGATGCTGTTCAATCGAAAAATTAAAGGACCATCCCATATTCACAATGCCATCCATTAAAGCTATTATGTACTCGACATCCCCTTTCCCGAAAAATCTATAAATGAAATGTCAGTGGACACCCAGACTCGGTTTCCTTATTAAATAAAGGTCCATTTAATTTTCCACTCACCAATTATTTTGTGTATAGTGCCTATATATAGTTTGTGCATAGTGCTATACGGTTTTAATAACAATCTATGACATAAAATATGAAAAAAATACTATGATTCATCACCATTTGAACGTCTGTGCCTCAGAAGATGCCCATAGAGTAATAGAAAATAGTTGAAATCATAGAAACAATTCCTCCGTTTCGCTCCCATATTGCAACATAATTCAAACTAAGATATAGAGTTATTCCCCTTCCATTGGAAATACTAGAATTTGCAGTACAGACCAGATGAAACTCAAGCACAGAAAACAAGTCGTTACCTCAACAAAAACAACATGTTCACAGTTTATTACACGGATAAGTTGATAATACAAGGTTTTAGAGCTTCCTCTTTCAAATGGTATATAACATGGCATATATTTTATATAAATGTGATCTGGGGGGTTCGAAAATTAAGTGGGTCTTTAAAGGGCCCGGAACCTATACGTCATAATGTGCTCAAAAATGGCGACAAGATGTCTCACGTCGATGTGAGTATATTCGTCGTAAATAACGGAAATATGGCTTGTTGCCATTCATCGGACAGCTCTCCCTGCTCATCCCAAAACGATGGAGAATGAGATATGTATAACTTTTGTGCTAGATCGCTATGAATCCTGCCCCCATTAAACACAATAAAACCATAGTCAGAAATGGCAACGCCCTCAAGATCATATTAGGCATATATAAAATATATCGGATCTTGGGACCTTCACCTATATACAGTGACATACATTATTAAGGAACATTACATTAACTAGGAAATATATTACCTGCACCGTTTTTTGTAATTATAAACTTACAGAATTATACGGTAGCATGGAACCGCCGTACCACTTTGTTTACTATCTTGATTAATCAACTTACTGTCTTGATTTATCAACTTACTATCTTGATTAATCAACTTAGCTATCTTGATAAATCAACTTAGCTATCTTGATTAATCAACTTTGATTAATCAACTTAGTGATCCACCAATCAAAGACAACATTATCTGTTTGAGTAGATTCAGGGGTTATTTCTCACTTAGTTCGATATTTTAGTCTATGATAATGGCGGATGTCATTAGACTTGTATCACTTGGTTCCTCGCCCTACCAGGCTATAGCCTACATACAGCCTACAGCCCATCCGTCATATAATTATACCAACTAGGGTCTACACTCGATCTACTCTCTGAAATCATGACTGTCTGCAAGAAAATAAATCAGAAAGTCTTAATTTTTTTTAGTTTTTTGGTGGCCATTTGCAGAACTATTTTTTGGAGCAAAAGTTACCATAAAACACATAATGTCTAAAAAGATGAAACAGTATTGAGTGTTTATATCTGTCAGATTATTGCAAACGTGGTTGAATAATATATATGTTGTTTTGTAGTTTTAGTTCCTTCACATGTCAAATAAATAGTACTGTGGCCACCAAAAAAATTAAATATGCAATGAAAAATGTTTTGTTTATTTTCTCGCAGACATTCAAGATTTCAGATAGTAGACCGAGTGTAGACCCTAGTTGGGATAATAAGCCAGACAATGCAGTGTTCAAACTCTCTAGTGACCTACATGAAATATCGGTTGTTTGTTTTTTAAGCCACTTTTCTTTTACATAATTCAAACATATCTCTCATATTATGAGGTTAAAAAACATGGTTTGTCATAATACTATAGCATGCCTTGGTTATGTCATAATACTATAGCATGCCTTGATTATGTCATAATACTATAGCATGCCTTGGTTATGTCATAATACTATAGCATGCCTTGGCTATGTCATAATACTATAGCATGCCTTGGTTATGTCATAATACTATAGCATGCCTTGGTTATGTCATAATACTATAGCATGCCTTGGTTATGTCATAATACTATAGCATGCCTTGGTTATGTCATAATACTATAGTATGCCTTGGTTATGTCATAATACTATAGAATGCCTTGGTTATGTCATAAAACTATAGCATGCCTTGGTTATGTCATAATACTATAGCATGCCTTGGTTATGAAGGATAATGATTTTTTGCTTCAAATTGATGTTAGAAATTGAGATATTTTTTTTTAATTCACGAATAGGGCGCCTTCTTAAGGTGACTTCGGTCACCATTTTCGATGTTGTGAATTGTGTACGCCAAAATCTCCCCAAAAACAAATCTATTCACTATCCGGTTTTGGCAGTATCCGAGATGAATCTTTTTGGGATGGATCATTGGTCTATTAGCTTGGCAGTATCCGAGGTGAATCTTTTTGGGATGGATCATTGGTCTGTTAGCCTGGCAGTATCCGAAATTAATCTTTTTGGGGTGGATCATTGGTCTATTAGCTTGGCAGTATTCGAGGTGAATCTTTTTGGGATGGATCATTGGTCTATTAGCCTGGCAGTATCCGAGATGAATCTTTTTGGGATGGATCATTGGTCTATTAGTCTGCTGATATCTTTGAGAAATATTAAAAAAACGAATGTTGAAATTTTCAGGCGTAATATCTTGGAGGCATTAACGCTGAAGGGGTCACTCTCACCAAAAAAAGTGCTGAAGGGTACACAGGATTGGAAAATGTGCTGAAGGGTACACAGGGTTTGAAATGTCGTTCTAAATGACGTTTACTTTTCGTATCTGCCATGATTTCTGTTAGAGAGTAATTGTTTACGTTCCAATGAACATTAAAATTAACTGAAAACAAACTGCTAATGGGCACCAGACTTTCAGAAACACAGTTTAAGTAACGATATTAGTGGCGATCACAAACCCTGTGTACACTTCAGCACATTTTCAAGCCATGTGTACCCTTCAGCACTTTTTTTGGTGAGAGTGACCCTTCAGCGGCATTAACATTCGAGCAAATGTATGCCGTTGGTTTCCTGTCATGTGTCAGTATACAGCGGGTATCGTTGGTTTGTTCTTTCATATAGATCATTGATATGCAGATGGTCCATGGTTGGTGTTATAATACAAAAGGCAAACTTTGTCAGTCTATGTACATTCGATACAGTGTCCGATAGTACATAGATAGGATGGAATATGCATAGATAGAGTTTGTTATGTGTGATGTTCTATTTCCCTGTATTATATTGATAGGGTTAATTGTATAGATAAGCACTTAGACCGGCCCCCAGATGAGGGTAGTGTCACACGAAAGGGTAGAAATTTTGACGCTATCTCCAATTATCCTTGTCCCATGAGGTATCCAGGGCGGAACATGTGGAAAATAATTTATTTTTTTACCTTTTTGGTGTTTTTGACCTGCAAATTTCAGTATAATCAGGAAAACCAATAAAATAAGACAAATGTTGAATAAAATATACTTGAATATCAGATATTTATTCTATCTGGGTTGGTTAACATTTATGATGTGCAAAAAGTTATATTATCCAGCAACTTTTGTGAAAACTTCACGAAAATGCCCAAAAAATGCATAAGTTGCAGTGCTTTTTCAAAAAAGTTTTCCAGAAGATTTCCTATAAAATTTTCATTTTTCGGTATAAAGCTCTCAATGGTACATCAAAATTTTCAGCATTATATACCTGATTTAATAATATCAACATCACAAGTAATGATATCCAGAACGCCGAGATATTTCTAAAAACTTAACCCACGCCCCTAAAACTGATTTTCTATCTGAAAATACCTGTCAAGTCAGAATAGCCCGTGTTCGTTCCGTTTTGTTAACCAATTCAGAGTCTTATCATATATCATGGAATTAGCATGTATCTGAGGAGGTTTATGGTATAGTAGAGTCTATTTTTGTTTAATTTTTTGGGGGTAAATTAGCTAAAAAAATTGAATATTTTTAAGTGAAACATTTCTGAAAAATTCCCATGACTTTGTCAGTTTTATGGATACATCTGCACAACATGCACCACAATAAGCATGAATTCTTCCCCAATATAAGACATGAAATGCTATAATCATGTACCAGACCAGAATTAAGAAATAAAGTAAAACTTAACCATACCACAAGATAGTGTTCTCAATGCTCTCAATTTTATGCTATATACTAAACTCGAAAGGTTGTTCATACTTAAGTGGATAGAATTCATATCATAAATTGCAATAGTTCTGCCCACGGATTATGCAATCTCATCTTCATTGTCAATTTCATCAAATGTGATGGTATCAGTCAATAGAAGTTCTGTGCAACATCTTACAGGAAGAATAGTTCAAACAACTCAGGTTGCCTATCGGCCGTCCATCCACGAAGAGCTACACCGGGAGTGGTTGATTTGGCAACGGTTGCAAGTTTCCACTGTTTTGTTATTCTTTTGGCTCGTTTTGAGTGTAGAATTAAAGATTCATCACATGGTGGAAGTGCAGAAAGATCAAGTAGCTTCTGCTGATTCTCGAACTTCTGTGGGAACATTATCCGCCTAGCTTGATTCACTTTTCTCGAACGTTGAACATATAAGGCACATGCGTGTCACTGTCCAAAACCTAATTCGTTCCTAAATATGCCATGACTTCCATATATTTTGATCGTCTTTCCAGCAACTTCCAGACAAGTATTTTTTTTCCTTTTTGGAAGGTATGTGAAGGAATGAAACCCAATAAGTGCATTCTTCTGTACATTTGACTTGAATCACCTGCCCATTAGCATCAAAATTGATTAACTATTATCAGGCCTGAGGGGGAAATCATTTAACGTTTTCTCCAGCGTGCATAAACGGCATCAATATGGAGAACTTTCTGACATTACCTCTCTATCGATTAATATGTCGTTGAGTTATTGTGGGAAGCAATAGCAACCCAAGGTACTCATGTATAACCAACCCAGTAACATACAATCACTCTATATATACACATAAACACCACACAAATGAGTGGATAGCCACTCACTATGTGTACACGTACACCTGACCCATGACCATATAGTCACTCCCTGTATACCTATTCACCACTTTCATGACCATAAGTCAATCCTTGTATACATATTCATCTCACCATTGGCCATACGGTCAATCCACATATACATATTCGCCATGGTCAAAATAGCCATTCAAGATAAACATATACAACCCATCCATGACCATAGAGTAACTCCATGTATACATATGCAATGCATCTCACCATTGGCCATATAGCCACTCGCTTGATATACGTACCCCTCACCCAAGACCATATATATCCACACTCGTGTATACATGTACACCCCACACATGCCCATACAGCCATGAGTCACCATACATGCACACCAGGTATACTCATACACTTGACCCATGACCATATAGTCACCCCCTGTGTACCTATATTCAACACATTCATCATTATACAGACAATAATTGTATACAAATTCACCTCACCGTTGGTCCTACGTCACTCACTGTATACATGTTCACCAAACCCATGGCAAAATAGCCAAGCAAGATATACATATACCCCCAACCATGACCATAGAATCACTCCAGGTAAACATATGCACCTCACTACTGGCAATATAGCCACTCACTTTATACACATATCTCTCCATCACCATACAGCCGTACATATGTATACCCGTACACCATACACATGACCATACAGCATTGCAGGCACATCAGATTTATTTACTCCTACACTTACCCATGACCATATAGTCACTCTCTGTATACCTATTCACCACATTAATGGTCATACAGTCACTCCTTGTATACCTGTTTACCTCACCATTGGCCATACAGTCACTCCCTGAAAACATATTCACCTCACTATTGGCCATAGAGTCACTCACTGTATATATATTTGCCAAGTCAATAGTCATATAGCCACTCGATATATGCATATACATCCACACATGACCATCCACGCACTTGTCAATGACCATTCAGCATACATCAGGTACACATATACACATTATGACTACTGACATTACATGTACACCTATACGCATTACACATAGCTGCACATCTATTTATCCATTCACACCACCAATGATCATACAGACAACACATGTATACATATACACCTACCTATGACAATACAGCCACACAAAGTACATCGGTACATCTCACCCATGAACATAGTCACTCCATATATACATAAACACACATATAACCATGTAGGTAATCTCGTTATTTACATACATGTAAACCACAGCAATGCCCATTGGGCCACTTTGTGTACACCTGTACTGGGTAATCATAACCATACAACCATACAGTCACTCCCTGTATATATATTCACCTCACACATGAACATACTCTCACTCCTTGCAAACATATACATCTCACCATAGCCACCCCAGTCGTGACCATATGGCTAATCATGTACACCTATTCACATCACTCATGACCATACAATAACTCCCTTTATACATATTCACTTCACCTATGACCACACGATAACTCCCTGGTTGCCATATTGACCTCCACCCTGTATCATGTCGATCAATGTTTATCCTAATAGGCCAGAATAGCCACAAATTATGATTCATTTCAGTTCCATTTCAAAGTTCTGCCCATTTATTAAAAAATATATAGCCAGTATCCAAAAACAGGTTTCGGGGGAAAAAAAACAAATAAGGCAACTTTAAAATTAATTTGTTATACCCCATAAGGAAATGGGACAACCAGAATAGAACATTTAGTTGTCAGTTGATTAGCTAACATGTAAAATAACCAAGTGAGTCACAATTTGCTACATTTTCATTTTCGGAAATGCAGAGAATAATGTTCGGGATATATGTAAAAAATGGTTGCCATTTTGAGTAATTTAGTTTATAAACACATTAGTTTGACACATTTAAGGTAGATCAAAACAATAAACATCTTTCATACCAAACATACCGTAGTTACATTTTACTTGAAATTTTTTGTGCCGTTATTTAATTCAAGTTTGTGAGAGAAAAATCCAATATGTCTGGTAATGTCAGTGGTGACAATAGTAAAAATTAACTAAGGTGCATCAGACATGTTAGTGTTCAATGTATAGAAGGCAGAATAGGAAACTTTATACATGTACATCAACCACAACTTGTAAGCGCTGGGTCAATATCTACCATTTCCACATTTTGGCAGCCAAATATACAGAATAATGCAGTTGTTGGGTTCCATTCCTTCACAGGTAATAATTACCTTTCATCATTGTTCCAAAAATGAAAAAAACACAACTGGAAGTTGCTGGCAAGACCATTAAGATATATATATATATATATATCTTTAATTCCTCCTTAATAAAAGATCATATAATATACAATATATCATTGAAACAAATTAAAGAAATATAAGCAAAGTGAACAACCCATAACCCAAAAGTGTTGTAGAACAAAAATACGGAAATGAAGACAAAAGCACCCCATCACATATATGCTAGACAGTCATCCTTAACCGCACAACGTGTACAGTCGCGCCATACCAACACAAAACCACATTCGAGCACAGTCACGTCAATTAGGTCAAAATAGAGACATTACCTTAACATAAAACACTCATACACAAGCATAGACACACGCACACGGAAAGAAAGAAAAAAAGTAATAAAAAATAAATAAAAAAAAGCTCAACTCAAACAAACTTACACACCAACACCCTTCCATACAGAGACTTACAACAAAACACGCATAAATAGACACCTATATACATACTCCTGCATGCTTGATAAGTGCAGTACGGCACATGTGTATTGTACTCGCCAAATTAGTTACATTTCGACAGATGGACGGACAAACCTAATTAAAACAAAAACAAACTAACACCAGAACACGTGTGAACCTATGTAACTCGACTAAAATCTACATACACGCGATCAATCCACAATTAGTTTGTTAAACAAATGGTTCCAATTAGTTGACTGACTAGTTGATAGTGATTTTATCCATGATAAAAAAACAATTTTGGTGGAGATTCCATATAGGAATTCCACTCGTACCAAAGACATTTAGTGGCTTTAATGAAAAAGTGCAACAAGTGAATACTCCGTATAGGAATTAAGTCTAGAAGTTGATGAGGCATGTGGCCAAGAAACAAGGCAATTTGCTGATCTATGGGAAGATTGTCAATGTACTGATAAGCAACAACTGGAAACCTGTCAATGAATAAGTACCAAAATTTATTTCGTGATTCTGCGAGGGCAGGACAATCTATTAAAAAGTGTCGAGCGACATCAGTATACATAGTGTTACATGCACAACATTTGTTTGGATTGGTAGATGCATGAGTACACAACAACCACACAGCCAAATGAAAGTCCTCTTTGTCGTCGGGATATTTCCTACAAACATACCATAAGTATGACATATCTGGCCTAGCATGTACTAGTCGAAATCTCTGAAACGACAAATCGTTATAAACCCTTTCTAACCATTCTTGCTTCCAGAACGAGGATCCACGTTTAACTAAGAGCTTCCAATTAGATTTTGTAGGGAATGTGGCGGTTGACGCATACTCAAGCAGATATCGATCCAAACCAAACTGTTGTAGAATCTGCTTCAAATCCCTGAAAAATGTACATGTATTTATGTGTGGATAAAGTTCGTTATGAACGAACTGTGTCAACCTGGCAATAAAAAAATTCTTAGTGGTCTTCTCAAGCGAGAGGTTACATAATGAGCATAACAGAGACAGTTTACGGCGATATATGAAATGCACCAGTGGTGGAGTACCCAACAAACCAAGAACCATATCAGTTCGCGTTCTAACGTGAAGACCTTGAATGTGCTTCAGACATAAGCGATGTGCACGTTCAAGGCGTTCACATTCTGTCTCATTTAAGCCAAATAGCAGTTCGCTGCCATATAGACCTTTAGGTATAATCACCGAATTATAAATTTTTAGAGAGCTCATTGGTGTTATTCCACCCGCGTAAATACCAATGTTTGACAGAGCAAAATAAGTACTCCTCAGTTTAGAACATATTTTATCAACAAAAGATGCACTGAAATTGTGTTTACTGAGGGGAATACCCAAATGTGTAATACAATCGGTCTCTAAAATATTATGTGATCCGAGCTTCCATTGATTTGTGCGTTTCCGTGAATCACTGGTGGATTCGTTGAATACGATAACCTGCGTTTTTGACGGGTTGTATTTGTAACGCCATTTGGAGCTGTATCTTACACACATATCAACTAACGATTGTAATCCTGAAGCAGTGAGTGAGAGTAGAACCATGTCATCAGCATGGGTAAGGCAGCAGCAATTAATACCATTCATTGTATAGCCGTATGATGAATATTCAAGTTCGTAAAGTAAACTATCTATGTATAGGGAGTAGAGCAGAGGTGACACAGTACCCCCCTGCCTTGTTCCTTGTAGCATGGGAATCCAGCGTGATGTACAGTTTTTATGTCGAATACAACAATGCATATCAGAAAGTAAGACTTTAAACAATCTGCAAGATTTGCCTTGTATATGTTTTTGAAACAGTTGGAAGAGTAAACCGTTTAACCATACGGTGTCAAATGCTTTCCAGACGTCCAATAGTACAGCGGCCAAATCGAAAAAGAGCTCTAGTTTTCGAGATACCCCTACCCACGGTAGAACAAGTTAAAACTAACTTTTTTAAAGGAGAAATATATACTCTTTAGGAAAATGGTAGTGAAAAATAACGGAATTGGTGGTGGCTATTCTCAAATCGACGATGAACGATACCCACCAGTGACTTTTCCCAGAAATTAACGATTTTGGTATAGTGAGCCCTGCGGCTGTGTCCTAAGTTATTTGCCCCCATTGTTGGTGTTAAAATGACTACAACATATATGCCATTTGTTGGTATGATGTCCTTCTTCAAAATGACGCAGGTGTATGTGTATAGAGTGGGTGACTATATTGTCATTTGTGTGGTGTTTATGTACATATGAGGTCATGGTGGGTTGTACATGTGTAATTTGGGTGGCTATCGCTTTCCACAATAACGCAAGGATATGTTAATCAATAGAGAGGTCATATCAAAGAGTTCTCCACCATGATAGTGTTTGTGTACATGGGGGAACTTTAAACGTGAAAAGCGATAGCCACCCATTACCACACAGTCATTCCATATATACATAAACACTACAGACATAACAATATAGTGACCAACTGTATAAACGTACACCTGACCCATGACCATGGATGGCCATACAGCCATGAGTCACAATGCAGTCACACCGGGTATAATCCTAAACATGACCCATAACCATAGAGTCACTCCTTGTATACCCATTCACCTCACTATTGGCCATACGGTCATCCCATGTATACCTATTCTCCACACACACATGGTCAAATAGACATTCAATATATACATCAACACCACAACAATGACCATAGAGTCACCCCGGGTATACATATCCACCTCACCAATGGTCATATAGCCACTCGCTTCATACACATACCCTCACCCATGGCACCTGGTATACTCCTTCATCTGACCTATGGCCATATAGTCACACCGTGTGTACCTATTCAAAACATTCGTACATGATCATGGTCAATCATTGTATATATATTCACCTCACCCTTGGCCATGTCACTCCCCGTATCCCTATTTGACACACCATAGCAGAATAGCCACTCAAGATATACTAATACTCCCCAGCCATGTCAGTATATTCACTCCATGTATGCATATGCACATCATCCATGGCCATATAGCCGCTCGCTATATACACATACCCCTCGCCCATGACCATATAGCAACACATGTGTATACCCGTATAACCTACACATGACCTACACGTCACCAAGCAGGAACACCGGGTATACTCATACACCTGACACATGACCATTTAGTCACTCCCTGTATAGCTATTCATTACATTTATGATCATACAGTCACTAATTGTATACATACATGTACTCATCTCACCGTTGACCATACACTAACTCCCTGTATACCTATTCACCTCACCTATGAACATATAGTAAGTCCCTGGCTACCATCTTGGCATCCACCATGTATCCAGTTGATATGTTTTATCATAATGGACCAGAATAGCCACATATTATGGTTCATCTCAGTTCCGTTTCAAAGTTCTGCCCATTTCCTTTCAATAATATGGCAAGAAACACAAAAGAGGTTCTCCGCAAAATTCCATACTGCAACTTTAAAATGAATTTGTCATGCCCCATACGGAACTGGGACAAACATAATAGAACGTAGTTGTCAGTTAATTAACTAACACGTACAATAACCAAGTGAGTCACAATTTACTACCTTGTCGGATAACGCAGAGAATAATGTTCGGGATATATGTAAAAAATTAACTTTTTACAAATTTGGTTGCCATTTTGGAAGCCATCTTGAGCAATTTGGTCTATAAACACCGTAGTGTGACACATTTAAGATAGACCAATACAATAAATACCTTTGATACCAATGATAGTTGCATTTTACTTAAAACAATTGTCCAACCCTGAAAAGTGAATTTTTGCCGAAATTTATGTCAAGTTTGTGAGAGAAAAATCCAATATTTCTGGTGATGTCAGTGGTGACAATAGAAACAATGATCCATGGTGCATCAAACATGTTAGTATGCAATGTATATAATACAGATTAGCCAATTTTATATATTAACCACAACTTGTAAGCCATTGCAGGAAACCCTGGGGCAATATTTACCATTTTTCATATTTTCGGCGGCCATTTTGGAAATTTTCTACACCAATTTCATTCCCATTGAAGTAAAACATCCGTCCAATAAAATAAAGCACATAGTTGTTGACATTCTATTAACAGCCTGTGTGGTTTGTCGATAAAATGACTATCAAAATCGTCTTGCAAAAAATCGAAAATTTTACCCCTCTTTTTCAAATCCTCTTTCTGTATCTATTACGGAACCCTCGTCAATGGCAAATGTCTTAAAATGACGCTATAATATCACGCTTGATGACTGTCTCAAAAACATTGCCATTTACTAATGATTAATGTGAAGAAAAATGGAAGATATGGTGAAATATTAATTAAATTTCCTATTTTCGTGCAGATGACGTCATTTTTCGGCGGCCATTTTGAATTTTTTTCGAAATTTTTTGCCGTCATTTTGAAGAAGGACATATATTTTGTCTGTGTCTTTTGCTAACAACCGATCTATTACAACGATTAAATACAGCTGGTCGGAATTAGAGGAAATGGCGGCCATCTTGGATTCAAATGGCTCTAGCACCTAGTAGGGCCACCTTTATTTTTCGGAGAATTCCGGATTCTTTATCTGGATACCATAGGGAACAATAAAAATAAGGTTATTTGTAATCATCGGGGGGGTGCAGGTGGACCTTATTGGCTCCCCGACTAGATGTCCAGAGATGCCGTTTAATCGATTACAGATGGTTTCTTGCTTGCAGACCCCCAGTTACAACAACAACAATTATTTTATTGATAACAGGTAATTTTGCATGCATTAACATCGATGTTCAGTACTAAAACCTTTGTTATAAACAACGCGTGACCAACTATATAAGTCATATGGCTCAGTAGTTATCTGGATATCACAAGTAGAAATAATTTGACAGAAATTGAAAAATAACTGATTTGGTGGTGGCTATTGACAAATGGACGATGAGCGATAACCTCCTGTGACTTTTTCCAGAAATCATACCATACCTCTACCTGATATGAAAAAATGTGTTGGTTAATTTAGATTTTCCTGCCATTTGGAGCCAAAACATTTATTTTTTGCTGAAAAATCGCACTTTTTCACAAAAAATATTATTTTTCGAACATTATTATTCAAATGGATACCGTTATAATGCCGAAATATTTAATTATTATGGCGAAGCAGTTATTTGCATATGAAGAAAGAAGTTAACAGAAATTTGGAACAATTTGCGAAATAATGGATTTTAGCTACCCCTCCCCAAACACGTTTTTGGTCGAAAAATTACATATTTTTGTTCAGAACTTTACCAAATGTCCCAATTGATCATACTCGGACCCATAATAATTATTTTGCTGAAAATGGAGCCCTGGGACATTGCTTAAGTGATTAAAGACGTGTTCGGGCTTCCAGACCCCAAATTACAACAATGCATTTTAATTGCTATTACATTCAGTAAGTGTCGCATATCACAATTACTCCATTCTCGTTTAAGGTTGAAATGCAGTAGTTTGAACTTTGTCCAATTGAGTAATCACATTAAAAATCCCCTCTCTGCCATTGTGGTAAATAGAAAAAGCATATCATTACTTATTGAAATACAGTGGTCCTAAGACTGAACTTCTATGCGCCATACTGAACGTAATTTTTATCAGAAATACTCTTTTGTATGTACAGGAACTCAGTCATCGCGAAAATATTAAAATAGTTGACGGGGTTCAGACATTTATCTCGAAAACAAAGCGACTTCCATAACGCTGCCATTTGTTAAAACTTCGTGAAAAGCATTGAAACCCTGCTGAGCGCGAAATTTACCACCACCAGAGCGTCTGCAATCTCACGGCGACGGACGTATCAATGACGAAAACAACATATGTGTATCATTGCGTCCAATCAGCTCCAACGAAACTATGTGTATATCATTGTATCCAATCAGTTCCAACTGGATTACATCCTAATTTCCCCCATACAATCTCTCTCCCAGATAAATTGTCTATCTCCGGATAGAACTACCATATCTCCACAGACTGAGTTAAAACTGGGAGCATGTTCATAAAGTTCGTGGTGTTTTCGTGATTTAAAATTGTCACAAAAACAGTTAAAATTGAATTTTTGTTATTTGCCAGCCGCTTTTTGTAGAGTGTCACATGCGGTCGGAAACCAATACAGCCTTATATATGGCATAGTTTCGGCCACAATATATGTTGATATTGAATTCATAATCCCTCCAGTACATAATGTGTTCAATACTTCAAATAGGGTAGGGGCACATACAGCAGTGAACATTTGCCAGCCGCTTGTTGTGGAGTGCCACATGATGCATGCAGACTTTCGGGAACCAACACATATGTTTATCCTAATAAAAACTAGCATTTGGTCAAGCCTTCAGTTAATATTGAGGTCATATAATTTCACCATGGTGTCATCCAAGACTTCCAATAAAGTAGGGGTCCTAAAAAGTTTGCCTTTCTTAATTTCAAGCCACTTTTCGTTAAGTGCTCATTCTTTCAGAACCCAAATCCATCTATTTACATTGTGTACGTCCTTGTACAACTAACTCGCCATTGTCCATACACACAGTCAATGATGATATCGTTCCAGTCCGCGGTGTGTTCTAGCCTTCAAATTGGGAAGGGGTTAATACAAACATTGAAAAATCGCATTATTTATTTTTCAGTCGCTTTTTGTAAAGTGTCCCGGACTGTCGGGTATTAACCCATCTATAACAATTGTGTATTTTTTAATAGAATAGCCATTTGTCCAGATCGTCGTTTGACCCTGAGGGTACATTCATTCTGTTCGTGGTAGGTTCAATGGTTTACATGACGGTGTTTGCGCGAACGGTGGGCTCGAGAGACCATTGCATCTTTTCTGACAGAACAGCCATTCTGAGATGGGATGGAGTCCCCTGAGAGTGAAATTTAGCCCTTTCGTTTGCCGAGCACTTGTTGTAAAGTGCCATAGGCTTTCGGGAACCATCTCATCCATAACAGATTCGTATATCCAGATAATACTCCCAGTTGTCCACAACTTCCGTTAAAATTTCTGTTGGATAGTGGGGTCCTCAAGGCATAGAAAATTCGCCTTTCTTGTTTGCCAGCCGCTTTTGTAAAGTGTTCCAGGATTTCGGGGGAACCAGATCACCCATGTATATCAATTAATAATTACATGATAGCAATACCTTTCGATCACACACTCAGCTAAGTATGAGAAGATATAACTTCAGTTCTGGTCAAGATATTAAATGGGTTAATGTGGTCCCCCCAAAAGTATTCGCCTTTCTCTTTCACCAAAAACTTTTTGTAAAGTGACCCAGGCATTCAAGACCCTGGTATACTATACTTTTTTTTTATATAGCGTCCATTTCTCTACACACGCAGTTGATAATGGGAGCACATCCTTTCGGTTCATTGGGTGTTCCAAGACTGCAAATGGGGTAGTGTGGTCTAACAAATCACATTTCGTATTTGCCAGCCGCCTGTTCCAGGATTTCGAGAACCAACCAACCCATACAAATTGTAAATAATACACGAGAGCATATATATTCGGTTCAGTGTGTGCTAAATAGTTTAGTTTGCCCACACCCCAGTTAATATTGAGAACATATCCACCCATTAGTAATGATTAGTGTATTTATGACTTTAAATGGGGTAGGCTGCTCAAAGAAAATATTCAGCTTTGGTTCTTGCCAGCCGCCCTGTGTAAAGTACACTATGATTTGGGGAACCAAACTACCCATATAACATGTATATTCCCTGATAGCATTACCTTTCGTTCACACTGTGATTTAATAATAAAGGCATGAATATTCGGCACATGGTGTTTTCAAGAGTTTAAATGGGCATATAAAGGGGTCCATCCGATTTTCGTAAAGTGCTGAAAGCTTTCGGGATCCAACCAACCCATCCATCAACATCATGTATTCGCCCCGATATTACTATTTTAGCCCATGTCCTTAGTTAACATTTACAGCAATCATTCCAGTTCGTGAGTTGTTCAACTTTAACACTTCAATTGTGTAGGGGGATCCTAAAACAGCAAATTCGTCTTTCTTATTTATCAGCCACTTTGTGTAAATCGACACATGCACAACCCATCCATACAAATTATGTATTCTCTGATAGTACTACATTCCCGTCACACTCTCAGTTAATATAGAGAATTAAATTAGAGATCATATAGCTTAATTTCGTATTGCATTGAAGTCTTTAAATTGGGTAGAGTGTTCTCGAAAAATATAGCAAATTTGCCCTTCATATTTGCCAAGCGAAGTGCCACACTGTTTCGGGAACAAACCCATCCATAAACATTGTATATTTCCTTATGTAACTGTCCTTTATAGTTACATCATTCTTAATATTGAGATCATATTTTTCAGTTCGTGGTGTGTTCAGGACGTCTAATAGGGCGGGGGAGCAACAATGATTTTGTTCTGTATGAGTATTTTAGTCTATATTATGTGTCGTTTAGAACAAATACGGTACTTCAGTTCCTCAAAGTCAATATGTATTAATATAAAATTACATGTCATAAATAAAATGTTTTGTTGTTGTTGTAACTGGGGGTTTAATTGGAAACCTGAGGTCATCTAAAACCACGCTCGCGGTGTCTACGGATCAGGTTTCCATCACACGAATAATGATTAGATGCCCATTAGAATAGTTTAGAAAGGTCTGTGTTGTTATCATAATTATGTAGTTTTTCTACCAAATCGCGTCCGGGGGAGCGGTACCTAAATCCATTATCTTGAAAACCGTTGAGAATTTCTGTCAAATTCTTTCTACTTGTGATGTCCAGATAACTACTGAGCCATATAGTTGGTCACGTGTTGTTTATAACGAAGGTTTTAGTACTTAACATCGATGTTAATGCATGCAAAATTACATGTTATCAATAAAATAATTGTTGTTGTTGTAACTGGGGGTCTGAAAGCCTGAACACATCTGTAATCGATTAAACGGCATCTCTGGACAATGCTTCCAGTACAAGATTCATATTGGGTCCCATTCAGATCAATTCGAAAATGTTTGTACTGTCATTATCAAAAATATGTATTTTTTTCGACCAAAAACGTGTTTGGGGGAGGGATAGCTAAAATCCAATATCTCGCAAACCGTTCAAAATTTCTATTAACTTCTTTCTTCATATGCTTGCCAGATAACTACTACATCATATGTACTAAATATTTCAATATTATTGCAATATCCGTTTGGATGATAATCTTCGAAAAATATAATTCTTTTGAAAAAGAGCGATTTTTCAACAAAAAATAAATGTTTCGGCTCCAAATGGCACGAAAATCCAAATTAACCAACACTTCTTGCATATTAAGTACAGATATGGTATGTTGTAGTCATTTTAACACCAACAATGTGGGCAAATAACTTAGGACATAGCCGCCGGGCTCACTTTACCAAAATCGTTCATTTCTGTGAAAAATCACTGGTGGGTATCGTTCATCGTCGATTTGAGAATAGCCACCACCAATTCCGTTATTTTTTACTATCATTTTCGTAAAGAGTATATATTTCTCCTTCAAAAAAAGTTGGTTTTAACTTGTTCTACCGTGGGTAGGGGTACCCGACCACTTTTGGCTTTTGGCCGCTGTACTACAACGAGCAAGCAAACAAACGACTATGCTTCTCGGACGCGTAGGAAAAACATTCTGTGACCAGGAAAGAAGAAGTCATGCAGCTGATATCACGCTGAAATCCATTTTGCAAGGGATGAGTTTTTATTAATGATGGCGTATGAAGCTCCAGTCTTGTGAGAAGTAAACTTTCATATAGTTTATATATAACAGGCAGTAGGGTTATGGCCCTGTAACTATCAAAAGAGTCCTTCGGTTTAGGGCTACCCTTGTATAAAGAAAATATCAATCAACGCTTAGCTGCAGGTGGAATATATTCAAACTGCATAAAATAGTTGAAGAGGTGAGACAAGGCTGTAGCTAGGCTATCGCCGCCGTATATAATATGCTCATAGTTGATACCATCAAAACCAGAAGCCTTATTAAGATTAAGGCGGCGGTATAAGGATACTACCTCCATTCGAGTAACCGGAAAAGTAATGAGACTATCTGACTTTGCTTCGTTTGCGATAAATGTGTTTACGTTTTCATAATGCTGATTATCAAAAGATGGGTCTGTTAACGGAACAGAAAAGATATCGCTAAAATAGTCTGCCCATGATTCTGCTATCTCTTGAGAATCTCGTACAATAGTTCCATTGTGTTTGAAATGTGAACAGGACATGGTCCCTAATTTTTTACGTTTTGCGTTGAAAAGTCGAAAAAATGTATCTTGGTCTGATTCAGCGCATTCATCAATGCTGTTGTTAAAAGATTGTAGGTATTGCTTAGATGCCCTGCGATATTCACGCCTGAATATGCATTTAGCTTCTTTATAGCTGTGGTATAAACCAGCCGTGTCTTTAACTGGTCTATCTGCTGCTATCCAGACTGATCTATAATACCTCATATTTTGATGCAGTGACTTGAGCTGCTGTGACCAGAATGGTTTCAGTGACACGTGACACGCTTAATACAATCAAGGAGTTAACATGTGCCTTATACATGTATGGTCCACATTCGAGAAAAGTGAATTAAGCTAGGTGGGTAAAGTTCCAGAGAATCATCAAAAAGTAGTTGATCTTTCTGCACTTCTGCAATGTGAGGAATCTTTAACCTCTTCGCTGCTATGACGTCCGTAACTATTACGGACGTAAAAGTGCACGCCGTGTGCTATATGGTCAGCACACTAGAAGTAGGCCATTGTACATAACTGGAACTCAGAGATTGGTGCATCGGAATAACTCTATCTCCAAGTTTCTAACAGTGTATGATGTTCCACGATTGTGAACGATAATAGCCTTTCAACTGAGTCAGTTTTATAGTTCTTGTGGTATTCCCGTTATAGTTTCCCATTGGAAAATGGCAATAACGTCAACAGCCCAGCACACGACGTCATAACGTCATTTAGCAGCGAAGAGGTTAATTCTACACTCAAACCGAGCCAACATGATAGCAAAACAGTGGATACATGCAACCGTTGCCAAATCAACCATTCCCGGTGTACCACTTCATGTATGGACGGCCGATAGGCAGCCTGAGTTGTTTGAACCATTCTTCTCGTAAGATGTTGCACGGAAATTCTATTGACTGATACCATCACATTTGATGAAATCGACAGTGACAGGGAAGATGAGATTACATAATCCGTGGGCAGAACTATTGCAATTTATTATATGAATTCTATCAACTAGTATGAGCGACCTTTCGAGTTTATTATAGCATTAAATTGAAAGCATTGAGAACACTATCTTGGGGTAGGGTTAAGTTTTACTTTATTTCTTAATTCTGGTCTGGTACATGATTATAGCATTTCATGTCTGATATTGGGGAAGAATTTATGCTTATTGTGGTGCATGTTGTGCAGCTGTATCCATAAAACTGACAAAGTCATGGGAATTTTTCAAAAACTTTTCACTTAAATATAATAATTTTGTTAGCCAATTTACCCAAATAAAATCAAATATTTAAACAAACTAGACTCTACCATAACATAAACCTCCTCAGATACATTGCTAATTCCATGATATATGATAAGACTCTAAATTGGTTAACAAAACAGAGCGAAAATGGGCTATTCTGACTTGACAGGTATTTTCAGATAGAAAATCAGTTTTAGGGGCGTGGGTTAAGTTTTTGGAAATATCTCGGATTTTTTGATATCATTGATTGTGATGTTGATATTAATAAATCAGGTATATAATGCTGAAAATTTTGATGCACCAATGAGAGCTTTATACCAAAAAATGAAAATTTTATAGGAAATCTTCTGGAATTTATTTTTTAAAAAGCACTGCAATTTATGCATTTTTTTGGCTTTTTCGTGAATTTTTCACAAAATTTGCTGGATAATATAACTTTTTGCGCATCAAAAATGTTAAGCAACCCAGATAGAATAAATATCTGATATTCAAGTATATTTTATTCAACATTTGTCTTAATTTATTGGTTTTCCTGATTATACTGAAATTTGCATGTCAAAAACACCAAAATGGTCAAAAAAATATATTTTCCACATGTTCCGCCCTGGATACCTCAGTGTTTTGGAACCCCCATGGGACAAGGATAATTGGAGATAGCGTCAAAATTTCTACCCTTTCGTGTGACACTACCCTCATCTGGGGGCCGGTCTACAATACATAGGAGACAAATTATAAAGTGTAGAAACACACACGCATAATTAACAAGATCATATTCTTAAGTGGTTATGACTGGTAGCAACCATTGTATAAGTTAGTGTGGATGAAGCCAGTATCATTGTGTAACACAGTATAGTGATACACGTCATATCCAAGGGTATCATGGTATCTCAGACCTTATTTGGACGCATGATACACCAGGCGTTGGAATGACTACCCGTGCTCTGAAGCGGGAGCTTGACTTATCCGACCACCTTGCTGCTACCAACACCTCTGTTCTTCCGCCTATGTACTGTGCTTATCTAGAGAGACTTACATGTATACATATATAAAGTTATGAAGATCTATGAACTAGTTATTGTTTAATGTTCCCGATCACGGCCAATCAACCATTCAACTCTAGACGTATCGGGACAACAGGTCAAGGTTCGAGGAGTTCAGAATCAACTCCTCCCCCACACGTATAGTTAACGCACGTTAAGACGGATGCTGTTCAATCGAAAAAAGACCCTCCCATCTTCACAAAACATCCATGAAAGCCATTAAGGTCAAAATGCCCTTCCCCGGAAAATCTAAAGAAGGTTATAAATGTACCGTTAAATGGAATGCTACCATCAATTTTTAACGCACGTAAAGTTGGATGCAGTTCGGTCGAAAAAGAGCCTCCGATCTTCACATACTGTATTCAAAGCCATTATAGTCAACATCCCCTTCCCCGAAAAATCTATAGCTTAATTAATAGCTAAAAATGTACCTTAACCCTTTACCCAACAAAACGGCCCTGTGCCAATGCATTCTCTTATATATGCGAGTCGATCATAGGTCGCCTCGCATATATAAGAGAATACATTGGCTTAACACATATTAAAAATGATAAAATTGTCAAACAATGTAGAAAAATATTATAAAAATTGTTAAAAAATGTAAGAAAAAATTATAAAATTGTTAAAGAATGTAAGAAAAAATGGTAAAAAGTGTTAAAAAATGTATTTTTTTTAGGCCAATGCATTCTCTTATATATGCGAGGCGACCTATATGGTCGACTCGCATATATAAGAGAATGCATTGGCACAAGGCATATAGTAGCCTGTCATTTGTAAAAAAAAATGGGTTTCGTAAAAAAATTTGGGGATTTGTGGCAACATATTTTTTCTTAAAGCCCATATACTGGAGGCATTGGAAACCAATGTTGACAAGCTTCTTGTCGCTTAGTTGCCTCAAAAATGGTGTTACCATAGCAACGGTATGTGATTTATGAAAAATTACCATATTTGAAGTATATTAGTGATATCTGTGGACTTATTTGTGATATAGTTATATTATAATATGTATAAGTATGTATTCTCCATGAAGGACCGCCAGTACTTATCTGAAGGGTCAAGGTCACTATGAAAGGTCAAGGTCATTGTAAAAATTGCTGTTTTTATCACTTTACTTCATATTATTTGTGTTTATGATGAACCTATCTCAATTTGTTGCATCATATTGTTATTGTGTTAGATGCTGGAGATCATCACCTTTATTTTGAGATATATACCATGAACACTGGTTAATTATTACTAGTGTGAGAGATTTTACAAAACATTTGACCGGGACAATGCCAACCTCTAAAATGAGACATTGTTCTTCCCAATAAACAATGGCCACACCATTAGTGTTGCTGATAGAGGACAAAATCGTGATTTTTTTGGTAAAAGTATCAAAGTTGGCTCACATATATATCGCATAAATATAAGTCACTTTGGATATGATCCCAAACTGGAAAATGTACACTGTTGCCATGGTAACCATTTTGGTGAAAACACCTGTTTTTTGCCAAAAGCTAGCCTTTATGCATTGCTATTGCCTACTAACCTCATGGAAAACTTTCCATTATGCATCTATTTGGATCGGACATGTATCAGACCATATATTGGAACATATATATACATTTTGTATACGGGCATATTCAAAATGGCGGATAAAATGGCCGCCATTTGAGCAAAAAAAACCTTTATGTAATGTATTTATCGCCATTTTAGGTAGAATTTGTGTACAATTTTTTTATTTGAAAATAAAAAAATATATTTATTTGAAAACAAAATTGTGCTAGACAAAACGTACTCGATTATTCTGGTAATATATATTGCATTAAAGAGCATACCAACAACTTGACTATAGGCCAGGGAATGTTGGGATATCCCTCATATATATAGTTTAATTACTCGCCTAATTTCGTACACATACTAATATCTAATTGAATGATCATAAATTATGCAATGTAATAAACACGGTCATGATACAAAATTATTTGAGTTGTTGAATCTCGGGCTTCTCCGATACATATGATATATCATCCTGTCACATTAGCAAGGATGCATATATTGTGATGATCTTTTATCTGGCTTAAAATTCCTTGACAATGGTTGCTATGAACCCACCCGACTACTGAAGTGCAATAAAACATCAATATTTTTTCAACAGGTGATAGGCTGGCACTGTGCGGACTTTTACAAACAATATGTACATATTCTATCAATTTATCAAAGTTAACTATAGTTATATATTCATTCTATTTCTTCAAAATTTCAACTTATACACAAAGTCACAAATACTTTTTTCTGAGTGGATTCCATTGGTTTAAAGCACCATTCTGGAGAATTCACCGGCTGACTAACTGCCAGCATTAGTGAAATTGAGAACTTTGGGTTAAATCAAGATGGATGTCAAAATGGCCATCTTTGCCACAAAGAGATGGTTGCTACTAGAAATGAAGCAGAATATAATCGCTCTAGCACAATTATGATGTCACTAGGTCCTCTTTGTCTTATTTTAATCGTATTTGTGATGGTGGTATTTTGAACAATTACACGTAATATGCATAATTGTACCCAATGAACTGCTGTGCATATCGGTCAATTTTGTTCCATTTCTGTACTTCGGTACACCCCGCTGATTACCACGGTCCAGTCATTTGCGTAGTACACACCCGACATTTTTCGTTATAATTGAATTTAAACTGCGTAGTCTGCGTAGTCTGCTGAACAGTACCATATGAACTGCCGAACTGGATTTTGAACTTCTGGACTTGGTGGGATCATCAAATGATGTTTCATCACTGTGTTGTGATATAGCCCATATCTTACATGTCATTTGCACAACCAACGAATGGCTGTCTTCATTATAATTTAGTTAAACTGCGTTTGGGAGAATCTACTGAACTGCTGCCGATGAACTCTCAACGGGATTTTAACTAAGTTGATCGAATGATGGTCCCTCCCTGCAGTAGGATATGCCTAGTCGATTACATGTCATTTGCATAACCCACACACGGCTGTCTTCGTTACAATTGAGTTAAACTGCGATCAGGGAAATTTCAGGGATTTTGAACTCCTGGACAGACATTGCGGTCGGTAAAATATATTCCGCTCCCTGTATCTGGTATTAACCCACGGATTACAAGGTATCAAATGTGTTTATTGTTGTGATCTGTCTGCGTCACACTTACACAATTGTTTTTTGACATGTATCCCGATTTCTGCGTTATACTTATAAGGCATGGGAAATTCATTTTAAAGTTGCTCTATGTCTTTGTAAACATGTCTTATATAGTTACCGGGGGTATACAATATTAAATATGAATCAAAGACCCCTGCCCGGAAATGCTTCTATCTGTTAATATTGATTATATTTCAAATAGTTACTGGTCTAAAACTAGTGGTTGTTTAACTAACGAACAATAGCGGTTGCCGTTGACAGAGACCAGAAATTTTATTGTGTAATTTTGTCACAAATGAACGATAATCTGAATCATTATCGCTTGTTACTGTGTAATAAAACAATACAAACAATCAATCTGGGACATTTGATTTACGGAGCATAGCTATGGGAACACCCTAATGATTTATATCGCTATATGGTATTACCTGAATTGTCTGTTCTGAAATAGAACAATAAAGTGTCCCACTCAATCAATCATTTTATAATAAAATGTTCGAAATTAAATCAATATTAATTTTCGGAAATGGGTCTTCAACTCATATTTATTATTTTATACCCACGAAATCATTTGAAAATTGTTATATGGAGATATAATCCATCTTTAAAGTATGGAGTTTGCCAAAAACGTCTTTTTTTGGGGATTCTGGCCATATTTTGAACGGAAATCGGCAGAATTTCAAACAGAACTGAGCGGGTCGTGTGTATGTCAAAATGGCAGCCACGGGGTGACTTTGGTCAATGGTGCCGTGTATAGGTTCACACGGGATGCATATGTATACAAGGAGTTGTGAATAATTATAAAAGGAGTAGCTATATGGTCATGGGTGGTGCCCGCCCATGACAATATAGCCACTTTTGTTTATAACTATTCCCCGGTGAGCATCCATGGTGAGATGCATATAGGTATACAAGGATTGGTCATGTGTGAGGTGAATACGTATACATGTGGTGGCTGTATGGTAATTGAGTTGGTGTATGTGTAGAACAAGATCAGCTGCATGTTCATACCCTGTGTTGTTTATGTATATATGGAGTGAATGTATGGTAATGTGTGGGATGAACATGTTTATCTTGGATGGATGCATTGTCATGGATGGTGTGTATATGTGTTGGCTGTATGCTCATGAGTGGGTGTATGGATAAACAGGGAGAGGTTGTATGCTTATGGGTAATGTATATTTGTGTACTTTGAATGACTTTAGTGCTATTATTGTTGAAGTATATATGCACACCTGTATTGCTGGGTTGTCATTGGCGGGCGTGTGTGTATACATGAAGTGACATTGTAGTCATTGTTGTATATGGTATGTATACTGTATACACCTGTCAGTAAGCCCATCCTTGAAGATAAGTCCAGTCTGGGCTTTTTACCCTAAACAAAACATGGGGTGGTCCGCGTATATAAGCCCACCCCCATTTTTGAGCATTTGGAAGGTAAATTAATACAATCATGTCTTTCTATCCTGTAGAATAGGAGAAGATACTCAAGCACATCTGTGCTTTTATTATTTTTTCCAGTTGTTTCTTAAATAATAAAGACGTGTAATAGAATACACTTTCGTGTTAATATTGTTGTGAATTATACACATCTTATTCTATTATATTCTTAGTTGTTGTGTCAGTCAAAGAGGTATCAAATCAATAAAATCAAAGGATGTGTCACTTATTGTGCACACCTCTATCAGATTAAATTCAATGGGATGAGGAGTAATGACTTGGTGTTTTTGTAGGATTCTTTGATAATGCAGAAGAGTGATGTATATTCGGGCATCTCACTGTTGTGTTCTTATAAGAATTAGCTTGATTGATAAGCATTAGTGTAATTAAATTAACTTGTGAACTCAGCATACAACCATGTTGTGTTTAATATGGTGTTGGCACAAAACATGATGGTTGGTTGGCACCGGAAGGCTAACTTGATTTTTGCACGGGGAGGTCATCGTGAGTACATTGTAAGCCCAGTACCCACTTTTCGAGCAATAACGTGCTTGAGCCCCCCCCCCCCCCCACCGGTTTAATGACGGGTGTGTACAGTATGCATCTTTGTTGTGGATGTATTGTCATTGGTGGGATTATATGTATACATGTAGTAGCTATATGATCATGGATAGAGTGTATGAGTATACGGTGAGTTGCTGAATTGTCACGCGTGATGTGTATATGCAAGTGTACAAATGGTGAGGTGATGTATGCATATTGAGGAGTGGATATATATGACCATGGCGAATATGTATACATGTAGTGATCGCATGACCAATGGTGGAGTGAATAGGTATACCATGAGTGATTGTACATGTATGGTACATGAACACACGGAGTGACTTAATGGTAATAATCGGGGTGTATATGTATAACTTGATTTCTTATATCGTCATGGATGATACCATATGTATACAGAGAGTGACCGTATGACCAATGCCGAGGTGGTGTGCAAGGTACGTGTATTTGTATATCTAGAAGGACTGTATAACTAATATATATACCTGGAGTGACTCAAAAGTCATGACTATATATGTATATTTTGGGTGACTCACCATATGGGTGGGTTCACAAGTGTACTTTTGGGTGGATATCGCTTTCCACAATAAATCAAGGATATATTAACAGACAGAGGTAATGTCACAGAGTTCTACATCTTTATGGCATTTTATATGCACAATGGAGGAAACGGTTTTCATGGCATTAGTCAATCCATTTTGATGCCATGGGCCAGAATTAGGATGTTAATGTGCATGAGTAGCCACATACTATTGCCCCTGTCAGTTCAGTTTCAAAGTTTCCGTGGCCATTTCCGTTCAAAAGCATTGCCACAATCCCAAAGGACGTTTTCGGCAAATCACATACTGCATCCTTTGAACTTAATTTGTCATGTCCCATGACGTACTGGGGGAACTAGAATATAAAACTTAGTTGTCAGTTGATTCAGTAACATGTTTAATAACAAAGGGAGTCACTATGTGCTACATTTTCGGAACAGCAGAGAATAATGTTCGGGATATATGTGAACAATATTTTTTACCACCAAATTTGGTTTCCATTTTGCAAGCAATCTGCAATAATGTTGTCTAAAAACACATTAGTGTTATGCATTTGAAAAAGATAAACAAATAAGCACAATAATATCAAAGTTAATTTTGAAATCCAAGATGGCCGTTGGCAGCCATTGTTTTTTGCCGATTGAGCCCAAAATAACTCGTTCCCATTTACATGTCAATGTTAACATCCATGACAAATTTCATGATGATCCGATCAAAGATACGACCTGCATAGCCTGTGTCAAAGGATTTAGTCATAGAAAGAGTAAAATCCAAGATGGCTACCGGCAGCCATGTTTTTTGGCCGAACGACCAGTACTGCATGTAGCCGATGCTAATGGATTGAATTATGAAATCCAAGATGGCCGCTGCATGTGATATGCATGTGAGCCAACTTATAATACAATAAAATTCTCGATTTTGTCCTCCATATGCCACACTAATGGTGTGGCCATTGTTGTTGTGGGAAGAACAATGTCTCATTTTAGGGGTGGGCATTGCCCCGGTCACGTGTTTATTTAAATTTATGATCATTGAACTAGATATTAGTATGTGTACAAAATGAGGCGAGTAATTGAACTATATATATGGGGGATGTCCGAGCATTCCCTTTCCTATAGTCAAGTTGTTGGTATGCTCTTTAGTGCAAGATATATACCAGAATCACCGAGTACGTTTTGTCTAGACCAATTTTTTTTTAAATACAATAATTGTACACAAATTCCACCTAAAATGGCGATAAACATATTACATAAAGGGTTATTAGCTCAAATGGTGGCCATTTTATCCGTCATTTTGAATATGCCCATATACAAAGGTATATGTTCTAGCAGGTATATGGTCTGATCCAAATAGATGCATACTGAAAAGTTTTCCCATGAGGTTTCCAGGCAATAGCAATGCATAAAGGCTAGCTTTTGGCAAAAAACAGGTGTTTTCACCAAAATGGTTGCCATGGCAACAGTGTACATTTTCCAGTCTGTGGTCATATCCAAAGTGACTTATATTTATGTGATACACACGTGAGCCAACTTTGATGCTTTTACCACAACAAAAAAATCAGGATTTTGTCCTCAACTGCCACACAAATGGCGTGGCCATTGTTTATTGGGAAGAACAAATGTCTCATTTTAGGGGTTGGCATTGCCCCAGTCACATGTTTTGTAAAATCTCTCACACTAGTAATAATCACCCAATTGATATGCCATATAGCTCAAAATAAAGGTAATGATCGCCAGCATCTAACACAATACCAATATGACGCAACAAATTGAGATAGCTTCATCATAAACACAAATAATAGGAAGTAAAGTGATAAAAATAAGCAATTTTGGACAATGACCTTGACCTTGCACAATGACCTTGACCCTTCAGATAAGTACTGGCGGTCCTTCATGGAGAATACATACATATAAATATTATTATATAACTATATCACCAATAAGTCCACAGATATCACTAATATACTTCAAATATGGTCATTTTTCATAATTCTCATAAATCACATACCGTTGCTATGGTAACATCATTTTTGGGGCAACTAAGCGACAAGAAGCTTGTCAACATTGGTTTCCAATGCCTCCAGTATTTGGGCTTTAAGAAAAAATATGTTGCCAAAAATCCCCAATTTGTTTTACGGAACCCATTTTTTTTTACAAATGACAGGCTACTAATAACTGTAACTATCACAATGTGGTCAATGAGCCGGTTCCAATGATATCCATATTTGTATGGTTCTATTGAGACAGACCCAAGATAATTTAGGCTGTTGCAGATTCATTTTGGGCTATTTTTCTGGGCGTTTTGTTGGGTAAAGGGTTAAATGGAATGCTATACCATCTTTTTTTCGTATAGATATATATATGTAGGTATATTGAGGTACAATATGGCGGAGGATGTATGTTTTGATGAGTATGTGGGTTGTGAATCGTGGTATTAGTGGTATATTTCGGACAGTATAGTAACCGCACATTTCCGCAACTTTACTGGTTATAAATTGGCTGTTAGGGGGATGCAAAATAATTGACGTTTTTCTTCACTGTTAATGTTAGAAACAGGTTCGAATCCAACATTCATGAAATTGCTAAAAATTTGAGGTGGAATTAAATTGTTATTTTACCGTATTATTTGGTCAGGATGTTGTTAATGGGCATGAAACGTCACCGGAATGTATATTTGATGGTTCTAGATACACAGGAGTAAGTTACTTAGCATGGTCACCTTCAAAATCGGTTGAATTTACATCAATACAAACAACCATTTTTGGCGGTGCAGATGAATGTTTATGACGGTGCAGAATGTTGCCTGGTTACTGCGAATAACAATTAGTAATGATGGCGCAGATGAAATACACGATGATGGTGTAGATGATATTTAGACATGGTGGTGTTGGGGGAAATCGTGATATACTAATACAAATGGCCATAATCGAAAGCTGTCATCTTCATCCAGTTCTCAAGACATAGCAGATATGTTAGATGTATCTGCGGTCCGGCTATTATAAGATATGTACATGGATGTCGTGTCTTATCAGAATTCTACACCCCAGTAGCTATTCCCTCCTGTCTAATACAAATGACGTGATGTCACTTGCCTAATAATGTCAATTAATTTCGAGAACACGAAAAATCCCCTTTCTTCCATATTCTGGTGAATACATTGAGAGAGAAATTTTTTCATTGGGGTGGATACCAGTGTATCATGTTTCCGAAAACCATACAACCCATAATAATTAGATATGCATAACAAACAACTCCAAACACCACAAGGATGTGTGTCTTAATGTAAATATAAACTCCGCATTAAGATATTTTGGTCCTAAATTATAATGCTCCATGATAATGTATGTTTAAAAAAAAAAAAAATGAAACTCTAGTCGATTGTCACAAAGTCATGACATTCTTCGTAAAAATGATGCCATAGCTACAATTAATATACATACAATATAATTATAAATACTCCATTGCAAGGATCATCAATTCGATTTAGAAGAGCGCACACATCTTAAACGAAAGCTTAAAAGTGGGAAAGTGTCACAGCCAGAGGAACAATGCAGCGAGAAACCCATTTCCTGTGAGAGAATTTCACCGTGTCCACGCAGGAATAAAAAATATTTGCAGATATCAGGCGGGGATTAATCTTTCAGAATATATAAAGAATAAACACACGATATGTATAATATATGTTGCCTTTCCTGTTTACCCCCACTCATCAGAAAGAATGGTTACTCTGCAATTCGTGAATTCTTATAAGGCTTATTTCGTTCCCCGTAGGGCATGATATATTTTCCAATGTATATTGGCATATACAATAAGCCTTGGCACTGATTTGCTGCCATATTGGATCCATCCAGCCCCGTTCCGTTTAGTGCTACATACAATGTCAAAGTTCTAGAGTAGCATTCCATATATGGAATTCATGAACATTCAGAAGCTCCATAAATTACTCTTAATAAAAATAATTTCTTATATTTGTCATATATGGAGCTTCTGTTAAGTTCTGAATGTTCATGAATTCCATATATGGAATGCTACTCCAGAACTTTGACCTGTATCACTAAAACAATAGAACGGGTCTGGATTGATGGTCTCGACTCAGTGACAAGGCTTATATAATTACAGGCTATGGTATTTTTGTGACAACTTCCCTTTTTTTTAAATAAAGACCATTCAAAGTATAAACAAAGTAGACCCTGCCTCTTTATTCAGTAACGCATAACATATATATATAACATATATATATCTATTTACTCTCAAAAAGATCAATTCCAATCTTCAAAACATAATAACAACATAAGTGTTTGTGGTTTTTTCATGCATAATATACTGTGTCTATAAATGTCCGTTGTCAGTAAGTGACACATGTCAACGTGTGCAGACAGGGCTGCGCGCCAGATATATTATCCCGCAGCTGCGGCATCGATGAAGAACGTCCTTGTCGTATACAGCTTTCGTGTGATTTCTTAAAGGGGTACTGTACGCCATTTTCATTAAATTTCCGGTGACAACAACGATCTAATATCGATAATATATAGAAACATAAGTAATTTGAGTCGAAGATGTATTCTGTAAACGCTCAGGTTAATAGGCTATCTTAAAATTTTATAATTTAAAAGTTAATAATTTGATATAAATTGAATTTATGACTGGAGCCATAAAATGGCGTCAATTAAATTACGAATTACCGTAATCAAAAATAGTAATTGAGGGATACTGGATTTTTAAACCGATCGCACACACGATTGCTTAAAATATTATGATGATACGGGGAGAACACTCAATCCACTCACTGACTAGCGACGATACAATAACTTAAATGATTATATGGGACTAGTATGCATATAATATAACTTTTATTTGATTCATTTGGTTGAAAACTTTACAAAAATTACTCGACAACGACAATTTGTATTTTTGCATTCCGGTAAATTTGTCATCCGTAACATGACTTCGTACTCAACAGACTTTCAAATAATGGAAAAATTGTTACCTCATTCTCCGACTCGGAGACTATAGAAACCAACAACAACATGTGGCGTACAGTACCCCTTTAAGGTATCCTTCCTAGTAAATACAGAACCGCATTTATCACAATGTGTACCACTTTCCAATTTGGTGACTTTCTATATGGTGATTCAAAGTGTACTTGCGAGAAAAAAAATTGGGCCATTTGTCGCATTAAAATTTAGATCCACCATCGTGCTTTACACGATGTGCAAATGTTTCTCAATAAACTTTTGGCCTCCATCACCACACGGGAGTGTTTGTGAATTTGTGTGTGTATTCTCATGCTTTTTCGTGTTGAATGAATTTGCACAATATGCACAAACATGTCTGAATCGCTTGTCTGAGTCCGATTGACCACTCGTTATCTGAGACGTTGAGCCTGATTCTTCGTTGAAGGATTCTTCCATTGCTTCAACTCTGAAATTTTAAAAAAAACAATCACAAGTGAGGTTATGGAGAGCAAAGTTCAATATATGTATACAGGGACGTGGCGAAAGAGATACGGTACCAAATTACTCTTAATACACATAATCTATCTTATATCTATATTTGCGAATGTCTGTCTGTCTGTGTTCTATAGAAATTCACAGGGGACCATCTAGATGATGCCACAGGGGTCTACTAGGAGTAGCTTTTTATGAGAAAGATAATGGTCGGGGTTAGAATTTTCTAAAGTGACGCCGTTGTTGTCAGGGGCAGAAAAGGGGGAGGGGCAGAAAAAAAATTGTCGCCGATTGCCACCAAACTTATATATAATCATCCCTGTAATATGAGGAATCTAATGGCGTGGTTTAAATATGGCAAAAGTCGCGCCGTTCGCGTCAGGGGTGCCCGGAAGGGGGGTGGCAGATTTTTTTTCTGTCGCCGAGCAGATTTTTTTTCTGTCGCCGATTGCCACGAAACTTACATATAATCATCCCCATGATATGAAGAATCCAACGGTGTGGTTTAAATATGTCAAAAGTGGCGTCGTTTGAGTCAGGGATGAACGGAAGGGAGAGGGGCACCAAAATTGATAAAACTAATTTTAGCGCCGAGGGGCACCAAAATTGATAAAAACTAATTTTAGCGCCGATTTCCACCAAATTGATATATATCCTTCTTCATGATACAAGGAATCTAATTGTGCGATTTAACAACGCCAAAGTGTTGTTTTTGGATGAGAGATTGGGAGGGGGTGAGCACTAAATTTGACAATAAGTCGCCGATTGCCACCACACTTATACAAAATCATCCCCATGGTATGAGGAGTCTAATGGTGTGGCTTTTATCTGTCAAATGTGGCCACATTCGAGTCAGGGTGGCATTGAAAGGGTCAGGGGCACCAAAATTGAAGCACAATTTTTTTAGCGCCAATTTCCACCAAATTGATACACGTTCTTATCCACGATACGAGGAATCTAATCGTGATTTAAAGACGCCATAGTGGTGCTGTTTGGGTGAGAGATGGAGAGGGGAGGGATTGGCACCAAATTTGATAAAAAAAATTGTTTAGTCGCCGATTATCACCAAACTTAATATGATCGCACGTAACACGTAGTGGAGCAACCACACAAATACATCAAACTGTCACAACAATTTCAGTCTATACACGTAGTTTCCAACTGTTGCTGTGTCACGGCATGCATGGGATTTCAAAATGTTGAATATTTTCACCAAAGTTGGAGGGGCGGATTCCGCGGAACACTACAGTACAACCACCCTGCCACCACATCTCTCGTTAAAGCAACTCATACACCTCCATGCCAAACTAAACCTAGCAATTTCCCACGTTTATCTATGACAAATATAAATGACTACATGAGCGCATTATCCCAAAATATCATTGGGCAAATCTTTCGCATGAACAGTTTCATGGGCTCTTGTCAATAGAAAACATCTCTCGTTTGAATCCAGTCTGTATTTTTTCTAGAAAATGGTCTTTAGAGACGTCTCTTATTGTATTTAAGTGTATACATTGTGGAAAGCAGTTGAATTAGCTCATGCAGGTCAAAAATTCAAACTGATAGTCAAAGGGACATTTGAAAACATGATGAAGAATACAATCTTATATATACACACTAGGTCAAAAGAAGAACAAACAAAAAAGGAACAATGAAAACCAAGCAAACAAACAACACGTTTGCAGGGAGGGATCCAGGATCCCATATTTATTGTGTGCATATTGTATATAAAAAGTTGTATATGTGTTATGCGTGTTACTCATTAATTTGTGTCGTTGTAATAAAGCTTTGATTTGCGTACTGGTGACTAAAAGACTTATCAAAGTCAAATATACATTATATACGCTGTTTCCTAACTTCTAACAAAAGCGATTATACGCTGATAGAGCCTCTATTTATGTCCCGTGTTAGTACGGTCAATATGTAAAGCGTGTATGTGTATATATAAGGCCGTGGCTTAAGAGCAGTATATCGCTCTTTAGCTATATGGGCCTGACACGCTATACCGTTCTTTAGTACCAAACGCTAAAGAGTGGTATACCACTCTTCATCTTTATGGGTCTGATACGCTTAAGAACGGTAGGCTATACCGCGCTTTAGCGGTTGCTACCAAGGGACGGTATGGGCCTACCGCTCTTCAGCGCTGGTACTAAAGAACGGTATACTGCTATTCAGTGACAAACGTCAAAGAACGGGGCACAGGAGTGGTGTACATCGGTATATACCAATATTTAGCTATACATGGTCCTGGCGCGATAAAGAACGGTCTTACATTATCATCAGTACTGCTCGATCTCCAGTGTCCGACTATAAAGAGCCGTATACCGCTCCTTAGCCCTCATCGCTAAAGAGCGGCATACCGTTCTTGAGCCCTCAGTGCTAAAGCCACTTCGTATATATAATTGCGTCTATAGTCTAGTGATGTGAAATCAGTGTTTCCGGTAGAGACCAAATGTGTCTGGATTCTGGCCCACAAAGCCAAATGACGTAAATGACGTCATGGACCATGTCATGATGTCTTCGCTGGTTTTCGTTCAGCTAACCAACGAAATTGGTCAAAATGAAACTAATATATAGGCCTAAATCACATAGGAATTGTTCAGAAAAACTGAACTTGGTAATTTCATAACCATCCCGTTGGTCCACTTCCGATTCTGTGATTTCTTTTGGGATATTATTGTTCCCAGGATGCTATGCGAAAGCGGAGCGGAAGTCACGTGATTTTTAACCCATTTTTGTGCGCCGTTTTTCATCGCGTCGAAATTCTGTTTCATGGTATTGTAAAAATTAATGACGTCTTCACGCCTAAACTTGAAAAGCAACAACGCGCCTGCGGCGCGTTGTGGTTGCTATAAACAATCATCTCCATGATATCAGGAGTGTACTCGTGTGGTTTAAGGATGTCACAAGTGGGGCCATTCGAGTCAGTTGTGTATAGAGATGAGAGGGACACAAAAAATTATATCTATATGTTTACTGCCGATTTCCACCAAATTGATACATATTCTTCTCCGTGATACGAGGAATCTTATCGTGTGGTTTAGATACACCAAATTGGTGCCCTATGGGTGAGAGATATGGGGACCTTAAATTTGATACGAATTTGTTTACTCGCCAATTTTCACCAATTTCATATATATGCATCTCTAATCTCTAATGAGTCTTAGTGTGTGCAGCTTGAGTCCGAAATAGGGACTGATACAAAATATTTTGTATCAGCTTGAGTTCGAAATAGAAACTGATACAAAATATTGTTAGTACCAATTACCATCAAATTCAGACACGTTCTTCTCAAATGATACAAGAAATAAAATCGTGCTGTCTGTCTGTCTTTTTGTCTGTCTGTGTGCGTTCTATATATAACTTCACGCGGTACAATCGAGATGGCACCAAGGCGTTCTAAGAGGGGTAACTTTTTACAAGGAAGATAATGGTGCGGGTTAAAATTTTCTAAAATGACGCTGTTGGTGGGAGGGGAAATTTAAAAAATATGGTGAAATAGTTTTGTCGCTGATTTTCATCAAACGAATACATAATCAACTTCGCAATATGGCGTTGTTCGAGTCAGCGTTGCATCAACAATTGATTTAATAAACCAAATTCCACCAAATTCATACACGTTTTTCTCTAATGATATACCATGAATTAAATCACATTTGGTGTCGTTTGCGTCACGGATGGCGAGCGGATATGCACTATCATTGATAAGATTGCTATTCGCCGATATCCACATATAAGTTATATACAGTCACCAGGCCATCTCCATATCATTTTAAGTAGTTGGGCGTTCACATTTCACAATCCCGACATATGGTGACCCACATAAGTCACTTGAACAATTATATCTTCTTAACAGTCATATTTATATGGGAATGGCAGTCAAGGCATTCACACAATGAGCTAGCAAAAAGAGATAACTAGAAGAAGCATTAAACGTATATTTATCATTCTATTGAAGAGATACATATATTCGTGCAAACTGAGAGACCTCGAACCGTCAGAGGATTGCATATATATATAATAACAACATTTAGTCTGTTCCATTCAATATAGTTTCCACAAAAAGTTACAATTTGTCAAGAGCTATGGAAGGCCTGTTCAAAAATAGTGGTCACAGTGTGCAGTCAAATATAGTTTCTTCTGATATACAAGAAAAAGCAGTTAGTAGCACAAGACTTTTCAGGATCCTACCAATACTGACATCTGACAAGGGTTTTAGAACAGACTCATCGACTGACATAAACAACTCAAAATATATCTCGCTCTGTGCCTGGCACATGTAGCTGATATATGTGTGCAGCAACATTTCGTTTAAACTAAGAATATTTAGCCAATATATAGCACCATGAACAGAGGAGCACCTGGAAATTTCTTTGAAACATCTGTATCTTCATGGCGATATGATAGCCAGGTGTCCTCGGGATCTTAGTCCAACCCACTAGATTGATTGATACATCTCAATATGTAAAACCCAATTATCATCTTTTATCGAACTAATGTGTTTATGATGTTCATGTATCATATTATAACGTCTAATGTATACTTCATTATTGGTGGAACGGATTAATCGCGATAAACAGAATGACAATTGACAAGGTGAGCCACTACTTATATTCCATGACTGTAATAATCATGTTTTGTGATGCTATTTGGATATACCATTTATGAGAAAACGTATAACACTTTAAGCAAGAGCATTCTCTATTCCCAACAAATATCCACAGCATACATTAATATCAATTGAACAACATGTCGAATATATTCCACACACAATTCGACTGCCCGTGCAACTTTGTTGTAGTGAAATGAATTACTTAAATGAGAGAAAACATTCATTGAGTTGAACCACGTACCTTACGATAAATTTGTCCGTCCCCATCTTGAAACTCTTAACTCTCCACCGTTTTCTCCGCCGATCTTGCACCACTGTGCCTCTGCGTGAAGAAATATTTTCCTATGGCCTTGTTAACAATGGCCATTTTTAGCTTTTTATTATGTCCTCGTGTTCTTCCTGATGACTGTCTTTCTAATAGGTCACAGGCATTGATGTTGTAATGACAATTCAACAGTTTATATACCTCGATTAGATATCCTCTCAATATTCCATATTTTAAAGACATCAGATTGAGTCGTGTATCTACTTGAGTGAAAATACGGCATTTGCCGGCTCCCTCCCAAATTATAGCATTTACAATTTCTGCCGGCTCCCTCCCAAAATATAGCATTTACAATTTCCGATATATACATTTTTGTTACAGCTGATATTCTTAAGTCTATTTTGGATACATTTATATTTTTATGCTATTATTTTCCACACCTCACTTAGTGCGAAGTCGTGTAGAGTTAGGTGCCGGGTATTCTCATCCACCACTCCATTTGGCTGGGGTTCCGGACAATATGGATGGTGCTCATTCGATCGCTTCTCGGCTTTTTGGCTCGAGCCCGTGCTGTGAGATACGTCCCCGACGGACGGGACTTCCACGGTGTGGGTTCGCAGCCTGAGGAGGACGACTGACTGACTGACTGACTGACGGACTTCCGCTTTAGCGGGGACTGACCCCGACAGGCAATTTGACCATCTCGTAAGGGTGGGTCACCTCTTTCGGGGTGCTCCAGCCGAAATGAGTGGTCCGCAATAGCCCCGGGTTAAAAAAAAAAGTGGAGCGGATCCATTGTCTAGCTCTCGAATCAAATCCATTTACCTGAGATGGCTTCCAGAATGGCCGAAATTTTTGTTAAACCCGATCTTAGCTGTTTCTTGGCTACACATTTGGTTTATTTACATTGAAATTGGTTAACTGGATTATCAAAGAGCGTTTATCTACTTGATTGGAAATCAAATCGGGTAAAACTGGGGGATTTCTACGGACGAAATTTGATACATAGGGTCACCTTGACCTTCGAGTGACCTTGAAGTCATATCTCGGGATCCGCTGGGCCGATTTCCACCGACTTTGGTGGAAACGGGTAGTTTGAGGCGCTGAGCAATCTCGTCACACCCGGATGCCCGTGCGGTGTGACCTTGACCTTTCAAATGACCTTGAACCCGTATCTCGGTATCCGCTGGGCCGATTTCCACCATTTTCGGGGGTGTAGATGGGGATGCCAATGAATTTTGTCCCACCGAGATGTCCGTGCGGCGTGACCTTGACCTTCGAACGACATTGACTCTCTATCTCAGGATCCGATGGGACGATCGGGATGAAATTTCGTAGGTAGGGACAGTTCGGGTAGCCAAACATTTTCAACATGACCTTGACCTTTCAAATGACCTTGAATCCGTATCTCGGTATCCGCTGGGACGATTTCCACCATTTTCGGGGTGTTGGTGTAGATGGGGATGCCAATAAATTTCGTCCCACCGAGATGCCCGTGTGGCGTGACCTTGACCTTCGAGTTACCTTGACTCTCTATCTAAGAATCCGATGGGACGATCGGGATGAAATTTCGTAGGTAGGGATGGTTCGGGTAGCCAAACATTTTCAAAGGTTAGCGGCGGGACCTTGACATTTCAAATGACCTTGAACCTGTATCGCGGCATCCGCCGGGCAGATTTCCACCATTTTTGGGGTGTTGGTGTAGATGGGGGTGCCAATAAATTTCGTCCCACCCAGATGCCCGTGCGGCGTGACATTGACCTTCAAATGACATTGACTCTGTATCTCGGAATCCGCTGGGCCGATTTCCACCATTTGTGTGGTGTTGGTGTAGATGGGGATGCCAATAACTTTCGTCCCACCCAGCGTTACGTTGACCTTTCAAATTACCTTGAACCTGTATCTCGGTATCCGCTGGGCCGATTTCCACCATTTTTGGGGTGTTGGTGTAAAAAAAACAACACAACGACTCTCCCCATCAGGACGGGTACCCAGCTAGTCTAATATATATTTTGGGACTTCTGTCTGTTTGTTTATTGTTTGTCTGTTAGCTATGGCCGGGAAACCTAGCTGCCGGGCGGATTTAGCCCAAACTTGCTATCTAGGGTTACTTTTGTCCAGGGAGAGTTTTGGACGGGTCAAATCGTGACTCCGACCTGACCTTGACCTTCAAAAAGGTCAATTCAAGGTCAAATCGGGTAACACGGGACGGATTTCGACGAAAATTGATACCTACAGATACTTTTGTCCGGGGAGTCTTTTGAACGGGTCAAATCGTTACACCGACCTGACCTTGACCTTCAAAAAGGTCAATTCAACGTCAAATCGGGTAAAACGGTCTGATTTCGACGAAATTTGATACCCATGGGTACTTTTGTCCGGGGAGTGTTTTGGACGGGTCAAATCGTGACCCCGACCTGACCTTGACCTTCAAAATTGTCAATTCAAGGTCAAATAGCGACTTTTGACGGGATTTCGACAACATTTGATACATAGGGTTACTTTTGTCCGATGAGTGTTTTGGACGGGTCAAATCGTGACCCCAACCTTACCTTGACCTTCAAAATGGTCAATTCAAGGTCAAATCTGGTAAAACCTGACGGATTTCGACGGGTACTTTTGTCGGGTACTTAAGTCCGGGGAGTTTTTTGGACGGGTCAAATCGTGACCTCGACCTGACCTTGACCTTCAAAATGGTCAATTCAAGGTCAAATCGCGCAAATCGTCGAAAAGCAGAGGGGAAACAGCCCGGACGAAGTCGGGTCCACCAGCTAGTTTGTATATATTTCACAAAAGTCTCTCCCTAAAAATCGAATCAATCTCAGTCAGTGTCTCTTTTGATTAACGGCGGCCATGTTAAATGCCATCATGAATCGAGAGACTGAATGCATGCAATGTCGGTTGTGTTGTTGGTGGAGAGACCATCAATCATGTATGTTATGCTGATGATATGTGCCTTATTGTCCCCTCGTTAGAGGGATTGAGACGTCTGTTGAGAATATGCGAAGAAGCCTATAATATTGATTTGGCATATACAATGCAAAGAAGACCCAGGGTGTGGCCTAATTTATCCCAAAATCCCTACCCATTAGGACATTTCCGAAACTCTTTCTTGTAGGAAAGGAAATTAAATTCGTTTCCACCTTCAAATATCTGGGACATATTCTCAACAACGATCTTTCTGATGACAATGATATATAATGCGCTAATACAGATCAATTTGTTCCCGGTCAAATATTCTGATCAGGAAATTCTACAAATGTTCTTCTCATGTTAAAATGCACTTATTTCACATGTTTGTATCTCCTCTATAGGCTACTGTGTTCACCTTTGGGTCAATTACATCAAATTTTTTTTTAATAAGTTATATAACAGTATGTTTTAATAATGCATATAGGAAGTTAATGGGATATGAAAGAGCGTGCAGTGCCAGTGGAATGTTTGTGAATGACAGAATGTGTTCGATTTCAGTGTTAGTGCGCAAGGGTGTGTATGGGTTCCGAGAGAGAACGTCTAATTCTACAAATCAGATACTATAAGCCATTTATAATTCTGATTTGTTATTCAGCTCATACTTATTTCGTCATTGGAATAATCTATTTTATATGTAATCTTTAATATAATCTCTATTATAATGTAACATATGTATGCTAAATTGTGATACACTATATATGGACGCTTTATGTCTGATACAAAATAAATAATAAATAATAATAATAATTTTCCCCAAAGCGGATTTTGGATATATTAATCCTGGGATCTCCCCGCGTCGAATGATAACAAAATCGCTTCTTTGCCAATTTCTTCTTGGTCAACCCCCATGTTCGCGTAAACCACGACAATACTAATATGCCTATCATGTATAGTCTATATATGACGTACGTAAGGCTATATTTTAAAGTAGAAATTATAATTAGGCCTATATATTACTGGATGGCGTTGAACCATGACAGTTTCACAGTCGGGCTGCGAAAACATTGAACACATATTTTCTCTCTATATCTGCAGCGACAGATATACGTTACCAAACGTTATAGAAAAATTAAACACATAATGTGAATAACGGACGAACTGTTCATGATGTATGGAGCACTCTCTCGCGAGACGGAAAATTCCATGTCCATTTGTCACTTTTACATTGAATCCATTGTTCACACCAGTTCGTGGTAATATGGTATGTGACTTGCTTGCTTTTGTTACCTGGAAATGTACACCATCCAGCCTGAGTGCACGAGCATGGCAGAATATGCATTATAGCTATAAGTAGAAAACTAAGAATTGGAATTCTGTTGTATGGGTTAACGCATTGGATGCACTGATGTTGTCGATGCCGAATAGTGATGGGTGCTGTATCGCAGAACACCGGCTTAGGCGAAGAACCACCAATATCAAGTAGGCCAGTGTGGTAAATAAAGTTAAAGGGGTACTGTACGCCATTTTCAATAAATTCCCGGTGATAACAACGATCTATTATCGATACTATATAGAAATATAAGTAATTTGAGTCGAAGATGTATTCTGTAAACGTTCAGGTTAATAGGCTATCTTAAAATTTAATAATTTAAAAGTTAATAATTTAATATAAATTGATTTTATGGCTCCAGCCATAAAATGGCGTCTCTTAAAATTCGAATTTCCGTGTACAAAACGTAATCAAATTATAATTGAGGGATACCGGATTAGGAAAACAATTGCACACACGATCGTTTGAAACATTATGCTTATACGGGGAGAAAACCCAAGCCATTCATTGACTAGTGACGGTACACTAACTTAAATGAGTATATGGGACTACTAACCATATAATATAATGTTTATTTGATTCATTTGGTTGAAAACTTTACAAAAATTACTCGACAACGACAATTTGTATTTTTGCATTCCGGTAAATTTGCCATCCGTAACAATACTTCGTACTCAACAAACTTTCAAAAAATTGAAAAGTTGTTACATTATTCTCCGACTCGGGGATTATAGAAACCAACAACAACATCTTGGGTACAGTACCCCTTTAATGTATCTGTCGCACAAGAACAATGCTTGTGGGAACTTCATACGCGGTCATATCAGTGTGGTTATCTTTGATTAAAAGGTAAACCACTTCAGGTACATGTCTACTGAATATCTGTCTTTAAAATTAAAATAATTTGCACTGGTTTTTAAGAACAATTATTTTTTGCGGTTTTTTTTCTTTCTAATGGTCCACGTTATCTTAGAATGGCTCATAAATCATACACAAAACAACAGTTGGATATGTAGCACGAATTGAGTTATGAACCATGGAAGAAAAAATGTCCCACTCCACCCTAGTTTCCCATATGCCTATACATAGCCATATCACAATATGTCCAATATCATAACCACTAAAATTTCGTATATATTGCATAGGCATATAGTGTGGTCGTTGCGGTGATTTTGGAGGGGGAACGTAGAAATTTTTTTATAATGCCGGTTTTTGTGTCATTTTGACCGGGAATGTTTGGACAACAATATATCCAAAATCCGCTAAAATCCGCTGTGGGGAATTTTTTTTACAGTCATTTTAATACAGTACATTTCGTCATTATGCCACAAAATTTCGTAATGCAGATAAATACAAACAGTTTACTTGTGTTAGCTCGCAAACCACTTATGCGTGGCAAGTTCGCATGGATAATTGTCATATGATGATACGATAACATGACCCATCACAGTGTAAGCCATATGTGCCCCCACTAATAAAGAGCGTTAAGCAAAATGCCAATGCATGCGTGCGCACCATACATAAAGAGCGTTTTGTGAGCGTTGGAGGAAAACACCAAAATAAGCCATGTGTGCGCTCCAGTGATAAAGAGCGTTAGCCTAGAACGACATAACGCACTTCACTGCAGTTGTGCAAACCACAAGTAGCATTGTTCAGTTGTTTCTAATATATCACTTGGAGAAAGTGTACGGTCAGAACACAGTGACCTATATGATATCTGGAAAGGCAGTGTCGAGGGCATTGCGTGGTCACTACCTAGTTGAGGTTGCGCTTTTCAATAAGTTGATAGCTGAAGTTGTCCCAGTTGAAAAGGACGGCAGTTCTGCGGACATCGAATCGGTACGGGAACAAGATGACATAGAAGCCTCACACGTGCAACAGGGTGATGTACACGTTGTTGGTGAAAACACGATGGGCAAAATGCACCAGAATGAAATGGACAGAATACAAAAACTGTGTGAAGAGATTGAAATTGGCGTTGTTCCTATATCCGCGGCTGCGGACTCAACTGAACTGTTAAAGCTCGAGCAATGTATCAATTGTTATAAATCACTGCTTGTCAAAGAATCTCTCACAGCAAAATTGTGGGTGCAGTATATGGATTATGTGCAAACCCTAAAGAACTTCATCCGTGCTGAGCGAACAGGGGATTGGAATCTGCATATTGTAACAGTAGGGCAGATGCTGAACCTCTTCGCAGCCACTGGTCATATAAATTACGCAAAGAGCTGCAGTCTATATCTCCAAATGATGCTAGAATTACCAGTGAAGCATCCTTGGGTACATCAGTGTTTTGAGGAACATGGCTTCCATGTAGCCCGTAGAAGTAGCAGATTCTGGGCGGGGTTATCAACCGATCTTATTATTGAACAAGTACTGATGAGATCTATCAAGAGTCGAGGGGGGTTAACTCGAGGTAGAGGACTGACAGAAACGGTACGTTTTCAGTGGATACTCAGTATGCACAGATGTGCAGAGATACAATGACCGAGTTGACCAAAATGCGACCTAGTACCAGTGATCAGCACAATGGAATGGGGGAATCTATAGGCGAAAGCGTGATTTCGATGATATGGTTAGATTGCAAACCTGGTTTGATGACCACGACCCCTTTGATGCCAATGAGAAGAAACTCCGTTCGTTGTCATCGGGGCTAACGTCCAATGGAACTGATGGCGTGAATTGTTCCAATTCTGAGAGTGTTGGCCAAACATCCAGAGAAAACTTGACAATGTGAGCATCACTGATGCATCAATTAAAAGAAAAGATCACATAAAGTATCTGGATCATCTGTATCCCGGGATTCGAGTTGATAACGAGCGAGTTCAATTCAATCCAACGCTGTTGTTCTCACGACTGATAGTTTTGACGAATTGACGACCATACCAAGTTCTCTGTTCAAAGATCAATGAATGCGAAAACCAGCAAAATCACTGTTAGCGAAGAAGGCTCTGACTGATTCCGTTCAGGAAGTCGAATATTCCCAGAAGGTAATTGCGACCGTTCTTGATGGCGGAGCTCTTCTCCATAGAGTGAAGTGGATCAAAAACTCAACATACAAGGAAGTAGCCACTCAATATCAGAACTACGTCAGAACAAAGTATGGCTCGAGTTGCATCGTGTTCGATGGTTATGGTCATGGCATGTCTATTAAAGATAACGAGCACAACCGGCGATCTGGCAAAACATGTGCCGAAGTTCGGGTCACTGAAACAACAGCGAGCCACAATAACCAGCAAATTTTCCTCTCAAATGAGTTAAATAAAAGTCAGTTCATCAACTTGATTGGCCGCCTCTTATCTGGTGATGGGCATGCAGTTCACAACAGCAGTGGTGATGCAGATACTCTGATAGTTTCTCATGCCCTAGAGTTTGCATCACATGGAAGAAACGTCAGAGTTATCGCGGACGACACATATGTGATTATTCTTTTGATCCATCACTGGAAATCCAACATGGCCGACATATTTTTCTAATCTGATGCTCGGAAATCTGGCAAAGGCAGTGCTGCCATATGGCGAATCGGTGACACCGTGCGCAAGGATGGACATCTCACAACTTTCCATATCATGTTTGCACATGCATGGGTAGGCTGTGACACCACCTCTGCAATATTCGGACATGGGAAAACAAGTATCGTCAGAAAGATAAACGAGTCTGCTGAAGTTCGAAAAATATCATCACTCATGCAGGAATCTAGTGCTAATCAGTAAGACATTGGAGATGCCGGCATGAGGCTCTTCGTTGTAGTGTGTAGTGGTAAGAAAGACGATTCTCTAAATACACTTCGGTATGCGAAGTTTATGGATATGGTATCTTCTAGCAAGACTGCATGAGAGCCCCAAAAACTCCCACCAACAGAACGAGCGGCATACTATCACAGTCTCAGAGTTCATGTCCAGGTGATGATTTGGAGAACACTGAATAACGACGTATTGAATGCTGAGAGATGGGGTTGGGAACGACGTGGTGCGGATCTTTCCCCAGTCAAGACTGGCCAGAATGCAGCCCCAGACGAATTGCTCAAGTTTGTACGGTGTAAGTGTAAGATGTCATCAAAAAACCACGTGACACCAATGTGTGTACATGTCGCAAACATGGTCTGAAATGTGTTATCGCTTGTGGAGATTATCGTGGAGAGGGCTGCATGAATTCAGAAGAGGTTCTGATAGATGACGAGGATGAGGTCTGAGTATATTGATATATTTGACACACAAGTGTCGAAATGATGAAGTATTTCTCATTCTGGTCATCACTGGCTGATTTCGATCAACAAAATAAACAAAAGTAATAATTGTCAATTTGGCGGCCATTTTGGTGGACATTTTTTGACTCTGTGACTGATAGTTGGTCAGTGTGACTCCCGTGGAATCCTTTGTCAAACATGATGACATTTGTATGAGAGCAAACTCATTACCCCATACCTCACAACGTACTAATGCTGATTGGTTAATATTTCTAATCGTTGGCCGCCACATTGGACGCCATCTTGAATCCTGAATTTTCCCCAAGGCGGATTTTGGATATGTTATTCCTGATACTTTTGCGCGTAAAATGAGACCAAAACCAGCTTTATAACAATTTTTTCCATGTTCAACCTCCCGACGACCACACTAATAGGCCATGATGTGTATGATAGTCGGGGAGCCAATAAGGTCCACCTGCACCCCCCCCCCCCCGATGATTACAAATAACCTTATTTTTATTGTTCTCTATGGTATCCAGATAAAGAATCCGGAATTCACCGAAAAATAAAGGTGGCCCTACTGGGTGCTAGAGCCATTTGAATCCAAGATGGCCGCCATTTCCTCTAACTCCGACCAGATGTATTTAATCGTTGTAATAGATCGGTTGTTAGCAAAAGACACAGACAAAATGTATGATGTCCTTCTTCAAAATGACGGCAAATAATTTCGAAAAAAAATCAAAATGGCCGCCGAAAAATGACGTCATCTGCACGAAAATAGGAAATTTAATTAATATTTCACCATATCTTCCATTTTTCTTCACATTAATCATTAGTAAATGGCAATGTTTTTGAGACAGTCGTCAAGCGTGATATTATAGCGTCATGTTAAGACATTTGCCATTGACGAGGGTTCAGTAATAGATACAGAAAGAGGATTTGAAAAAGAGGGGTGAAATTTTCGATTTTTTTGCAAGACGGTCTTGATAATCATTTTAACGACAAACCACACAGGATGTTAATATAGAATGTTAACAACTATGTGCTTTATTTATTGGACGGATGTTTTAATTCAATGGGAATGAAATTGGTGTAGAACATTTCCAAAATGGCCGCCGAAAATATGAAAAATGGTAAATATTGTCCCAGGGTGTCCTGCAATGGCTTACAAGTTGTGGTTGATATATACAATTGGCTAATCTGTATTATATACATTGAATACTTATATGTCTGATGCGCCATGGATCAATGTTTCTATTGTCACCACTGACATCACCAGAAATATTGGATATTTCTCTCACAAACTTGACATAAATATCGGCAAAAATTAACTTTTCAGGGTTGGACAATTTATTTAAGTAAAATGCAACTATCATTGGTATCAAAGGTATTTATTGTTTTGGTCTATCTTAAATGTGTCACATTACGGTGTTTATAGACCAAATTGCTCAAGATGGCTTCCAAAATGGCAACCAAATTTGTAAAAAGTTAATTTTTTACATATATCCCGAACATTATTATCTGCGTTATCCGACAAGGTAGCAAACTGTGACTCACTTGGTTATTATACGTGTTAGTTAATTAACCGACAACCACGTTCTATTCTGTTTGTCCCAGTTCCGTATGGGGCATGACAAATTCATTTTAAAGTTGCAGTATGGAACCTCTTTTGTGATTCTGGCCATATTATTGAAAGGAAATGGGCAAAACTTTGAGACGGAACTGAGATGAACCGTAATATGTGGCTATTCTGGCCCATCATGATAAAAAGTGATCAACTGGATAAAAGATGGATGCCAATATGGCAGCCAGGGAGTTACTGTATGATCATAGGTGATGTGAATAGGTATACAGGGAGTCACTGTATGGTCATGAATGATGTGAATAGGTATACAATGAGTGATTATATGGTTATGAGTGGGGTGTCCATGGTGAGATGCATAGGAATATAAGGAGTGGCTGTATGGGCATGTGTGAGGTGAATCGGTATACATGTAGTGACTGTACGGTATATTGTGTGTGGCCGATGTGATCGTATGGGCATTGCTGTGGTTTATAGATATAACGAGAGTAGCTACATGGTCATCCGTGTGTTGTTTATGTATATATGGAGTGACTGTAAGGTCGTGGTGGTCGTGATGTATATATGTACCGTGTGTGGCTGTATTGTGACATGTGGTGTATATGTATATTTGTGCTGTCTGTATGATCATGGATGGATTGCGTAGATAAATAGGGTGTGATTTTATGGTTATGGGTAATGTGTATAGGTGCACATGGTATGCCTGTGGTCAAGATTGAAGTTATATGCTTACCTGGAATAAGCTTTATGGTTATTGACGAGCGTGTGGCTATATAGGGAGTGCCATTTTGGTAACGGGTGGGTCGTATATTTATATATGTTGTGGATGTATTATCATCGGTGGTGTATATGGTGTAGATGAATGATCATGGATGGCGTGTATGAGTATACAGTGAGTTGATTAATTGTCATGTGTGAGGTGTATATGCAAGTATGAGACTTATGAGTGGTCGTGTGTGTGGGTATTGGTATATTTGGAAGGGCTCACCATTGGTGGGTGAGGTGTATATGTATATCTGAATTGACTCTATCGCCATGGGTATGGCGAATAGATATACATGTAGTGGCTGTATGGTCCATGGTGAGATGAATAGGTATAAAATGAGTGACTGTATGATCGTGAATGTGAAATAATATGTATACATAGAGTGACTATATGGTCAGGTGTAGGAGTATACCTGGTGTTCATGCATGGTGATTCATGGCTGTATCGTCATTTGTGGCATGTACCGGTATAGCCAAATAAGGCTGTATGGTCAGGTGTACGTGTATAGAGTGGGTGACTATATTGTCATTTGTGTGGTGTGTATGTACATATGAGGTCATGGGATGCGTTGTACATGTATAATTTGGGTGGCTATCGCTTTCCACAATAACTCAAGGATATGTTAATCAATAGAGAGGTCATGTCAAAGAGTTCTCCACCTTGATAGTGTTTGTGTACATGGGGAACTGTAAACGTGAAAAGCGATAGCCACCCATTACCACACAGTCATTCCATATATGCATAAACACCACATACATAACAATATAGTGACCAACTGTATAAACGTACACCTGACCCATGACCATGGATGGCCATACAGCCATGCGTCACAATGCAAGTACACCGGGTATAATCCAAAAGATGACCCATAACCATAGAGTCACTCCTTGTATACCCATTCATCTCACCATTGGCCATACGGTCATCCCATGTAAACCTATTCTCCACACACACATGGTCAAATAGACATTCAATATATACATCAACACCGCAACAATGACCATATAGTCACCTCGGGTATACATATCCACCTCACCAATGGTCATATAGCCACTCGCTTCATACACATACCCTCATCCGTGGCACCTGGTATACTCCTTCATCTGACCTATGGCCATATAGTCATCCCGTGTGTACCTATTCAAAACATTCATACATGATCATGGTCAATCATTGTATATATATTCACCTCACCCTTGGCCATGTCACTCCCTGTATCCCTATTTGTCACACCATAGCAGAATAGCCACTCAAGATATACTAATACTCCCCAGCCATGTCAGTATATTCAATCCATGTATGCATATGCACATCATCCATGGCCATATAGCCGCTCGCTATATACACATACCCCTCGCCCATGACCATATAGCAACACATGTGTATGCCCGTATAACCTACACATGACCATACCGCAACGAGTCACCAAGCAGGAACACCGGGTATACTCATACACCTGACACATGACAATTTAGTCACTCCCTGCATAGCTATTCATTACATTTATGATCATACAGTCACTCATTGTATACATACGTGTACTCGTCTCACCATTGACCATACAATAACTCCCTGTATACCTATTCACCTTACTTATGATCATATAGTAACTCCCTGGCATGCACCCTATATCCAGTTGATATGTTTTATCATAATGGACCAGAATAGCCACATATTATGGTTCATCTCAGTTCCGTTTCAAAGTTCTGCCCATTTCCTTTCAATAATATGACAAGAATCACAAAAGAGGTTCTCCGCCAAATTTCATACTGCAACTTTAAAATGAATTTGTCATGCCCCACACGGAACTGGAACAAACATAATAGAACGTGGTTGTCAGCTAATTAACTAACACGTATAATAACCAAGTGAGTCACAATTTAATACCTTGTCGGATAACGCAGAGAATAATGTTCGGGATATATGTAAAAAAAATAACTTTTTACAAATTTGGTTGCCATTTTGGAAGCCATCTTGAGCAATTTGGTCTATAAACACCGTAGTGTGACACATTTAAGATAGACCAAAACAATAAATACCTTTGATACCAATGATAGTTGCATTTGACTTTTAAAAATTGTCCAATTGTCCAATTTTTGCCGATATTTATGTCAAGTTTGTGAGAGAAATATCCAATATTTCTGGTGATGTCAGTGGTGACAATAGAAACAATGATCCATGGTGCATCAGACATGTAAGTATTCAATGTATATAAAACAGATTAGCCAATTGTATATATCAACCACAACTTGTAAGCCATTGCAGGACACCCTGGGACAATATTTACCAATTTTCATATTTTCGGCGGCCATTTTGGAAATGTTCTACACCAATTTCATTCCCATTGAAGTAAAACATCCGTCCAATAAAATAAAGCACATAGTTGTTGACATTCTATATTAACATCCTGTGTGGTTTGTCGTTAAAATGACTATCAAGACCGTCTTGCAAAAAAATCGAAAATTTCACCCCTCTTTTTCAAATCCTCTTTCTGTATCTATTACTGAACCCTCGTCAATGGCAAATGTCTTAAAATGACGCTATAATATCACGCTTGGTGACTGTCTCAAAAACATTGCCATTTACTAATGATTAATATGAAGAAAAATGGAAGATATGGTGAAATATTAATTAAATTTCCTATTTTCGTGCATATGACGTCATTTTTCGGCGGCCATTTTGAATTTTTTTCGAAATTATTTGCCGTCATTTTGAAGAAGGACATCATACCAACAAAATGGCATACATTTTGTCTGTGTCTTTTGCTAACAACCGATCTATTACAACGATTAAATACAGCAAAATCGTCTTGCAAAAAAAATCGAAAATTTCACCCCTATTTTTCAAATCCTCTTTCTGTATCTATTACTGAACCCTCGTCAATGGCAAATGTCTTAAAATGACGCTATAATATCACGCTTGGTGACTGTCTCAAAAACATTGCCATTTACTAATGATTAATATGAAGAAAAATGGAAGATATGGTTAAATATTAATTAAATTTCCTATTTTCATGCATATGACGTCATTTTTCGGCGGCCATTTTGAATTTTTTTCGAAATTATTTGCCGTCATTTGGAAGAAGGACATCATACCAACAAAATGGCATACATTTTGTCTGTGTCTTTTGCTAACAACCGATCTATTACAACGATTAAATACATCTGGTCGGAGTTAGAGGAAATGGCGGCCATCTTGGATTCAAATGGCTCTAGCACCCAGTAGGGCCACCTTTATTTTTCGGTGAATTCCGGATTCTTTATCTGGATACCATAGGGAACAATAAAAATAAGGTTATTTGTAATCATCGGGGGGTGCAGGTGGACCTTATTGGCTCCCCGACTATGATGCATGGCGCATGAAGCAGTGAATGTCCCTACCAGTGCACATGCTGCATGATCCTGCATGCGAGCCCTCTGCACCCACGTGCTCGAAACAGCAGCGCTAGCCACGGCCTGTCAACACAAGAGCAAAGAACTCACAGAAACATAAACAGACGTTGACCAGCAGGCATGCACGTACTTCGGGAACGATTGTGTGATTGTGAACACTAATCTCTCAAGCGCACCGGCGCACCTTTTACGGGCATCGGAGAAGTTATCGTTCCTGTATTGTGACTGGCAAAACCGCGCCTGCGTAGTGCGATCACAACGTAGTTAGCAAAATAACCAGGGAACGTAAATCAGCTGGTGGAGAGAACACGATCAAAGAAAACATTCATATGGCTCTCGACCAATCGACTTTGCTCCTCAGGAAACAACTTGCAGGTTATTATTGTCCATCTTGAGTCAGAATTTCTAATTGTGTATTTTTAATACAATTCCGAAATTGAATTCCCACTCGTCGCGGACGAAAAAAAAATTTAACAACTTGTCAACAAACAAAGCACATTGAATCCAATGATTGAGCCAGTTTTATCAGTACTTACTCTCAACCAAACCAAGTACAACTTCACTGCAGAGAACTACATTGAATTGAAGTGAATGGGGAATTGTAGAGATTTTTAATTCATTTACTCATTCGTGTGCGAGGTGGCCAGAGAAAACCGAAAAAGGTTTAAAATCTGGCATTCCAAGTTCCAACATCAAATCAAGTAATAAATATATGTCTCTACCCAGTTGAAATAGGTCCAATCGACCTGGGCCAGCTCGCCCCGGGCTAGCTCGGCCCAAGGAATTTGAAAATAAAGTTGTTTTTCTTTGGTGTCTCTCTCGCTCAAAGCCAAAGGGCTGCCGGGGGAGCGGGTCGATTCGGTCCAGGGCTCTTTCGGCCTTGGACTTTTCGGTCCAGGGCTCTTTCGGCTGGGCTTGTTCGGCCGGGCTTGTTCGGCCCCTATTCAATTCGGGTAATTAGGTACATGTAGTGTGGGTGTTAATTGGACGGCATGTTAATTGCCTTTGATTTGGGACCGGTCATTTGATGACAATGGAGATTATGTTTGTAATTAACGTTTTATTGTCAACAATAGTAATGGGTATATATACATAGTAATTAATACAGCAACAAATTCGAACAATAACGTGAATATATGATGAAAGATACGAACATTTATTGATTGAAAACAAGTTAAAACAGTAAATATATACAGTTTACATGATAAAACATCTGATTATTTAATGATTAAAAACAAGATAAAACATTGAAAAATCAGTCAGTACATTATTTATTTATAAATATTAAAACATTGCGTAGGTCTTCTTCTTTCTTCTTCTTCTTTCTTCTTTATTTCTTGGATTGGCCGTTCTTGTAGATCGCGTTCACTTCCTTCAGAAATTCGGTTGTCTTGATGGTGCCGTCTTTGTATGATGCCCATAGCGCCTCAAGGTCTCTGTCAATCTTTGTGTACTTCTGCTAGGAACTGTTGCTAATGGGGTCGTCGTCATAACGTTTTATACATAAATGCACACCAGTCTCAGTCGGCGCGAGATTGAAACGTTACCGTAAATAATTGCTGTCTGCTTCAATTCATAACTATTTTTCTTCCGAAGTTCTGATAAAGGCATTCTTTTATCACAATTATTGAAACTGCAATAAGATTGGTCATCGGTCGCATATTTTTCTTAGTATTAAACAGGGACGGAAAGAACTGCATGGCTGTTTGGTCGATGAACGGAAGAAAATAAACTTACAAAAAATATCAAAACGTGTGCATTTATGTAGAAAACACTACGACAATAACCCCTGTCACATGACACTACGCGAGACTGGTGTGCATCTATGTATAAAACATTACGACAACGACCCCATTAGCGGAACTGTTGGATGTTGGGTTGGTTGGGGTGGTGAGACCCCCCAACTTTGGTCAAAATTTTCAACAGTTGGAAATTTCATACCTGCCAAAACATTAGTTGGAAATTTCACACCAACACAATCAGTTGAAAATATTTTTGTAGTTTGATTTTCAAACAATTTATTGTGGGAATTAATTCTTTTTGGACCAATATTTGCATGTTTTCCTATTTTTTGTCAAAATTTTGGACTGAAATGGTCATGATCCGTTGGAAATTTTCCAACTTTAAGGGGGGTGACAGGTTGGAAATTTCCAACACTTGGAAAGCTTGTTCGACATTGGAATTGTTATCAGTTGGAAATTTTCCAACCAAAGTGGGGGTGTCAGGTTGGAAATTTCCAACTCAGCCTCACTTAAACAAACATGTTGTGATTGCATGAACAAGTGTCAACTCACCAACCGAGTGATTCTCAACTCAGATCAATCAAGGTTTTATCTTGTCCAAACAAACATGAAAAGAAGCCGTTCTGAGTGTAAAAAGGTAGATACATGTACCAATCTATATAGTAACATATATCTACAACTTTATTATCAACTTTCTCACAGACAAATCACAGGTAAGAATATTAAATCAAATCATAAGATCAATATATATAATATAAACTAGAGCAATGCTACCCTTCTAAACACTTTAATCAAAATATTAAACGCTTTATTATAATATTAAATAAAATAACATACAAAAGAAAAATATATATAAATATCCTACTGATAAAACATTTTTAGGTGAGACTATTCGGCCCAAACCATGGGCCGAACCAGCCCTGGACCGAATCGACCCCGGCCCGCTGCCGGGAGGTAGATTGGATAGTTGAGTAACTTGACTCGAGTTGTGATCTGATTCTGAATGGATATGTCCAAATGTCCAATTCTGGTACAATAGAATAGGACGATCATTTATTTGGCAGATAACAACAAAGATAAACCACAACGAAGAACATGCATGTAAACACATGTACAAAATATATGTGGCATGTGCTGGTGCTCCATCACAAATTCTTCACATTTAGTTGGCCAGCGCTCCTCTTGACGAATTAGCAAAGATAAGATAGTTAAGATAAATTTTATTTAAAGTTGGAGGTTAAAAGAACTTTCACGACTTGGACATCGACACTTTCCGATCGTTCTACAATAGCATGGTCAGACCAATCATCTAAAACTGTAACTCAGCGTGGAGCCCACATCACAAATATCAAAGCATTGTGTTAGAGAAAATACAAAGAGAAGCAATGAACACACAGAGAGATTGGTCCAACGCAGAGCCGCCCGATTCACCACCAGCAATTATTGGTCCAGAACACCAGGAGCAATAACAGACATGCTAGGGGGCCTGCATTGGGAATCTCTCCATCACAGAAGAGCGAAAGACCGCCTCATGATGCTCAGAAAAATTAGAGTTAAAATGGTCGACATCAACCCAGACTCGTTCATCAGGCAAGGCGATGAAAGGACACGGGGTAAACACAAATTATACCAAAGCACCACTGGGATCGACGTATACCACCAGTCGTTTTTTCCACGCACCACCAGACAGTGGAACAAACTCTCAGAGGGAAACTGCACACCAGAATTTGACACAAAGAGCTTCAGAGTGGAGTTGGACAAGCTGCCGGCCAGCCACCCAGCATTCACCACTGACAAGAAAAAGAATAAGTAACTCCGGAGCTGTTTTCAACTGTATATACACATTTTAACTGTTTTTATCATGCATGCGCCAGGCTTTAAACACTCTTAAAAGAGATTTGCCTTATGCGGAAGAAGAAGAAGAACTAGTTCCTCAAATCAAAACTCTGTGCTACCGAGACCGAATGATAAGACTAAATCTGATGTCTTTAAAATATCAAAGATTTAGAGGAGATCTAATCGAGATACTAGTATATAGTCTATAATATAGACTGTTGGATTGTCATTACAATATTAGTGCCTGTGACCTATTAGAAAGAAATTCATCAGGAAGAACAAGAAGACATAATAAAAAGCTAACAAGGACATAGGAAAATATTTCTTCACGCAGAGGGTGGTCAATAGCTGGAACTCTCTGCCAAACTTCGCTGTTGAGGTTCCAATGCTCGATCAATCCAAAATATACAGAGACTCATTTTCTTATGATCTAAAATACGAGTTCGACGACAAGTAATATATTTAAGTGACTCACAAGAAAACATCGAATCACGATAAACATTGCAAATGTTATTGAGACGAAAAGTCGCAAGACTTGTTCCATATTATGATGATGATGATACATACAACAGCCAGTCAGGGATGCATTCAGGGGCAATTGGCCCATGCCCTCATTCAGGAGGTGCAAATGGGCGGGCAAAGGCATGCCCTTCAACAGATTCGGAGATACGTCACTGTCAGCTTGGTTAAGCATTCTGTTCTCTAAATACAACACCTTTCAATTTTACAATATATGATGACGTATCCAATGCCACAGTAGATATACATGTTCTTAGATATTGTCCACACTCCACAGTCATTATGGGATGGAGCTATTGAATTTGAACATTTTTCAATGATTTCACTCTTTGCATGACTAAATTCTCTGGCATGCCCTACAAACTCCAATTTTTATCTGATTCATCCCAAAATTCATATGAATCTTTGGGGTGACTAAAAGGTTGAAAAAAATGGCTGTCAGTGGACACATCTTGTATTTCATATTTAAATCCACTTGAAACGCCCTGCAGCCCACATTTATTGGAGAAATGTTTTGAAAATGTATAGGCATGTTTAGGATCACCTCCAGATGCGAACTATGGAACTTCTATTTTTTTTCAATTAAAAACATGGGTGCTAGCAGCCATCTTGGATTGTGCTCTTAGCATGAGGATGACTATAAAATCCTTGGTCTCACCCTTTAAATCATCAATTCCCATCTGAGTGATCCCAAACTTCATACACTGTATGGCTCTCAGTGTTGACCTCTAACTTAAACAATTAGACTTTCCGCATTCCTTATCACTCCATTGACTGTAATGTATGACATTATCCCCTGTCCCAAGTTGAGCTACCAGGTCACTCACACTTTCATTATTGTTTAATTTCCTTTGTTTAAAGATGCATAATCTGAATTAATGCTCTCAAATTACTATTTCTTTGGCTTCTGGGGTAAAAAATATTTGATTCGAGTGAGTCGAGGAACCAAGTTCAACCCATCAAAGCTCGATAAGTCTAAAATCAAGTGGTAATATGGCCAAATTTTGTGATAATCAAGTGATAATACGGACATATTTCATTGAAAACATGATAAATAGCATGAATTTGGAAATTTTATACCATACATGTAGTTGACAGTGGTTAACATTATTTGTTTGTAATTAATCAATTATGATAAATAAAGCATATTTTTAAGAATTGTTATTGTTGTAACTTGATGATATGGGGACCGTCTGATCAGATTGAGTACCTTTAATTTTTCAGAATTGAACAAGAATCCGGTGGATGGTTTCTCTGCAGGATTGATCAACGATGATGATATTTATAAATGGGAAATTGTCATAATCGGGCTCCTTGATACATGCTAGTAAGTACATACATATAACGTAGTAGATATGTTGAAATTGAGAACAATTTAACTGCATAATATATATTCACAGTTACTGAATATAAAAATGAAGATTGAATCATGTGTCAAGGGTCCAAGGAAAAATATTATCTCTGCATGCATTGCCTTCTTCCATCATATACTGCAGATTCCAGTGACATTTTATCATAGTTTTTTTTTTTTTTAAATTGTTTTTATTGGAATAAACAGACATCAATGAAGAATGTAAATACAGACAGGGTACATGTTATTATAAATAAAGTTACATTCTTCCAATTCTCTCACATCTTGCTCACTTCATTTACACGTCTTTCGTACGTCATATGCACTCCCAGTGACTTACATGTGGATTGGGATAAATCGAATAATGTGTTCATTTTATATAGTAATCCAGATTTTAAATCTTTTGAACTTTGTTCCTGTGTACGGCGCATCGGTACGACATCTAACTATAGACGGCGTTGTGGTATTGGGGCGATAATAGTATTTCTTGGGTATAGTAATTAAGTGAAGAGGAAATTTTCAGGACAAGTTTATTTGTGTTGACTCGTGCGTACAGTAAAACCTCTCCAAACCGGACCCTCTATAAACCGAATCCCTCTCCATACCGACCAAATTGTCCGGTCCCGAATTCACCCAAGTGCTTTGTCACTAAAAATTACCTCTGTAATCCGGAAACTCTCTATTCCGAATATCGGACGGTTTTTCTAGTCCAAAAGTGAACGAATACATTAATTTTTACCTCCAAAATCCGAATGCGGAAAGCGATACCAACCGAACTCACGTGCGGAGAATGGACAAATTTGATGCTGAACTCGTGTTGGCTTTAGTGTATAGACTGGGAATCCATTATAAGTTTAAATTTCTAGTATATACATTCAACTCTGAGTGGCCATTTTCATGATGGCTCATTCGTTCTGACATGTTGATTAAAACTGTACCTGTGACATTACACTACCATCGTGTACATCTAGCTAATTAGTGTTTAGTTTTGATAATGGTCCTAAAACGACGAGTCCAATTCAGCACAATGATTGATGTGAAAACAAAATGTCAGTGCTGTAATCTCTGTGAAGTCACCATTGTTCACTCAACGTGTTAAATATAAGCACTCAGTTATCTAATCAGACACCTGTTGTTATAATCCGATGCAAAGCGGTCGCGGAACAAAACACCGCTAATTAATCGGTATGATTATTCAAGAGTACGAATCTACTATACAAACGATGCGACATTTTCAATCACCGTAACATTTATCGTTTCCATGTTTCCTGTCTTATCTATCCATGTTTTATGTCTTAATAAACCATGTGTTTAATTCTTATTATAACATGATGTTTTATCTATTATTTATATTTGATTCGGTACTTTATTGAATAAATTTTAATTAATCAATAATGAATCGGTTCTGCTTCGACAACGACGTCATTATATTCCGATCGTAGGGCTATTTTCTATAAACCGAACACCTCTCTAATCCGAACAGAAGGGCTGGTCCGAAGGGTGTTCGGTTTGAGGAGGTTTTACTGTATATGTATAGCTTTTTCTAAAAGGAACCAGTTTTTCGAAAATTCTTGTTGTATCGATTGGCATCGTGCAGTATACTTCTCACATTGGTATCTATAATTCAATTCTTGAGGAAAACATTTAGCGATAAGTTAATTGGCTTGAATTTGGTCCTATAAATGTATTGTTTAATTAGGAGCCACAGATTTTATCATAGTTGATATAACAAAAGGTACTTTTATAGTGTCAAATCACTGGAAGTGACCTCATCACTGATCGATATTAGATTATATAGCTGACACTTAGATTAGTTGAAAAGATTTTGGGTGCAGTTAATTGCTTAACGGAAATAGATGCACAGCCATGGGGTAGAGCGCCTAGCTCGTATTCTATACAATATTATATGACACCCAAAGCATCACAATATTAGATCCGATGATGAGACAATATTGAGCGATTTATTATACCCCCCACAACGAAGTTAGGGGGGGTATACTGGAGTCAGCTTGTCCGTCCGTCGTCGGCGTCGTCCGTCGGCGTCGTCCGTCCGTGGACACAAATTTGTCCGGAGTTTTTCTCAGTCGTTTTTTGATCAATTTCCGTGAAACTTGGCACAGACATCAACCACCATGGGAACCTGTGCACCTGCGATTATGACGTCTGTTGGACTTTTTTTAGTGGAGTTATCCCCCCTTTTTCGACTTAGAAAATTTTCACAACATGTATACTATTGTCCGAGCTTTTATTCCTACATTTTTCAGACAATTTTTTTAAAAAGTGGCACAGATATTTAGTACCATGGGAACTTGTGCACTTGCGATTATGACGTCTGTCCGACATTTTTTGGTGGAGTTATCCCCCTTTATTTATTTAGAAACTTTTTTGCAACATTCATAATTTTGTCCGAGCTTTTATTCCTTAATTTTTCGGTGAATGTTTTTTAATCTTGGCACTGATATTTAGTACCATGGGAACCTGTGCACCTGCGATTATGACGTCTGTCCGACATTTTTTGGTGGAGTTATTCCCCTTTTACAACTTAGAATTTTTTTCGCAACATACATAATTTTGTCCAAGCTTTTATTCTTACATTTTTTGGTCAATAGGTTTAAGATTAGGGTTATGGTTGTACACCTGCAATGGGAACTGTTATTTTATTATTTTAACTAAATGTTTACTGACATGTGAAACATCTTAGTATTTTAAAAACAGGGGGGTATCCGTAGTCCAATTGGGACAGTCACACCTCTAGTTTATTTTAACCCTTCGTAATGGGAGCCGCACTGGTGCATTATTAAAGATCCTGTGCCAGCGCATTCTCTTACATGTATATATGCAAATCTCCCATGGGAGCCTCTCATTTATAAGAGAATGCACTGGCTTACACGGTCAAGGAAAATATTGTTAGGGAGGCCAAGGTATTCTCTAATATACATGTATGCGAGGGTCCCTATGGGAGACTCGCATATAAAAGAGAATGCATTGGTACAGGGTTTTCAGGAAGCTCCAATCATCGAAGGGTTAAGCGACAAGCTATGTATAGAAAGATTAGGAGCTTCATTAAAGTGATTAAACGAGCTCTCTCTGAACGTAACAGTCAATGAACACTACCAGGAATGCGGCCACGTTACAATACTCTTAATATCTATGTTTGATAAAATTAATCTATCTTTGTTCTACATGTTGGGGACCGCATTCTGCAAATGACAGTCACACTAAACTCAGGATTGTTGTTGTATATTTTTTATTACACGCTTTTTCCTAGAAGTACAGTCTTATTGCTGTTCAATATTTACAAATCCATATGGAACGTACCCGGTACGTCAAATGACGTAATGACATTCGCCTCAACCATGAAACCGTAAAATAAAAGCATCATCATCACATGACAAAACAAGCCCTGTATGTGCCTAAATAGACCTTGTAAGTCTGTATTTTTTTATTCACGGATTGTAGGACGGGTGGTGTGTAATAAACAAAGAACGACATGTGTGTTAATGGGTTTGTTGATAACTTATGACACTTGTGCCAGTGCGGAAGGATAGAACTTGAGGCTGCGCCTCTCATCCTATCCTTCCGCACAAGGCTCAAAATAAGTGACCGGTCATGGTCATTGTCCGACGAAAAATAGCTTATATCCAGTGCACTTCTGTATCTGGCAGACATTTTGTCCAATGCAAATTTTTAAACAATCTGTGTCTGTTTGGGTACGTCCAAGGAGCCACTACTAGCCAAATAGGACATTGAAAGTAAAAAATAATCCTTTTGTACATGTAATTTCAGATAAATTCAGAGTGAATATAAATTATGTCGTTTGTGAATTGCATGTGAATTTATCAATCGAAGGAAAGTTTTAAAACTTTTGAAAACAAAAATAACATGGGTTTTTCCCAGGTGGCAATTGGGCGCACACTAAAATGTGCGCATCATTGACGAATAATATGTTGATTGGAAATTTAAATACTGTCTCAAACAGTATATCTGAAAAATGACAGGCACCATTTTGACAGTCTGTAAAAAAGAAATTATTTTGAGCCTTGCTTCTGCACTAACATTCGTGCCTTATAAACAAACCAATAAACACCCTCGTCATTCTCTGTATATTAGAGAATAGAGATGGGCGGTATTGAGATATATATATCTAGAAAATGTAGCCTGATATTTATTAATGTTTTTTTTATGTTTTTAGTGAAGGAGGATTCTTCAAAGCTCACCTCATATTCCCGAGAGAGTATCCTCTCAAACCGCCAAAGATGTCCTTCAAGTCAAAAATGTGGCACCCAAACAGTAAGTACCATCAGTCTCAAACCGCCAAAGATGTCCTTCAAGTCAAAAATGTGGCACCCAAACAGTAAGTACCATCAGTCTCAAACCGCCAAAGATGTCCTTCAAGTCAAAAATGTGGCACCCAAACAGTAAGTACCATCAGTCTCAAACCGCCAAAGATGTCCTTCAAGTCAAAAATGTGGCACACAAACAGTAAGTACCATCAGGCCTGAAATTAGTGGCACCAAACAGTAAGTACCATCAGGCCTGAGATTAGTGTGCCCTACAGTAATTCCCAAAGTAATTGACCACTTAGCCATGCAGAATTATGGGTAATTTTTCAGGATTTAGTCGGAAATATGGCTTGTTGCCATTCATCGAAAAGCTCTCGGCGAGAGCTTTCCAATGAATGGCAACAAGCCATATTTCCGACTAAATCCTGAAAAATTACCCATAATTCTGCTGTGGTTGAGTGGTCAATCACTTTGGGCAATACAGTATATATTGGAGGGAAATGTTCAGATAATAATGTGAATCGCATGACAAAAGCATCTTAGGCATTTTCGTTGTCTACTGGGGTTATTCGTTTATTCCGTGCAGTGAATTATGTCTGGAATCAATACAATAATGGTCAATACAATAACGGCAATAGATAGCTTATATTTGCCGATTATACAAAAATATTCATTTAAAACGGTAAGTTTATCCAGGGTTTCCGCCAGGCCGGCTGCGGGTCCGTCCCACGGACCCATTCCTCTCACAGATGATCTGTTTGATTCATACATGTACCAAAAGTCGAGGGGTCAATTGAGCACAGTGTGTTACCGGTACAGCGTAACCCTTTGAAATCAAAGCGCAACAACTACAACGTAATGTTTGGTGTGCATTGAAATAGCGACGTTATATACAGCGTAATAAATGTCGCGGTAACATCAAAGAATGTTGGACTGCTGAGTATGGATATTATTTTGCACGGGATTTCTGTGGTTGAAACTACTCGCGTTCGGAGAATCCGTGCTATCGTACGATTACATAATTTGATCAAAGAATGCCGAATTGCTGAGTTAGGCAGAGTAGGGATCAACATACGCCAAAAGGCGGTTCTACTACCAAAGGAGGTATCTACCTCTGAGATCCCGTGCTATCGTACTATTATAATACGCAACCTGTCCCAAAACATACCCCCCCCCCCCAAATATGGAGATAACGTCAAAGTACAGTCAATAATAGTTTCGTTGTCCCGCGTGGGTCCCCAAACACAAACAACGGCGCACATGTTCCCATTTACCACCAAAACTCAATTATATTTAATAACACGTTGGCTAAAACTCTATAGCAGCGGTCGTCAGTTGTTGGACTAATACAGACTATTGACAAGCTACGCGTTTCGAGTTTGAAAGATTTCGCTACCATTCGTATTTCGCCGCTATAAATATCTCCTGCAGACAAACCCTGCAGTATATATGACGTCACAGCGCACAAATAGTTTTACGATTGACAGAATACATGGAATATATCAGTTTCATTTTCACGGAAACTATTTGAAATTCTAGGAAATACTTAATTCAATTCTCCCAGCTAGGTATTATTGGACAAGGCATAGATGCTTTTTAGTGTTTAGTTTCATTATACCTGTCGGAATCTTATTGTAAGTTATAAATTTTTAAACACTGTAACTTGTAGCTTAATATAGTCTTCAATCAGATGGCAGTCTTGCGTGCGTAATTACATGATTAATTATCTGGATACCATCAACAGAATTAATGCACCCACGGAAAATGATCGACTTGCGTAATATACGTAGCTTTGGATTGCTTTGTGCGACACTCAGGTGCAAGGAAATTGCTACTTTTCAGTGTCAAATAACAAAATTTTCGCCCGACAGAACGAACCATGATCGTCCCATCGCGTTATGTGTTTCCCCAATACGGACTCGTTAATTTCCCCTTGGCGGAAACCCTGGTTTATCTCCATTGTACGTTCTCAATTGCGTTCCATGGGATTTCTCGTAACAGTGCCAGAACAAAGTTCCTGTTAACCGTATCTATAGAACACAATGTTACGGTTGACTCAATTACGGGCAAGCCTTGAAATAGGGCGTCTGTCATTTGCAGAATGAGGTCTCCCCAGAGGGTCAATTTAGTGATGCTACACCGCATAGCGGGCTAGCATCACCAAATTCGCCCTCTGGGGACCTCATTCTGCTTACACCTCCGCAGAATGAGGTTCCCAGAGGGTGAATTTGGTGATGCTAGCCTGCTATGCGGGGTAGCATCACTAAATTAACCCTCTGGGGACCTCATTCTGCAAATGACAGACACACTATTTCAAGCCTTGATTACGGGACTCCTGGCAGCACAGTGACATTTTGTATGTGCATTGTCAATGATACCATGGTAAATGGTCAATATTATTTATTTTAGTCGACAAGGATGGAAATGTTTGTATATCAATTCTTCATGAACCCGGTGATGATAAATGGGGATATGAGAAAGCATCGGAGCGGTGGCTACCAATCCATACAGTCGAGACCATCATCCTCAGCGTCATGTCAATGTTAGCTGATCCAAACGACGAGTCACCAGCAAATGTTGAGGCAGCAGTACGTTTATATTTACCCTTTATTTACCAAATTTCTCCCATTTAGTTTTAAATGTATATATAAATTGGAATGGTCTATTATTCATATGGAGCAATGTTCAGGTATTATAAGCAGATGAGAGATTATAAGTGCAGAAGGATTCCTTCCTATCCATTGGTGGGGAAATTTTCAAACGTAATAAGTTCAATGGTCCTTTATCCCTTTACCCAACAAACCGGCCAAAACCGGCCAAATAAAGCTTCAACAGCCTAAAATATCTTCGGTCTGTCTCAATAGAACCATACAAATATGGATATCATTGGAACCGGCTCCTTGACCACATTGTGATAGTTACAGTTATGCCCTGTGCCAATGCATTCTCTTATATATGCGAGTCGACCATAGGTCGCCTCGCATATATAAGAGAATGCATTGGCCTAAAAAAAATCTTTTTTTAACACTTTTTACCATTTTTTCTTACATTCTTTAACAATTTTATAATTTTTAATGTGTTAAGCCAATGCATTCTCTTATATATGCGAGGCGACCTATGGTCGACTCGCATATATAAGAGAATGCATTGGCACAGGGCCGTTCTGTTGGGTAAAGGGTTGTTGAACTTATTATCTGAAAATTTCCAAAGGGATAACTACTCATCAATGAGTATTTAGTAAAAAAAAAGGATTAATGATGTATTCATGGTTCCATATCTTTAGCAATAGCGTTATTAGCATTAGGCTAGGCACCATGAGAGGCTGAGTGTCACCCGATCCACTAATTTTAGTTTTGGATCTAACACAACTTCCGTTTCGACATGAATTTAATGGTGATATTTTAAGAAAACAACTGGAACATCGTGAAAAATAGTAAAATTTTAAGTGCGATTTTCTTAATTGGCTCTTTATATTCCTTGTGGAATCAGTTTTAGCAAGCACAAGGTCATTCATTTGACATCAAACGAAGATTGACGCTATTTTTGTGCTAAATCGAAGCCTTGATCAGTAAAGAATTTGCGAAAAAAGATCAAACTTCCAACTCCAGGCATTATTTTTGAATGAAAATAAAACTAAAATAGAGTCAAAAATGATATATGACTATTCGGACCCACCACTAGAAAGGTGTCATCAATTGTAATGACTTTTCGGACCCACCATTAGAAAGGTGTCATCTATGGTAATGACTTTTTTATGATATAAAACCCCAAATTAAAAGTGTTCCATTGGCTCCGACTCTAATTTTCCTTATCCTGGGATAATTGATCGGTTCCCACTCTAACACAGTGATATTGCTTCGTCCTTCCTGGTAGAGTCGATCGCCATTAACCCCGCACTCAAACCTGAAATAATAGCCTTAAATGGCGATCACCTGATATTTAGCACTTTTAAAGTGCCGACTAAAGTAATTTGAAAGAAATTGTCTACTGAGAAACCGGTTTGGTACCAGCATGAAAATTAATCTTATATAAAATGTATAATGTACCATCTCTTCAATCTGGTGAGATCGGATGTTGTTGGCATTTTTAAAATCATTGTAAAAAATTTAGCTCAAAGGGGATTTTGGATATGTTATAGAGGAGATATTCCTGCTTCGAATGACAACAAAATACCTTCATTACAAATTTCTTCCAGATAGGCACCTAGTTTCAGGTTTGACGACCAGCCTATACTGGGGTGACTCGACATTTAGAGGTGGTCAATTAATTTAAGTATAGCTGTACACATGTATCTTGTAATCAGCAATTTCATTAACCCTTTACCCAACAGAAGGGCCCTGTGCCAATGCATTCTCTTATATATGCGAGTCGACCATAGGTCGCCTCGCATATATAAGAGAATGCATTGGCTTAACACATTCAAAATTATAAAATTGTTAAAGAATGTAAGAAAAAATGGTAAAAAGTGTTGAAAAAAGATTTTTTTTTAGGCCAATGCATTCTCTTATATATGCGAGGCGACCTATGGTCGACTCGCATATATAAGAGAATGCATTGGCACAGGGCATAACTGTAACTATCACAATGTGATCAAGGAGCCGGTTCCAATGATATCCATATTTGTATGGTTCTATTGAGACAGACCGAAGATATTTTAGGCTGTTGAAGCTTTATTTGGCCGGTTTTGGCCGTTTTGTTGGGTAAAGGGTTAAAGCCTGACCCAACCAAGGCATGCCATGGATGATAACAGGCCCAGTTCTAATTATACCCCCTTTTAAAAAAAAAAAGGGGGGTATACTGTTTTGCACCTGTCCGTCCGTGCATCCGTCCGATGTCTGTTCATGTCATAACTTGAACAGTAGTGCTCAGTATGGCTGTTCATTACTATGAGGGCATTCAATAGAGGGTTACACCGTTTTGTCCGGATTTTCCATTCTAGAGTTATTCATCTTTGTTTATCTTGAAATGTTGGATTTTTGGTCTGTCGGGTTTCTGTTCATGTCATAACTTCTAGTATCAAGTCGGTACCGTACTCAGTATTGCTGAATGTTGTACATGTACATTAAAATGCACAGCTGCATTGGCAGATGTCTTGGATCTTCATGACAGTGTAACTAAATTTATTACATGATCCTATCCTTATTCCATTCAATAAATCATTCAATAAATTATGATATTAAACATTTGTTTAATAACAGGAAATAGTGCCAGGTGACTTTTGACTTCCGGTTTGTCGTTTGTTTACATTCCATACGCTATGTCTCAAATTTCTATGTCTTCCAACATTTTCCCAACAAACTGTAATAAATGACAAGTTTGAAAAGTTATTTAGTTAAAATTCGCCATTACATACATCAAAGAGTCTTTATTTATCTGGGACTATATCTTTACGTGGGGAAACAACGTATAGTTATGTGAAACGTCAGTGCATGCCTTATAGAAGCCGATGTTAGTTTCCCGTCCCATTTGTTGATTTAAATATGATTTGTCGAGGTATTGGATCATGTAATAAATAGAATCTACAACTCGTCCTCAATCACACTGGGGGTAAGCTGCTCCATGGGAAGCGGTTCGCTTGTGATAAAAGCTCCAGTGCGCATGAGCGAAGCTCCAATGCGCATCCGGTCAGAAGAAGTTATTTTATTTACAACATTCAAAGAACACAGATTGAAGGTAAGGAATAGAAAAGAATTTCCACTGCTGCTCCCTTCTACGATAACATTTATAACAAAATCAGGGACGTTTTGTCACATCTTTGCTCACAATACCCTCCTTTTCCCAGTTTAGCATTGCTGAAAAGTATTCCCTATGCATTTACTATGGGAAACTACCGAAAGTAACCGGGTGAATAGACCGTATTTAAAAGCTTATTTGAGCATGAACAATATTGAACAATAAAGCTAATACGTCATCTAGTAATCCCCAATCAGTGTCGATGTATTCTGCTCATTTAAATCAATGCCAGAAAGCTTTCAAATCATGACAAAAAGCCCCAGTGCCATTGCGATAACAGGTTACACATCGTGTGCGCTTGTGATGAAATAAAGCGCCAGTGCGTAGGTGTCATGGAATCGTAATTGACTTATTTTGGCAGGATAATGAACATTCTGACAACCGAAAACTACAGAAGGTGGTGTGTGCTTTCCTCAGTGTCATTTTCTTCAATTAGCTTGTGTTTTATGTTGTAATTTAATATATTATATATCATTTATAGCATAAATATCCGAATACGAATGTAATTAAGACAATTAAGAATGTAATACAAATGATACGAATGTAATTACGATAATTAGACATTAGTATATATAATTACTATAATATAATAATTATATTCATATCATTTGCAGTGCATTCTTCGCAGAACCATAACACCATATGTATAATGGTGATATGGATTCGTAATTATGATTATTAGACATTTATTTTAGTTGGGAATACGTTGAACTGGTATCGCTATGTTGCTTCAGTGAAAGCTCACACCTTGATGCACGATTGGGAGTGTCAGGGACGTGACTAGAGGGTCTTGGTTTGGGTGGGTGTCAAACTTCGAATTTCCAACTGTATCCCCCACTTTGGAGCACATTTTTATCTCAACTTAAGACTTTCCTTTTATTTTGCACACTCTTGAGGTTGAATATTCTGACTGTTACCTGAAACAGGTTTGCAACTGGTTGGAACTCCAACGATATACCCCCATATATTTGAAAGTATCTGAAATATATGTTGTAAATATAAATGTCTTTCAACTCCGGGTGGAGTGCAAATCACAGGGGTCAGGGAATATATATGTTTTTAATTTATTATAGTATTTTGAGAAAATAATATGATAAATTAAAACAAAAATTTCCTGGACCCTTGTATTGCAAATTGATTTGCCCAATATTGCCCACCCACAATGAAGACACTCTACCCACAATTATACCTGATTATCTTGCGCTTATTATTTCATTATTGTCATTTCAGATGTATGCGGGTATGGAATGGTCAATGGAGGATTCAATGATCTTAATGGACCTTTCTGAAAAGATATTAAAATGCATCCATAATTGCATGTATTTGGCATTATTTTTTGCAATTAGTTGATTTTAATAACTAAAGCGTCTTTTGAAAAATGTTGTTGTTGTTATTGTTGTTGGAATCTGATTATACGGGGACCACCTGATCGGATTGTCTGCCTTTAATAGGTCATGCATGCCGTTTTCGTGCCATTTATATATAATGGCACATCCATATTGTGTTATGACTTACACAAGCCGCATATCAACAATTATTTTGCAAGATTAATTATGCGAATACATGCATGCCATGGTCAATCTCCCACATCGTAATATGCATACATGATCAACCCACTATTCGAAATCAATTAGGCTGACAACAAACGAATAGTTTTAATTATATCCGTACAATAACATGTGAATCACACAGGACTGCATGTACATTCAAATACATATCGATTGGAGTATATAATAGGATATACTATTGGTATATAACTGATAATTCCGGAAACACCACACGATAATTGTCATGTTTTAGGCTCCAATAATGCCAATGTGATTGAAATAATAAATACGAACTTGTTTCGATCGTTTTCACCTCTGCAATTCCCTAAATCTCTTTTTAAATGCGCACTGGAGCCCTCCAGTCCCGGCGGTCTACGCGCTGGCGCTTATCGAAATACGAACTGGAGCGTCCACGTGGTGGTGTTAAAATGCATTTTTCTCAGTATTTAGTTGTTTGAGACACCAACGCCAACAACAATCGCACGGCGGAGGTGTTTGTTATAGCAATTGATACGGGACATTATTCAGATTATTTCGTTTTCATACACAAAATATCATGTTATTAAGAATTTTCTCGTGACACAATCGGATTTTGAAGTGATAAATCAGCTGCTTCTGCATGGTATGGAAATGTGTTCGAATAAATGCGATATATAAATCACAGTTGAAGCATGTTGGTCATTTGTGACCGACGTTCCATAGAATAATGCTGTTTATAGAGATAATACGTACCATTTTGAATACTTCAGTTTCCTTTTTCACAAAATAATCAGACGCACCGTCGCATTGTAAACTGCGCACTGGAGCTTTTATCACAAGCGAACCGCTTCCCACGGAGCAGCTTACCCCCAGTGAATCAAGTAAATTAGTTTCAGAACTAATTTACTAGACTCGTTTTGTAAATTCTGCTGTAAACTGAGGACTTGTTACAGAGGGTCCGCCGTGCAAACAAAATTGAAACCCCCACAGGTTATGTAATTAGATGCTGATGCAATATAGCAACTTGAGATTTGATATAAGCCCTGATCTTGTCAATTGCAAATAGCATACAGTATCTTCTTGGCAAGTTGTGCACATGTATGCCTGTATCCTACTATAAATTACTTAATTAAACATATATACATATTAAGGTATATTATATATATGCCTTTATGGGCCTATAGAGTGGCCAGAAAAAGATTGTGCGATAACTTTAAATAAACTTTAATAAGCCAGAGCAAGTGAAATATGTTGACTGAGTCATGTACTGATATAAATATTAAAGCGGGACCTCCCGTTATATTCATGGATCGTATATTGCACTGTAAGGGATATAGGAGACACTCTAGTTTAAATTCGGAACTCTGCCAAGGTTTGCCAATTTCCCTAACGTCGCACGAACGTGTTTTGCTTTCCATTTATATGAGCATGTCAGTCTTTGTTGACTTAATTTGAATCGTTTTGTTGTGTATAATAGACATCATAATTATTATGATATACTATAGGCATGCATATGTCAGTATAGGCCTACATGACTATAGTTAACCAGTTGACCTCAGTTAATTCGAGTGGTTGACTGTCATGAAAAACCGTTAATTGTTTCATCCTTATATCTAAAATGAAAATCTGGTAACTGTTTCATCCCTATATCTAAAATTAATTTCTATTTGCAGAAAATGTGGAGAGAAAAGCCAGAGGACTTTAGAAAAAGGACACTAGAATGTGTGAGACGGAGTCAAGAAGATTTTTCTTGAAAGTTTGTTTTCCCCACTAATCATGTGAGTAAAGAAGAGAGTTTGTTTTCCCCACTAATCATGTGAGTAAAGATGAAAGTTTGTTTTCCCCGCTAATCATGTGAGTAAAGAAGAGAGTTTGTTTTCCCCACTAATCATGTGAGTAAAGATGAAAGTTTGTTTTCCCCGCTAATCATGTGAGTAAAGAAGAGAGTTTGTTTTCCCCACTAATCATGTGAGTAAAGATGAAAGTTTGTTTTCCCCGCTAATCATGTGAGTAGTTTGTTTTCTGATTTTGGCCACAATTGAGTTGTCTCTCTTCCATTGTTACATTGACTACATTCTCCATATTAAGTAAAATAGTTAAATAGAGTTGTCTTGCTTGCATTGTTAATACCGTAGCTCAACAATGTGATTGTCCCAGCTGATCAATATATTATCTTGAACAGGGATTACGTCTCCAAACGATGTTGCACATGTTCGTTTTTTTATGTTTACCCATACCATAGTATGGTAAACATAGTGTCGTTGCCCGGATTGACCACTCGTCGTTTGTCTGTCCGTCTGTCCGTCTGTCCGTAGACACTTTACGAGTAATGCGATAACTCAAACATTTTCTATCCGATCGAAACCAAAATTTGTATATGGGTTTCTCAGCCCAAAATACAGATCGAGTTCGAATTTGGGTTTGATCCGAGATTTTGTTACAGAGTTATGGCCCTTTTTCAACTTAGAATTCACACATTCTGCCATAACTCAAACATTTTTTATCTGATTGGAACCAAATTTGGTATGTGAGTTTCACAGCCGAAAATACTGATCGAGTTCAAATATGGGTTTGATCCGATTAATTTTAAAGGAGTTATGACCCTTTTTCGAAGAAGAAAAAAAATCGATTTCTTAAAAAAAAATTTACTTTTAACTTTTATAATAATAATAAAAAAAATGTCATTGACATTGATTGGTTGATCGGTTTAGAAAATAATTAACCCTGCTCACAAATGCTATCTGATGCATCAAAGTCAAACAATTTTCTTCTGATCTGCCTCATATTTCTTACCTAGGTCTTTCTTAGCACGTTCTTCATCTGTATGGATTTTGGTATTGTTTAGTTAACCCTTTCCACTCTTGTTTTTAAATAGAATTCATCCAAGCCAGGATGACTCAAACATTTTTCATCTGATCAACACCAATTTTGGTATATGAATTTCTGACCCCTAAATACAGATCAAGTGCGAATATGGGTTTGATCCGGTATATATTAACAGAGTTATGGCCCTTTATAATTCATACATCTTTTCCATGCACTATTAAATTTGAATAGAACAAGACACACCTGTGTTATTGGAAGGAGATAATTTATTGCTTTGGACACAGTGACCTGATAGTTCCACTGGTGACTGCAGACTTAATATAAGCATCTGTCAAACTTTGATTGATGTTAGACTCTTTATTCTAGTTCTGTTCTCTGTTGAAACCATGCAGTTCATGGCATTATTGTTTACAGAGACACTGTTGTTATAACTTAGAAAATAATTAATACAGCATTCCTTAGTTCCATCATATGATGTCATTGAAAATGATTAACCCTCTGCACACATCATATGGTCTTCTGATGTTTTTTATTTGATCATTCTCCTATTCTATGTACATGTTGATGGTGATCCACTTTTAATTTGCATGAATTTGGGATTAAAATTAACCCATTCGATTGACTCATATTATCTGATAGACATATATTAAATTATCACTTTAACTTTGAGCCAGGTTCAGTCAGTGTTTCAAGAAATGACCAATTGAAATTCATCATTAGAGGATATGTCTTATTTTGAAATTCCCTCAATTGCATTTGGGCTACAGGATAATATTAACAGTGCTGGGATTCTTGAGACTGACTTATTGTATGGGTTTCTAAATCCAATGACATGCATTTTGTTGACTACTCTGTGTTTATCAGTTCATTAGTTTGGGTAAGATTAACCCCTTACTATCCAATTTGATAACTCAAATATTTCCATTGATTATGTTTATAGTTCTGGCACAGTTTATGATAACACACCTCTAACCTGCATAGTGAGGGTCATTTGGTTTATTTGCTTAAATATATTAACATCCTTCACCAATCCTGTTGACACAATGTGATAGCTAAATATTTTTTGCATGATTACTCTATAAATAATCACATCTGTGATAATCATGACACATTCTTCACCTGTATAGATTTTGGTATCGATCGAATGGTTGTGATAATATTATAAACCTTAACTTTAATTATATTTAAACTGTTCACAAACATATTTTCCTAATGATCAACTTACAAGAAAATTAACATTTATATCCAATCATTAGCAATCATATTTTATATCCAGGTCTATACATCCCTCACTTCTATAGTTGATCAGGTATTGATTGTTTTTTAGTGGTGAAATATTAATAGGTTGCTATGAATTTTTAATATGCAGCTGACACAAGATATTATGAACAAAAAAATAGCAATGATAATAAAAAAAACCCACACAATATGTAATGTCTCATGTTCCAATGTAATAAATAGATAAATTGAGTTGCTATGATGTTTATCTACCTAATTTCTTAATTATTTGATATTTAACAGCTATGGTGCTTCTCTCCGACTATGGATTGAGCTTAATTAGACTTATAACTCTATAAGACATACATGTATCTGTGTTGGAGTCACTAATAGGTTCAGGTTGAAAAAAAAGCCACGTCTGTTAACATTGTGTTAATGTGAGCAAGGTGCCCAATAAGTGTGATTTCACTTGTGAATTAATAGTAAGGTGTGAATTGTTTAAAGTTTTGCACTCATGAAAAGGATGGGGTAAGGATATATGAAAATAGCTCATCGCTGTCGCCAAGGTATGGGTTAAACATCTGCCGATCGTGATCGGCCTCTCGTTTGTAAAATCCAATGCACGACAGATGTACAGATTACAAAAAGATAATATTTGAAAAAGATATAGGAAATGGTCGCTTCCTCTGGAGGACTACTGCTTCATGGTATCATTTTTCACTTAAATACCACCGATTTCACGACGCGATTTCCGTAGACTAGTATATAATATCATTTTAGTTATTAATGCGATCGCAAAACGGGTATCTCTGTTCTATTTTAGACATCGGTGTACCATTTTCCCAGCCAAAAAACCCTGGCAAAACAAGACACTCAAAGTGCATATATTTTGAATTCAGAAAAGCCAATAAAAAGATTAGGGTCAGCGGGTTTTTTTTAGGGTCGGTCGATGTGCGGAAACATAGTATCATTTTTCTTTGGCCTAAGGCTGATCAGGCCATATCTCACAAGACAACGGGTATTCGCGGATGGCTCATTGTTGCAGTATGTAACTTTTATGCCCGCGTTAATTGCTTTAGGTATATTTAGGTATGAATAATAGCTGGGCAACTCTTGAAGATTTTATGGCGAGAACACAATGCAATATAACTGCTAACTTCGCTGATGAAGTATGAGACATTTGTGACCCGCCATATGAAATCCAGTCGGAAGTCGGGATTTTTTTACCCTGTGCCAATGCATTCTCTTATATATGCGAGTCGACCATAGGTCGCCTCGCATATATAAGAGAATGCATTGGCCTAACAATTTTTTACAATTTTAATAATTTTTCCTTGTATTCTTTAACAATTTTATAATTTCACCCATACAGAGCCCCAGACAAACATATGAGCAGACGACACTCTTCTATATGCTTCTATATATGTGCGGGGCTCCCTGCAGGGTAATGGATGTTATTTTATTTTATGTCCTAAAAATTGTAAGAAACATTTATTTAAAAAACATGATAAAAAATTGTTAGGCCAATGCATTCTCTTATATATGCGAGGCGACCTATGGTCGAATCGCATATATAAGAGAATGCATTGGCACAGGGTAAAAAAATCCCGACTTCCGACTGGATTTGATATGGCGGGTCACATATAGACTAAATGTATTGAGAAGTATCGGGTGTGTATTTAATCCGTTTAGTAGATTTTTGGTCCACATTTAGAGTCTTTGTGGTGCGGTGAATGAGAAACCTGCAGTAATAAGCCATAGTTTTTGTAATAATTTGAAGGATTAGTTGTTTTAACGGAATTCTGAGGTGGTCATTCATGAAACCGATTTATTTTACATTATAATTTATTACATGATCCTACCCTTATTCCATTAATAAAAAGTTCTATAAATTGTGATATTAAACATTTGTTTAATAACAGGAAATAGTGCCAGGTGACCTTTGACTTCCTATTTGTCGTCTGTTTACGTTACATATGCTACGTCACAAAATAATATGGCTTCCAACATTTTTATGTTTACCCATACCATAGTATGGTAAACATAGTGTCGTTGCCCGGATTGACCACTCGTCGTTCGTCCGTCTGTCTGTCTGTCTGTCCGTAGACGCTTTACGAGTAATGCGATAACTCAAACATTTTTTATCTGATTGGAACCAAATTTGGTATGTGAGTTTCACAGCCCAAAATACAGATCGAGTTCGAATATGGGTTTGATCCGATTAATTTTAAAGGAGTTATGACCCTTTTTCGAGGAAAAAAAAATCGATTTAAAAAAAAAAATTACTTTTATAATAATAAAAAAAAAAAATGTCATTGACATTGTCATTTGTTTTCATTTAGATATTGATGGTTATGATAAAAGTTGATAAAAAGATTTCCAATGTGGACCTTTAATTTTTTTAAATAATTAAAAAGTTTTTAAGTTAAAAATAATTGAAAAACTAACACCATTATAACTCTGCCAAGGGTACCCCGAATCACCACACCAAATTTGATTAAATCGGTCCAAAATCTTGTGTTATGTACTGGTAAATCTGTTTGGAGCAACATTAAATCCAATTCACCAATTGCCTTTGGACTACTTAGCTATTGATAAGGCTATATTATTTTCTGATGTCTCGTATGCCAATGTGAAAATAATCTGATAAAGAAGGCTATGGTATCTAATTTAAAATAAAGTTTCAACAATAAACATCACATGCTATTAACAGTAGACATCTCTGCTGCAGAGTTATATCTTCAGATGGTCTGATATCATTATAATTGTTATTGGTTTAATAGAGGTCAGTGTTCAACATAAACAATTCCTGTGATATTTTGACAGCTCTGCTATATAATTGATATTAATGGGTCAGTGGTGAGGTTGCTTATCTGTATACTAGGACACATTATTATTGTAAACTTAAATTGGACTCTCTTAACCCAAGTATTCCATGTCCAGGTCACACCTACACTAGGGTCCGGCGGAGATTCAATTCGATTCGAAATCGTCTTACTGATTCGATTCGATATCGATCGTGTGATTCGAATGTAGTTCGAATCACAATATTAACCTCATTCTGTACGAACTTGTTGAACAGCGTGTCCTACAAAAGCTCTAAAACAAACGCATGCAGATGTCGTTGCGAACGCCGTCGGTGCACGAGATGCGGTCCTGTTTCGTTCAGTAAATTATTGCTCTTGGGTCGTCGCGGCAGCGAAATATCCATATCATCGATCCATCTCTTGTGACCTTCCCTACTTTTTATTTATCCAAAGTTATAATGGCGGAAATTAAAAGTTATTTTGAATGCAGCGTTGACAAATTCAGGTGCAAATTGTGCACGACTGTACTATCAGTTCAAAAAACGGGCACTACCTCCCACTTATGGGCACACCTTAGCCGCAGTCATCCTGAAATCCACCATAAGGGCAAAAGAAAAGACTCAACACGAAAATTAACCGGCAACACGTCTAGTAGTAGCGGCGATGCGGGCGAGCCCCTAAAAAGAAACAGTTGTCACTAGCCACCTTTACGATGAAGAAAGAATTGGGCCCCGATGAAAAAAAAAGTACGACAGTACGATTTATCTCGTCATATTTTCATGTGCCGCTCTCAACATTTTTTATTGTGACGCAGGTCCACACAGCAAGCTGCCAAACACGCACAGGTGATGGTATGGGGAGACACTCGCGCTGCAGCGGGATCGCCGACATAAATCTAGTTCTTGTCGATTTACCACGGGGAGTAAAATTCGATTCGAGATTCGATTCGATGTGAAATCCGTGTGTCTGATTCGATTCAAGATTCGATTCGAACAAAATCGCTGATTCGCCGGACCCTAACCTACACATTTAACCCATGGGCTTGCTGGCTGTGGTGGTTTAGCATTACAGTTCCTGTACCAGTGCATTCTCTTATATAAATGCCAGTGACCCATAAATTCCAATAATTTGTGTTATGTACATTTGTCTATAATAGTACATAACAGTATACTCTATAATTCAACACCAAAACTCTCATTTATCCGATCATATTAAATTTTTATCGCCAAGGGATGGGTTAACATCTGCCGATCGTGATCGGCCTCTCGTTCCAACAAACCATAATAAATGAAGAGTTTGAAAAGTTATTTGATTAAATATACACCATTAAATATGGCAAATGGTCTTTATTTATCTGGGACTATTTGTTTTCGCGGGCATAGTTACGTAAAAACGTGATAGCATGCCTTATAGAAGCCGATGTTAGAGACACGTCCCATTTGTTGATTTAAGTGTGTTTTGTCGATGTTTTAGATCATGTAATAAATAGAATCTACAAACGCATCCCCAGTTTATAGTGGAATTTACAAAACTCGTCCAGTAAATTAGGTCTAGACCTCGCCAAAGGCTCGGTCAAGACCTAATTTACTGAACTCATTTTGTATATATATTCTGCTATAAACTGGATACTTGTAGATCCTTTATATATATATTATATATATATATATATATATAAATGCAGGCCTGGCAGTTTGATAATTGCAGGAGGGCTGAAAAATAGCCCTCTTGGGTTGCCTAAGAAGGGCTAATAGCCCACCTAGACTTCCCCTCTTCTCTTGAATTCATGTTATCTGTGCAGTGGATATTTCTAGCAGCATTGAACACTGTCTGGTTCTTTGTTGCTGAGAACATACCAGAAGATGTCAGAGATTAGCAGAAAGTTTTTGTTATATGTCCCAACAAGTTAGTTTCACAAAGTGAATTTCATGTTGGCGAGATTTTACCAGCTTAGGGGGGGGGGGGGCTGAAAATAGCCCTCCTGGAGTCAATTTTGCGAGGGCTGTAGGAGGGCTATCAAATAGCCCTCCTCAGATTTCCAGGCCTGTAATAATGCCCTATAATATGATCTTGAGGGCGTTAACATTTCTGACTATAGTTTTCTTGTTAACCTCTCTTTATCTTTTTCAGCCCATCACCCCTCCATTGAGAGAATGAATTGATAGTGGTATCTTCCATTTGATGTTTTCCTGCTGATCAAAGCTATTAGAGGGAGCGTCATACTGTCCTGTCTATAAGAGCGTGGACACCTCACCATCACATAGTGCTGGCTTCTAATGTCAAGAAACATCACCATCAAACTAGTGCTGTCTACTTGTCAGAAAACGTCACAACCATTTTTGTGCTGTCTATTTTCTTTTTCATGTCTGTCCAGAACCGGTATATATAGAGCATCCAAGCCTTGAAATAGGGTGTCTGTCATTTGCAGAATGAGGTCCCCAGAGGGTGAATTTGGTGATGCTAGCCCGCTATGCGGGGTAGCATCACTAAATTCACCCTCTGGGGACCTCATTCTGCAAATGACAGACGCCCTATTTCAAGGCTTGTCTCCAATGAGCTATTTTGGGAGATAAGATATTCTGATAAATTTGATTCACAATGAGTCGTAGATTAGGCATACATTTACAGCGTTGGCTGAGGCGCTTCACAACTTTATATGACAGTATTGTGCGCTCTGGGGCTGGGGGGGGGAATATAGTACCCCAATTTGCCTCTTCGTTTTTGTGTCTATTTTCGTTAGTGCAATGCAGTTGGACAAGAATTTAACTTTAATGAACAAAGCAATAATTTTGCAATGTCTGATGTTGGTGTCATGCGCAGTTTTCGAAATAATATTAATTCCCTTAATAATCAATGTAAAGATGTGCTGTCATTTTGTTGGCGTGATACCAAGTGATATGCAACTAATTTGCTATTTTTTGGCAAAGACAAACCTCAGAACCTGCCAATGTTTTGTGCAAAATTTGAAATAAATTGATGCAGACATTGTCTTACTGTCACACTGAAAATCTGCAGAAGTAAAAATTCATTGTTGAATGCCAAGGACTACTGAGATAACATTATTACACATGTACAGTAATGCTCTAAGTAATCGACTTCTTAACCACAGCAGAATTATGGGTAACTTTTCAGGATTTAGTCGGAAATATGGCTTGTTGCCATTCATCGGAAAGCTCTCCCCGAGAGCTTTCCGATGAATGGCAACAAGCCATATTTCCGACTAAATCCTGAAAAGTTACCCATAATTCTGCTGTGGTTAAGAAGTCGATTACTTAGAGCATTTACTGTATCTTGATAATCAGCAATTTTATCAAAGCCAGAGTCAACCAGGGTCTGCCATGGATGATAATAGGACAAGTTATAATTGTGAACTGAAATTAGACTTGTATGTGTAGTGCATGCAACTGCATGTGTATGGATCCTAGGCTTTTAGCCAAGGAAATATTTCAGGCCCAGGCAATCTTTTAGCATAGGAATTTTTTTTGCTATTAACTAACAGGGCTGTACTAAGTACTCATTGATGAGTAGCTTCATTGATGAACTGTTCATATAAGTGCAACAAGTTTGAACTTATGATGTGAACATTTCCCACAATAGAATATGATGAATCGGTCTGCTCTTGTATTATCTTTCTGTCTGCTCTGCTCTTAAAGTGATATGAAACACTCCGGCATGGTGATCAAATAGAATAATCTTGATCAAAGTAGTTATTTTTGCAAATAGTATATCCAAATTGACAACACACGCCATCATTTTAATATATGAATTAAATGCAGTGACTCTTGATGGCGAAATCGTTTTCGTTAGTTTATCGATGATAGATGCGTCCCGAATCGAGTAGTAAATATTTACAATTGAGCGTAGTTCTGACGATGTTTTCTATGGAGTGGTACAGTCGATTTGCTTCAAATTTTCGGCGATGTTAGTAGAATGTTACATTCCTCCAGTTATCATAGCGCCTGAATACTAACTTATCAGTTTAACGCACCCGAACAAGTACATAATATGTCTTTAATACCTGAAAACCCCTGCAAATAGATTATTCCAATGTATACTTTTATACTGGCTGCGAGAATCCATTCAGTATAGAAAGGGTTAAAACAAGCTAATATCAGAGTGTTAGAGTGAATGGATTCAAGAATGGTATGGATTTATTATATATAAATATATAAAATCTGCCTATTGCCGTTATTATGTTGACCGTTTTAAAGGCAATTCCAGTGTTTTTGCGTGGAGACAAGTCTGAGTTTAGTGTGTCTGTCATTTGCAGAATGAGTTCCCCAGAGGATGAATTTATTGACGCTATCCCGCATAGTGGGCTAGCATCACTAAATTCACCTTCTGGGCACTCATACTGCTTGGGCCTCATCTTCTCTGGAAAGTTTCTTTATTATCATATTTCTATAGAAAGTTCTTCACATAGATTCTATTTTTGTTTTAAGTTTAGTTTCTCCGTGTCCCCAAATTAGGATGACACGTTGAATAATCGAGGTTCCAAATGGGTGTACATCACAATATTCAGCTTTTGGGAACTTCAATCTGAGTCTACATGTATGTCTCCCATAGCATATGAGGCCATGCAGAATGAGGTCCCCAGAGGGTGAATTTGGTGATGCTAGCCTGCTATGCTGGATAGTGTCACTAAATTCACCCTCTGGGGACCTCATTCTGCAAATGACAGGCAAACTAAACTCAGACTTGAGTTGATACTGCAAATTATATCATGAGTGAGCGAGCCACTTGTGAAAATAAACATCTGTCTCATTCACGAATGACAAATAAACATCTGTCTCATTCACGAATGACTAATAAACATCGGTCTCATTCACGAATGACATCATTTTCTTTTTATTGGGAGTGTTTCCAAAGAAATTCACCATTTACAGTAATGCCCAAAGTAATTGACCACTTAACCACAGCAGAATTATGGGTAACTTTTCACCGAGAGCATTCCGATGAATGGCAACAAGCCATATTTCTGAATAAATCCTGAAAAATTACCCATAATTCTGCTGTGGTTAAGTGGTCAATTACATTGGGCATTACTGTACGGCTATAATTGTTCTCACAATTGCCTTCAATCGATGTACCACTTCACCATCCGCAGAATAGAGAGATATATTTCCCGTATTCTTCCGTTTATTTTTCCAATAATTGATTTTTATTTTAATTATAATAATAACAGTAAAGTATAACTCAACTGATTCGCGAGGATTTTGAGGCCTCATCGTATGGACTTTCATTGATTCACGGGGATTTTGAGGCCTCATCGTATGGACTTTCACTGATTCGTAGGGTTCTGGTTTCATGTCATAAATCATGTTTTGATGTCTGTCTTGTTTCAATTATGTTATATTTTTGCGCAGTTTTCGTAAATATTTGTAGATTAGCTCTATCATCAGCAGATAATTGTGCGTGGTTTGAGGATCTCATATTGCATCCTTCGGCATGCTTTTCAGAACATCCTTAAGGAATATGGAATCTCGATTTACAAATATGTCGCCAGTGATTGAAAAGAGTCAGCCCAGTCAGAGGGCAATGGTCACAAGTGTGTATCATACTGTTGTAAAGAGATCACCTCTAGTGGACATGTATGCTTTCCTCGTCACCTAATCCGATCAGACGGGTGGTCTGTTGACTGTGTCAGACAGACTAATCTAATCAAGATATACCCTGTGTTGGTATCTGCCTGCCATCTGGTCTGGTTGTAAGATATCAATGAGATGTGACATTTGTTTACATTTAATCTGAGGAAACATGAAATTTCAAAATCTTAAAAGTTGGATACGTTGTAAGTTTCGGATGTCAAAAGTATCAATTATGATGTTTTATTTAGCTTGTTTAGCAGGTAGGCAACTTGGATACAGCAAACAGTTGTATAATTTTTTGTTATAGAAATGTTCGAAATTTGAGAATCCATATTCCTTAACCCTTCCATGACTGGAGCTTACCGAAATGTTGCGAACACCCTGTGCCAATGCATTCTCATAGGGAGCCTCGCATTTCTAAGAGAATATATTGGCCTAACAATATTGACCTTGACCTTGTAAGCCAGGTATTCTCTTTATATGGGAGGCTCCCAATGGGAGACTCGTTTACATAAGAGAATGCATTGGCAGAGGATCGGCCATGCTGCTCCAGTCATGAAAGGGTAAAAATTAATGAATGGGAATCCAAAGGGTGTTTTTCTTCCTATTATTTACTTATATTATCTCAACTTTGCCACAAGTAAGCAATAAACCATTCCAATGTTGGCGGGTCCTGCCAATTTGCCATGATGATGGTGGGTTCTGCCAATTTGCCATGATGATGGTGGGTTCTGCCAATTTGCCATGATGATGGTGGGTTCTGCCAATTTGCCATGATGATGGTGGGTTCTGCCAATTTGCCATGATGATGGTGGGTTCTGCCAATTTGCCGTGATGATGGTGGGTTCTGCCAATTTGCCATGATGATGGTGGGTTCTGCCAATTTGCCATGATGATGGTGGGTTCTGCCAATTTGCCATGATGATGGTGGGTTCTGCCAATTTGCCATGATGATGGTGGGTTCTGCCAATTTGCCATGATGATGGTGGGTTCTGCCAATTTGCCATGATGGTGGGTTCTGCCAATTTGCCATGATGATGGTGGGTTCTGCCAATTTGCCATGATGATGGTGGGTTCTGCCAATTTGCCATGATGATGGTGGGTTCTGCTGGATTGCTGTGTTGTTGGAGGGTCATGCTGGATTGCTATGTTGCTGGTAAGTCATGTTGGATTGAGTCATGTTGCTGTTGAGGCAAACGATGATATTAAGAAAAAGTACCATTTTTTCCAAAATTGTCATTCTAGCGGTATTTGGCTAATCTGAAGGAATTGAGGAAAAGTCATTATGTGTTGTATAAAACATTCAAAAAGATATATATTGTAAATTATTTTAATAATGGCCGTACCAGCTGGCTGTACTGCTTGTTTCAAACAAAGAATAATTGAGATGGCTTTTCCTGCCGTTTTGCAAAAACCAGTGGGCTCATTATTAAAATAGTTATAAATAGAATATTTCATACAGACACTGGCTTTTTATCAAATTGGTCGGAATTGCAAAACACCATGAAAATGTCAACTTTATAAAAAATAACGGCAATTTTTCTTAACAGCTTCAGTTTGTTTACCAGTATCATAGCCATTCAGCAGGACACACCAACATCAAATTAGGAGGACACTCCATAATCATAGAAAATTAGCAGGACCATTTAACCAGGGGGGGGGGGCTGGAGGATGTTTAGAGCACTGATCCTCAATCACTGTTTTTTTTTACTGTATATACATGCAACTCATTTTCAAAAGGTTTCTTCAATTTTGTAGATATGTAAATTGATAGAGTTGGTAACACACACTCAGATATAGTTTCTTTGGACTTGAACCCTTTCATGACTGGAGCTGTGCTGGTGCAGCATTAAAAACCCTGTGCCAGTGCATTCTCTTATATATGCTAGTCTCCCACAGGGAGCATCACATATATAAGAGAATGCACTGGCTTACGAGATCAAGATAATATTGTTAGGTCAATGCATTCTCTTATATATGCGAGGCACCCTATGGGTGACTCGTATATATAAGAGAATGCATTGGCACATGGTTTTCGCAAAATTTCAGGAAGCTCCACTCATGAAAGAGTTAATCAGCATGTGATATTGGTCGTTCTAATGGTGGAATCTCTCATTAAATTATGTTTTGAAGATTCAAATGAGCCACGCCAATTATATAACAACATACAAGCTAGTTCAACATCGCACCAATACAGTACCATACAAGATAGTTGAACATCGCACTCAAACAGTACCATACAAGCTAGTACAACATCGCAATACCATATAAGCTAGTTCAACATCGCACCAACACAATGCTATGAATTGGTGTATTTGGATATAAATGAAATATCAAAATTGAAAGATGCTGCGTATCCTGAGTTCTGCTCAAGCGCATGTGTGCTACACGATACTAAACATTGCACTAGCATGTCCGCAAAGTCACCGAGTTGCTACATTTGGGTACTATTTTCTTGAAGATTGTTCATTGTTATTGAATTACATAATAATTTGGTGGAGCATTAAAGATCATGTGCCAGTGCAGTCTGTTATATATGCATGTCTCCCTCAGAGAGCCTTGCAAATATATTAAGAGAATGCACTGGCTGTCAAGGTAAATATTGTTAGGCCAATAAATTCTATATGTGGGGCTCCATCTGGGAGACTCGCATATACAAGAGAATGCTTTTCGAAAAATTTCAGGAAGCTCCAGTCATGGAAGGGTTAACTTGTGTTTGTGATTTTTCCGAGTTTTGATGTGTGTGGTAACCTCCAGAGAATTTTTTTAAATTATGCAATAATTGTTGTCACTTTCGAGGATGCCTTTGTTTGTTAACACTAATCCACGGTGGGGAATCACAATTTTGGTCAGAATGTTCGAGCAAATAAATGTGAATTTGGACACAAATGAGATATCAGCTTGTTTGAAAAAATAGTATAGCATCTGCTCGTAGCTGACAAAATACTATATAATATGTCATATCTTAGTTTAGTACCTTTTTCCTCGTTTTTGGTCCCGTTTTCGATCACCTCGGCCATTTTGAATGCATGATACTCATCAACTCGAAACCACGTGATTCCCCGCCGTGACTAATCATCAATTGATTTCTATCCCAGGTTGTCATACCAAATCATATGAGTTGTGCTACAGTCCAAATATTACAACACCGAGTTAATGTAGATTCTGCTTGTAGCGATTGTGAGAGCTTTCCGATGAATGGCAACAAGCCATATTTCCGACTAAATCCTGAAAAGTTACCCATAATTCTGCTGTAGTTAAAGAGTCGATTACTTAGGGCATTACTGTAGATTGGAAATAAGTCTATATACAGACAAAACGATAATACGAGAACAAAAATATTCCTATTCATTGGTGTGAAATATTCTGATAATATTAAGTTCAACAAACGCTGTTGTTTCTTGAACTACATGTAATTAACTGAACATTTCCAAAAGGAACTACAGCAATGCTCTAAATAATCGACTCCTTAACCACAGCAGAATTATGGGTAACTTTTCAGTAGAGTTTCCGATGAATGGCAACAAGCCATATTTCCGACTAAATCCTGAAAAAGTTACCCATAATTCTGCTGTGGTTAAGGAGTCGATTACTTAGGGCATTACTGTATTCTCGTCAATAAGTATTTAGTTTAGAAAGGGTTAAAGTCATATTATATGCTTATTTCACGATATCAACCTGATATTTTACGACTGCAACTACACCCATTTGAAGAATTCATATTTAAACTATTACTGTCAAAAAACGAGAATGATTTCACCAACAAGAGTCACTTTATTTAATTTATATGAAACAGTGGCGCTGTGTGCTGGCAATTTTGAATCAAAATTTATTCAAATACCTGGGTTGAGCAAGTTAATTCTCTGAGCCACAACAGACTTTTTTTTCAAATTACTTTAAACGATTCATCATATTTGGTCTTACCATCTCTTGGTGTGACCACCTTAGGCATTAAGCCCCATATGCACTTTGAAATGGCAGAGCCATTTGAATAGCTAGTTTAAATGTTCATTAAATTCCTTTTCATTATAATTCTAGACGATCTGCGCTAATTTTTTCTATGGATGCGTTTTTCTTTGTACTTGAAGTGGTGTATGATCTTCAGTCCTCTGACTAAACCTATTAATTTTATGCAAATCCCTCGCGGGAGTACATGTAATAAGTCATGAACATAATGTTAAACTATGGAACGGCGGTCCGGCTCCGCTATGCATTGGTCGATTAGAATCCATTTGCAATTAGGCCAAATAATTAGAAATTCTGTGTCCTCAGACACCTCCGTCATCACTAATATGTTCTTTTAAAAAGCCTCATAAAAAGTATGTTTTCAATATTTTCTGTTAGAAATATTACATGTGAACAAAGAAAACAAGTATGGTTTCAAGATTTTTGAGAAAAAAATTAAAATAAATAGCATTACTGTAACATCAATATGTACATGTCAAAATTTATAAACTTTTGTTCTCATTTCCATTATTAATTAACCCTTTCGTGACGGGAGCTGGGTTGGTGCAGCATTAAAGATCATGTGCCAATGCATTCTCGTATATATGCGAGTCCCATTGGGAGCCTCGCATGTATAAGAGAATACACTGGCTTACAAGGTCAAGGTAAATATTATTAGGCCAATATATTCTCTTTCATAGGCTTCGAAAAATTTCTGGAAGCTCCAGTCATGGAAGGGTTAATAATTCTTCAATAAATAGAATTTGCATGTCAAAACTATTGTAATGTAAACTGTTACAGCTACATTACAAATCAAAATCCATTTAGTCGAATAAATTACTGAAAAGTGCAATAGTTATGTAAACTGTTACAGCTACATTACTGATCAAAATCCATTTAGTCGAATAAATTAATGAAAAGTCCAATAGTTATGTAAACTGTTACAGCTACAATACTGATCAAAATCCATTTAGTCGAATAAATTAATGAAAAGTCCAATAGTTATGTAAACTGTTACAGCTACAATACTGATCAAAATCCATTTAGTCGAATAAATTAATGAAAAGTCCAATAGTTATGTAAACTTTTACAGCTACAATACTGATCAAAATCCATTTAGTCGAATAAATTACTGAAAAGCCCAATAGTTATGTAAACTGTTACAGCTACATTACTGATCAAAATCCATTTAGTCGAATAAATTGCTGAAAAGTCCAATAAATAGATAATGGAAAAGATCAAAGCATTGAAAATATTTTGCAAAATATATTCAAACTAAAATGTTCATATATTTTAATATTTGTTGAGAAATTACTATAATAGTATTGTTTACATTTCAGTGGCTTCATGAACACAAAAAGCACCCAGCGGGTCATATTTTTGTGGGGGAAGGGTGTCTGAGATACAGAACATTAATTTTGTTTGGCCTTATATCAGGATTTTATATGGCTCTGAAAGAATTATGGATTGAACCTAATTTAATGCGAACAATTACTAGGTTTTGCTTGAGATTTGAGGATTTTATGTCGCTTTATGTTTCATGATATAAATCGATGAATCACGTATCCACCATGAGATTGTCATGTTATATTTAATAAAGTATTTCGTTTAATAATGTGTCCTTCATTGAAGATTGTATTCCTCTTCTTTAAAATTTCTCTATAAATTTGAGGGTATATAATGATAATTTCTCTATAGATTTGAGGGTATATGATAATTTCTCTATAGATTTGAGGGTATATGATAATTTCTCTATAGATTTGAGGGTATATGATAATTTCTCTATAGATTTGAGGGTATAAAATGATAATTTCTCTATAGATTTGAGGGTGTATAATGATAATTTCTCTATAGATTTGAGGGTATATGATAATTTCTCTATAGATTTGAGGGTATATGATAATTTCTCTATAGATTTGAGGGTGTATAATGATAATTTCTCTATAGATTTGAGGGTATATAATGATAATTTCTCTATATAATTGAGGGTATATAATGATAATTTCTCCATTGAATTGAGGGTATATAATGATAATTTCTCTGTAGATTTGAGGGTATATAATGATAATTTCTCTATCTATTTGAGGGTATATAATGATAAGTTTCATTCAGAGAACTAGAACATTTAAAGATGGATGGCTGGGGGAAGTAACACCAAAATATTAAATAAGCCATCATACCATTAGCTGGATTAAAATACATGTACTCGTTCCTCAAAACATACAATGAGTATGGGGCATATTTACCATTTTCAAGATGTTAGTGTTATTTTAATTTTAATTAATATATTGCACGTACGTTAGCCCATGGTTTAATGAATATTTTAAATACGTATTTAGCTCAACTTGACAAAATCAAGTTTGAGATATTGCCATGGGTTGGTCTTCCATGTGTTTGTGCGTCTGTCAACAATTTCTTTTGGCACACCCTACAGGCCACATCCCTCATCTGATCGTCACCCAAACTTCATTAAAATTAATTTCATTAAAAACATAGCCGCCAGTTGCCATCTTTGAATTCACATTTGAATCCATCGGCACACCATGCAGCCCACAATTATTGGCGAAATGTATTGAACATTTACAGGCTAGTTTCAGTTGGTATGCCTCTAGATGAGAGTTATTGAATTTGGACTCTTTTCGATGAAAAATATGGCCGCTGACAGCCATTTTGGATTTTACTCTGTGTATGACCAAATCCTTTAGCACACCCTGCAGGCCATATCCCTCACCCGATTGTCACCAGAACCGATCTCATCGGCCCTGGCACTCTACAGACCGTAAATTAGTGCCGATGAGATCGGCCCCTGGCACTGAAAGAGTTAATATGTTAGCCTTGTCAAGATCATCAGTCGCGTACACGGTTCCGTTTACATTTATGGTATTTATATGGGCATTAGAACAGTATGGGGTGGAACATTCGTTGTTTTCATTTTACATAGTAGGTTATTCATTAGTTGCCAGAAATCGCGGGGAGATGATGATTCTTTCATGTGGTCTTCCAATATTTTTCATCAAATTTCGATTTTGCGAACTTGTTCATGTTGTTTACTTTATTTCGACATTGCTTATATTTTGGCCATGATTGTGTTGGGATTATTATTTGTTATGGTTCATAGCCTTTCGCGTTTGCGAATTTCTCTTCGGATTTCTAAGTTAAACCAGATTTAATCCTTGATTATCCTTGGGCCGAACCGTAACAGAGGATTGGGGAATTGTATCGCTCATTATTGACATAATTTTTTTTTGGAAAAGTATGGTAGCTGAATCGATGTCAATGCACTTAAAGAGATCGTCCCAATTTGTGTTACCGAGTATTTCGTTGGCTCTTTCGAAATTTGCTCTGGATCTCGAGTAGTTCCATACAATACTCTCTGAAAAGAAGTCACTTGTGAATAATCAAAAACTAATGGCACATATACACCTAAGTGGTCAGAGACTCCCGGGTGTATTACTTCTAGTACACGAACTTCTCACGAAGGGAATTGCCGATAATAATATGCATATGGGGTCTAATAACTGAATGTACCGGGTACTCGATGATTGTGCTACTCTTGTAACGGAAGTTATAACGTTTTTGATGCTATATCGGTCAATGATTTCCTTCAACTTCGAGGAATTGTCCAGGAGGTTGGAATTGTAGTCACCCGTGATAATAATATTTTCGGTTATGTCAAGTGCGTCTGATATCGATGATTCTAAGTACACCCAATAGTTTGGATCACAGTATACTGGTCTGACCTATATGACATTCCCAGTAGGATATGGATATGACTTTTCTTAGAGAATATTTCAAACCGTAATATTGATGAGTCAAATTCTAATTCATATCTACGCCTATATATGATGTGGGTCGCGAACATTACACATATTCCTCCATTGCACAACGAGAGTCGCGATCATTTCGAACAGAATCTTGGTATCCATGAATTTTTAATTTTTCTGAAGAGAAAGATGGGTCCAGGTGAGTTTCGCTAAAACACAGAACATCGAAATCATTGATCATATCAACATTTGTTTCTAGTTTATTTCGAATACTTCTGATGTTGTACTGGAAAATTGAAATTGTGTGATTGATTTAATTCATGGCAGAGCCGAGTTTAATCTCAATGTCACCTGATAGTATCAAGATGAGAAAGGTTGAAATGAATAGTAATTTAAAATTTTGTGTCCGGAAACTATATTACAAGAGTTTCGCCTTTTGCCACAAGGGTCTTGTGTGTCTTCTTCTTCAAGTCAAAAAGTCCAATTGCTGCTGTATAGGACAGGTCATTATATTTTAATCGGTGGTTCGAAATGCGTAATGAGCAGCAAATGGGCTTCGTGATTGGAGAAGAGGACATTGTGTTTGTCAATTTCAACGTTGGCACCTGGCACTTAGACTTTGCTCAGTTGTGCGACAGACAGTGTATCGGAGCTGTACGTGTGAATAGGTTATGGAACCTCTGATATATACAAAACATGGAAGCAACCAGTCTATGTAAACATACACTCAGATTCATACTGATACTATTTTTTATATGTGGGTATGTAGTTTACTTCAGACTGGGAAGCAACATGAAAGGTTATAACTGCACAGACATAGCAAGGTTTATACCTGGATATGTGGTCGTATAATGACACAATTTAGTCATGATGTCGTGAAATATCGTGAGGCAAATATAAGTTTATCTTTATTGCGCATATTACATGTAGTCTTTCTATTGTGCATACGGGCGACCTTGTTTAATAATTGTAACCGACGTGTACGTTCATTTGGGCCCGTAGCCAGTATATGATCTAGTTATACATGTATTATCTTCGCAATGCAGGACTATATAGAGTACTAAGGTTCATATATAGTTCCTGCTTAGCATTTGTACTTAAGTGCAAATAATTTGCACTTAAGTGCAAATAATTGAACTGAAGTGCAAATAATTTGTGAATTCGGCGAGGAATTGGACTTAAGTGCAAATAGACGAAAATATCAGTATTTATACTTAAGTGTAATTCATTTGCACTTAAGTACAACTCCTCGCCGAATTCACAATTATGAGGTATTTGGACTTAAGTACAATTCGCTATTTGGACTTAAGTGCAAATATTTTCACTTAAGTCCAAATATATCGAAAATGTGAAAACGGCTTGCCATCATTATGAGCGTATGTGATATTTCTTCGCATTTAACATGTTTAAATAAAATCAAGCTGACCGCCAGACCGCGGTTCCCAAAAGATGTGCGATATATATAATTTTTGCCACTACGGGTTGCCATACATTTCTCCAATATTCTGTATATATCATAGAAATCGGATATATAAAGACATATCCAGTTTCTTTGATTGAGATCTTTCAAGCGTGACGTTGTTGGCGTTCTCGTCAGCAACATGCTTTTTGGGATTGCTTGCATCTAAAACCGGGAAATGTGTGTAATTAGTTTGCGCGTTGCATGCATAACATATGTTAACAGGTACATGTACTGGTGGTTTTATTATTTGTAACATGTGTTTGTCCTGTTTTTAAAAAACAACGGCAGAGTTTTATTTCTCGTGATATTGAATTTGAGGACAATGTAAGTAGGCCAGGCTAATTTTCTCTGTGTTGCTGAATGGCTTTGCCAGACAAGTTGTGAGTGACATGTGCGCTCAAATAGTAATTGGATACAATTTCAGTAGCTTATTTGTAAGTTCAGTGATGACATAATATTGCTCATCTGTGTCATTTGTGGATCTTTGGTATCTTGAAACAAATATGATATTAATATAGCAAAGAATTTTGGAAATTTTATATTATTATTTTGTTTTAATTTAAAATCTAAATTTAAATATTTTTTGTTCATGAAAGTTACAGCTCGCACGTTCGAACGCAAGAGTTCGCACGTTCGAATGTAAGGGCTCGCACGTTCGAACCACAGTTACTGGACATAAAGTCCCAAAAATAAGATTTTAACCGAGTTTAGAAATCGGTATCCTTATAAAGACTTTGTGTCCAGTAACTGTGCTCTAAGTTGCCTACTGGTCATTTCTTCAGTTTACAATTCGTACCCGGGTACGAAAATATAGTATTACATCAGTCTATGACGATCTACGCCAACCAAATATAACTGTATGGTTGTGAAACTGCACGAAGGCCAAATTTCTTCCAATCAGTTAACTTTAATTGAAGTTACCATCTGGAAACAAACATTTAGCACAAATTTCAACAAAGGGACCATAACTCTGGAAAAGATGTGCGGCCAGATCCAAAAATAAAACTTTACCTCATTTTGTGGTATTAAACCTACATACCTATGGCAAGCTAAACCGCTATTTAATATCAATTTTAATTAAATTAAATAAAATGACACTTTATTTCACTTAAGTGAAATAAAATGACATTTTATTTTACTTAAGTAAATAAAGTGTCATTTTATTTTACTTAAGTGAAATAAAGCGCCATCTACATGGTTTTATTTTACTACACTTTATTTTACTTAAGTAAAATTAAAACGCACACTAATTTTACTTAAGTGAAATAAAATTACCATTATGTTACGCCCTTTTTATATTTTACTTAAGTAAAACAGAATTTTACTTAAGTGAAATAAAACACAGTTTTTATTTAACTTAAGTAAAATTATTTTGTACTTAAGTAAAATAAAAGAACATTTGGGTTTATTTCACTTAAGTTTGTATCCTTCACTTAAGTGAAATAAACGCCATCTACCGGTCATCGATAGATGTCATTTATTTTACTTAAGTAAAATAAAGTGCAACCGGATGTTAAGAGTTATTAATGATTTCCCCCAATCAGTTTAGAGACCATCGCCAAATCCCACCAAACCTCAGGTGACCTTGTTATAAGGAAAACGAGTGTTTTATTATATATAGATGACCGATTAGCACCAACCTCATGCAATAAAATTGAAAACATTCCACACCCACTGCCAGTACAGCAATAATCAGAGAAAACTGCTAAAATGTGTTATGCGTTTGTGTTGTTTGGTGCTTATTGTGCTGGTACATGCAGTGGGCGAATTTATTCTAGTCTCTAGGTGCTCTCGTATTACATCTCACTGGCTGCACGATATGTATTGGTTATAGTTCCCTCGAGTTGTCAGGTTAGAAGTTTTTTGCATAGGTCATACTTTTCAACATTTTAGTCAGATTTTTGCGTAAGTTACACGAATGCATATTCTTTCTAATGTCAGTTATGTGCTTTTTTCTGGATAACATGAAGATCATAGGGTGCTGGTGAGGGGGGTAGTTAATGAAAACAAATCTTATTTTGTTGGCCTTAGGTATGCATGCGTGTCGTGAGATGAGATCATTAATCATCATTATGGCAATTAATCCGAATTGCTTTTGACCGTTTACCTTTAATTTGTCTCGAGTGCATGATAATTTACAACCCTATGTATCAGGGGGGGTGAAAAAAAAAATCCGACCCCCCCCCCCCCCCCTGTATGTATAGCTAAAATATTGTATATGGATTATCGCCGATATAACAATAGGTTTACCGAGTAAAGGTCTACTCAAGAGTGAACTATGAACACACATGCATTGGAAAAGTTGTATATCTAGGATCACATGTATACTCTGGCTGTGATAGAATTATTTATGGTTGTAACTGTATTCTGTGAAATAGACCACGTGCCAAGGGAGCAATTATTAGTTTGCAAGATGACTCCCATAGTGGGCGCTTTATTTCACTTAAGTGAAATAAACGCTATCTACCGGTCATCGATAGATGTCATTTATTTTACTTAAGTAAAATTAAAGCATTATTTTACTTAAGTAGAATTCTTTTTTACTTGAGTAAAATAAAGGTAATTTTTTATTTTATTTAAGTAAAAAAGAATTCTACTTAAGTTAAAATATGGTTAATTTTTCTTAAGTAAAATAAAAAAATGACCGTTATTTCACTTAAGTGAAATAAAATGACATTTTATTTCACTTAAGTAAAATAAAGTGTAATTTTATTTTACTTAAGTAAAATTAATATTAAATAGCGGTTTTGCTTGCCATGCATACCAAATTGTATTCCATTTAGTAGAACTAAAGTTATCATATAGAAACGAAGAACGAAATCAATCTATTTTTACATGTACTTACTGATGATTGTTGTTTTACAGACTTTTATAAAATTTATGCTATTTTCTCATTAAACCACTTTGAAAGTCTTGGGTACCTTTAATAATTTTCGAACAATTTGATTTAAACAATATGTATTTGCCCCAATTAATATTACATTTATGATGAACAACATTTTGATGATGGAAACATGAGTTAAAGGTACTCAATCCGATAAAACTCCTCTCAATTACTATTTCAATGGCTTCGGGGGTCAAAAATATTTGATTCGAGTCGAGGAAGTCACCCATCAAAGCTCAGATTTGTTAGATATCGATTTTAGAAATCTATTATTTTTCATTATCGGGAATACTATCTGGCCCAGAACTCAGTCAAAATTGCGTTAAAATTACCACTTGATTTTAGAGTTATCCATCCTTGTCTGTTTGAATAGATTTGGAGTACACATCCAGAGCAGATTACGGCAGTTATTAGTACTCATCTCGAGTTAATAACAAATTTCAAAAATCAATATCTAATAACTCTGAGCTTTGTTTGATGTGTTCCTCGACTCGAATCAAATATTGTTTACCCCCAAAGCCAAAGAAATAGTAATATAGGACCCTCTGATCGGATTGTTGTTGTTGTAATCTGTTGAGATGGGGACCCTCTTTACGGATTGAGTACCTTTAAATGGGAAGAGGATCAAGCAGCAAGCAGGTGTCTTCTTTTGTTGAGCTATCTCCTCAGACAAGTAGAAAGATTGTAGAAATAAAGAAAGCGCGAATGGCAAGTGGCCGAGTTCGAGAATCAATAGTTTTAAGAAATTACGTATATTAATATTATGATGTACAGACGAGTTTACAATATGGGTTGAAAGGATAAGTAAGCTTAGGAAGGTAATAAGGAGATGGGTATATTCACGAGGAATACGAGACAGAGAAAGGTAGAGCGATAGAGATAAAGAGTGTGTATGTGAAATAAAAGTCGGTACCACTGTTGTGAAATTTTTGAAACTAACTTATAAAACGAACTATTTTAAAATGAGTTGTTTTGAAACTAAATATGGGAACTCCATGGGATATCGGTGCTATGGCGTTGAATTGTTAGTGTTTTGTTTGAAACGCACAATTTCCCATTTCCTTCTAACAGCTAGACATCATATGGAAACGAAGAACGAAATCAATCTATTTTTACATGTAATTACTGATGAAAGTTGTTTTACAGACTTTTATAAAATTTATGCTATTTCTCATGACACCACTTTGAAGGCCTTGGGTAACTTTAATAATTTTCGCACAATTTCCCATTCGGAAGGCCGCGTGTCCCTTCAAACAGACATGGCTCACTCGAGCTTCCAAATTTTGTCTACGTAATTTGGAAGGAGGTGTAAGATAGGTTGACAAATAAACGAAATATTGATATATGCTCTGAAAAATACTTGACATGGTCACCGCCATTTTCCAGCGGTTTTCAATTTTTCGCACAGAAGTGAAACAAACGCTCTTTATTTATACCACATCAGGAATATATATATACATGGAGCGCTATTTTCTGTTCCATGCCGTGCACATGGCTGTTGTTTTGTTTTTTTGGGACCAAAACATCGTGTTCAAAGTTGTATTTTTATGACTTCAATGTGTCTTTCTGGGACAAATAATGCCCGTAGAAAGGTAGTTCAAGTATGTATCGACCTATTTCGATACCATTAACATTTCAAAAGTGAACTAGGTGTATTTTGGAATGCAAACCGCCATGTGGATTTAAATAGCCATTTACCTAGTACGTATTTACTTTATTTCAGGCATGAAGACTTGGAAGATAACTATAATATGTATCAACGTCGTCCTTGCAATTATCATCATAGGTGCATTAGTTCTTCTCTCTTTCCTTAGTTATTATCTTTTTCGTGGGTTAATCACTGGCGAAACGGGAGCCGTTTGAGCAGATGGAAATCGGTGGATATGCGAACATGAACTACGGTGCTAAAAAACGACATTCAATGGGCATGTTTCTCGTCAGCCCTCACAGTGACCGCAAACCAGACTCCACATTATGTTGAGATATATACATGTATGGCAAGGAGGTGGCTTATTTCCATTGCGGTTCCTAAAAAAAGGATACTATATGGCCATGTTTCCCCGATCAAGTGTTCAGAAACCAAACTCCACACTATATATTGAGTGAACTTGGGTCTTAACCCTTCCATGACTCGAGCTTCCTGAAATTATGCGAAAACCCTGTGACAATGCATTCTCTTATATATGCGAGTCTCCCATGGGGAGCATCGCATATATAAGAAAATACATTGGCCGTGTAAGCCAGTGTATTTACCTTGACCGTGTAAGCCAGGTATTCTCTTATATATGCGAGGCACCCTATGGGAGACTTGCATATATAAGAAAATGCACTGGCACATGATATTTAATGCTGCACCAGCGCAGCTCCCATCATGAAAGGGTTCAAACACTGGGAATATGTGTATAAAATAACATTAACTCTTATATATTTATGTCATCTGTGTATTATGTCAATTGTTTGGATTTGGAAATAAAAATATGTTTACATCAAAATAACATGAACTACGGTGCTCAAAAACGACATGGACATGTTTCAGGAATCTGTGGATAAGACAGTGCTGAATATCCATTCTCTATGGCAGGTCTTAAAATTTGATGGCGGACATAAAATTTTACCGAATGAGGTCCCCATGCAAAGAGTGAATATAGGGATGCTAACCCGTACAGCAGGCTCGCATCACTAAAGTTAAATTATTTTCAATGGAAGGGGAATAACTCTATATATATATATAGAGTTATTCCCCTTCCATTGAACATACATCTTTAGTTGGAATTCTGTTGCATTATGGGAGCCAAAGGTGGGGGGGGGGTATTTTATTATTTCAGCTATTTTCTATTACTCTATGGCCACCTTACGAGACACAGACATTCCAAATGGTGATGAATTATGGTATTTTAATCATATTTTGTGGCATAGATTGTTATTAAAACCGTATATCAAGGCACAATAAAAAAAATAATTGGGCCTTTAATGAATATTTTAAATACGTTTTTAGCTCAACTTGACAAAATCAAGTTTGAGATATTGCCATGGGTTGGTCTTCCATGTATTTGTGCGTCTGTCAACAATTTTTTTTTGGCACACCCTGCAGGCCACATCCCTCACCCGATGGTCACCCAAACTTCATTAAAATTAATTTCATTAAAAACATGGCCGCCAGTTGCGATCTTTGAATTCACATTTGAATCCATCGGCACATCTTGCAGCCCATAATTTTTTATGACAAATATGGTCGCTGGCAGCCATCTTGGATTTTACTCTGTGTATGCCCAAATCCTTTAGCACACCCTACAGGCCACATTCCTCATCCTATAGTCACAACAACTTCACATGGATCCTCGGGGTGGCCTCCGGGTGGGGGCTTACCCTTTTCACCCCGACTTCTCAGGACTTCTGTTAAAAAACGTGGCTGCCAGTGGCCATCTTGGATTTTATTCTTTGCATGACTAAATCCGTTAGCATATTCTGCAGGTCACATCTCTGACCCGATCATCACCAAACTTCATATGGAGCATGTTAACATTGACACGTAGATGGGAACGAGTCATTTTGGGGTCATTCGGCCATAAAACATGGCTGCCGGCAGTCATCTTGGATTTTACTCTTTTCATTACTAAATCCTTTGGCACACCCTACAGACCACATCCCTCATCTGATCGTCGCCAAACTTCATATGGATCTTCTGGATGACCACAAGATGGGTGGCATTTAACTTTTTCCAGCGACCATCTTGGATTTTACTCTTTATGACTGAATCATTTTGCAGACCCAACAGACGACATTAATCATCAATAAACTTCATATGGTTCTTCCCGGTGACCACTAGATTGGAGTCATCAACTTTTAAAAAAACATATCAGCCGTCTTGGATTTTACTCTTTGCGTCACTAAATCCTTTGGCACACTCTACAGACCACAGCCCTCATGCCGTTGTCACCAAACTTCATATTGATCTTCGGTGTGACCACTAGATGGGAGCTATCAAAATTAATGTTTTTGAATTTCAGTGGAAAATATTGCCGTCAGCAGCCATCTTGTATTTTACTTTTTATATATATATCTCCATGATGACTTCTAGTATTACTTAGACATTTGAACTTTCCGCATTTCTAATCGCTCCATTGACTGTAAACCATGGCAATGTCCCCTTTTCAAGTTGAGCTACAGTGTCATTGACACTTTCATTACATTATATGCCCTATCACTAACTCGCGGCCATTTGGATCCACCAGGTCCGGTTCCGTGTTTATATATATATGGGAGTCATGAATAATTCAAAAGCTCCATATATGGAAATGCTACTCCAAAACTTTGACCTGTAGCACTGAAACCACGGAACCGGGGCTGGATGAATCTATGAAACCACGGAACCGGACCAGGTAGATCCAAAATGGCCGCGAGTTAATGATAGGGCATATTTCGTCCGTAGTGGTAGCGGATATATACCATCAAGTTACATAAGACAATGCAATAGTATACTTCCTATCACCAATTAAACTATTAGTTGACTTTTGGACTGATCTTGCATTCAATACTGATATTGTCTTAAAATTAAAATAAAAAATAAATTTCGCCTGCCTGCCCACCCCAACATCTGAAACAAGAAATTCAATTAATTGAGGAAAAACACCCACTGTCCTGAGTGGTATTGATAAGCTATCAAGGGGGGGGGGGTCAAACAGCTTGAATGTGGGAATAACCCACCATTTATGGTAGGTATTCATCGAGGCAGTTTCTCAATTGATGACTGATGTACATATACAGTACACACAAATAGTAATAACAATTAACGTTATGATTTTGAAACTAACCATGCTAGAATATTAACGGTAAGGTGGTATTAACTACTACGAGCACTATTAATAATAATAGTACTATTCTATTATAATATATGTGGGCATGATGTATGGAAATATTAAAGGACAAACCAATAGTTACAATACAATTATAGCTCTTTTTTTTAATTAAGCGCAAGAAGAGCTAATTGTGCTTAAGCACAATAAGGGATGTTCCTTATTACACTTAAATAAGCTCAATAAGGGAATCTCTATTGTGCTTAAGTGCAATAAGGGAATATTTAATTGCGCTTACGCGCAATGAAGAATATTCAAATTGCGCTGATAAAGCCCAATAATGAATCTCTTAATAAGGAATAATATATTATATATAGTACATAAACTCCTTATAATTCAGGTGGTGTAGTCCATCTCCATGGTACAATGGGTTGAACAAATATAGGATAATTCTACTATTTGCAGAAGGGTGATCTAATGAGAGAGACATTAATTGTGTTTAAGTGCAATGGGAAGTAATTGCGGTTAAGCATAATAAGGAATGTCTTATTGCATGCTCATTGGGCTTAAGCGCAATTAGAGATTCCTTAAGTTATTGCGGTTAATCGAAATTGTCTATTACTTTTGTTTCCCATAGAGATCATCAATGATGTCTATGCGCAAGTGACCGACGCCAATGTTCTCTGTTGGGATTCCAATTGTTGGCTTATTAAAGATGCACATATGCTGAAGATACAGTCGCGCTCGAAACGCGCTCCCGTACATGTAGGTCGGCTTTTGGCCCCAAGTGAATTAAAATGTCATTGAAATAATCGGTTTCTCCCCATAAACATCCATATATGAAAAATACATGTTTTTGGAGCAGAATTGGGTAGTCCATATTGGACGCCATCATGGAATTTAATTGTTTTGGTTTAATTTTCAGACATATTTAGTAGTTATGTGGATGGAGTTATCATTAAGCTCACATCCTTATATTGGTTATGCGGATGGGGTTATCATTAAACCTCACATCCTTATATTGGTTATGTGGATGGGGTTATCACTTAAACCTCACATCCTTATATTGCAGGTTATGTAGATGGAGTTATAATTAAACCTCGCATCATTGTATTGGTTATTTAGATGGAGTTATCATTATATCTCACATCCTTATATTGGTTATTTAGATGGTTATCATTATACCTCACAACAGTGTGTTGGGGATTTTGGACCTTGACTTGGGACCTTTGGTTTTGGTGAGTTTGAAGCCTGTTTATATTTCAAAATGTTGTCAGTTTTGTTTCGTCTGCAGCGGAACTCAGCATGTTGAAGCAAATGTATCAAGGCATTGCACCGTTATGATTTTGGCATTGTTGAACAGAAGAGAAATACAGAATACAAATCATTATCAAATGATAAAATGTATAGGTAACGAGTCTATAATACAAATGAAAAAATTGAGGAGGGGTGGGCGATACGGGTTGATACCGATATAGATTTGAAGAGCGATAATGACCAATGTTGATATATTATGCATCTCAACTCTATTGTTGCGACAAGGCTATAAAATAGGGGGGTCAGAAACTTAATTATCTCTATATAGTGCCAGAATAGTTATTTATCGACTTCTATAGTGGTACAATGAAAATTAGAATCAAATTATAAAATATGTATATAACACAACTATACCGATGAAAAGAAAAATTATAATTTGGGCCGGGATTAGATGTTGGGTTGGTTATATGGAGTAAAAGGAGTTCATACGATGAACTGACATAAATTAGTAGAGCTATAGTGATCAATGTTGCCATGTAATGCATCGCGACTGTACTGTAGAGACAATTGTATAAAATTGGGGGGGGGGGTCTGAAATTATCTCAATATTAAAATATGGCACCATAATTATATAGAAAGGAATAGCAATTGATATACATATACGCCATAGTACACGTAATACCATAGATATAAGTATTGATCACATGATAAAAATATGTACATAACTCGACTATACCGATGAAAAAATAAATAAATTGGACCGGGATTAGAGTTGGGTTGGTTACATGTGCCACACAGTGGATAATTGGATATGCGGTTAATACTGATGAAACAATATAAATTAGTAGAGCGATAAAGACCAATGTTGACACTTAGTCAGCCTATAGTATATGTGGGAAAAATAGGGGTTGATACGATCGACCAAAATAAATTTGTCGAGTGATAGTGACCAATGTTGACTTATAAAGTAATGCGACTGTACTGTCGCACAATTATCAGGTAGAAATTGTCAAATATGTACCCTCAGAAAACATTCGCAGGGCCCTAAAATTTATTTAACACAGGATTTCCCATTCAAATCGATTTATGTCGATAAAACTCTTATTTTTCAAAATTTTAAGCTGAGACTTGGTGTGTCTGGGTGAAATACTTATATATTCCTAAAATGACAGGTTCCAGCACGTAATTATGTTTTAGATGGCAGAAAGAATTTTTTATCGATGATAAATTTTAATAATAATATAGGATTTGCCATTCAAAACGATTTATGTCCATAAAACTCTTATTTTTCAAAATTTTAAGCTGAGACTTGGTATATATGTCTGCGTGGAATACTTATCTATTCCTAAAATGACAGGGTCCATCGCGTAATTATGTTTTAGATGGAAGAAATGAATTGTTTTCGATGATAAATTTTAACATGGGATTGTCCCATTCAAATTGATTTATGTCGATAAAACTGTTATTTTTCTAAATTTTAAGCTTAGGCTCGGTGTTTCTGCGTGGAATACTTATATATTCCTAAAACGACAGGGTCCAGCACGTAATTATCTTTTAGATGGAAGAAATTGATTTGTTTCGATGATAAAAATCCAGCGGAAACCAGCGTAAAGTTTAAACAAATTTAACAATCATTTTCTCAAGTGTCGTTTTGGTAAAAATATCGCTCTCTCGACGGGGAGATCTGATCCGAACAATAGCTAAGATGTATTTAGATAGAATTATTGAGAGAATTTGACAGATTAAAGTGGATTTTGAGAGAATCGAGTGGAGAAAACGTTTGCTTCAAACACGCGAATTCAGCCAATTACAGTTGCAGACGAGCGCTGTCACTGTCAGAATCAGATTGACATTGACAACACACATTGAACAAATGCAGGCTTTAAACTCACATTTTTGGGAGGTAAATCCAATAAATTAGATATCAATACAATCCTTCCTAAGCACATTCAAAGATATCCCGCAAGTTTTTAATATCTTAGGACACAGAAACAGCCAAAATGAATGAATTTAAATCAGCTTCCGAGACGAAGCGAGACATGTACATGTGTACGATTTTATTTTGAGGCGCCTTGTTTACGATGACGTCATTTGCGTTGCTTCCCAACCTTAACCCTTTACACTCCCAACGACAATTCAATTGGTTGAAATTAAAAAGTTCTCAAGTTCCAGCTCAACCTGAATCTAGTTACTCAATTGGTAGAAATACTTTAGCAGTAATTCTTAGTTTTATAAGTTATAACTCTAATTTTATTGATGATACGAGCTCAACATCATAATATGTCACTGTTTATGGCGGTGTTATCCAAACGTGTGCTTTGATAATGATTATAATTTTATTTTGCGATCAAACGTCAGTGCAGCTCAGCAGAAACGCATAGGCACTAGTTCAATTCAGCAGAAACGCATGAGTCCTACGATTATAGACACCCACTGGACGCGCTTCGCGAGTCGGTCAGTGGGTGAAAAAATTTGGATGAAAATCTATAAATGAATTTTTATATTGCATGTGGCCTAATCTATATCATTTTTTGTTTGGCGACATCCGACGAAATGTGTGCATGCATAAAATTGGTTTTCATTGGATACCATATGTCACCATATATATGATTTAACAAATATATTAAAGGAATTTGCACAAAGATTGTTTGAAATTTAATTAATGCTAAGATTATGCATATTTTCACGACGGTGCAACCATGCAGCAGCTGGATACTATATATACAAGAATGTTCATTGTTCAAACCTAATGATATCCGTTTATACAGGCGTTATTTGAATGTACAGAAGTCTCATGTTGGTTAGAAGACAGGAGTAAGATTATTAAGGCTGTTTGATTTTACGGTCGCCATTTGCTAAACAGGATAATACAATCATGTAAGTGACATCTCTCAATTTGAAACCTTCAGGCTGAAACATTGCATAAAACTGAATTTATTAAAGACATATTATGGACTTATCAAAACCAACAAATTAGTATCCAAACGGCTATCTCCGCTGTAAGAATGTAGCAATAAATGAATACAAGACAAGCTTGGCGGTTTGAAATTTTTAAAAGCCTTTTAAACGCTGTTTTCGCGTGAATGATGTTGGAATAGCACCAGCCAATTACCTATATTAGTAGAGTCGCTTATGTCCGATTTTGGGCTCCCGTGGGAAATTCGTGAACAAATATAGAGACCATGTTCATGAGCCAGTATATGGTCTCTACTTAAGAAAAAAATTTGTTAGACACCCTGGGGTCGCGACTGGGTGGTCTGATGACGTCACAAAGATGGCCGCCATGCTCATTTTCTTAAGTTCGCTATTGTTGGATTTCATGATAAAAATATAATTGTGATATAAAATATATGACAATCCTTTTGTACAGTGTATGGCGTGACGCCATGTTATCACAACCCGAAAGGGTTGTTTTACGGTATTGCGTAAATGACGCAAGTATAGTCGTGACGTCAGTAATTTCTATACCCCATCAACATGAAAACAAGAAATTATGGCATTGAACTCCATGTAAAAAGGACGACCGTGCAGTCACGACTAATATGTGTTGACTTATATGAACGTCAAGATTAAATAACTATAAATATTTCTTATAACCAATTACGTACCGTACACGAAGTTGGTTGCTTGTGGTATGGTTTGGGTCTGTAGTACAGTTTCTGTACCTCATAATTATCATATTGTAGTCATACATGAATGCCTATCTTCCAGCCTTTCGATCGTGGCTCCCCGGGGCCATTTTTTTTTACTGGCACATATGCCCATTCTCAATTTGGATGAAATATTAGTTGTACTCGCCTCCACAACCCTTGGCCTTGGTTGGAAATTGGGGTTATTATGAGTGAGAACTCGGGTTTACCTCCTCATAATTTGGGTTGTTTGTTTGTTTCAAATCACAACCCAAATCATTAGAATATAAGTAAGGAAGAACATTCAATTTCCAAGAACATGTTTTGTTTGTAGGCCTACCTGTACAAATTCTATAGTGATTTAATAGGTTGGGATTTCGTCAGTTTGATTACAATTGCATGGAGCAACATTTATACCAGTGCGGACTTGTAACAACGTCAACACAACCAAACCTAATGCGAACCATGCCAACATTATGCCTGCTTTGTGTGCTTTGTCGCGTCGCTGTCAAAACGTCAATAACTTTCGCATGAAAATGCGCGTGCCAATATGACGTCGCTTTGGATACAACATATGACGTAACCTAACAGTTTACAGAACATGCTTCTACTAATTTACTAAACTAAAAAAAAGTTTATTTAGTTATATGATAAACATTCAAGATATTTACGATATGAATTATGTTGTTTTCGTGAGGTGGCTAAGGAAAATTTGCAGTTTTACGTAAATTTCCGACATTTCCCGAATGGCATAGCAACCCGAGTCCGGTCGACAATATTTATGATTTAAGTAATGATTATTGTTCAAAGAATAAAGCATGTAATGCCTTAACGCAATGAATACTGTTATGTTGGCTATATGAAAAGTAACATTTAGTAGTTTTAATTTAATTGCAATGACGTTTCAAGATGGCGGTCCCTCAAATCCAAGATGGTGGCGCCCCTAATTCAAGATGGCGGCGCCCATGTTCGAAAGCGAACTTAGTATAAGGACGACCTGCGCATATGTTGCTGCGCAACATATGCGCGGCTGGGCTGCGCCCAGCTGGTCGTCCTTAAAAAATGTTTTTACATCCGGGCGATTCAGACCTATGGGGCCTATGGTGGGCGCCATGTTGGAATAGAATTGACAAATTAATAAAACGAATTTATTTTTCTTCTTCGATCAGCCTCCCCATAGCAACACTATTAAATTTGAAACACAAAATCAACCTTATTCAAAATTAAATGCTTAATGTGGATTTAGCTGACACGGGCGCATAGCATTCGGCAAACCTCGACAGATTCCGTACCGTTAAAGTTTGAAAATTACGTCCCCTGGCAAGCCATAGCAACGTTAATTGGAAATGATGACGTATTTTCTTTACAAGATGGTGGCGCTCTTTTATTTGCGAAATTTGAAACTGAATTGCTTGTTATCGCTCGTATTTTAAATGTACAACGGTATCACCGCACGTAGGCGTTAAGAACAAACGAGAAAACACAAGCGAAGATAGCACAACGAGCCCATTACTGGAATGACTTTGATGTCAAAGCAGTCAAAAGAAGAAGAATAACAACAACGAGTTGTTTTGAACTTGGAAGTTTAATAAAACTGAAAATCAGTCAGTCGGAATAAGAAACTCAATGACGAATCTGTGACTGAAAAAAAAAATGAAAATGAAGGTCACTGGAGTGAAATGTGGACTGGTCTGTGCAGACTGATCACCACCGCGATTTGACTTGTTCTGTTATTTAGTGATTACAGATTACTAGTAAATTTAGTTATCAGCTCAGCCTCACCCACTCACTGTGACTGTGAATGTGACTCAGGTCAAAATTCAATTCTAGCCATCTACAGAGCAGTCAACACACAGATGTAACAAACATGTAAAACCCAGTGAATTGTTGACTAACAAAGTGAGTCGTTTATCTTCTTGTTGAGCGAAGGAAAAGAAGAATATGATATCTCCCAATCCCAACTGGTCTCGGCACACTGCAGAGTTCATGCGCAGTGACTGGTGAGAGGATATGCTTCTGGGCCAACTTTCCATCTGTGTGTATGAATTCTGTTTCCTGTGATGGACACATCAAGTTAAATATAATAATTATAATGCACGGTGATAAGTTTTAGCATTCTCACATATTAAATAATTCATGATTTTAACACTGTGTTCTCGATTTAGACCTTAAGCATTAAGCGGGAGTTTGACCAGCATGGCTAGCATATATATTAACTAGTGGCTATTTGTGGAAAAAATATTAAATATAGCCCTGCGTACTTGCTATTGTCGACTTGACACATTGAGATTGGAATAATATGTATGCTAAACATAATAATTCCAGGCAACTTAGTTGAACTGTCACGACCTTCTAGTTATACATGACTAATGCGGCAATCATATAAATGTTTAATCTAGTAGCATTTTCTCAGACCATGCCATGAACATCTATGTATCTATGCCTGTCAAGAATAATGCCATTCCTCCCGGGCAATTATTAAAATGTTTGTATACTATCAGATGCCTATTAACCAATAGTGGCAGCATGTGTCGCATGATTAGTAATTTTAGATAAAATTCTCAACGATGATTAAGTTTTTTGACAAAGAGACATGTAATGTATAGAATTAAATTGAAATAGCATTAAATAGAATTAAATTTCCATCAATATTGTTAATTTCAGTCTAGGTCTCCGCTATTACTATTATTGACCATCACAATGCTTAATAGACATCTGAGAGTACGATAAAAGCTCATAAAAGTCACGAACAAGCATGCAATCTCGAGCTGGGACCACCCTTAATACTTGTTTCTTATCATCTACTTCACAGAAGGGGTCACCCCTAAGTAGTAACCATATAGGAAATGCACAGAACATACCACTATTGCACAATGAAATCAGTTTGTTTGATCTAAATTATTTATCTACTCCAGCCCCAAAACAATAGTCATTTGGCAAATTATCTCATTCCTTTTTGAAGTGCCTATCGTCTACTGAAGTTGGATCCTACCATAGGCCATAAATTATGTCTCATTGAGTCATTGTGCCCCATCTACGTAACCCTTTATTCATAAAAATGTATTCAGTATTATATGTGAATTTATCCAACAAAGATATTTTTCGCTTAAAGGTCCTCAATGATTCAATCCGAATCAATAGTCCCCATATCATCAGATTCCAACAACAAGAAGATTTTTTGAAATGCCGCTTCAGTTGACAGAATCGATAAATTGCTCCAAAAAAAACTGCAGTCAATTATAGCATAAAATTTACAAAAACTTGTAATTTATTAACTTTGTGCTCAACGAATATTGCTCATTTGTCAAACATCTGACAAACACAAAAAAACAGTTGATTTTAGAATTATCTATCTTCATCTGCAATTTGGTCAGAAAAAGTATTCTCGTCTGCTGTTTGCTGGGCCACTTCCACTTAAAATTAAAATGATAGATTTTAAAAATCGGTATCTGATCACTCTGAGCTTTGATGTTGTGGGTTCCTCGACTTGAATCAAATATTTTTCACCTCCGAAGTCAAGGAAATAATAATCTGCGAGGGTTAATTCGGATTGAGTACCTTTAAAATTGCAATAATTAAATTAAAATAATTTTGCCTTGAAAATTGGTCGCTTGACCAGATTCAACCTTCACCTGATGATTGCATTTTGAAGAAATATAGTAAAATGTGCTATATGGTTAATATCGCTTGACTGGCGCCATGAATATTGGTCTGGAAATTAGAGAAATGTTAGAGGCAATATCTCACTCTGACACATGTCTAACTGTGGCCCACATTCCTCTATATCTGGTGCTGCGACATATTCTCGTGCAAATAGGTTTATTTGTACCTAAATATTCACATATGTTCATATTTTTTGTATTCATTTAAATTTGTTTAAATCAAAATTTAGAAAAACTAACGCCATTATACACTCTGCCAGGGAACCCTGAGTCACCACACCAAATTTCGTTGAAATCTGGGCACCAAAATTAACAAAGACGCGTTGGTCTCAACTTTAATCCAGTCTTATATGTGTATATATAAACAGTCCCATGAGACATGTATTCATTTATTGATGGACGTGTCATGGGCTCTTCATACAGGATCGCGTTCATTATTTCGAAGGTTCCATATTCCAAAGGTTCTTAGTCAGACATCGAAGGTTCGCTATTCTGAAGGTTTGCTATTCTGGGCGTATTTAACCAGAAAAGGTGGACAACTCTAATACCAAGTAATTATTATTACCACGATTTTACAGTTATCCATCTTTATCTGGAAGACCGCCCGTTTGACCTCGTCCTTATGGCACGATCAGGCCCAGAAACAATAAAACTATCAAACTGCAAAGATCGATATCTAATTACTCTGAACTTTGATGGGTGGGTTCCTCGACACTAATCAAATATTTTTTTCCCCACCGAATCCAAAGAAAGAGTTATTTAGCAGCGTCTTATCGGATTGAGTACCTTTAAGTTATTTCCTTCATTAAAAGAGTCTTATGATAAAGAACCCTCTCAAAACTTTAGAATATAAAATGAAACTTCAAAATAACAAGTTATAAAATCCTTCTGAATATCGAGGAATATAGAGAACCTTGGGAATGGCGAAACTTCGGTATAATGAACCTTGGGAATAGCGAACCTTTGGACACAGAGTGACATGTCGCCGTCCTACGGTCCATACGTACTGGCGTGATCGTATATATCCCAAGTTGGCTAGAAATACAGGTACTCCTATGAAACATACATTTATCATTTTATAGATGGACGTACGTGTTTTGGGTTGTCCATACGTATTGACGTAATCATATTAATTGTATATAACAAAATTTCATCTCGATCAAAGATGGCCGCCAAAATGGCGACCGGAAGTGGGAAAATTGATGGTTTTCCATACATGTTGCCTACATTATTTCCGATTGTATCGAACTGGTGACGATTAGGGAATATACTTCTCTTCAGTCTTGATAACAAACCACTTAGGCATCATATTAGTTTATTTCTAGGATCATAACCTTGATTGTCTTCTTCAAATGCGATGATTTAAAGGAAGTGGTAAGAATTTTCGCCAAAATATACCTTTTTATTTTCTAACTATTTCCTCATAGAAATTTAGAACTAATCCGTGGTGGAAATGACTAGGATCATTACATAACGTATTTAGATCTAATTTGATCCAGAAACTGTTAACTTAATCTAAGATGGCTTCCAAGATGGCGGCCAAAATACGATAATACGCAAATTTTACCCTCTTTTCCCTATTACGTTTTTGTCATGTAGAAGGTGAATGTATTAGACTAATTTTCATCTTCCAAATAAATAATCACCATGTTATGACACATTCCTATTAGTTTTCATACCAAAATGACTCAAAATGCGAGTTCATATGACAATTATTGTCCAAATAAGCATCGTGAAAATTCGCCAAACAAAAGTATACGTCAAATAACATGTCCATCACGGGAGAACGATATCTCGGTGTTAGATGTATTAATGAATGGATTCCGATTTAGATAAGCCGGAGTTATTAATATCTCATTATAATCGAGATGGCCGCCAATGTGGCGGAAATGTCGAAATTTAACATTAAAATACACATATTTCCGCAATATATTCCAGCGTGTAAGAATGAAATATATGCATATCATTATCATACATGGACTTTCGATAAGAACATACCATTGACTATATAAAACCGAAATATATGTTCAAGCACGTTAAGTATATGGACTTGTGCCAAAAAAGATTATGATATTATATTTTTTTTTTTCATAGATACCAACATGGTATGTGGAGAGAATTGTGAAGTTGCCATGTTCAGGCGCTATCAGCTACCAACGCTCAAGTGGTGCATGTGATCGCCATACGTTCTTGCATATCGATAAAGATTGACTATATCTACTTGTACACTTAAAGGTCAAGCGACGGACCCAATCAGATTACTGTATATAGCTAACAGTGGCTGGCTTTTGAAGCCTGAAATTGAAAATATAAACCAGGAGATCGCCCGGGACCTCGTCCATAACTTATAACCATACTTTATTCTTTTCCATTTCCATACCGGCGGTATATGCTTGGTAGATGAACGAGGTTGGATAGTCTGTCGGAGTTACATGGACGTTTTCTGACATAATATTCATAAGTCTTCGTAAAATTAATCCTTGTATGGGTGATTGGAATGGAAAATCGGCACAAAATGATCAGACACTCCCTTCTACCATTCTAACAAACACATATGCTTAGGAAGAAATCTTGACGATTGCCTCATGCTTAAACTGCTTCTTATCATCAGTTCATACTAAGTACCAGTACATTTCCACATGTACAATACTATGACAACCAAGATGGGATCGTGATATTTACTTGTATTACAGCGATATTAGCATATTTATGTATCACTACATTTATGTATATAATTAGTTTGTCTCATATACACGTAGCGCTAATGTGTATCTGGACCATAACACTCTCGTTAGGTGGTGTGAATATAAATTATTCCCGGAAATGACTCACACAAGCCTGCACAGTGGATGTCGAATCCGATCCACGATTTAAACGTATACTTATTGTTGTTGTATTATTCAAGGAATACATATTGTATAAACTAAGGTCTATCTGATCAACTGGATTGCGTACCACGTGCAAATGTTTGGAGCTCTTCGTAGCTTCACCATGACCGTGTTCTGCTGAAGTTAATCTATATATGCCATTTAGTTGGGGTAGATTATCATGATACACGAATGCAGCATGATATATACAATTTATGGGATATAGCCAGACTGATGTGATAACTCCTAGTCGAATAGAATTAGAACAGTTTGAGGCATTAGGATATATATGGATCGGCCTATATAATATGATCTGAAAGATGCCATTATTATAGTGAATCATGGCCGCCTCCGTAGTTACACGTGCTAATTCAACTTCCTTCATTTCCGCATTTCCTTTAGTTCATGATAGCGTTCTAACCAGAATCAACATGGCACGTCACGAGCTGTTATTAACTCCAACTATTACTTCACATTATGTTGTAAAAAGTTAGTGGACTGCGTTCCCCCATAATTTCATTCAGTATTCAGAGCCTGGATTCCAGAGTATATTGGACAATGAACATAATAAATCAAACTGATGACATGACACCAGAAGACATCACTACCAATGGATTCTTCACCATGTGGGAAACGGGTTCATCAAAACGCGGGAATTAGTATTAAAATAAGTATCGCCTGTCTATTTATGGCTCGTTTACCATTCACATTAAGCTGCAGGGTTAGATATTCAGAGCAGTTGCGAAGTCCCTGTTGATTTCTATAAACTTCAAAATAATCACTAATCACGTGCAACCGGCAGCGCGATAAATAACCATTGCCAAGAACCACTTTCATGTACAAAAGCAATGCATTACCTCACTAAACTATTGACATGCAAAAATCATAGAAATCAATATGGGCTATTAGTTTGCTTTATACTACCAATGGTCCATACTAGCCTACTGTGTTCATACCAAGACACCTTTCGTATATTGGGCGAATCACTTTGTGTGGCCACCACCAATTAACCGAACAAGAGGAAAGCCAAGAACCAGACACATCACTTCGCCTGTTTTCGGGGATCTAGCCTGGTGTATGATAATGTTCATATGAACTGAATGAACATGCCCTGGGAGGTCGATAACTTATATATAGAAATTTCTCAAAATTCCACATATGCTATGAAATTGGTTGTGCCACTTTGTTGAATACCATCATCCATATCTCAGAGCCTGTTATTCACAATTTACCACTTTAAGTTTGATATGGGACGCTACCCCTTATACGGATATATTACCCACATATGGGGGTCTATTCTATTATGATCTACCATGATTATCAATACGATTGAAACCTGCTAAGTTCAGCTAATTGAGGTTCAAATGGTGTTAGCGTGCAAATTTAATTAAAGGTTACAATGCAACTAACAGTGAGACAAGCAGGCAAAGTGACAGCCTTATAATTAATTTTACTATTGTTTGTGTTAATAAACAAGGTGTTGTTTCTTGCTTGCCAAGATTCATGGTATAGCTGAGAAGTACAATCCCACTTCATAGCTATCACAATAAACAATTGTGTATTGCTACCTTATATGATACAATATATGCATTTTCTGATATGTCATAACCAGAATTAAAACCAATACTTATCTGCATCATCTGTTGTCATTTGATATGGTATCCACCAATATTTCTCAATTAGTACTCTGTCTTACATGCTAGACTTTGGGATGGTAATACTTGTCACTCTAAGATGGCGGTCTATGATACTTTCTAATTTTAGTTGCTTCAACAGCCTCCACACTTATATCGCCAATTTGTATAAGAAATTAAAGCTATGCTCATTTACTTAAAATTAGCCGATAACCTAATTCCCATGATGGAATGACAGGGCAATATTTGATGTTCTAGCGAAAACTGACTTTTGTATTTTGAATGCCATTTTGGTAGACATCTTGGATGAACCTGAAGAGTTCTGTTGAAGTGTGACAATAATTCCGTATGTGGCACGAATATTTCGTTCCCATCACTGAATTCCGCTCATTTCTTTAAATCTATTGCTACAATATCGGAATTGATATTTGACAAGATGCTATAATTCGGTTTTCTAAAGTGGATTTTTGACAGATCGAACATGTTTTGTACCATACAATGGCAGCACTACTTTGCTCAAGCAATAATTAAACACAGAATTGTCACAATTCGCAGTCGCTACCAAACGGAAGGTCATTTACATGATATTCTTGAAAATCGCAAATGTTTTGATTTTCTGGTGCCATTTTGGCAGCCATCCTTGACTGGAATAATATTTTCCCGTGAATTTGGGTACTGTACTTTGAGAACAACTATTGATGAATTGCCCTAACTGAAAAAAATGTATAACAATCAAGAAATATACGCAGAATTCAACAGTTCTTAGGACAACCCTATATCTGAACTGAACTGATAATGACGTCATCTTTGTGACGTCATAATTCTCTCCAGTCGCGGACCTATGAAGTCTAACAAACTTTTTCCGACAAACTAAGTGATATACTATCATAATATTATAGTCTCTACATTTGTTCAAAAATTCCCACGAAAGTACATAAGCGACTCTACTATATGGCCCATTTTCGTATATCAATCGACAATATTGGCATTAATGTACGTCCCCGATTGGTCGGCTGGTCACAAAATCAAAAATCGCGCCTTTTTAAGCAGATTTCTTGTCGATTTTTGGCCGATTTCTCTTTTTAAACACCAGTTGTAACAAGTTTTTTTATTCGAAACATGTTGAATGATTATCATTTATCACTCTCATAGTCGAGCGTGGCGGTTTTGAACATTATATACGGAGAACTTTTTACTTTTAGATGACCGACCACCGAACCGCCAAGCTCGAATTTTAAATCAAAATATGAAGCTGAATTTCCGCCGATTTCTCGTTTCTAAAACACGTTCCAGCTAGTTTTTATGTAAAAACATGTAAAATGTTTATCGTTTCTCACTCTCATAGTCAGCGTTTTAGGTACACCCATCGAATACGTGGTACATACTCGTGGTGGGGTTGTCTCACCAGGGGACCTGTGGTTATATTGGTTAAAATTAATTTCACACAATGTTGTTTTTCTCCAAAATAATTACTATATTCCTCATTGTTAAATTCTTAAACTGGATCCTGGATCAAGCCTGATTATATATATATTGCCTGTCATTTGCAGAATGAGGTCCTCAGAGGGTGAATAAAGTGATGCTATCCCGCACATCAGGCTAGCATCACTAAATTCACCCTATGGGGACCTCATTCTGCTTAAGCCTCATCTTCTCTGGAAAGTTTCTTTATTATCATATTTCTATAGAAACTTAGATTCTATTTCTGTTTTAGTTTAGTTTCTCTATATCCCCAAATTGCAGACGATACATTGCATATTAAATCTATCTTCACAATGGGTGCACATCACAATATTCATCATTTGGGAACTTAAACCTGAGTCTATATTTCTCCATAGCAGATGAGGCCATGTAGAATGAGGTCCCAAGAGGGTGAATTTGGTGATATGCTAGCCCACTGGATAGGATAGGATCGGATAGGATATTTTATTTCAATATACACATATTAATACATAATACATTTGACAAATATTGTATTGTATATTCGAGGGGGTGGCATAGTCAGGCTAGACTGTTTTACTGCCACTGTACTGGATAGCGTCACTAAATTCACCCTCTGGAGACCTCATTCTAAATGATAGGCACACTAAACTCAGGCTTGTCCTGGATTCCATGTCGTATTCCAGATTTCAAGGGGTAATGGGGAGTACAAGATAGTAGGGTGTACAGTTATGACCTAAATAATCAACTCCTTAACCACAGAAGAATTATGGGTAACTTTTCAGGATTTAGTCAGAAATATGGCTTGTTGCCATTCATTGGAAAGCTCTCACTTGGAAAGCTCTGTGAGAGCTTTCCGATGAATGGCAACAAGCCATATTTCCGAATAAATCATGAAAAGTTACCCATAATTCTTCTGTGGTTAAGGAGTCGATTATTTAGGGCATTACTGTATGTACATGTATAGTGGTGATAGGAAGACAGTCAGTCATGATTATATCACCCATAACAATATACATATATAACCACTTGATTTTAGAGTTATCCATCTTTATCTGCAAGACCGTCCATTTGACCTCGTGATTCTGGCCCACAAACAATTGATATAACAAACATCAAAAATCAATATCTGATCAATCTTTTAAGGGTGTGTTCCTCGACTCGAATCAAATATTTTTTACCCCCGAAACCAAAGAAATAGTAATTTAAGAGCGTCTGATCGGATTGAGTACCTTTAATACAAATGTATATTGTATAATGTACATGTATAGTCCATTGATATTATATTTATTTGTAATTGTACTTTCCATGTGTATATATACATTGTAAATAAAATTATCCTATCCTCCTCAAAGGCCATGATTCCTATCTGAAGCATGGACACACTGCGTGGAAATACATCAAAGTGCATGGTAAATAACTTCAAGCAAAACCCCGTTATGTATTCAGGCATTCCATTCTCTGAATAGAATTAAAATCATGACCGGAGCAGAAAGAAGCTATATAATTCATTTATTATATTATTAGAACGCCCTGCTTTAATTAAGTTCTTCAATACAATGAAAACTCGAGTCCTCTGACATCGGTGTGCTTTAGTAATGTTTATTGAAGGCGGTCATGCCATTCAATGGTTTAATTTAAGCCTGGTGCATGGTTCTGTCATGCTTATACTTTCTAATAATTACACACATGACATGCAAGGACCTTTGGAAGCATATATCTACGTTATCATCATAAGGAGGGTAGATATGGATTTGTAACTTTTGTGGCCGTTTGTGGGGGAGCGTGTGAGGGTGTCCACCTTGTGGGGGAGCGTGTCCACCTTGTGGGGGGAGCGTGTGAGGGTGTCCACCTTGTGGGGGGGGGGCGTGTGAGGGTGTCTACCGTTTGTGGGGGGACCGTGTGAGGGTGTCCACCTTGTGGGGGGAGCGTGTCCACCTTGTTGGGGGGAGCGTGTGAGGGTGTCCACCGTTTGTGGGGGGGAGCGTGTGAGGGTGTCCACCGTTTGTGGGGGGGGGGGCGTGTGAGGGTGTCCACCGTTTGTGGGGGGAGCGTGTGAGGGTGTCAACCGTTTGTGGGGGGAGCGTGTGAGGGTGTCCACCGTTTGTGGGGGGAGCGTGTGATGGTGTCCACCTTGTTTGTGGGGGGAGCGTGTGAGGGTGTCCACCTTGTTTGTGGGGGGGGGGAGCGTGTGAGGGTGTCCACCTTGTTTGTGGGGGGGGGGAGCGTGTGAGGGTGTCCACCTCGTTTGTGGGGGGAGCGTGTGAGGGTGTCCACCTTGTGGGGGGAGCGTGTGAGGGTGTCCACCTTTGTGGGGGGAGCGTGTGAGGGTGTCCACCTCGTTTGTGGGGGGAGCGTATGAGGGTGTCCACCTTTGTGGGGGGAGCGTGTGAGGGTGTCCAACTCGTTTGTGGGGGAGCGTGTGAGGGTGTCCACCTTTGTGGGGGAGCGTGTGAGGGTGTCCACCTCGTTTGTGGGGGGGGGGGGCGTGTGAGGGTGTCCACCTTTGTGGGGGGGGGGGCGTGTGAGGGTGTCCACCTTTGTGGGGGGGGGGGGGGAGCGTGTGAGGGTGTCCACCTTTGAATTTATGGGAGTGTGTTGACCTGCTTCAGTTTCTTCTGTGAAGAATTGGCTTGGCCCCACCCCCATTATTGGTGGTCATCCTGAATTTTATGGTTTAATCCCTTTCTGTACTAAATGGATTCTCCTACTCAGTTATAAAATCAGTCTGGGTGAACGTCGACTCTATATTTGAAATATGTAATGAATATTTAGGTATGAGTTTACTCAGACTGTTATAAAATATACATTGGAATGGTCTATAAGTACAGGAGTAGTACTAATTATTGATTTATTGAGGTGAATGTTCCTATAATAAGTTCAACCAACTATATGCTTGTTTGTTTGTTGAACTTATTTTCTGAACATTTCCTACAGGATAACTACTCACCAATGAGTGCTTAGTGTAGAAAGGGTTAAACTTATTATCTGAACATTTCCTATAGGATAACTACTCACCAATGAGTGCTTAGTGTAGAAAGGGTTAAACTTATTTTCTGAACATTTCCTATAGGATAACTACTCACCAATGAGTGCTTAGTGTAGAAAGGGTTAAACTTATTATCTGAACATTTCCTAAGGGATAAAACTACTCACCAATCAGTGCTTAGTGTAGAAAGGGTTAATTTAAAGGGTTAAAGTTATTATCTGAACTTTCCTATGGGATAACTACTCACCAATGAGTGCTTAGTGTAGAAAGGGTTAAACTTATTATCTGAACATTTCCTAAGGGATAACTACTAATCAATGAGTGTTTAGTGTAGAAAGGGTTAATTTAAAGGGGTTCTGTTCTCCTTTTATACTCAACAGAATATATGCAACAAATGAATGAATTTGAGCCATGGATGAGTGCAAAATACACTCCTGTGCTCTATGAACGATACAAAAGTCATAAATTCATTTCCATTATAATTACCATGTTATTTGTATCGTACATAGAGCACACAAGTGTATTTTGCACTAATCCATGGCTCAAATTCATTCATTTCTTACATATTTTCTATTGAGTATAAAAGGAGATGGTCCCATAAATGGCCGAATTTAGGGTACAGTCCCCCTTTAAGCAGCATGGTTTATATATTCACAAGGAGGATGGCCCATTTTTACAAAATACTCAATAGCGAAATGTTCATAGGGAATGTTCAGATATTATATGAACATCCCACCAATGGATACGCATCCTTCTGCACTGTAATATCTTCTTGCGTGTGTCGCCTACAATAATGTCCTAAGTAATCGACCCCTTAACCACAGCAGAATTATGGGTAACTTTTTAGGATTTAGTCGGAAATATGGCTTGTTGCCATTCATTGGAAATTGGAAAGCTCTCCCGAGAGCTTTCTGATGAATGGCAAAAAGCAAGCTTTCCGATGAATGGCAACAAGCCATATTTCCGACTAAATCCTGAAAAGTTACCCATAATTCTGCTGTGGTTGGTTAAGGGGTCGATTACTTAGGGCATTACTGTACATTCATTGCCTGAAAATCACTCCAGAAGAATAATAGACCATTCCATTGTCAATGTTTCAGTTTTATACCCTTGATCATAAATATTAATGTAGATAACAAATACACCTACATTAGACAAGCATCATCAGGTGCTGTTAGGCAAGTTTTCTTCATACCAACTCCACAACAAAGTAACAAATTCCTGGGGTGTTAAAATAATTAAAATCCGAAGAAATAAAAATGAGCAAAAGATTTGTTTTTAACCCTTCCATGATGGGAGCTTCCTGAAATTTTGTGAAAACCCTGTGCCAATGCATTCTCTTATTCATGCGAGTGACCATAGGGTGCCTCGCATATTTAAGAGAATACATTGGCCTTATATACACTATTTACATTGACCTTGTAAGCCGGTATATTCTTTTATATATGCTAGGCGCTCTGTGGGAGACTCGCATATATAAGTTAATACACTGGCACAGGGTCTTTAATGAGAAAAAAATTTGATAAAAAAAAATGAGTGTGCCACATTAACACAACAAACAAGCGCACATGGTTTATCAAACTAATACATGTAATTCAGCAAGGATGTATCATGAACAATATAGTCTGAACAATCCTACAAATGAAATAATGGAAATGAGTGTTACTCTGCTTATATTTTCTTCAAATAAATAACGGATCATTCCAATGGATACCTTTTAGTACTGAATGGGTGAAGCCATGCATTGAATGGGTTAATTTGATCAATATTCCATTTTAAATAACAACAATGCCGGTTTAAATAGGCCACTGGTTATGAATGAATCAACAGGAATTGAAGAAAGTATTGACATTCGATAGAAAGGCCGCGTGAAAAGAGCTGAATTACTCCACAGCAATTAGAAAGTCTGTATGTAAATATTTACGGCTTGTCTCTAACTGAGTAATGTTGGGTATAACACAGATTTTGAGTTGAGAGAAAAATTCAAGTTTAGTTGAGTGTAGCCGTAGATTTGATTTGAGGATTTGGATATAACATGATCAGGTATGTATTAATATTTTTTCTCACTGATTTGGGTATGAGCAGTAGCATAACATGGCCAGGTAATGTATTATTTGTTTCCTCGCTCATCAAAATGTATTCAGAGTTCCAGGCTAATTTTAATGAAACATATTTTGCTTTTTATTCAGTAATTAGTGTGTGGAATAACAGACTTGGAAAAAGAAGAGACAACATTGAAACACTAACTTGTTTGATATTGGATTTTTGTCTATCAAATTCAAATGATTCAGCAATTTAGAGAGACAGTAATAATTAATTATTCAGCCAATTAAAAAAAATTAAATTTTTTAAGAATTACATTCTTAGGTATATATAAATCAAGTTTATAGGTCACAATTGGTTTTCAACATTTTTACAAAGCAAAACTGAACCTCTAGTTTATGGTTGTAAGCCTCCATAGTAAATTTCTTTCAATTCAGTCAAAATTAACTGAAGTTATCATCCGGAAACCAAGATTATCCCAATTTCAAAGTTGAAAAGGGACGTCAACTCTGGTAATAATGGGCAGACAGGACCCAAAATAGAACTCGACCTGTATTCTACGGCTGTAAACCTCCATACCTAATGTATCATCCTGAAACCAAGAAAACCCATATTTAAAGTCAAATAAGGCCCGTAACTCTTGTAAAAATGGTTGGACAGAACCCAAAATCGAACTTAACCTATTAAGAAATGGATGTGTGATTTGCTATATGCATTCTATAGAGTATGGCTGCAAGTTGGTCTGACATTTTTGTGGAACGTGAATGTAACAAAATCAACATCCATTACTTATATTTACACTCAACTGCGTCAACTGGCAGATTAAAGGAGCATTTAGCACCCATTTCCAACAGTATTTTTGTAGTTTGTTGCATCTACACACTATGCAAGAAAGTAGGTGTCTGCGCACGACGTCACATGACGTAATTTTGATCAACCAACGTCCTGCATTCATGATCCATAGCGCGAATGCGTGTGAAAATAATTTTATGGTTGTGAAACTGCATGAAAGCCAAATTTCATTCCAATCAGTTAACTTTAAGTGAAGTTATCATCTGGAAACAAAAATTTAGCACAAATTTCCACAAAGGGCCGTAACTCTTAAAAAGATGTGCGGCCAGACCCATAAATAAAACTTTACCTCATTTCGTGGTAGTAAACCTACATGTACATACCAAATTTTATTCCATTTAGTAGAACTAAAGTTATCATCTGGAAACGAAGAACGAAATCAATCTATTTTTACATGTAATTACTGATGATAGTTGTTTTACAGATTTTTATAAAGTTTATGTTATTTCGCATGAAACCAATTTAAGGCCTTGTGTAGGCCTACTTTTAAATAGACATTGACTTAGTATGTATTTACTTTATTTCAGGTATGGAGTCTAGAGAGATAACTATATTATGTATCAACGTCGTCCTCGCAACGCTCATCATAGGCGCATTAGTTCTTCTCTTTTTCATGTGGAAATATCGGATTAGGAAAAATAACAAAAACAATTCATCTCCTCCGGTGAGCGGCAACGCCACATCAGTCGGAACGTCACAGTCTGATTTGAACTCTATAAACAGCGGTTCACTCGCGAAACGGGACCCGTTTGAGCAGATGGAAATTGGTGGATATGCGAACATGAACTACGGTGCTGAAAAACGACATTCAATGGACATGTTTCTCGTCAGTCCACCCAGTGACCGCAAACCAGACTCGACGTTATGTTGAGATATACATAAGTATGGCAAGGAATAGGTGGCTTAAAAAAAGAGACACAATATGGCCACGTTTCCCGACCTAGTGTTCCCGAAACCAGACTCCACATTATGTTGAGTGAACTTGAGTCATAAAACACTGGGAATATGCGGATACAACATGAACTACGGTGCTGAAAAACAACATTCAATGGACATGTTCCTTGTCAGCCCACCCAGTGACCGCAAACCAGACTCCACATTATGTTGAGATATAAAAGGCAAGGAATAGGTGGCTTATTTCCATTGTGGTTCCGAAAAAAAGGATACTATATGACCATGTTTCCCGATCCAGTGTTCCGAAACCAGACTCCACATTATATTGAGTGAACTTGAATCTTAACCCTTCCATGACTAGAGCTTCCTGAACTTATGTGAAAACCCTGTGCCAATGCATTCTCTTATATATGCGGGTCTCCCATAGGGAGCCTCACATATATAAGAGAATACATAGGCCAAACAATATTTACCTTGCCATTGTAAGCCAATGCATTCTCTTATATAAGCGAGTCTCCCATAGGGAGCCTTGCATATTTCAGAGAATACATTGGCCTGACAATATTTACCTTCACCTTGTAAGTCATTTCATTATCTTATATATGCGAGGCACCCTATGGGAGACTTGCATATAAACACCTCAAAAAAGAAAGCCCCCCCCTAATATATTCGGTAATATTTTATGAGATATTGGATAGATTTTGATGAAACTTTCATCAAATGATTTGTGGTACCAAAGACATCAAGTGTGCTAATTACTGTGCTGTGAGGTGAGATATGGCTGAGTGTGCACAAATTTAATGGAAGAGGGACACTTTTCAAAAGTTGCAAAAACACAGGTAGAGTGATCACAGACATTCAGCTGTGCCTTGGTCCCCACTTCTCGCTCAGGCTTGGAACATCCTTATGTGTTGGTACCTCAATGGCCTACATGGTGGGAAACATGGTTTACTGAAAAATGGCTTCAAAGGGACTGATTTCAATAACTCTGTGTTGATCAAAGCATGAAACTTCAAGGTGTCATCCAGGAATGTGGTTAGACTGAATGGCCTAGGCATGCAGCAGGAACATTATGTCCCGAAGATGACACGCTTGTTATCGTGGACTCACAGTGTCACTTTTAGACCACATTTACAACCAGTAACCACTTGTGTGAACAAAGGAACAATGGAGTGACTTTCCATGTCAGTGTTTTGCAACTTTTGAAAAGCACCCCTCTCCTTTCAATTCATGCTCAGCCGGCCATGACATAACTCACAGGACGGTGTCTCACACAGGTTGTGTATCAGATACCACTAAACATTTGCGTAAAGTTTCGTCAAAATCCATCCAATATCTCATAAAATATTACCAAATATATTAGGGGGGGGACTTTCTTTTTTTTAGATGTTTATAAGAAAATGCACTGGCACATGATCTTTAATGCTGCACCAGCGCAGCTCCCGTCATGATAGGGTTAACCCTTTACTCAACAGAAGGGCCCTGTGCCAATGCATTCTCTTATATATGCTAGTCGACCATAGGTCGCCTCGCATATATAAGAGAATGCATTGGCTTAACACATTAAAAATTATAAATTGTTAAAGAATGGTAAAAAAAAATGGTAAAAAGTGTTAAAAAAATATTTTTTTTTAGGCCAATGCATTCTCTTATATATGCGAGGCGACCTATGGTCGACTCGTATATATAAGAGAATGCATTGGCACAGGGCATAACTGTAACTATCACAATGTGGTCAAGGAGCCGGTTCCAATGATATCCATATTTGTATGGTTCTATTGCGACAGACCGAAGATATTTTAGGCTGTTGAAGCTTTATTTGGCCGGTTTTGGCCGGTTTGTTGGGTAAAGGGTTAAAACACTGGCAATCTATGGATAAAACAACCTGAACTACGGTGCTGAAAAACGACATGGACATGTTTCAGGAATCTGTGGATAAGACAGAATGAACTACGGTGCTGAATATCCATTCTCTATGGCAGGTCTTAAAATTTGGTGCCGGACATTTACCAAATGCCGTTCCCAAAGGGTGAATTTAGTGAGACTACCCACACAGCAGGCTAGCATCACCAAATTCATCATCTGGGGACATCATTCTGCATGGCCTCAACTGCTATGGGAGACCTAGACTCAGATTTAAAATCGCTAAAAATAGATAAACTAAGGCCCATAATTTTCGTATAAAATGTTTCAAACCTGGTTTTCGAACTCGTGATAGATATTGTTGCAACAGACCCATTTACCAAATATCAATTAAATTGGTTGACGTTTGATTGAGTTATCGCGCTAACTGTCTTGTGCCCGCCCACCTACCGACCTCGCCAAAGCATAAACTCGACTAAAAGGATACTTTCTAAAGAAACCAAAAAAAACTTGCTAATTTTATACAAAGAACCATACCAAAGATGAGGTCTAAGCAGAATGAGGTCCCCAGATTGTGAATTTAGTGATGATAGCCCGCTGTCCTCTGGGAACCTCATTCTGCAAATGTCCGGCACCATATTTTGGGGTCTGCTCTATGGATAATACTAAATTGGATGTTTCTCGCCAGCCAGCAGTTATCAGAAACCAGACTCCACTTACAGTAATATGCTCTAAGTAAGCGACTTCTTAACCACAGCAGAATTATGGGTAACTTTTCAGGATTTAGTCTGAAATATGGGGAGAGCTTTCCGATGAATGGCAACAAGCCATATTTCAGACTAAATCCTGAAAAGTTACCCATAATTCTGCTGTGGTTAAGAAGTCGCTTACTTAGAGCATTACTGTAATGTTGAGTTAGAAATCATGTACATGTATCATAAGAAAACTTGCCATTTCACACTGAGATTAATCACATCATCACAATCTGTATAAAGCTATGTAAAATATTCCAAGTCTGAAATCAAACTTCACGTTATGCTGAGATATACATGTACATGTATCATTAGAAAACTTCCCATTTCATACTGAGATTAATCACATCATCACAACCTGTTTAACCCTTTACCCAACAAACCGGCCAAAACCGGCCAAATAAAGCTTCAACAGCCTAAAATATCTTCGGTCTGTCTCAATAGAACCATACAAATATGGATATCACAGTGTGATAGTTACAGTTATACCCTGTGCCAATGCATTCTCTTATATATGCAAGTCGACCATAGGTCGCCTCGCATATATAAGAGAATGCATTGGCCTAAAACAAATCTTTTTTTAACACTTTTTACCATTTTTTCTTACATTCTTTAACAATTTTATAATTTTTAATGTGTTAAGCCAATGCATTCTCTTATATATGCGAGGCGACCTATGGTTGACTCGCATATATAAGAGAATGCATTGGCACAGGGCCCTTCTGTTGGGTAAAGGGTTAAAGCTAAATATGATATTAAAGTCTCAAACCAAACCTTCACTTTATTTTGAGATCTATCACGAGAAAGCTTGCCATTTCATACTATACTGAGGTTCAGCACATTACAATATGTAATAACTCTTGACGACAATATACTATTTACGCGCTTATTATGTTTGGCATATGAATAAAACTATATATATTTGAATATTCCTTCTGTTGATGGCGATTTGAACAAATATGAATATTTCTGCAACGAATACCTTTAAAACAGACACTAAGTATACCAAGGTATAATCTAATATATAAGGGGAATAACTCTATATCTTAAGATATAGTTATTTCCTTCCATTGAAAATCTATTTTTGGTTTGAATTCTGTTGCATTTCGGGAGCCTTAATAGTAGGGCGGCTAAGTGTAAAATTATGGTAAAATTGTTCAGTTGGTGATACAAGCATGAAACTTGGTATGCATGATCAATATATAGTACTAAAACAAATTGCTCGACAAACCAATCAAAATGGCCACCGGATTCAAGATGGCCGCCATTTTTCAAAATGGCCGCCGCATTTAACTTCTACCCAGTATATAAGATACACTAACCACTTTTCGGTTCTTTCTTTGTTACGATATATAAGTAAATCATCCCTTTAAATGTTTTGTTATCATAAGTATGCAAAAATATTATTATTTTTTCGGAATTTATAGATTATTTTTACAGGGTTTTTTTCACCAAAATTCTTCAAAAAAATAGAGGAGCATAAACAAACATGGTCACGACGTGCTTATGACTTTCTCAGACACAGTTAGTTCTGTAATATCCCAAGCTTGTAAATATAATTAAGCGCTACAATTGTTGGAGCAGCAGAAATCATTCGCAAACATATGCTTGAACATCGTACCAAATTTGACAACAAGTTCTGCAATTGTATGTATGATCGAGCATGGTGCTGACATCAAGTCACAGCTTACAAATGGTGCAACAAAGTCTGATTTAGCAATCGGGCACTTATTACAAATCAACTGTTTCTCATCTAGATACAAGGACAAAGCCTTTTATCATCGCCACTGTCAAGACTGTGAAACACCATTCCCTATATACACTGGCATCACTTTGTACGCAAAAAAAAGGAAACGAAACCTGATTTTACATGTTCTATGAAAACTGACTGAGTATATCTTATGATCATGTCATGGACATCTCAAACCAGCTTGGAGAGGTTGTTGTTAAACAGTATCAAACAGATGGAGTTGTGTGTCCACCTATATTGAGAAAAGGCTTGTTCACCACATCTGCTTTGGACAATATTGACCACAACCCTACATCAACTACCAGCACATCATCTTTCCACGGGACAAATATTTCTATGTTTCAGTATCCGCATCCAGATAATTAAGGCGAGCAGCAACATCTTGACTTCAGTTCTGGAAAAACGAAACAAATCCCACATCTTCTAGGCTCGTATACAAATGTTCCACCTGTCTATTTAAAAGATGTAAAGCCAAACCCACCAACCAACACCGGCTTTGATCTACCTGGTTCAACTGTTTTTCAAAAACATCTTCGGCTGGATTATGAGTGGTTGAAAAAGGTCGCGTCAACAGAAGTACATAAATAACGTGGCCAGCTCATCATGCGACTCAAAAGAGAGGTCATAAGTTTGGAGTAGCAATAACCTCAATGTCACCTCTGTTGCGTGATCAGGCTCACTCATTAACCACGATAAAACATCGCATGCACAAAATTAATGAATCGGTTCAACTTCTAAACTCAGTACGGACACTGATCATTACTGCAGACCAGCCTATGTGTGCATTGGCTAAGCAGATACAGTGGCAGTGGCCAGACTTATATGGTGAGGACAAATATGCTGTTATGCTTGGAGGGTTACATCTGGAATTGGATGCTCTAACAATGGTTGGTTCAGTGCTTCTGGATAGCGACTGGAGCAGTGCTCTTGTGGAAGCAGGTATAGCAAGCCCAATCTCAGCAGATTAATTCATCAAAGTTTCACGTATTACAAAAACCCGACACATCAGGCACATCAGATAACAACATGTAGTCTGTTCAAACTCATGCAATTTGCACACTCAGAATACTGCAGTCGGGATTTATCCGATGTTGATAGTACGCACTCAAATTTCAACGACTGGTGTAAAAGTAAATGTGCTTAGTCCACAGTTCTGGAGTTTGGTTCTTGACATTGAATTGACAATTTTACTGCTACCTATTCACCTCAGAGACATGATGACAATAGAGAAGAAACATCCCAGCATAGCAATTGAATTTCACAGAGGGAACTTTGTTGTATACAAGACTGAAAGAAACTTCTCAAGTATGACAATAGACCAGGCCCATGAACAGCACAATGCAGTCATGAAAAGGAATGGAGGAGCAATTGGGATAACTGAGGATGAAGCACATTCAATAGATGGATGGTCGCTAGTCCAGAATTATGTTGCCTTATTTCTGATTATGATAATATTGCTTGTACAAAGGATATCACATAAGAAACCAAGCATCACGAGGAGACAATTGCATATAAAAAAACATTTTTTCAATAATGTGAATAACCTCACAGAAATGACACAAGAAATAGGAAATCCGTTTTCTGATGACTCCACAGACCTCTTGGCATTGGACACCAGATAAAATACAGACATATTGCCATAAATATAAGAGAACTGACATCGTGTTTGACAAGACAATGAAACAGGAAACTAGGTCAAGGCGCGGAAAAGGAATCAGGAGAATGGTATCAGGATCTAGCAAAACTAGCAGACTGGCATAGCTTTCTTCACGATGACAACAAAACAGAGCTACTAGTATTTCACTTCCTTGCTGACAAGATCATAACTGTTATTACGGACAATGGCATTGTTGTTACCAAAGGTGAACATGTACAAAGTAACAATGAACTTAATTTGGATATTCTTGCACCATGTACACACGAAAAGGCCGATACACGGATATTTGTGGATGCAAAACACGCAGTTATCAACCAACACAACAGCATCATAATCCAAGCCAATGATACGGATGTAGTGATTATAGCTGTAATTATATACCCAAGTTTGAAAGCATTCGGTCATAGAAAGACATTCAGAGGGATTCCGATACATGAGATTGTTTCACCAATAGGTACAACAAAATGTTATGGAATTCTCTCTTTCCATGCAATTAGTAGATGTGATGTGGTATCTGCATTTCGCGGGAAAGGAAAAAAGTCTGCATGGCAGGCATGGAAAGTATTTCCAGAAGCTTTACCAATTTTCTCCAGACTTGGCAATTCTCGAGTGTCCATCACAGAACATAACATTGCAGTAATCGAGAGATTCGTTATAATAATGTACGACCGTTCAAATACATCCAATGACATTAATGAAGCCAGACTAGACTTTTTTTGCACGGAAACAGAGACCATACAATTCTATTCCACCTACAACATGTACAAGGTCTACGCTGTTGTTGCAGCATGTCAAGCGAGCCGCATACGAGGCAGTGCATATATAGGGGCAATCATTGGCACGTAAACCAGCTTACCCGAGTCCTGCATATTGGGGATGGGCAGAAAATGGCAGTCACTGGGAACCATTTTGGACGGAGCTTCCACCAATTGCCAAATGTTTCAGTCAGTTGACCAAATGCGGCTGCAAGAATGCGTATAGTGGGCGATGCACATGCTACCATGTTGGGCTTCCATGCACCACTTTATGCAGTTTTTGCTGCCAAGTTTAAAAGACTCTAAGAACTGATAGTAATGAATGTATGTAGCTATCCCAGTACTAACATCATAAATAGTGTGAGGTTAAATTGTTTGAAATTGATTTTTTTTTTCACCATCTGAAAGTTAAGTGATATAAAAATGCAAAAATTTTGAAACGAAACAGCTAATTTGTTACAATATATTGTTTTAATATACTCAGGTTGTGTTTTAATTTCAATTCACCCTTTAGAAATGACATAAGATCTCTTGTTTGAGTGATACATCGATAAAATCGGTTAACTTTTCAAAATTCGAAAACTGACGTAGCTGAAAATAGCGGCCATCTTAAAAATGGCGGCCATCTTGGATTTTCGCGTGGTTTGTCGAACAATATTGTTTAGTGGCCCATACTGATCATTCGTGCCAAATTTCATGCTTGTATCACCAAGTGAACGATTTTCCACTTAGCCGCCCTACTATAATGGGGGTGGGGGTGAGGTAAATATTAAACTTCCAAGGGTTGATAAATCCTCATGTCAATAAGTGTTTTATTATATGATCTACCAATGTTATCAAGCCCCATCAGGCCTGAAACACCCAACTGACCCATGCATATAGATGGATGTAAATGGATCCATCAAATGCATAACAATGCGGAAAAACCCAGGGATTTACAAATCATATTAATAACTCATGAGATCGCATGACTTATATTGTTATTAACACTTACAGCCTATTTATAGCACAATCCAGTAGATTTATCAACTTCTTTTCCATATGATTTAGTATAGGACTTTTAGAAGAAAGTTTATGATCATATAATAACACTAATTCACGGGGCGCCCTTCTTCTTTTTATTACCTACATGTATTTAGCGACATCAATAATTCATTTTATGATATCACTAAATGAATATATGACATCACAAAATCGTATATATGATATCATTAAATATTTTATGATATCACAAACTGAATTCAAGATATCACTAATTCCAATTTTGGTATCATAAATTCTTTTTTTATATCACAAAATCGAATTATTGATATCACAAAATAGTAAGCATTTAGTGATATCAATAAAAATTTATTGTGAGACTGAGCTGTCCGGGCACCAATCTGATTAAAACCACACTCGAACCAGCTTCGTAGTACAGTCTGACGAATTTAGCCATGTGCACATTACCATCGCTATAAATAACTTTTACATGTGATCCATGCAGTATGACGTCACAGTGCATAAATATATATAAGGATTAACTGTCATGTGGACTATTTTTACATACAAGTTATGACCACTTACCTCACGGTTACATCTCCATAAAAATAGTCCACATGGCAGTTAATCCTTATATTTATATACATTTAGCGAAAAAGCCACTTTTGTAAATGTATTTAAATCAAAAAGTGTATCGTGACAAAAACAGCCCAAAATACCCAATAGCATCCTTGGCAAAAGTTAATAGGAACAATTTCTCTTCATATTGAAACCCGATGATGTATTAAGTCAATCCTGCGCAAGTCCAAATGCGCTCAAAACATTACGCGTTCGTCTTTCCAAACCCAATGACGTATCGATGGTGTTATGAGCTTGGTGTTATGAGGCGTTGCGCATTCACCGAGAAATAACTGCAACTAGCCACGTGGGCGCCGACCAATCAGAATGCTGGATTTAGTGATGACAACACTTAGTATGTAAATATTTATGAATGAAGCTTTATATGTTGTGATTCTTGGAAATACAAACTTCTATTCTGCTTGTTAGATATTATTGGTCAATTAGGACTCATGTACGCCATTACTGTTTAATTAGGACTCATGTACGCCATTACTGTTTAATTAGGACTCATGTACGCCATTACTGTTTAATTAGGACTCATGTACGCCATTACTGTTTAATTAGGACTCATGTACGCCATTACTGTTTAATTAGGACTCATGTACGCCATTACTGTTTAATCAGGACTCATGTACGCCATTACTGTTTAATCAGGACTCATGTACGCCATTACTGTTTAATTAGGATTCATGTACGCCATTACTGTTTAATTAGGACTCATGTACGCCATTACTGTTTAATTAGGACTCATGTACGCCATTACTGTTTAATTAGGACTCATGTACGCCATTACTGTTTAATTAGGACTCATGTACGCCTTTACTGTTTAATTAGTTGTCGTAATCTCTAATTTTGTGTGAAATTATAAAATGTGACAGAAAATTTATAGTGCTGTCCCGAGTCCTGCATATTGGGGATGGGCAGAAAATAAGAATGGCTGCATCATTTTGCTGACCATAGGTCGCCTCGCATATATAAGAGAATGCATTGGCCTAACAATTTTTTAAATAAATGTTTCTTACAATTTTTAGGACATAAAATAAAAAACATCCATTACCCTGCAGGGAGCCCCACACATATATAGAAGCATATAGAAGAGTGTCGTCTGCTCATGTTTGTCTTGGGCTCTGTATGGGTGAAATTATAAAATTGTTAAAGAATACAAGAAAAAATTATAAAAAATTGTTAGGCCAATGCATTCTCTTATATATGCGAGGCGACCTATGGTCGACTCGCATATATAAGAGAATGCATTGGCACAGGGTAAAAAAATCCCGACTTCCGACTGGATTTGATATGGCGGGTCACATATTTTTAGTGTGGGAATTCAGACAATCGCCTGAATGGCTGCATCATTTTGCTGATAGATGTTGTGATTGACGGACACTTGACGAAATGTTTGCTTGTGGTAATGGAAAACCCACTCATTTTCTTCAGACTGTACTGCGAAGCTGGTTCGAGTCTGGTTTTAATCAGGCTGTCCGGATATGAGCAAAAGATGCAGGAAGATAAGACAATCAAATTTCTAAAATTTATTTTAGAACAAAGGGATAAAATACGTTAAACTCTCAAACAATTTAAATCAATTCCTATTTATATAGGATAACATGCAAACACCTCAAAAAATGATAGTCCCACCCATGGACTTACAGGAGGGGCACCCATGGACTTACAGGAGGGAGGGGCACCCATGGACTTACAGGAGGGAGGGGATGATAGTCCCACCCATGGACTTACAGGAGGGAGGGGCACCCATGGACTTACAGGAGGGAGGGGATGATAGTCCCACCCACGGACTTACAGGAGGGAGGGGCACCCATGGACAGGAGGGAGGGGGACAGGAGGGAGGGAGGGGCACCCATGGACAGGAGGGAGGGAGGGGCACCCATGGACTTACAGGAGGGAGGGAGGGGCACCCATGGACTTACAGGAGGGAGGGAGGGGCACCCATGGACAGGAGGGAGGGGCACCCATGGACTTACAGGAGGGAGGGGCACCCATGGACTTACAGGAGGGAGGGGCACCCATGGACTTACAGGAGGGAGGGGATGTATCATAAATATTAATGATAGTCCCACCCATGGACTTACAGGAGGGAGGGGATGTATCATAAATATTAATGATAGTCCCACCCATGGACTTACAGGAGGGAGGGGATGTATCATAAATATTAATGATAGTCCCACCCATGGACTTACAGGAGGGAGGGGATGTATCATAAATATTAATGATAGTCCCACCCATGGACTTACAGGAGGGAGGGGATGTATCATAAATATTAATGATAGTCCCACCCATGGACTGACAGGAGGGAGGGGATGTATCATAAATATCAGTAATTATATTCAAAAGACTTGTTGGTGTAATTAGAATCTCTTATATATCAGGTCAGGCACATCCTAAAGTTAACCATTAATTGCCAAAAAATAATTATAACCACTGTTAACTATACTATAAAAATTGGCCAACAAGTGTTATGTATCAACATTTTGTTCACCCATGGACGTGGTGACAGTAGGGCTGAAGGGGTCATGCTCACCAAAAAAAGTGCTGAAGGGTACACAGGGTTTGAAAATGTTCTGAAGGGTACACAGGGTTTGTGATCGGCACTAACACCATAACTTAAACTGTGTTTCTGAAAGTCTGGTGCCCATTAGCAGTTTGATTTCAGTTAATTTTAATGTTCATTGGAATGTAAACAATTATTCTCCAACAGAAATTATGGCAGATACGAAAACTAAACGTCATTTAGAATGACATTTCAAAACATGTGTACCCTTCAGCGCATTTTCAAAACCTGTGTACCCTTAAGTACTTTTTTTGGTGAGAGTGACCCCTTCAGCGACACTGACAGGAGGGAGGGGATGTATAATAAATATCAGTAATTATATTCAAAAGACTTGTATACTACTATTGGTGTAATTAGAATCTCTTATATGTGACCCGCCATATCAAATCCAGTTGGACGTCGGGATTTTTTTACCCTGTGCCAATGCATTCTCTTATATATGCGAGTCGACCATAGGTCGCCTCGCATATATAAGAGAATGCATTGGCCTAACAATTTTTTATCATGTTTTTTAAATAAATGTTTCTTACAATTTTTAGGACATAAAATAAAAAACATCCCTTACCCTGCAGGGAGCCCCACACATATATAGAAGCATATAGAAGAGTGTCGTCTGCTCATGTTTGTCTGGGTGAAATTATTAAAATTGTTAAAGAATACAAGAAAAAATTATTAAAATTGTAAAAAATTGTTAGGCCAATGCATTCTCTTATATATGCGAGGCGACCTATGGTCGACTCGCATATATAAGAGAATGCATTGGCACAGGGTAAAAAAATCCTGACTTCCGACTGGATTTGATATGGCGGGTCACATATATCAGGTCAGGCGTATCCTAAATTTAACCATTATAGTTTAATTTGACAGTGCTAAATATACTATTTCCATGTTGACAACGATTTGTTTACATTTAAAGATACGGGCGGCGTTGGCGGTGGGTATGCTGTTAAAATATTCACCTCTGTCAAAACCCGCCATAAACAGAAAACATAGTAAAATATAGACAGACCTTGTTCTTATACCAATCAGAAATATGGCATAAACAGTATGTTATTGTCATTTTTTTCCCTTTGTTATGTAAAACAAAAGCAAAAAATGTTACGTTACCTGGCTTTTGTTTAGATTCGGATATGGTAAACATAAAGAGGGTTATTTGTTACTGTTTTCCTTATATGGAAATAATAAAGAGCATTTATATAATTTGTGTGTGATTAACCAATAGAATTGCGCTGTGTTATGTAAACAGAAGCACAACCTCTGCAACACGAGCAGGCTCTTATTTACATACACCATCGTACGTCTTGACGACAATATACTATTTACGCCCTGATTATGTTTGGCATATGAACAAAACTACATGTATATATATTTGAATATTCCTTCTGTTGATGGCGATTTGAACAAATACGAATATTTCTGCAATGAATGCCTTTAAAACAGACACTAAGTATACCAAGGTATATTCTAATCTGCAACCTTCAGCTACCCGGAATGATAAAAGAACCCACCCAAATAATAACATTCCGGCATGAGCACTTTGATTTATCGCAGCTTTCGCCTATTATCAGGTTTTTATATTGTATGTTGTCACTTATTACTTGATAAACAATAAGTCTTGCACGGGACATCTTGAAATGTTTATGTAATTTTAAAGACATATTATGGACTTATTCGGATGCCTGAAACCTATAAGGTAGTACTCAGACGCCATGCCAACTGTGGGAATGTAGCATTCTACTAACATCACCGAAAATCTCAAAGAAATCAACCATACCATTCCATAGAGATCATTGTTTGAACTACACTTAATTATTTACATATCGATTCAGGACGCAACAATCGGCGATAAACTAACGCAAACTCGATTAGGGAGGCAACAATCGGTGATAAACTAACGCAAATTAGTTCCCCAGCCAGAGTCAATGCATTTAATTAATATATAAAGAATGCCGGTGTGTGCTGTAATTTTGGATTAATATTCGTAACAATAACTACTTTGAGCAAGATTATTCTCCATTTTTATTTGATCACCAACCGGAGTGTTTCACATCACTTTAAATTTACAAATTACCAGCTAAATTACCAAGTATTTCTTATCGAGGACAAAGTGTATTCTGTTTATGTTAACAGGTCAACGGTCAACTGTTTACAGGCCAACAGTCAATTTGCGATGTCAAATGAGTTTGTATTCTTTTGAAATTATGTAAACATTGTGATAAAAAATATATTTCTCATTAAATTACCTCTTTCAATTGGCAACTGTTGTGGAGTTCAGAACAAGTATCATGTTTCCAGCAGAGTAAACCAGTTTATTGTCACAATTGTGATATTTCAATACATTTATATTGGTGGTTTTAGGTCAGTGAGTCAACAAATCTTAAAGCCCGACATAGAATGTTATATGAATGGGTCTTAAAGCCCGAAATAGAATGTTATATGAATGGGTCTTGGAAGTAAACTAGCATCTCGCTCTACCAAGATCATTAGCTGGCTTACATCCAATGAAACTCGGACTAAGTCTCATAATGGTTACACATCTAATTACAAATTTTTTCGGGATTCTTCATATATGTTGCACTGTGTGGGTGCTACGGCAGACGCTGCGATTAAAATCGTAAGTGGGAAAAGTCGTAGGTGGAGAAAAGTGGCTTGCTCGCAGACGCTATGGTGCTGCGATGTCTGCAGTTGCGATTTTATCCATGTGATCGATCACATGACAGCATGTAAATTGTGAGACCCATTTAACCATGGTCATATGACAGCTGTAATCGCGTGCATTGCAAAGGTCACTCCAATTTTCCTGGTAAAAATCAAAAATTGCTTGATCGCTACGATATGGCGGCGATATTGTCGTGAGCATTAGTAGTGGATGCTCCACCTGCGATTTTTCCCACTTTCGATTTTAATCGTAGCATCTGCGTTGGCTCTGAGGTGGAACTTACTTTTTTTGAGGTGTTTTAACTTTATACAACGTCCTGATAAGATACATCAATGTTCTGTGATAATTATATTGTTCCTGTTATCAATCGTCACAATATAATATTTAAATAAAACTATCTTTATGCAAATGATACAAGGTGAAATACTCAACTTCAATCTTCATGCATCTAGAACATATACATGCTGACTGTGTTAATTGCAAATGTCAAATGAACAAACCATCATGAGTTTGCATGTATCATTTGAGAATGATATCAAGAAACCAAAATATTTATGGAGAACCAATGATTATGATTTGACCCTACTCGAGCATAAAGGTAAACAATCCGATTTGATGGTCACCATCATATTAATCAGATTCCAACAACAATATTTCTTGAAATGCCGCTTCAGTTATCAGAATCGATTAATTGCCAAAAAATAATTATAACCACTGTCAACTATACTATAAAAATTGCCCAACATTTTTGCCCATTGATGGGTCGGTTAAACCCCCCCCCCCCCCCCCCCCCCCCCCCCCCCCCGACTCAAATCTAATATATAAACCCCGAAGCCAAAGAAATAGTAATTTAGGGGCGTTAAATCAGATTATGTATCTTTAAAATAGCCAATGCAGTCACATGGGGAGTTTGGTGGTGATCAAGAAACCTTAAAGATGGAATATCTCTTCCCATAAAGTTTTATATAGATTACGGGGTATAAAATAATAGATATGAATCAAAGTCATCTGTCCAGAAAAATTTCTATCAATTAATATATATTTCATTTATAATTTATCATCAGCGGGACAGTTTTAGGGGCTATTTTAAAAACAGAAATCCATGCAAAAATGTTCGGAACACACCAAAAGCATACCAAGAAGGACAACTATATCTTGTTAGCAATTTAAAGACATATATGTACTTGTTCGGGTATGTGAAACTGATAGTATCCAGGAGCTATGATGCCAACTGTAGGAATTTAGCTTTCTACTAACATGAAGTAAATCGACTGTACCACTCCATAGAAAACGTCGTCTGAACAACGCTAAATTGTAAATATTTACTACTCGATTCGGGACGCATCAATCGGTGATAAACTGACGAAAATTATTTCGCCATCGAGAGTCACTGCATTTGATTAATATATAAGAATGACGGTGTTTATTGTTAATTTGGATATAATATTTGTAAAAATACCTACTTTGAACAAGATTAATCTACATTTCTATTTGATCACCCTACCGGAATGTTTCACATCACTTTAATATAAACAATAGTCCACCAAGATCTTACATTTGAAATAAACCATTTTAATAATTCCTTTATAGATAAATAATAGACCCAATCTTCAGTTGATCTTTAATTTATTCACAAAATTGTAGTCTTGAATGTAATTGTGGCTCCAGAAGAGATAGACCATCTTTAATTCCTTAAACGGACATGTCTCGTTTGAACCCCAAAAGTAATTACGTAGTATATATAATTTGGTAAGAGTTGTATCAAAACATACCTATGCGGAAGATTTCTGGACATATTTGTTGATATTAGCACTGAAAATACGTTTATCATTTTTGGATAAATTCAAAAGCAAATACAAGTAGGTGTATTTTGGAGTGCAAAATACCATGTGGCTTTAACCATTTCATGATAGCACATTACCATATTTTGGGCACAGCGTTAACCGGCTTGAATATGGAGGAATATAAAGGCCTGCTACTGACAATTCTCATCTCCCATGAATGTGAAGTGCATACCACTGGTGCTACTATGGTACATTATGCTCAAAGATATACCTTGACAGGAGTGAAAGGGAGGCGCCATTTGAAATTTGACCTACATATTTTAAGGTGTCAATACAGAAGCTGCGCTGGTGCAGCATTATAAAGATCCTGTGCCAGTGCATTCTCTTATATATGCAAGTCTCCCATAGGAAGTCTCACATAAATAAGAGCATGTACTGGCTTACAAGGTCAAGGTAAATATTGTTAGGCCAATGTATTCTCTTATATATGAGAGGCTCCCTATTGTAGATTCACATATATAAGAGAATGCAGAGTTTTCGCAAATTTCCGGAAGCTCCAGTCATGGAAGTGTTAAGTTGAAAAAGACCTATAACTCTGGAAGAAATATTCAGACCAAATTTTATTTTGTTAATCAAAACTTCTAATCTAGAAATGAATATTGAAGCGAATTATGTTACAAATTTAATCCTATTAGGTTGTTGAAGTTGTCAACTGGAAATCAAAAGATAATGGACGGAATTAGACCAATAACATAACAAAAACAATATTGGACTTCCATACAGTAATGCCCTAAATAATCGTCTCCGTAACCACAGCAGAAATATGGGTAACTTTTCAGGATTTAGTAGGAAATATGGCTTGTTGCCATTCATCGGAAAGCTCTCAGTGAGAGCTTTCCGATGGATGGCAACAAGCCATATTTCCGACTAAATCCTGAAAGGTTACCCATAATTCTGCTGCGGTTAAGGAGTCGATTATTTAGGGCATTACTGTAGCAAATATGAGACAAATAAGCAAAGAATTGTTTCTAAATCATCAAGAATTAAAAGGCGGCCTCAAATCACATCCGGCCTGAAAATATGGTGCTGGACATTTGCAGAATGAGGTGCCGAGAGGGTGAATTTAGTGACGCTACTCCACACAGTGGGCTAGCATCACTAAATTCACCCTCTGGGGACCTCATTCTGCTTAGGCCTCATCTTCTCTGGGAAGGATCTTTATTATCAAATTAACAAGTTTTTGAGTTTCTTTAGAAAGTTTCTTTTTCTTTTTTAGATTAGTTTCGCTATCTCCCCAAATTGGCAGACGACAAAATATATAATCGAGGCGCCCAATGCGTGCACATCACCATCTTCACCATTTGGGAACTTAAATATGCTAGGTCTGCCATAGCAGATGAGGCCATGTAGAATGAGGTCCCCAGAGGATGAATTTGGTGTTGCTATCCCACTGTGTGAGGTAGCGTCACTAAATTCACCCTCTATGCACCTCATTCTGTAAATGTCTGCCACCATATTTTCAGGCCACACATCCCATAATTTAATTTGGCTTGACATACACATTTCTGTGAATACAAGCCTGCAAATAGCGTGTCTTGTCATTTGCAGAATGAGGTCCCCAGAGGGTAAATTTAGTGATGCTATCCCGTATAGCGGGCTAGTATCACTAAATTCACCCTCTGTGGACCTCATTCTGCTAAGGCCCTCAACTGCTATGGCAGACCTAGGATCAGATTGAAGTTCCCCAGTTGAAGTTGGTGATGTTCACCTATTAGTCACCTCAATTATGAATTTTATCTTCTGCAAATGAGGGGATTTTGAAACTTCCCAGAAGGGAAATTTAACTAAAAACAATGTTAATTTGATACTATAGATACTAAGCAGAGGCCTAAGCAGAGTGAGGTCTCCAGAGGGTGAATTTAGTGATGCTAGCCCACTATGCGGGATAGCGTCACTAAATTCACCCTCTGAGGACCTCATTCTGCAAATGACAGACACGCTATTTGCAGGCTTGTGCACAACACATTAAAATAATATTGGGGCATAGTTCAATCAAAAATAATTGGACTCACATTAGAACTTGACCTGCATTTCCGTGTAATTAATCCACATATAATATTTGAAACCAATTGAGTAACTAGAACTTCAGTTATCATCTGGACACCAAAATAATCTAAAAATTCCTTGTCAAATTTTTCCATTACATTTTCATGTAAGTCAACAATCAGCTTCCCAAATTTTAAAACAATTTAACTTTTAACTTGCATAGTGGAGTGCAGGCCAAATTTAGTGGGGGCTTGATAACTTTCTTGTTGATATTTTTTGGGATCTTGGTTGATATATGTAATCAGTTTATATATTTTCTGAGTTAAAGGGAGACTGTACCTAAATCAATCTATAATTAATAGAAAATCTATATATATATATAAAAGAGTAGGATCTGTCTGTCTGTTTGGATTTTTCTCCTAGACCCCAAGACTGATTTTAACCAAAGTTGGTGTGGCGACTCGGGGTACCTTGGCAGAGGTTATCACAGCGTTAGTTTTTAATAAATTTAATTTTTGGAAAAAAAAAGAAGAAATGTTTGTCAATACGATCCAAATATTTTTTTATTTTTTTTTAAATTCAAATTGTTCAAATGATAAACAAATGGGATGCCTCTGTCTAAAGTCAAAAAGTGCCTGAAGTGCACCCAGGGGCTGCAAATACTGAATAAAGGCGAGCCTGTTTCAGCTAGTATCCAATAAAAGAATTAATATGAGTCAAGACTGAGAGTTATATACACTAGTGTACACACAGAACCACATATAACACTTGATAATTATAACAAAAATGAGTAAAAGGCTTAAGCCATTTACTCATATTCATTATAATTACCATGTTGTTTTACATTGAGCAAATTGGTATATTTTTCACTCATCCCTGACCCAAATCCAATCATTTGTTGCATATTTTCTGTTGAATAGAGTATAATATAGGATATAATAAAGCGACACCAATAGAGTAGGATATAATAAGGTGACACCAATTTAATTAGTTGTTTTTTTTTTATTGAAAATGCACCAAAAAAAATGTTTCCCATGGCGATCAGTTTAGATACGGATGGCCTTCGCGATTTAATTTTTTGTTTGATTAAAAAAAAACAATTAATTTTCCGTTATGATCGCCTTCGTGCCAGTGAAGTGTCAAGGCTGCAAATATCTGTTATTATCTCATCACATTCAGTGATCAGTAGAAATTAAAACTTTTGCTTGAAATACTTTAATAGCTTAGGCTGATCATCCCATTAAAGTTTTAAAAACAAATTATATTTGTATAATGTATATGTCAATTATTGTAGTGTAATACGGTCTGGTTGTCAAAATCAATGATGCGGACTGTCGCAGGTCTATTGAGTATTGAATCTCTCCACTTCCACAAACTGTATGAAACTACAATTAGAATCTTACATTTTTGTCTCTGAAAATTCTTCAGAATTTCAGACAAAAATGTAACATTCTAAGTAATGTTATCGTACAATTTGCACCAAAAACGACATTTCAGAACAAGTCAGTGCGTATGAACAGGGTAACGACAAAATGTGAATGCCGGCCGGTTGTATACTGTAATTCTAATACCTATCCCGGTCAGGTTTGAAGAGTTTGACAGGTACAATAATTCCAATAAAGAATTTCAGAGACAAAAATGTAACATTCTAAGTAATATAATCATACAATTTGCACCAAAAATGACATTTCAGAACAAGTCAGTGCGTATGAACAGGGCAACGACAAAATGTGTATGCCGGCCGGTTGTATACTGTAATTCTAATACCTATCCCGGTCAGGTTTGAAGAGTTTGACTGGTATGATAATTCAAATATGCAGGCTAAAAGGTGCATAGCCTTCGTTGTTGGAAAACTTCTCTCGGTAAGCTGTAATAAACAATTGCTCAAAACATATTATTAGGATATTAATAAGTGACAATTCAAGATTCATTCGATGTGACATCGATGACATGATTCGATTTGAGATTCAATTCGACGTGCAAATGCCCGATTCATCAGACTCTAATCAGCATTAAACTAGAGGTGTGACTGTCCCAATGGGACTACGGATACCCCCCTGTTTTTAAAATACTAAGATGTTTCACATGTCAGTAAATATTTAGTTAAAATAATAAAATAACAGTTCCCATTGCAGGTGTACAACCATAACCCTAATCTTAAACCTATTGACCAAAAAATGTAGGAATAAAAGCTTGGACAAAATTTATGTATGTTTCGAAAAAAATTCGAAGTCGAAAAAGGGGGATAACTCCACCAAAAAATGTCGGACAGACGTCATAATCGCAGGTGCACAAGTTCCCATGGTACTAAATATCTGTGCCACGTTTTAAAAAAATTGACCGAAAAATGTAGGAATAAAAGCTCGGACAAAAGTATACATGTTCCGACAGACGTCATAATCGCAGGTGCACAGGTTCCCATGGTGGTTGATGTCTGTGCCAAGTTTCATGGAAATTGATGAAAAAACGACTGAGAAAAACTCCGGACAAAGTTGTGTCCACGGACGGACGACGGACGGATGGACAACCTGACTCCAGTATACCCCCCTAACTTCGTTGCGGGGGGGGTATAATAATATCAATCTAGAATGTGTTAACAGATAGACAGGTGTCAGCACGTAACTCAATGATATCAATCTAGAATGTGCTGACAGATAGACAGGCATCAGCATATACCTTAACCCTTTCAGTGCCAAGACCGAATTTTGTATCAACCCATATTTCCTTGATCATTTTTCAAATTTATTGATTATAATTATGTGATACATTGATGGAAAGAGCTCTTAGAGCTCTTTCCATCAATGTATCACATTATTATACCGTACTGACCCGGTTCAAAGCCCATGCCCGTGTTTAAGCCCACCCATATATTTTGGCCAAATTCCATGCACAGGGGTATATTCGTGTTTAAGCCCACCCCAAATTTTGTTCAATTTCAGCAGTGGTAAGTAAGTATTTGCTAATGATACTCCCCAAATAAATAATTCCAAGAAGTATATTCACAAACGATCGGTGACGGCGAGAATGCCACGAAAAATGGAAAGTTATAATTCGTAGGTAAGTGATAATATTAAATGAAATAAAATAAAGTGAATCTCAAATTCACATTTCTTTATTCAATTATACTTCCCTGGGGAAACCAAACGTTTAACAGAAATAAAATACAATAGAACCCACTTGCTAACAGCGTATAGCTTTAAAAGCCATGTGCGGCTATTTAAGTTTAATCAAAGCGCGCACCTGTTCCAACTACAGGTGTTCTGTAAAAACATATTTTTCGTGTTCAGTGACAACGTAGACCTGTGTGTTCCTACATATGGCCAAACACAAAGAACTGGCCTCTTGGTTATGTAAACACAAAGTGGGTATCATAATGGAGCAGAAGGGGGAACTTGTCTTCCAAATTGCGTCACTCGAAACCAAAATATTCAAACACGTGCGTTTGTATACGTTTTTTATACGTTTTAGCATTCGGCAAACCTCGTCAGATTCCGTCACCGTTTGCCCCCAGAGGTCACAGGTCGAGGAGTTCAGAATGCCGTTTTAGTAGAAATACAACTGCCTTGTCAGTGCTGTTAAATAATTACACTCACTGGCTTTTGTTAAACATGCAATTAGTCGCCATTGTAACATCCTCTATGTAGACAATGGATCACGAATAAAGCGCCAGGCTTATTGTTTTCCTGATTGGATTAAATCTGAACATTGATATAAACTATAGTCAGACTATAGATAACCCACACTGCCGCTTACATAATAACCAGGGCATTCCTGACTCCAAGCAAACACTTTGGGAACAAGACGGCTGTCAGTCAAGACTACTTACATAATAGTGTCATTTTAACATGGGAATGTTGTCCAATAAAACTACAAGACTTAAAGTGTTATTATAATATTTTAATATTCACATTTAATTGAAAAAATTCCCAAATAATCGGCGTTAGATGGGCTTTCATCAGTTTTACTGTCCCGATTTCTTAGGATTTTTGGTTTGCAAAGGGCCATATCCGAGTTTAAGCCCACTTGGATTTTTGAGCTTAAATAAAACAAAGGCCCCCTGGGCCTAAACGCGGGTCAGTACGGTAATCAATAAATTTGAAAAATGATCAAGGAAATATGGGTTGATACAAAAATCGGACTTGGCACTGAAAGGGTTAATCAATCAAGAATGTGTGAACATAGATAATGGATAGGCAGGCATCAGCAAATACCTCAATGATATAAAACTAGAATGTGTTAACAGACAGGCATCAGCATATACCTCAATGATATAAATCTAGAATGCGTTAACAGACAGGCATCAGCATATACCTCAATGATATAAATCTAGAATGTGTTAACAGACAGGCATCAGCATGTATCTCAATGGATCTAGAATGTGTTAACAGATAGACAGGAATCAGCATATACCTCAATGATATCAATCTAGAATGTGTTAACAGACAGGCATCAGCATATACCTCAATGATATAAATCTAGAATGTGTTAACAGACAGGCATCAGCATGTATCTCAATGGATCTATAATGTGTTAACAGATAGACAGGCATCAGCATGTAACTCAATGAATTTAGAATGTGTTAATGGGGAGACAGGCATCAGCATGTATCTCAAGGGATCTAGAACAGGGTTGGCTGATTTAAATCAAGTGATTTAAATCATTGATTTAAATCAAGATTTAAATCAATGATTTTTTTCAAAAAAATCATTGATTTAAATCAATTTTTTTTAAATGATTGCATAATGCAATATCTAACAAGGTTTTTTGTTAACTATAACATGATTATGATTAAACAACATACAAAATTGGATAAAAGATATGAAAATGTGCAGTAATTGTCAACCCTATAGAAACAGGCATACTGCATGGTACCGTGATTGTTGCTCCAGCAACGGCCTGTTCCGCCTATTTGTAACTACAATCAGATTCAGCACTCCTCATTACACTATTAAATTTCCTTTCCTTTTCTGATTGCCATACATGTAAATGCCAACCGAGTAATTCTACCATATACTCTGCCATCTAAACTACTCTAGTTGTCTAATGTCCATACTTGATACATGTATATGGTGTGATTACATGTATGTCCTCAAGTCACCGAGGAGCAAAGGTGATTGAAAATATATTCAGTTCTCAACTAAAATTTACTAAATTTAGTAGTAAATCTTTAAGCACAGGTCTACCTATCCAGATATCACAACATTGGAACTCACATGGACCTAGTGTATGCACAATTAAAGTACATGGTTGCTATATCTGTACTGCCATGATATTTGTGCTTGATACATGTAGTTACACAAAAAATAATAAATAATAATAGAATTTTTATTAATCCAGCCTTGGATATATTAAGCAACACCTGTTAGAACCTTCATTTATCAAAGACATTGCACGATTGCATATTTTCATAACAATTAGAAAAAAATCAAAAAAATCGATTTAAATCAAATAAATCTGATTTAAATCAAATAAATCGATTTTTTTGATTTATTTAAAAAAAATCAAAAAAATCACCAACCCTGATCTAGAATGTGTTAAGAGATAGTCAGGCATCAGCATGTATCTCAATGAATCTAGAATGTGTTAACAGATAGACAGGCATCAGCATGTAACTCAATGATATCAATCTAGAATGTGTTAACAGATAGACAGGCATCAGCATGTATCTCAATGGATCTAGAATGTGTTAACAGATAGACAGGCATCAGCATGTAACTCAATGATATCAATCTAGAATGTGTTAACAGATAGACAGGCATCAGCACGTAACTCAATGATATCAATCTAGAATGTGTTGGCAGATAGACAGGCATCAGCATGTAACTCAATGATATCAATAGGAAATCTTAAATTACAGATAGGACAATCGACTCCGTTATCTGCTTCTGGTGAGTGTGTCAGGTCCATCACTGAACCGTCGTTATGGTAGCGGTAGTCGGCAGTCAGGTCAACCATAGAGGAGGTGCTCGGCGTGTTTGGTATCACAGTGTTTCTGTATTCTGTTCGGGGTCCATTACACATGAGATAGTGATTAGAAAACGTGGCTTCTGAAAATCGTGCTGAAAGAAAAAATTACAATAAGAACATATTTAAATGTACTCAATCTGATTCTATGGTCCCCATATAATCAGATTCCAACAACAACATTTTTTTTAAATGCCGCTTCAGTTATCAGAATCGATTTATTGCCCAAAAATAATGCTAACCACTGTCAACTATAGTATAAAATTGCCAGAAATGTGTTATTTATCAACATGTTGTTCGATGAAATTTGGACTTATTATCAACAGAAAGCCTCTTGATTTGAGTTATATTCTTCATCCGCAAATTGGTCCAGACCGTCGGCTCGTTGACAGTTTACTGGGCCACTAATGATGGTGAAAAATGATGGAGAAAAATAATAGATTTCAAAAATCAATATCCAATAACTATCAGCTTTGATATGCCGGTTGCTTGACTCGAATCAAATATTTTTTACCCCCGAATCCAAATAAATAGTAATTGAGGGGCGCTTAATCAGATTATCCATCTTTAACCCTATCTTTTACCAAGCCTGGAAATAGTGTCTGTCATTTGCAGAATGAGGTCCCCAGAGGGTGAATTTAGTGACGCTACCCCTCACGACAGGCTAGCATTACTAAATTCACCTTCTGGGAACCTCATTCTGCTTAGTCCTCAACTGCAATGGGAGACCTAGGATCAGATTGAAAGTTCCCTAGTTGAAGTTGGTGACTAAAAAAAATAATAAAAAATCTTAATTTGAGACTATAGATACTTCCCAGAAAATGAGGCTTAAGCAGAATTAGGTCCCGAGAGGGTTAATTTAGTGATGCTAGCCCACTGTGCGGGGTAGCATCACTAAATTCATCCTCCAGGGACCTCATTCTGCAAATGTCAGACAAACTATATCCAGGCTTGTTTGTTTACAAAATAGATTCTCTAATAAAATGATACAAGACAGACAATGACTGTGGAGTCGCTCACCTGACTGCAAAGACTGAGAAGACTGGGACTCTGAAGATTACGGGTCAGTACTTGTCAAAATGACTTAATACAAGTAGTTCTAAACATGGACATAGCTGGAGGAACTTCGTTGAGCAGAATCTTCAACCCCTCCCCCCCCCCCCCCCCCCAACACACCACTGACAAATCTTCAACCCCCCCAAACTCTTTTTAAAGACATATTATGTATTTGTTTAACCCTTTACCCAACAGAACGGCCCTGTGCCAATGCATTCTCTTATATATGCGAGTCGACCATAGGTCGCCTCGCATATATAAGAGAATGCATTGGCTTAACACATTAAAAATAATAAAATTGTTAAAGAATGTAAGAAAAAATGGTAAAAAGTGTTAAAAAAAGACTTTTTTTTAGGCCAATGCATTCTCTTATATATGCGAGGCGACCTATGGTCGACTCGCATATATAAGAGAATGCATTGGCACAGGGCATAACTGTAACCATCACAATGTGGTCAAGGAGCCGGTTCCAATGACATCCATATTTGTATGGTTCTATTGAGACAGACCGAAGATATTTTAGGCTGTTGAAGCTTTATTTGGCCGGTTTTGGCCGGTTTGTTGGGTAAAGGGTTAAAGACATATTATGTATTTGTTCGAGTGCGTGAAACTGATAAGTTAGTATTCAGGTGCTATGCCAATTGGGGGAAGATAGCATTCTACTAACATCACCGAAAATCTAAAGCAAATCGACCGTACCACTCCATAGAAAACATTGTCTGAACTGCGCTAAATTGTAAATATTTACTACTCGAATCGGGACGCTTTTATTGGCGATAAACTAATGAAAACGATTTCGCAATCGGCAGTCACTGCATTTAATTAATATATACGAATGACGGTGTGTGTTGTCAATTTAGATATAATAACTACTTTGAACAAGATTATTCTCCATATTTATTTGATCACACTACCGGAGTGTTTCACATCACTTTAAACAAGACAACCAGACCACATTCCTGTTCACAAAATTACTTTTGCACATCCCTCTTATGTTGAAATATTGCAACTGGTACATCAAGCTCTCCAACTTTAGGAAATTTCCAACCTGATATCCCCAATAGAGTTAAAATTTGTGGCCAACCTGACATCCCCCATAAAGTTAAAATGTATGGCAAACACGACTCCCACCCCCCCCCCCCCCCCACCATAAAGTTAAAAAATGAGGTCATTTCAAATTTCGGTCCAACAGTTTAACAGGATGTAGGAAAATATTGACTGTTGGTCTAAAAACATACTGGTTGGAAAATCAAACTATGAGAACAATTCTAACCTATGCTTGGTGTGAAAATCAAATTTACAACTAATGTTGTATCAGGCATGAACTTTACAACTGTTGAAAATTTTGACCCCAATGACCCTCTACACTCCCTCCCATTGTCTCTAACATTGCCATCATATACCCCCCCCCCATCCCAACCTGTCAGCATAGAAATCATTAGTAATCTATATATCATTATACCAGTACCAAACTTGAATTCAACAGCATAGATACATGTAGGGTGGATGAGTGAGAGTTAAATCCCTTATCTCTGCCCTAGCTATTCTGCCCATATTTGAACCAATGTAAATATCAATTTATGAGATCCTTCATCTGGTAGTTTCAAATGGTATATTTTAAGAGTTGAAGTGAATTCATTTCTTCAAAAGTAGTTACAACATTTAGGGAAGGGTTCATATGCTGGCACCACTGATACTTTTTCCTTGACAATATCAGTGTAATAGATCTACACATCATTAGCATAGATAAAGATTTAACAGCCTGTATATGCATAATATTGTAACACCTGTTACATCTACAACTAATAATTTATCAAAAATAGGACCACAGAAAGCTCAATTAATTTGTTTTAAGAAGGGGTTAAAGTATTTGGGGTGGGTGGGGTAGTTTTAAAATTCATAGCTCTGCCCCATATGCACATCATACAAAGAGCTCTCATATCCAATGGTTTAGTGATTTCAGAGGATAGGTTTAGAAGTTGGAAGTCAACTCTTTGAAAGCAAAAGTGTTAAATCCCTATCTCAGTCACTTTTGTCTAGCCAGATATTCAAATCAATCTACATAATAATTTATATGGTTTATACAGGCACCATCACACTCACTCAAGAGAAAATGTAATTTGTTTACAAGCCAAGTTAAGAAGTCATGGGATTCTATCTCAAATCTACACTGAACATTAATGACCCCACATTCTCCCCATTTATTTGTTTATCAAACATGTCAGATAAGATCTGATAAATAAGGCATGATTATTGACAATAGTATTACAGTGCAGTACAGTACAAGTGTTTCATAACAGGTGTGTTATGTTTTCATAAAAAAAAAAAATTGTTAAATTGAGCAAGGAGTTAAATCAAAATTAAATTAAAAAAAAAAATAGAAAAAAAAATAAAATGAATATATTTTTTTTGGTTCATATTTTTTTTTGCCCATATTTGAACCAGTGAGCCCATTTGAACAAATCTGAACCCCAGTCAGCCAAGGCCCCTCCATACCAAATATAAGCTAAATCAGCCCAATGGTTTTTGAGAAGAAGTTGTTCTAAGAATTACTATGGAGGAATAGAGTTATGGCCCTGGTTTCATAACTAATTGACCTGGTGACCTCATTTGAACAAATCTGAATGTGAGTCACCCAGGGAACATCCACACCAAATATGAACCCATTCAGTCTTATCGTTCATGAGAAGAAGACTATTCTTGACGGACGGATGGACGGACGGATGGATGGACGGACGAGGAGTGATGACTATAGCTCCACCGGAGACTTCGTCTCAGGTGAGCTAAAACGTATACATCGGAATGTTCTATAGTTTGTCTGAAGGGATTTTCAGGGAAAATATCGTCGGTGGGCTTCCAAAAGGACATACACACGGTTTTGGCAGATTCTATGTGTCAAATTAGACAATATATTTAGAGTATGTGCCCTTTAGTCATCAGGAAAATACCTTTTCCCTCATTATTGAGATGTTATTTCCAAAATATCATATAATCTCATCCAAAACCTTGTATGTAGAAAACTGTATGTCGAAAAATGGTAAAATGTCTGAAAAAAAAGCTCATATTTCTATGGGGACCATGTTAACAACTAGTGCTGGGACAACTCACCTTTACACTTTATACAGAAGATGTCATTAATGATTTCAACAGAGCTACAGCATGCATCAGGAACTGGTGTCTTCCTGTTAAAGAAAAACAAGAGAGAAGTCTGAAAACTTGAAAAACAGGGTCGGTGGCTGCCATACCCCGATTGCGACAAATTGGAACATGGGGCAGGATGGAACCCAAAGTTAAAATGATGTGAAACACTCTGGTATGGTGATTAAATAGAAATTGAGAACAATCTTGCTAAAAGCAGTTAAGTTTACAAATTGTATATCCAAATCGACAACACACATCGACATTCTAATATTATTATTAAATGCAGTGTCTATCGATGGTGAAATTATTTTTGCGTCCCGAATTTAGAAGTATATATTTACAATTACACATAGTTCAGACGATATTTTCTATGGAGTGGTATGATTGATTTCTTTGAGATTATCGGCAATGTTAGTAGAATATTACATTCCTCCAGTTGGCATAGCGCCTGACTACTAACCAATCAATTTCACGCACCCGAACAAGTCTATAATATGTCTTTAAAACAAGGGGTACGCATCTAAGATGCTTTTGTCGAGTTTTTTGGCAGTCGAACAAAACTTCTGCCAATAAGGTGCACAACTCCGGGAAAAAAAGTCGGACGGTGGTATATTATTGCAATAGACCTATTTTCCAAATATCAATTGAATCCGTTAATATTTCATTGAGTTATCGCACTAATGGTGATAAAATTGTTATTAAAATAGACAAACTAAGACCCATAACTCCGGAAAAAAAATTCGGACAAACCAGGTTTTCGAACTCGTCTGAGATATTGTTGCAGGAGACTCATATACCAAATATTGTTGAAATCGGTTAATATTTCATCGAGTTATCGCGCTAACGGTGATAACATTGCTAAAAAAAGACAAACTAAGACCCATAACTTCGGAATTTTTTTTCCGGACAAACCTGGTTTTCGAACTCGTCTGAGATATCGTTGCAAGAGTCTCATATACCAAATATTGTTGAAATTGGTTAATATTTGCGTGAGTTATCACGCTAACAGTGAAAAACTAAAAAAAGTCATCAAAGATGGATAACTCTTGTCAAAAAGTTTGGACGTGACCCATTTTCTACAGGCAGTAAATAGTCATTGGGAGCAACTCACATACCAAAATTGTTTTTAATCCGTTCACAAATGTCAAAGTTATAAGGCATTCTTTAGGTCCGCCCGCCGCCAATCGTCCCTCATCAAACCATAAGTCAAAAGATAAATGTATCAATGACACTGTAGCTCAATTTAGAGAGGAGATAATACATTACAGTTAATGGAGCGAGATGAAATGTGCAAAGTTGAAACCCATTCATGACAGGAGCTTCACTGGTGCAACATTAAAGAAATTAGTCTGTTAAAAAAAATAAAAAATTATCGTCATAATACTAAGAATATATGTCTAACAGACCCATTTTGCCAAGAAAATTCAAAATCGAGCCGATAGTATTTTTTATTATTATTATGATATTAAAAAAATCGCGGAAATATCTGAAGTGTAAATCACGTGAATGCGATCACATGACCACAACGCAGTCATATGACCGATCATCTGCATCGACACCGGTGGGTGGAGCTTGAAATAATTCTGCCAATCGCGTAACGAGTTGATAAATTACGTATAAAATATTGCAGTCGGTGGTTAATTAGCTAGGCCTTTACGATAAATAGCGATCACCGGATAAAACTGTTTGAATGTGCTGAATTATGAACTGGATTTGCTAGAATGTTGATATAACGAATAACGATGTCTAAAATGCACTTTGAGGCGATAAAAGTTGTGTGAAATGAGATTAATTTATGCAGAAATGCAATGAGCGAGCGGAATTTCATGCGAAACTATTAATTTAACTGTTTCTGAAAGAAAACAAGTTATGACATATAGCTTCTTCTTTCGAAAGCTAGTTCACACACTAGTGTCATCCCGTTGTGCGCTATAGGAGTACAATTAAACACAAATGGGGTGTGATTAAAAAGGTGGTGGTTATTATACTAGTACATGTATCATGATGGCTTATATTCGTCATAATAATTAATGTTCATGTCTGTTTCTTCACGCGAAACATATTGTGTGGAGAAGTGCACGACTGTGAACAGCTTGATAAAATCCTTCCAGTCAAGATCGATAAGTGCGTAAACAAAATAATTCACTCGAATACACAACAGACTGTAGAAACTACAATAATTATTAATTAGGCTGCAGTTTGGCATAACAACATTTTTTTTAATTTGGCATTGTTTTTCAGTTTGTTGTTCATTTATTTTTTTCGTTTTATTTGATGTTTTGATGCAGATATTGACTTTCTAGAGAGGATTTTTTTTTAATTGTTAGCCTAGAAAAAATCCAATGATTGCCTCTAATAAAGAGCGTCCATGTTTTCGTCGCGGTATAGACAATAAAGAACATTCTCAATTTTGAACGTGCTCTATTTCGATATGTCATGGGTGATTTTGTATGGAGTTGTGACATCTCATATATATTTTGAAGACCTCTGTCTGTCTGTTTGTCTGTTTGTCATTAATACAAATCTACGATTCTCGACCGATCGGGACGAAACTTAGTACGTGTGTGTAGTTTGACCAGGCGGTCGTCGTTGTCGTATTGGCGAGCCTGTGCGACGCCCGTGCAGCGCATGCGCAGACGAGATCTCGGAAACGGGTGGAGCTATCGACTTGAAATTTGGAATGTGAATGTATCTTGCCCCGGATACAAATTTTATCGGGTTGCCGAGCACGTGCGACGCCAGCTTCGCATATGCGCAGACCGGATATCGGAAACGGGTGGAGCTATCGACTTGAAATTTGGTATGTGAATGTATCTTGCCCCGGATACGAATTTTATCGGGTCGCCGAGCCCGTGCGACGCCAGCTTCGCGCATGCGCAGACCAGATCTCGAAAACGGGTGGAGCTATCGACTTGAAATTTGGTTTTTGAATAGCCCGGACAACGTCGGGCTCATCACCTAGTCTCATATATATTTTGAAGACCTCTGTCTGTCTGTCTGTATGTCCTTTATAGAATCGAAAACGGGTTGACCGATCGAGACCAAATTTCGTATATAAGTGTAAAAACCCACGGTGATTGTCGATGTCGCATTTTGGACAAGCTCTGAGCACCGATTCTCCACTCCCAATCATCAAAATCACCGCAAACGCCACTTCGGGGGTTAAGGCATCAACGATATTTATATTGACCATATTCGGAGGTGTTAAGGATTAACGCTCTTTATTACAATCGAAGCTGCTAAACGGCTACCCATGCGTAAAATACGGATGCAAAACGAAACGCGGAATGCAATTATCTCGATTAAAAAGGCAGAATGGGTTGTTGTGTCATATATGTCCTAGGAACAGGGGAATTTTTCATCGTATTGGCGAGCCCGTGCAGCGCATGCGCAGACGAGATCTCGGAAACAGGTGGAGCTATCGACTTGAAATTTGCTATGTGAATGTATCTTGCCCCGGATACAAATTTTATCAGGTCGCCGAGCCCGTGCGACGCCAGCTTCGCGCATGCGCAGACCAGATCTTGGAAACGGGTGGAGCTATCGACGGAAACGTCGGGCTCATCGGCTAGTCTATTATATATTTTGGGAAATCTGTCTGTGTGTTTGTCTGTTCGCGATGGACTCGAAAACGGCAAAGCCCATTTCGATGAAACTTGGTATGTGGGGGTATTTTCGGCCGGGGAGTGGCATGGGCCTATTAATTTGCCCGTGCGACGTGACCTTGAAATCGAATCATTTCAAGGTCGAACGCCCGAGTATCGCGGGATTTCGATGAAAATTAGTGTCTGGGGATACTTTCGTATGGGGAGTGTCATAAGCCTATTCGTTTGCCCGTGCGATGTGACCTTGACCTTGAAATCGGGTCAATTCAAGGTCAAATCGCGAATTTTGATGGGATTTCGACGAAATTTGATACATAGGGTTATTTTTGTGCACTGAGTATTTTGGACGGGTCGAGTCGTGACCCCGAACTGACCTTGACCTTCAAAATGATCAATTCGAGGTCAAATCGGGTAAAACCGGATGGATTTCGACGGGTACTTTTGTCCGGGCAGTGTTTAGGACGGGTCAAATTGTGACCCCACCTGACCTTCAAAATGGACAATTCAAGGTCAAATCGCGCAATTCGCCGAAAAGCAGAGGGGAAACAGCCCGGACGAAGTCGGGTTCACCTGCTAGTTTAAATATAAAGAGCATCCATGCTTCCGTCTCCCAAAAGCGGTAGACAATAAAGAACGTTCTAAATTACGCACTGTGTTGTCTTTTTGGAGGTACTTAATAATGGATCGCTAGCCCACCCACAACCGAACACACTACATCTACTAGGCATCTTGGCACATGTGGAGATGACAGATACTCAGGATATTTATATCAAAAGTAAAAAAAAAAACTAAAAAAAAGCACCTAAATAGAGTTAACATTATTCAGCACAGTGTTTATATAACATTTGTGCGCTTCTTATATGTATGACCAGGTGAATGGGATCCTCCGTCTTCCTTTCTATTCACTTTGGGGCATTTTAGAGTGCAAACAAGTTCGCGACTGACACTGATGAATAGTCACTGAGTGATTACAAATTACCGAGTGAATACGAGACAATCAAAGCACTAATTACTGCCATCTATTCACCAAAGCAGACACGTGCCGGCATGTTATTAATGGCTACAAAAACAACCATTCTAGGCGCTACTAATTACTTTATTGAATTATTCACATAGTTATTGTCTTCTATTCCAGATAAACGGCCAAAGCGGCCACACTATCTTTATTAATTAGATAACACATTGAATAGCGACGTAATCTATACACCACACGCGCAAATACGACTCTGCATTTTAGTATCGGCTTACTTACGATTATGTCATCGTAGTCAGCATAATAAACTCCGGCTCCGAATCTGTGTTTTTAATTTGCTCTCCCACATCTACGTCACTCGTAGTTTAGTCACGGAAATCTCCGAATACCGGTGGTGGTATTATTTATTTATTTTACGGGTTATTTATTATGCGATCGGAATGGGACTTGGATCATTTTAATCACAACAGGGAGGGCTTTCCGATTGCGTTTTGTAGTTTCTAGACCGAATAATCCTTTAAACACCCTGTGCCAATGCATTCTCTTATATATGTTAGTCGACCGAAGGTCACCTCACATATAAGAGAATGAATTGTCCTAACAATTATTTATCATTTTCTTGTCATTTTTTTCCTACAATTTTTATAATTTTTTCTTACATTCTTTAACAATTTTTCTCATTATTTCTTACATTTTTCTCTCATTTTTTCTTACATTTTTAACAATTATAAAAATTAATATAAAATTTGTTAGGCCAATGCATTCTCTTATATATGCGAGGCGATCTTTGGTAGACTCGCATATATAAGAGATTGCACTGGCACAGTGTTTTCGCAAAAATTAAGGAAGCTCGCGTCATGAAAGGGTAAAGTAATATCAGAGGTCAACCCAAAGAGCCATGATTTTATAGCTCCCATCTAGGTGATCCTAAATAGGTCAAATTTTTTTTAAAACAATTGTTCAATATATGTGGGCTACAGGGTGTGCCGATAAAGTCAAATATGAAATCCAAGACAGTTGCTGGAAGCCATGTTTTTTAACAAATTTAGAAATAAATTGATGGCTCTCATCTAGAGGTCACCCACAAAGATCCGTTTGAAGTTTGGTGATGATCAGCTGAGGGATGTGGTCTCTAGGGTGTGCTAAGGCAAAAAAAATATATTTGATTCTCAGACAATTTTTATTTCGAAAATCCATGCGGGAGCAAGGGTTTTATTTTTATTTTTTACTGCCCATAGTAAACATGGGTTATCAAACCTTCCCGGCCAGGTTCAGAAAATGTAGCGAGAACTTTGTAATGGATATAAACTAATTTAATCTGATAATACCAATGACAAATTATGACATTGTACTACCCTGTACATCATACAGGGATTACCCAGAATGATATATATATTGATATGATTTTAATATAGGCACAATAATTTTTAACAACACGGATAACTACATATCCGATTCATATAAAAATACAGAATGTAAATACTGTTGAAACGTAAAGATAAAGTGATCTTCCAAACTAGCATAGAAAGTCTTGATTCACTTATGACTAATTAGTCATTCCTATGACTAATTAGAGACTGTATATGTACCGCAATGGATGATGGACAATAAAACTTCAAATAACCATCATAAACATGGCCAATAAACATGTACACCGGTTGTCGAACTGCTCCAGTTTTCGTACCTTCTATTGCAATAGCGTAGCAAGGGGGGAAAACTCTATCTTACTTCTATTCCTGATTTTTATCAAAATATTTCAGCACATTTGACCAATAAACTTGGGGGTTTGGACAGCCTGTAGTTACTATATCCCGCATAGCAGGCCAGCATCATGACATTCACCCTCTGGGGATCACATTCTGCTTAGGCCTCATCTTCCCTGGAAATTACTTTATTATCAAATTTCTATAGAAACTACTTCACATAGATTCTACTTCTTTTTTTGCATAGTTTTTCTATATCCCCAAAATTGGCAGATGACACATTGCATAATTGAGATTCCCAATGGGTGCACATCACACTATTCACCACTTGGGAACTTCAATCTGAGTATGTATCCCATAGCAGATGAGGCCATGCAGAATGAGGTCCCCAGAGGGTGCATTTGGTGATGCTAGACCACTATGCAGGATAGCATCATTAAATTCACCCTCTGATTACCTCATTCTGCAAATGACAGGAATATGACTTTGCATAGGAACCCTGCAAATCAAGTCTGGATATAGTGTGTCTGTCATTTGCAGAATGAGGTCCGCAGAGGGTGAATTTAGTGACATTATCCGGCATAGTGGGCTATCATCACTAAATTCACCCTCTGGGGACCTCATTCTGCTTAAGCCACGTCTTCCAGAAGTATCTACAGTTTCAAATTAACATTGTTTTAGTTACTTTTTCCCTTCTATTTATTTTCTATATCCCCTAATTTACAGAAGATAAAATGCATAATCGAGATGACTAATGGGTGAACATCACAAACTTCAACTGGGGAACTTCAATCTGATCCTAGTCTCCCATAGCAGTCGAGGCCAAAGCAGAATGAGGTTCCCAGAGGATTAATTTGGTAATGCTAGCCCACCATGCATGATAGCATCACTAAATTCACCCTCTGGGGACCTCATTCTGCAAATATCAGGCACACTATTTCAAGGCTTGCTGAGAATCTAAGATAATATCAGATTAAATGATATAATATACCTTGAGCCCTTTTTATGAAAGGACCTGGACTTGACGGGGGCCTTCCCCTTGGAATTCAATATAGGTTTTACATCCTCAGTTGGCTTCATGATTGGTGTGACTTTCTGAGATGTCGTCCTCGTTTTCCCTCGGCTTGGCAAGTACTTTTCACGTAACTTCTCCCTGGCTGTGTCTGTTAATATTCTCTTTTCCGACCCTGATAATTTTAAACCTTTCATCTTTTCAAAACAGCGCCTAATATCTGAAAGCAAATATCAGAATTAGAATAATATTGGAACATAAGATCAATATATAAAAAATAGCTTGATTTACATCCCCTCCGACCCGATTTTTAGTCCCCCTCCTCAATATTTTTTTTACCTTGATATCTTTAATGTAAACTTTTTTTGCATGCCTTAACCGTCAAATTACATTTCTATGACCCATTAAAATCACTCTATTTTGATCAAAGTGGACAATCTTAATCACCTTGTATTTTATCACATAGAATACTGCTTCAATATTAGAGACAGTCGATGACCATTTATGTGTGGAAGAATAAAATAAAATACGCCATCCCCTCCCTTTTGTCTGAAAAAGTTGGGATGCAAATCTAAAAATTTATTTGTATTGGCCTAAGCCTTCAAATAATTAAGAAATAACTTGTTTCACCGCTTAAATTTATGCAGTTATATCCGAAAAGTTTGAAGACAAAATTTTGTTATAACTCATAAAGTTAACCCTTTCACGACGGGAGTTGTGCTGGTGCAGCATTAAGGATACTGTGCCAGTGCATTCACTTATATATGCGAGTCTCCCAGATATAAGAGAATGCACTTGTTTAAAAGGTCAAGGTATATATTGTTAGGCCTATGGATTCTCTTTTAAGAATTTATTCTCTTATATAAGAATGCAAGGCACACGGTTTTTTAAATAATTCAGGACACTCCAGTCATGAAAGGGTTAATATAAACAAGAACAAGAGGTGTGCACTCGAGTGCTAGCATACCCCCACCGTGGCAAATTCATCCCTCATTATCCGCAAACCCAACAAAAATAATTTTAACTTTAAAGAAAAATTCGGACTAAAATATCGATATGGTGTCACAAGAAGCCTATACAGAAAAAATTGTTCAAATTGGTTCATATTTGTTAAAGTTATTAAGTCAGACAGAATTTTCTAAGTCAAAATAAGTCGAAAATGAAGCGTAATATTACGAAAAACAGTCTGAGCCAATCCCTAGCCGCATCATGTAGAGAGGGTATTGTGAGAAGCATGTATACCAAAAATTATTGAAATCGGTTCATATTTGTTAAAGTTATTAAGTTGGACAGAATTTTCTAAGTCAAAATAAGTCGTAAATGAGGTGTAACTTGAACCACAATTAGCATCATGCGGAGAGACCGTCCTGAGGAGATTGCATACAAAAAGTTATTAAAATCGGTTCATAGTTGTTCGAGTTATGAGGTCGGACGGACGGATGGACAGACACACGGAGGGAGAAAACGTGACGGATGGACGGCTCGACAGACGCAGTCAATCCTGTATACCCCCCATTTTCTTCGAAAGTGGGGGTATAATTATTTCTTATAAATCAATATCTTGTTTCCCTGCCCTGGGATTCCCAAGTAACTATCTGATGGCACATGGAGGGCGTAATTTTGTGTGTAATTTAACCCTTTACCCAACAGAAGGGCCCTGTGCCAATGCATTCTCTTATATATGCGAGTCGACCATAGGTCGCCTCGCATATATAAGAGAATGCATTGGCTTAACACATTTAAAATTATAAAATTGTTAAAGAATGTAAGAAAAAATGGTAAAAAAGTGTTAAAAAAAGATTTTTTTTAGGCCAATGCATTCTCTTATATATGCGAGGCGACCTATGGTCGACTCGCATATATAAGAGAATGCATTGGCACAGGGCATAACTGTAACTATCACAATGTGGTCAAGGAGCCGGTTCCAATGATATCCATATTTGTGTCATATTGTGAAATTTCATATCTTATATTTCAAATATTATGCTCAAAAATGTCTAGACTGGGGTCACTTTATTTTATCGGTTTCAGAAAATATACTTTGAATATTATACAAACATTTCTAGAGTGGATGGCAGATTGTATGGAGATCAGAAAACGTGGAAAATATTGGTTCGGAGTTACACAGAGAGAGTGTTATATTCAAAACCACTAATGTTAGTTAATGCATTACATATATTCCACACGCAGAACATTTCTTCGGCGTGTTGGAAATAATTGACCATCTGTAATTTATCGGGTTTTAATTATAAGCTGCCAGTCTCCCAACTGATCATGCATATTTTGTATGGAAAATAGATTACCATGATTAGAATCGCCGACAAACGCGCTGGACCAAAGCGCTGGACCAAAGGCCTGGATATTAATTCCAGGCTTAATGCCAGGCGGAATGTAAAAATAATTACACACGTGCTATCTGGCGTGTATGCGTTTTATCTAGCGTGAATCACCAAGACATATGTGGAATAAGTATGTCCATCATGCCACCAAAGAAAAATAGCGCGCCTGGGCATAAGATATGGTTGGCTGAAATTATGTTCTTGCCAATACTAAGAATTTTCATTGGTGAATACTGACAAAATGACCACCTCAGGCCACCTTGCAGAACAGGGGGTATAAATATGGATTGTGATGGGAAAGTCGTCACTTTGGAACGAATAAATTCTCATCACAACTATTTATACTGTTCTGTTTTCATGACTTTAGGTGAGTTAAAAAACTACGATACTTTTCGTTTGCAGATTTCTTTTTATTAATACACCATGAATATTTGTAATAAGCGAGATATTTTCAATGTGAATATGTGAATCTTGTGAGTAAAGTTTTTCTGTTAAATTCGGAGTTTGTTCAACTGTAACACATTTGTATTATTATTGGCGATTATGCAACAGGCCAATCTTTCATCCTGGTTCCGGGTAATTTTGTATAGCCATGTTCAGGTGTTATGTTTGTCTACTAATTTGATATATTTGTGTATCACATTCTTCAGTTTCGCAAATAGGGTTTAGGGGCCACATATAATTCAAATTATCCCGGGTTTGGCCTGGAGTGTTCAATGCAAGGCTATATTCCATTTCCGAAATCATACAATGCCCAAATAGTTCGGGGGACAGTTAACTATATATAATCGCATCTACGCGCTGGCAAATGTGTTTCCCCATCACATATATTATGTATTACTTCAATGTTATTATAAGCATAGATCAATATATGTCTGAATTCATCCATCCAACCAATCAATCGAAGTTGCATGCACTGGCAACTGTTAAATTCAACCATGATTCGGTCACTTAATGGAGCAAAACATTTAACAATCAAATACGAAATTACTTTCAACCATAGTATTCTACCACGGTTCAATCAATTGAACCATCCAAACTTAGCCATTACAAGTTTCCTAGCCTAGGCTAGCTTCGAAGATATTTCCCAATTTAAAGCTGCATGGGTCCTTTTAAATAGACCTATTGATAAAAGTTTACTTAAATGCAAATGGAAATCCGCATTCAGCTTCGAGCTTTTCACATCAAAGAATCACATTCTTATAATTAATATACACCTATCGTTCTATACTTTATCTTGGGCTAGGCTAGAGGACCAAACATATGCTTAAATCTAAATAAAGATTGATTGATTGGTTTATTGATGTATGGTCGCTGAATTGTTACCACAGCTTATTCTGTTATTATCATTCTGATTCTAATTCTGGTTTGTTTACTATTAGACTTTGGAACGAATAAATTCTCATCACAACTATTTATACTGTTCTGTTTTCATGACTTTAGGTACCAACAGCCTACCCAGCTAATTCCCCACAGAAATGAAAAAGTAGAAATGGCAGAGGATTTCAATCAACAAAAGTAGGGAATCACCCACACCCGAAATTCCGCACTGCCACACTGGTGTCAGAATCCACCGGGCAAAACAGATCCATCATACAATGAAAACTAATACGATGGAGGAATACATCGAAAGACAGCTCAAGACTCTTCGACTGCATGCAGAATTTCACTAAAGGGCGATCAAGTAGACGGGAGTACTATGTCGTTACTTAACTCTGAACACTGACCGGATGGAACTAATTACAGTTTCCAGAGAGAGAGAGAGAGAGCACGAGAGATATGTTTATGTACACGGACCTCATCCTCGAAATTTCGGAGCTGTGACATTTCCAGATTCCAGATTCTAATTCTACACGGAAAAAGATGTATAACTTTTGTGTGATTCTGTATAGGTATTTACATTATATAATTAATGCAAGATATAAAGCAGAACACATAATTTATTCATTTTAATCCGTGAAATTTCGGTAAACTGAAAATAGTCTAATGGTGGAAGGCATTATGAGTGGCAACTGCATGGTATAATCTTAAACATATTCAATATTTATGGTCATATTCATTGGTCTAAAATTCTAACAATGCCAATTTATTTTCACTGACCTAAAACCTAGACAGTGCAAAATTCATTTCCCCATATAGCGATTGCAAAACAGACGCTCTTTATTATATACCACGACAGCACATACGCTCTTTATTAATCACACGAATATAGCATAGACGCTCTTTATTATATATAAGTGACGGCATCATAGACGCTCTTTATTAGATATACCGCGACTCATCATAGACGCTCTTTATTGTATACCACAGCGGGAGAACAGACGCTCTTTATTATACATCTCAACACATAGAACACATAGCTTCTTTGTTTTAATCTGGGCCAGTTTGTCAGTTGATTTTCGTGGGTCGGTGTTTCTACACGCCGTGGGACAATTTCTCGGTGAAATCAAGTCTCTGCGTGGTCATTCCTCCACCCGTAAAATGGGCAACGTCTTGTGTGGCCTAGCGGCTAGAACGACGATAAACCCTAATAAACCAAACCAAACCAAATCTTCGTTTTAATATAAACCCCAAGTATAACCTAATTAGAATTTGTATACAAGCATACTGTAAACTACTTGGCGCATGTTTCAATTCACGGAACAATGCATATGCCCATACAACATACATTCATTTAAACCGATAATATAAGATAAGAATAAATTCAAAATACACCCAAATGCGCAGTTGCAAAACATGAATAAAATACATATAATTTGACAAACATTGGCATATACATGAAAAAAATGTGGTCTTCTAACAAATTTCGTTTTCCTCTTCTTCATCCTATAACGTGGGATTCATTGGTCATAAATTATTGATTGACTAGCTTTCATTGAAATTTCAAGCGGTGAAGAAAGACCGGATAATGTCAAATACAGGAATAATAGTTGCTTTGTGTTCATTCCTCATAATAAATCTAAATTTCTCCCAAATTGCTATTGCTGAAGAATGTAAAATGGTATTCAGTTTCAATTTGTTTACATTTACACACCTTAAATAATCTTCCCTTAACGAGTAGTGGGCTGTTTGTGTCTCCCCTTTGTTAATTTCCAATCTATGATTGCTGATTCGCAGTCTCGTAAATAGAAAACTCGCTTTATTAGAACGCGTGTAGCAAATGTATGGCTCAAATTAGTACCTTGCATTAAACAACCTATGCGTTGTTATCAGTTTTAGATCTTCCGTTTTCAATTTTCGCACATGTTCATTTGAAATGTCAACACTATATGTTCCATATAAGTGACTATTCATTGCATAATGGTACAGATAACGCTGCAGTTTCCAAATATATATTTCAAGTTACCGTGTAGTTAATTACACATGGTATTGTTTTGATCAGAACGTTGCGGACCTCATGCCGAGGACAAAGGCGTGTGTTCATGAGGCTAGATAAAATTAATGCGACGGGCCTACATGTACTGGATTTTAATTTTATATTTTCATGTAGTTTGTTACCAAAAGTCGCCGATTGGAACGAAACATGCAATCATATTTACACTATATATAAATGGTTAAACAAATACAGCTCATTAAAGTAATATGAATCACCCAGACATGGTGATCAACTAAAATTATGGAATAATGACACATACAGCCCTTCTCATATATTAAGTTGATGTAGTTCTTGGGGCCGACATTTATTTCGTTTATTACAGATACATGCGTCCCGAATCGATTACTAAATATTTACAATTGAGCATTGTTCAAACGAAGTTTTCTATGGAGTGTTTTGGTCGATTTGCTTCATATTTTCAGCGATGTTAGTAGAAGTTTACCTTCTTTCCATTGGCATAGCGCTCGAATACCATCTTATCAGTTTCACGCACCCGAACAAGCGCATAGTATGTCTTTTAATATAAAATGTTCATTCAGTCATTACTCAATACAGGTATTATTATTATTCAATGGTTCAGTTTTATCTCTTGATACACAACTATAATACCTATACATATGTCACCGAATCATATTTTGAATTGTGCATGCGTAATGCACGATTCAGCATATATACACTCCCAGAGGGAAAAACGAACAAAGGATTAAATAATAATTTTACAAAATTAATGGTCGGAAATAAATTGGTTTCACAACAATTTGGCGATATTTTGCTTATTATTCCGTGCAGCTCAGTACACATGATGATGACATGATAATCATCGCCCATTTCGCATCTGCAGTAATGTGCATATATGTACCTGATTCATCCTATGATTTTGTCAGCCATTTAGTATATTAAAAGGGTAATTTTAGATTATCTGTTCCAATTGCAACATAAATTTAGTTAAATAAGTTCATACAACAAGGCATAGCAGTCGAGATTATGCTTCCTTTTTTGTTTTCTTAAAACTAGAGATAAAACAAGTGATAACGTACAGTGAAATTGGCTTGAGTATAATTGTGGAATGTGGTCTATTGTTCTGGGCTTGATAGCTAGTGAGTTCGGGGGTCCCGTACACGCTATCAGACCTAGAGTATGGGCGGCGTTCTCTAGTATACATATCATGCCTATGTCACTGTATGTTTATAATTGAGAGGACATGATAAGTATTGGCTTTATATATCAATATAAAAGTTTTCCGCGCCGATTACCATATATACAGGCTCAATAAAGAGCGTTTTTGGGATCCATTAATATGTGGATCTATATTTCAACAAACTGTCAATATTCAATAACAAATAGGGACTTTAGACGTCTGTATATCCATTTATATACTGAACGCATATATAAGCCGACATTGCGCGACCTTTTCTGGTCATATTATATACAATATCACACAAAACACGACATTTCTCAGTCTACTATAAGACATATACTTATTTATGAACGGTAGTTCACACGCTTTCCGTGATACGATATCTAAATGCCAAGATTATGCAGAATGATAAGCAACTGCAAAGCCGGGCTATAGAATAGTTTTGCAGTTAAATCCAATAAATGACCAGGATTGCATGTCCTGGTCTGTTGTTAACTGCGCCGCATTAATATGGAAAGGATAGTCCATGGTTGCCAGATATTAATGAGGGCTTTATCCCATGGTATCTGATAGAAGTTGAACATGCACAAAGTAAAACAATGCCAGCATGCTGAATGTACATCAGCGTGCATTCTTGTAAATAACTTGTTATAGGGTCACAAAGACATGAAGGTTAAAATCCGAGAATGCATATATAAATTGCATAATTTTTAGTTATATACACACCGAAGTGCGACCTTGTAAATAACACAATCGTTTTGCTGTGTTGTAATGAAAATAATCTTCATTGTGATGAACATGGAATGAAGAGAATAAGAGACGTCATACAGTACAGTGTACGTCGTATTCCTGTTCCAGAGTGGTTCGATTTCCTAACCAATCTCTCCTTTCCGGTAACGAATCTATCACTTCCGGTAAATAATTTTATCCCTTCCGGGAACGAATCTTGTCACTTCCGGGAACGAATCATTTCCGAGTACGAAACTCACAACTTTCGTTATTTTATAGCAATTTTGCTGTCAATATTTCCAATGGATTATGCGAATTATAATATCATAGCTACTTCCCGTGCGAGAGGCCCAAACTGACTTATGCTCATTATGCAAGCTGATTTTTACGATTATTTATGGCTAATTCCCAGTGCGCGAAGGTCATACTTAAAGACGCATTTTTATGCTAGATTCTACAATCACTTGAAACGGCTTCCCCATGCGTGAAGTTCGTACATAACTAGGCTCATGTATACATGTATGCTGGCTGATACACTCATATTTGGGTGAGCCGGTTTCCCAGTCGCGAGAAGCTTGGAAATCAATCATGCTACATTCTACAATTAGGCATGGCGTCAGGGCCATGACCTGGGGGTCTCTGGTGTCGCATGTCGCAAATTCGTGATATATTATCGCTTATTTCTAAACGTCATGACGGGGCCAGACTCCATTTTTAAACATGCTCGTGTCTACCATCCTACATGGCTCAGATGCCATTTTTCCCGTGGTTCTTGTATCAGAGGTTGCATATGACTATCACAGCTCATATATAAACTTCCTTTCGGTGCAAAACTACATTATATATATGCTCAATTTCTATGGCGAAGAAAGGGGTTTAGCAACCTTTTTGTCCCACGGATTTTCTTGTGTTGTACTTCTATACCGACATCAACGCAAGACTTCGCTTTAGAAGGGGTTCCGCTGTCTGACGGGTTCAAGTTTGGATAGATTGGTATGCAGGTTGTGGGTCACAATTTATTGACAGGCTCCTGATATTTTGTATAGAATTGATCACTCTATATATAATATATGTCATTGGGGCTACTTACTTATTTATTTATCTTATTCTTTAGACCCATACCTCCTGAGTTTGTGCATTTCCATTGTTCTGATTGAAACAGCAGCCCAACCAAAGGAAAGCCTCACATGCTGGTTTTCTTAGAGCATATTCTACAAACAGGTCCATATTTGACCTGATTACTGCTTTACGAGTTTGAGAGCATAATTTACACATACTGTCACGACGTGACGTCAGTATAACAAGTACGAGCCAAGAGTACATCTTTACATACAGTCTTACAGACAAAGGGCACATTTCTATATAATTGTCACTTTATCACAGAAATCCGGGCCTCACCACGTATAATATAAAGTATTATACACTTGTCTACATGACATTAAAACAGCTGAAATTGCTGGCTACATCATAGCGCATATTCGCCTATAAATATGACACTACATAACACATATTTATGATATCAACTTGTCTTTACACGACGTAAATACTTATACGAATTAAAACATGGAAATACTTACCATGCACAGGTCATGTTCATCCTGTCTGACTACTTCATATATAAATGACTAATATGAAGTTAAATATAACTTAAATATAACAAGCCACACAAGTTCTGGTTCGTTTCACACGCTATCCAGTTAGTTACTCTGAAAAATGCTACTTATATACAAATCATTAACGGCCCTTCCTTTTCAAAACTTGTTTGAAAAGGTACCCGCATCCTTTAATGAAAGTATACATGCATATTCATGCATATCTATGTAAGTCATACAGTGATGCTCTGAAATTACGAAATAAAAGCATTGTTCATCGAACATTTATCTCATTCAATGGATATAATGCTGAGCTTTAATAACAAATCTACTTGACTAAGTTCATTAATGAAACGTTGTCTGTCACTCATAATTGTTCCATCACCACCATCACCACCTCTACTACGCTACCACCACTACCACAACCATCATTCGAGATGTATTAAGCTTATTATACAAATATTCTTTGCAAACTAGTATATATCTTCAGCAAAATCTTCTCATTCTATATATCAAATTTCAGTGTTCTGCGACTTCACACTTAAATACACATATCTATTAGCATTAATTTACCCATTACCACATTGGAATATGCAATAGCTATTTACAAGATATGGAATTTTCCAGTTCCTGCAAATAAATTCATGACTTCTAGCACTAACTATGTATTCAGCAGTATGCATTATACAAGGCTTGCAAACTGAACGCTCTTGTTATTAACAAACTAAATAGTCTTTACACTGATGTTATTTCAACTAATTCTTGATTCCTTATACCGATTCATAAGGCTTAGACTTTAAATATTATTAGGCATTGTAAGGAGCGATTTCTATATGTGTTCTGCCACTGTATTTTGCCTTAATACCAGATGCAAATCACTCCAAAAGTAAACGAGGTATGTAGGTTACGTTCAAAATGAGTCAGGCCACATTTCTGTTTCATGTTATTAATTTTATTCATGTGTAACAATGCACAGCTTCTTAGCTTCTTAGCGTCAGCAATTAATTCCAGTCATATTAGATCAAATCACACCAATGTGATGACGAAGGATTAATTACTGATGTAACTATTACGTTCAACAACTCCATTGAAAACTATTGCAACATGTCTCAGTTATTTAGCACAAAAGTAATTCAATTTTATTTCAAGTGACCATATTCGGCTCACCTTGATTCTACTCTATATGATACGTCATTTTGCGCACAACTTCTTTTCAAATCATTCACTAGAGACCAAATTATGGTTGACAAGTTATTGATAGATGACTCGAATGGTAATACCTAAATCTCTCTACTTAATTCTTTGGTGTTTGCGAGTATAATATTTAACTCCAAGCACTCCAAGTTCAATTCTCCTCAACGTCAGAACCGACGGATCATGATGTCACAGAATACAGCCATTTAACGGACATTCCAGAACGAGCATCAGCTCCACTGTATCCACAAGTATAATAAGGAAAATTTCTGACTGTCTGGATCAGTTTGGTATGGAGACGTCAGGAGACATCTCATTGCGACAAGGGGGTGGTGTCATATTGTGAAATTTCATATCTTATATTTCAAATATTATGCTCAAAAATGTCTAGACTGGGGTCACTTTATTTTATCGGTTTCAGAAAATATACTTTGAATATTATACAAACATTTCTAGAGTGGATGGCAGATTGTATGGAGATCAGAAAACGTGGAAAATATTGGTTCGGAGTTACACAGAGAGAGTGTTATATTCAAAACCACTAATGTTAGTTAATGCATTACATATATTCCACACGCAGAACATTTCTTCGGCGTGTTGGAAATAATTGACCATCTGTAATTTATCGGGTTTTAATTATAAGCTGCCAGTCTCCCAACTGATCATGCATATTTTGTATGGAAAATAGATTACCATGATTAGAATCGCCGACAAACGCGCTGGACCAAAGCGCTGGACCAAAGGCCTGGATATTAATTCCAGGCTTAATGCCAGGCGGAATGTAAAAATAATTACACACGTGCTATCTGGCGTGTATGCGTTTTATCTAGCGTGAATCACCAAGACATATGTGGAATAAGTATGTCCATCATGCCACCAAAGAAAAATAGCGCGCCTGGGCATAAGATATGGTTGGCTGAAATTATGTTCTTGCCAATACTAAGAATTTTCATTGGTGAATACTGACAAAATGACCACCTCAGGCCACCTTGCAGAACAGGGGGTATAAATATGGATTGTGATGGGAAAGTCGTCACTTTGGAACGAATAAATTCTCATCACAACTATTTATACTGTTCTGTTTTCATGACTTTAGGTGAGTTAAAAAACTACGATACTTTTCGTTTGCAGATTTCTTTTTATTAATACACCATGAATATTTGTAATAAGCGAGATATTTTCAATGTGAATATGTGAATCTTGTGAGTAAAGTTTTTCTGTTAAATTCGGAGTTTGTTCAACTGTAACACATTTGTATTATTATTGGCGATTATGCAACAGGCCAATCTTTCATCCTGGTTCCGGGTAATTTTGTATAGCCATGTTCAGGTGTTATGTTTGTCTACTAATTTGATATATTTGTGTATCACATTCTTCAGTTTCGCAAATAGGGTTTAGGGGCCACATATAATTCAAATTATCCCGGGTTTGGCCTGGAGTGTTCAATGCAAGGCTATATTCCATTTCCGAAATCATACAATGCCCAAATAGTTCGGGGGACAGTTAACTATATATAATCGCATCTACGCGCTGGCAAATGTGTTTCCCCATCACATATATTATGTATTACTTCAATGTTATTATAAGCATAGATCAATATATGTCTGAATTCATCCATCCAACCAATCAATCGAAGTTGCATGCACTGGCAACTGTTAAATTCAACCATGATTCGGTCACTTAATGGAGCAAAACATTTAACAATCAAATACGAAATTACTTTCAACCATAGTATTCTACCACGGTTCAATCAATTGAACCATCCAAACTTAGCCATTACAAGTTTCCTAGCCTAGGCTAGCTTCGAAGATATTTCCCAATTTAAAGCTGCATGGGTCCTTTTAAATAGACCTATTGATAAAAGTTTACTTAAATGCAAATGGAAATCCGCATTCAGCTTCGAGCTTTTCACATCAAAGAATCACATTCTTATAATTAATATACACCTATCGTTCTATACTTTATCTTGGGCTAGGCTAGAGGACCAAACATATGCTTAAATCTAAATAAAGATTGATTGATTGGTTTATTGATGTATGGTCGCTGAATTGTTACCACAGCTTATTCTGTTATTATCATTCTGATTCTAATTCTGGTTTGTTTACTATTAGACTTTGGAACGAATAAATTCTCATCACAACTATTTATACTGTTCTGTTTTCATGACTTTAGGTACCAACAGCCTACCCAGCTAATTCCCCACAGAAATGAAAAAGTAGAAATGGCAGAGGATTTCAATCAACAAAAGTAGGGAATCACCCACACCCGAAATTCCGCACTGCCACATTTGTATGGTTCTATTGAGACATACCGAAGATATTTTAGGCTGTTGAAGCTTTATTTGGCCGGATTTGGCCGGTTTGTTGGGTAAAGGGTTAATGGAATGATCGATGCTGAAGCTGCATGGCTTGAAAGGCTATGAGGTCATAATATTATGAAGAATGAAATGGATATAATCGTGTTTATCCTTCAGAAAACGGCAGTGAAAAGGCCTACCCAAGGGTCGGTATCTTAGATAATAAGACTAGTTAGATTGATTCGCAAGAGAAAATTGTCCTGACAAAATTTTGTCTGACTAGAACGTAATACCAAGTTCCTGTATTAACACAACAAGAGTGGAATACTCAGTTTATAGTAGTTTTTTTTTAATATCAATATCAGTCATGGAAGCGATGATATGATATATACAAAACCTGAGATGATCTAAGTTTGGATGAGTTCAAATTAAGACGGAAATTGAGCACCAGTTTTACCAGGAATTATTATTGTGAATACTCCAATTTTCTATCGTACAACTATTTTGCCGACTGATTCGCATAATCATTCCAAATCCTGCTATCATAATGGAATGCAAACTATTCAAGAGTTTGCAAAGTTTTCTTGGGTTTATTATAATAAACCCTAGAAAACTTTGCAAACTCTTGAATAGTTTGCATTTCATTATGATTCAAGAGTTTGCAAAGTTTTCTAGGGTTTATTATAATAAACCCTATAACTTTGCAAACTCTTGAATAGTTTGCATTCCATTATGATAGCAGGATTTGGAATGATTATGTGAATCAGTCGGCAAAATATTTGTCTCTTTATACATGGCTATTATTCAAGGGGTTTAAAGGAGTTTTGTGAAATCCAAGGTTTTTCAAGTGCCTTAAAAATGGATTTTCATATTCAAGGCTATTCATGGAGCAGCAGGAACCCTGTTAATTAATATAGCCACTAAATTAGTCTGTATTAATTAATCTAGCCACTAAATTAGTCTGTATTAATTAATATAGCCACTAAATTAGTCTGTATTAATTAATATAGCCAATAAATTAGTCTGTATTAATTAATATAGCCACTAAATTAGTCTATATTAATTAATATAGCCACTAAATTAGTCTGTATTAATTAATATAGCCACTAAATTAGTCTGTATTAATTAATATAGCCACTAAATTAGTCTGTATTAATTAATATAGCCACTAAATTAGTCTGTATTAATTAATATAGCCACTAAATTTGTCTGTATTAATTAATATAGCCACTAAATTAGTCTGTATTAATTAATATAGCCACTAAATTTGTCTGTATTAATTAATATAGTCACTAAATTAGTCTGTATTAATTAATATAGCCAATAAATTAGTATGTATTAATTAATATAGCCACTAAATTGGTCTGTATTAATTAATATAGCCACTAAATTGGTCTGTATTAATTAATATAGCCACTAAATTGGTCTGTATTAATTAATATATTAATTTAGCCACTAAATTGGTCTGTATTAATTAATATAGCCACTAAATTGGTCTGTATTAATTAATATAGCAACTAAATTGGTCTGTATTAATTAATATAGCCACTAAATTGGTCTGTATTAATTAATATAGTCACTAAATTAGTCTGTATTAATTAATATAGTCACTAAATTAGTCTGTTTAATTAATATAGCCAATAAATTAGTATGTATTAATTAATATAGCCACTAAATTGGTCTGTATTAATTAATATAGCAACTAAATTGGTCTGTATTAATTAATATAGCCACTAAATTGGTCTGTATTAATTAATATAGCCACTAAATTGGTCTGTATTTTGGTTGATAAACAAATATCAACTATGGTTTTGATCAAATAAATAAAATCCAAACTGATCCAAACTAGAATTAATGTCAGAAACAAAAATGTTAAGGGACGAACCTGTTTTTTTCTTCAAATTTTGTTTATAAATTAGCAACGGCAAAAGACAATGGCATAGAAGAAACTATAGAAGCCATTCTGAAGCAATGTCATAGAAGAAAAATGCCAATTTTAAGGGTTCGACAGTAGGTATGGCTGTAAGCGAAAATGTCTCCGATATATACATACCAACTAGCTTGATATATTGTAAATTTTCAGGCGTTATTTTTAGACTTCTGATGTATGCTGTAACATCATCTGCCAGCTGGAAAAAAACAAAATGTATTTAAGAATGAGGGCAGATAAAATGTATTTATGAATGAGGGCAGATAAAATGTATTTATGAATGAGGGCAGATAAAATGTATTTATGAATGAGGGCAGACAAAACAAAATGTATTTATGAATGAGGGCAGATAAAATGTATTTATGAATGAGGGCAGATAAAATGTATTTATGAATGAGGGCAGATAAAATGTATTTATGAATGAGGGCAGATAAAATGTATTTATGAATGAGGGCAGATAAAATGTATTTATGAATGAGGGCAGATAAAATGTATTTATGAATGAGGGCAGATAAAATGTATTTATGAATGAGAGCAGATCAAATGTATTTATGAATGAGGGCAGATAAAATGTATTTATGAATGAGAGCAGATCAAATGTATTTATGAATGAGGGCAGATAAAATGTATTTATGAATGAGGGCAGATAAAATGTATTTATAAATGAGGGCAGATAAAATGTATTTATGAATGAGGGCAGATAAAATGTATTTATGAATGAGGGCAAATATTAAAATGTATTTATGAATGAGGGCAGATATTAAAATGTATTTATGAATGAGGGCAGATAAAATGTATTTATGAATGAGGGCAGATATTAAAATGTATTTATGAATGAGGGCAGATAAAATGTATTTATGAATGAGGGCAGATAAAATGTATTTATGAATGAGGGCAGATATTAAAATGTATTTATGAATGAGGGCAGATAAAATGTATTTATGAATGAGGGCAGATAAAATGTATTTATGAATGAGGGCAGATAAAATGTATTTATGAACGAGGGCAGATAAAATGTATTTATGAATGAGGGCAGATAAAATGTATTTATGAATGAGGGCAGATAAAATGTATTTATGAATGAGGGCAGATAAAATGTATTTATGAATGAGGGCAGATAAAATGTATTTATAAATGAGGGCAGATAAAATGTATTTATAAATGAGGGCAGATAAAATGTATTTATGAATGAGGGCAGATATTTGTCAGGATGGTTCCAGGGCCCTTCTCATATCAATAACTGGATTGGGAACTCAAACTGTAGACGTCCAAAAAAAAAAATCTTCTTACAAATGATGCCACGACTTCACAGTGAAGGAAATGTTACCCAAATAAATCAAAACCAGTAAATATCTATTTTACTCAGTGGGGGGGGGGGGGGGGGGGGGGGGGGGGGGGGGGGGGGGGGGGGGAAGTTTGATTCAATAGTATCACCTCCATTACAATACATACATTTATTGGAATTTCAAAAGTTAATATTGATTAACTATCCTAATCCCTCAAAAGTAGTGAGGCTGAGAGAACCTTAGACACCCCGCCCCAACATAAGTCTTCAGAGAAAACATGAATCCCCAAAATATCCCTGGACTCATCTCTGGATATGTGTCCACTCAACAACAGGTGGTTTTTGAACTGTTTTGACATTCCGATACTTGACATATAATATATTAATATTTCAAATATGGAACAAATTGGATATTTCTATCAAACATCTTCCATCTGTGAGTGTATTTTGATTCAATTTGCTATCAGTCCCTGAACAAATTTTGCTGTAAATAGTGATAAATTCCAGGACAAATTTTTTTTTTTGAACCATTAAGTTCTAAAGATAATTATTGTACATTAATGCCCTAATTAATCGACTCTTTAACCACAGAAGAATTAGGGGTAACTTTTCAGGATTTAGTAGGACTTGTTGCCATTCATCGGAAAGCTCTCCCCGAGAGCTTTCCGATGAATGGCAACAAGCCATATTTCCGACTAAATCCTGAAAAGTTACCCATAATTCTGCTGTGGTTAAAGAGTCGATTAATTAGGGCATTACTGTACAATATCAGTCAGTGTATTTCCAAGATGCTTTCATGACAAAACTTGAAAACACTGCATCAAACTGATATTTGACTACTCAGCCACTCAAGTCTGAGTTTAGTGTGTCTGTCATTTGCAGAATGAGGTCCCCAGAGGGTGAGTACAATGACGGTATTCAACATAGCGGGCTAGCATCACTAAATTCACCCACTGGGAACTTCATTCTGCTTAGGCCTCATCTCTGGAAAGCTTCTTTATTATAAAATTTCTATAGAGACTATTGATTCTATTTCTATTTTAGTATAGTTTCTCTATATCCCCAAATTGGCAGACGACACATTGCATAATCAAGGTTCCCATTGGGTGTACAGCAATATATTCACCATTTGGGAACTTAAATCTGAGTCTATGTCTCCCATAGCAGATGAGGCCATGCAGAATGAGGTCCCCAGATGGTGAATTTGGTTATGCTAGCCCGCTATGTGGGATAGCATCACTAAATTCACCCTCTGGGGGACCTCTTCTGCAAATGACAAGCCACACTAAACTCAGACTTGTTCCCATTTGAAGAGTTCATAATTAATATGTGTCATTTGCATAAAAAGGTCACCAGTGGGTGAACTTAGTGATGCTATCCCACACGGGTGGCTAGCATAACCAAATTAGCCCTTTAAAAACCTCATTCTGCATGGTATAGCATCACTAAATATACCCTCTGGGGACCTCATTTTGCAAATGACCGACACTATTTCAAGGCTTGGTTCGGATCTGATCATTCTAAATTCTCCGTCTTGAGTAATTCTTTCTTTTTTTAAAGATGATCTATCTCTTCCTAACAAGGGCGAACAAAGAATCTAAATGCAGCAAGTGGCTGGCTCAGTCGCTGATTGGTACAATAATTATTTGATTGACAACTGTGGAAATGTTAATTAATCATTATATTATTGCGATGTGTGAACCTACCTCCTGACAGGGAGAGCTTCCAGACGTCTTCCGGCGCTTCGAAGGAGGCTCATTTTGTTCTTGCGTCGCCACCGGTCGTTTACAGTTTGTGTTAACTGCTGCTCCTTCATGACGGGAATCAAGAGCTGCGCCTTCAAAGCGGGAATCTATAGCCTCACTAACGTCGTTAATTGCGGCTCCTTCTGAATGATAAGATAAAGCAAGCAGCCCTGTTAATTAAATTAGAGCTCTTTCCATCAATGTATCACATTATTATAATCAATAAATTTGAAAAATGATCAAGGAAATATGGGTTGATACAAAAATCGGACTTGGCACTGAAAGGGTTAATCAGAAGAAATTTACCCGTAGAAATGTTTACTTGGCTAAAAAGCCTACGATCTGCATACACATATAACTTCAGTTTACAGTTAGGTTGGGTCTGGTTTAAAATTGCTGAATATCAAGATAATCCTTGTAATCTCGGTGGTCCTTGGCATTCAACAAAGAATGTTGCAGACTTCCACAGTGCAACATTAAGACAATGTCTCTGTAAATATAATTCAATTTTGCACAAAACATCGACATCGACAGTATGATTGGTAAGGTCAAAAAATGAAAAGGTCACTGACCAAAATGTCCTCCCGACGAAGGTGGCAGATTTTAAGAATTTATGGGTTTCATATCCCTATACTACAATGTAGGAGGAATTGATTTTTCAAATATGATACAAAGTGCATATTCACTGAATATGTTGCACATCTCCAATGTGTCGAGAAAGGGCCAATACCTCTAAAATAAAAAACATACAACATTTCTATGTCGAAAAATGACAATACCAGTAACTCCTCCAAAATCATAGGTGCACAGGTTCTCATGCTGGTTGACATCTGTGCCAAGTTTTTAAAAAATTGACTGGAAAATGACGAAATACAGACTCGGACACAGATGGGTCCCAGAATGTACAATTCTATGTTGAAAAAGGGCAATAACTCTGCTAAATGAGTCCGACCGAACTCAAAATCGCAGGTTCCCATGCTGGTTGATATATGTGCCAAGTTTTAAAAAAAATTACCAGAAAATGACAGAATACAGGATTTATTGTAATTGGATTGCTTGGAACGAGAGAGGAACCAACATATAATACATGTATGATTTAAATATACATCAGCATATCTAGAACATTTATACATAATAATACCCAAATTCATACATGTTAGCATGAAAAGTAATTATTCTATTAAAAATTATACAAATAATGCACTGTCATGTAATGTTGTACTATACATATTTCCACACCGCATGATATACGTATATAATTATAGCACAGCACAGAGTATGTATATGCATTTTTTTGTTGGGTGGATAGGGAATTAGGGTTTTTTCCCTTTCAAATGACCATCAAAAGTACAGTCTGGTCGTGTCTCGTTCAAAGCAAATCCATAAATGACGAATTGACCTATCTAAGCCAACAAGTTGACAACGGAATGTCGGTTTAAATAGCCAATGAATAGCCAACACATCCAAACAAACTGATTGAACTGTGCGTGAATGCAGGCATGTCTGAATTATCGCCAGTGACTTCTGACTTGTAAACAGCGTGGGCGTATATTTAAAAGGGCATAGCCTTTTCAAGCAACAAAAAGTTTTCGTATTATTTCGCGAGTCGTCCGTCAATTACCTTATTTGTAGACAAATAAAACCCATGCCTTTTCCATTGGAAATGTCAATATTTCAACAAGACACCCTACAATGATTTGGCCCATATTGCGTTTGACGTCGCCTGAACATATGACCAATCGTGTCATTCAATTTCAGCAGTTCAAACTTCAAACTATTTGACCTAAATTCTCCCTGGTGAAAATGTTAGTATGCAACATTCTTGACCTTTCTGATTGGGGCGACAGCAGGGGAGTGGGAATAATTATCTGAAACTATTTAAAATTTGTAATCAATTAATAGCAAACCAAAATGTGCAACAAATAACAAGATAGCGAACAAAGTTTGTTTCCAAAACAGAACAGTGCCATAATGTCATCAAGCCTTGAAATAGTGTGTCTGTCATTTGCAGAATGAGGTCCCCAGAGGGTGAATTTAGTGATGTACCCCGCATAGCGGGCTAGCATCACCAAATTCACCCTCTGGGGACCTCATTCTGCTAAGGTGTAGGCAGAATGAGGTCCCCAGAGGGTGAATTTGGTGATGCTAGCCCGCTATGCGGGGTAGCATCACTAAATTCACCCTCTGGGGACCTCATTCTGCAAATGACAGACACACTATTTCAAGGCTTGGATGTCATGCATGGAGATACGTGAATGCATGCTGTTAACATATGCTTTAGAAATCTAGTCTATTTTTGACAAGTAATAGTTTTTTATTTATAATATTTTTATTACCAGTTAATAGTTATAGGAAACAATTTGTTTTAAGAAATTAATGATCATATTCATAGTAAGTAATTGTTTATTCTCAGCCATTGTTTATACTAGTAGTTACATGGTACAGGAGAATCACTCGGCATGTGAGAGTATATTATCTGATCTATATTTTGTTTTCTTATTGGCAATTTAATAGTGATATACAGATCCTCTCAAAATAAGTGTCCCTCTCGACCGCGTTGGAACAAGCCTTGAGACCGCGTTGAGAATTTATCATTAACGTGGTTCTCGTGTTAACGCAATGTGGTCAGAACGTTACTCCAACGTGGTTGAGGTAACCATCAACGTAACATAACATGGTCGGCATGACCGTCAATGCAACAAACGTGATCGAGGTAACCGTCAATGCAACAAACACTGTTGAGATAACCATCAACGAAATGGAACGTTGCCAACATAATAGGCTACAATGTTTTTGGTGTGGTGGGAGGCATGGGTAATGCATGATTGATTGGTGCTAAATGTTTTTTTTAGAATATTTAGAATTTTTCCGGAAAAAAACTAATAAAAACATGTAGCTCACGTTGATCATGCTGCACAAATTAATATTGAATAGAGATGCAATTGCGATTTATAACAAACAATAAAATTCATGTACATGTGTAATCGATGTGGTAATCAATGATTTGTCACTTTTACTGACAGACCGAGGATCAAAAGCCTGCCGCAAATGATTGCCAGCGGTGCCAATAAACTCAAATACAATATGAATACCAAAGCTTCCAAACGCAATGAATGTTCAACAAAGAATAATTCAACAATGATGGAAAGGTTAAATCATGAAATCATGCTGAGATGATGGCATGTAGCCGAATATGAGTACAGTAATGCCCTAATTAATCGACTCCATAACCACAGCAGAATTATGGGTAACTTTTCAGGATTTATTCGGAAATATGGCTTGTTGCCATTCATTGGAAAGCTCTCGCTGAGAGCTTTCCGATGAATGACAACAAGCCATATTTCTGACTAAATCCTGAAAAGTTACCCATAATTCTGCTGTGGTTATGGAGTCAATTAATTAGGGCATTACTATACATGAACTTATCAACCTGGAGTTTTTAGGTCAACAAATCGGGAACACATATTATTTAGTTTGCCTTATCTTATATTATATTATCTATGATTAAAATAGTACATGTATATGTAACATATTATAACATGTTTCCTACTAGTACTTCCATCCTGACAACGTTGTTATTCTGTATTGTATGCGTTTCAAGAAACATCCCATCAAGAGCCCCAACCCTTTTATAACATCAAGCGACAAGCACGTGTTCAATGTCACGGAGTCAAATGATGTGTGAAATATGCGGAAAGGAAGATAATATACAATGTAGAAACCAATAATTGTCAATAGTTTTCACCCACGCAAAAATACATGTCAATTAAAATAGTACACATCAGGCTACTTTCTTCTTCGTGTATTAACTAACATTCTGGGGGTGGTGGGGGTATAATACGCAAACTGATGAACAGAGCTGCAGGTGTCTCAGATTAGTGTGACTTTGCTCAGTGACAACGTGCTCCATTCAAATTTGGGCATGCTTCAGCGCCCAACGCTGGTGAATCGAAAACGAAAGTTAACAGCTCTCGGCCAATCAGAATGTGTGTTTCAGAAACAAATAATTGACTTGAATTACAATTCACTATATACAGGTCAGAAACATCCTGAGTTACACTATTACTAGTATAGTGGTATCCACTATTATAGTGGTATATGACCATTACCGTTTTGTGAATTGATAAACGACAGACAATCCAAACTAATATTTCACACAAATTATTTAAAATCAGTGTCTCACTAATTCAGTAACATACATATATTTTGTCCAGGATAATGATTAATGAGAAATTAAGAATGACGGCACACGATATCCAAACTCATTTAGCATTCAATTAGTTTAAATGTTGTTAGAAAGGAGCGAATGAGTCATCCTGTTATTGTCATTTAGAAAGGCATATATTACTAGCAGTAATATTTTTGAATAACAAAGCTGTCCCAAAAGATTGCACAAAAATTTTGTTGGAAGTCTGTTCATTCGCTGCGATATTGTTAAGAGTGAAATTTGGCTGTGCACTGGTATGCGTCGTCTTCTGTTCCCGATGCATATAAAGGAAACATGAATATGTTATGGTCATATACCACTATAATAGTGGAATTCAGGAGGTGCCTGACCTGATATACCTTCAATTTGTTCTTACCTTCTGCATGTGAAGACGGCTCGCCATCAGGTACAGCTGTATTTTGCTTCATTACAGACTGCGACAGAACACTGCTTGGAGAAGATGTAACTATAGACGTTGCAGCTGGCAAGGTCCCGGGCAAACTATTTGGTTGGATATCAGAAAACAACACCATCTGAGAGGTAGAATTGGCAAGTTTCTGAGCCACGGGAACTGAAGAAGTAATTGCAGGTTTTCCAACGCTTGAGTTCAAACTAACCACTGACGTGCCTGGCTGTGACTCTGGCATCCCGAACAGTTGCCTTGGTAACGACACACCTGGAGGAACCACAAGAATTGGAGATGATGTAGTTGTTGACGATGGTCTGATAAGAAACAACGGTTGGTTAGCTGATGTTTGTAAAGCTGGTGCAGGATTAATAACGAACACTGAACTGTTAGCACCTAGCACTGAATTGTTAGCACCCATCACTGAGCTGTTCGCACCCATCACTGAACCGTTAGTATCCACATTCAAAGAACTGGCATTTAACAAAGCTGGATGCATTTTTGCAGTCGCCGGGTACGTAGTCAATGAGGATGTAGCAACCTTAGCACTCGCAGTAGATATAGCCGGTGCTGGATTAGTAACAAACACTGTAGTCATCGGAGTTGTAGTTGAGTTAGCACTCGATGAGGAGGTAGGAGCCTTAGCACTCACAGTGGACACAGCCATCGAAGACGTAGTCAGCACATTCTGCTGTAAAACAATAGGAACAGAAACAGATCCGAATTGTGTCCTCTTCTCTGAATTCAGAACAGAATTTGAAGCAGGAACAACTAACCTGTCCTTGTTTGCTGATTGTTTCAAAACCGAGTTAGATTCAACTGTTCCCATGGAAACAGGTGATTTAATACACATTGATATGCTCGATGTGTTGGAGACATTCTGATTTTCTGATGTGGAAGATTTAACACACATTGATACAGCTGATGTGTTGGGAGAAATAGAAGTAACCTGATCCATTGATGATTTAGTTGCAGCTTTGTTCTTGAGACTCTTCGTAGCCTGTGAATTTTTTGTTTGCATTAACAAAGGCAAGTTTGGCTCTCTTCCAATTTTTTTTGGAATTGCTTCATCAATCAATATATCAAAATCGTCATCAGCCCCTGATGATGATGTTGATGTCCCACTTTCCATTTTTGTTTTCATGGAAGCCACCAATGCATTAGCACCTGCTTTGAATTCGTTCAGTTTTTTGGATTTCACTTTTTTCTGCTTTGTAATGTCCGGAACAGTCACTGACGGTGATTGCGGTAATGAAGTTTTACCAATAAATCTAGTTCTGTTCACCAATTGTCTTTCTGGAGACAGTAACCTCGATGATTCAAGTTTAACTGCTGACAGAGTTCCTGAAAATAGAGATGGGAGGTACTGTTTATAGTGTTCATTCTTGACCAAAAAATCTTTTGATCAATTTTTTGTCCAATTCTGATTTATTTTGGCCAAATTAACAAAAACTTTGGCCAAACTTAATCCTTATTTTCCTGGTCTTACAAATGATTAATATTTTTGTTTTAATTAGCATCTAACATTCTATATAACTATGTCCATACCTTCAAATACCATGTCTAGACTTCTTTAATCCCACTTAACAATATACAACAGTCCTAGGGCCCTGCGAATCGGAAATTCAGAAACCGAATCGAATCTCGAATCGAATCGGGGGTCCAATGTCGACACAACTCCAAATCGAATCGGGACAAGTACTGGATGGAGAAAATCATAGCTTACCATTGGATATCCTTCTAATTAATAAAATGTAATTATTGTTCACTTATTTGCCATAAAAGCTGAACATTTTCCAATTTGAAAAAAAACAAACCAAGACAGCCAAACGCTTAGCGACTGATATCGTTCTCAACTTTGTGTTTAAGCGAAAATCGAAACTATATATCACATAGTATAACATGTGAGATGTACGTCATCTAAGCAGTAAGCACATACCTTGACACCAACTATAACATGACTAATTACTACTGAAGATACTGTACTCGACAACTGTACATGTATATAATAGTGTTTATTAATTTGATGACTATGGCTCTATTTCAAGGATTTCAAGACTGATGTACTCTCAGGTGCCAAATAAACGTGGTGGCTGAATAAACGTGATGGCTGAATAAACGTGGTGGCTTACATTTAGCCTAAAATTATTAATAGTGCTGGCATTTTCACTATATATATCATGACCAAATAATAGTGATGGCCAACATATTCTTCCAAAATTAATAAGCGTGCCAGCACGTTTATTTGGCACCCAAGAGTACATGTATGCTGTATCATAAACAATGGCATGCATATGCAAGGGGGAACTTGTCAATTAACAAAAATGTCTTCCAAACTGCGTCAACTTTATTCACTCGAAACCAAAATATTCAAACACGTGCTTTTGTATACGTTTTTTTTAATACGTTTTAGCATTCGGCAAACCTCGTCAGATTCCGTCACCGTTTGCCCCCAGAGGTCACAGGTCACGGAGTTCAGAACGCCGTTTTAGTAGAAATACAACTGCCTTGTCAGTGCTGTTAAATAATTACACTCACTGGCTTTTGTTAAACATGCAATTAGTCGCCATTGTAACATCCTCTATGTAGACAATGGATCACGAATAAAGCGCCGGGCTTATTGTTTTCATAATCGGATTAAATCTGAACATTGATATAAACTATAGTCAGACTATAGATAACCCACACTGCCGCTTACATAATAACCAGGGCATTCCTGACTCCAAGCACACACTTTGGGAACAAGACGGCTGTCAGTCAAGACTACTTACATAATAGTGTCATTTCAACATGGGAATGTTGTCCAATAAAACTACAAGACTTAAAGTGTTATTATAATATTTTAATATTCACATTTAATTGAAAAAATTCCCAAATAATCGGCGTTAGATAGGCTTTCATCAGTTTTACTGTCCCAATTTCTTAGGATTTTTGGTTTGCAAAGGGCCATATCCGAGTTTAAGCCCACTTGGATTTTTGAGCTCAAATAAAACAAAGGCCCCCTGGCGCGGGTCAGTACGGTACAGACAACACATGTACATCCTACCCATGACCTTACAGTCACTCCATATATACATAATCAACACATAGATGACCATGTAACTATATTCATACACCACATCAATGTCCATACAGGCACATCGGTAGTCCAAGTCTTCTTGTACTAAAACCAGCTAAGATATTGGGATGGCGATTTGCTGTTTTTAGTCCAAGCCCGCTTGCATACCAATCCTATCACACGAGTTACGCCCACGATCTGTGGCGGGAATCTGTGGTGTATTTTACTCGATTTACCTAATGAATCAATACATGATGCTATATACATCGGAAAGAGAGACATCTTATGGTCATAATGGTGTATAATAATCTAACTTTCATGTTAAATTACGCATAGAATATTCCGGTTGATTGTCACCAACTTAACTGAAAGCCGAACTCAGGTTCCGAAGAACTTCGGCATTGTCCGGTGTTTGTTCTGAGTATTCTAGTTTCCGTTTCTATATATAGCGCGGGGTTTTCCGAACAAAATAGCGAAACCCGATCGCCGCAAAGTCCAGTTTCCAATGTGCTTTGAGAACAATTCCCGCACTAAAAACTTAATGACATAATGGAGGATCAGAAAGGTAGTTTTCGCAAGCAACTTGTCAAAATTGGAGCAAATTAGAACTCTTGTGTCTGACTTGCCATGCGTGTGATTTTCATCCATGTGCATTTTGACTTTTGTGTTGATAAAATAATCGGAGAACCGAATCACACAGTTTCGAAATATAGTTCTTCCGTTTTAGTGGGACTTTTCAAACTTAAGGTTAAAAATTTATACAAATTTTGTTTGATTTTTTGTGTGCTTAACAAGAGCAGTATATTGCTCTGTTCGCTTAGTATATATCTTAATTTCGCTGAAGTCCACCAAATGTGGGAAATGTAGCACCATATTATTTATTCTAATGGTCGTTGTGTTTACACTGTTTTAAACTTTGAGAGGGTTGTAATTCCCCGTAATTTATTTAATGTATTACATTTATATCTTCAATGTTTAATTAATCTATTTATTTTTTATTTATTGACACACATAATTACGATTACAATGGAGAATTCATCGTAATTTGCGTGGTCAGTCGAAAATCTACGGAATATTTTCAACGGAAAATGCCGAACACAGTTCGCGAGGTCAACTGAGTTCGCATACTTTTAAAAATTTGTAAACATTGCGATAAATGTCTCTTTTCGCATTAAATTACCGCTTTCAATTCACAACTGATGTGGGTTTCAGATCAAATAGCATGTCTTCTGCGGAAAAGACCGGCACCTCCATCCCAATATCTTAGCCGGTTTTAGTACGAGAAGACTTGGACTAGCACATCGGGTGCACCCGTACTGGATATACACAACCATACAACATACAGTCACTCCATTCATACCGATTCACCTCACACATGACCATGACCTCTCCCTGTATACCTATACATCTTACAATGGACAACCCACACATAACCATATAGTCACTCATTGTATACCTATTCACATCATTCATGACATACAATAACTCCCTGTATACCTATTCACCTCAACTATGATCATAGAGAAACTCCCTGACTACCATCTTGGCATCCATCCTGCATCCAGTTAATATCTTTTGTTACCATAATGGACCAGAATAGCCACAGATTATGGTTCATCTCGGTTCCGGCTCAACGTTCTGTCCATTTCCATTCAATAATATGCCCAGAATCACAAAAGAGGTTCTCGGCAAAATTCCATACTTTAAAATGAATTTGTCATGCCCCATACAGAACTGGGACTACCAGAATAGAACATATAGTTGTCAGTTAATTAACTAACACGTATAATAACCAAGTGAGTCACAATTTACTACCTTTTCGGATAACACAGAGAATAATGTTCAGGATATATGTAAAAAAAAAAAAAAAACTATAGATACCGTAGTGTGACACATTTAAGATAGACCAAAACAATAAACACATTTGAATCCAGAGACAGTTACAATGATAGTTGCATTTTACTTGAAAAAATGGTCTATACCTGAAAAGTTAATTTGTGCCGATATTTATGTCAAGTTTTTGAGAGAAAAGTCCAATATTTTTGGTGATTTCAGTGGTAACAATAGTAACAATTAACCACGGTGCATCAGATATGTTAGTATTCAATGTATAGGAGGCAGAATAGCCAATTTTATACATCAACCACAACTTGTAAGCGATTGCAGGACACGCTGGGGCAATATTTACCATTTTCCATATTTTGGCGGCCATTTTGAGCCAAAGTAAGAATTGTGGTTCCAATGAGTTGCAATATTCATAGGTAATGATATGCCTCACTTACATTACAAAGTTCTGTTCATTTCTTGTTGAAATATGACTAAAATCCCAATTGTGATTTTTTGTGAAATTTTATACCGTGTTCCAATAATTGCATATTTAATTGCTCCAATGATCAGTTAATATACAAAACTCAATATAAAGTCATATTACTCAAGCAGTTCCAAACAGCATGAACTGGTCTAGAAGATATTTGTGAAAAAACGTCATATTTTCAACTTAATCCTGATTCACAGAACTTTCAACCGGGTGTGATTTCATGAAGAGCGTTTATTTATTAAATAACATACTTGTCCATATATGTATAGCAGATGATGAGATAGTTATGACAGAAAGGTCACGAGGGGTGATTCAAATAACAAAGTATTCCCATGTTCATGAGATTATATGTATAACGAGTGTGATATATGTCTCGATATTGACTTACTGTATTTTCGCGACAATAAAAACAGTATGTGACTTTAAGTTGATTTTATGGGTGAAATATGGGTCACAGGCAGCGACAGGCACCCTCATTGGATTCAGCATACTTGACTTATGCTAGAAAACTTAGTTTCATGCTTTTCCCCAAAAATGCCTCTAGGGTTCTAGTATTCCACAAATGTAGCTTTTCCGACCAGACTATTACTAAAAACAATGTTAATTTGAGACTATAGATACTTCCCAGAAGATGAGGCATAAGCAGAATGATGTCTCCAGAGGGTGAATTTGGTGATGCTAGCCCTCTGGGGACCTCAATCTGCAAATTTGCAGGCTTGAACATTGTTGGATCATCGAGGATTCTTTGATAAGGATTCCAGCTGTAATAATAGGATATCTACACAATTTCTCTTGTGGTGCCTCAACAAGTCAACAAGGGGATCTATCAAGAACAAGTAATGAGTCTGTTCTGCAATTAAGCTATCATAACATGTTAGTTTACCTTGTGAGAAATAATTTATCATAATTCAATGATAACAACACTTTATTGAAAATTTCCTAGGCATAAGAGAAAATTGAAATTGTTTTTACTTAATTCACAGTTTTTTTCAGATGTCGTACTTTCATCTCATCGACCACAATTGACCTATGACGCCAGCATTGTATTCGATGAAGGAATAATGTCTACATATCACTACATATCTGTCTTACATACCTGGAAAGTTAACTTTTTGAGGAGGGAGGCTTGGAATACTGGTTGTATTTGAATTTGAAAACACCTCCGATAACAATTCCTTTGAAGAATTGAAAAACATTTTTTTTTCATCTTTGGACAGTTTCCTTTGGAGTGTTTTCTCCAATTGATGGCGCAAATCTGAAATAAGAATGAATAAGGAAAATTGGAATGGTTTCATAATATAATACAGCCTTCATAATATAACACAACCTTCATAATACGATACAACCTTCATAATACAATACAACCTTCATAATATAATACAACCTTCATAATACCATATATACAACCTTCATAATATAACACAACCTTCATAATATGATACAGCTTTCATAATACGATACAACCTTCATAATACAACCTTCATAATATAATACAACCTTCATAATATCATATATACAGCCTTCAAAATATAATACAGTCTTCATAATATCATATATACAGCCTTCATAATATAACACAACCTTCATAATATGATACAGCTTTCATAATACGATACAACCTTCATAATACAATACAACCTTCATAATATAATACAACCTTCATAATATCATATATACAGCCTTCAAAATATAATACAGTCTTCATAATATTATATATACAGCCTTCATAATATGCCTATAAAACCTTTACCCAACAATCCGGCCAAAACCGGCCAAATAAAGCTTCAACAGCCTAAAATATCTTCGGTCTGTCTCAATAGAACCATACAAATATGGATATCATTGGAACCGGCTCCTTGGCCACATTGTGATAGTTACAGTTATGCCCTGTGCCAATGCATTCTCTTATATATGTGAGTCGACCATAGGTCGCCTCGCATATATAAGAGAATGCATTGGCCTAAAAAAAATCTTTTTTTAACACTTTTTACCATTTTTTCTTACATTCTTTAACAGTTTTATAATTTTTAATGTGTTAAGCCAATGCATTCTCTTATATATGCGAGGCGACCTATGGTCGACTCGCATATATAAGAGAATGCATTGGCACAGGGCCCTTCTGTTGGGTAAAGGGATAAACTAATCCCTCTTTTCAATAGGTAACGTTCGCAAGGGAAAGCTGAACCACATTTTGATAGCTAGGCCTCAAAATAAGGTGCCTGTCATTTGCATAATGGGGACACATAGGGTGCATTTAGTGATGCTACCCCACAGACCTGCAAAGCGGGATAGTGTCACCAAATTCATCCTATCGGTATTTCATTCTGTATGACCTCATCTGCTATGGGAGACCTAGACACCTAGGTAAAGACGGTGATGTGCACCCATTGGCCACATGCAATTATGCAACTAATAAAGATGTTTCTAAAGATTATAAAGATACTTTGCAGAGAAGATAGGCCTATTTAGCAGAATGAGGTCCCTAGAAGGTGAATTTAGTGATCCACCCTGCTGTAGGGTCACTAAATTCAACATTCTCTGGGGACCACATTCTGCAAATGTTGAGACCTGAACACAAACCTTGAAACCTGCATGAAGTTAACCCTTTCTATACTAAATACTCATTGACGAGTAGTTCCCTTATTAACCCTTTCTATACTAAAGACTCATTGACGAGTAGTTCCCTTAGAAAATGTTCAGTCCAAAGGTTGTTTGTTGAATTTATTATCTAAACATTTCCCACCAATGAATTTGAACTTCTGCACTTGTACTATCATTTTGTTCTGGCTGTTGTCTTCAAGCCTGCAAATAGCGTGTCAGTCATTTTCAGAATGAGGTCCCCAGAGGGTGAATTTAGTTATGCTATCCCGCATAGCGGGCTAGCATCACCAAATTCACCCTCTGGAGACCTCATTCTGCTTATGCCTCATCTTCTGGGAAGTATCTATAGTCTCAAATTAGCATTGTTTTTACCTACATTTTCCCTTCTGGGAAGTTTCTATATCCCCTAATTTGCAGCAGATAATATGCATAATCGAGGTGCCCAACAGTTGAACATCACCATCTTCAACTAGGGAACTTCAATCTGATCCTAGGTCTACCACAGAAGTAGAGGGCCTAAGCAGAATGAGGTCCCCAGAGGGTGAATTTAGTGATGCTAGCCCGCTATGCGGGATAGCGTCACTAAATTCACCCTCTGGGGATATCATTCTGCAAATGACAGACACGCTATTTGCAGGCTTGGTTGTCTTCTCATATATCCTTAACCCTTTGAGTGCCAGGGGCCGATCTAATCGGCCCTAAACCTACAAAATAAGTCTGTTAAAGAATATAAGAATAAATTATTAAATTTGTAAAAAATTGTAAAAAAAAAAAAAAAAAAAAAATTGTTAGGCCAATGCATTCTCTTATATATGCGAGGCGACCTATGGTCAACTCGCATATATAAGAGAATGCATTGGCACAGGGTATATGGGTTCATACAAAAATCGACCTGGCAATCAAAGGGTTAATGTTCCTCCAAATGTATACAGGGTTCATAAAGGATTTTCACAATCTGATTCAAAGATTATATTGGTCATTGAGACTCGTCCCCTATAATAGACGACAATTCCAACAGGTTATAACATTCCACATATAGCACGCCTTTCGGTACAAATGTTACCATGAACATTATACAGGCTTATAAGCTTTGTTATAACCTTGTGCCCTCATCCTTGTTGTTCTAGTTACGTTAAAGTGATGTGAAACACTCCGGTTGTGTGATCAAATAGAAATGGAGAATAATCTTGCTCAAACTAGTTATTTTAAAGAATATTTATCCAAATTTACAGCACACACCTTCATTCTTATATATTTATTAAATGCAATTAGTCTCGATGGCGAAATGATTGGCGTTTGTTTATCGCCGATTGTTGTGTGTTGCTAGGTATGATTTGTCTGACTTGTTACTGTCATTCCGGAGGGCCAGGTGTTATTTTCGCTGACCATATCAGATGTGGCACCTGGTCAGACACCCACTTACCTATAATGGTTACATATAAAACACCTGGTCAGACACCCACTTACCTATAATGGTTAACATATAAAACACATGGTCAGACACCCACTTACCTATAATGGTTACATATAAAACACCTGGTCAGACACCCACTTACCTATAATGGTTAACATATAAAACACATGGTCAGACACCCACTTACCTATAATGGTTAACATATAAAACACCTGGTCAGACACCCACTTACCTATAATGGTTAACATATAAAACACCTGGTCAGACACCCACTTACCTATAATGGTTAACATATAAAACACCTGGTCAGACACCCACTTACCTATAATGGTTAACATATAAAACACCTGGTCAGACACCCACTTACCTAATGGTTATAGATTAATTAAAATTAGTTTCTATCTTACCGACTAGTTTTATAGAGTCTAGATCCATTTCATGTAGATTGAGGCTCTTGAGAAAATTTTTGACTTGATCACTGAACTGGAACAAAGGAGAACACAACTTACAAAAGTCAATACAAGAGCTGCGCTTTCGGCCAGTCGCCCAGTGCATACCCACATGTATCATGCATACAACCCGCCAGTAGTTCAGAGCATACCCACATGTATCATACATACAAGCAGCCAGTAGTTCAGTGCATACCCACATGTACCATATCTACAATGCTGTCGGCCAGTCGCCCAGTACATACCTACATGCAGCATTCATACAACATATGGCTAAGAAACTCGAGCAGAGTCGGACCCAAAAGTCAATATTTTCATCATAGTCCTCATAGTGGTAAATATCCATAGCACATTTCATTAAGATCTGACAACCTATGATTGAGATATCTACTCGGACCAGCTCGGACAGACCAAAAAAGCTACATTTCCAGATAAAAAGATGAATAACTCTAAAACGGATAATGTGAATAAAATTAATGTCCACATAGTGGTGAATATCTGTATCAAATTTCATTGAGATTGACAACCTGTGGCTGAGATATCTGCTCCAAAGACAAAACATTTCCAGATAAACAAAGATGAACAAGAGGTGTGCACTCGAGTGCTAGCATACCCCCATCGTGGCAAATTCAACCCGCAATATCCGTAAGCACAACAAAAAAGATTTTTAACTTTAAAGAAAAATTCGGACTAATAATATCGATATGGTGTCACAAGAAGCTTGTAGAGAAAAAATTATTCAAATTGGTTCATATTTGTTAAAGTTATTAAGTCGGACAGAATTTTCTATTAGCATCATGCGGAGAGGCAGTCCTAAGGAGATTGCACACAAAAAATTATTGAAATCGGTTCATAGTTGTTCGAGTTATGAGGTCGGACGGTACGACGGACAGACAGACAAACGGAGGGAGAAAGCATGACGGACGGACGTATGGAGTCAATCCAGTATACTCCCCATTTTCTTCGAAAGTGGGGGTATAATAACTCTAGAACAGAAAACACAAACAAAACGATTGAATGCTCCAATGAATTTCCTCATAGTAGTGAACATCCATACCAAATTACATCAAGATATGACAACCGGTGGTTGAGATATCTGCCCGAATATTTTCTTGATAGTTACGTCATACTGTCTGTTTTTAAACATGGTAATTGGAGCATGCAATTATGCTTGTTTCTTTACAAATAATACACAATAACTAAATACTGAGGGACTTGTGTATTGTGCCAGTAAAGGTAAACTATGGATATACATTTCTTCTACTTGTAAAGGTTATTTTAAATGGATAAATTGCCACCAAGAGAGCCCAGTAAGAGCTGAGCTTACCCCTTTCAATACAACCACTGAAATAAACCAATTTTAGATTGTTGTGTTCATTGGGAACATCTCAGAGTCATAGGAAAGTGGGTCTGTGGTGTGTGATATCAAACCATGCTGAATGAGGTAAAGTTAATGTTGCACATGTTTGTTTTGTCGCCACACAATTTGAGGATATAAGATGTACCTCTGACATGATGTGTCCATGTCTAAAACAAACTTGTCTTTATTATATTCCACAATTTGGCATCATATTTACTAATTTAAACAGATATGTGGTTCACTCATCACATTTGTTGGAAGTTCTGACTAAATATATATGTGTGTACATGCACATAAAAAGTGCGGTAGAATAAGTGAGGAAATATTTTTTTTAGTCAGAACTTCCAACAACTGTGCTAAGGTCAAATAAAACAGTATCTTTGTTTTGGGCAAAAATTTAGGGTAGGGGGGGGGGGGGAGGGGGGGGGGGGGTAAACCTCTTCTTCTTTTTTTTAATTCCCATAACGCACAAGGCAATAACAGCCATTCCTTAATGTATTGTAGATACAGATATACTATGTAATAATATGTATATAGTCTATCTAGATATAATATTGTAATGAACTTGCAAGGCACTTTATTTTATATACTTTTATTTAAGTTTTTATTTATCATATGGCCTGGCAATAACAGGAGTCAGACTGCTCTGTACAAATCTCGCATATAGGAGTGGCTTTCTTGAATCTATTGTCTTACAGAAGCTTTCACCACACCACTACCTTCCCCACATTGGACACAAAAATACTAAGCCAATACCTCTATAAAACTGATATAGACTTTATTCTAGTAGTTGAAATTATTATTTACAAATTATAGTCAGGACTTTTATTTATGATTGATTCTTGGTATAATTTAGTACGTGCATAATGAATTAAGTAATTATTCCATAACATGTTGCATTAAAGCATGAGTTCCCTGTATTAGGGTCCTGCGAATTGGAGATTTTGATCGAATCGAATATCGAATCGAATTGAAGAAATCGAATCGAATATCGAATCGAATATCGAATCGAATATCGAATCGAATATCGAATCGAATTATACATGTGTGTTGCATTCTTAATTAGGCATGTTTTGCCAACGATTAGGTGATGTTTGAAATGTTCTATGAACTTCCATGAAGTTCCATCATAACTTATGTGGTGATCAACCATCGATCGCGATACTATTAAATTCAATTGATTATCGTCGAGAAGAAAAAAAAAACAGATCAAAACGTCCATGCGGACGTTACGACGATTAATATATAACTGGCTTATCGGAACTAAAATCATGCAAAGTTTGTACAGTTTGCATGTACATGCAAAATTGAAATGGGCATTCGGAAACACCCGTTATTGTAAACTTGAAGATGCAACAACAGTCGCAGGGTAGCCTGTTTGTGTAGTACTGGGTGCTTCTGGAACTGATTCCATAGATGGGTCGTTGTCCCAGATGCTTGTGATTTATACACATGTTGTATTCGGCACACGTGTAAGTTCTTGTACTGTCTAAGAAGCTTATCGTGTTTAAAATAAACACGAATAACGGACGACTTATTGTCAAGTGTCAAAGGAACGCTCCGAAACTGACAGTTAACTTCAAAAGAAAACTCCACCAACATGCACTTTTCGACACCTGAAACACGTGTTGTTTACATCATCAGCGATGTCACATACACATCACGCGGAACCTGAGATGGATAGTCTGCAATAACGCTAGCAGTTGCTCAGTCTCATAGTTATTATAATATACGTGCGTCGTCGGTCCAACGGCGATCTCAGAGGTTTTGGCAACCATGTTCAAAGCTAGAATTCAGACGTATTTAGTGGTCCTAATTTAGTGGCTAATTACTGGCCATACTTATTTAATAGCATGCGTACAATCGTGATGTAAAATAAAAATTATAAAGCGCATATATTCATAATTTTAGGGAATTAAATGGCACAGAAATAGCTAAGATCGACGTGTGTACGTGTTTGCAAGCAGCCTATAATTTCATCCATATATATTCGAAATTTCGAGTTGGAGATTTCGACTCGAATTCGAATCGAATTTGACTTTCGAATCGAATCTCGATTCGAATATCGAATATTCGCAGGACCCTACCCTGTATGTGAACAATATTGACATGCTAGAAAAATTCCCACCTCCCTGCACCTTCACGCAAATCATCAATGTTTCATCCAATTTTCATACTGGGGTTACATGCTTCAGTGCCTAACTATCAGAAAATTTAACAATTTTGGAGAATTTCTATGAAACAATCAATTGTCACATATGTCCAAAGCCATTTAATATCTATTAATCAACACCCCCAAACATATCAAATTGAGTTAATAAACATATTCCATACCCATCAGTCTAAAAGACTTTGCGTTAAAGTTGCCTATTTTCGAGGAATCTTGTTTTTGGATGTTTGTTAGCCCACTATCCCTGGTTTAGTGTGTTTTGTGAGTGCGATTTTGCAAGTTAATTAGGCTAATGACTCACTGAATTGAAATCAGCAACTTAAACTGATAAGAAATTGGAAGAATAAAGTCAAGTTCAGAGAATGAGATTGGAAATTTTCAGACTGTAAATTGGGAACTTTGGGATTTTTTTTATTTTGCAAATAAAAAGTTTATGGGGGCCATCTGGCAAACAGGAGGGAGGGTTACAGGAAACAAAGGTATTTTTTTTTATGCCTAAGTATGAACTCACAATGGGGAAGCCAGGTTAATATACACAATTACTACACTTACTATAACAACTGACAAAAATAAATAATAAAAATAAAACCCTCCGTCCCTCATTGATTTGAATAAAAAAAATTGCCCGGGAACCAAACATTTTTGTCGTTTGGCGTAATAAGTGTAAGTTGAAAGTGAAAGACTGAATTAAAATATGATTATTTTCTGTTTCAAGTACCTGAGGTGCCTCTTTTTCGAGCTGTGTCTTGGAATAAACTTTCCGCTCAGAGTCGTTCACTTTTCTAGCCGGGCTGAATTTGTTTGAGGTACCAGCTGCCGCTAACATGATCTTTGCTGTCCTTGACAGACTATCTGATGCTGCTCCACCTCCTTCTTCTGACGTCTCAGAAATCTTAAGCAGCTTAGACGTCAGAGCAGACGCAGTTTTACCGCTAGAAATTCAGGTAAGTACAGATAAATAGAATAGTTTGCAGGAAGAGGTCCCAAGAGGGTGAATTTATGGATGCTATCCTGCACAGCAGGTTATGTCAGCAAATTAACCCTCTGGGGACCTCATTCTGCTTAGGCCTCATTATCTGGGAAGTATCTAGTCTCCAATTATCCAGCAAAAACAGAATCTTAATATTTACCAAAACCCAAAGTTATTAAATAAAAGAAGTGATGATATATCATGTAATAACATAGCAAAGATCAGCTGGATGACTGGGTCATCACAGCTGATCACAATGGGATTACATGTAACTCTGCATGACCAGGTCATTACAGCTGATCACAGTGGGATTACATGTAACTCTGCATGACCAGGTCATCACAGCTGATCAGTGGGTTTACATGTAACTCTGCATGACCAGGTCATCACAGCTGATCACAGTGGGATTACATGTAACTCTGCATGACCAGGTCATCACAGCTGATCACAGTGGGTTTACATGTAACTCTGCATGACCAGGTCATCACAGCTGATCACAATGGGTTTACATGTAACTCTGCATGACCAGGTCATCACAGCTGATCACAGTGGGATTACATGTAACTCTGCATGACCAGGTCATCACAGCTGATCACAGTGGGTTCACATGTAACTCTGCATGACCAGGTCATCACAGCTGATCAAAGTGGGTTTACATGTAACTCTGCATGACCAGGTCATCACAGCTGATCAGATGTGACATGATACACATGCCCCATTACGAATATCCGTGTTCGGTTCCTTGGAAACCTCATACATCTTACTCTCTACCAAGACCTACACACAATGAAGACGGCTCCCCAAATATGGTCATAGGAAATGACCATAACAGCGGGACCAATCCCGATGTGTATTACCAAGCACCTCATTATATACTCACCCACATGGTATATAAGTAAATACAATTCCCCCCAAGTTATCATGCTTTTCCTACTCCACTTCCGAGCCTCTAACGCGTAGAGGCTCGACTAATGTAATACTAGGGTCATAGTTTGTCACATCTATATACACTTCTTGTATTCACGACGTATTAAAGACTTGTAATGTATTAAAGACTTGTACATATATCTATGTGTTCTGTTCGCTACCTCACACAGAGTGGGATTAGATGTAACTCTGCATGACCAGGTCATCACAGCTGATCACAGTGGGATTACATGTAACTCTGCATGACCAGGTCATCACAGCTGATCAGTGGGTTTACATGGAACTCTGCATGACCAGGTCATCACAGCTGATCGGAGTGGGATTACATGTAACTCTGCATGACCAGGTCATCACAGCTGATCAGATGTGACATGATACACATGCCCCATTACGAATATCCGTGTTCGGTTCCTTGGAAACCTCATACATCTTACTCCCTACCAAGACCTACACACAATGAAGACGGCTCCCCAAATATGGTCATAGGAAATGACCATAACAGCGGGACCAATCCCGATGTGTATTACCAAGCACCTCATTATATACTCACCCACATGGTATATAAGTAAATACAATTCCCCCCAAGTTATCATGCTTTTCCTACTCCACTTCCGAGCCTCTAACGCGTAGAGGCTCGACTAATGTAATACTAGGGTCATAGTTTGTCACATCTATATACACTTCTTGTATTCACGACGTATTAAAGACTTGTAACGTATTAAAGACTTGTACATATATCTATGTGTTCTGTTCGTTACCTCACACAGAGTGGGATTAGATGTAACTCTGCATGACCAGGTCATCACAGCTGATCACAGTGGGATTACATGTAACTCTGCATGACCAGGTCATCACAGCTGATCAGTGGGTTTACATGGAACTCTGCATGACCAGGTCATCACAGCTGATCGGAGTGGGATTACATGTAACTCTGCATGACCAGGTCATCACAGCTGATCACAGTGGGATTACATGTAACTCTGCATGCTTTCCTCAGGAGCACAGTGTTGTCAAAGACAATTTCTTCCTTGATGTATGGTAGGACCAGAAAGATTTTAGTTATACAAAGTTTTCTGAATTTGAGGCAGATCTCCCGAATTTGGAAGATCCATTTCCCACAATTGGCCTCGAGAAGTAAACATGTCTAGCTACAAGCGGGTTGGTACTGGACCAAAATTTTCTCTTGCCAAAATTTTTGCCAAATGAAATTATTATTTGTCAAATTTCAAAAATATTTGCCAAATTTAATTGAGGGTATTTAATTGGGGAAAATTAAAGGACATACTTGTTTTTTTTATCTGTGTTACATACTGTAACAAGAGCATCGCTAGGGCATGGCAAAATATGCACTTTAAATTGTACTACCACAAAATATAATAATAATTTGAACCTACAAGGAATATCTGATATACCCCTAATATAAAAATAAATGGACAGAACCCATATTAAAACATAGCATGTACCTTTAGCTGGGAAACACACATACAAGCTTTGGTTAATATCAGTTAATCCAAACAGTAATTATCGGTCGGAAACCAAAGTGTTATGATATCTGTCAAATTCTAAATGGAAAAAGGGCAGTAACTCATGTAAAAATAATTGGACGGAATCTAATTCGATCTTGACCTGTATTTGTAGCTGGGAAATACACATACCGGTACTAACTTTGGTTCAGATCAAATAATCCAAACTAGAATTATCAGTCACAAACTAAAAATGTTAACAGATGGTCAAATTCTAAGTTGAAAAGGGCGGTAACTCATGTAAAAATAATTAGACGGAACCCATATTCGAACTTGGTCTGTATTTTTAGCTGGGCAATACACACCAACTTTGGTTCAGATCAAAGAAACCTACATGGCCTCATCTGCTATGGGAGACATACTCAGATTGAAGTTCCCAAATGGTTAATATTGTGATGTACACCCATTGGGAACCCCGATTATGCAATGTGTCGTCTGCCAATTTGGGGATATAGAGAAACTAAACTAAAAAAAATAGAATCTATGTGAAGAAGTTTCTATTGAAATATGATAATAAAGAAACTTTCCAGAGAAGATGAGGACTAAAACAGGACGAGGTCCCCAGAGCATGAATTTCGTGATGCTAGCCACTAAGCGGGATAGCGTCACCATCCACTGACCTCAATCAGCAAATGACAGGCACACTATACTGAGACTTGGTTGGATGATGGTCGGTTCCTGAAAGGCTTGATATTATTTATTCAGGAAATCTATCATCCTGAATATGTTCGGGTGGGAGCAGGAGTATCAATTGAAGTTTTCTGAGCCATCCTTTAACACGCAACGGTTAGTTGCTCTCGGGCCAATTGTGTCGTGATGATTCCACATTTGGCGGTCAAAGTTGGCGATAGCTCCCATCTACCCAATACAACTGATAACCCATGCCCGAGTTACAAGCTGAAATGCTCATACAGAGACAAAATTGCAAGTCAAACAAGGGCCATAACTCTGGTACAAATGAATGGACAAAACACATAGTATGCATCCTTTCACCCAAACTGTACTGTCACCACACCAAAGCACAACCAAATCCTATAATCCATGCCCAAGATACAAGCTGAAATGTTCTTTTGGGCCAAAAATTTACACATTTCCAAGTCAAACACATGCCGTAACTCGGGTAAACATGGACGAAACCTGTAGTATGTGGTTATCTTTCCCCCCAAGCTGTACTATCACCATGTCAAAAGGACAACGAAATTGTATAATTAACACCCGAGTTACAAGGTTATCTGTTTATACGGATGGCCAGACAGATGCTACAAGATACGGAGCCCTCGACTAAATACCACCTTTGGGGATCAGGCATAATAAAATGATTGTAGTACAGTAATGCTCTAATTAATTGACTCTTTAACCACAGAAGAATTATGGGTAACTTTTCAGGATTTAGTCGGAAATATGGCTTGTTGCCATTCATTGGAAAGCTCTCGGCATAACTGTATATATTCAAGAAATACATACTTCTCCCCTATATGCTTCATGAATTTCTCTTTCATCGTTGTGATGCCGTTAGCAATCGGGGCTTTCACCTCACTCGGCAATCGTTCAGATTTCACTCTCAGAAAAGAGAGTCCGAACTGGAGATCTTTACGAAATGGCTGACAGCAGACAACCTTGATTCTGTCCCATTCTTTACAAGCCACCTCACTAATAAAATGTTCTGAAATAAAATTGCTGATTATAATCACGACAGCATAAAGCCTTTGAACATTACATGACAGTCGCTTCCTGAAATTTTGCAAAAACCATGTGCCAATGCATTGTTATGTATGCGAGTTGCCCATAGGGAGCCTCGCATATATAAAAGAATACATTGGCCTAACAATATTTAGCTTGACATTGTTGCAAGCGATTGCATTATCTTATATAGAGAATTCACTGACGCAGTATTTTCAATGGTGAACAAGCGCAGCTCCCGTAATGAAAGGGTTAAGGCTTTGTGATTTATAGGTTCGTGACCTGACAATTCTCTTTGAAAAGCCGACGAAACTCCTATCAGATGTACGTCGCTAGATGTCTCTATTAAACTCCTATCAGATGTCTCTATTAAACTCCTATCAGATGCACGTCGCTAGATGTCTCTCTTAAAATGAGTTTCTGTATTGAAGGGATTCCCTCCATTTCATTGGAGAGTGGCAGACAGTGCACGATTTCATTGGTTTATGGCATACGTAATAGATCACTTTACAGATCTGAGGTCAATGACGTGTTAACAATTTTACATTGTCAAACTCAGCTATTATGGGAAAACTGAATACAGGTGATTTATCCATAATTCATTTTATTATATGCTTGCCTATAAAATAGCGGAAAACTACCGAAACCTAGATAATTGTATTTATCTCTTAAAAGCAAGTGAAATATGTCGCTATTTCACTCTAGCTATTAGATAACCGCGTGTTATAGTAAATTATCTGCAAATTTATTGGTCAACACCCATAACCTTATTCAAAACAAGAATTATTTCTTATAATTTAATCCGTCATTGCACGGAAGAACCACCATAAGTAGAAGGCAGAAGTCAAACAAGAGAAAAACTTTCCTTGCAGTTGTGACCCATGCACGTGGGATTTATATATTTCAACTGTGGTGACAAGTAGATTTGAGACTCTCATTTATTACATATCTATCAACGTAATTCGCATGATTGCACGAGTTTCCAGGCGTGTGATAATTCTCAGAATGACAGAATCGCACTAGTGCAATCTGTCGACGGAACTATTTCATTCAGTGTTGTTAGACTGGTCCTCGCCGTTACTATTTTTACTTTTTGAATGCAAGGGCGACAACCCACATACCAAAATCGCAGCGCGCTGATTGGGGTTATATATTTGGAAAATCTATCAGAATTTAATTTCAAAGGCATCATTAAAGATGGGTATTGGTCACTCGCAAATAGACAGGATCCCTGTCTGATTGTTGCGTTAACCCTAAAATGCCGTTAAAACTCAATTAAATTCACATTTTCTGTACCGGAGATGTACGATTGTGAATCAACCTACTATAATACGGAGATATGTAATAAAAATAGAACCACATGAGTGTCTGGATTTTGATGAATTATCGCACGAGATTTGTTGGGGAACGCGATACCTCTCATGCGAGACTGCGTCCCGCACTCGAGGTATCGCTCCGCCAACAAATCTCGTGCGATAATTTCGTCAAAATTCAGACACTCATGCGGTTCTATCTATTTATTGGCTTGTGACCAGACTTGTTTAACCTCCCGATTTTCGCGGAGACTCCCGATTTTAATCGTCTTTTCCCGTGCTCCCGATCCGTAAACAGAATCTCCCGATTTCAAATGTCTATAACAGAATATACAAGGGGTACGCATCTAAGATGCTTTTGTCAAATTTTTTGGCAGTCGAACCAAACTTCTGCCAATAAGGTGCACAACCCCCGGGAAAAAAGTTGGATGGTGGTATATTATTGCAATAGACCTATATACCAAATATCAATTGAATCCGTTAATATTTCATTGAGTTATCGCACTAACGGTGATAAAATTGTGATTAAAATAGACAAACTAAGACCCATAACTCCGGAAAAAAAATTCGGACAAACCAGATTTTCGATCTCGTCAAAGATATTGTTGCAATAGACTCATATACCAAATATTGTTTAAATCGGTTAATATTTCATTGAGTTATTGCGCTAATGGTGATAAAATTGCTAAAAATAGACAAACTAAGACCCATAACTCTGCGAAAAAATTTCGGACAAACCTGATTTTCGAACTCGTTTGACATATTGTTGCAGGAGACTCATATACCAAATATTGTTGAAATCGGTTAATATTTCATCGAGTTATCACGCTAACGGTGATAAAATTGCTAAAAATAGACAAACTAAGACCCATAACTCCGGAAAAAAATTCGGACAAACCTGGTTTTCGAACTCGTCCGAGATATTGTTGCAAGAGTCTCATATACCAAATATTGTTGAAATTGGTTAATATTTGCGTGAGTTATCGCGCTAACGGTGAAAAACTTAACTAAAAACCATCTAAGATGGATAACTCTTGTAAAAAAGTTCGGACGTGACCCATTTTCTACAGGCAGTAAATAGTCATTGGGAGAAACTACCATACCAAAATTTTTTTGAATCCGTTCACAAATGTCAAAGTTATAAAAACTCGACTAAAAAATAATGTAAGTGATTATAGGCTGTCCCTGTGTCGACTAACATATATATATAACTAGAAGGTGACCCGACTTCGTCCGGGCTATTCAAAAACCAAATTTCAAGTCGATTGCTCTACCCGTTTCCGAGATCTGGTCTGCGCATACGCGAAGCTGGCGTACCACGGGCTCGGCGACCCGATAAAATTCGTATCTGGGGCAAGATACATTCACATACCAAATTTCAAGTCGATAGCTCCACCCGTTTCCGAGATATATAGCCCAATGTCATTTGCGGATACCTCGGCCGGTGATGAGTTAACGCGACATCGGTCGGTTAAGAGTTAACGCGATCACGTCACGATATGTTGATGGCGTAATATATTTACGCAATGATTTTCGATGAGCGAAGCATGGTCCTGCGTTCTTCCCGATAATTAAGGTAGAAACTTTAAACGTACACAGGCGTGTGATACATCATTGGAAAGATGAAGAGCCACAGATTCTAACCGTGCAAATTATATGACTGGCAATTTATTATTCGCGCTATATCGAATCGATTTGTGAGCACCGAACTGAAATATATTAGCGCAAAACGGCGTAAAAACAGATTTGACCTCGGCACGTGAAAAGTTGACCTCGGATCTGAAAATCAATAGGCCTATGTTACTCCTGACCCGAAAATACCCCCACGTACCAAGTTTCATCGAAATCGGCTGGGCCATTTTCGAGTCCATCGATTACACACAGACAGATACACACACACACACACACAGATCTTTCAAAATATATAATAGACTAGAAGGTGACCCGACTTCGTCCGGGCTATTCAAAAACCAAATTTCAAGTCGATTGCTCCACCCGTTTCCGAGATCTGGTCTGCGCATGCGCGAAGCTGGCGTCGCACGGGCTCGGCAACCCGATAAAATTTGTATCCGGGGCAAGATACATTCACATACCAAATTTCAAGTCGATAGCTCCACCCGTTTCCGAGATATATAGCCCAATGTCATTTGCGGATACCTCGGCCGGTGATGAGTTAACGCGACATCGGCCGGATAAGAGTTAACGCGATCACGTCACGATATGTTGATGGCGTAATATATTTTTTTACGCAATGATTTTCGATGAGCATGGTCCTGCGTTCTTCCCGATAATTAAGGTAGAAACTTTAAACGTACACAGGCGTGTGATGCATCATTGGAAAGATGAAGCCACACAGATTCTAACCGTGCAAATTATATGACTGGCAATTTATTATTCGCGCTATATCGAATCGATTTGTGATCACCGAACTGAAATATATTAGCGCAAAACGGCGTAAAAACAGATTTGACCTCGGCACGTGAAAAGTTGACCTCGGATCTGAAAATCAATAGGCCTATGTTACTCCTGACCCGAAAATACCCCCACATACCAAGTTTCATCGAAATTGGCTCAGCCATTTTTGAGTCCATCGATTACACACAGACACACACACACACAGATCTTTCAAAATATATAATAGATTAAACTAGCCGATGAGCCTGATGTTGTCCGGGCTATTCAAAAACCAAATTTCAAGTCGATAGCTCTACCCGTTTCCGAGATCTGGTCTGCGCATGCGCGAAGCTGGCGTCGCACGGGCTCGGCGACCCGATAAAATTTGTATCCGGGGCAAGATACATTCACATACCAAATTTCAAGTCGATAGCTCCACCCATTTCAGAGATCTCGTCTGCGCATGCGCGAAGCTGGCGTCGCACGGGCTCGGCGACCCGATAAAATTCGTATCCGGGGCAAGATACATTCACATACCAAATTTCAAGTCGATAGCTCCACCCGTTTCCGAGATCTCGTCTGCGCATGCGCTGCACGGGCGTCGCACGGGCTCGCCAATACGACAACGACGACCGCCTGGTCAAACTACACACACGTACCAAGTTTCGTCCCGATCGGTCGAGAATCGTAGATTTGTATAAATGACATACAGACAGACAAACAAACAGAGGTCTTCAAAATATATATGAGATATATCACTAGTTAACGTCACATCACAAATCGTAGTGTCTTCAGATTAATCTAACATGCTCACCTTTCCCAAACTCTCGCATTCGTGATCCAGGTGAATTGTTAACTTGCCGGCACTCATTGACAGTCATCAGGTTACAGGTAGGGATTAAGGTGATGAAGCTTTGGTCTTGCGGCCATTGCGACTTCCCTACCTGTATTTGGATATTGGCGCAATGAAAACTTCCTGTAATGGATTAAGGACATTACACATTTACTGTATACACCCATCAGTAAACCTGGGGAGGGGGGCATGGAAATGTTTTAACATAAAAACTTGGGGCTGGGCTTACTCTTGGGGACCCCCATATTCAAAATCTCAGTTAGCATTCATACACTGCACTATTAACCCTTTGAGTGCCAGGGGCCGATCTCATCGGCCCTAAACCTACAAAATAAGTCTGTTAAAGAATATAAGAATAAATTATTAAAATTGTAAAAAATTGTGTAAAAAAAAAAAAAAAAAAAATTGTTAGGCCAATGCATTCTCTTATATATGCGAGGCGACCTATGGTCGACTCACATATATAAGAGAATGCATTGGCACAGGGTATATGGGTTGATACAAAAATCGACCTGGCACTCAAAGGGTTAATCTAATGACGTGTTAAATATTAATCAGGATGTCCATTATTTTATTTATGGAACTAATATTTGTTTTGTAATACAGAATTTTGTGAAACACAATGGGGCAGGTAGTATTAATGAGTTTGCAATGGAAATTAGCTTGAGTAATGCTATTTTTGTGCATGAATTTCTGACATTCTAATTCAGAGTTAACCTGACATCAAGGTATCCTTCATGATACTCGCTCTCTAAGATCTAGAAATGGGGGTGGGTTTATCTTCGTGGACCACCCATGATTTTTTTGGGAGCAAGCCTGCGTGTCTGTCATTTGCAGTATGAGGTCCCCAGAGGGTGAATTTAGTGATGCTATCCCGCACAGCAGGCTAGCATCACCAAATTCACCCACTGGAGACCTCATTCTGCTTAGGTCACATCTTCTGGGAAGTATCTATAGTATCAAATTAACATTGTTTTTAGTTACGTTTTCCAATCTGGGAAGTTTCTATATCCCCTAATTTGCAGAAGGTATAATCCATAATCGAGGTGCCCAATGGGTGATCATCAACAACTTCAACTGGGGAACTTCAATCTGATCCTAAATCTAACATAGCAGTTGAGGGCCTAAGCAGAATGAGGTCCCCAGAGGTTGAATTTAGTGATGCTAGCCCGCTATGGGGGATAGCATCACTAAATTCACCCTCTGGGGACATCATTCTGCAAATGACAGCCATGCTATTTGCAGGCTTGTTTGGGAGCATACACATAGACTGGGCTTTATATCCTGAGGGATGGGTTTACTGACCGGTGTATACAGTATTACATGATTGTTCCTCGAATTATAGTGTTTCTGTTGTTCCATATTACAAATTTACGCATTCCCATTGACGTCACATGATGTTCCCCTCAAATTAGTCCAAGTTTCCTTCGATGTAAACCAGCTGGTGAAATCGGTTGGGATAATGCTGTTTTATGCCTAAGTCCCCTGCATACAAATGTATGGCTTCTACATTGGGGTTTAGCGTTGTTGACCATCTCACAAAAAAATCCCAATAACTGTATTAAAATGTGACAGTAAACTGGTTTATTTCATAGAAAATATATTTATCTGAACTCCATAAGAGTTGTCAACTGAAAGTACTAATTTAAATGTGAAAAATATATTCGCAAGAATACAAACTCATTTGGCCTCGCGAAGTGACAGTGTGTATCAAATGTAATGAAGCGGAGGTTACCCCTAATTACGTTGATTGTCACCATTTATTTCCCTACCCGCTGTAGCTTTCTACTGTGCATGTCTTATAAGCCACAGCCGGCTACAGCTGGCTACAGCCTTTTAGCTCAAATACACTCTATTTGTTTCTTCCCAGCTGGTTTTATATAGATTACAGCTATATAATAATAGATATGAATCGAGGATACAATACAAAAGGTTCAATCAATTTATATAAATTATATTCAAAATTTCTCATTACATCAGCAGGATAGTTTTAGGGGTTATGTTTTGAACAGAAATCTGCGTGAAAAGCATACCAAGAAGAACAACTCTATCTTGTTAGCAATCTTGATCACGGCAAATATCAATATAGATAGATATAGATTCTACCACGATCTTATGATCAAAATAAACCACTTTATTACAGACAGTTAATATACCCAATATTCAGTTTTATCTGTATTTTATTCACGAAATAGCTACAGTAATGCCCTAATGGGAGGAACCGCGCTGAGAACTCCCGATAGACGTCGCCACTACGCGATGTGTTATAGAATTTCTGGGTCAGCTTTGTTTACGTTGTGTTACTACTGTTGGCGCATACAAATCAGTATAATACGAGTTGTTTGTCGTGATCATTTCCTACCATCTGACTACAGACAGACATTGAGGGGTGAATAAAAGAACACATCATTCAATATAATGTTATTTGAATATTACTATCATTGATTGTGATTAATGTCGCGGGCGTGGACATTAAATAATTTCGCCTGCATTCGTGGTACGAATATCGGAAAAGTTTAGTCTGACAGAACTGTATTAACATTGTTACCACATCCGCTTGTTGTTCTGACCATGAAAATTAAATTTGGCCCCCACGATCAGTAAATAAGATCTATTTCTGGTAATAATATATAGTATATGATTATGGGGTTATTTTTTGGGGACAATGTGGACAGAACTTTCAACATCTGTGATTGTTACTTGACCTGTTGAATCAAGTGTACACATAAATTATGTGTCCACTGAGTATACTTATGTTTCTGCATGCACATTATAGTGCATAATATATATGTTCCGGACTGCTAGCCATAAATATAAATGATGATCGTGTTAATATGTTGTTATAAAATATTATCTAACTGAGTGCCTGGGGCCAGGCTTGGGTGTGATAACTCTTCACAGCTATTGTTTATTTAAGTGAATACCATCGGACCCCAGAACGAAATTTACCACATCCCCAGTAATACTTACCGTAATCCTATAAGATTAAGTATTATTGGGGTGGGGTCAATTTTTTTCTGGGGATTTGTGGTAACTGCATACATGAGCAAAATGTTGGATTTAATTTAATTCTTTATTATCATCTAATTTAAATATAGTATACTCATAACAAGTTACAAAACATTGAAAATGCACATATGTATATACAATATGCACTAATTCCATGGGACATGTATACTAATAAATCAATAAATCAATATTCAAACCAAACAATATTTACAGAACCAATATTCACACATACTACATGTAGTATTAGATGTGCCTCGCATATGCCTCGAAAATACAAGATAAATTAAAATGTTTGTTTTACATAGGGATTTTGTATTGAATCAAGTACCAAGTAAATGTATAGAGACTTATAGAACTAAAACGCGTTCTCATCCACATACCAAGTAATTCAGGACAGTTATTGTTTTGAGATCGTAAATTGAGGTGGAATAATATTGGGCTCCAAAGTTACCCAGGTTAAACAAATCTCACAATATGAATGCGATATAAAAGTTACTCAGTGAAATACTGTTCAGTTTTGTCAAGTAATAGCCCTCATTATGCATAAATTAAAAAATATTAGTATACTGGAGGTGGTCATTTTGATCGCAAAATATGAATATGTTGTTGTTATAAAACATGAAATGTTATTAATCTACCAGTAGGTAACTTTATCACAATTATACCCAACCTGAGTAACTTTATCACAATTTCGGGAACCTGAGTAACTTCGTCACAAAAAAAAAACCGATGAGTGACCAATTCAACCCAAATAAATTGGGCAGAATAGTAGTACAGGGGTGAAATTCGCATAACATAAACAAACAAATGAATAATTATTTCTGTTAAATGGTATATTATATGCCATATAACAACCATTGAGTGGAAATATACGCTAGAATTATTCCTCACGAACATGCAAAGTGTAACACGATTGCGATGTAAGAAATCGACGATGGATAGTACACGAAAATCGAAAACTTACCTCTATTAAGTTATTTTTTCGACAAGTCAGGACAGCTCCACGCTTCGCAAGTTCTAACTTTAATTTCTTTATGGTATATTTATTATATAAATCATTTGAAGACATCTCAATAGTTTTGTTGCGTCAGTATAAAGAATGATCGGATGGATACATCCGATACAAAATACGCGTGTCGACTGAAGTAAACAAACGCCGATAGGCTCAGAATAGTAATGCTATAACCAATTGGACAACAGCGCCGCCCTGGCGAGGCCTCGCGCAGTCCCTCCCATTTATCGATTTCTTAACCGTGCAGCAGAATTATGGGTAACTTTTCAGGATTTAGTCGGAAATATGGCTTGTTGCCATTCATCGGAAAACTCTCGGCGAGAGCTTTCCGATGAATGGCAACAAGCCATATTTCCGAATAAATCCTGAAAAGTTACCCATAATTCTGCTGTGGTTAAGAAGTCGATTAATTAGGGCATTACTGTATGTAGTCTTGAAAGCAGGAATTTAAAAATGATGTTGTTGTTGTAATTGTGGCCTGGAAGAGATAGCCCATCTTTCAGACAGATTATTTTCACTCACCAAGATCTATATATGATATCACGCAGGCTCTCTCAAGCTGTAGGACGGCCTCAATTTTGCCGCTTTTATCCTTTTGGTTTGAAAGCCATTTCTTGAATCCATCCCCGTTAATAAGATTATTAACAGGATGCGTCTCATCCTGAAATATGAAAGTCTTCTATTGCAGATTAACCCTTACATGACTGGAGCTTCCTGAATTTTTTGCGAAAACCCTGTGCCAATTCATTCTCTTATACATGCGAGACTCCCATAGGGCGCCTCGCATATATAAGAAAATGCATTGGCCTAAGAATATTTACCTTGACATTGTAAGTCAGTGCATTCTCTTATATATGCGATGCTTCCTATGGGAGACTTGCATATATAAGAGAATGCACTGGTACAGGGTCTTTAATGCTGCAACAGCACAGCTCCCATCATGAAAGGGTTAATACATATGGTTATACAGTACATGTAGCACCCCCAGGGATATGGCTGCACAAACTTCACGATGCAATGCGCACCCGGATGTTTATATTATGATGTACTATGAATTAATTCAGGCTTCTTTGCAAGAATCAAGTTGCACACTGCCCGCATTTCAACCTGATTCCCCCATCAACCAAGAAAAACACCAGCTCAAATTAACTAGTGTACATACAGTAATGCTCTAATTAATCGACTCCTTAACCACAGCAGAATTATGGGTAATTTTTCAGTATTTAGTTGGAAATATGGCTGGTTGCCATTCATCGGAAAGTTCTCGCCGAGAGCTTTCCGATGAATGGCAACAAGCTAATTTCCGACTACATCCTGAAAAGTTACCCATAATTCTGCTGTGGTTATGGAGTCAATTAATTAGGGCAGTACTGTAACTCGTGTTACGTGTACATGTGTTTGATAACTGACTCCGATAGGGCGCCTCGCATATATAAGATGAAAGTGTCAATGACACTGTAGCTCAACTTGGAAAGGGAATAATTTAATGTATTACAGTCAATGGAGCGATTAGGAATGTGGAAAGTTGAATGTCTAATACTAGTTTATAGACATGAAGAGAAAAGTAAAATCCAAGATGGCTGCTGGCGGCCATATTTTCCGCTGAATGACCCCAAAATGAGTCGTTCCCATCTACATGTCATCGTTAACATCCATGACAAATTTTATGACGATCAGACTAAAGGTACGCCCTGTAGCCCATGCTAAAGAATTTAGTCATACAAAGAGTAAAATCCAAGATGGCTGCTGGCGACCATGTTTTTTGGCCAAATGACCCCAAAATTAGTCGTTCCCATCTACATGTCAATATTAACATCCATGACAAATTTCATGATGATCAGACGAACAGTACGACCTGTGGCCCATGCTAATGGATTAAATTTTGAAATCCAAGATGGCTGCTGGCGGCCATGTTTTTTGTCCGAATGACCCCAAAATGACTCATTCCCATTTACATTCCAATTTCAACAGCCATGACAAATTTTATAATAATCAGACTAAAGGTACGACCTGTAGCCCGTGCTAAAGGATTTAGTGATACAAAAAGTTAAATCCAAGATGGCTGCTGGCGGCCATATTTTTTGGCCGAATGACCCCAAAATGACTCGTTCCCATCTACATGTCATTATTAACATTCATGACAAATTTTATGATGATCAGACTAAAGGTAGACCTGTAGCCCGTGCTAAAGGATTTAGTCATACAAAGAGTAAAATCCAAGATGGCTGCTGGCGGCCATGTTTTTTGGCCAAATGACCCCAAAATGACTCGTTCCCATCTACATGTCATTATTAACATTCTTGACAAATTTTATGATGATCAGACTAAAAGTAGGATCTGTAGCCCGTGCTAAAGAATTTAGTCATACAAAGAGTAAAATCCAAGATGGCTGCTGGCGACCATGTTTTTTGGCCGAATGACCCCAAAATTACTCGTTCCCATCTACATGTCATTGTTAATATCCAAATTTCATAATAAACAGATCAAAGGTACGAACTGTAGCCCGTGCTAAAGGAAATTGTTGACGAATCACACACGCACACACGCACAGACGACGGATACCAAGCCATGGCAATAGCTCAAACTTTACAAAGTAAAGTTGAGCTAAAAATGCATTGGCCTAAGAATATTTACCTTGACCTTGTCAGTGCCAGGTAAATGTGTATTGTTTTCAATATCACACAGTCACCCCCAGAAATATTTCCAACTGTAACTTTTGCTGCGGAGATTTGCTGCGGAGATTTGCAAAATTGGCTGATTGGCATCCATAGGGCTAATGGTGCTATCTGTAACACCACATTTTTCACCTAAACAATGAATGATAGCTGTATTATCTCACCATATATTTTCATTCGGTATTCTCCGGGACAAGTAGACGCCAGAAGTTCCCAGGATCGATGCATCTAAATGCTCAAATCACACATTTGTCTCCGGTCAAAATAATAAACACAAATGGAAAGCCATCTTGTTGTCATTGAGGTCGTCAGTAATGCAGTAACTACATGTTTGGACTAAAGTAGTTGATAATTAATAAATTCTCAAAGGTGGCGGGTTACGAATTTTTGTACGCAGGGGTGTATATTAAAGAGACGTTTGATTTCCTTTGTGCAAACAATATATGTGCAATATCTCAACAATGTTTCTCCTACTTCCAACAAAGCAAATCCGTCATGATCCGTGTTGCTCATTTCTTAAATTTGATTGTCCGGTTTCAACATTTTGTTACTAACTGCATAATATTGTGTTATATATGCCGGTAGGCTCTATATATTCGTATGAACAATAATATTAATTGGTGAATATTTCTTGTGTTGGCTAGTTGTAGCTGAAGGAAAGACATGTTGACTAGCTGCTACGTAGTTCAACCAATTGCTGGCAGTTCTTTAGGTCATGTTGCACATACATCTCTTGTTCCAGTTCTTAAGTGAGAAAGGATTTTTTTTTTTCAGTATAATCTATACTATATATTTTGAGACTTCGTATATATGTGTGTGTGTGTGTGTGTGTGTGTACTTCATAGAATCCAAAACGCGTGTACATATTGAGCTCAAACTTCCTATGTAAGTGTCAAATCCCACCGACACGACCGTGGTCGCGGTTTAGAGAAGCTCAGAGCACCCGTTCTCCAATCTCAAATCACCGCAAAGGCACGGCGGGGGTTAATCAAGTGATTATTTAATGAGCGTTTGTTTTTGACGCATCTCTATAAAGAGCGTCTGTTTCCCATTCAACGTTATTCGCATCTGCAGAGTTATACGGGAACGCAAACGTTATCGCTCGAAATTTATTCCCTGCGAGCACGGATGGCGCGCTTTGTTTTTACAGTATATACCTTTGGTATATACCGAAATCATCCCAGATAATCACGAATATAGCATCAGATTTCTCCCCAGATATACCGTTATAAAGCTACTGGAATCTGCCAATCTACGGGAAATTCCAGGGAATGCCGATTGAGCTCAAACTTGCTACCTACGGGAAGTGTCATATATATGAGTGTGTCCTTTATAGACTCTAACCGATTGAGCTCAAACTTGCTAAATAAGAAAATAGCCCCCAAGCCGTAAATATCAACAACAACGATATTACTAAATACACGTTTTCGGCAATGTGAGAGTTTTCGGGGAGCCGTGATGCCAACAACAACGACCCGAAGACAGATTTCCCGACGGGAAGCGTTTGTTTTAAATTCAATGCAATGTTATCGTAGAGAGATTTCACGAAACGAAACAAAGAATGCGTTGTCTGTCGTTCCTAGGAAGGGGGGATTTCTACGGGTAAATTTTTCCGCCAGAAACAAAAAAATTAATTAAAACAATTTACAATTTAATTAACGTCTTCGCTGCTAAATGACGTTACGACGTCGTGTGCTGGGCTGTTGACGTTATTGGCATTTTCCAATGGGAAAATATAGCGGGAATGTCAAATGAACCATAACAGTGACTCAGCTGAAAGGCTTTTATTGTTCACAATCGTGGAACATCATACACTGTTTGAAACGTCGAGATACAGTTATTCCGATGCACTAATCTCTCAGTTCCAGTTATGTATGATGGCCTACTTCTAGTGTGCTGAAGTAGGTCCGTAGTACCTACGGACCATATAGCACACGGCGTGCACTTTTACGTCCGTAATAGATACGGACGTCATAGCAGCGAAGAGGTTAAAACAATTTAAAATTAAAAAAAATTAACAATAAAAAAACAATTCAGAAACAAAATATATTAAATTTAAAAAACATTAAATTCATATTCAAAAATAAAAAACAAAAATAAATAAAAACAAAATAATTCCAAAAATGTCATGTTTCTGAAACAAAGCCATGGGACGAATGCCGCCAGTGGCGGGCTAACCTGCTAGTATTATATAAATGTACATGTGTGACACGAAAATTCATTATCCGATGGATAGACAGGCCTATAGGCCTATATTCGGTGACATGTGAAACAAAGTGACTGAGATGTTAACATAATTATATGGCCAGCTGGGCACTATAGACTCAGGTTATCAGAGCCTGATATTAATCATAATGCCCCTTGTACCTGATGCTGTGTCCGACAACGTATCGTCTTTTAATGTACTATCTTAATGTTTACTATACTTGTACTGGAGATACAGTATAGAAAGTGTGTGGTATAAATAAAACACTCAACACCGTGGGAACCCAACTGAGCCCACCCACCGTGCATCACCAGCATTCGCGGTGATTTTTCCATTGTGAACTTGAGTGGATCAGATTATGTGAATGAACAAATGTCGTGTCAAGTCAGGCTAACACCAAACTATTGCAGTTCTATTTCGTTTTATAATTCAGGCGCAATTATATTTGTCTCAACTAAATATCAATAATTGTTTTGAGCGTTGTTCAATCTTTTAGTGACCGTGAAAATGTTCCCAGTCAGTTTTCTAGGTTTTCTTGGCGACAAAAGTGACACGCCGCGTGTGCGCAGAGAATAATTTCCTATTAATACGTATTATTAATATGTACATGTAACATGGTGACGGAATCAGCCCGAACCACGCAACATCCAATTTAGACAGATACAAGTAGGCGATATACATGCACATATATGCAGATAAATATTAACAAGATAGTACAACACGTACCCTGCTAGACAAAACAAGTGTCCACTTAACTGCGGTGCGGTTAGCGTTGCCACCACGGCTGAAATGCAATTACACCACGGTTCCACCGGCTAAATACAGTTGGGCCGCGGTGTAATCGCCATTTGGCATGGTGTAGTTGCCATGGTGTACTTTCATCAAACTGAAAAAAGACAATACAAATCAAAAATCTAACCACGGTGTACATGCCATTCGGCCATTCGGGTAGTTGCCTTTCGGCCACAGTGAATTTGCCGTTTGGCCGCAGTGTACTTGCCGTTCGGCCGCGGTGTTCAACTGCAGTTACAAACTCTGACACCGCGGCCGAACGGCAAATACACCGCGGTGCCAATGGACACTTGTTTTGTCCAGCGGGGTAGTTGCATATCTTCAAATGGCTTTAATTGCATCGATGATCTATGTACATGTACATGAACCCTGCAGAAATTAGAATACGATGTTTACTACAAATTAAGATTTATATAAAACAAAAATGGAATAGCGACTCAGGGTAACCTGGCGAATGTTATAACGGTGTTAATTTCACTAAAGATTGAAAATGATATTATTATTATACGATATGTTGGTAAATGCACGGCATATTGAAATACTAGCTGACATGCTCTGAACTAGATCATGCCATGAATCTCTACTCCAACTGACACTGGTAGAGATCATATTCCACCAGTACAAAACCCGGGAACTTTTATTTTTTTTTTACAGGGAACCTTATAAAGTCAAAAAAATAAAACGCGGGGAATGTATCTCTTTGTTAATACCTGTTGCTTAAAGATTTATTCATCAGTACGTAAAGTTCCCAGCTCGAGATTACATCATTTACATTGCTTTTGAGACACGATTCGCAATAAATATTTAAATATAATTATTATCGAATGTCTCTTTAACCCTTTGAGTGCCAGGTCGATTTTTGTATCAACCCATATACCCTGTGCCAATGCATTCTCTTATATATGCGAGTCGACCATAGGTCGCCTCGCATATATAAGAGAATGCATTGCCTAACAATTTTTTATTTATTTTTTTTACAATTTTAATATATTTTATTATAATCTTTAACAGACTTATTGTGTAGGTTTAGGGCCGATTAGATCGGCCCCTGGCACTCAAAGGGTTAATATACACCTCTGCATAGTGCATACGAAAATTCGTAACCCACCACCTGTGGGAATTTATCAATTATCAACTACTTTAGTCTAAACATGTATTTACTGCATTACTGACGACCTCAATGACAACAAGATGGCTTTCCATGTGTGTTATTATTTTGACCGGAGACAAATTACTAATTCGAGCATTTAGATGCACCGATCCTGGTATAAATTGAATCTGTATCTGTAGATAGTATAGTGCAGGAACCAATTCTGGTTGTAGGCACACTGGTCCACTGGTGCTACCACAGCCGACTAACTTTATAACCCTGTGGTGACTCCTGTAGCGTTCTTTAACATGCACACCCCGAGGCGTGTACACAGGTCAGCCATTAATGTCTGCACCCGATCGGACAGCGTACTGCACCCACGACAACATACCTGGACAAGTGTTGTAATGGGGGGGGGGGGGGAGTCGGCATTTTGCATTCAGATCTTAATTTATTCAGTGATCTCGAATGAGACTTTCAGCCTGACAAACTTGGTATCTGACCGAGTTCTGATTTTTGTCAGAACACCCTGACCAGGTTGCGATCCCCGTTCTACTAGCACGAGAGACCAATACACTACCGACTTGTCCCGCAGAGTGCCGAATGAGAATAAAATATATGGTGAGATAATACGGCTATTATTCATTGTTTAGGTAACAAATGTGGCGGTACAGATACCACCATTAGCCCTATTGATGCCAATGCGTCGCTACCCGAGGTAGACGTCGAGAAGAAGTCGGTAGCCGAGAGGTAGCGTACTGGTCTCTCGTGCTATCGGACCGGGGATCGCAACCTGGTCAGGGTATTCTGACAAAAATCAGAACTCGGTCAGATACCAAGTTTGTCAGGCTGAAAAGTCTCATTCGAGATCACTGAATCAAGATCCGAATGCAAAATGCCGACTTCCCCCCCATTACAACACTTGTCCAGGTATGTTGTCGTGGGTGCAGTACGCTGTCCGATCGGGCGCGGACATTAATGGCTGACCCGTGTACACGCCTCGGTGTTAAAGAACGCTACTGGAGTCACCACAGGGTTATAAAGTTACTCGGCTGTGGTAGCACCTGGACCTCCACATAATCCTCATCACATTGAGGGCGATGGAGTATCAAGTAGATGTAGATGACGTGGACTCCGGAGTACCACAGGGAACAGTATTGGGGCCTCTCCTGTTCCTTTGCCATATTAATGACTTACCGGACACAGTGTCATCAACAGTATGACTCTTCGCAGATGACTGTCTGCTATACAGACAAATAAACTCCATCAAAGACCAGGTCATACTCCAACACAACTTAAAGAGCCTTGAGATATGGGCAAAAAACTGGGGCATGACATTCAACGCCAAAAAATGCTACGTGATGAGTCTAAAAGGAAAACACAGCAAATACTACACGCTGGATGGCGAAATACTCAGCCAAGTCAACACCAACCCATATCTTGGTATCCAGATTTCTAAAGACCTGAAATGGACATCACAGGTGAACAACACGCAGAGCTCAAAATACATTTAATTTTACGAGAATCAAATGCTGAATCATGTTAGTCATAAAGCACTGAAAATTGTAAAGTTTTGTGAGAATCATTACGGGAATCGATTCGGTGATTCTCGTTGAATCTTGAAGCCTGAACACGGCCAAGAAAGCTAGTGCCACACTCGGTTTTCTCAGAAGAAATCTGAAGTTTATGCCAGAAAAATCCAAGAGAACTGCCTACATATCATTAGTAAAGATCAATAATGGACTATGGAGCTATAATATATGGGACCCCTACCAGCAGAAAAATATAGATCTTGAAAAGATTCAAGGAAAGGCAGCAAGATTCATCACTGGAGACTACAGGTCAAGAGAAGAGGGCAGCATGACGAGAATGTTGAAAGAACAACAATTACCAACACTTCATGCTCGTCGAAAAACACAGCGCCTGACCTACTTTTATAAGGTGGCAGAGGGTCTGGTACCGGCTATACAAACAAACAACTTCCTAACTAAGGCTAGGCAAGGAGGAGAATCAAAACAATTCAAGGACCATCAAACAACAAATATCCTTGAGAGGAGAGAGATGAACAATAATAAGTGCTTTGAAATACCATCAACGTCCTGTGACCAGTACAAACATTCATTCTTTGTGGACACAGCAGTGTACTGGAACAAATTAGTTTAATTACACCAAGACGTTGTCAGGTTGTTGCACTAAACACACCAGAAGAATTCGCAGCTGCGCCATCAGAAACATCTGCAGCAGCTGTTGGCGCCGCGCAATAACATCGCCCACCGCCCGTCCTATCATACCACATTGGTTACTTGGACGTATTTATCCAGATCCAGATACTACTGGTCGTCGGATCTAAACACCCCCCCCCCCCCCTTTTCCTCAACTGAAACTTGAAGTTGAAAGGTGAATACTCCTGGACCTATGTGTACATGTAGGACGTGTGCAATATACTAACTTATCGGTTGTTGTGTGAACACAATAAATAATGAAACAGGTCTAGGTTTGTTACCTGAGAGGAAAAGGACACCACAAAAGAGAACCTCACAGGAGGCATTTTTTTCAAAATGGCGCTAAAACTCTGTCGCTGTTACTAAAAATAGATCTGGGAATTCCCCAGAGCCTGTTTACAAATTAAAGCGACATATTCTGCTTACAGAATAAAATTGCAGCAAATTTGTGGCATAATTATAGAGCGGCGGCACAGTTCGCTGACGAACGTTTTATTTCGCGGCCTGTACATCGGTTGAAGTTTATTTTTGTTTTGTCTCGTCATTTTGGGAATGACTCAGGATATTTTGGAAGGGGCAGAACCCCTCCCCTAAAACTCACTTTGAATTTTTGGAAGGATAATGGTAAGGTGTTACAATACACATGCGTGGTGAAATGGATGGAAATGATCTAATGTTTCTGTGTGTCTAAAGATAATAAGTTAACAAAGTTATTAATAGTTTTATTAAAATTTATAGACCCACTCTGAATTTGCCATATAGTAAATCAATTCGACTCGAGCCACGTGGTTGTTTGTTTGGATAACAATTTCGCATATGCACTACATCGCTGTATATACGTTTATAAAAGTGTAATAATATAAAGAGCGTTTCGCTTGAGATATAAATAGCATTTATACTCTCGTTGCCTTGATAATCTCTGGTCATTTTCCTGAGATTATATGTTCCCACAATACAATAACCCAAATGTCATGTTGTAAAACATGCATATATTGAAAGTATAAAGATCGAAAGAGGTTTCGGCCATAATATGAAACTATTTTTAAAAAAGGTTGGTTTTCTTCACTTATGGACCACACAGAACACCTTGAATATTGACAATTCAGTACATGCCGTCGAAAAAACTCTAGAATCAAATTTCTTTAAACACTGGAATAATGTGCTATATGATGACAAAAATAAACCAAACTGCAATAAGTTGCGTTTCTACAGGAAACTGAAGAATAAATTTCAATTGGAAAAGTATCTTCTTACCGAAATTGATAGAGAGCAAATGGTTACCTTTACAAAAGTAATCACCGTTTAAAAGTAGAAGTGGATCGTCACACCATCATATATTTAATAAAGAGAATATGTCCGTTATGCAAATCCGGCATCGAAGACGAGGTGCACTTCATTTCAAAATGTAATAAGTTGACCGAGGAAAGGGACACTCTTTTTAACGAATTGAAACATAAAATTCAAAATTTCAACAATTTAAACGATTATGAAAAAACTGAACAGATTCTCAGATCAAGTGAAAAAACTTATAAAATTTGTATGAAAGGAGTTCATTTATTATATAAGAAACGTAATCTTCTGATTTAGCAAAATGAACCAAAATATAAAATTTTACTTCATGTATACATGTCTACTATATATATACATAAATAATAACAATACGTATTAAAGTTAGTAAAATAGCTTAATCCCCAGTCAACATCTCATTTATAAATGCAATACTTCATAGAATATTTATACACTGAATCTTCATGATAATATGCCACACTTAACCCGTATTGGGGGTTACAACAGTATTTAAAGGTACTCAATCCGATAAAACTCCTCTCAATTACTATTTCAATGGCTTCGGGGGTCAAAAATATTTGATTCGAGTCGAGGAAGTCACCCATCAAAGCTCAGATTTGTTAGATATCGATTTTACAAATCAATTATTTTTCATTATCGGGAATTCTTTCTGGCCCAGAAGACAGTCAAAATTTCGTTATTATTACCACTTGATTATAGAGTTATCCATCCTTGTCTGTTTGAATAGAGTTTTGGCGTAAAATCTCGAGCAGGTTACCAAATTGACGGCAGTTATTAGTACTCATCTCGAGCAATTAACAAATTTCAAAAATCAATATCTAATAACTCTGAGCTTTGTTTGATGGGTTCCTCGACTCGAATCAAATATTTTTTACCCCCAAAGCCAAAGAAATAGTAATATAGGACCCTCTGATCGGATTATTGTTGTTGGAATCTGTTGAGATGGGGACCCTCTTTACGGATTGAGTACCTTTAAGCTATAAACTGGTCTGTAAACATATCCAGGCTGACACTTCTCACTAATATCCAATACTTAATTTTTCTTTTCCTTAATATTCTTATATTCGCTATTCACCATTATTCATTAGTTAGCTATTTGTTTTCACTAAACACTCATTTTTCACGTTACAAATTAATGTTATCACAAAATATTATGTTAAGTTTGATAATTTGATAATACTCTATTCTTGAGTCAATCAATAAATCATATTCTATTCTTGTTGTATATAGAGAACAAAGAGAAGTTCATATTAAAGAACGTTTCGACTATACTATAAAGAGCGTTTATACTTTCGTTGCCTTGATTATCTCTGGTCTTCTTTCCTTTTGAAATAAAAGGAGATTATATCTTCTCACACTGCAATAACCTCATAGTCTGGTCGATATACTCAAACTTTAGGGTCAACCTAGAATAAATTCGGACTAAGTTGGTTTATATATAATTTTGAAGAGGACGATATCCTCTATAACATATCCAAAATCAGCTAAAATCCGCTTTGAGCATTTTTTTGTAATTCAAGATGGCGTCCAATATGGCTGCCATTTTCCGTTAAGTCAGTTGTTGCAATTTGATGCAATTATAGTGAGAACATTTTGTCATATGTATACATATGTATACAATCTTGTGTGGCTAAGACATAACGCTCCCTTTTTATGCCAAAATTGGAAGTCCCTGCCAAAGATGGCAGCCAAAATGGCGACCGGAAGTGGAAAATGTTATTTTTTTTTATTGATATCTTTAAGATAAGTTTCTGCTGTTTGGAACTGGTTTAAAATTTCCACTTTATTTTGTATTTAGCATGTTAACTGACCATCGGGGAAATAAAATATGCCGTCATTGTGGTCCCCTCCCCTTCCGATCATTCAAAAAATTGAGTTTACAGAACGCGGTATGACATTTAAAACAAAAATCACCATTGGGATTATAGTCATATTTCATCAAGAAATTGGAAAGACTGTGGAAAAGTAACAAAATTGTCACTTTGGCTCTAAATGGTTGCCAAAATAGCGACAAAAATGGTAAATATTGCACCAGCCTTCCGTGCAACCGCTTATAAGTTGTGGTTCAACAGTGGTTGGTGAATAAAATTGACTGTTCTGTTTTATACGCATTGAACACTAACATTTCTGATGCACCTTGATTAATTTTTACTGTTTTAACCACTGAAATTACCAGAATTATGGGATTTTTTAAATCACAAACTTGGCACCAAAATCGGCAAAAAAAATAACTTTGCAGATTTGCACCATTTTATCAAGTAAAATGGAACTATCTTTTGTATCAAAATTAATGTGCTTTTTATTCTGATATATCTTAAATGTTTGACACTGAGGTGTTTTAGACATAATTACTCAAGATGGCTTGCAAAATGGCAAAAAAATTGGTAAAAAGGTGATTTGTCATATTTATTCGGAACATTATTCTAAGCTGTTCCGAAAAGGTTGCAAATTGTGACTCACTTGGTTATTAAACATGCTACTTAATCAGCTGACAACTAAGTGTTATATTCTGGTTGTCCTAGTACATTATGAGGCATGACAGATCATTTTAAGGGATGCAGACATGCAGTATGAATGTTTGCCGAAAACTTCTTTTGGGATTCTGTCTGTTTTTGAACGGAAATGGGCAGAACATTTAAACTGAACTAAGAGGGATCATATTATGTGGCTACTCATTAGCATCAAAATATATTAACCTATAAACTATATATTTTCATGAAAACTGTTTCCTTCATAATTGCATACCAAATGCCATTAAGGTGGAGACACTCTGACAATTATGATCTCTCTATCGGTTAATATATCCCTGAGTTATAGCTATAGGAAATCGATAGTCACCCAAAGGTAAACCAATGCAACTCACACATGACCATGCAGTCACTCCATATATACATGAATACCACATACATGAACATGTGTCACTCGCGTTATACACTACTATACAGCCACACATGGGTATGCCCATACACACAACACATGGCCATATAGCCGTGAGTAAACATGCAGGCACACCATGCAGGTACACTCTTACACCCCACCATGACTATAGTCACGACCTGTATACCTATTCCCTACATCCATGAACATACAGTAACATCTTGTAATCCTATTCGCCTCACCATTGGTAATACAATCAATCCATGTATATGTATATATTTGCCACATGCATGGCCATATTGGCACTCAAGATATACATATACACCCAACGATGACAATATAGTCACTCCCGGCATATATTTTCGCCACATTCATGATCATACATCACTTCTTGTATATATATTTGCGTCACCAGGAGTCATAAAGTCATTCCGTGTATATATATTTGCGACACTCGTGGCCATATAGCCACCCAAGATATACTAGTCACTACAGGTATACATAGTATACATATACACCTCACCAATGGCGTTACAGTCCTTCTAGATATACGAACGTCCCCCACCACGCACACGGCCATTAATACACTTCATACGTGCATATAGACCTCACCATGACAATTCAGCCTCTCGCTGTATACTCATAAACCACACTCGTGGTCATGCAGTCACTCCTTGTATACCAATTCACCTCAACATTAATTTTGGCACACTGGCACTCCCTATATACATATTGGCCACAGCATGGCCATATAGCCACTCAAGATATACAAGGGCTCGCGTCTTGCAAGTAATGAGTCGAAACATAATGTGACATTTGCTTAGTATATATGGTACATAGTCAGCGATCTGCAACTGATGATGATCTTATCCAAACATTTTGGCGTCTTTTCAACTCATTGAGAATAATTTCCAAAAATGCCTAAACTACTTTTGGCATAAAATAAAATCTTGTTTTTGTGGGTTACGTTCTAAAACTATTTTCAAAATTCCATTAAACCGCTGCAAGACCCAGCTTCCACCTTAACATTTATGTCATTAGAACGGGGATCAATTTGTCTGCGAGAAATTGGGACCTTGGTCATAATATATTTAGCCTCGAATATTCTGCCTAACAGATACCCTCCCTTTCTTTTGACATCCATACATTTATGTACCTCTTCATTGTGTGGGGAAATGATATGATGTTGACAAACGGAAATGCCTTATGGTGCTCCATTTTTATTTGTTATTGTCATTCCGGAGGGCTGGGTGTGATTTTCGTTGACGCGGGCAGCTGTGTTACCTTGTCAGAAACCCAGTTACATGTATGTGTTAGCCTATAATTACCTGTATTGGTTGGTTGTCTGTACTGGTTAACACACGACCATAGTCACTCCAGGTGTATATGCTCATAAATTACCATACAGTCCTTCTAGATATACATATATATATACTCCGCACACGGCCATTCGTACACTTCAGACTTGCAAATACAGCACAACCATGATAAGTCAGCCAATCGCTGTATTCTTACACATCCCATCCATGGACATTCAGCTATTCACTGTATACCGGTACACACATCAATGACAATACAGCCACAACAGATAAACATATACATCCTACCCATTACAATGATGTCACTATCTATATACACAAGCCCGCCAATGACAATCAAACTGTACTCCATGTATGCATATACACTCCAACAACATTGACCCTGCAGTCATTCCATGTACACATTGCCCATAACCATACCACTCCATATTTATCCATACACCACAGCTATTACCATATAGCTAACGCGTGTATACATATACACCCACCCGTGGCAATACAGCCACCCAGTGTAGACCTATACATCATATCCATGACCGCACTGTCACTCCATACACAACACAAATATGGACAATGTAGCTAATCTCGATATATACATACATCACTTCAATGACCAGACAACAACTCCCTATACACATGTTCACCTCAAACATGACCATAAGCTAGTCCTTATATGCCGATACAACTGAACGTGGACACCCCATACATGACCATATAGTCACACATTGTATAACTATTCATATCATTCATGCATACAATAACTCCCCGTATACATCCTCACCTCACCTATAGTAATACATTCAACAGACATACACACTGTATTAAGTTGATTAATGTTGATTATAGTGGGCCAGAGTAACCACATACCATGATCCCTCTCAGTTCCGTTTCAACGTTCTGCCCATTTCAGTTTTAAAAAACATGGACAGAATCCCAAAAAGAGGTTTTCGGCAAAATCCATACTGCATCCCTTAAATGAACTTATCATGCCTCTTAATATACTGGGACAACCAGAATAGAAGATTTAGTTGACTAAGTAGCATGTTAATAACCAAGTGAGCCACAATCTGCTACCTTTTTGGAACAGCAGTGAATAATGTTCGGAATATATGTGACAAATCAGCATTTTACGAAATTTGGTTGCCATCTTGAGCAATATTTGCTAAAACACCCCATTGTGACACAGTTAGCCCATATTAAAACAATAAACTCTTTTGATACCGAAGATAGTTCCATTTTACTTTTAAAAATGGTTTAAATCTAAAAATAGAAAGCATCACTTATATTGCGCAGTTCTTCCAATTTCTTGATGAAATATGACTAGAATCCCAATGGTGATATTTTGTGATATGTCATACCGCGTTCTGTAAAATCGAATTTTTGAGTGATCGGAAGGAGTTTATGGCAAGCCAAACCGCTATTTAATATTAATTTTACATAAGTAAAATAAAATTACACTTTATTTTACTTAAGTAAAATAAAATGTCATTTTATTTCACTTAAGTGAAATAACGGTCATTTTTTATTTTACTTAAGTAAAAAAGAATTTTACTTAAGTAAAATTAAGCATGTTTTAACTTAAGTAGAATTCTTTTTTACTTAAGTAAAATAAAAAATGACCTTTATTTTACTTAAGTAAAAAAGAATTCTACTTAAGTAAAATAATGCGTTAGTTTTACTTAAGTAAAATAAATGACATCTATCGATGACCGGTAGATGGCGTTTATTTCACTGAAGAGAAATAAAGCTCCCACTATGGGAGTCATCTTGCAAACTAATAATTGCTCCCTTGGCACGTGCGCCTGGAGTGCTGTTCATGTTCGTGAGAAAGTTATCTCCCGTTGTGTATTACTACAGTCGTAGCCGGCTAGGCATGCGCAGTAGAAAGCTACAGAAAGCCAAACTATGGAGTTTGACAGAAAGCTGCAGCCGGCCACAGCTGGTGGTCACTAACTATTGTACCGCAACTCCGAACTTGGAATGTCGGCATAATGTTTGCATTATGTTGCTATATCAATTCACCAATGGTCTCGCTCGCTGCAGCAAGCACATTTGAAGCAATTAACACTCGTACTAAGTCCATGCCTCCATAAATCTGATATTTGAAAGAGTATGATAAGTGATTATATCTCGTTCTCAGCACAATAAACATCAAACACAAACGCATCACACATTTTTAGCAGTTTTCTCTGATTATTGCGGTAATGACAGGGGGTGTGGAATGTTCTCAATTTTATTGCATGAGGTTGGTGCTAATCTCATTCTGTCATATATAATATCATAAAACACTGGCTGTCCTTATAACAAGGTCACATGTGGTTTGGTGGGATTTGGCGTTGGTCTCTAAACTGATTGGGGGGGGGGGGGGGTCATTAATAACTCTTAACACCTGGTTGCATTTTACTTAAGTAAAATAAATGACATCTATCGATGACCGGTAGATGGCGTTTATTTCACTTAAGTGAAATAAACCCAAATGTTCATTTATTTTTCTTAAGTAAAAAAGAATTTTACTTAAGTTAAATAAAAACTGTGTTTTATTTAACTTAAGTAAAATTCTTTTTTACTTAAAGGGGTACTGTACGCCAAATGTTGTTGTTGGTTTCTATAGTCTCCGAGTCGGAGAATAAGGTAACAATTTTTCCATTATTTGAAAGTCTGTTGAGTACGAAGTCATGTTACGGATGACAAATTTACCGGAATGCAAAAATACAAATTGTCGTTGTCGAGTAATTTTTGTAAAGTTTTCAACCAAATGAATCAAATAAAAGTTATATTATATGCATACTAGTCCCATATAATTATTTAAGTTATTGTATCGTCGCTAGTCAGTGAGTGGCTTGAGTGTTCTCCCCGTATCATCATAATATTTTAAGCGATCGTGTGTGCGATCGGTTTAAAAATCCAGTATCCCTCAATTACTGTTTTTGATTACGGTAATTCGTAATTTAATTGACGCCATTTTATGGCTCCAGTCATAAATTCAATTTATATCAAATTATTAACTTTTAAATTATTAAATGTTAAGATAGCCTATTAACCTGAGCGTTTACAGAATACATCTTCGACTCAAATTACTTATGTTTCTATATATTATCGATATTAGATCGTTGCTGTCACCGGAAATTTAATGAAAATGGCGTACAGTACCCCTTTAAGTAAAATAAAAAAAGGGCGTAACATAATGGTAATTTTATTTCACTTAAGTAAAATTAGTGTGCGTTTTTATTTAGTAAAATAAAATGTCATTTTATTTCACTTAAGTGAAATATAAAAGTGTCATTTTATTAATAAAAAATAAATAAATAGCGGTTTGGCTTGCCATAGGAGTTGGGATCCCATGAATGGCATATTTCATTGCTTCAAATGTCATTTAACATGCTAAATACAAAATAAAGTCACAATTCTCAACCAGTTCTAAACAGCAGAAACTTATCTTTAAAATACTAGTAAAAAAAATCACATCCGGCCGCCATTTTGGCTGCCAACTTGGATGATGACTTCCAATTTTGGCACAGAAAGGTGGCGTTATGTCTTAGCTTCACAAAAATGTATACATATGTATATATATGTTACATGTGCTGTTTTAGTTAACTGCTTCTTTTATGTATCATGATACTTGCGCGCGTCCTGCATTGAAGCTCTACAAGAGGTCTTTGACAGACTATCAGCTGTCAATTTGCGTCTTAAACCATCTAAATGCCATTTTGCTGTTCCAAAAGTTGACTATCTAGGACATTCCATCTCAAAACATGGGATCAATCCAAATGATCGGAAAGTGACGGTTGTGCAAAACTTCCCACGTCCAAAGAATGCCAAAGAAATCAAATCATTTCTCGGATTGGCTCAATTTTATCGACGGTTCATCAAAGGTTATTCACACATAACGGCTCCACTAAACAATCTTCTCAAAATGAATATCACATTCATTTGGAATGACCAAGCAGAAGATGCCTTTAAAGCAATTAAGCAGCACCTCACAACCAGTCCAGTATTGGCATATCCGATACAGCCAAACCATTCAAGTTGACAGTTGATGCAAGCGGATATGCCATTGGCAATATTCTCAGCCAGCAGGATTCACAAGGACACGATAGAGTAATTTGTTATGGTGGACGCGCTCTCCGACCAAATGAAATTAATTTTGGAATCTCGGACCGAGAAGCATTGAGTCTTATTTATGCCATCAAGTCTTACCATCCATACCAAGCTAACAATTATTTCACAGTCTATACGGACAACACTGGTGTCAAATATCTCAAAACTGCAAAAGATCTCACTGGCAGATTAGCTCGATGGGCACTCACACTACAAGAATACAACTTTGATATTGAATAAAAACCTGGAAAATTAAACCAGAATGCTGACGCCTTGTCCCGCATCGACTATTTTGCATTACACAAAGATCATCCACAAAACTCTGAAGATTTCCTATCCGATTCTGAACAGAATGTCAATAGTACTTCACACCATAACTCCACTAACCACGAGGAATCCACATGGAATGAAATAGAGTTTTACTTTGATGGACAAGCAGAACAAGCTAATTCAGCTAATTTTCTGAACGCAATTTCAACAGATGCTATCTGTGGTAACCTAACCGACGATAGCACGGACATGCCAATCATACCTGTATTACCCACTAAAAGCCATGCTGAGATAGCTAATCTCCAACAGAAGTCAGAAGATTTAAAGCCTCTCTTAGATTATATACCTCATCGCAAATTACCAGATAATAAATTGGAATCAAATTGCATAGTCGCAGAAAGCAACCAGTATGCGATAATGGACGGAGTATTATATAATTTTTACAACAGGCGCACAAAAAAGATTTCAATATCTAATCGAACTATCAAACAATTAGTGCTACCAAATTCTCTGCGTCCAGATGTTTTGCATGCATTCCACGATAGCATGGCAGGTGGTTCTCATCTGGGCTTCGACAAAATGCTATTTGGCTATAAAACAAAGATTTTACTGGCCCAAGAGGTATCAAGAAATACACAGATATGTTTTATCTTGTGACAAATGGCAAATCTCAAAGAGGGACACCCATCATCGAGACGCTCCATTACACCCAATTCCTGTATCAAAGAGATTCGAGAGATGGCACATGGACATATTAGTATTGCCAACTACACCGGAAGGTTACAGATATGCTCTACAGTTTTGCGACTCCAGAACTCGCTGGCCTGAAATTTTCCCACTGAAAAGCCAGGACGCAGCAACAATAGCACGAGTGTTATACACAGAAATCATATCACGCTATGATGCCATGCGATATCTCATCAGCGACAGAGGAAGTAGTTTCTGCTCAAAACTTGTCTCCGCCTTGTGTGAACTTTTCCAGATAACCAGACACAATTAAGACAACTGCATACCACCCAATGTCTAATTCAGTTTGTGAGAGAGTTAATTCTACAATGGCACAATCTTTGCGGACATACATCAACCAGAAACAAACGAACTGGCCAGAACTATTACCAAGTGTGATGATGGAATTACGAAAATCACCATCTGCCACGACAGGATTTTCGCCATATCGTATGATTTTTGGAGAAGAGATGACTTTACCAATTGAAACGGAACTAACTCCTCGAGATACCATGCACAAAACTGATAAAGAGCATCTTTCGGATATAATATCGGATCTTAAGATAACAGACAAAATATCCGAGGATAGAGTTAAAGCAGCGCAGCGCCATAGAGTGTGCTATGTGTTGACTGATAGTGACTGGTCGTCCTATTGTGGACCCTACACCACAGAGTGTTATATGTGCTTACTGATAGGAACTGATCGTCCTATTGTGGACCCTAGTCTTTGTGACCAGTTTATATCTCTCTTCCGGTTGTGTGTTGATTGTAGATCCACGTGTGTGTTTGAGTTCCGTAAACTTCATTAAAATAGTCTGTCTCTCGTCATCCTGAGTTTGCTATGTGTTGACTGATAGTGACTGGTCGTCCTATTGTGGACCCTACACCACAGAGTGTTATATGTGCTTACTGATAGGAACTGATCGTCCTATTGTGGACCCTAGTCTTTGTGACCAGTTTATATCTCTCTTCCGGTTGTGTGTTGATTGTAGATCCACGTGTGTGTTTGAGTTCCGTAAACTTCATTAAAATAGTCTGTCTCTCGTCATCCTGAGTTTACCATAATGATGTCCCTGCTTGGCTAATGGCGTGGTGGCAGCGTTTCGAAACCTAATTCCTCCGGCATGTCGAAATAAAGCAAGGACAGTCCCAAAAGTCGGGCGTTTTGGTACAACACGGCAACGATTGGCCACAGGTGACCGCGGAAAACCCCGTTGTTGCAGAGCGACTATATTATAGTTATCTTTTATCGGAATCCAACGACACGATGTTATTTACTTCTCCGGAAACTGGACTGAGGTGTCTCTCCTTCGGAGAAACAAGTTGTTCCTTCAAAAAGTGGAAACAGCAACTAGCACAACTAGTTCTGAGCGATGACAATCTGTCTCCGTTTTTGGCAGATGAGACATCTTGGACGAAGAAGAGTGTAGTTTCGCCTCTTCGAGGATTTACAGATGATGATATCAGTGTTCCCGAACATTTGCATAAAACCGCTCAACAGAAATGCATTTTCCTGGACATATTCCTAAACGGGATTGCAAGATACTGTCCCGCTATCCCAAGAAGTGTTCTTGTCAGAAATTCTACATCAATAACCAGTGTATGGAAAACCATATGTCAGCATTATGGTATATATGTAAATGATGAGAACGTGCTACAGGTCGACAGCGTGGATGACAATATTATTAGGCCACAAACTAACAGTCAGCTCGAACACGACACTACTCATGCTGTCAGAGATCATGAAAGTCGCCACGAACACAACAGACAAATGTCAGATAATCATCAGAGTCACAACCTTCTACACACAGTCACAGTGACAGAGGGACACACATCACCAGAAACTTGTGAAAGCATTCAAAGCGCGCAAATACCACAAAGCATGACTCACTCCATTTGTGTATTGCGCGAAACACTAAGCGAAAAGTGGGACAAATCTGTTGATGACCGTAGTATCTCAGCTATGACAGATGTATCAGATCAGTACTTGGACATGACTGACATGGACACAGGAACATTTACATTTCATATCAATAAGGTCTACGACGTGATAACGCCCGGTGAATCGGATCACTTGGTATCATTCAGCGTGAATAAGTCAGTGAATCCACCCGCTACACCAAACACATGTATAAAGAGCTTGAAGACCAGCAATGTGAAATGTGCAAGTCCAAGAGAATGGGTCAATATATTATGTGAGCCAGAGTTTGAGAGTGGTTCTGTTCTTACCTGTCAACAGATGCGGAAGTTTCGTGGAATGTGGCCATATCGTGACAAGGCCATGCCAATGTTACACTACACAAACAAGCTAGCCAAGAACATTATTCGATTTCAATATGAACACTGACTAAAATTGGGGTCATGTCTGCTTGTGAAATTGTGTTCGAGATGTGAAGCTCAGTCAATAGAAATTTGATATTATTTTCCTGAGTTTAGTATACAAGACACATACTATAAAACCTCACTCATGGGCGGGTTTTTCAGCAAAGACTCAGTTTGTGAAGTTGTGTGCGACATGTATCAGTCTATCATAAGAGTTGAAATTACCTAATATTTCTTATCATACGAATATTGCTACAATTTCGTGACTCCATAGACAGACGGGAAGAGAAGAAAAGTGGTTGCGCCATAGAGTGTGCTATGTGTTGACTGATAGTGACTGGTCGTCCTATTGTGGACCCTACACCACAGAGTGTTATATGTGCTTACTGATAGGAACTGATCGTCCTATTGTGGACCCTAGTCTTTGTGACCAGTTTATATCTCTCTTCCGGTTGTGTGTTGATTGTAGATCCACGTGTGTGTTTGAGTTCCGTAAACTTCATTAAAATAGTCTGTCTCTCGTCATCCTGAGTTTACCATAATGATGTCCCTGCTTGGCTAATGGCGCAGCTAAAGCAAAAGAATTCATATGACAAGAAAGCTAAGGAACCTCAATTCTCTATAGGAAATCAAGTACTTTTGCGAAACAGTCAAGTACGGTACCGAAAGGACTAACCAGCAAATTATACAAGAAATGGACAGGTCCATTTTATATATCGGAAATGGGACCAAATGACACATACAATCTACGATGGGTTAAGCCCCGGTTCCATATCCCCGATTTCCCACCCCGAATGTTCCCGAATGACTCCCGAATCATAATTTTGGGAATCATAAATTCGGGACGAGTCGGGACAGTGAATTTTTACCCCCGAACATGATCGGGGATATCGGTGCTATCGGGGTCGATTCGGGACAATTCTGGACTCGCTCCCGACAGTTTTGAAATGTTCAAAACTATCGGGAACCAAGCCGAATCGCTCCCGATTTGTAAATCGTCCGGAGAAATTCGGGAGCAATTCGGCACCTATTCGGGAGTAGTCGGCAGTATTCGGCAATATTCGGGTGGATATTCTGGAGTAGTCGGCAGTATTCGGTAGGTTATTCCCGAATTCGCCATGTATGGCTGCTTTTATACTGAGATCCGGTGTATCTGCAAAATTCGGCATCGATTCGGGACGTTCGGCAGCAATTGCATACCAATTCGGTATCTATTCGGCATCAATTCGGTACCAGTTCGGCATTGATTCGGGGTATTCGGCAACAATTCGGTGTAAGTCGGTAGTAATCTGGGCAATTTGGTAGCCACTCGCACGAAAGTTCGGGATAATTCTTGATCATTCGGGAAGATATTCGGAGGCATTCTGGAATACTCGGCAACGTTCGGGACGATTAAATTTTGTCATAATTCGGCATCAGTTCGGCGGCTTTTTGGAATAAAACTCGTCCAGAATTCTCTCGAATGCTGCCGATTTGGTCTGGTCCCGAATTTGTGCCGAATATACTGATTCGGGACAGAAAATCGGGAATATGGAACCGGGGCTTTACAACTCATAAACCATGGACATCAAGAGTTCACGCCAACCGTTTGAAACTTTACAACGATCCATTAAATCGACAGTATCAACCCGTGGAAATTGATCAAGAAGTAATTGACAATATTCCTGACAACATGACTGCTGACAGCGATCAATCAAATTCTTCTTCGCCGATCATACCGGATGACGCACAGCTCAATCTGCTCTTTAAAAACACTTCTTCGAATATTTCCGTTATTTCGTCAAAAACACTTCTTCTCATACAAATCACCGTTATATATTTACATACTAAGTGTTGTCATCACTAAATCCAGCATTCTGATTGGTCGGCGCACACGTGGCTAGTTGCAGTTATTTCTCGGTGAATGCGCAACGCCTCATAACACCAAGCTAATAACACCATCGATACGTCATTGGGTTTGGAAAGACGAACACGTAATGTTTTGGGCGCATTTGGACTCGCGCAGGATTGACTTAATACATCATCGGGTTTCAATATGAAGAGAAATTGTTCGTATTAACTTTTGCCAAGGGTGCTATTGGGTATTTTGGGCTGTTTTTGTCACGATACACTTTTCGATTTAAATACATTTACAAAAGTGGCTTTTTCGCTAAATGTATATAAATATAAGGATTAACTGTCATGTGGACTATTTTTATGGAGATGTAACCGTGAGGTAAGTGGTCATAACTTGTATGTAAAACCCTTCGGGTTTTACACAAGTTATGTCCACTTACCTCACGGTTACATCTCCATAAAAACAGTCCACATGACAGTTAATCCTTATTTAGCAAATTAATATTATTTATAGAGTTATTGCCCTTCATATTAAATATATGGAAACATTTGCATTCAACAATTATGTACATAAATAACCAATTAACTACTCATCGCCCAGGCATATATTTAATTCATAATAATGCACGGTTATCTTATAAATTAACTAATTTTCATGTTGTTCGTAACAATCATCGTGTATATATCACTTTAAAATTTCCAACAACAAACATGCCTCATCCATTATCACTTTACAAAATAACAACCTATGTCATGCCAATAAACAACAAAACCTCACATGCATCGCGATTAACTGACTTACCACAATTCATAGCATTAACACATGGGTGATTCTACGGTAACTGAGCAATTTGAGTATCCCGGTACATCAGAAATACAAACTTCGTTCTGTGGTGTATGATAGGGCACACTATGTGTAGTTAGAATTAAATATTCGAGAAATGTGGTTGGTAAAAATTATTTGCTGATTATTTTCTCATTTTGTCTGTTTTAGACCGTTAGTGTAAACCAGAAACGTCATTACACTAACGCACTTTATCATCATTTCAAGCAGGCACCACGTGTATAGTTACGAAGATATGGCCATTTATTATGGTTATTCGCGTTCCTTGGCAACTTCGCAATTTTCGGAGTGCCGGGGAGGTTCTAGTTCTGAAAATAATAGCTTCATCTGAATTTTCGAGGCACAAACATGTGTATTTTTTCGCCCATTCTTCGGAACGCTTCTTGAATATTCTCGGACGTAACCACTTTCATGGGGAATAATGATTCATATTATATTAAACACCCACGAAGAATAAATCGATGGAATAGGAGATTCATTGTGTTATTTATTTCGGATAACTCAGCTGATAATCATTAGCGTTAGTGTAATGACGATTTTGTTAGTGTAATGGCACACCGTTAGTGTAATGACGTTATATCCTCCTGTTGGACAGTAGATGGCTGATGAAATGACCATGCGACACCAGTGGTGCATGTACATATTATACGATACCTATTATAACCATTTATATGTGTTTTTGGGGTAAGTGTGGACATTATGATGAACAGAGAGGTAAGTTGCTGTCAGATGTGTAACAAGCCCGTAGCTAATCCGATACTTCTACTGATGGTTAGTGGTCGCTATTGACCATCAGCAGAAGGCTTTGATTTGGATTATCCCGTAGCCAGCTTTTGTGGTGGGCGGTTACGAATCTGATGCCGAATGCGCGTAGTGTAGAGTAAGAGGTTGTGCGTGTGGCCCCATCCTGCGGATAGGGTCCGGTGCCCACCCCATGCAGCGCCCCTGGGAAAATATGTGTATACTCAGTGCACCGAGAGCGATTCTGGGCCTCAATTTCGAATCTCTATTTGAGAAAAACAATCAGTTTAAGGTGCCAATCTAGAAGCTAAATTCCTGGGCGGCCTCCATCGGGGAACTTTGTGAAAAATCACTGCTTTGATATGATTCTGGAGCCCATCAGTGTCAATTTCGATTTTCTATAGTTCATTGAAAATGCAATCAATTAAAGATGTCAATGAAGCCAAATTGGGTCAATGGGTGGTGCGCGAAATAAGGGGACCGGTGTTGGCCTTCCCTGGAATTTTTTTTGTAAACGTCAATGTTCTGACAGCGATTCCGGACCCCATATGAAGCGTCAACTTCGAGTTTCTAACTCAGGGAAAATATAGAAGTTTAAAGGAGACCAGGGTTTCACGTTCTAAACTTATGAGTGTTCGCGAGAGTTACTTCGTGCAGATTGCCTTCTCCCTTAAAGTGCTGAAAAATCCTTTGAGCGTCCACCCCTCCCCTCGCCAACAAAAATCTGGTGATGAAAGGGAACAACTGGATACATAATTGCGGAGACAACTTTCACACCATTTATTCCCGTCCCTGCCCGTCAAACACAAGTTAATTGTTACATGTATGTATCTTCGAGGGTGGGGATAATTTTCCCGGGTATAGGTTGTCATAACATTTGCTGGCTTTCTCCACTCGTAAACAGTGATGGGCGAAATCAGATACAGCTCAGGATATTTTGGTCCAAGAAACCTTATGGAGATATAATCGAACTATTATGTGTGTTATATGAAAATGACAACACTCTTCTCTTTTTTCGAATGTTAAATGACAACTTGGAACTAGGTATATTAGCAACTAACCCGAATTGTTTCTGACCGCAGAAGGACCATGGCGCTGTTACATGGTGTAAATACCAGGTACCCATAGTTAGGCCGTGGACTCAGCTGCCTATATGTATATCATGCACATTGTCTGTAGTATATCATGGACTCACAGGATGTCCATATGTACTTTAGGTTATATGGACACATCGGACAGTTATGCCACGTATCCACCTACACATATAGATATTTGACCAATGCCCTATATAAAGATCATGGGTTGTGGTCCCTTTGAATATTCCATGCACCAATGCCATCATGCTGCAGGCTGGCCATGGACCGGGGGTCATATATGTAGGTCATGGGACACAGGTCGATAAAGGTGTGATATGACATTGTACCCAAGAATGAGCAGGTGTCTATACGTAGGACATTTATGGACCCAGCCCCGTATACATGATATATCTACGTCATGGACAGAGAAAAGTATGTTGACGGTGCCTTTGTGGAAAGAAAAATAATTGTTTTCATCGACAAAATGCTACATCGTGCAGTTTAGTTTGTTAAAATTGCCATAATAGCAGTCATATGTCATATTTTCGATTTCGGGTATGTCCCTAGCAACCGTTATCACCCTGGTAGGTAAGAAATGTGGTAATTTTCCTGTCAGATCCACACTGACAACAACTATTATAATTGTTTTCACCATTAAAATGATACATGGCGTATTTTAGTTTGTTAAAACTGCCATAATATTAGTCATATGTGCTTTTATTCGATTTTGGGCAGTTGCCTAGCAACAGTTGCTAAGGAAGGACCTGTCGCCATTGCCTCCATATCTGAAAATGACGAGTAGTGCACGGCGGGGAACATATATGCCAATTTTCATGATTGTATCCCATTTTGCACAATTGTTACACCATGAGCCTGGACTATAATGAAAACCTCGTTATTACACCAATGCAGCGTCATTGCATTAACACAAACAACGTTAGTGTAATGACGCGTTAGTGTAATGACGATTTCGCGTTCATCATGTGATAACATTTTTGAATATCGACAACCAAACCAATCAACTAGTTTATGAACACGCTTACCTCAGACGCTTTTATCAAAACTGTTTAATGTTCAGTCAATACATATAGTATTTTAGTGTTCCGCGTTAGTGTAATGACGGTGAATAAATATACGGTACAAAATCCGGCGATTCAAATGTTAATTTCCCTGAGAATTTCACGAATACTCAGGAAACATATTTTTTTATTGTTAACATGGAAGTTTCCATTCACGTTGAGACAGATGTGATATACAACTGACACCAAAGGGAAACGTGGCAACCCATTTTAGGCTCGCGTTAGTGTAATGATTCTGGATCATGGGACAACGTTTTTGTGACAAATAAATAGCTTTTTGTTGGATGCTTCTTTGGTATCTGTGTATAATTTTGGTAGCATTAGATTCCTTGCAAAATTCCACACCAGAAGGTGGATTTCGGTTTTGAATACACATTCACCAGTGCATAAGAAAAATCGGAGAAATTGGGCGTGTCTGCTCTGGGACATGCAGTTTCATGGTATCTTGCCGGTTATCGTCATGCCTAAGACCCACACCGGAGTATGGTAATCACTTAATTTTGGTATCTAATTAATGCCTGGATTCTCAGTTTTAAAATGATGGCCATTGTACTTGCTCGTGATGAGCAGTGCTTGTCTTGTGGTGAATTGTGCCCACTGGACAGTGTTTTGCTCAGTTACCGTAGAATCACCCCTATGACTCAAGCTCATACCTTGAACTCAACACAAATGACATATTTTGTGCGTTATATCAATAATATCCATATTCCTACGGGAAGTCAAATTGACATTTAATAAGTAATTAAGCTTAAGTGCAATAAGGAATCTCTAATTGCGCTTAAGCACAATAAGTTTAAAGAATATTTCTTATTGTGCTTAAGCGCAATAAGAATATTCCTTAATGCATTAAGCGCAATAAGATCCTCTCTTACTGTGCTTAAGCTTAATTAGATTTTCCATCATTGCACTTAAGCGCAATAATGGATCCTTATTGCGCTTAAGCTCAATAAGATATTCCTCATTAAATAATAATTAATATCACCCTCTTGAGATCACCACTCTGCATATAGTAGAATCTGAATAGGCCTATATGTGGACAGTCACCAGCAAACTCTGGACAGACATCACACTATGGGCTGCACTATTTGAATTACGGGGAGTTTATGTAATGTAGCTAATTGCGCTTAAGTGCAATAAGGAAGATTTTTAATTTCACTTAAGTACAATTAATTAGCTCTTATTAAGCTTAAGTGAAATAAGAATATTCCTTATTGTGCTTGAGTGAAATTTGAGATTCCATAAGCGCAATTAGATCTTCCGTATTGCGATTATTATTAAGCTCAATTATTTATTAAATGTCAATTTGGCTTCCCATATATTCCCGATATAATAATATATATTATATATATTACACCGCTATATATACGATACCATGCGTAGTATTGTAAGTATTTATTGATAATAACACAATATTGTTAGCTTAAGCGGTTTTTGTGATTATCGGACAGTGGATCTTTAATTAGATGAAGCACAAATCGGTCCGCTGCCAGATTGCCTTTGAATTTTTTTTAGAAACACCGCTATTAAAGTCTATTTCCGGTAGAGAAATTTGACGAAGGCTAACAGTGACACCAATGACACTGTCTGAATCGAATATTTTTTCAAATAAGAAACATTATTTTGTAATAATATTGATAGGTTTGTTTTATTATTAACCAGACAACCAACTCACACATAAAGCTAAGCGTGACATCTTGGCAATAATGTCTTTTTGACCTTTGGAATAATGTGTAACCAGGTCTGGGCACAGGCAGTGGTACTGGTAGTTTTATAAATAAAAAGGACTATAAGTATGGGTCATTTATTTACTAGAAGGGTCATCTCATTCTCATGAAAAAGGTATATAAAACTACCAAAACCTGTGGTCTGGGAAATTTGTTCACTCACAGTTACTGGACATAAAGCCCCAAAAATAAGAGAGTGGCAAAAATGCAAGCTTGGCAGTTTTTAAAGGAATACGGTCCTGAAAAAACAATATTATTTTCTTTCAATATACCGATAATATATATATTGGGCGCATATAATCTAATATTCGGCCGCCAATCGTTATTTTTATAACGTTTAAAAAAATTTCCGAAGTTAGCCGAAGATTTTGTTGTAGACGAAGTCACATGATCATCAGCCCGATCACGTGATTGTCACATGTAAACAGAAGCATAGCACGTGATCGATCACATGGTAACTCATTGACAACGCATAGATGTGCGACGGCGGTATTTTAAGTTTGCATGTAGTCGATCGCGACCTTTGAAGATTGTCGCGTTATCACACTGCGAATGCAAAACTTCGCCGAAAACATCGCCTTTCTCGTAATTAAATGTCCTTATCGTGTTATTATTACTATTATTATATGTATCGCGATGTGTTGTTACTATAAAGCCATGCCCGTATATTATTCAGTTTTGTGCGCATTTATCTATATAAACGCGTGCTCGTGTTTATATATATTTTTTCGTTACCGGAATAGTCCAAGTTATATTATATATGCATATCAAGATTTCATATATACACGAAGACTTGCACAGTTATTAGGCAATTATCATCTCGTAAACATTCCAATTTCCAGATGCCATTAGTCGTGTGTCAATAAAGAGCGTTTCGTTTAAATTTATCGTAACGCGGTAAAACAACACAAAATTGGTTTATTGCTGTCGGATTTAATCAATTATAATCAAGTCATTCATTACCAATATGATATGATAAGTTCATTTTTCCTTGGTTATGAATCATGTATATATTTGGGCAATATGGTGTTTATATATATTTCGGAATATTGCTTCCGACTGTCACTGATGGAAATTCACTGCATCTATGCATGTTTATTGGCCTATAAAATTAGCACTCTAGCATTGCGGTCTATTGAATATCCAGGTCATAAATCGACCTCTATGTGTCCATTACGCATAACAATAGGGTTTATATAAAATATATAAATGTTCGCCGTGGTTCGTTTAAACATCCAATCATACATAACACTTTTTGAAGGAGGGATAATAATCCGGTTTAATATGGAATCACATATTCAAGTGCTCTTTATTCGCAATATATCGTAATAGTGAACGCTCTTTATTGCGTCAAGGTAAAGGGACTCGACTTAGAACAGTTGTTCTAGTGATTGTTTACTGATTACAACAATACAGGCCAATACATGTACATGAACTTCCGATATGCATGCTTTATATATCCTTCCATCATTGTTTATTAAACTCTTTTTATTTGTACCATATTAGGAAAACTCTTAACATGGAACGCTCTTTATTGAGCCATGGTGAAGGAAATGGGGACTCGACTTAGAATAGTTGTCATCGTGAATTATTCATCAACATACTCCCCACTTTAACTGCAATTGTATGTATTCAGAACCATGACTGACTCGTCAAATTAAACGCTCTTTATTTGGTATATGTAATCGGTTTCTGATTTTGCGCAACAAGTTTCCCACAGAAATCCCGCCAAATGTCACGTAAACGAACATCGTTTGGAAATGAATACAGCATATGCCTAACTGAGAGTCACTAGACCGGCCACGGCCGAAAACACTGCATTTATATGGCATTGTCACGAATGAATGATTGTAAATACGGGACACTCGGGGCATATATACGGAAAATTAAAACAACATCGCAAACACACACCCGAATAAAGTTCACATGCCGGCTCGTGTTTTTATAAGCTTTATACGAAAGTGTTATCTACCCCGCTCAATTGTCCCTCTATATTTTTTGTCAAAACAATACCGTAACTTTCCAAACAGCACTTAAGGCAAATCACAAGTGAAGATAACTCACTGCACGATGACAATTCACCATGTGTACACAATGCTATTGATATGCCCCGTAGTAATTCCATTACACTCACGCGCTGATGTCGATTCCGGATTTTCCATCGCCATATAGGTAGACATAATTAACTCCGACTCCAATTCCCTGTTTTTAATTAGTTTACCTCGCTTGACGTCATGCGAGGTTTTGCGACGGAGATAGCCGACAACCGGTGGTGGTATTATTTATTTATTTCTCGGCTTATTTATTACGCGATTTTTATGGGACTTGGATCATTGTGATCACAATAGGGGTGGCTTTCCTATAGAGTTTTGTTGTTTCATGAGGATAGTAATCCTTTAAGGGAGGTGAATTTTCGACTTTTAGATGACCGACCACCAAACCACCAAGCTCAAATTTAAAATCAAAATATGAAGCAGAATTTCCGTCGAAAAGAAAGAAAAAATGACGTCTCCGGCCCTTTCAAATCCTCCTGGGTCAAATCCCCAAAAAAACCCAAATAATAATAATAATTTAATGTGGATGGAGAATTAAATTATATTACAGTTTGCCCTCTGGAATTCATGTATATTATCATTGTGACCGTTCCACACACGACTAACATTTCTTATATATACGTGCCATTTAAATCACAATGCTACATCGAAACAAGAATATAACATAATTGAACAAGTTTGATTAGTTGCATGGACGATCATTAATCTTCCCAATGGAGAACTCTTATAGAATTAATAGATTTTATATATATTTATTTGCCTGTAAATATTGGGGAGCGTAACTACTAGCTCCCCAATATAATTATATGATTATAATAACATTTTACAAATTCTCATATTGATACTATTTAATATATTTTAGTTAATCGAATTATCAAGAGTCAAGATAGTATCAAGATTCAAAATAGGAGAATACAATAGAAGAGAATTCGAAAAGTATGACATGTACATGTATACCATTCAACTGATCCATTAAATTTTTGGCTAAACACGCCCCTGTTCTAGGGTATATGTTAGAAAAAATAAATAAAAATTGGAATAATTCCAAAAATTAAGGGAAATTTAGGGTGGGCGGGGAAAAAAGATGTTCACGACTCGCCGAACTAAGTTCAAATGAATGCAGTGAGACAAACCGGAAGTAAACGTAAATAGAATGCACGGAACGTAGCCAATCGAATGTCTTGTTACTATTACACAAGAGGTCAAGCAGGGTTTCCGCTACTACGGCAGGCCGGCCGTACACCGGCCTCATTCCCCTCCCCATCCTTGACATAACATTGGTCACTAAATAGCCACAGACCAACTCAGCCGCCTTTTTACTCAGGACGAGCGATCACTGACACTGATGGTTAACAGATTGCAATGAATCCTACACTTGGTGCCTGAATATAAAGACATGACCAATTGTGCGGACCACGTGCACAGTTGTCTGCACCATCCTGGGTAACGCTTTGTTGGCAAATGTTTTGTAGTAATGAGCATCTCGCATTTTAATTTACTGTAGATTTCTGTCTTTTAGACACAACTTTCTGACCCACTATTAAACTATTTCCCCTCCAAATGCGCAATAAACATCGGTAAGTCATTATGAGGGGCTGAATACTGAGCTACAACCATCAACAGGTGAGTTTTTGTAGTACCGGGGGTACGGACCTTTTACCTCAAATTCAAAGAAATTTTTAATTAAGACTAACAAATATATAGTAAATTAATAGTTTAAAATATTATCAGTGTATTTATTCCCTATCCAATGAATGCAAAATTTTCCATTATACGATTCCAGCATGTGGTCATCTCCATCTGAGGCTTGGCTTTTGAGTTTACACCAACTACATATAGTTTTGATCGGTACTGTATAAAATACAAAGAAAGCAGAACGTGTGCAAAGCATGTGACATGAGCTCTGACGTAACACTTATTGCCGCTGGAGTTACATGTAGCTTGATACTGAGTGTGACAATATGTGTCTTTCCATTTCTTTGATGTCGGATTTTAAAGTCATTAGCTTCACTCCCGGTGGGTATATATTTCATGTCAGACAGAACTGTATCCGATATACCCTAAGAAAGGTCATTAAAAACCCAAGGTTGCATATTATTGATGCGGTCAGAGTAAGAAATCTTCTCAGATACAACCACATTTTCGGCGCGAATCATCGCGTGGAGGTCACGGAATTATATTCGGAAGAAATCGGAACCGCTCGAAAAATGACGATCGGCTGGCACGCACGGTTGACAGAACAGCCAAAACAATAGCCGGCATGTCGATAATCGAAAGTAGATTCAACAAAACACAAACTCGATAATGTCTTGATTTTTGCATCGATATCTCATGTTTTCTAATTGAAATATCGAGAATTAATTGGCAACTAACAAAGTGTACACACTGTGTATATGTTATATATGGATTGTTTGCAAATTTAGGCGAGAATGGGTATTCACAGCATGCAAAATACGATTGGCACACCTCCGAACTGATCCAGGTGGTCATGCTTCTCATCGATTGAAAATAAACAAATCGGGGAATTCCTGCGTTTCTTATCAAACGTCAACATATTTGGTCGAATTTAAGATGAAGTTATCTGCAATGGCATTATTGACTTCTGTAAATGGAAATTATTAGCAATATTTGAAATGCAGAGAGTGAACCACCGATCGATCTATAAATTATTATAATAGCCCAATCGGTCTGAACTAGATCGATTGGTCTTCCTGTCATAGTGGTCGCTGCTGCAAGAGAGTGAACTCTAAATTTCTTAAATATTAAAATTTTGTTTGTTTTCAGATTTGTACAAGTTTATAATGAATATTACCAGTAAAAAATTATACTGTTAATAGTTTCAAAATAAATGAGATTTCTTTTTAATTGGTAGAAACAGCTGGTCGAAAGAACAATTTAGAGTACTCCCCTTATCCCAGATTCACTTTATAGTAGCTAATTACACTTAACTTACGATAAGCGTAATACATTTGAATTACGCTTAAGTGTAATTGGGTTCATCAGCTATCTCACCTCTATGGGAGGAAGCCAAATTAACATTTAATAAATAATTGAGCTAAAGCCCCCCCCCCCCCAATCAAGGAATCTCTAATTACACTTAAGTGCATAAGAATATTTCTTATCACGCTTAAGCGCAATAAGAATATTCCTTATTTCGCTTAGAGATTCCTTATTGCGCTTAAGTGCAATATGATATTCCTTTTTGTGCTTAAGTGCAATAAGATATTCCTTATTTTGCTAAGCGCAATTAGATATTTCCTTATTGAACTTAATCGCAATTATATCTTCCCTTATTATATTGCTTAAGCTCAATTATATCGCTTAAGCTCTATTATTTATTAAATGTTAATTTGGCTCCCCATATACCTCATGTGTATTGGTATAACCTGATGTAGGTTACTGGCATTAGTAATGCGGTTGCATCCATTTCAGCGTGAGGGGAGTTCAATGAGAGTGTATATGAATTACGTTTAAGCGTACTTCATTTACGCTTAAGCGTGGAACTCATTTACACTTAAGCATAATTAAAATGATTTACACTTAAGCACAAATATTTTAAAAGGGCCTCCCATACTATTTCCGCTAAAGCGCATATGATTTGGATTTAAGTATAAATGATTTGCTCTTAAGTGCAAATGATTTACACTTAAGGGTAAATGATTTGCGATTAAGCAGAATCAGAATAAATGTGAAAACGGCTTCTCGTATAATCGCTTGAGCATAATTCATTTACGATTAAGTGTAATTAATCTATCAATGCAAATGAATGACCAGTGAGCTTAAGCGTAAATCAATTACACTTAAGCACACATAAATCAATTACGCTTAAGCACACTAGTCATAATTCTATTACTCATAGGAGTAATTCTTTATCTACATCATACGGTTAAGCGTTAGTGAATTACGCTTTATATGTGTGCATTACACCTGAGGCTGAGTGTAATGCATTACGCTTACGTGTAATTCACTTACGCTAAAGTGCAATCAGCTAATACATGTGAAAAAGGCCTTCCATTATAGTTAAATTAGTTATCATCTATCAGAATGAATAGTGCTGACTAAAGCTTGACAACAGAATTTGCCCTTAAAAATATTTCATGGCCAATGAGCTAACAAATGGTCAGTATTGGCATATTGAATACCAATTATTGTACTATTGTACAGGTATAATGTAATTAAACAGTTTTGAGTTACAAAAGTAAGACAACTCTTTCTGCACGGTACTGTGCTTGCGGCCAGATTGATGTAAAAATTCGGTCAATGCGCTTACAATTTTCTATAAATAGTAACATTTTGGAATTATTACCTCTCGATCACTGTTCGATTATAATCTTTGCCACTAACTCGGCCAATGTTATTCCGTTTGTGATTTCACGCAACAATTCCCTTTCTATTCCTTCCCTGTCGAATTGACTACCGATTGCGATGTCAATTAGTTTTTCGCTTTAATATTCTGATGTGACGCTATTCCAGCGAACGGTCATCCTCCCTAGAAGCCATTTCTGAGAAGTGAGAACGAAACCCGATTCAATCCCAAATCGAGTCGGAAGTGCTCGGGCATTTCCGTGACTGCACAAGACAACGATTCGGTTTGTTTTTTCGTGTTATTATGGCGAGATTAATCGGGACGATTGATGAAATATAAATAGTTAGCCGAATGGCCGTATAATGTGTACAAACTGACTTCAGGATGGGGGATTTCGTGTATCTGAGTTATTTTATTCACTCTTCCCACAGAATGACACAGGGAACTCAATTGTGAGGTTCAATTTACGTTTCACATCACTTTAATATTATAAAAATCATTGTATCCACTGTAGGCCTATGTTGTGGTGCTTAGATGCTTTCAGTTCATTAACTTGAAATCAAAGAAAGACGATCTGTTTTAATTTGGTTTCTATACGAAGATTTAATGTTCCTGCTTGTTGTCTCAAGTGCAAGGAAATGGCTATTTTCAGTGATAAACATCAAATTTTTCTCCCGACCGGGCGCCGAGTATGTGCTTCCCAAATACGGCCACATCCCCCAACCCCTAGCGGAAACCCTGGGTCAAGTGACAATAAGGCGCTCCAATGAATTACGTATGGCAAAACAATTTACACTTAAAGCAAAGGCAAATATAGGGGTTTAGTCGTTTAATTCTTTTAATATATTTTACAAATATAATAAAAGTTACCAATGGGTACACGTTGACAATATTTGGTGGATATCATTTTGCCTCGGTTTGGTCTGGGTATCATTTTGCCTTGGCTTGGCGGTTCGGTGAACGGTCATATAAAAGTCGAAAATTCTTAAGTACACAATGTTAAAAACCGCCAAGCTCGACTACAAGAGTGAGAAATGATAATCATTTTACATGTTTTTACATGAAAAATAGCTGGGACATGTTTTAGAAACAAGAAATCTTCGGAAATTCAGCTTCATATTTTGATTTAAAATTCGAGCTTGGTGGTTCGGTGGTCGGTAATCGAAATGTCAAAAATTCTTAATATAAAATATTCAAAACTGCTAAGCTCGAGTATATGTGTGAAGAATGATAATCATTTTACATGTTTTTACATGATAACTAGCTGGAACATGTTTTAGAAACGAGAAATCGATGGAAATTCAGCTTCATATTTTGATTTTAAATTTGAGCTTGGTGGTTCGGTGGTCGGTCATCTAAAAGTTGAAAATTCTCAGTATACAATGTTCAAAACCGCCAAGCTCGACTATGAGAGTGATAAATGATAATCATTAAACGTGTTTTCAGATCCAAACTATGTGCAAATGGTGTTTAAAAAGAGAAATCGGTCAAAAAATCGACAAGAAATCTGCGCAAAAAAGTAAGGTTTTCATTCGGTTAACACACCCCATATTAACCAGCCATCGGTCATCAAAATGTCAAAAATTCTTAATATAAAATATTCAAAACCGCCAAGCTCGATTATATGTGTGAAGAATGATAATCATTTTACATGTTTTTACATAAAAACTAGCTGGAACGTGTTTTAGAAACTAGAAATCGGCCGAAATTCAGCTTTATATTTTGATTTAAAATTCGAGCTTGGCGGTTCGGTGGTTGGTCATCAAAATGTAAAAAATTCTTCGTATATAATGTTCAAAACCGCCAAGCGCGACTATGAGAGTGATAAATGATAACCATTCAACATGTTTCGAATAAAAAACTTAGTCCAACTGGTGTTTAAAAAGAGAAATCGACCAAAAATCTCCAAGAAATCTGCCTAAAAAGACGATGTTTTGATTTTGTGACCACGCCACCTATTAACCAACCAATCGGGGACATTACTGCCACTATTGTCGATTAATTTATGAAAATGGGCCATATAAGTAATTAGCTGGTGCTATTCCCACATAATTCACGCGAAAACAGCGTTTAAAAGGCTTTTAAAAAATTTCAAACCGCCAAGCTTGTCTTTCAGTCACCTCCCTTAAAAACTGCCAAGCTTGGCGCCAAGCTTGCATTTTAACCACTCTCCAAAAATAAGGTTTTTATCGAGTTTATAAATCGGTATCCCAATAAAAAAAGCTTTTATCCCAATAAAAAAAGCTTTTTTTTAGTGGGATACCGATTTATAAACTCGATAAAAACCTTATTTTTGGGACTTTATGTCCAGTAACTGTGGTTCACTGAACTGTTGAAGTCTGAACTGGTCAGGTCTGGCAAATGTGAGAATACAGCTACAAGTACAATATCTTTATTCAGCTATATATTCTACTCTCAAATGAGTTGTTTTTCGATAATTAAGGTAACATAAAGGTCTTTGTGGACCCAATTATTTTCTAAAATTTGATAAGAGTCCAAATAAAGGATTATGTTCATGTATATTAGGCCAATACAAATTGAATGCGTGTTTCCCCGTTACAAGCCCAAAAAAAATAGGGGCGGGCGTCAGGCTTTTCATTTAATTTTTTTATGGTCTCGTGTGGGCCATGCCTAACCACCATCAAACACCATACAATAACCCAGAGCAACCAACAAATTGGTGATGAAACTGATATATTGAGGGGAAACATATAAAACAGAAAACAGTAGACAGTTTACTAAAATTACTTTAATAAACCTGAAACAGGCACTGAAAAGAACTTGTTCCCGTGTTCGAATTTCGGTTCGAATCAACCTCAGAGAACATCCTTGTTATAAATACTCCATATCAACACAAACACATGCTTCCGGTCAGCGAAGAGGAACGATAACTCGTGATCTTCCGGTATAGCATCCGGTCGTAATATGACTTTCCGTTTGAAGAGTGATGATGTGGCTTTGCGAAAAATATATAAATATATCAAAGATATCATTTATCTCGCGAGGTGAATCAGATAAAATGGAACCACACATACACAGTTTGGTTAACAGTGCGGTCGGTCGGTTTATAGATTGATTTTTTGTCCCCCGACGTTTCTGTCGGAGGACTATAGAAATGACCCTCGTCCGTCCGTCCGTGTGTCCGTCCGTCCGTCCGTCCGTCCGTCCGTGTTTACTAATGACTACTTATGTGGCTAAGATTGTGTAAAATGGATATTTATGTGCATAACTTCCGTTGCGTGGCTAGCCACGTAACAGCTTTCAGATGGACGTTCTAAAATGATCTATTTGGCCTAATCAGCTTATTTAATTTTGTAGTCACTCAAAATTTGGGAAAAAAAAGTCCATCGATTTAGACATCCATGACCTGTCAATAGGAGATGTCGGACACTGACAAGACATTTATGTGGCTAGCCACCCAATCACGGACCTGTCAGTTTCTCCTATTCCACTGTCCCAGTTGCTGTGAGCAAGTTTTTGAGTTTTAATCAGCTTCTTCTGCTATAATTCCAACATGTTATGAATCCGTAATCTGGAGTTTTATCACTATCTACTACTTGATAGCCACTTAAAATTTTATGGCTACTTGAGAAGCCACATAAAAACTAAAGCCACATTACCATTTCTAGCCACATAGGTCAAAGCCACATATCTACCCATTTGTTGGTATGTCCGTCTGTCTGTCCGTCCGTCAACTTTAAAAAAAAACATCTTCTCCTCTGAAACCATCATACCAAATTGGTTCATATTTGGTGTGGATGTTCCCTAGGTGACTCTCATTCAGATTTGTTCAAATGAGGTCACTCGGTCAAATAGTTGCGAAACCAGGGCCATAATTCTATTCCTCCACAGTAATTCTTACAACAACTTCTTGTCCATAACCATTGTGCCGATTTAGCTAATATTTGGTATGGAGGGTCCTTGGGTGACTGGTGTTCAGATTTGTTCAAATGAGGTTACCCGGTCAATTAGTTGAGAAACCAGGGCCATAACTCATAGTAATTCTTACAATGACTTCTTCTACAAAAATATTGGGCCGAATTAGCTTATATTTGGTACTGAGGGACCTTGGGTGACTGGGAATCAGATTTGTTCAAATTGGGTCACTGGGTCAATTAGGGGCAGAGCCAGGGACATAACTCTAAAAACCAAAAAATTACATTTTTGCATTTTGATCATATTTGGGGTGGATGTTCCCTAGGTGACTGTCATTAATATTTGTTCAAATGAGGTCACTGTGTCAAACAGTTGCGAAACCAGGGCCATAACTATATTCCTCCTTGGTAATTCTTATAACGACTTCTTGTCAATAACCATTAAGCCGATTTAGTTTATATTTGGTATGTGGGGTCATTGAATGACTGGGGTTCAGATTTGTTCAAATGGGGTCACTGGGTCAAATAGTGGTGGAGCCAGGGCCATAATTCCCCAAAAAATAATAAAAAATTCAGGAACTCCTTGATCAATTTAACATACAAACAAAAAATATCCCCCCCCACATGACCCAGAACCCCACCCCCAACCAACAGCATTCCACCCTATCTCATATCCTAACTCACAGGTAAATAAAGTATATTTATTTAAATTCCCATTACAAGGCAACTCTCCTATGAACTGATAGACATGACACATGGCAAGGCAGATAGAGAGATAAAGAGAGCTTCTGCAGCCTTAGACAGTCCCCAGGGAGTGTATTCATGTCATCCATAATTTAAATGAGATTAATGGTGTTATCAATGAAGCACCCTTGTTGTTTATATTATCACTCAGTGGTCATTAAAATCAGATTAATTTCATTTTCTCAAAGAGTGCCTGGCATTTGTAGAATGAGGTTCCCAGAGGGTGAATTTAGTGACGCTATCCTACACAGCAGGCTAGCATAACCAAATACACCCTCTGAGAACCTTATTCCGCTTAGGCCTCATCTTCTGGGAAGTATCTATAGTATCAAATTTACATTGTTGTTAGTTAAATTTCCCTTCTAGGAAGTTTCTGTATCCCTTAATTTGCAAAAGATAAAATTCATGATTGAGGTGCCCAATGGGTGAACATCACCAATTTCAACTGGGGAACTTCAATCTTATTCTAGGTCTTCCATAGCAGTTGAGGGCCTTATCAGAATGAGGTCCCCAGAGGGTGAATTTAGTGATACTAGCCCGCTGTGCAGGATAGCCTCACTAAATTCACCCTCTGGGTACCTCATTCTGCAAATAACAGACAGACTATTTCAAAGCTTGATTCATGGCTAGCATCACCAAATTCACCATTTGGGGACCTGATTCTGCTTAGGCCTCATCTTCTGGGAAGTATCTATAGTATCAAATTTACATTGTTGTTAGTTAAATTTCCCTTCTAGGAAGTTTCTATATCCCCTAATTTGCAGAAGATAAAATTCATAATTGAGGGGCCCAATGGGTGAACATCACCAACTTCAACTGGGGAAATTCAATTTTATTCTAGGTCTTCCATAGCAGTTGAGGACTTTATCAGAATGAGGTCCCCAGAGGGTGAATTTAGCGTCACTAAATTCACCCTCTGGGGACCTCACTCTGCAAATGACAGACACACTATCACACTATTTCAAGGCTTGTTGTATAATGCATTGTGTTGCTTGAGGCCAGGCATACACAATGTAGGAACAGACACACTTTTTGTGATGCTATCCGGCACAGCAGGCTAGCATCACCAAATTCACCCTCTAACGACCTCATTCTGCTTAGGCCTCATCTTCTGGGAAGTATCTATAGTATCAAATTTACATTGTTGTTAGTTAAATTTCCCTTCTAGGAAGTTTCTGTGTCCTCTAATTTGCAGAAGATAAAATTCATAAATGAGGTGCCCAATGGGTGAATATCACCAACTTCAACTGGGGAACTTAATTTTTATCCTTATCAGATTTGTGAAAATGGGATCACAAAGTCAAATAAGGGCAGAGCAAGAGACTTAACTATTTCACTACATAGTAATTCTTAAAATATGTTTGCAAGAACTAGTTGGCTTATATAGAATGGAATGTTCTTCCTTGACTGCAATTCAGATTTTTTTAATGGGGTCACCTGGTCAAATAGGGGCCAAGCGAAGGACAGTTTCCCTCTTAATATGCTTCCTTCACAAGGACCATCAGGTCTATTTGACTGATATTTATGATATGTATGAAGGGTTCTTTGGTGTCTGGGATTCAAATTTATTCAGATGGGGTCACCAGGTTAAAAGGGTGGGACCAGGGACATAACTATATGTCTCTATAGTAATTCTTAAAATGTCTTCTCAAGGGATTTTGGACTATTTAGCTTACATATAGTATGGAGGAATCAGGAAGATCCTTTAGTGACTGAGATACAGATTTGTTAAAATGAGGTCAACCTGTCAAGAAATGGCAGTCTATGGGGAGTTAACACTTTTGTGTCCAATAAAATCATAGAAATACCAAATTCATTAAAACATCTACCTTGGAACCACCTGACTGATTGGTCTGACATACATGTATTGTGTTTTGGGTCCATGGATAATTGGGCTTCAAACATGTTTAAATGGTTTTAGAAAAAGGCGCTTGTGAGATTGGAAATTTCCAACAATTGAGAAAGTTTGAGGTGTCGGTTGTGAAATTCCAACCTAAGACTTGGGAGTCTGGATCCCGGTCGGGAGGGGACTTGTTGAGCTGGAGGAGGGGGGTGATCAGTAGTGTACAGTTGGCAATTTCAAGGTGGTTTTTTACCAAGCTACATACTTGAAGTCTCTCTAGCCACATATCCTGTTTAAATCTACTTCTTTTAAAGTGATTATGAAAAGTGCTCACTGTTTTGGTCTCCAGAGTCCCAGTCTTATCAGTCTTTGCAGTCTGGTGAGCGACCCCACAGTCATTGACTGTCTTGTTTACCTCCAATGCACATACATAATGATGTTCATTAGTGTGAAAAAACACATGGTTTCTAACATATCCCTGTGTAAAGTGACCATAAAGTGACAGCTGAACCTTAAAAGTTAAAACTCCAGGTGTGAATTCATGGATTGATGGGCATGATTTTGCAATTTTAATTTCATGAGAGAGTGGATCTCACGCTTGCTTTAAGTCTGTTTGGGAACTATCAACAGACATGCTGGGTGTGTATCTATATACATTGTATATATGGGTTATCATGGTAGGGGTATAGCTACTGTTTCCAAAAACCAGGCATGCTCGGTTGGATGTACATGTACTGGCTACCTCCAGACAATGGGATGTAGTCATTACAATACAAGTACCGGTCGAGTAATGGCGGCATGGGTAAAATTATCATAAAATGTTAGTGACATCAATTTCATACCAAGTAATATAGCCAAAATTATGAAAATGCGGTATGTGAATAACAAATCACAAACTTAAGCATAAGTCCCTTTGTTCTAACTAGGATCATTTTAACTCAAACCCACCAGTATTTATTTGTTCAAAATATAATTTGCAAGGAATTGAACAATATAAGACCCCCTCCTTAACTCAAAGGCTACCAGTGTTTATTTGTTCAAATTAATTCAGTAAGAATTGAACAATATAAGACCCCCCCCCCCCCCCCCCCCCCCCCCCCCCCCCCCCCCCCCCCCCCCCCCCCCCCGTTCCTTAACTCAAACCTACCAGTATTTATTTGTTCAAAATAATTCGCAAATAATTGCATAATATAAGACACCCTACCTTCATAATGCAAGGGAATTCTAAATTAATCATCAAGCGTGGTCACAGGACCAGACAACGATATGACAAGAGTGAGAATGACTGTATAATTTGATGCTCCATGTAATATCTTAGTTTTTGCTTTAAATTAAACCTGACCTCTTTGAAGAACCATGCCTGGCACAATGAGATGGAAACTGTTGCCATAGTACTCTGTATGATATTTTATTCAATCTTGATGTATATTTCCACTGTGTTATTCAAGTAATACTTTCCCAACAACATGAGTTTTTTTTTTTTTTTTTTTTTTTTAGTTGGCATTTTATGTCACTTCGGTCGAGGTAGTTCAATATTTCTGCAGCTGGATAAAAAATAAAAAAAAATTCCCTACCTAGTATATTTCTGCCAACGGTGTGAAAAAATTAGGGTAGGTAGGTAGTACCTACCTACCGTAATTTTTTCACACCGTTGGCAGAAATATACTATCTTTTTTTTTGGCCTTAGTATACTATACATATTATTTTGTTAACATGGATGTCATTTATTTGACCGGAATACATGTCCCTGGATTCAAATTCTTCTATCTCATTTTCTTTTTCTCAGCCAAACTCATAAAAGAACCGATGTCTTTGAAGAATGAATTCTAATGGATGAAATATGTTGACTGGATGGAGAATGGTTTGAAAATGTTATTCTTGAAAACACAAGTACCTATCTGTAATTCTTGCAGAAAACTCATGTATCGTCAAAAGAGTCTGTGGCAGATGACTGCAATAACTTATTCGTTAAATCTTAAATCGCTGATGAGAGGAAATATCAGCTATTTAAATGGTCAACAAAGGAGTTACTTCTTATTGCCATCAGGTACTGTGAGAGACACTAACCTGCCCCAGTCTCTTAGATTTACTACCATAGCGAGGTGTAGTTTGGAACATGTCAACAGTGGTAGCAGATTTTATATTCATCGGCATGCGGCAACATCCATTCAGAAGCATATAATACCCTTGTCAACTAAGCGACCAACACGGAAAAAGGGCAAAGGTCACTTACCTGAGGAGGTCAGTATTTTTATGTTTACCCATACCATAGTAAACATAGTGTTGTTGTCTGGATTGACCACTCGTCGTTCGTTCATCCGTCCGTCTGTCTGTCATTAGACACTTTACGCATGGTGTGATAACTCAAATATTTTCTATCTGATCGCAACCAAATTTTGTATGTGAATTAATCAGCACAAAAGACAGATCGAATTCAAATATAGGTTGATCCGACTATTTTTAACTGAGTTATGGCCTTTTTTCGAAAAAAATATTCACTCTTAAAAAAAAAATTTAGATTGAATTCCTTGCTCAATTTAACAAAACAAAACAAACAAAAACAATTTATAATAAAACAAATATATATAATACTAGCCAATGAGCCCGACGTTGTCCGGGCTATTCAAAAACCAAATTTCAAGTCGATAGCTCTACCCGTTTCCGAGATCTGGTCTGCGCATGCGCGAAGCTGGCGTTGCATGGGCTCGGCGACCCGATAAAATTCGTATCCGGGGCAAGATACATTCACATACCAAATTTCAAGTCGATAGCTCCACCCGTTTCCGAGATCTCGTCTGCGCATGCGCGAAGCTGGCGTCGCACGGGCTCAGCGACCCGATAAAATTCGTAACCAGGGCAAGATACATTCACATACCAAATTTCAAGTCGATAGCTCCACCCGTTTCCGAGATCTCGTCTGCGCATGCGCGAAGCTGGCGTCGCACGGGCTCGGCGACCCGATAAAATTTGTATCCGGGGCAAGATACATTCACATACCAAATTTCAAGTCGATAGCTCCACCCGTTTCCGAGATCTCGTCTGCGCATGCGCGAAGCGGGCGCCGTACGGGCTCGCCAATACGACAACGTCCACTGCCTGGTCAAACTACACACACGTACCAAGTTTCGTCCCGATCGGTCGAGAATCGTAGATTTGTATAAATGACAAACAAACAGACTGACAAACAGACAGAGGTCTTCAAAATATATATGAGACTAGCCGATGAGCCCGACGTTGTCCGGGCTATTCAAAAACCAAATTTCAAGTCGATAGCTCTACCCGTTTCCGAGATCTGGTCTGCGCATGCGCGAAGCTGGCATCGCACGGGCTCGGCGACCCGATAAAATTCGTATCCGGGGCAAGATACATTCACATAGCAAATTTCAAGTTGATAGCTCCACCCGTTTCCGAGATCTCGTCTGCGCATGCGCGAAGCTGGCGTCGCACGGGTTCGGCGACCCGATAAAATTCGTATCCGGGGCAAGATACATTCACATAGCAAATTTCAAGTCGATAGCTCCACCCGTTTCCGAGATCTCGTCTGCGCATGCGTGAAGCTGGCGTCGCACGGGTTCGGCGACCCGATAAAATTCGTATCCGGGGCAAGGTACATTCACATAGTAAATTTCAAGTCGATAGCTCCACCCGTTTCCGAGATCTCGTCTGTGCATGCGCGAAGCGGGCGCCGCACGGGCTCGCCAATACGACAACGTCCACCGCCTGGTCAAACTACACACCTTACCAAGTTTCGTCCCGATCGGTTGAGAATCGTAGATTTGTATTAATAACAAACAAACAGACAGACAAACAGACAGACAGAGGTCTTCAAAATATATATGAGACTAGCCGATGAGCCCGACGTTGTCCGGGCTATTCAAAAACCAAATTTCAAGTTGATAGCTCTACCCAGCCCGACATTGTCCGGGCTATTCAAGTCCGGGCTATTCAAAAACCAAATTTCAAGTCGATAGCTCTACCCGTTTCCGAGATCTTGTCTGCAATGCGCTGCACAGGCGCCGCACGGGCTCGCCAATACGACAACGTCCACCGCCTGGTCAAACTACACACACGTACCAAGTTTCGTCCCGATCGGTCGAGAATCGTAGATTTGTATAAATGACAAACAAACATACATACAGACAGACAGACAGACAAATAGAGGTCTTCAAAATATATATGAGATTAAAATATTATTTTTTTAAATAATGACATTTTTGTTTTTTAAAGTTAACAAAATTTGAAAAACTAACACCATTATAACTCTGCCAATTGTACCCCGAGTCACCGCACCAAATTTGTTTAAATCGATCCAATATATTTTGTTATGTACCATCCCATGCCTTTGGACTACCTAGCTATTATAAATGTTACTGGTTTAATAGAGATGCCAGCTTTCAACATAAACAATTCCTGTGATTTGTTGACAGCTCTGCTATATAATTGATATTAATATTTCATGAGTCTTTGGCTTGTGGACTATTGCTCCTCAAGGATTACTATTTTGGCATTAATGACAAGACATTAATTATTAGTCTCGAGTTTATCAAAAACTCGACTTATGGTTTGACGAGGGACCGTTGGCGGGCGTGCGTGCGGCGGACCTAAAGAATGCCTTATAACTTTGACATTTGTGAACAGATTAAAAGCATTTTTGGTATGTGAGTTGCTCCCAATGACTATTTACTGCCTGTATAAAATGGGTCATGTCTGAACTTTTTGACAAGAGTTATCCATCTTTGATGACTTTTTTGCATTTTTTTCACCGTTAGCGTGATAACTCAATCAAATATTAACTGATTCAAACCATATTTGATATATGAGTCTCTTGCAACAATATCTCGGACAAGTTCGAAAACCAGGTTTGTCCGAATTTTTCCCCCGGAGTTATGGGCCTTAGTTTGTCTATTTTTAGCATTTGTTTCACCGTTAGCACGATAACTGAATAAAATATTAACTGATTCAAACCATATTTGATATATGAGTCTCTTGCAACAATATCTCGGACGAGTTCGAAAACCAATTTTGTCCGAATTTTTTCCCCGGAGTTATGGACCTTAGTTTGTCTTTTTTTAGCATGTTATTCACTGTTAGTGCGATAACTCAATTAAATATTAACTGATTCAAACCATATTTGATATATGAGTCTCTTGCAACAATATCTTGGACGAGTTTGAAAACCAGGTTTCTCCGACTTTTTGGGCCTTGTGTGGGCCTTATTGCCAAGTTATTGGCAGAATTTTTTTTTTCGACTGCCAATATACTCGACATAGCATCTTAGATGCGTACCCCTTGTTTATTATATAATATCGAATACTGATGTGAATGAATTCTCAAAAAATTTCTGTCTGATTTTGCCACATTTCATTTGCCACAAATTTTGGAAATCGATCTCAGATTTTACAATTTAATGCAATCTTATGGCTATTAGTTATAACTGACATCATCTCTTCATGTATTTATTTCTATAAATCCATTGTTAACAAAGACATTTCAGCAAAATTTGAGAAGCTTAATTGTTTATCATCGATGAAAATGAAAGTTTCCAAGCCTGCTACTGCGCATGACCATGCATTTGGTGACCATTCAATCCGAGCAATGGTAAGAGTCAGCAAGTATGAACCCGCAAGTATGAACAGTTTACTTAACATTTCCCAACCCACAGCTTGGTACATCTATTTTGTTTCAGTACTGAACTGTATACTTGTATCACATATCTATAGACTATCGGTGCATACCTCTTCGTACTCTCAGGTGCCTAATAATAGTGTCAGCATGATTATTAAATTTGGAGAAAATTCCCATAGTTCAATATTATTTGGTTCTGAGACAGATTGAAATTGATATCATTATTATTAATTTCAGCCTAAATATCCCCGCTCATCACTATTATTAGGCTATTAAACCTTTCAGTGCCAAGTCCGATTTTTGTATCAACCCATATTTCCTTGATCATTTTTCAAATTTATTGATTATAATAATGTGATACATTGTCGTTAGATGTCGTTTTTTTTTTCTCCAAATTTTCTGTTCTCGAGTTTTTCATCTTTGTTTTTCTGGTAATGTTAGTTTTTTTCTCCTTTCGAGCAGATATCTCAAACACCGGGTGTCGGACCTGAACAAAATTTGGTATGGATGTTCACTACTATCATAGTATGAGGCCAATCAATGGAGTGTTCAATTGTTATTTCCGTTCTAGAGTTATTAATCTCTGTTTATCTGAAAATGTCTTTTTTTGTCCGTCTGAGCAGATATCTCCACCACCACTTGTCGAATCTCAATGAAATTTTGTATGTATGTTCACTACTATGAGGGCAATCAATTGAGTGTTCAATAAAAAAAATTCATTCTAGAGTTATTCATCTTTGTTTATTTGCAAGTGTTTGTTTTTTGTCCGCATCTCCACCACCGGTTGACGGATATCAATGAAAGTTTGTATGTATGTTCACTACTATGATAGCAATCAATTGAGTGTTCAATCGTTTTGTTCATGTTTTCCATTCTAGAGTTACGGTACTGATCTTTGTTTATATGAAAATGTTGGGTTTTTTCTCCTCTGAGCAGATATCTCGATGATACTTTGTCGGTTCAAATTTGCCACTGTGGTGGTTTACCAGCACCACTAGTGCAACCTCTTGTTTTTATCTTCCTACCTGATTTTTTGATAAAATGGAAACAAATTAAAATTCAAAACTAATTATATTTCCCCCCTCCTAATAATTATCTGTCATTTTAATTAAAAAAAATGACCCTTGTGTACATGTATATTTTATTGTTGCAGACTGATACCAAGTCTGTTATTGCCTATGCAGCCGCGGAGGAGTACAATCTGGAGTCCCTACAGAGGGCGCTCCAGGCTCAGGGGCTTTATAGTGTTGTTGACATAAAGGAGGGTAAGTTGTTGGTTAGTTTGTACCTTTATTAGGGATGGGAGATATGGTTTGTTGTCTGGCTGTCGTAAGCTTATATATCCTTAACATCCCTCCAAATGAATAATATACCATTCTAATATAAACTCTATTTTATTCGATATATCTCTCCAGTGTTTTTTAACTTCTAGTGGAATACTTGCTGTTTAGCTCACTGTCACCTATCGTGACTTCAATTTCAACTGACCATATGCATTTCATTGTTAAATCAAACATAATATATTTTTAATCCAGTTGTTTGTGATGGTAGGATGCGTACATGTATGTGTGTGTTCCGGTCTGTCATGTGGCTCCAATCCATTGGGGACCATACTGGAAATAAATGGTCTTAGGACTGTTTTCTTATGCTATCCCCGATGGTTTTTGGTCACATGTTAGTGCCGGACAACTCCTTTACAGTCTTATACCCTGTATAAACACCATACTCATTTGGGCATTGGTCGACTGTGGAAGTGGTAATGTACCATATGTTACATCACATCCTTCCACAGGTGACCAATGTCCAATAATAAATCAAATAATTTGACATTCAGCATCTTTTTAATTTCTGTTAATTTTGTACTTGTTACATATATATCACATATATATCATGTATTCCTGTTTATTTTTTATCTATACGTGTAGGTTGTCCTACACCAATGTGTGCCTTAAAGACCATTAAAACGTATCTTATCTTATCTTATCGTATAACTGGGTGGGAGAATCCATTTAGTATAGAAAGGGTGAATTGGAATATTGAAAAGAATTATGGTATGTATGGAATTCTCTAGATTAGCTTCGTTTATTTATTATATGCTTGACCTATAAAATAGCGCGAAATTACCGAACATTGTATTTATCTCTTGGAAGCAACATTGAAATACGATGTTGTTGTTTCACCCTAGATAGCGTTATTTGGGCTTGAAAGTAACACAAGCTGCCAAGGTCGATCGAGTGATCATTGTGTGCACTCTGTCCAATAGCCAATCAAAAGCCACAAATTTATGATGGCGCGTGATCACTCAACAATTCTATGTTTGAGTCGCAGCGTGTCAATTTACACCTAGGCTCTTTCCTGTTAGTAAACACTGACACATGCAGTCTTTAGTTAATTAAGTACAGTTAATGATTTAATTAATTAAGACTTAACTTAGCAACTTTCAGCCTAAATAATCCGCTATGATAAAAAAAGTACCTACAGTTTTTTGTTTGAATAAATGAAACATCTCATTCATGTCTGGAAAGAAATATCAAATTTTCACTCGCGGCTTCTAGCCGCTCGTGAAAATTAAAAATTTCTTTCCAAACACTCATGAGATATTTCGGTATTCAAACAAAACCTGTACATAGGTATTCCCTATATATGCAGGGCTCGAAATATTCTGAAAATTCTACTTGTCACTTCAGAATTGCTTGTGCGTCTCTGTTTATTCCCTTATGTGTGGGATCATAATAACATCCATGTTTTGAGGAGTGCAAAGATCAAATGATTTAATGATGACTGATCTTTATTACTGGAACCGTTGTTTTCTTATTATTGTTAGTAAAACCCTCGAGTATCAATGGATGTATTGTGAATTTTGATATTTAAAGTGTTCAGTTTATCCTCCAAAATTCGGAGAGACTTTTCTTGGTCACTGAACTGGGCACAGAAAATAAATAATAAGAAATTAGATGTGAAACAGGGCTATGTTCAGACCCTGCAAGTGTTTCACATTACTTTAAGCTACCACGTGTCAGAGCAGGTGATGACTGTGCCAAAGAAATATTTGTGTGGGTTGTGATAAAATGTTCATATGGGTTGCAGATGAAATGTTCATGTGGGTTGCAGATGAAATGTTCATGTGGGTTGCCGATGAAAGGTTTGTGTGGGTTGCTGATGAAAGGTTTGTGTGGGTTGCCGATGAAAGGTTTGTGTGGGTTGCCGATGAAAGGTTTGTGTGTGTTACCAATGATAGGTTTGTGTGGGTTGCCAACGAAAGGTTTGTGTGGGTTGCCAATGAAAGGTTTGTGTGGGTTGCCGATGAAAGGTTTGTGTGGGTTGCTGATGAAAGGTTTGTGTGGGTTGCTGATGAAAGGTTTGTGTGGGTTGCCGATGAAAGGTTTGTGTGGGTTGCTGATGAAAGGTTTGTGTGTGTTGCCGACGAAAGGTTTGTGTGGGTTGCCGATGAAAGGTTTGTGTGGGTTGCCGATGAAAGGTTTGTGTGGGTTGCCGATGAAAGATTTGTGTGGGTTGCCGACGAAAGGTTTGTGTGTGTTGCCAACGAAAGGTTTGTGTGGGTTGCCAATGAAAGGTTTGTGTGTGTTGCCAATGAAAGGTTTGTGTGGGTTGCCGATGAAAGGTTTGTGTGGGTTGCCGATGAAAGGTTTGTGTGTGTTGCCGACGAAAGGTTTGTGTGGGTTGCCGATGAAAGGTTTGTGTGGGTTGCCGATGAAAGGTTTGTGTGGGTTGCCGATGAAAGATTTGTGTGGGTTGCCGACGAAAGGTTTGTGTGTGTTGCCAACGAAAGGTTTGTGTGGGTTGCCAATGAAAGGTTTGTGTGGGTTGCCAATGAAAGGTTTGTGTGTGTTGCCAATGAAAGGTTTGTGTGGGTTGCCGATGAAAGGTTTGTGTGTGTTGCCAACAAAAGGTTTGTGTGGGTTGCCGATGAAAGGTTTGTGTGGGTTGCCGATGAAAGGTTTGTGTGGGTTGCCAATGAAAGGTTTGTGTGGGTTGCCGATGAAAGGTTTGTGTGGGTTGCCGATGAAAGGTTTGTGTGGGTTGCCGATGAAAGGTTTGTGTGGGTTGCCGATGAAAGGTTTGTGTGGGTTGCTGATGAAAGGTTTGTGTGGGTTGCCGATGAAAGGTTTGTGTGGGTTGCCGATGAAAGGTTTGTGTGTGTTGCCAATGAAAGGTTTGTGTGGGTTGCCGATGAAAGGTTTGTGTGGGTTGCTATGCCAATGGTACTGCATGTGCTCCATTCTATATTTGTTAACAGCAGTTATCGCCAGTAAACTCAATGGGAAGAATGGGAAACTGAAGTTAGACCTTTTCAGCCAACCAGAACGTGTATTTTAGGGACAAATTAAATACTGTCGGGATACAAATAATAGTACAGTACCAGATAATAGTACAGACCCTAACAATAGTACTTTACTAAAAACAGGATGTAATAATATAAATCCTGTTTTATATTTAATCTATTTATAGATTGTATTTTACAGAGGATGTTGATGCTCTTCATGTGAAAGCTAAATACAACGTTGATGGCGATGTCAGAGAAATGTTCTTCTTCAGGTGAGTCATGTACAGAATGAAAGCAAATCTCACATTTTTAGCTCAACTTGACAAAATCAAGTTTGAGTTATTACCATTGGTTGGCATCCTATAGACCATTTTACAGATAACCATTTTGACTGTTGCATGCCGGGACAGAAAGTATCCAAACAAAGCCACGTGCCTTACGGCCGCATGCGTTTACTATGGGGGATTTAGAGTGGGTCTACTAAACTAATTATAACTTTTTTGTCATCTTTTATAGTTTTTGTGTGAAATTTTAAACATATATCAGGGACATATACCCCTTCTAGAATGTTCAAAAAACATTTTCAGTTGCTCATCGTATTTTTGTTGATTTTATGCGACGAAATAGTCCGAAAATTGCACTAACGGCTCAATGTTTTAAGGTGTTACAAAACGTTTGATAAAAATAGTTCTATCGGGAATATTCACACCATTTTTTCGGAGAACATTGAGTGAACATAGTCCTATCGGATTATTGTAAAGGAGTTTCGTGTGTTTTGGGATTAATTAACCCTCAGACTGCCGAAACTGCCGACAATAAATTCGCTTTTTCGTGTCTGTTTAAAGGTCCCATTTTCGTGTCGAATGGTGATAGAACCTGTGTTTATATAACAATTTATTTGAGACAAACTGTTGTGCGCATATCAGTCGGCGCTTATCAGTTGAAGTTAATAATCGTGAAGCCTGTGTAACAAATGTTCAAATACAACAGAAACTAACTACGTCAAATAAATAGCGTGACCAATGAGCATTCACAAAACAATATACATCAGTTTTGAAAACGAGTAAAATCGATTATAAATGAAAACGCTCTTTATTGTGTACCGGGGGGGGAATTGTCCGGGTCAGGATATCTTCCCCCCCACCTAGCACCTACATGACAACAAAATAATCATGGTTTTATCGCTTGTTTTGCTTTATATAGTCATGAAACAGCGAGAAATTAACTTCTTCTGAGAAGAGAACAAGTTTTTTGAGTCAGGGTTGGGGTGGGGGGGGAAATGTCCAGGTCAGGATATCTTCCCCCCCCCCCACCCAGCACCTACATGACAAAAAAATAATCTTATGGTTTTTTCTCAGAAGAAGTTAATTTCTCGCTGTTTCATGACTATATAAAGCAAAATAAGCAATAAATCCATACAATGATTGTTTTGCCATGTAGGTGCTGGGTAGGCAGGAGATATCCTGACCTGGACATCTCCCCCCCCCCCCCCCCAAACCCTGACTCAAAAAACTTGTTCTCAAAAGAAGTTAATTTCTCGCTGTTTCATGACTATATAAAGCAAAACAAGCAATAAATCCATACAATGATTTATTTGTCATGTAGGTGCTGGGTGGGGGACATCCTGACCTGGACATCTCCCCCCCCCCCACCCCAAACCCTGACTCAAACAACTTTCTCTTGGAGAAGCTAATTTCTCGCTGTTTCATTACTATATAAAGCAAAATAAGCGATAAAACTGTGAGATGATTTTTTTGTCATGTAGGTGCGGGGTGCAGGGGGGAGGGGGGGGGATGGAATATCCAAGTCTGGACGTTTGAAAGAAAAGAAAAATTTTTAATTTAAAACAAACATTTTTCTGGTCTTTTCATGAACAGACAATCAAATTCGTGAAAAACTAATTTTGTCAGATTTTGTCACTTTTTTTTTTTAAATAATTTTTTTTTTTTTTAATCTAAAAAAAAAAAATTCTGGCCATTTCAGAACCAAACGATATCATATGAGTGAAATTATTTTTTAGTCGTACATGGGGGGGGGGGAAGATATCCAGGGTGGGGGGGGGGGGGAGATATTCTAGGACATCTTCCCCCCGGGGGGGGGGGGGGGGGGAGATATCCTGGGGGGGGGAAAGATGACGTGTTACACCGGCGCTTTTGTGCAAGAAGGTTTTTTAATGGATGCAATCATTGGATTTTGGTTCTAGGTTAAAAAAAACAAACAATACAAAACGTGTTCAAACTTCCTCTTTTGAAAGTTGATAGCACGTCAAGTAAAACATCACGGGTGTTGTTACAGCCTATTATGATTCTTTGGTGAACACGCAGTGAACACATGTTTTACCAAATTCATGTATATCACACATGTTTAGTATACATGACACGTCGTCACTTTCGGTGAATTGTTGAAACACAAGTGAGCACATCTAAGGAAAGTGTTATGGGGTATATAAAGTAGAAGCATGGCCAGTTGACGAAACAAAATCAAAATGAACTTCAGCCGATGTACAGACAGCGAACTAAAAACCTTCCTAAACGACCGTGGTGTTCCGTCAACTAGACAAAAAAAAGATGAGAAAGTGCAGCTAGCCGAGTTGGCACGCCAACAGAAACGTGCAGCTAGCCGAGTTGGCACACCAACAGAAACGTGCAGCTAGCCGAGTTGGCACGCCAACAGAAACGTGTAGCTAGCCGAGTTGGCACGCCAACAGAAACTTCCAGTTATTCATTCGGCAGATGATCAACAGAAAACGGTTCTTACCCAAAAAGTGAAGTTGTTATGCCTGGAGTCAGGCATTATCAAATTGCCTGACCCGGACAAAATGACAGATGGCTGAGAAAAGTCCGCTACAAATTTTCCGTTTTATATGGTATAAAATGACCTTCCAAGTATACTTCGAATATAACTCTAAACTTGAAAGTTTTTTGTAGAAAATCAATAAACATATAGTACATGTACGAATATTCATATCCAATTAACCCTTTACCCAACAGAACGGCCCTGTGCCAATGCATTCTCTTATATATGCGAGTCGACCATAGGTCGCCTCGCATATATAAGAGAATGCATTGGCTTAACACATTAAAAATTATAAAATTGTTAAAGAATGTAAGAAAAAATGGTAAAAAGTGTTAAAAAAAGATTTTTTTTAGGCCAATGCATTCTCTTATATATGCGAGGCGACCTATGGTCGACTCGCATATATAAGAGAATGCATTGGCACAGGGCATAACTGTAACTATCACAATGTGGTCAAGGAGCCGGTTCCAATGATATCCATATTTGTATGGTTCTATTGAGACAGACCGAAGATATTTTAGGCTGTTGAAGCTTTATTTGGCCGGTTTTGGCCGTTTTGTTGGGTAAAGGGTTAAATAATACTCACGTTTCTGGGTTACGTCGGTCATTATTGCAACCGAAACTGCACAGCGATTTGAAGGCATTTTCAATTTATGATTTTGTTCTCCAAACCAAGTTGCATATATAGCAGACAGTAGCGGCATTTTCGGACAACTTTTGAAGAAACCCTAGCATATGGATTAGGTTCAACCTCATCATAGCAAGGGCTTCGTTTCATACAGTTAAACAAACAAACGACGACAAGACCTCCACTAGTGTGTTGATAACTGTTATGAAAACAATACTAATTCGTCCTGCTGTCCAACCGTCACAATAGACATGAAAGATTATCACCTCTCCCTCTCACATGCTTCAGATGTGAGTTAAAACACGAAGTTTTTCATAAAACAGTTTCATTTTCGTGAAACGCATGCGAAGCCAGATGTGTGAAGAGCGAATTTATTGTTGGCATTTTCGGCGGTCTGAGGGTTAAGTAATCCCAAAATGCACGGAACTCCTTTACGATATTCCGATAGGACTAAGTTTACTCTATATTCTCTGAAAAATTGGTGTAAAAAATCCCAATAGAAGGACTTTTATCAGGCGTTTACTAAAACCAGCAAAATATTGAGAAGTTAGTGCAATTTTCTGAATTTTTGAATATTTCGTCGCATAAAATCAATAAAAATAAGATGAGCAACTGGAAATGTTTTTGAACATTCTGGAAGGGGTATATGTCCCTGATATATGTTTAAAATTTCACGCGTAAACTATAAAAGATGACAAAGTTATAATTAGTTTTATAGACCCACCCTAAATCCCCCATAGTAAACACATGCGGCCGTAAAGCACGTGGCTTTGTTTGGATACTTTCGTTCCCAGCATGCATCATTCTCGCTATCTGTAAAATGGTCTATGTCCGCCATGTGTCCATCCGTCAACTATTTCTTTGGGACAAACTTCATATGGATCTTCATGGTGACCTCTAGATGGGAGCCATGTATTTTTTTTATCCAGCAGTCATCTTAGATTTCACTTAGAATGTTAACTTGCCATAATTATGCTTGTTGCTTATTAATAATACATTTTAATGTCCCCACACTGTTAATATATTATCAATCAACCTATATTAACATGTAATTAATGAATAAGATGGTACCTCTCATAAATGTATTCCAGTCGACAAGCTTAAGAAAGCCAGTAATGTCATCTTTTGTAAAATTGTGAATTTAGTGACGCTTTCCTGCACAGCGGGCTAACATCGCTAAATTCACCCTCTGGGGACAACAGTCTGCTCACACGGCCTCATCTGCTAAGGAAGACATAGATTCAGATTGAAGTTCCCAAAAGGTGAATATTGTGATGTACACCCATTGGGAACCTCAATTATGCTAGGTGTCCTCTGCCAATTTGGGGATATAGAGAAACTAAACTAAAAAAGAAATAGAATCTATAGAAGTTTCTGTAGAAATTTGACAATACAGAAACTTTCCTGAGAAGATGAGGCCTAAGCAGAATGAGGCCACAGAGGGTGAATTTAGTGATGCTAGCCTCTGGGGACCTCATTTTTCTATAGAAGGCTAGTCTATTGTTACCTGTTAATATATATCATTTTTCCCAATCCCAAAAGCAAATATAATTTGTTATTGAGCAATGTTGGTAGAGATCTTACTGCATAGTGAATGAATTCAAGGGACAACATTTTTTTATCCAATGCTTGGCTGATTTTCAATACATATGGATTCAATGAAGCATTCCATCTCCACATCGGCTAATTTCAGTTACCCATAGCCATATTTTCTATATGTCTTATCTCAATTCGTGTGTGTTTGTATAAAAATGTTCCGCAATTATTTTGCACCAGTTAAAACATTGTCTGTCAGACTGAACTTGAATAAATGGGTTGCATGTGGCATTTGGGGACCATGTATGTGGGTCTGAGAAACCGGAAATGGACTTTGAATAAATGTGCCCGTCATCTGCAGAATGTGGTCTCCAGAGGGTGAATTTAGTGATGCTATCCAGTACATAGCAAGCTGGCATCACTAAATTCACACAATGGGGACCTCATTCTGCTTAGGCCTCATCTTCTTTGGAAAGTTTCTTTGTTATAAAATTTCTATAGAAACTTCTTCATATATTCTATTTCTTTTTAGTTTAGTTTCTCTATATCCCCAAATTGGCTGACGACACATTGCATAGTTGAGGTTTCCAATGGGTGTACATTACAAAATTCACCTTTTGGGTTCTTCAATCTTAGTCTATGTCTCCCATAGCAGATGAGGCCATACAGAATGAGATCCCCAGAGGGTGAATTTGGTGATAGCTAAATTGACCCTCTGGGGGACCTCATTCTGCAAATGACTTGCACACTAAACTCAGACTTGAATCAGAAATGGACTTTGCATGGCCTTTCCTGAACAACCCTCAGATGAATAATAGACTATTCCAATGTTCACTTTTATAACTGGCTGGGAGAACCATTTAGTAAAGAAAGGAGTAAAATGAGCTATTTATATTTTCAGAGAAGGAAGTGCTGTTTTCTGGAATATGCCTGAATTAGAAGTAAGTGTATTTGTTAACCCTTTCATGAGGTTCATGATGGGAGCTGTGTTGGTGCAGCATTAAAGATCCTGTGCCAGTGCATTCTCTTATATATGCGAGTGTTACATAGGGAACCTCACATATATTAGAGAACGCACAGGCTACAAGGTCAACGTAAATATTTTTATGTCAATATATTCTCTTATATTTGCGAGGCTCCCTATGGGAGACTAGCATAATTATATAGAGAATGCATTGGCACAGTGCTTTCGCAAAATTTCAGGAAGTTCCAGTAATGAAAGGGTTTTACGTTTTTTAATTAAAATTTAGCTGGGGCAACCGGCATTGCTCGGGTGAAGAATGCAAAATTGATTTGCCCTGAAAGTCATTTAAAATTATCATTGTCTTTGATAAACAGCACCTATTGCATGAATCTCCGGATAAAGTTAGATCTATTTCTTAAGTTGATAATAAATTCTCTTTATTGCTAATTAATAGTGCCTTTTTAAATCATTTAATGGTTTACAGCACCTATCCCATGACATTCCCTGTGTCATTTTACTTTTATGCACACATTTTCCCACATATCTTCTGGACTGATAAGAAAAGCTCTTTATTGATCATATAATTTATTAGTCGCTATTTAAGTCATCTGAGGTAAAAGGCGCCGAATCCATGACATTCCCCCAGTCAGATGATTCACCTGTATCAATTTCCGATATATCTTCTAAGCTGATAAGGAATTTCTCATATTTGCCCCTTTAAGTCGTCTGATGTCAATGGCTTCTATCCCATGACACTCTACGTGTCAAATTATTCCCATGTTCCAATTTTCAACAACCAGATTGTAACCCTTTTTGGTATATAATTGATTATTTAGTGTAATGAATTATTAGTACCCTTTTAAGTCCTCTGAGGTCAACAGGACCTATCTAATAAGATTCCTCAGGTCAAGTTACCCATATATACAAATTTTCAGCTCACAGGGTACAACTATTTGGTCGCCTTTAGTCAAAATGTTTATAAAATAATTACTAGCACCCGTTTAACCCTTTACCCAACAGAAGGGCCCTGTGCCAATGCATTCTCTTATATATGCGAGTCGACCATAGGTCGCCTCGCATATATAAGAGAATGCATTGGCTTAACACATTAAAAATTATAAAATTGTTAAAGAATGTAAGAAAAAATGGTAAAAAGTGTTAAAAAAAGAATTTTTTTAGGCCAATGCATTCTCTTATATATGCGAGGTGACCTATGGTCGACTCGCATATATAAGAGAATGCATTGGCACAGGGCATAACTGTAACTATCACAATGTGGTCAAGAAGCCGGTTCCAATGATATCCATATGTGTATGGTTCTATTGAGACAGACCAAAGATATTTTAGGCTGTTGAATCTTTATTTGGCCGGTTTTGGCCGGTTTGTTGGGTAAAGGGTTAAGACATCTAAGATCAACGGGACCTGTCTAAGGCCAAACAAAAAAAGTGTTTTGATTCTCAGGCAATTTTTTTGAGAATCGATGAGGGAGCGAGGGTTTTATTTTTATTTTTGTTATGGGGATAATGCCCATAGTTAGCATGGGTTATTATACCTTCCCAGGTTAAGAAAATAAAAGGTGTATATGGGGTGTTATATGGCGTTTGGTCCGTTGTTTCTCAATGGATATTAATGAAATTTGGTGTATATGTCCGGGCTGGGGCATGGAATACAATAACGTTTGAATTGTTTTTAAATTCACAAATTTGTTGATTTTTTCAACTTTTCGTTCTATAAAGTGTAAGCGGCCGGCTCCAATTAAAAGGTGTAAGCGGCTTATGTGCTTAGCGTTATAGGTAATCGGATTACAATTACAAATATTTGCTACAAACATAATTTATGGTTGACACGTTACTGCTGGAAATATTAACACATCTATAGTGGGCCCATGTATCACATCTCTCCTTGCTACACTCAATCATATCATCAAAAATATTTGGCTATCTACATTCATTACAGTCAAGCTCAAGGTCGTAGACAACACTTTGTTTTTTCTTTAATTTCAGTGGTCTCTTCACCGTTTGGAAACATTGTAAATTCATTTTTCTCCAAACATTCTACAAGATGGCCCCTAAGTTTCTTTTGATCAAAATATTTCATCCCTATTTTACTGGTGATGAAAAATTCTACTAAGAACACCAACATCATCATGTTTAAGACTGTATGCCGTATGTTTGTTATATTCTATGAATTTAATGTCTTTATATTATTTTATGCATTATGATTAAATTTATTTTATCATGTATTTCACTTTCTAAATTATTATTTCCCAAAAAACATCAAATGATACAAAACACCCTAGACTAATAGTCTAGAGTCGTCAGTTATTTAATCCGATTACCTATACCGCTAAGCACATAAGCCGCTTACACCTTTTAATTGTGTAGTGTGTTTCAGAACAAAAAAAGTTGAATAAAATCAACAAATATGTGAATTTAAAAACAATTCAAACGTTATTGTATTCCATGTCCCAGCCCGGACATATACAACAAATTTCATTAATATCCATTGAGAAACAACGGACTAAACGCTATATAACACCCCGTATACACCTTTTATTTGGAGCCGGCCTCGGCATACACTTTATAGTGTGTCCCCACGAAAAGTGGGTTATCAACCTTTACGAATTGATGAAATGCCGATATATTTGAACACATTTGAACTTAATAAACAACAATTTGAACAACAACAGAACACATTTGACTTAATAAACTTGGGGTTTGGGAAGCTTGTGGTGACAATATACCTGGTAGTTATCGTTGCCTAGTGTCTGTTTTTGAATACCAACACATACACCATTGTATGTCTATCATATTCGATGTTTGAAACATAACTAATTTCTGTTTTCTAGTTTCCTATTTTCGTGTTATCATTTGACAGCATCGGTCAAATTGAAAATCGTAATAAAATGGTTCAAAGCGGGCCTTTTTTCCAGATGCGGCTATGCCCGAGAATCAAAACATATTTTTTGTTTGGCCTAATAATGCTCACTGGGTCAAATTACCACTATATACAAATTTTCAGCTCTGAAGGTCCAGCCGTTTGGGTGCCTATAAGCAAGCAAACAAACAAACAAACAAACATACAAACTTACAAACAAACAAACAAACATACAAACAAAATTGAGTTTTATTAGTATAGATGCCTGGATTTTCTACGACAAAAAAAAAAGAGTATTCCATTTAATTCTACAGTATCTATGAGAGTTGAAATTAATTTGTGGGGATTGGAGTACAAACCAATCAAAGGTTTGATGCATCTACCAGTATATACTGGACTCTTTGTGACCCGCCATATCAAATCCAGTCGTAAGTCGGATATGCGAGTCGACCATAGGTCGCCTCGCATATATAAGAGAATGCATTGGCCTAGCAATTTTAATAATTTTTTCTTGTATTCTTTAACAATTTTATAATTTCACCCATACAGAGCCCCAGACAAACATGATCAGACGACACTCTTCTATATATGTGTGGGGCTCCCTGCAGGGTTATGGATGTTTTTTATTTTATGTCCTAAAAATTGTAAGAAACATTTATTTAAAAAAAATGATAAAAAATTGTTAGGCCAATGCATTCTCTTATATATGCGAGGCGACCTATGGTCGACTCGCATATATAAGAGAATGCATTGGCACAGGGTAAAAAAATCCCGACTTACGACTGGATTTGATATGGCGGGTCACATTTTATTGCATGTCTGCATGCACATACATACTGTTCTCCAAATTAATTTTCAATAAAAACTTAATATTTCGACTTCAAGTACTTATGAAAGGGGATACCGATGAGGACTAACGTGAGCGAACAAATGCATTTATCCATTGTTGTGCCTTTGCACCCCACTCACCTACTAACTTAAAAATATTAGCATTTCAGAAGCATTTTACCCCAAACTCAAGTATTATTGTTAAGCCCTCAGTTGGCTATAAAATGTTCCTGAATTTTTGCAATGACCCTGTGCCAATGCATTCTCTTCTAGATGCGAGTCAACCATAGGAGAATTCATTGGCCTAACAAATTTTGTATTATTTTTTATAATTGATAATAATGTAAGAAAACATTATAAAAATTGATAAAGAATGTACGAAAAAATGATAAAAAAAATGATATAATTGATGGAGAAAATAAGAAAAAATAGTAAAAATTAAAAAAAATTATAAATATTATTATAGAATGTAAGAAAAATTGATAAAATTGTTAGACCATGTTCACAACAGCCAATTAGATGTTCTCTATCATTATCTCTCTCTATTTCAGAGAGTTGAGATATTGAAGTATGTCCGACCTCACTCTGATGAGCCATACAAAATGAGTCTTATTGTGCATGAGAGTGAGTCTCTTAACTACCTTTATACCAGGTGAGTCTCTTAACCCTTTCAGTGCCAAGTCAGATTTTTGTATCAACCCATATACCCTGTGCCAATGCATTCTCTTATATATGCGAGTCGACCATAGGTCGCCTCTCATATATAAGAGAATGCATTGGCCTAACAATTTTTCATCATTTTTTATTATGTTTTACAATTTTTTACAATTTAAATTTTTTTTTCTTATATTCTTTAACTCTTTCAGTGCCAGACTTATTTTGTAGGTTTAGTGCCAGGGAATCTTATGTTTTTCATGGGCATAAAAATTATTACTATGAATACTTGGTGATAGTTTTGAGTTATAACATGCCCCTAAGGTTTTATCCAGTTTGTTTTTAAATTCGCTATAGAATGCTTAAGCATACCCAAAAAAAAAAAAAACATCTACAGACCGTACATTAGGGCCGATGAGAGAGATCGGCCCCTGGCACTGAAAGAGTTGACTACCTTTATACCAGGTGAGTTTGAAGCTAAATGTCAGTAGAGGGTATGCAGCCTTGACTACATAAGAGAATGCACTGGCTTACAAGGTCAAGGTAAATATTGTTAGGCCAATGTATACTCTTATATATGTGAGGCTCACTATGGCAGACGATTAAATTCTTTTATGGTGACATAACTTCGTAAATGTTGGAGCAGCCTGCATATATCAAAGAAATGTTCTGTAAATTACAGGCATGTTTAGGATCACCTCTAGATGAGAGCTATCGAATTTGAACGATTTTCGATGAAAACCAAGATATCAACTTTATATGCATCTTCAGCATGATATCTAGATGGTAGCCATAGAGTTTTTCTGAAATCCGTTAAAAACATGGCTGCCATTTTACTCTTTGTATGAAAAAATCCTTTGGCACAACCTACAGGCCACATCCCTCAATTGATCATCACTAAACTTCATAAGGATCTTTGGGGTGACGTCTTGATGGTAACCAAAAATATTTTCCTGCATTTAAAAACATGATCTTTCTTGGATTTTATTCTTTTTCATGACTAAAATCCTTTGGCACACCATACATGCCACATCCCTCATCCAAACTTCATATGGTTCTTTGGGGTGACCTCTAGATGGAAGCTGTCCAATTTTCCGTTTGTTAATAAACAAGTGGCCATCTTGGATTTCCCATTTGAATCCATTAGCACTGCCTGCAGCACACATTTATTGGAGAAATGTTTGAAATGGAAATAAGTACATTAAATTTTGCATAATACAATCCATTTTCTTAGACTTTTTGACATTCCTTCTTCTTTATCATTCTATTGATTGCTCAGCATAAAATTATTAATGCCACGCTACGTTGAGCTATGGTGTCATGGACTTTCGTTTTCAACTGACGCTACCTCACCCAGATGGTGAAAATTGTGGATTGTGTTTTCAGCCAATTTGGGGACTTAGAGAAACTATACTAAAAAATAAAAATAAACTTTCCAATGAGAGCTATAAAATATAATAATTCTGCTTTTGTTATGGAGTCGATTAATTAGGGCACTACTGTAATTGGATTCACTGATGGAACAAACGCTGTCTTAAAGGTCCACTTAATTTTCGAATCACCATATCCCATTATATACCGGTACAACATATTCCATATTATATACAGTAATGCTCTAAGTAATCAACTTTTTAACCACAGCAGAATTATGGGTAACTTTTCAGGATTTAGTCGGAAATGACTTGTTGCCATTCATCGTAAGCCATATTTCCGACTAAATCCTGAAAAGTTACCCATAATTCTGCTGTGGTTAAGGAGTCAATTAATTAGAGCATTACTGTATTTGCCAGCGAAGATGAGGCCTAAGCAGAAGGTGACTGGTCTGAAATTGATGAGCACTACAAATTCAAAATGGCCGACCTACGAAAATAAACAAAATCAAGATAAATTCATGTAAAGAGGCCATTACACTAATGTTATGGCCAATTATTTTCCGAACATTTTGGTACCTCACTGAGGCCGAAATATTTGCTTGTTTTTCTCAAAAACTCAATTTATGGTTTGTCAAGGGTGGTTGGCAGGTGGCTGGAGTGGGGGAGGCATGCATGACGGTCCACCACAAGCAACAGCAGAGATCGTCTATAAACAGCATCTGGCTCACCGATGTCATAAGAGTTTTATTTTTTTTTTAAATATAATTTCAACTTTTTATTGCAATTTATATTAGTATTTTATTGTTTCCCGTCTTCTATTTTTTACTCTTTCGCAGTTATTATTTACTTTTTAGCATAGCCTATTATCACTACAATATAAATCCATTTTGTAGTGGCGATAACAAGGAATGTGTTTGGTGTGGCCTGGGAATAAAATGTTGTAATGTCTATAAATAGATAGGCAGTAGAAATTATTTGATGGGAGAAATTAATACACGTGAATGAAATGTTTTTTTTCTTACTGTTTTTTGTGTGTGATAATGATGGTATGTAATAATTTTATACATGCAACAACAAATAAAGATGTTAATGAATCAGTTTATTGATATAATAGTAATTTACAACAAGGTTTGAGATGAAATTTTAAATTGATAGAAGGCGACAGACTAATTTCGCTATTTCGCCATTTCGTCGTACTAGGGTACAAACTAAAAACCGAAAATGGGGTGATGGGGTGATTTCGGCTTAATGCATATTCGGTTAATTGCATGAGAAAAGCCATGCAACGACGCTATGCCATAAATGAAATTGACTATACTAAATTAACTTTTTAAATAATGTTCTGTTATTCTAAATCTGTGTACTCTCTTTTATAAGGTGCATATAGTGTCGCTATATTATTGTTGTTTATACTAGTATATCTTATGTCTGCAATTATATTTTATTTTCAACCTCTCAAGCATTTTAAAGAACTTCTGTGGATTTTACGCTATACAAAACTGTTTTTTATTTATTTATTATACGAAGGAAACTTGGTCAATTTCAATACATGATGTGTATTTATTCCACAGTGAAAGCACCTCACTCATCTCTGATACAGTACAGCTGAAATGTGAAGACATCGAGAGCTTAACCAAGGAAGCCGCTGATTTGATAATGCTTGAGAAATATACTTTTTCTAATGCCCTCTCACTGTCGGGTAGGTACCTATTTAACCCTTTCATAAAGATTCTGTGCCAGTGCATTCTTTTATATATGCGAGTCTTGCATATACTAGTATAAGAATGCATTGGCTTAAATGGCCAAGGTGAATATTGTTAGGCCAATGCATTCTTTTATATATGCGAGGCTCCCTATGGGACACTCGCATATATAAGAGATAAATAGAATGTATTTGCACAGGCTTTTCGCAAAATTCCAGGAAGCTCCAGTCATGGAAGGGTAACTCATTCTGCACTTATTCTCCCATCAAGAGGATAGTGATATGCACCCATTGGGCACCTCGAGTATGTATTGTGTCGTCTGCCAATTTGGGGAAATGGAGAAACTAAAGTAAAAAATCAAAAAGAAACTTTCAAAAGAAGTTTCTAAAGAAACTAAAAAACTTGTTAATTTGATAATAAAGATACTATCCAGAGAAGATGAGACATAAGCAGAATGAGGTCCCCAGAGGGTGAATTTAGTGATGCTAGCCTACTGTACCTGCCACACTAGAATAGAGAAATTGGTTTAAAAAAATATATACGTGCTGCTTTTGAAAATAAAATTGACTTGAGAAAGATAACACTCATTTTATGCTTATTCTAGTGTATAGTAACCTACATGTACTTTGAGCATCATACGAAAATGGAATGCTTGAGGAAAATCTTAAAGAATCCCTTGGGTTCCAAATAATTATGCAGATTAATGTTCTATGTCAGACAACTTCTTTTGACACCATCTGGTGCTAATTTGATCACGGTTGGCTACCGATCTTTCAAAGTAACATGCACAAATGCATGGAATCCTCTGCCATTGAACATAAAAGAATCACCATCTCTTGACGACTTTAAAAAGTCATTGAAAACTTATTTGTTTGCACAGCGTTTCAGAAAGTGACTTTGATATTGTGTATATTTATATTTCATGTTTATGTCAAGCGCTTAGGGCCCACTTATTGGGGATAAGCGCTATACAAATATTATTATTATTATTATTAATGCCAATGATGATTTCTCTACACATATTAGCTGCAGAATACTTGTGTTTATAATATTTTAATGATCATTGTCTCTACATTATATAAAAAAAATTATTACATGATCCTACCTTTATTCCATTCAATAAACCCATTCTATAAATTGTGATATTAAACATTCGTTTAATAACAGGAAATAGTGCCAGGTGACCTTTGACTTCCAGTTTGTGGTTTCTTTACATTCCGTGCGCTACGTCTCAAAATACTATGGCTTCCAATATAATTTCAACAAATTATAATGAATGAAGAGTTTGAAAAGTTATGTCATTAAATATACGCCATTAAATACGCCAAAGAGTCTTTATTTATCTGGGACTATTTCTTTGTGCGGGCAAACAACGCAGAGTTGTGTGAAATGTCATTGCATGCCTTATAGAAGTTGATGTTAGTTTCGCGTCCCATTTGTTGATTTAAGTTTTGTCGAGGTTTTGGATCAAGTAATAAATAGAATCTTCAACTCATCCCAAGTTTGTAGCGGAATTTACAAAACTCGTCCAGTAAATTAGGTCTGGACCTCGCCAAAGGCTCGGTCCAGACCTAATTTACTGGACTCGTTTTGTAAATTCCACTATAAACTGGGGACTCGTCGTAGATCCTCTATTTATTATCCATCCCTTAACTAACTAACACTATTTCTGATTGGGCAAAAGCTGTCACATGATAATCTGGGAAAAAAGTCATATTAGACTCCTGAAAGTCATATTGGACTCAATCGGGACTCCGTGACATCACAAGTAACTCTATTGTCAAATGAATCGGCGAAATTGTGATGCGCATGCAATACTCTTGTGGAATTAGCAGTTGTTTCACTTTCGCATTGAGTTTTTTTTTTCACTTCTGTGTTTACTGTTCCAAATCCTGCCTTCTGATTATCAAATACAGGCTTTAATAGAGAATCAAGTGCCGACAAATACCAAAAATAACCACAAAATTTAACTCCAAAAATTTGGATAACATACAGATGGATAATAAAAATGAATTATACAATGTTGTGTACAGTATGTGTTTTGCTTGTACTCATCCAGATTGTGGTGAAAAGTCATTTTGGACTCGACACTGCATATCTTGTCCAATATGACTTTTCACCACAACCTGGACTCATATAAGAAAAACACATTCTGTACACAACATTGTATAATAACTTTATAATATTGCCCTCTAACAAATAAGACTTCTTTCCATAAGGCATGGGAGTCGAACAAACAAGATTACCAGGTCAGGTACATCCTGAATTCCACTATTATAGTGGTATATCACCATAAAATATTCATGTTTCCTATATTTGTGTCGGGAATAGTGCACAGCCAAATTTCACTCTTAACAATATCGCAGCGAATGAACAATCTTCCGACAAAATACATTGTGCAATCTTTTGCGCCAGCTTTGTTATTCAATAATATTACTAATATATGCTTTTCTAAATGACAATAACAGGATGACTCAATTGCTCAATTTAAACTAATTGAATGCTAATTGAGTTGCTTATCGTGTGCGTCATGATCAATCATTATCCTGGATAAAATATATGTATGATATGAATTAGTGTGACACTGATTTTGAATAATTTGTGTGAAATATGATTTTGGATTATCCCTTTTTTATCAAATTCACAAAACGGTGATTTACCACTATAATATTGGAATTCATTTTAATTGGAGTAAATTGTTTATGAATATTTCATCTAAAATTATTGCTGCTTAATGTAAACATAGTATATATTTAGCGATGTAGATGTGTTTTTATACATGTCAGTAATACATGCATAAACATTTTTTTTTTGACAATTTGAAACCAAAAAATTCCAGGTTGGCCCAGTTACGGCAGGTCGATCGGATGTAGCCGGAAACACAGATTTATAATTTTTGGCCTAATCCTTTCTATACTAAATGTATAATCTCAGGAAGTTAAAATGTACACATTGGAATGGTCTATTATTCATATGGAGGGATGTTAAGGCGCTAAAAGCAGATGACAGATAAATAAAAGTGCAGAAGTAGCCACTTCTGAAATGAAAATATAAATGATAATAATAACCGGAAGTATTTATTTTCCAGTGAAGCTGGCCATCTGGGAAGCATCTCTCGATACCTTTGTTGAATCCATACAACCTGTGACAGAAGTGAGTATGAACACGCCTTGAAATAGTGTGTCTGTCATTTGCAGATTGAGGTTCCCTGAGGGTGAATATAGTGATGCTGGCCCGCACAGTGGGCTAGCATTACCAAATTCACCCTCTGTGGACCTCATTCTGCTTAGACCTCATCTTCTGGGAAATATCTATACCGGTAGTCTCAAATTAACATTGTTTTTAGTTACCTTTTCCCTTCTGTTAAATGTTTATATCCTCCAATTTGCAGAAGATAAAATGCATAAACGAGGTGACTAATGGTTGAAAATCACCTACTTCAACTAGGGAACTTCAATCTGATCCCAGGTCTCCGTTAGCAGAATGATGTTCACAGAGGGTTAATTTGGTGATGGTAGCCTGCTATATGGGATAGCATAATTAAATTCACCCTTAAATTCACCCTTTCTGCAAATGACGGACACAATATATTTAGGTAACCAATTAAGGCACACACAGTCGTAAGTGTAAAAAAATTAACATGAAGAAATAGATCAACTTCTTATATTTGAACGAGACATGTTCATTTAATTTTTAGCTCAACTTTACTTTGTAAAGTTTGAGCTATTGCCATATCTTTGTCGTCCGCCGTCCGTGTGTGTGTGTGCGTGTGTGATGCGTCAACAATTTCCTTTAGCACGGGCTACAGGTCATACCTTTGGTCGGATCATTATAAAATTTGTCATAGCTGTCGACATTGACATGTAGATGGGAACGAGTCATTTTGGGGTCATTCGGGAAAAAAACATGGCCGCCAGTGGCCATCTTGGATTTCAAAATTCAATCCATTAGCACGGGCTACAGGTCATCCCGTTCGTCTGATCATCATGAAATTTGTCATGGATATTAATATTGACATGTAGATAGGAACGAGTCATTTTGGGGTCGTTCGGCCAAAAAACATGGCCGCCAGCAGCCATTTTGGATTTTACTCTTTGCATGACTAAATTGTTTAGCACGGGCTACAGGTCCTACCTTTGATCGAATCATTATGATATTTGTCATGGATGTTAACAATGACATATAGATGGGAACGTGTTATTTTTGGGTCATTCGGCCATAAAACATGGCCGCGGGAAGCCATCTTGGATTTTACTCTTTGCATGACTAAATTGTTTGGCACGGGCTACAGGTCGTACCTTTGGTCGGATCATTATGAAATTTGTCATGGGCATTGACATTGACATGTAGATGGGAACGAGTCATTTTGGGGTCATTCGGCAAAAAAACATGGCCGCCAGTGGCCATCTTGGATTTCAAAATTCAATCCATTAGCACGGGCTACAGGCCAGAGTGTTTGTCTGATCATCATGAAATATGTCATGGAAGTTAATATTGACATGTAGATGGGGACGAGTAATTTTGGGGTTGTTCGGCCAAAAAACATGGCCGCCAGCAGCCATCTTGGATTTTACTCTTTGCATGACTAAATCTTTGGCACGGGCTACGGGTCGTACCTTTGGTCGGATCACAATGAAATTTGTCATGGATGTTAACAATAACATGTAGATGGGAACGAGTCATTTTGAGGTCATTCGGCAAAAAAAACATGGCCGCCAGCAGCCATATTGTATTTTGTTCTTTGCATGACTAAATCGTTTGGCACGGGCTACAAATTGTACCTTTGGTCGCATCATTATGAAATTTGTCATGGCTGTTGACATTGACATCTAGATGGGAACGAGTCATTTTTGGGTCATTCGGGCAAAAAACATGGCCGCCAGCAGCCATCTTGGATTTTACTCTTTGTATGACTAAATCCTTTAGCACGGGCTACAGGTCGTACCTTTAGTCTGATCATCATGAAATTTGTCATGGCTTTTGAAATTGGAATGTAGATGGGAACGAGTCATTTTGGGGTCATTTGGACAAAAACATGGCCACCAGCTGCCATCTTTGATTTCAAAATTTAATCCATTAGCATGGGCCACAGGTCGTACTGTTCGTCTGATCATCATGAAATTTGTCATGGATGTTAATATTGACATGTAGATGGGAACGATTAATTTTGGGGTCATTCGGCCGAAAAACATGGCCACCAGCAGCCATCTTGGATTTTACTCTGTGTATGACTAAATCCTTTAGCACGGGCTACAGGTCGTACCTTTAGTCTGATCATCATAAAATTTATCATGAATGTTAATAATGAGATGTAGATGGGAACGAGTCATTTTGGGGTCATTTGGCCAAAAAACATGGCCGCCAGCAGCCATCTTGGATTTTACTCTTTGTATGACTAAATCCTTTAGCACGGGCTACAGGTCGTACCTTTAGTGTGATCATCATAAAATTTGTCAGGGATGTTAATATTGGCATGTAGATGGGAACGAGTCATTTTGGGGTCATTCGGCCATAAAACATGGCCACCAGCAGCCATCTTTGATTTCAAAATTCAATCCATTAGCACGGTCTACAGGTCATGAAATTTGTCATGGATGTTAATATTGACATGTAGATGGGAACGATTTATTTTGGGGTCATTCGGCCAAAAAACATGGCCGCCAGCAGCCATCTTGGATTTTACTCTTTGTATGACTAAATCATTTAGCACGAGCTACAGGTCGTAATTTTAGTCTGATCATCATATAATTTGTCATGTATGTTAACAATGACATGTAGATGGGAACGAGTCATTCGGCCAAAAAACATGGCCGCCAGCTGCCATCTTGGATTTTACTCTGTGTATGACTAAATCCTTTACTGCTCATTTTTTAGCTCAACTTTACTTTGTAAAGTTTAAGCTATTGCCATGGCTTGGTATCCATCGTGCGTGTGTGTGTGCGTGTGCGATGCGTCAACAATTTCCTTTAGCACGGGCTACAGGTCGTATCTTTAATCGGATCATTATAAAATTTGTCATAGCTCTTGAAATTGGCATGTAGATGGGAACGAGTCATTTTGGGGTCATTCGGAAAAAAAACATGGCCGCCATCGGCCATCTTGGATTTCAAAATTCAATCCATTAGCACGGGCTACAGGCCGTACTGTTGGTCTGATTGTCATGAAATTTATCATGGATGTTAATATTGACATGTAGATGGGAACGAGTTATTTTGGGGTCATTTGGCCAAAAAACATGGCCGCCAGCAGCCATCTTGGATTTTACTCTTTGCATGACTAAATCCTTTAGCACGGGCTACAGGTCGTACCTTTAGTCTGATCATCATAAAATTTGTCAAGGATGTTAACAATGACATGTAGATGGGAACGAGTCATTTTTGGGTCATTCGGGCAAAAAACATGGCCGCCAGCAGCCATCTTGGATTTTACTCTTTGTATGACTAAATCCTTTAGCACGGGCTACAGGTCGTACCTTTAGTCTGATCATCATGAAATTTGTCATGGCTGTTGAAATTGGAATGTAGAGGGGAACGAGTCATTTTTGGGTCAGTCGGACAAAAAACATGGCCTTCAGCAGCCATCTTTGTTTTCAAAATTCATTCCATTAGCATGGGCCACAAGTCAAATTGTTCGTCTGATCATCATGAAATTCGTCATGGATGTTAATATTGACATGTAGATGGCAACGAGTAATTTTGGGTTCATTTGGCCCAAAAATATGGCCGCCAGCAGCCATCTTGGATTTTACTCTTTGTTTGACTAAATCCTTTATCACGGGCTACAGGTCGTACCTTTAGCCTGGGCATCATCAAATTTGTCATGGATGTTAACAATGACATGTAGATGGGAACGAGTAATTTTTGGGTCATTCGGGCAAAAAACATGGCCGCCAGCAGCCATCTTTGATTTTACTCTTTGTATGACTAAATCCTTTAGCACGGGCTACAGGTCGTACCTTTAGTCTGATCATAAAATTTGTCATGGATGTTAACAATGACATCTAGATGGGAACGAGTCATTTTTGGGTCATTCGGGCAAAAAACATGGCCGCCAGCAGCCATCTTGGATTTTACTCTTTGTATGACTAAATCCTTTAGCATGGGCTACAGGTCGTACCTTTAGTCTGATCATCATGAAATTTGTCATGGCTGTTGAAATTGGAATGTAGATGGGAACGAGTCAGTTTGGGGTCATTCGGACAAAAAACATGGCCGCCAGTGGCCATCTTTGTTTTCAAAATTGACATGTAGATGGGAACGAATATTGTGGGGTCATTTGGCCAAAAAACATGGCTGCCAGCGGCCATCTTGGATTTCAAAATTCAATCCATTGACGCGGTCTACAGGTCGTACTGTTCGTCTGATCATCATGAAATTTGTAGGTCGTAGCTTTGGTCAGATCTTCATAAAATTTGTCATGGATGTTAACAATTATATGTAGATGGGAACGAGTCCTTTTGGGGTCAATTGGCCAAAAAAAATGGCCACCAGCAGCCATCTTGTATTTTACTCTTTGCATCACTAAATCCTATGGCGCAGGTTAGACATTTCAATTAGCACCTTTCCTATTCCTCCATTTACTGTCAACCATTAAATTATTCCCCTACCTAAGTTGAGCTACAGTGTCATTGACACTTTCATTATTAGAGGTAGAAACATATTTTCCCAATTTTCATTTCGGTCCTAAATTAGTGTTTCTCTGGCTTCGGGGGTTACTAAAATATTAGACTTGAGTCGAGGACCCCACCTACCAAAGCTCAGAGTTATCAGATATCGATGTTTGATATCTTTTATTTTTCAACACCTGGGTAGGTACTCAATCCGATCAGACGCTCCTAAATTACTATTTCTTTGGTTTCGGGGGTAAAAAATATTTGACTCAAGCTCAGAGTGATCAGATATCGATTGTTGAAGTTTGTTATTTCTCGAGATGTGTAATAATATGTGGCCCAGAAACACGTGGTCATACGGAGGGTCTTGTACAAAATTGCGGATGAAGATGGATAACTCTAAAGTCAAGCGGTAATACAGTAACTTTTTGTGATACTTTAGTGATAATACGGCCATATTTTGTTGAACATAATCTTTATAAACAACAAGTTTTGGGAAATTTGATACTATAGTTGACAGTGATTAGCATTATGTTGTTGCAATACATCGATTCTGTAACTAAAGCGTATTTTGAAGAAATGTTGTTGCTGTTGTATCTTGATGGTCTGATCGGATTGAGTACCTTTAAAAAGAACTACGGAATTTAAATAACTGCAGTTCATCGACACACTCAACTGAACATTATTGCCTACAAGATTGCGATTAGAGTATATTTGAGAAAAATCAATGTGTTCCATGGATCAATGTAAATGACTAAAATTCATGTTGACATTGTGTATCAAACTGGAAAACTGTTCTATCGTTACATCCTTGTCAACAGAGGTTATTATTCTTGCATGGACAAATAAGATCCAACGGAAACACATTATCGTGTACCGACAATGATAGAGACGCTGGGGAACTTGGAAAATATTACGTCACAAACATGGCAGTATCGAGAATGCACTTATTTCCGAAAACACACGAGCGCTGCTGGCATCACTCGGAAGATCGGCTGATTAGAAAAATTTAACCGGTACAGCGAAACAATATCAAATTTACGCAAAAATATAACTAACAAAACGCGTTTTTATTGCTATATCGACGAATTAGCTCAGGAATAGTTTGCATATGCATGTTTTGAGACCCCTTTTCTTGAATTACGTATACATAAATTTTAGGGTACGAATGAGCCATGTCCGTTTAATATAATAATATTTCTTTGCATCCTTAAGGATCTGCGGAGAGGACGTAAACTACCGATCTCCAGGCAACAGCTGCTTCAGAAAACAGGAGAGTTGTTCACCCTGAGGTGAGATTATTCTAGGCAAGTCTGAACCCATAGAGAGCCCCACATGGACTGGAGCAGACCACACACTGTATTGCTAGCTGCCATCTGTGTGAGGTTCCCTGTGGGTTACCTATAAAACATTGATGAGTTATTTCACTTATCGGAGTAGGTGTTAGTCTGCGAGTAATGTGTCTGTCATTTGCAGAATGAGGTCCCAAGAGGGTGAATTTAGTGACTCTATCACCAAATTTACACCCTGGGGGCTTTTCTTGGTATAAACATGTATAATAAGAATAAGACTAGGGCCATGCAAATCGGTAATTTGGCAACCAAATCGAATCATCGCTTTCTGCGTTCGGATTTTGGAGGTAAAAATTAATGTATTTGTTCACTTATGGACTAAAAAATCCGTCCGATGTTCAGAATAGAGAGGTTCCGGTTTACAGAGTTAAGTTTTAGTGAGAATGCACTTGGGTAAATTCAGGCCGAACAATTTTTCTGTATGGATAGTGATTTGGTTTATAGAGGTTCCGGTTTGGAGAGGTTTTACTGTATAACAAGCTACTAACTAGTTTTATTTTCTGACAGGCACCTTATTAACCTGAGTTCTATTTTCTGACAGGCACCTTATTAATCTGAGTTCTATTTTCTAACAGGCACCTTATTAATCTGAGTTCTATTTTCTGACAGGCACCTTATTAATCTGAGTTCTATTTTCAGACAGGCACCTTATTAACCTGAGTTCTATTTTCTAACAGGCACCTTACTAACCTGAGTTCTATTTTCTGACAGGCACCCGGGCCTTACTAACCTGAGTTCTATTTTCTGACAGGCACCTTATTAACCTGAGTTCGGATCTGCTTGATACACCAGATTTCTACTGGGATCGCGCTGGACTGGAGACACTCTACAATAAAACATACTCCCACCTCAACATAAGCAGAAGAACCAAGGTATGCAGCTATATATAAAAAATGCTAGATTTTTATCCCCTCCTGACCCTATATTTGGCCCATTCCTCAAATTTTGTCCCCCAACATTTCATCAGAGGACTATAGTAATGACCCTAGTCCATACATCCAGAACTTTGTCCGAGCCTGTATTCTGTCATTTTCGGTCAATTTAAAAAAAAAACTTGGCACAGATGTCAACCAGCATGGGAACCTGAGAACCTGGATGTCAACCAGAATGGGAACCTGAGAACCTGGATGTCAACCAGCATGGGAACCTGAGAACCTGGATGTCAACCAGCATGGGAACCTGAGAACCTGGATGTCAACCAGCATGGGAACCTGAGAACCTGGATGTCAACCAGCATGGGAACCTGAGAACCTGGATGTCAACCAGCATGGGAACCTGAGAACCTGTGCACCTGCGATTATGAGTTTATTTTTCAACATAGAACTGTACATCCTGGGATGCATCTGTCTGATCCTGTATTCTTAGAAATGTGTTGATATTGTGCCAATTTGAGATTATATTTCGACTTTTAAGAGTTGTTAAAGATTTGGTTATTTGTATGCAGCTCAGTTATAAGACAGTCCAAGCCTTGAAATAGGGTGTCTGTCATTTGCAGAATGAGATCCCCAGAGGGTGAATTTAATGATGCTACCCCGCATAGCGGGCTAGCATCACCAAATTCACCTTCTGGGAACCTCATTCTGCTGAGATGTAAGCAGAATGAGGTCCCCAGAGGGTGAATTTGGTGATGCTAGCCTGCTATGCGGGGTAGCATCATTAAATTCACCCTCTGGGGACTTCATTCTGCAAATGACAGACACCCTATTTCAAGGCTTGAGACAGTCCACAACTATTTATTCCATATAATATATTTATATAAAGTAGGGGTGCCACGATTAATCGTATAATCGATGAACCGTTGATAAAGCCGATAATCGATTACCATTGCCATTGTCGATTAATCTGCGTTATTTATTTCAGACGTTGGAAAATGCCGGGTATTATTGAATACAGTGTTTCTTTTACACAGTTTAATCTACAACCGAAGGGTTAACAACATCAATTTAATCAAAGAGATTCCGACAACATGAGTACTACTAACTTATGTTGCAAACACTCGGCAGTTCATTTGATGATGCGACATGGTTACTCTTCGGCCCATTGTATATTCTACAAATCGGTGGCACTGCAGCTTTGAACTTATGGTGACGTCGTTGTATATAAATTTAAACTTGACAGGTGGCACTATGGCTTTGAAATGTGCCGACTGTCACCTTAGATGTTACTAATACAGGTTATCGTGTATCATACTTAACTTGTTCTAAGTCCTGTAATTTGCGGGTGGGGGCACACGTTTGTGATTGTTAACCACGCACTGGATGTTTGATGAAACTTATAGTTTCTAACTTTCCTACTTTTATATTGTTTGTATGTTTGGCTATTCATAACTGAAATCAATCGCAACGTTCGTTCAAATGAACTCACGAATATTATAATCATAACATCGCCGAGAACTGTGGTGGTATTCAATACATTGTGTTCATTGGTCATTAACAGTGGTTTATGATGCACTTTATTAATGTAAAAAATTACATCAGCCGATGCCACAATCAGCGACAGTGCATTTAACCAGCCCCCAGCCAATAGGCCATATTACGGAAATTTTCCACTGAAGTTATTAGGTACGATTAATCGATTATAGTCGATTATTGACAACCGATTATCGATTATCAAAATCAATAATCGTGGCACCTCTAATATAAAGCCTCAAATCCAAATGAAGCCACTGTGTCAGGGGACTCTGTGTCCGAGCAGCCTTTAATTTTAGTTTGATAATTTGAATGTAAACTTGTTTTCTCATGCCATCCCAATATTCACCATTTGGGATCATCAATCTGAGTCTATGTCTCCCATAGCAGATTAGGTCATGCAGAATGAGGTCCCCAAGAGGGTGGATTTGGTGATGTTAGCCTGCTATGCTAAATTAACCTTTTGGGGACCTCATTCTGCAAATGACAGGCACACTAAACTCAGACTTGCATGGAAAAGTAGATAGACTTTGCTCTTAACTTCATTATTATTAGTCAAACCATTATTATTTAACCCTTTCAGTGCCAGGGGCCGATGGCCGATGAGGGGGCCGATCTCATCGGCCCTAATTTACGGTCTGTATAATCGGCCCTAAAAAAAAAATAATTGTTTTTTTGGGGTTTTTTGGGGTTTTTGGGTATGCTTAAGCATGCTCTAGCGAATTTAAAAACAAACTGGATAAAACCTTAGGGGCATGTTATAACTCAAAACTATCACCAAGTATTGATAGTAATAATTTTGATGCCCATGAAAAAACGTAAGATTCCCTGGCACTAAACCTACAAAATAAGTCTGTTAAAGAATATAATAAAAAATTATTAAAATTGTAAAAAAAATAATAACAAATGATGAAAAATTGTTAGGCCAATGCATTCTCTTATATATGTGAGGCGACCTATGGTCGACTCGCATATATAAGAGAATGCATTGGCACAGGGTATATGGGTTGATACAAAAATCGGACCTGGCACTGAAAGGGTTAAACATTACTGTTACAGTGGAGTTGCCTATAAAAGTCCAATTAATCCAATAAGATGCCAATGTTTAATAAAAATCTGATCGAAAATTGGAAAATGCCAAAGTATTGAAAAATATTCTGAAATTATATGCGGACTAAATTATTTGAACTTATTACACGATTAGCGATTTTATATTTTTTTCACATTTAACTACTGTAAGTGCCTTGGGTCCCTTTAAATTGAAGAGATAATTGAATTGACTTACAATACGCTCCCATCATACCTCCCCAATTAACAATTATGTTACTATGGCTACCCTTAATGTAGTCCAATTGCACTCCAGGGTATCCTTATTCCCACTGGGACAGTCCCACCAGTTCTCTAGTTTATATGTTATGAAGTGGTGATGAATTAATCTGGTGGAAGGGAGATAACTCTATTAAAAACAATCATTTTAATAGTATAAGAGCCTGGTTTGACTATTATTAAGTGAACAAAGTTTTGCTCTTTTTGTTTACCAATAACAAAATATTTCAACACTTGACTTTATTCTGACAACTGTATCTGGATAGAAGAACAAGTGATCACATGTGGTAGAAGGGAGATAACTCTATAGATAGAAGAACAAGTGATTGCCGGACAACAGATCATATATTCTCTATGAGCCATCTGATACAAAAATACACAACCAAAGGAAACAAATTATATGCATGTTTTGTAGATCTTCGTAAAGCTTTTGACACGATTTGTCGCACTAATCTTTTTAAGAAAGTTGCTAACATAGGGCTTGGGGGGAAGTTCATCACAGTTCTGACCGAAATGTATCGTGACGTCAGATTTTCTGTGAAATTAATGAACGGACTAACTGAAACTTTTCAGTCCAATATAGGGGTAAAACAAGTATATTAAGCCCTAAACTATTTAATATATACCTAAATGATCTACCGAATATTTTTGACACCACCTGTCATCCTGTGGAAGCAGGAGAAGCCACTATATCTTGTCTTATGTATGCCGATGACCTGGTTCTTTTCTCCAAAACAGAACATGGTCTGCAGAAATGTTTAGACAAATTAAGTAGTTATCTAGATGTAAATCGGTTACAAATTAATTTAGATAAATCAAAGATAATGATCTTCAAATCGAATGGTCGATCTCTCGATGCAAACATCAAATACAAAGACATTCCTACATGTATGTATCCGACAAACAAATATAAATATCTTGGGGTTACATTCACATCACCTGGTAAAATTGATCATCATGAATTGATCAAAAAGGGGAATAAAAAGCCGTGTTTGCAGTTCAACAAAGTCTCCCATTCCGTTATCTGAGACCACAAACAACTCTACATTTATTTAAAACTTGCGTTGAACCAATTCTTTGCTATGAAAGCCAGGTTTGGGGACTGAACGTGCTTAAACCCTCCCGCGTGATTAAATAGCAGCCCGTTTGAAAAATGGGACGGACTCAACATATCTATGGTAGAAACAAAATTCATCAAAAGTTATCTCGGACTATCGAAATACGCAAGCACTACAGCGGCCAGAGGTGAAACGGGTACTTACCCACTTTGTATAGTCCTTATGAATGCCACGATCCAATACTGGCTTCATTTACTATCGATTCCGAAGAATTTTATCGTCAGAAAATGTTTTGACGAAAATATGCTGAATCTCAACTCCTGGTCTGAAGAAGTTAAGTTTCTTCTAAATTATTCGGATTCGGGCATGTATGGCAAAACCATAGTACCTTTAGTCCCACAAAATTGGTTAAAACATTCGGTGCTAAACTTAAGGAAGAATATAGCGCATGGTGATCTAGAAAAATTAAAGACTCTTCAAAATTTACAACTTTCCAAGCGATCAGTAAAACCTTTGCGATAGCAAAATATCTTAACCCTTTACCCAACAAACCGGCCAAAACCGGCCAAATAAAGCTTCAACAGCCTAAAATATCTTCGGTCTGTCTCAATAGAACCATACAAATATGGATATCATTGGAACCGGCTCCTTGACCACATTGTGATAGTTACAGTTATGCCCTGTGCCAATGCATTCTCTTATATATGCGAGTCGACCATAGGTCGCCTCGCATATATAAGAGAATGCATTGGCCTAAAAAAAATCTTTTTTTAACACTTTTTACCATTTTTTCTTACATTCTTTAACAATTTTATAATTTTTAATGTGTTAAGCCAATGCATTCTCTTATATATGCGAGGCGACCTATGGTCGACTCGCATATATAAGAGAATGCATTGGCACAGGGCCCTTCTGTTGGGTAAAGGGTTAACCTAACCATGGATCATCACACCAAAGCCTCGTTCTCTCGTTTCAGAGTACGTGCCCACTCATTGGCTATTGAAACGGGCCGCCGAGCTAAATCCGATACATGGGAAAGTAAAAGGCTTTGTCCGCACTGCGTCGTTCAAGTGGAAGACGAAAAACACTTCCTACTTTACTGCCCCCTGTTCTTGGACAAACGTTCTGAATTATTTGATAATCTACGGGGCATATCGCCCGCGATTAACTAATTACCCGACACTCAATTATATAACACTCCATTCGGAATATTCGATAATGACATCACACCATGGGTAATGAGATATATCCATCTCAATCATGAAAAACGATGCTGATTCACAGGTGCCGCAACCTGATGATTTGGCCCCAGAGCGCATCGGGGGTCAAAAAATTTTCTCCTATATACTGTCCATTTCTAGGTTCATATTTGTATGTGTTATACATACAAATGTACTACAATTATATATGTGTATTTCCTGTTTATATGATTAATTGACATATCATGTTTATGTAATGTACTATATATTTGTTATATGTACTCATGTGTTATGTTACAATGTGGTCACGATGGACATATTATCATTAAAGATTAAAGAGTAAAGATTAAAGTGATCACATGTGGTGGAAGGGAGATAACTCTATAGATAGAAGAACAAGTGATCACATGCAGATGCCAGGCCTGAGAATATAGTGCCTGCCATTTGCAGAATGAGGTCCCCAGAGGGTGAATTAAGTGATGCTATCCTGCATAGTGGGCTACCATCACTAAATTCATCCTCTGGGGACCTCATTCTGCTTAGTCCTCATCTTCTCTGGGAAGTTTCTTTATTATCATATTTCTATATAAACTTCTTCATAGATTCTATTTTCGCTTTTAGTTTAGTTTCTCTGTCGCCAAATTTGCAGAATGAGGTCCGCCAAAGGGTGATTTGGTGATGCTAGCGTGCTAAGCATGGGTAGCATCACTAAATTCACCCTCTGGGGACCTCATTCTACAAATTACAGGCACACTAAACTCAGACTTGAATATAACTGTGTCCGTCCATCCATCAGATTGTTTTCATATTTGGTATATATGGATTGCTCACATGAAGTACAGTAATACTCTAATTAATTGACCTCTTAACCACAGCAGAATTATGGGTAACTTTTCAGGATTTAGTCGCTGATTCACAGGTGCCGCAACCTGATGATTTGGCCCCAGCCGCATAGCAGGCTAGCATAACTAAATTCACCCTCTGGGGACCTCATTCTGCTAAGGCCCTTAACTGCTATTTTCCGAGAGCTTTCCGATGAATGGCAACAAGCCATATTTCTGACTAAATCCTGAAAAGTTTAATACCCATAATTCTGCTGTGGTTAAGAGGTCAATTAATTAGAGCATTACAGTATATTATCAGAATATCTCCCGAAATCAACAAACCATTCCATTCCATGTATATTAACCCTTTCTATTAACTAATAATAGTGTCAGCATGATTATTAATTATGGAGAAAATCCCCAATATTATTTGGCATCGAGACAAAGAGTGAAATTGCCATCAGTATAATTATTTTCAGCATAACTCACCGTCACATTTATTAGGCACCTGAGAGTAGATGGAAAATATTTTGATGATAAATTCAACAAATGACCTATGAATTTATTATCCCCAAGCCTGCAAATAGCGTGTCTGTCATTTGCAGAGTGACGTCCCCAGAGGGTGAATTTAGTGATGCTATCCCGCACAGCGAGCTAGCATCACCAAATTCACCCTCTGGAGACCTCATTCTGCTTAAGCCTCATCTTCTGTGAATTAACATTGTTTTTAGTTATGTTTTCCCTTCTGAGAAGTTTCTATATCCCCTAATTTGCAGAAGATAAAATGCATAATCAAGGTGCACAATGGGTGAACAACATCAACTTCAACAGGGGAACTTCAATCTCATCCTAGGTCTACCATAGCAGTTGAGGGACTAAGCAGAATGAGGTCCCCAGCGGGCTAGCATCACCAAATTCACCCTCTGGGGACCTCATTCTGCAAATGACAGACACGCTATTTGCAGACTTGATTGTCCCCACATTTTCAGAGGTAACTACTCATCAATGAGTAATTAGTACAGGAAGGGTTAATAGAATTTCACAAATCGAAAGGTTGCATTTTCAGAATGAGGTCCCCAGAGGGTGAATTTAGTGACGCTATCCCGCATAGCGGACTAGCATAACTAAATTCACCCTCTGGGGACCTCATTCTGCTAAGGCCCTTAACTGCTATGGCAGACCTAGGATCAGATTGAAGTTCCCCAGTTGAAGTTGATGATGTTCACCCATTGGGCACCTCGATTATGCATTTTATCTTCTGCAAATTAGGGGATATAGAAACTTCCCCGAATGGAAAACGTACCGTAACTAAAAACAATGTCAATTTGATACTATAGTAGTAGGGCGGCTAAGTGGAAAATCGTTCACTTGGTGATACAAGCATGAAATTTGGCACGAATGATCAGTAAGGGCCACTAAACAATATTGTTCGACAAACCACGCGAAAATCCAAGATGGCCGCCATTTTTAAGATGGCCGCTATTTTCAGCTACGTCAGTTTTCGAATTTTGAAAAGTTAACCGATTTTATCGATGTATCACTCAAACAAGAGATCTTATGTCATTTCTAAAGGGTGAATTGAAATTAAAACACAACCTGAGTATATTAAAACAATATATTGTAACAAATTAGCTGTTTCGTTTCAAAATTTTGGCATTTTTATATCACTTAACTTTCAGATGGTGAAAAAAAAATCAATTTCAAACAATTTAACCTCACACTATTTATGATGTTAGTACTGGGATAGCTACATACATTCATTACTATCAGTTCTTAGAGTCTTTTAAACTTGGCAGCAAAAACTGCATAAAGTGGTGCATGGAAGCCCAACATGGTAGCATGTGCATCGCCCACTATACGCATTCTTGCAGCCGCATTTGGTCAACTGACTGCAACATTTGGCAATTGGTGGAAGCTCCGTCCAAAATGGTTCCCAGTGACTGCCATTTTCTGCCCATCCCCAATATGCAGGACTCGGGGTAAGATGGTTTACGTGCCAATGATTGCCCCTATATATGCACTGCCTCGTATGCGGCTCGCTTGACATGCTGCAACAACAGCGTAGACCTTGTACATGTTGTAGGTGGAATAGAATTTTATGGTCTCTGTTTCCGTGCAAAAAAAGTCTAGTCTGGCTTCATTAATGTCATTGGATGTATTTGAACGGTCGTACATTATTATAACGAATCTCTCGATTACTGCAATGTTATGTTCTGTGATGGACACTCGAGAATTGCCAAGTCTGGAGAAAATTGGTAAAGCTTCTGGAAATACTTTCCATGCCTGCCATGCAGACTTTTTTCCTTTCCCGCGAAATGCAGATACCACATCACATCTACTAATTGCATGGAAAAAGAGAATTCCATAACATTTTGTTGTACCTATTGGTGAAACAATCTCATGTATCGGAATCCCTCTGAATGTCTTTCTATGACCGAATGCTTTCAAACTTGGGTATATAATTACAGCTATAATCACTACATCCGTATCATTGGCTTGGATTATGATGCTGTTGTGTTGGTTGATAACTGCGTGTTTTGCATCCACAAATATCCGTGTATCGGCCTTTTCGTGTGTACATGGTGCAAGAATATCCAAATTAAGTTCATTGTTACTTTGTACATGTTCACCTTTGGTAACAACAATGCCATTGTCCGTAATAACAGTTATGATCTTGTCAGCAAGGAAGTGAAATACTAGTAGCTCTGTTTTGTTGTCATCGTGAAGAAAGCTATGCTAGTTTTGCTAGATCCTGATACCATTCTCATGATTCCTTTTCCGCGCCTTGACCTAGTTTCCTGTTTCATTGTCTTGTCAAACACGATGTCAGTTCTCTTATATTTATGGCAATATGTCTGTATTTTATCTGATGTCCAATGCCAAGAGGTCTGTGGAGTCATCAGAAAACGGATTTCCCATTTCTTGTGTCATGTCTGTGAGGTTATTCACATTATTGAAAAACAAATAAAATTATATGCAATTGTCTCCTCGTGATGCTTGGTTTCTTATGTGATATCCTTTGTACAAGCAATATTATCATAATCAGAAATAAGGCAACATAATTCTGGACTAGCGACCATCCATCTATTGAATGTGCTTCATCCTCAGTTATCCCAATTGCTCCTCCATCCCTTTTCATGACTGCATTGTGCTGTTCATGGGCCTGGTCTATTGTCATACTTGAGAAGTTTCTTTCAGTCTTGTATACAACAAAGTTCCCTCTGTGAAATTCAATTGATATGCTGGGATGTTTCTTCTCTATTGTCATCATGTCTCTGAGGTGAATAGGTAGCAGTAAAATTGTCAATTCAATGTCAAGAACCAAACTCCAGAACTGTGGACTAAGCACATTTACTTTTACACCAGTCATTGAAATTTGAGTGCGTACTATCAACATCGGATAAATCCCGACTGCAGTATTCTGAGTGTGCAAATTGCATGAGTTTGAACAGACTACATGTTGTTATCTGATGTGCCTGATGTGTCGGGTTTTTGTAATACGTGAAACTTTGATGAATTAATCTGCTGAGATTGGGCTTGCTATACCTGCTTCCACAAGAGCACTGCTCCAGTCGCTATCCAGAAGCACTGAACCAACCATTGTTAGAGCATCCAATTCCAGATGTAACCCTCCAAGCATAACAGCATATTTGTCCTCACCATATAAGTCTGGCCACTGCCACTGTATCTGCTTAGCCAATGCACACATAGGCTGGTCTGCAGTAATGATCAGTGTCCGTACTGAGTTTAGAAGTTGAACCGATTCATTAATTTTGTGCATGCGATGTTTTATCGTGGTTAATGAGTGAGCCTGATCACGCAACAGAGGTGACATTGAGGTTATTGCTACACCAAACTGATGACCTCTCTTTTGAGTCGCATGATGAGCTGGCCACGTTATTTATGTACTTCTGTTGACGCGACCTTTTTCAACCACTCATAATCCAGCCGAAGATGTTTTTGAAAAACAGTTGAACCAGGTAGATCAAAGCCGGTGTTTGTTGGTGGGTTTGGCTTTACATCTTTTAAATAGACAGGTGGAACATTTGTATACGAGTCTAGAAGATGTGGGATTTGTTTCGTTTTTCCAGAACTGAAGTCAAGATGTTGCTGCTCGCCTTAATTATCTGGATGCGGATACTGAAACATAGAAATATTTGTCCCGTGGAAAGATGATGTGCTGGTAGTTGATGTAGGTTTGTGGTCAATATTGTCCAAAGCAGATGTGGTGAACAAGCCTTTTCTCAATATAGGTGGACACACAACTCCATCTGTTTGATACTGTTTAACAACAACCTCTCCAAGCTGGTTTGAGATGTCCATGACATGATCATAAGATATACTCAGTCAGTTTTCATAGAACATGTAAAATCAGGTTTCGTTTCCTTTTTTTTGCGTACAAAGTGATGCCAGTGTATATAGGGAATGGTGTTTCACAGTCTTGACAGTGGCGATGATAAAAGGCTTTGTCCTTGTATCTAGATGAGAAACAGTTGATTTGTAATAAGTGCCCGATTGCTAAATCAGACTTTGTTGCACCATTTGTAAGCTGTGACTTGATGTCAGCACCATGCTCGATCATACATACAATTGCAGAACTTGTTGTCAAATTTGGTACGATGTTCAAGCATATGTTCGCGAATGATTTCTGCTGCTCCAACAATTGTAGCGCTTAATTATATTTACAAGCTTGGGATATTACAGAACTAACTGTGTCTGAGAAAGTCATAAGCACGTCGTGACCATGTTTATGCTCCTCTATTTTTTTGAAGAATTTTGAGGAAAAAAACCCTGTAAAAATAATCTATAAATTCCGAAAAAATAATGATATTTTTGCATACTTATGATAACGCAACATTTAAAGGGATGATTTACTTATATATCGTAACAAAGAAAGAACCGAAAAGTGGTTAGTGTATCTTATATACTGGGTAGAAGTTAAATGCGGCGGCCATTTTGAAAAATGGTGGCCATTTTGAATCCGGTGGCCATTTTGATTGGTTTGTCGAGCAATTTGTTTTAGTACTATATATTGATCATGCATACCAAGTTTCATGCTTGTATCACCAACTGAACGATTTTACCATAATTTTACACTTAGCCGCCCTACTATAGATACTTCCCAGAAGATGAGGCCTAAGCAGAATGAGGTTCACAGAGGGTGAATTTGGTGATGCTAGCCTGCTGTGTGGGATAGCATAACTAAATTCACCCTCTGGGAACCTCATTCTGCAAATGACAGACACGCTGTTTGCAGGCTCGATTTTCAGTGGCGCAATGGTCCAGTGGTTCGCATGCTCAATTTGTAACATCATGGCATGAAAACGTCATGCATTCGAAATCCACTCTCTGCTGTTGAATGCCAAATATTGTTGTGTTGGTTGCCTTTGGAAAGTGATTTCATAGTACAGTTGTCCCAGTGGACTCATCCCATTAACCAAGTACCCTAATGGGAGTTAAAATCTATGTCTCAGAAGATGCCCATTGAGAAATAGAAAATAGCTGAAATCATAGAGATTCCCCCAGAATGCAACAGAATTCAAACTAAAGATGTATTTTCAATGGAAGGGGAATAACTCTATCTTTAAAATTTAGAGTTATTCCCCCTCCATTGAAAATAAATACACTTTTTACTCATGGCTCACGCTGCCACTTGCCAAATTTGTCAATGGCAAAAATAATTCACATTTGGCAAAAAATATTTTCATTTGGCAAAATTTTTGGCAAGTCACTTTTGATTCCTCAAGGAAGTTTATTAATATTTGTCAGTCAATACCACTCATTTCAGGAAACACTTTCATTGTCCCCCGACGTTTCCGTCGGAGGACTATAGAAATGACCCTCGTCCGTCCGTCCGTGCGTCCGTCCGTCCGTGCGTCCGTGCGTCCGAGATTGGGTACCTTCATGGTGTAATCAACTCCTCCTACAGTTTTAAACGTAGAGATTTGAAACTCTGGGATATTGTTCCTAACATGTTGGTGATTTGCAACATCTATATAGCTAATCAAAAATATAAATTTTTCCATATTTTTGGGGGGGTTTTCGACTTAGAAAATTTGGAACATTTTTGCCTTTTGGATGAGATTGGGTACCTTCATGGTGTAATCAACTCCTCCTACAGTTTTAAATGTAGAGATTTGAAACTCTGGGATATTGTTCCTAACATGTTGGTGATTTGCAACATCTATATAGCTAATCAAAAATATCATTTTTTCCATATTTTTGGGGGGGGTTTTCGACTTAGAAAATTTGGAACATTTTTGCCTTTTGGATGAGATTGGGTACCTTCATGGTGTAATCAACTCCTCCTACAGTTTTAAATGTAGAGATTTGAAACTCTGGGATATTGTTCCTAACATGTTGGTGATTTGCAACATCTATATAGCTAATACAAAAATATCATTTTTTCGCGTTTGCATGCGTTTGTTCATCGGGTTGTTTTGTCCAAGAAATTTTGCGGTGGTTTGCAACATCTATATACTGTATAACATTGTTGCAAATAGTATCCTTCTAACAATTCCAATCATGAAGTTTACCACTCGAGTCGGGGGACATGTGGTCTGCGACCTTTTATTATTAATGGTATTAGCAGTGAGTTACACATGTATCAAGGTTATGAAAAGTTAACACCTCTATCAAGATACAATTAATCTGATATCATTAGTATCGACGGGTGGAGGGTTTGCTAGTACGTCTGGTTGTGGTGTTTACATTGCTAATCCTCTTTGTTTCGATGTGCCGTTCTGATGAAGAAACCCTTCTACAATTGCATTGTTATGTTGTTGGTTTATTGTTCTATGATAAACCCAAGTATAGAGGTGAGAATTATTAATAACTAACTGCTTTCCTATTGATATCAAAGGTCGCTCAAGCAGTGATTGTCGAAATAGTCAAAATAAAAGAAAAAATGTTGTAGAAACTGATAGCATTTGGCAAATAAATTTGGGGCCAGCGCGGACCCTGTTTAAACTACAATCTAGATGAGAAAAACACGTCTGTAACTCAACAAAAACAACATGTTCACAGTTTATTCGACCGGATAAATTGTTAATACAATATTTTTGAGCTTCCCCTTTCAAATGGTATATAATAAGGCATATATTTTATATAATGTAATCTGGGTGTTCGAAAATTAAGTGGGCCTTTAATACAATAAATTATTATTATTTAATATTTGTTTTCAAGGTCATGAATGAAAAACTGAATCACTGCTGTGAGCTGGTCGATCTACTGAGTAGTCACCTGAGTGATAAACATCATACGCGGCTCGAGTGGATGATAATCGCCCTCATTCTAATAGAGGTAAATATAATAAGCTGACACCTGAGTGATAAGCATCATACGCGACTCGAGTGGATGATAATCGCCCTCATTCTAATAGAGGTAAATATAATAAGCTGCCCTCATTCTAATAGAGGTAAATATAATAAGCTGCCCTCATTCTAATAGAGGTAAATATAATAAGCTGACACCTGAGTGATAAGCATCATACGCGGCTCGAGTGGATGATAATCGCCCTCATTCTAATAGAGGTAAATATAATAAGCTGCCCTCATTCTAATAGAGGTAAATATAATAAGCTGACACCTGAGTGATAAACATCATACGCGGCTCGAGTGGATGATAATCGCCCTCATTCTAATAGAGGTAAATATAATAAGCTGACACCTGAGTGATAAACATCATACGCGGCTCGAGTGGATGATAATCGCCCTCATTCTAATAGAGGTAAATATAATAAGTAGTCACCTGAGTGATAAGCATCATACGCGGCTCGAGTGGATGATAATCGCCCTCATTCTAATAGAGGTAAATATAATAAGCTGGTCGATCTACTGAGTAGTCACCTGAGTGATAAGCATCATACGCGACTCGAGTGGATGATAATCGCCCTCATTCTAATAGAGGTAAATATAATAAGCTGACACCTGAGTGATAAACATCATACGCGGCTCGAGTGGATGATAATCGCCCTCATTCTAATAGAGGTAAATATAATAAGCTGTCACCTGAGTGATAAGCATCATACGCGGCTCGAGTGGATGATAATCGCCCTCATTCTAATAGAGGTAAATATAATAAGCTGACACCTGAGTGATAAGCATCATACGCGACTCGAGTGGATGATAATCGCCCTCATTCTAATAGAGGTAAATATAATAAGCTGTCACCTGAGTGATAAGCATCATACGCGGCTCGAGTGGATGATAATCGCCCTCATTCTAATAGAGGTAAATATAATAAGCTGACACCTGAGTGATAAGCATCATACGCGGCTCGAGTGGATGATAATCGCCCTCATTCTAATAGAGGTAAATATAATAAGCTGACACCTGAGTGATAAGCATCATACGCGGCTCGAGTGGATGATAATCGCCCTCATTCTAATAGAGGTAAATATAATAAGCTGACACCTGAGTGATAAGCATCATACGCGACTCGAGTGGATGATAATCGCCCTCATTCTAATAGAGGTAAATATAATAAGCTGACACCTGAGTGATAAGCATCATACGCGGCTCGAGTGGATGATAATCGCCCTCATTCTAATAGAGGTAAATATAATAAGCTGTCACCTGAGTGATAAACATCATACGCGGCTCGAGTGGATGATAATCGCCCTCATTCTAATAGAGGTAAATATAATAAGCTGACACCTGAGTGATAAACATCATACGCGACTCGAGTGGATGATAATCGCCCTCATTCTAATAGAGGTAAATATAATAAGCTGACACCTGAGTGATAAGCATCATACGCGACTCGAGTGGATGATAATCGCCCTCATTCTAATAGAGGTAAATATAATAAGCTGTCACCTGAGTGATAAACATCATACGCGACTCGAGTGGATGATAATCGCCCTCATTCTAATAGAGGTAAATATAATAAGCTGACACCTGAGTGATAAGCATCATACGCGGCTCGAGTGGATGATAATCGCCCTCATTCTAATAGAGGTAAATATAATAAGCTGACACCTGAGTGATAAGCATCATACGCGGCTCGAGTGGATGATAATCGCCCTCATTCTAATAGAGGTAAATATAATAAGCTGACACCTGAGTGATAAGCATCATACGCGGCTCGAGTGGATGATAATCGCCCTCATTCTAATAGAGGTAAATATAATAAGCTGTCACCTGAGTGATAAACATCATACGCGGCTCGAGTGGATGATAATCGCCCTCATTCTAATAGAGGTAAATATAATAAGCTGACACCTGAGTGATAAACATCATACGCGACTCGAGTGGATGATAATCGCCCTCATTCTAATAGAGGTAAATATAATAAGCTGACACCTGAGTGATAAGCATCATACGCGACTCGAGTGGATGATAATCGCCCTCATTCTAATAGAGGTAAATATAATAAGCTGTCACCTGAGTGATAAACATCATACGCGACTCGAGTGGATGATAATCGCCCTCATTCTAATAGAGGTAAATATAATAAGCTGACACCTGAGTGATAAGCATCATACGCGGCTCGAGTGGATGATAATCGCCCTCATTCTAATAGAGGTAAATATAATAAGCTGTCACCTGAGTGATAAACATCATACGCGGCTCGAGTGGATGATAATCGCCCTCATTCTAATAGAGGTAAATATAATAAGCTGACACCTGAGTGATAAACATCATACGCGGCTCGAGTGGATGATAATCGCCCTCATTCTAATAGAGGTAAATATAATAAGCTGTCACCTGAGTGATAAACATCATACGCGGCTCGAGTGGATGATAATCGCCCTCATTCTAATAGAGGTAAATATAATAAGCTGTCACCTGAGTGATAAACATCATACGCGGCTCGAGTGGATGATAATCGCCCTCATTCTAATAGAGGTAAATATAATAAGCTGACACCTGAGTGATAAGCATCATACGCGACTCGAGTGGATGATAATCGCCCTCATTCTAATAGAGGTAAATATAATAAGCTGACACCTGAGTGATAAGCATCATACGCGACTCGAGTGGATGATAATCGCCCTCATTCTAATAGAGGTAAATATAATAAGCTGACACCTGAGTGATAAACATCATACGCGGCTCGAGTGGATGATAATCGCCCTCATTCTAATAGAGGTAAATATAATAAGCTGACACCTGAGTGATAAGCATCATACGCGGCTCGAGTGGATGATAATCGCCCTCATTCTAATAGAGGTAAATATAATAAGCTGACACCTGAGTGATAAACATCATACGCGGCTCGAGTGGATGATAATCGCCCTCATTCTAATAGAGGTAAATATAATAAGCTGACACCTGAGTGATAAGCATCATACGCGGCTCGAGTGGATGATAATCGCCCTCATTCTAATAGAGGTAAATATAATAAGCTGACACCTGAGTGATAAACATCATACGCGACTCGAGTGGATGATAATCGCCCTCATTCTAATAGAGGTAAATATAATAAGCTGACACCTGAGTGATAAACATCATACGCGGCTCGAGTGGATGATAATCGCCCTCATTCTAATAGAGGTAAATATAATAAGCTGACACCTGAGTGATAAGCATCATACGCGGCTCGAGTGGATGATAATCGCCCTCATTCTAATAGAGGTAAATATAATAAGCTGACACCTGAGTGATAAACATCATACGCGGCTCGAGTGGATGATAATCGCCCTCATTCTAATAGAGGTAAATATAATAAGCTGTCACCTGAGTGATAAGCATCATACGCGACTCGAGTGGATGATAATCGCCCTCATTCTAATAGAGGTAAATATAATAAGCTGACACCTGAGTGATAAACATCATACGCGGCTCGAGTGGATGATAATCGCCCTCATTCTAATAGAGGTAAATATAATAAGCTGACACCTGAGTGATAAGCATCATACGCGGCTCGAGTGGATGATAATCGCCCTCATTCTAATAGAGGTAAATATAATAAGCTGACACCTGAGTGATAAGCATCATACGCGGCTCGAGTGGATGATAATCGCCCTCATTCTAATAGAGGTAAATATAATAAGCTGACACCTGAGTGATAAGCATCATACGCGGCTCGAGTGGATGATAATCACCCTCATTCTAATAGAGGTAAATATAATAAGCTGACACCTGAGTGATAAGCATCATACGCGGCTCGAGTGGATGATAATCACCCTCATTCTAATAGAGGTAAATATAATAAGCTGTCACCTGAGTGATAAGCATCATACGCGGCTCGAGTGGATGATAATCACCCTCATTCTAATAGAGGTAAATATAATAAGCTGACACCTGAGTGATAAACATCATACGCGGCTCGAGTGGATGATAATCACCCTCATTCTAATAGAGGTAAATATAATAAGCTGACACCTGAGTGATAAACATCATACGCGACTCGAGTGGATGATAATCGCCCTCATTCTAATAGAGGTAAATATAATAAGCTGTCACCTGAGTGATAAGCATCATACGCGACTCGAGTGGATGATAATCGCCCTCATTCTAATAGAGGTAAATATAATAAGCTGACACCTGAGTGATAAACATCATACGCGGCTCGAGTGGATGATAATCGCCCTCATTCTAATAGAGGTAAATATAATAAGCTGACACCTGAGTGATAAACATCATACGCGGCTCGAGTGGATGATAATCGCCCTCATTCTAATAGAGGTAAATATAATAAGCTGCCCTCATTCTAATAGAGGTAAATATAATAAGCTGACACCTGAGTGATAAGCATCATACGCGGCTCGAGTGGATGATAATCGCCCTCATTCTAATAGAGGTAAATATAATAAGCTGACACCTGAGTGATAAACATCATACGCGACTCGAGTGGATGATAATCGCCCTCATTCTAATAGAGGTAAATATAATAAGCTGACACCTGAGTGATAAACATCATACGCGGCTCGAGTGGATGATAATCGCCCTCATTCTAATAGAGGTAAATATAATAAGCTGACACCTGAGTGATAAACATCATACGCGACTCGAGTGGATGATAATCGCCCTCATTCTAATAGAGGTAAATATAATAAGCTGTCACCTGAGTGATAAACATCATACGCGGCTCGAGTGGATGATAATCGCCCTCATTCTAATAGAGGTAAATATAATAAGTAGTCACCTGAGTGATAAACATCATACGCGGCTCGAGTGGATGATAATCGCCCTCATTCTAATAGAGGTAAATATAATAATCTGCCCTCATTCTAATAGAGGTAAATATAATAAGCTGCCCTCATTCTAATAGAGGTAAATATAATAAGCTGACACCTGAGTGATAAACATCATACGCGGCTCGAGTGGATGATAATCGCCCTCATTCTAATAGAGGTAAATATAATAAGCTGACACCTGAGTGATAAACATCATACGCGGCTCGAGTGGATGATAATCGCCCTCATTCTAATAGAGGTAAATATAATAAGCTGACACCTGAGTGATAAGCATCATACGCGGCTCGAGTGGATGATAATCGCCCTCATTCTAATAGAGGTAAATATAATAAGCTGTCACCTGAGTGATAAACATCATACGCGGCTCGAGTGGATGATAATCGCCCTCATTCTAATAGAGGTAAATATAATAAGCTGCCCTCATTCTAATAGAGGTAAATATAATAAGCTGACACCTGAGTGATAAACATCATACGCGGCTCGAGTGGATGATAATCGCCCTCATTCTAATAGAGGTAAATATAATAAGCTGCCCTCATTCTAATAGAGGTAAATATAATAAGCTGACACCTGAGTGATAAACATCATACGCGACTCGAGTGGATGATAATCGCCCTCATTCTAATAGAGGTAAATATAATAAGCTGACACCTGAGTGATAAACATCATACGCGGCTCGAGTGGATGATAATCGCCCTCATTCTAATAGAGGTAAATATAATAAGCTGACACCTGAGTGATAAACATCATACGCGGCTCGAGTGGATGATAATCGCCCTCATTCTAATAGAGGTAAATATAATAAGCTGACACCTGAGTGATAAACATCATACGCGACTCGAGTGGATGATAATCGCCCTCATTCTAATAGAGGTAAATATAATAAGTAGTCACCTGAGTGATAAACATCATACGCGGCTCGAGTGGATGATAATCGCCCTCATTCTAATAGAGGTAAATATAATAAGCTGTCACCTGAGTGATAAACATCATACGCGACTCGAGTGGATGATAATCGCCCTCATTCTAATAGAGGTAAATATAATAAGCTGTCACCTGAGTGATAAGCATCATACGCGACTCGAGTGGATGATAATCGCCCTCATTCTAATAGAGGTAAATATAATAAGCTGACACCTGAGTGATAAACATCATACGCGGCTCGAGTGGATGATAATCGCCCTCATTCTAATAGAGGTAAATATAATAAGCTGCCCTCATTCTAATAGAGGTAAATATAATAAGCTGCCCTCATTCTAATAGAGGTAAATATAATAAGCTGACACCTGAGTGATAAACATCATACGCGACTCGAGTGGATGATAATCGCCCTCATTCTAATAGAGGTAAATATAATAAGCTGACACCTGAGTGATAAACATCATACGCGGCTCGAGTGGATGATAATCGCCCTCATTCTAATAGAGGTAAATATAATAAGCTGACACCTGAGTGATAAACATCATACGCGGCTCGAGTGGATGATAATCGCCCTCATTCTAATAGAGGTAAATATAATAAGCTGACACCTGAGTGATAAGCATCATACGCGGCTCGAGTGGATGATAATCGCCCTCATTCTAATAGAGGTAAATATAATAAGCTGTCACCTGAGTGATAAACATCATACGCGACTCGAGTGGATGATAATCGCCCTCATTCTAATAGAGGTAAATATAATAAGCTGTCACCTGAGTGATAAGCATCATACGCGACTCGAGTGGATGATAATCGCCCTCATTCTAATAGAGGTAAATATAATAAGCTGACACCTGAGTGATAAACATCATACGCGGCTCGAGTGGATGATAATCGCCCTCATTCTAATAGAGGTAAATATAATAAGCTGACACCTGAGTGATAAGCATCATACGCGGCTCGAGTGGATGATAATCGCCCTCATTCTAATAGAGGTAAATATAATAAGCTGACACCTGAGTGATAAACATCATACGCGACTCGAGTGGATGATAATCGCCCTCATTCTAATAGAGGTAAATATAATAAGCTGACACCTGAGTGATAAACATCATACGCGGCTCGAGTGGATGATAATCGCCCTCATTCTAATAGAGGTAAATATAATAAGCTGACACCTGAGTGATAAGCATCATACGCGGCTCGAGTGGATGATAATCGCCCTCATTCTAATAGAGGTAAATATAATAAGCTGACACCTGAGTGATAAGCATCATACGCGGCTCGAGTGGATGATAATCGCCCTCATTCTAATAGAGGTAAATATAATAAGCTGACACCTGAGTGATAAACATCATACGCGGCTCGAGTGGATGATAATCGCCCTCATTCTAATAGAGGTAAATATAATAAGCTGACACCTGAGTGATAAACATCATACGCGGCTCGAGTGGATGATAATCGCCCTCATTCTAATAGAGGTAAATATAATAAGCTGACACCTGAGTGATAAGCATCATACGCGACTCGAGTGGATGATAATCGCCCTCATTCTAATAGAGGTAAATATAATAAGCTGACACCTGAGTGATAAACATCATACGCGGCTCGAGTGGATGATAATCGCCCTCATTATAATAGAGGTAAATATAATAAGCTGCCCTCATTCTAATAGAGGTAAATATAATAAGCTGACACCTGAGTGATAAGCATCATACGCGGCTCGAGTGGATGATAATCGCCCTCATTCTAATAGAGGTAAATATAATAAGCTGACACCTGAGTGATAAGCATCATACGCGACTCGAGTGGATGATAATCGCCCTCATTCTAATAGAGGTAAATATAATAAGCTGACACCTGAGTGATAAACATCATACGCGGCTCGAGTGGATGATAATCGCCCTCATTCTAATAGAGGTAAATATAATAAGCTGTCACCTGAGTGATAAACATCATACGCGGCTCGAGTGGATGATAATCGCCCTCATTCTAATAGAGGTAAATATAATAAGCTGACACCTGAGTGATAAACATCATACGCGACTCGAGTGGATGATAATCGCCCTCATTCTAATAGAGGTAAATATAATAAGCTGACACCTGAGTGATAAGCATCATACGCGGCTCGAGTGGATGATAATCGCCCTCATTCTAATAGAGGTAAATATAATAAGCTGACACCTGAGTGATAAGCATCATACGCGACTCGAGTGGATGATAATCGCCCTCATTCTAATAGAGGTAAATATAATAAGCTGACACCTGAGTGATAAACATCATACGCGGCTCGAGTGGATGATAATCGCCCTCATTCTAATAGAGGTAAATATAATAAGCTGTCACCTGAGTGATAAACATCATACGCGGCTCGAGTGGATGATAATCGCCCTCATTCTAATAGAGGTAAATATAATAAGCTGACACCTGAGTGATAAACATCATACGCGACTCGAGTGGATGATAATCGCCCTCATTCTAATAGAGGTAAATATAATAAGCTGACACCTGAGTGATAAGCATCATACGCGGCTCGAGTGGATGATAATCGCCCTCATTCTAATAGAGGTAAATATAATAAGCTGACACCTGAGTGATAAGCATCATACGCGGCTCGAGTGGATGATAATCGCCCTCATTCTAATAGAGGTAAATATAATAAGCTGACACCTGAGTGATAAACATCATACGCGGCTCGAGTGGATGATAATCGCCCTCATTCTAATAGAGGTAAATATAATAAGCTGACACCTGAGTGATAAGCATCATACGCGACTCGAGTGGATGATAATCGCCCTCATTCTAATAGAGGTAAATATAATAAGCTGACACCTGAGTGATAAACATCATACGCGGCTCGAGTGGATGATAATCGCCCTCATTCTAATAGAGGTAAATATAATAAGCTGTCACCTGAGTGATAAACATCATACGCGACTCGAGTGGATGATAATCGCCCTCATTCTAATAGAGGTAAATATAATAAGCTGACACCTGAGTGATAAACATCATACGCGACTCGAGTGGATGATAATCGCCCTCATTCTAATAGAGGTAAATATAATAAGCTGTCACCTGAGTGATAAGCATCATACGCGGCTCGAGTGGATGATAATCGCCCTCATTCTAATAGAGGTAAATATAATAAGCTGACACCTGAGTGATAAACATCATACGCGGCTCGAGTGGATGATAATCGCCCTCATTCTAATAGAGGTAAATATAATAAGCTGTCACCTGAGTGATAAGCATCATACGCGGCTCGAGTGGATGATAATCGCCCTCATTCTAATAGAGGTAAATATAATAAGCTGACACCTGAGTGATAAGCATCATACGCGGCTCGAGTGGATGATAATCGCCCTCATTCTAATAGAGGTAAATATAATAAGCTGACACCTGAGTGATAAGCATCATACGCGGCTCGAGTGGATGATAATCGCCCTCATTCTAATAGAGGTAAATATAATAAGCCTCCCTCATTCTAATCGAGGTAAATATAATAAGCTGTCACCTGAGTGATAAACATCATACGCGGCTCGAGTGGATGATAATCGCCCTCATTCTAATAGAGGTAAATATAATAAGCTGTCACCTGAGTGATAAACATCATACGCGGCTCGAGTGGATGATAATCGCCCTCATTCTAATAGAGGTAAATATAATAAGCTGTCACCTGAGTGATAAGCATCATACGCGGCTCGAGTGGATGATAATCGCCCTCATTCTAATAGAGGTAAATATAATAAGCTGCCCTCATTCTAATAGAGGTAAATATAATAAGCTGACACCTGAGTGATAAACATCATACGCGGCTCGAGTGGATGATAATCGCCCTCATTCTAATAGAGGTAAATATAATAAGCTGACACCTGAGTGATAAGCATCATACGCGGCTCGAGTGGATGATAATCGCCCTCATTCTAATAGAGGTAAATATAATAAGCTGACACCTGAGTGATAAGCATCATACGCGGCTCGAGTGGATGATAATCGCCCTCATTCTAATAGAGGTAAATATAATAAGCTGACACCTGAGTGATAAACATCATACGCGACTCGAGTGGATGATAATCGCCCTCATTCTAATAGAGGTAAATATAATAAGCTGACACCTGAGTGATAAGCATCATACGCGACTCGAGTGGATGATAATCGCCCTCATTCTAATAGAGGTAAATATAATAAGCTGACACCTGAGTGATAAGCATCATATGCGACTCGAGTGGATGATAATCGCCCTCATTCTAATAGAGGTAAATATAATAAGCTGACACCTGAGTGATAAACATCATACGCGGCTCGAGTGGATGATAATCGCCCTCATTCTAATAGAGGTAAATATAATAAGCTGACACCTGAGTGATAAGCATCATACGCGGCTCGAGTGGATGATAATCGCCCTCATTCTAATAGAGGTAAATATAATAAGCTGACCAAACCTGAGTTTAACCCTTTACCCAACAAACCGGCCAAAACCGGCCAAATAAAGCTTCAACAGCCTAAAATATCTTCGGTCTGTCTCAATAGAACCATACAAATATGGGTATCATTGGAACCGGCTCCTTGACCACATTGTGATAGTTACAGTTATGCCCTGTGCCAATGCATTCTCTTATATATGCGAGTCGACCATAGGTCGCCTCGCATATATAAGAGAATGCATTGGCCTAAAAAAATCTTTTTTTTAACACTTTTTACCATTTTTTCTTACATTCTTTAACAATTTTATAATTTTTAATGTGTTAAGCCAATGCATTCTCTTATATATGCGAGGCGACCTATGGTCGACTCGCATATATAAGAGAATGCATTGGCACAGGGCCCTTCTGTTGGGTAAAGGGTTAATGTGCCTGTCATTTGCAGAATGAGATCCCCCAGAGGGTGAGTTTAGTGACAATATCCTGCATAGTGGGCTAGCATTACCACATTCACCTTCTGGGGACCTCCTCCTGTATGGCCTCATCTGCTATGGGAGACATAGACTCAGATTGAAGTTCCCAAATGGTGAACATGTACACCCATTGGGAAACTCAATTATGGAATGTGTGTCTGACAATTTGGGGATATAGAGAAATTAAACTAAAAAAGAAATAGAATCTATGTGAAGAAGTTTCTATAGAAATTTGATAATTAAAGAAACTATCCAGAGAGGAAGAGGCCTAAGCAGAATGAGGTCACCAGTGAATTTGCTGATGCTAGTCCGCTATGTTAGATAGCATTATTAAATTCACCCTCTGGGGACCTCATTCTGCAAATGATAGGCACACTGAACTCAGAGTTGAAGCTGACCTTAGGCCATGCAGTTATGTTGTAGGCGTGGCTGTAATTCTTGTAATACTCAGATGAATGCTAAATTATTTCAGTACTGTATACAACCATCAGTTGTGTTGTAGGCGTGGCTGTAATTCTTGTAATACTCAGATGAATGCTAAATTATTTCAGTACTGTATACAACCATCAGTTATGTTGTAGGCGTGGCTGTAATTCTTGTAATACTCAATGCTAAATTATTTCAGTACTGTATACAACCATCAGTTATGTTGTAGGCATGGCTCTAATTCTTGTAATACTCAATGCTAAATTATTTCAGTACTGTATACAACCATCAGTTGTGTTGTATGCGTGGCTCTAATTCTTGTAATACTCAGATGAATGCTAAATTATTTCAGTAGGTACAATAATGCCCTAAATAATCGACCCCTTAACCACAGCAGAATTATGGGTAACTTTTCAGGATTTAGTCGGAAATATGGCCTGAGATTATTGTGCCTGTCATTTGCAGAATGATGTCCCCAGAGGGTGAATTTAGTGATGCTAGCCCGCTATCCAGGATAGCGTCACTAACTTCACCCTCTGGGGAACCTCATTCTGCAAATGACAGGCGCACTAAACTCAGACTTGATCACTGTGGCCTCATATATCTTTAATGAATGGCAAAAATTTAGCGCAATTTTTATAGTTGTTGCCCTAGTTATTTAAAATGTAGCCCAAATAATTTAAAATGTAGCTCAAATTGTTTAAAATGTAGCCCAAATAATTTAAAATGTAGCTAAAATTGTTTAAAATGCAGCCCAAATGATTTTCCCAGTCAAAGCAAATACTACGGATATGCATTCACATGCAAATTTTTATTTCAGGTGGTATTCGAGACAGCACACTGGTTTGAGCGATACTCTCCTAATCAGAGAAATTCTGTCGAAAGTGACGTTGTCAGCTGATAGGATTTCCATTCACAGTGAAATGAATCCTATCGGATCGAGATGAAGGAATTTGATTCACAATAAATCAAACTCCCTTGTGGCCACAGAAACATATCTGGTACTTTCTATTGTTTCCGGTGGAATGCCCCAGAAATAAACATTTATTTTCAGCCAAATGTTAGTGACAATATTAAAATAAAGGATGTATTTGTGGCTAATATCCAACAATCAATCTTGCCACTGGCAAGAATAAAGCACTTGGGGATTCTACATCGGGGAGGGGGGGGGGGTGGTGGTTGAAACTCTGGAGATGGAATATTAAGGCACGTAAAACATGAAATTTTGTGATCATGTGATACCACAATGGTATTAGTCTGGCTGTCGGGCTGAACATATAAGGTCTACCAGGAAAAAATTCTTAACAAGCTAAAGTTGGTATCATTGGAAAGAGGAGATCTTCGTGTATAATATATCCAAAATCCGCTAAAATCCACTTTAGGGAAAATGTACTACAGCATAAATTATGAAGATAAGTATATGGTATGTTGTGTCATAGGAATTACGCAGTTATACAAGTATGTGTGGAATTATATCACAGGAGCGAATATAGTGACACGGACAGAAATTAATACCATCGCGGCCATCAAAATGGCTGTCAAAATGGCCGCAACTCCAAGACATGCCATGACGAAAGCAACATATTGGATAACCATTTAAGAATGAAAATACTATTATTAATGAACAAGTATGTTGTATTGTAATTTTAAAGATAGTCTGTCTCTTTGTAAACCTGTATTATATAGTTACTGGCGTAGAAAATATCAGATATGAATCGAAGACTCCTGTCCGGAAATGCTTCGATCGATTAATATGGATTTTATTTCGAAATGTTCTGGTCTAAAAAGGTGTGGTTGTTTAGCTAACGAACAATAGTGGTTACTGTTAACAGAGCCCTGAAATTTTATTGTGTAATTTTGTCAAAAATAAACATTAATTAGACTCATTATCGCTTATAACTATGGAACAAAACAATACAATCAATCAATCTGGGACATTTGATGATCGGTACGTAGCTATAGGCACAGCCTAATGCTCTCTATCGATATATGGTATCACCCAGTGTTCGCCCTGCCATTAGCCATTTTAGCAAATTGCGAGAAAAAATACAAAGTGGCTAAAATAAATATGCTGGTGGCTAAAAATATGGCGTCAGGCATTTTTCGCTTCAACCGCAGATCGACAATTTATTGACAAACAAAAGAAATTATCCGGCCTAGCAAAAAGAAATTATCCGGCTTAGCATACGACGACTTAACGTTATTCGCGAGAGATGATGAGAAGGATGAGATTACCAATGTGTTCGATTAGCTATACTATTGGGCGTCAGTTTCATGCCCTGCATGGGCAATTAGTTAATGATCGTTTAGAGGTCGATTCTTCTGACGCTGTCACAATTGAGTAAACATAGATTTATGAAAAGTCTTCTTGTGTAACAAAAGGGCCTTATTTTACGGTATTCTAAGCTTTTGGTGGATTATGTAAAACGATGCCGCGATGTGTTAATTTATCCCACAGTATGTGGCTAAACTTTTAAATAAGTGGCTAACAAAATTGCACAAATGGCTAAAAAAAAATGGCTACAAACAATTTTGGGCCAGGGCGAACACTGGTATCACCTGAATGGTCTGTTCTAAAATAGACCAATAAATCATCTCATCTCATAATAAAATATTCGAAATAAAACCAATATTAATTGATAGAAGCATTTCCGGACAGGGGTCGGCAATTCATTATTATTATTTTATACCCATGCAACTAATTCATATTTGTTATTTAAAGAGATTATCCATCTTTAAAGCTACACAGATCATTAAAACAGATCCATCTGACGGATTTATTGGTCACTGCAACGCAAGTCAAACCCAATGGTTTACATCTTTAAAGTTCGGGTTTTCTGCTTATCCAACATCCAACTATCTGGCCAAAATATAATAATTATGGTAATGCAAGACACAAAGTAATGTTTCGCCACGCAGATATGAAAGTACTCCATCTCTCTCATGTTAATTAAAGATGCATAATCCGATTAAAGGCCCCTCAATTACTATTTATTTGGATTCGGGGGTAAAAAAATATTTGATTCGAGTCGAGAAACCCACCTATCAAAGCTCAGAGTGGCCCAGTAAAAAAAATTGACGAGCCGACTATACTATAGTTGACAGTGGTTAGCATTATGTTTGGGTAATTAATCGATTCTGATAACTGAAGCGGCATTTCTAAAAATGTTGTTGTTGCTGGAATCTGATGATATGGGGACCATCAAATCAGATTGATTACCTTTAACCCTTTACCCAACAAACCGACCAAAACCGGTCAAATAAAGCTTCAACAGCCTAAAATATCTTCGGTCTGTCTCAATAGAACCATACACATATGGATATCATTGGAACCGGCTCCTTGACCACATTGTGATAGTTACAGTTATGCCCTGTGCCAATGCATTCTCTTATATATGCGAGTCGACCATAGGTCGCCTCGCATATATAAGAGATTAATGCATTGGCCTAAAAAAAAACTTTTTTTTAACACTTTTTACCATTTTTTCTTACATTCTTTAACAATTTTATAATTTGTAGTGTGTTAAGCCAATGCATTCTCTTATATATGCGAGTCGACCATAGGCACAGGCATTGGCACAGGGCCCTTCTGTTGGGTAAAGGGTTAATACCCAACAAAATGAAAATAACACTAAGGTTTATTTGATAATCATCCATTGACATCATGATCAAGTCTTGAAATAGTGTGTCTGTTAAATAGTGTGTCTGTCATTTGCAGAATGATGTACAGCTCATGAGCGTTGTCAAATCTAAGATACCGGTATGCTTTCCCCTTTTAGCTGAATGTTTTTTTTTTTTAGCTGAATGTTTTATTTTTCAGAGTTTGGCACCCAGAGGGTGAATTTAGTGATGCCACCCCGCATAGTGGGCTAGCATCACTAAATTCACCCTCTGGGGACCTCATTCTGCTTACACCTCAGCAGAATGAGGTTCCCAGAGGGTGAATTTGGTGATGCTAGCCCACAATGCGGGGTAGCATCACTAAATTCACCCTCTGGGGACCTCATTCTGCTTACACCTCAGCAGAATGAGGCTCCCAGAGGGTGAATTTGGTGATGCTGGGGACCTCATTCTGCAAATGACAGACACCCTATTTCAAGGCTTGATCATGAAGGATACTAAATGCAACTTTATCTTCCTAAATAAATAATTCTAATCACAGTCAACTATAGTATAAAATTGCCTGAAATGTGTTATTAATCAACATGTTGTTCGACGAAATTTTGCCTTATTTTCAACACAAAGCCTCTTGATTTTAGAGTTATCCATCTTCATCTGTAATTTGGACCGAGATCGTTGGCTCATCGACCTTTTACTGGGCCACAAATAAGTCTCGATGGTGAAAAATAATAGATTTCAAAAATTGATATCTAATAACTCTGAGCTTTGATAGGTGGGTTTCTTGACTCGAATCAAATATCCCAAAGACATGAGCGTACTTGGTACGGGGAGTGGCATGGGCCTATTAATTTGCCCGTGCGACGTGACCTTGACATTGAAATCGGGTCATTTCAAGGTCGAACGCCCGAGTATCACGGGATTTCGATGAAAATTTGTGTCTGGGGATGCTTTCGTATGGGGAGTGTCGTAAGCATATTCGTTTGCCCGTGCGACGTGACATTGACCTTGAAATCGGGTCAATTCAAGGTCAGATCGCGAATTTGGATGGGATTTCGACGAAAATTTGATACGTAGGGTTACTTTTCTCCATTGAGTGTTTTGGACGGGTCGAGTCGTGACCCCGACCTGACCTTGACCTTCAAAATGATCAATTCGAGGTCAAATCGGGTAAAACCGGATGGATTTCGACGGGTACTTTTCTTGTTACGTACACCATCGTACGTTTTTGCGACAGTATACTATTTACGCGCTGATTATGTTTGGCATATGGACAAACTATGTATATTTTAATATTCCTTCCGTTGATGGCGATTTGAACAAACATGAATAATTTCTACATCGAACGCCGCCCGTGCCTTTAAGTACTGCCTCAAATACTATAAAACGTAGTGCTTAAAATATGATTAAATATAAACTATAAATGTTGTGACATGTTGACTGTGATCGTCTTGTATGAAATATATCATATCAAATTGAACTTGGTGGTGGTGTTCAAATGTTTGTGTATTATGAAGGGGATTGCTTTTATGACTAATACATGTGCTAGCGGTAGTGGAATATGAGACAATTTATAAAAAATATATATATAATTACCTTTATTCCAATGACCTTGACAATTGACCTTGACATTATATGTACTATGGCATAGTTCGTTTGATGGACAATTAATGGCACTATGAGGTCACATCATTTCTTCAAACACAATTCTCATCGGGTTACCAACAGTGGGCTTTTTCAACTTTTCTCCAAATATTTGATGCCGTTGCCATGGAAACCAGATTTTACCCCGATGCATGATCCCTAACAAAATCATATTTATTTGGTCTGATGGTCTATTAAGGGTAATGCATCGTGACTTATGTACTGCCACAAATACTATAAAAACTAGTACCTAAAATGTGATTATGTATCAACTAAATGCTGTCACATGTTAACATATGCTGAAGTATACCAAATGCATCATATATAAAATTGAACATGGTGATTGCGCCTTACTTTTTTGTGCATTAGGGGTGGGGATTGCTTTTATGACTAAGGCACTAGGGGTAGCGGAATATGAGACAGTTATAAAAAATAGACCAAAATATCACATTTTTTTCAATCACCTTGACCTTAGTATTTGACCTTGACCCTATATGGCACAGTGGCTCAGTCCGTTTGATGGACCATTATTGGCACTATGAGTTAACATCATTTCTTTAAACACGAGGCTTGTTGGTTCTCAACAGTGACCTTTTTAAATGTTTCTCAAAATATTTGATGCCGTTACCATGGAAACCTGATTTTATCCCGACACAGGATATTTTATAAATGAAATAACGGAGATATTTGAAAAAGTGTTTTTGAAGAAATAACGGACATATTTGGAGAAGTGTTTAAAGAGTATAGTAAGTATATAAATATAAATAATAAACGGCGGATTCAACGTGGTCATGGGTTTTGACCGCGATAAAAAATCAGCAAACTCCGCATGAACCCCTTCGGGGTTCATGTAGTTTGCTGAATTTTTCTCGCGGTCAAAATCCCATGACCACATTGAAACCGCCGTTCATTTCTTATATAAACACTGGGCTGAATAATGTTAACTCTATTTATGCGCCTTTGTTTTGTGTTTGTTTGTTGTTTTACTTTCGATATAAATATCCCGAGTATCTGTCATCTCCACATATTCCAAGATGACTAGTAGATGTAGTGTGTTCAGTTGTGAGCGGGCTAGCGATCCATTATTTAGTACCTCCAAAAAGACAACACAGTGCGTAATTTAGAACGCTCTTTATTGTCTACCGCTTTTGTGAGACGGAAGCATGGACGCTCTTTATATTTAATTGTCACAATACAAAATCACCCATGACATATCGAAATAGAGCACGTTCATAATTGAGAACGCTCTTTATTGTCTACACCGCGACGAAAACATGGCCTCTAGGCAATCATTGGAGTTTTTCTATGCTAACAATTCAAATAAATCCTCTCTAGAAAGTCAATATGTGACATCAAAACGTAAAATAAAACAAACAACAAACTGAAAAACAATGCTAGGCTAGCCTTCAATTCAAAATATGTCGTTATGCCAAACTGCAGCCTAACTAATAATTATTGTAGTTTCAACAGTTTGTTGTGTATTCGAGTGAATTATTTTGTTTACTCACTTATCGATCTTGACTGGAAGGATTTTAGCAAGCTGTTCACAGTCGTACACTTCTCCACACAAAATGTTTCGTGTGAAGAAACAGACAGGAACATTATTATGACGAATTTAAGCCATCATGATACATGTACTAGTACAATAACTACCACCTTTTTAATCACACCCATTTGTATTTAATTGTACGCATATAGCGCACAATTGGATGACACTAATGTGTAAACTAGCTTCCGAAAATTGGTACCATACAACGAAGAATGAAGTACCGGTATATGGCCTAACTTGTATTCTTTCAGAAACAGTTAAATTAGTTTCGCACGAAATTCCACTCGCTCATTGCATTTCTGCATAAATTAATCTCATTTCAAATAACTTTTATCGCATCAAAGTGCATTTTAGCCATCATTATTCGTTATATAATCCACATTCTAGCAAAGCCAGTTCATAATTCAGCACATTCAAACAGTTTTATTCCGTGATCGCTATTTATCGTAAAGGCTTAGGTAATTATCCAGCGTAATTTATCAACTCGTTACGCGATTGGCGGGAATTATTTCAAGCTCCACCCACCGCTGTCATCGGTAAGCGTCGATGCAGATGATCGATCATGTGACCGCGTTGTGGTCATGTGATCGCACTCACTTGACTGACTTCGGATATTTCCGCGATTTTTTTAATATCATAATAATATAAATACTATCTGCTCGATTTTGAATTTTCTTGGCGAAATGGGTTTGTTTGACATATATTATTAGTATTATGACGATAAAAAAAATATTTTTTTGAGAGACTAATTCCTTAAGACAATGTTTCATTGTCGAACATCAGATGGAGTTCTCATGAAATAATATATTATAACATAAAGTGGCTAGAATAGGTCCCGAAATATGCATAGAAAGCTACAAAATGCACTTACCCTTTACTTCAACAATTGTCACATGTCTGCGAAACAATACTTGTTGCAAGATTTCCGCTATGAAAAAAGTTTAATAAAACGCAAAAACAGTATATCTTGGCAGCCATCTTGTCTGTTTTGGTGGCCATTTTGTCCGCAATTTTCCGCAACAAGCGGCAATGCAATGTGTTAATAACGCCCAACGTGCAATCTTTGTTAAAACAGGTAATTTAAATAATATGTTGTCTTCTAATGTGTTATACAGTAGTGCAACAAAGAAATTACACTTCCACAAAAAGCAAATTTGGCATTTTTGGCGGCCATGTTTTTCGGTGGTTACCATGGCAACCATGTGCTCTCCCTAGCTTGGCATGATATCCAAAACCACAAGATATCACCTCAGGATGTTGTATACAAAGTTTGTTGCTTTTACCATAAAATGCACGATTCACCCTTTTTAGCTCAAATTTACTTTGTAAAGTTTGAGCTATTGCCATGGCTTGGTATCCGTCGTCAGTGTGTGTGTCTGTGTGTGATGCGTCAACAATTTCCTTTAGCACGGGCTACAGGTCGTACCTTTGGTCGGATCATTATGAAATTTTTCATAGCTGTTGACATTGACATGTAGATGGGAACGAGTTATTTTGGGGTCATTCGGGAAAAAAACATGGCCGCCAGTGGCCATCTTGGATTTCAATATTCAATCCATTAGCACGGGCTACAGGTCGTACTGTTCGTCTGATCATCATGAAATTTGTCATGGATGTTAACATTGACATGTAGATGGGAACGAGTAATTTTGGCCATTTTTGGGGTCATTCGGCCAAAAAACATGGCTGCCGGCAGCCATCTTAGATTTACTCTTTGCATGACTAAATTCTTTGGCACGGCCTACAGGTCGTACCTTTGGTCAGATCATCATAAAATGTGTCATGTATGTTAACAATGACATGTAGATGGGAACGAGTCATTTTGGGGTCATTCGGCCAAAAAACATCGCCGCCAGCAGCCATCTTGGATTTTACTCTTTGTATGACTAAATCCTTTAGCACGGGCTACAGGTTGTACCTTTAGTCTGATCATCATGAAATTTGTCATGGCTGTTTAAATTGGAATGTAGATGAGAACGAGTCATTTTGGGTCATTCGGACAAAAAACATGGCTGCCAGCGGCCATCTTGGATTTCAAAATTCAATCCAAAATCTTTCCATTCATTGCTCATCGCACAAATTGAACTTCTTCCCAAAGTTGAGCTACAGTGTCATTGACACTTTCATTTGTCACATAGCCGCCCTACTACGAGGGAGGTTCGGGAGGGAGTATCTGTGATGGTGGTGGGGGGGGGGATTTTTAAAAAATCCAATGCATTGAGAGCTAACCTAGAGCTCATGGAGTCAGTATTTTGAATTTTGCTGAAAGTTCCCTTTGATCAAGTTTCTGAAGCTTAACTTTGGATTTTTTTTATATATGTACATGTATGGCTTGGAAATGCTTATAAGTTATTGTCAGATATCTTTTTGTTCAATGGATTATGCTTATACTGCTTGAAATGAGACCATTATCACTGTAATTCATATAGTAGGCTATTTTCTAAAATTCAAGTGAGAGACACATTCATAATATACTAGTAGTACAGAAATGTTACATGTAGTAATTACTAGTAGTACTAATCTCTATGTTAATTATTCATTTGGTATAATGAGATCCCGCATGATAGCCAGGTTTATAAATACTTGATCAAATTGTCACTGTTCCTGTACTGTATTGTGTAATTTCACTTGAATTTGTTTGAAATACTGAAGTCTGAAGGGTTAACTCAAACTATTTGAAGTTTTCACAGATGAAAGCTAGATAAAGCCAAACATACTTTACAGTATTATTCCAACTGTTAAACTTAAGTTAAATCTTTTTGTAAACTTACATGTCTTATATCAATATATATAAATATATATCTTGTTATGATATTAATTGGGACCTGAATTGAATTAAAAAATGGTAAAAAAAAAAATTTTGGGTGCCCAAACCGGTAAACGGTATGAAAAACCCAAACCGGTAAACGGTAATAAAAACGGCCTGGATATGTCCCTGGGCGCTTAATCGGATTATGCATCTTTAAGATAAGATGTTCATGATTATTTTATAAAATCGTTATTCGTCATATTATAAACGTATATATCTTGCTTAGCTACTCAGTGTGGGAAGGATCGATAGATATATCAAAATTAAAGTATAGGAAAGAAATGGATTTGTTTTGCTTGGAAGCTGAAAACTTTGAGGAATGTTTTACTAATTTGCTGCCAAATCGTACTGCGCATCTTAAAAGTAAAAGCCTTATATATATATATGTCCACAATGCTTATCTGCTTTTAAAAAAAATTAAACTTCTGAAAAGCTAACACCGTTACCAAATCCGCCAGGGTACCCCGAGCAACCAGACCAAATTTGGTTGAAATTGGCCGTGGGGTCTGCATGGGATACAAATCGCGTAAATAAAAAAAATTAGTGATTTCCTCACTTTCTGTCTAAAGACAATGCAAGGCGGTATTAGAATCGACGAACTCTTTTTCCGTTGCTATTATAGAGGGCCCCTTCCCCCTCCCCCCTTGAGTCCGGAATCCAGTTTTAAAATGACGCTGGAATCCGGAATACAGCTTCAAATTGACCCTGGAATCCGGAATCCAGTTTAAGAAACAAATACCGATTTCACGTTAAGTTTACATGATATTATAGATTAGTTTTGTGATACCCATAATATATGAGCAGGTGGATGCTCGCATCCCGGTCCCACATATAAAGGCACCCCCGTCTTGAACCACGGTAGTGGAAACTTCACCAATGAGGTCCAGAGCAGTCTACCTTGCGGCAGTTTACAAAATGTTAGGATAAGAGTAACAAAGGTATAGAATGTGCGTCTAGACTTCCTTGGATTAACCGATCTTTATCACATTCCTGTGTAAAAACTAATAAATTAAACGCTCTTTATATGGGCGTGATATATATATTGACCCAGAATTAATACCCTGATGTGATAACACATGTAAAACCCTCGGGTGGACTCCAAACTTGAACCCAACCTGCACCGGATCAGTAATCCCAGTAAAACCAGTTTGGACTTACCAATGCCCTCACATGGGGACGCACATGGAAGGAAATCCCAACAAAAAAGGGGGGCCCTATTCTATAGCGGAAATTGGCCGGTGGTCACCGAACATGTGGTCCCGGCCTGCACTCTGTGTTAGAAAACCCAAATACTAAATTAAGTTTAGAAAGTTGATACGTATCTTAAGCCACCACACATAAACCAATACCGAATGATGGATGGACAGACGGCTGGACAGATCAATAACATAATGCGCACGCTCCACTAGAAAATTGGGGATTAATCTATGATTACATATTGATTTTGATATATAAATATATGCATGTAGCACGGGAGTTGGAGCTCCCGATAATATGTATATATCCACTGGTAGTCAAACAATACACATCCATGTATTTGCATGCGTGTATATATGGCTGCTTGGGTCCCAGATAATAATATTAACAATCATGCTTAACACATCGCATGTAAACCGCCAAATTTTCACGGAAATATAATTGGCAGTCCATCATCCAAATTGTTTTGCTATGTCTTTGGGGCAATTTTTGAGATATGTTGCCGCAAATAATGACCGGAAAGATAAAGAATATATACGGACTTAAGTCCTATAAGAGTGTGCATCAGATTGGATCCCATATAAAAGTCATGATATTATGATCTATTATGAACAAATGAGGAACCAAATCGCAATATTTCACTCGAAATGGAATCCGTTTATATAAATACATGAATACGGAATCCAGCTTAATTTGTGTCTTGAATCCGGCGTACGGGTCCAAAATGGGTCGAATCCGGCGTACGAAAAGGGGGGGAAGGGGCCCTCATTATATCAATATTTCAGATTAAAAGAATATTCAGGACCTGCACATTTTACTGAAAATGGTATGCAGTCTAGTCACCCCATGATGGCCAAAAATTAACTTTGTTTGCAAATAATTGTTTGTTAAAGTCTCCCTACCGAATGCAAACAATGGACCTTTCCACAGCTGTCAATCAAATATTTATTAGCAGATATTTTCGACCAATCAGCAATCTGCTGCCATCTTTCTTCACCCTAATTTTTATATCCATGCATACGTTCAGTTTTAAATTGGCTATATTCAAACAACTTTTTTGTTGTCAAATCATAATAATATACTGAGATTTATATTTGCGCCATGATGTTATCAATTTATCCGTGATTATAACAATGTTTTTCATTTAGCATATGGGTTCTGTCCAGTTATTTTTACATGAGTTACGGCCCTTTTTGTCCGCCGACCCAACGGGTTCAGAGGACTATTATAATCAGCCTGTGCATCCGTCCGTCCGTCCGTCCGAGGTTTCCGGATGATAACTTTAGTTAGAGTGAACCAAATTAAATTAAATTTGGTACGTGTGTTTACTAGCAGAAAAGACAGGTCAAGTTCGAATTCTGGTTCCGTCCGCCAATTTTCACCAGAGTTATGCCCCCTTTTCGACTTAGAATTTGACCGTCTGTTAACATTTTTGGTTTCCGACCGATAACTCCAGTTTGGATTATTTGATCTGAACCAAAGTTGGTATGTGTATTTCCCAGCTAAAGATACAGGACAAGTTCGAATATGGGTTCCGTCCAATTATTTTTACATGAGTTACGGCCCTTTTTCGACTTGATCTGAACCAAAGTTGGTATGTGTCTTTCTCCCAGCAAAACACAGGTCACGTTCGAATTCGGGTTCCGCCCGCCAATTTTCACCAGAGTTATGTCCCTTTTTAGCTCAACTTTACTTTGTAAAGTTTGAGCTATTGCCATGGCTTGGTATCCGTCGTCCGTGTGTGCGTGTATGCGTGTGTGTGTGCGTGATGCGTCAACAATTTCCTTTAGCACGGGCTACAGTTCGTACCTTTGGTCCGATTATTATGAAATTTGTCATGGATGTTGACATTGACATGTAGATGGGAACGAGTCATTTTGGGGTCATTCGGAAAAAAAACATGGCCGCCAGTGGCCATCTTGGATTTCAAAATTCAATCCATTAGCACGGGCTACAGGCTGCACCGTTCGTCTTATTGTCATGAAATTTGTCATGGATGTTAATATTGACATGTAGATGGGAACGAGTAATTTTGGGGTAATTTGGCCAAAAAACATGGCCGCCGGCAGCCATCTTAGATTTTACTCTTTGCATGACTAAATCCTTTGACACAGGCTACAGGTCGTACCTTTGGTCAGATCATCATAAAATTTGTCATGGATGTTAACAATGACATGTAGATGGGAACGAGTCTTTTTTGGGTCATTCGGGCAAAAAACATGGCCGCCAGCAGCCATCTTGGATTTTACTCTTTGTATGACTAAATCCTTTAGCACGGGCTACAGGTCGTACTTTTAGTCTGATCATCATAAAATTTGTCATGAATGTTAATAATGACATGTAGATGAGAACGAGTCATTTTGGGGTCATTCGGCCAAAAAACATGGCCACCAGAAGCCATCTTGGATTTTACTCTTTGTATGACTAAATCATTTAGCACGGGCTACAGGTCGTACTTTTAGTCTGATCATCATAAATTTTGTTATGGCTGTTGAAATTGTAATGTAGATGGGAACGAGTCATTTTGGGGTGATTCGGATGAAAAACATGGCCGCCAGTGGCCATCTTTGATTTCAAAATTCAATCCATTAGCACAGGCTACAGGTCGTACCTTTAGTCTGATCATCATGAAATTTGTCATGGATGATAACAATGACATGTAGATGGGAACGAGTCATTTTGAGGTCATTCGGCCAAAAAACATGGCCGCCAGCAGCCATCTTGGATTTTACTCTTTGTATGACTAGATCCTTTAGCACAGGCTACAGGTCGTACCTTTAGTCTGATCATCATAAAATTTGTCATGGATGTTAACAATGACATGTAGATGGGAACAAGTCATTTTGAGGTCATTCGGCCAAAAAACATGGCCGCCAGCAGCCATCTTGGATTTTACTCTTTGTATGACTAAATCATTTAGCACGGGCTACATGTCGTACTTTTAGTCTGATCATCATAAAATTTGTCATGAATGTTAATAATGACATGTAGATGGGAACGGGTCATTTTGGGGTCATTCGGCCAAAAAACATGGCCACCAGAAGCCATCTTGGATTTTACTCTTTGTATGACTAAATCCTTTAGCACGGACTACAGGTCGTACCTTGAGTCTGATCATCATGAAATTTTTTGTGGCTGTTGAAATTGGAATGTAGATGGGAAACGAGTCATTTTGGGGTCATTTGGATGAAAAACATGGCCGCAAGTGGCCATCTTTGGTTTCAAAATTCAATCCATTAGCACAGGCTCCAGGTCGTACTGTTCGTCTGATCATCATAAAATTTATCTTGGATGTTAATATTGACATGTAGATGGGAACGATTAATTTTGGGGTCATTCGGCCAAAAAACATGACCGCAGCAGCCATCTTGGATTTTGCTCTTTGTATGACTAAATCCTTTAGCACGGGCTACAGGTCGTACCTTTAGTCTGATCATCATAAAATTTGTCATGGATGTTAGCAATGACATGTAGATTGGAACGAGTCATTTTGAGGTCATTCAGCCAAAAAACATGGCCGCCAGCAGCCATCTTGGATTTTACTCTTTGTATGACTAAATCATTTAGCACGGGCTACAGGTCGTACTTTTAGTCTGATCATCATAAAATTTGTCCTGGATGTTAACAATGACATGTGGATGGGTACGAGTCATTTTGGGGTCATTTGTCCAAAAAACATGGCCGCCAGCAGCCATCTTGGATTTTACTCTTTGTATGACTAAATTCTTTAGCATGGGCTACAGGTCGTACCTTTAGTCTGATCGTCATAAAATTTGTCATGGATGTTAACGATGACATGTGGATGGGATACAATCATTTTGGGGTCATTCGGCCGAAGACATGGCCATCAGCAGCCATCTTGGATTTTACTTTTCTCTTCATGTCAATAAACTAGTATTAGACATTCAACTTTCCACATTCCTCATCGCTCCATTGACTGTAATACATTAAATTATTCCCTTTCCAAGTTGAGCTACAGTGTCATTGACACTTTCATATTCATTTTCACTTGTCACTCAATTGCAATCTACAATGCTGGCATTCAAAATTGAGTGAATGATTGTTGTATTTTTGAAAGTGCTAATAAAGGTGAAATGCAACAATTTTTAGAGTGGTCTATGCCATTCTTAGAAACACACACGCATGGTGAGAATTCGACTGAGGATTAAACACATGCTCCCTGGAATTACTACATTGTCTCATGTAGTTTGTCTCTTTTCATTCCACGGTGAATTATTTGCTGCTGCTTCATAGCCTATAGACTCAAATGTTCTATCATTTGTAAACTTTTTTTGAGTAAATTAGGCTTCGTGCAGAAATTTATAAAATATTATATTAAATATGACTTTTTTGTTTGTTTCAGAAAACAAAGATCAAATTGGCTTGAACTTGCATAATTATAACTCATGTTGAAACTATTTTACTGAGGACTGTAAAATATATAACACGTGGGAACATGGATTATTAAACTGCCGTCTTAATTTCTAGTAATTCAATTTCAATAGGAGAACAAACTATCTCGTTCTGCATTCCATCAACATTTTTATATTGCTCATTTCCGGGATACATGACATTTGACCTCTGACATTTCCCAAAAACAGAACTGTAGTACATGGAATGTGCATGTTGTCAAATGCTAATCAAAGACATATGACATCGTGTTTTATGCAATGAATTAGTTAAGCCGGCATTTGTCTTTTAGGTTTACGTGACCGATGGAGTGAAATAATATGCATACTTGAGTTGTACATGCACGTGATGTACCTGACAATATTTTAGATTAAGTTAGGCCCACTTCCAGAGCTGAACAACTAATTTATTTAAATTGATACAGATAATTACGTAATAAACCGGTCAACATTGCACTATTCAGGTGCGCGATATTTGTTTCTTTGAATTAAGTATTACGGAACGATATTTATATAACAATAAACCAGGACATATAAGGCATGAGCACTGTGTTAACTTTGTTGTTTGGATATTATCAGATTTTGTAAGCAAATTTTGAGACAAGCCATAAACTCTACTTTATCTTGTCAAATACTCCTACAATTGGCTCTGTATTCAGTTAAGATTATAGATGGATACACTTCAAATTGTGAAACTAACAAATAAATGTATCATTCAACATCTCCTTTAAACAGAAAAATGTGTTGAGAGAAATTAACCCCGACACAGTCACCTCAATCCGTGACATCACAAAATATGGGGAGATAAGTCATGTCATTTTTTAGCTCAACTTTACTTTGTAAAGTTTGAGCTATTGCCATGGCTTTGTCGTCCGTCGTCCGTGTGCGCGTGTGTGCGTAAGGCGTCAACAATGCAGTCTACAGGTCGTACCTTTGATCGGATCATTATGAAATTTGTCATAGCTGTTGACATCAACATTTAGACTAGGATGATTCATTTTGGGGTCATTCGGTAAAAAAACATGGCCGCCAGTGGCCATCTTGCATTTCAAAATTCAATCCATTAGCACGGGCTACAGGACGTACTGTTTGTCTGATCGTCATGAAATTTGTCATGGATGTTAATATTGACATGTAGATGGGAACGAGTAATTTTGGGGTCATTTGGCAGCCATCTTGGATTTTACTCTTTGTATGACTAAATTCTTTAGCACGGGCTACAGGTCGTACTTTTAGTCTGATCATCATAAAATTTGTCATGGATGTTAACGATGACATGTAGATGGGATACAATCATTTTGGGGTCAATCGGCCGAAAACATGGCTGCCAGCAGCCATCTTGGATTTTACTTTTCTCTTCATGTCTATAAACTAGTATTAGACATTCAACTTTCCACATTCCTAATCGCTCCATTGACTGTAATACATTAAATTATTCCCTTTCCAAGTTGAGCTACAGTGTCATTGACACTTTCATTTAGCTCAACTTTACTTTGTAAAGTTTGAGCTATTGCCATGGCTTTGTCGTTCGTGTGTGTGTGTGTGTGTGCGTGATGCGTCAACAATTTCCTTTAGCACGGGCTACAGGTCGTACCTTTGGTCGGATCATTATGAAATTTGTCATAGCTGTTGACATGTAGATGGGAACGAGTCATTTTGGGTTCATTCGGGAAAAAAACATGGCCACCAGTGGCCATCTTGGAATTCAATATTCAATCCATTAGCACGGGCTACAGGTCGTACTGTTCGTCTGATCATCATGAAATTTCTCATGGATGTTAATATTGACATGTAGATGGGAACGAGTAATTTTGGGGTTGTTCGGCCAAAAAGCATGGCCACCGGCAGCCATCTTAGATTTTACTCTTTGCATGACTAAATTCTTTGGCATGGCTTACATGTCGTACCTTTGGTCGGATCATCATAAATTTGTTCATGGATGTTAACAATGACATGTAGATGGGAACTAGTCATTTTGAGGTCATTTGGCAAAAAAACATGGCCGCCAGCAGCCATTTTGGATTTTACTCTTTGTATGACTAAATCCTTTAGCACGGGCTACAGGTCGTACCTTTAGTCTGATCATCATGAAATATGTCATGGCTGTTGAAATTGGAATGTAGATGGGAACGAGTCATTTTGCGGTCATTCGGACAAACAACATGGCTGCCAGTGGCCATCTTGGATTTCAAAATTCAATCCATTAGCACGGGCTACAGGTCGTACCTTTGGTCTGATCATCATGAAATTTGTCATGAATGTTAACATTGACATGTAGATGGGAACGAGTTATTTTGGGGTCATTCGGTCCAAAAACATGGCCGCCGGCAGCCATCTTAGATTTACTCTTTGCATGACTAAATTCTTTGGCACGGCCTACAGGTCGTCCCTTTGGTCGTTCATCATAAAATGTGTCATGGATGTTAACAATGACATGTAGATGGGAACGAGTAATTTTGGGGTTATTCGGCAAAAAAACATGGCCACCAGCAGCCATTTTGGATTTTACTCTTTGTATGACTAAATCCTTTAGCACGGGCTACTGGTCGTACCTTTAGTTTGATCATCATAATATTTGTCATGGCTGTTGAAATTGGAATGTAGATGGGAACGAGTCATTTTCGGGTCATTCGGACAAATAACATGGCTGCCAGTGGCCATCTTGGATTTCAAAACTCAATCCATTAGCACGGGCTACAGGTCGTACATTTGGTCTGATCATCATGAAATTTGTCATGAATGTTAACATTGACATGTAGATGGGAACGAGTAATTTTGGGGTCATTCGGCCAAAAAACATGGCTGCGGCAGCCATCTTAGATTTACTCTTTGCATGACTAAATTCTTTGGTACAGCCTACATGTCGTACCCTTGGTCGGATCATCATGAAATGTGTCATAGCTGTTGACATTGAAATGTAGATGGGAACGAGTCATTTTGGGTTCATTCGGGAAAAAAACATGCCGCCAGTGGCAATCTTGGATTTCAATATTCAATCCATTAGCACGGGCTACAGGTCGTACTGTTTGTCTGATCATCATGAAATTTGTCATGGATATTAATATTGACATGTAGATGGGAACGAGTAATTTTGGGGTTGTTCGGCCAAAAAACATGGCCACCGGCAGCCATCTTGGGTTTTACTCTTTGCATGACTAAAATTCTTTGGCACGGCCCACAGGTCGTACCTTTGGTCGGATCATCATAAATTTTTTCATGGATGTTAACAATGACATGTAGATGGGAACTAGTCATTTTGATGTCATTCGGCAAAAAAACATGGCCGCCAGCAGCCATTTTGGATTTTACTCTTTGTATGACTAAATCCTTTAGCACGGGCTACAGGTCGTACCTTTAGTCTGACCATCATGGCTGTTGAAATTGGAATGTAGATGGGAACGAGTCATTTTGCGGTCATTCGGACAAACAACATGGCTGCCAGCGGCCATCTTGGATTTCAAAATTCAATCCATTAGCACGGGCTACAGGTCGTACCTTTGGTCCGATCTTTATGAAATTTGTCATGAATGTTGACATTGTTATGTAGATGGGAACGAGTTATTTTGGGGTCATTCGGCAAAAAACATGGCCACCAGCCACCATTTTGGATTTCCAAATTCAATCCATTGGCGCGGGCTACAGGTCATACTGATCATCATGAAATTTGTCAAGGATGTTAATATTGACATGTAGATGGGAACGAGTCATTTTGGGGTCATTCGGCCAAAAAAAATGGCCACCAGAAGCCATCTTGGATTTAACTCTTTGCATGACTAAATCCTTGGCGCGGCCTACATGTCGTAGCTTTGGTCAGATCTTCATGAAAGTTGTTACGGATGTTAACAATGACATGTAGATGGGAATTATTCATTTTGGAGTCATTTGGCCAAAAAACATGGCTGCCAGCAGCCATCTTGGATTTGACTCTTTGCATGACTAAATCCTTTGACACAGGCTACAGGTCGTCATCATTTGTCAGATCATCATGAAATTTGTACTGGATGTTAATAATGACATGTAAATGGGAACGAGTCTTTTTGGGATCATTTGGCAAAAAAACATTGGCTGCCAGCGGCCATCTTAGATTTTACTCTTTGCATAACTAGGCCTTTCAACTTTCCACATTCCTAATCACTCCATTGACTTTAACACATGAAATTATTCCCTTTCCAAGTTGAGCTATAGTGTCATTGACACTTTCATTACTTAGAATTTTTGCCAAGCCGACACTTAGAGGCGGACATGAGGTCTACCGACCTTTTATTCAACTTAGAATTTGACCAATTTCATAACATTTTGGTTTCCGACCGATAACTCCAGTTTTGATTATTTGAGCTGAACCAAAGCTGGTATGTGTATTTCCCAGCTAAAACTACAGACCAAGTTTGAATATAGGTTCTGTCTAATTATTTTTACATGAGTTATGGCCATTTTTCGACTTAGAATTTGACCACATTTTGGCATTGAAATTAGGGGTATATCAGATTTTCTTCAAATGTAATCTCAAAGTATTATCTTATTTTGCGATAGTACAATTCGAAATGGCTAAAGGGCGTATTTTGCCACGCCCTAGCGATGCTCTTGTTTAAAATGCAATGTCTTTGGTTCATAGATAGAGGTATGTGTATGGATAATCACTCCCGTAGGACAGCTTTTGTTGGGCACTGTATGGTTTGGAATTTCGAACCCCCAGATTACATATATAAAATATATGGCATATTATATACCATTTGAAAGAGGAAGATCCAAAACATTGTATTATCAACTTATCCGGTGTAATACATTGTGGGCATGTTGTTTTTGTTGAATTGCCAACGCGTTTTGTCATCCTGATCGCAGTAAAAAGCAGTATTATTTTCAATGCAGGAGGAATAACTCTATATGTTAAAGATAGAGCTCTTCATCTTCCATTGAAACAGTTTGAATTCTGTTGCACTCTGAGATCCAAAGGGGGAAGTCATTCTATGATTTCAGCAGTTTTCTATTTTTCTGTGGGCATCTTCTGAGACACAGATGTTTCAAATAGTGATGAATTATAGTATTTTAATCATATTTTATGGCATAGATTGTTATTAATACCGTATATCAAGCCACTATGAAAACAATAATCGGCGCCTCGAAAATTAAGTGGGCCTTTAAAGATACTGTACATATCTTGTATTGTAATTTTGGTTAGTGCATAGTGTGGGAAACTTAAGTTAACCCTTTACCCAACAGAACGGCCCTGTGCCAATGCATTCTCTTATATATGCGAGTCGACCATAGGTCGCCTCGCATATATAAGATAATGCATTGGCTTAACACATTAAAAATTATAAAATTGTTAAAGAATGTAAGAATTTTTTTTTTAGGCCAATGCATTCTCTTATATATGCGAGGCGACCTATGGTCGACTCGCATATATAAGAGAATGCATTGGCACAGGGCATAACTGTAACTATCACAATGTGATCAAGGAGCCGGTTCCAATGATATCCATATTTGTATGGTTCTATTGAGACAGACCGAAGATATTTTAGGCTGTTGAAGCTTTATTTGGCCGGTTTGTTGGGTAAAGGGTTAAAGAAAAACTGGCTGCTAGGTACAGATCGTCTTTTATTCATGCACCTCCCTCAAAATCACCAAGTTTGGTCACTAAGCACTCTCGGGTTGGACACACATGCTGAAACATTCGACTCTGTCATCCCTGCACGTTCTTGCGCAGCCGCGGTTCATTCGTCCATTTTTATGACACTGGTTTCTGCACATGAAGTAAGAATTGAAGCATGCTGCTCTGCAATCACGTAGCTTGATCGAAGCATTCGTGTCTTGAGGAAGCACGATGAGCAGACAGCATGCGAGAACTACGATTGTCAACTTCATCTGAAATGGAAAGAAAAGCTGTCAGAACTCATGTTTAAAGGTACTCAATCCGATCAGACGGTCCACATGTCATCAGGTCCACATGTCATCAGGTCCACATGTCATCAAGATGCAACAACATTTCTTCAAAATATGCTTTAGTTATCAGAATCTAATGATTGCAAGAAAATAATTCTGACCAAAAGTGGCCAAATCTTGTTATTTATCAACATTTGTTTCAACGAAATATGGCCGTATTATCACTTGAGTATCAGGAAATTTGGCCGTATTACCACTTGATTTTTAGCTCAACTTTACTTTGTAAAGTTTGAGCTATTGCCATGGCTTGGTATTCATCGTCCGTGTGTGAGGGTGTGTGTGTGTACGCATGTGTGATTCATCAACAATTTCCTTTAGCACGGGCTACAGGTCATACCTTTGGTCAGATCATTATAAAATTTGCCATAGCTGTTGACATTGACATGTAGATGGGAACGAGTAATTTTGGGGTCATTCAGAAAAAAACATGGCTGCCAGTGGCCACCTTGGATTTAAAAATTCAATCCATTAGCACGGGCTAAAGGTCCTACATTTCGTCTGACCATCATGAAATTTGTTGTGGATGTTAATATTGACATGTAGATATGAACGAGTAATTTTGTGGTCGATCGGCCATAAACATGGCCGCCAGAAGCCATCTAGGATTTTACTCTTTGCATGACTAAATCATTTGGCACGAGCTACAGGTCGTAACTTTGATTGGATCATTATTAAATTTGTCATGTGTGTTGATATTGACATGTAGATGGGAACGAGTCATTGTGGGGTCATTTGGCACAAAACATGCCTGCCCGCGGCCATCTTGGATTTCAAAATTCAATCCATTAGCACGGCTACAGAACGGAGTTCGTCTGATCATTATGAAATTTGTCATGGCTGTCGACATGTAGATCAGAAACGCGCCATTTTTTGTCATTCGACAAAACATGGCCAACAGCGGCCATATTTGATTTCAAAATTCAATTAGCACGAGCTACAGGCCGAACTGTACATCATGAAATATGTATGGATGTTAATATTGAATGTAGATGGGGGGAAACAAGTCATTTTGGTGTCATTCGGCCATAAACAGGGCAGCCGGCAGCCATCTTGGATTTTACTTATGGCATGACTAAATCATTTGGCACGGCTTACAAGTCGTAGCTTTGGTCCGATCATTATGAAATTTGTCATGGCTGTTAACATTGGCATGTAGATGGGAAACGAGTCATTTTTGGGTCATTCGGCCATAAAACATGTCCGCTGGCAGCCATATTGGATGTTACTCTTTGCGTGACTAAATCCTTTGGCACACCCTACAGTCCACCTCCCTCAGCCGGTCATCACCAAACTTCATATTAATATCTCTCTCTCTCTCTCTCTCTCTCTCTCTCTCTTCATGTTGATAATCTTAGACATTTCTACTTTCCGCTTTCCTAATCGCTCCATTGACTGTAACACATGGAATTATTTCCTTTCCAAGTTGAGCTGCAGTGTCATTGACACTTTCATAGGTTTATCCATCTTCATCCGCAATTTTGTGGGAGACAGTCCATTTGAGAACGTTTTTCTGTGTCACAAATAATTGCACATCTCGAGAAATAACAAACTTCAATAATCGATATCTGATCACTTCGGGCTTTGATAGGTGGGTCCTCGACTCAAATCACCTCCACCCCTATTAATTGTTAGCTCAACTTGACAAAGTCGAGTTTGAGCTATAGCCATGAGTTGGCATCCATAGTTCAGCTGTCCGTGTGTACATACATTCGTCAGCAATTTATCATTTGGCGCAAACTACAGGCCATATCCCTCATCCAAATATACCAAACTTCATATATGGATTCTCGGGGTAACCTCTAAATGGGAGCTTACGATATTTAGCTCAACTTGACTAAGTCAAGTTTGAGCTATTGTAATGGGTTGGTGTCCGTGGGTCTGTCAAAAATCTCGTTTAGCATGCCCTACGGGCCACATCCGATCATCACCAAACTTCATATGGATCTTCGGTATGACTTCCAGATGTGAACCTCCTATTTTGACCGATTTTTTTTTTAAACATTGCCGCCAGCAGGCATCTCGGTTTCAAATTTGAATACATCGACACAACCTGCAGTCCTCATTTGTTGGATATGAACATTTATGTATGTATGTTTAGATTTAGGATCACATCTAGATGGGAGCTATCAAATTTGAACAATGTTCGAATAAAAACAATGCTGCCGGCAGCCATGTTAGATTTTACTCTTTGCATGACTTAATTCGTTTGGCACACCCTACATACCACATCCGATCATCACCAAACTTCATATGGAACTTTTGTTGCACCTCTAGATAATCTGGACCTTAATTTTTTTCGAATTTTGTTGAAAAACATAGCCGCCAGCAGCCATCTTTGATTTTACTTTGTATATCATAATTTATATCTCTTCATGTTGACATCTGTATTACTTAGACATTTAAACTTTCCGCATTCCTAATTGCTCTATTGACTAACCACAGGGGTGAGGGAACATTTAAAAAACAATTATTATTATTTTTAGAAGGGTCACATTTTTAGGAAATCACACCAAGCTTGGGGGAAATGGCTTCAAAAACACTATTTTTCAAAATATCAAATATGTTGACAGCACTACCCCTTCCTTTAATATTAGTCTTCGTCATTAACATCCATAAAATGTGATAAAGCAAAGCAAGTTTGCAAAATCTAATCCCAAATTAAAAAACTCATCGATTTTTTTGTAAACTGTCAATCTGCTTGTGAATTTAAAAGCTATTTCCAAAGGATTTAGTCATGCAAAGAGTAATATCCAAGATGTCTGCCGGCAGCCATGTTTTATAGCCGAATGACCCCAAAATGTCAATATTAAGATCCACGACAAATTTCATGATGATACGAACACTCCTGTCTATAAAGATGGCCGCTGGCCAAAGGATTTAGTCACGAAAAGAATAAAATCCAAGATGGCTGCCGGTGGCCATGTTTATGCCTGAATGATCCCAAATTGACCCGTTCCCATATACATGTCAATGTTAATAGCCATGACAAATTTCATGGTGACCCGAGCAAAGGTATGTCCTGTAGCTCGTGCCAAAGAATTTAGTCATGCAAAGAGTAAAATCCAAGATAGCTACCGCCGGCCATGTTTTATGGCCGAACGACCCAAAAATGACTTGTTTCCATCTGCATGTCAATATTAACAACCACTGCAAATTTCTTGATGATCAGACGAAAAGTCCGGCCCGTAGCCTGTGCTAATGGATTGAATCTTGAAATCAAAGATGCCACGATTACTCGTTCCATCTACATGTCACTGTCAACATCCGTGACAAATTTCATAATGATCCGACCAAAGGTACGACTTGTAGCCACGCCAAAGGGTTTAGTCATGCAAAGAGTAAAATCCAAGATGGCGGCCATGGTTTATAAACGAATGACCCCAAAATTACTCGTTCCCATCTACATATCAGTAGTAACATCCATGACATACAAGAGGACCTGTAGCTAATGGATTGAATTTTGAAATCAATGATGGCCGCTGCCAGCCATGTTTTCTTTTTTTTGCCGAATGACCCCAAAATGACTTGTTCCCATCTATATTTTAATGTCAACAGCTATGACAAATTTCACAATAATCCGACCAAAGGTACGTCCTGCTAAAGGAGATTGTTGATGGACGCATGCACACACGCACTCATGGACAACGGATACCAGGCCACAGCAATAGCTCAACTTTCCAAAGTAAAGATGAACTAAAAGCTGGTGAAAACAATTGTCATCTTTGGAACTTATTGCAACAACCATACGCGTGTGTTATTTTAATTCACTATAGTATCGCCATTCTCGGTTTGTTAGCCATATTTTTAGGGGAAATGTGTGACCCGCCATATCAAATCCAGCCATAAGTCGGGATTTTTTTTTACCCTGTGCCAATGCATTCTCTTATATATGCGAGTCGACCATAGGTCGCATCGCATATATAAGAGAATGCATTGGCCTAACAATTTTTTATAATTTTTTTTAAATGTTTCTTACATTTTTTAGGACATAAAATAAAAACACATCCATTACCCTGCAGGGAGCCCCACACATATATAGAAGAGTGTCGTCTGCTCATGTTTGTCTGGGGCTCTGTATGGGTGAAATTATAAAATTGTTAAAGAATACAAGAAAAAATTATTAAAATTGTAAAAAATTGTTAGGCCAATGCATTCTCTTATATATGCGAGGCGACCTATGGTCGACTCGCATATATAAGAGAATGCATTGGCACAGGGTAAAAAAAATCCCGACTTACTACTGGATTTGACATGGCGGGTCACATATTCGTTATAACGGTTATGAAAATCCATTTCTAAGTATGAATGTTTGACATTGAATATTCGAACCCGAACTTTCTGAATTCGATCACTTGAATTAGTCTTTCTATGCCATAAGTATTTAGTATTTATCGACCTATATATTATGTTGGTCCCTGGAACATGGCCGCGATGGAACAAATGCTAGCATAATTTGGACACACAAACCGTCAAGTCTCTTTAAAAAGAGGTAAACCATTAAAGTGATGTGAAACATTCCGGTAGGGTGATCAAATAGATATGGAGAATAATCTTGGTCACAGTAGTTATTTTTTACGAATATTAATCCAAATTGACAACACACACCGTCATTCTTATATATTAATTAAGTGCAATGACTCTAGATGTCGAAATCGTTTGCGTTAGTTTATCGCCGATTGTTGCGTCCCGAATTGAGGTGTAAATATATTTACAATTGAGCGTAGTTCAGGCGATGTTTTCTATGGAGTGGTATGGTCGATTCATTTGAAATTTTCGTGATCTTAGTAGAATGATACATTCCCCATGTTGGCATAGCGCCTGAGTACTAACTTATTAGTTTATCGCACTCGAACAAGTCCATAATATGTAAAACTGTACCCAACAAACCGGCCAAATAAAGCTTCAACAGCCTAAAATATCTTCGGTCTGTCTCAATAGAACCATACAAATATGGATATCATTGGAACCGGCTCCTTGACCACACTGTGATGGTTACAGTTATGCCCTGTGCCAATGCATTCTCTTATATATACGAGTCGACCATAGGTCGCCTCGCATATATAAGAGAATGCATTGGCCTAAAAAAAGTCTTTTTTTAACACTTTTTACCATTTTTTCTTACATTCTTTAACAATTTTATAATTTTTAATGTGTTAAGCCAATGCATTCTCTTATATATGCGAGGCGACCTATGGTCGACTCGCATATATAAGAGAATGCATTGGCACAGGGCCCTTCTGTTGGGTAAAGGGTTAAACGAATGACACGAAGCCCTAAATACACATTTAAAGTCAGTCTATGGTTGTATACTTACTGTTTAAAGTCAGTCTATGGTTGTATACTTACTGTTTAAAGTCAGTCTATGGTTGTATACTTACTGTTTAAAGTCAGTCTATGGTTGTATACTTACTGTTTAAAGTCAGTCTATGGTTGTATACTTACTGTTTAAAGTCAGTCTATGGTTGTATACTTACAGTTTTCGAAACTGATGTAAGTGAAATAGAGTAGATATATATAAGTCAACGATCGAGTCCCGATGACAAACAAATGTTCGGTTGCTATACGCCGTGTTAGAACTGGTGAACTTATGTTGGAATTATTTCATATAAATACTGCGGCCTGGGAATCAGATGTTTATCTCGATGAGTCAATGTCGTTTGCAGACTTTTCTGGGCTCGTAAATAAAACAACATTCGAAGTCAAATATAAGGCTCAATAGATAACTATTTGTGGTTCATATTTGCCATTTTATTATTATTTAATCATTTCCCTTAAAAATCGGTCTCATTCTTTATATGTCGTCAGCTTTTATCACATTAGCATCCCTCCAAATGAATAATAGATCATTCCAACATTTATAAATGAAACCCCTGCTGTTTCTCTTGAGTGATTTTTCGTGAAAATTGAATCGTTATTTTAAAAGAAGCTTGAAAACAAAGTGAAAACAATGTGTTGTTGTAAGTGCTTTCGGTGGGAGATGGAGCATTCTAACTTATAACCAAACATTTCATTTTCTTTGACCTGTATGTTATAGCACCCTACTGTTACAGCTGGTTACGTAAACATTAATTAGTGCTCAAACTGTTTATTAACGCTGTGGATTAGGTGTTTGTTTCATTGAGACACAGCTGTGTTACATTGTTTTTGTTTTTTAAATAAAAAGAAAACGAATCCTGTTTGTGATCCATAATTCTGTCTAATGGCATTGCAATGTGTCGGAGTTAGGTGCATGTTGGTGCACACATATGTTCACACGGACGATATAATAGTGGCTATTTTTTGGTAAACACATTGGGAATGTCCTAGTATAAGCTGTTATAAATGTCAGACGGAAAATATAGCAGGGGTATAGGCATGGGACGCATGGACAATAAGCGAAATCACTGGGTCGTGGCCGTTTTGGATTTATCCATCTCCGTTCCGTGGTTTCAGAGATTCTCCCTCAGACTCCCTGTCCCGGTTCCGTAGTTTTAGTGCAACTGGTAAAAGTTTTGGAGTAACATTTCCATATATGGAGCTTTTGAATTATTCACGACTTCTATATGTGGAATGCTACTCCAAAACTTTGACATGTAACACTAAAACCACGAACCGGGCCTGGTGGATCCAATATGGCCGCGAGTTAGAGACAGGGCATATCAAAATAGAGACGTCTTGATAGATTTGGCTGATTTGAAGGAAATATATTCGCAATTTGGAAAGACTTCTAATGACAAGGAGCTTAAAGAGATGTTAAAAGAGGCCCCGGGTCCTCTAAACTTTACCTTGTGACTGGAGCTTACTGAATTTCTCCAATTGTAGGCCTATTTTATTTATAAGGCCAGACCACGAGCACTGTGTTGACCTATATGATCCACGGTTCAGCTTTTTAACCCTTTGTATACTAAATGATTCCATTGAGTTATAAAATTATACATTGGAATGGTATATTATTCATCTGGAGGCGTTTTCGTGAAAATTAATTTGACAACTTACAGATAATACAGGTGCCAGAAGGAATCTTGTTTATTGGAGGGAAATGTTCAGATAATAAGTTCAACAATGAGTATTTAGCATATAAAGGGTTACAGACTTACAGTAGATACCTTGTCATCAAAATCTCATAATATGATCACATGCAAGCGTAATTAACGAACCAAAGCTAAAACACTCACATAGTGGTTTTTGCATGTAGCTTTAAAAAAAATTATTTAAAAAATCACATTATAGATTCCCACCCAGAGGCGGACTGGCCGATCGGGAGACCGGGAAAATTCCCTATGGGCCGGAGGCCTGACGTGGGCCGCCACATATGTTGTTTAACCAGCCTAATTGGCTAATCGTAATTTTGTCATTAAATGAACTTGTCAGCATCATATAACACCATGTAAAGACCCCGTTAATCTCGAGATTTTAACGGTAACTCCCAGCTGTAAATCCCCAAAAAAATCTCACGCACCCCTCCCGCATCCTCCCCCAATTGAAATTTCCAACACAATAGGAACGCTTCAGTTGAGGCCAGTCTAGATGCTAGGATTAGCGATTTTCTTGTATAGTTTTCAAAATTTTCTCAACCCGGGCCGAACAACCATGGACAGCCCGGTGTGTCCTGGTCTCTTGTCCGTATATAGCAGTGTGCATTTGTCTGGAGTTAGACCGCCAGATGTTAGATTTATGCAATTTTTCAGGTAAAAATATCTGAATGGTCTCATACCGGGAATATATAGAACCATGGTTTAGGAATATATAGGATATTAGGCCAGAGCACTGAGGTGCAAGTGGGTGCAAATGGAATTATGCAAAAACATGTATTTGGTCTGATTCTGATTCAAGGGGGAGGGGTGCAAATGGAATTATGCAAAAACATGTATTTGGTCTGATTCTGATTCAAGGGGGGGGGGGGCTGCAGTTGGAATTTCCCAAGGTGAACATCACCCGAACAGAGACCCTCCCCCACTCGGCGATCTGCACCTCGACAACTGCCTTTGGCAGATGGGCCGGTATTATATTCATTTCCCGGGCCGGTGTTTTGGCCCAGTCCGCCTCTGAATCCCACCAAATAAGATTCACATGATTAGGCTTATGTTTGGTGGGGTAATTATAAGTAGTTATATGTTTGTTTGTTTGTACATATTTATTGTGACCCACATATACATGTAATATTTTACAACACAGAATATATGGATGATATTGTGGGTGCACAGGGGATCGGAGTAGCTACATATGTTGTCGAGAGTGGAAATGAAACTAACCATTATATTACTTGGCGTGCTGGGGGAGCTCTCCGTTTCAGATACTCAGGCTAGACGGAGAAGCGTGTCCATTCAATAATGTTCATTTCATTCATAACATGTCATCATGTCGATTTCAACGATAGTCGACAAACCACGTCATCGTGTAACTTTCCCCATTGACCGAATTCGCGTGAAACTGAATGTATCTTCTGCTTTGTTCATACGTATGTGTTTTCATTCTATTCAAGAAAATAGTATATATATGGATTATCAGATGCATGTAAGTATGCAGACTTATGATAACAATCAAATCCATATTAAATATTATCTTATTTCCTTTCGCGCGGTATAGTCTCTACAGATCCATGAAGTATTGATCAACTGCTGTGCATCAGTTGGAAAATAAAGCTTTGAGATTTTACTTTAAACATATTTTATTCGTATATAAATATACAAAAGTGATCGGGGCACAAGTTATTTCAACTTAGGTAGTCCCTCTCCCGTACAAAATTGACAATACATTGTTATAAGATGACAAAAAGGCGATAACAGAAACGTTTGTACATGGTGAGAAAACAATTTGAATTTGCATTATGTCGAATAACATCTTTCAGCGTATGTTTATGGATTACCAATTAGAACGAGCATAAATATGTGCATATCTATATCTATTGTGATATTTAAGGAAGATGTAAATATAGATTGCAAGGCTATGTATGTATCAAACATTTGACTGTAAGGTTAAGCTAAATTTGTATAGTAGTGAATTTGGCGATTCGCCAGATGACGCCCTTGACAGTTACGCTGGAAGAAATTATCGATGTGTGTACAAATTAGTCCGGGAGCTAATAGGGGTACCCTTGCACCCCCTGGGACTTAACTTTACCGCACTCATTTTGTTCGTTATTATGTCCTTCAACTTTTAAGCAATGTTAACAAAAAAAAAATTGGCCGTGTAGACTCCAGACAATATGGCGTCCATCATGGCCGCCGTTTTTCAGACCAGACCCTAAGTCAGTTTTATGCAAATGATAGCGGGAAAATCTAGTAAAATGTATACAAATGTATATATTTTCGTGAAGCTAAGACATAATGACACTTTTTTGGGCCGAAATTGAACTCACCATCCAAGATGGCCGCCAAAATGGCCGCCGGAAGTTGAAAATATGACATTTTTTCACAAATATCTTCTAGATCAATTCATGCTGTTTGGAACTAGTTGAGCAATGCAACTTTATTTTGTGTTTTGTATATTAATTGATCATTGGAGCAATTAAATATGCAATTATTGGGGTCCTAACCCATTCCGATCCCTCAAAAAATAGATTTTACAATATGCGGTATAAAATTTCACAAAAAATCACAATTGGGATTCTAGTCATATTTCAACAAGAAATGAACAGAACTTTGTAATATAAGTGAGGCATATCATTACCTATGAATATTCCAAATCACTGGAACCAAAATTCTTACTTTGGCTCAAAATGGCTGCCAATATGGCCGCCATAATATGGAAAATGGTAAATATTACACCAGCGTGTCCTGCAATCGCTTACACGTTGTGGTTGATGTATAAAATTGGCTATTCTGCATTCTATACATTGAATACTAACATATCTGATGCACTATGGTTAATTGTTACTAATGTCACCATTGACATCGTCAAAAATATTGGACTTTTCTCTCAAAAATTTGACATAAATATTGGCAAAAATTCACTTTTCAGATTTGGACCATTTTTTCAGGTAAAATATAACTATCTTTGGATTGAAAGGTGTTTATTGTTTTGGTCTATTTTAAAGTGTCACACTACGGGCTTTATAGACCAAATTGCTCAAGATGGCTTCCAAAATGGCAACCAAATTTGTAAAATGTTAATTTTTTACATATATCCCGAACATTCGCTGCATTATCCGAAAAGGTAGCAAATTGTGACTCACTTGGTTATTATACGTGTTATTTAATTAACTGACAACTACATGTTCTATTCTGGTTGTCCCAGTTCCGTATGGAGCATGACAAATTCACTTTAAAGTGTGTAATTTTGCCGAGAACCTCTTTTGTGATTTTGGCCATATTTATCGAAAGGAAATGGGCAGAACTTTGAGACAGAACTGAGATGGACCATAATCTTTGGCTATTCTGGTCCATTATGATAAAATAAACGTCAACAGGATACAGTGTGGATGCCAAGATTGTAGCCAGGGAGTTACTCTATGATCATATGTGAGGTGAATAGGTATACAGGGAGTTATTGTATGTCATGACTGATGTGAGTAGGTATACAATGAGTGAGTATATGGTTATGAGTGGGTTGTCCATGGTAAGATGCATCTATGTATACAGGGAGAGGTGATGGTCAGGTGTGAGGTGAATCGGTATGTATGGAGGGACCGTATGGTGTATGATTGTGTATATCCAGTACGGGTGCACCCGGTGTGCCTGTATTGTCATTGGTGTGGTGTATGGATATAGCTACATGGTCATCTATGTGTTGATTATGTATATATGGAGTGACTGTAAGGTCATGGTGGGATGTACATGTGTTGTCTTTATGATCATGGATGGGGTGTGTGGACAAATAGGGAGTGATTTTATGGTTACGGGTAATGTGTATAGGTATACGTGGAGTGACTGTACGGTCATGATTGAATATGAATACCTGGAATAAGCTGGGTGGACATTATTGAGCGTGTGGGTATATAGGAAGTGCCCTTGTGGTAACGGGTGGGATGTATATTTATATATCTCGTGTATGTATTACCACTGGTGGGTGTACAGGGCTTAGCTGTATTATCATGGATGGCGTGTATGATTATACAGTGAATTGCTGAATTATCATGTGTGAGGTGTATATGCAAGTATGGATTGTTTGAGTGGTCGTGTGTGCGGGTTTTTTTTTATATCTGGAAGGGCTGAATGGCCATTAGTGAGGTTTACATGTATACCTGGAGTGAATCTATGGTCTAGGGTGGGCTGCATATGTATATTGAATGGTTATATGACTATGTGTGTCGAATAGGTATACAGGTAGTGACTGTATGGTTAATAGTGAGATGAGTACATGTAGGTATACAAGTAGTAACTGTATGATCATAAATGTAATGAACACCTATACAGGGGTGACTACATGGTCACGTGTTAGGCATATGAGTATACCTGATGTTTCTCTTTGGTGACTCGTGGCGATATGGTCATGTGTAGGTTATACCAGTATACACATGTGTTGCTTTATTGTCATGAGCGAGGGATATGTGTATATAGAGAGTGGCTATATGGCCATGGATGAGGTGCATATGCATACAAGGAGTGACTATACTGACATGGCTGGGGTGTATTAGTATATATTGAGTGGCTATTCGGCTATGGTGTGACAAATACGGATACAGGGAGTGACATGGCCAATGTTGAGGTGAATATGTATGGATTGACCATGATCATGTATGAATGTTTTGAATAGGTACACACGGGGTGGCTATATGGCCATAAGTCAGGTGAAGGAGTATACCAGGTGACATGGGTGAGGGTATGTGTATGAAGCGAGTGGCTATATGGCAATTGGTGAGGTGCATATGTATACCGGAGAGACTTTATGGTCATTGTTGTGGTGTTGATATATATATATTTATTGTCTATTTGAACATGCGTTTGGAGAATAGGTATACATGGGATGACATTATGGCCAATGGTGAGATGAATGGGTATACAAGGAGTGACTATATGGTTATGGGTCATGTTTAGGAGTATACCCGGTGTGCCTGCATTGTGGTGCGTGGCTGTATGGTCATCCGTGGTCATGGGTCAGGTGTACATGTATACAATGGGTCACTATATTGGTATGTATGTGGTGTTTATGTATATATGTAATGACTTTGTGATAATGGGTGGCTATCGCTTTCCGTGATATGACTCTCTGACATGACCTCTCTATTGATTAACATATCCTTGAGTTATTGTAGAAAGCGATAGCCACCCAAGGTACACATGTACAACACACCCATTACCCCAGTCACTCCATATGTACATAAACACCACACAAATGACAACATAGTTACCCACTTTATACACGTACACCTGAACATACAGCCATACTTGGTTATACCCGTACATACCACAAATGACGATACAGCCACGAGTCACCATGCATGAACACCAGGTATACACCTACACCCGACACATGACCATATAGTCACTATGTATACATATTCACTACATTCACGACCATACAGTCACTCATTGTATACATATTCACCTCACCATGGACCATACAGCCACTGCATGTATACCTATTCGCCATACCATGACCATAGAGTCAATCCAGATATACATATGCACATCACCAATGGTGAGCCCTTCCAGATATACTAATACCCGCACATACGACCACTCATAAGTTCCATACTTGCCATACTCATACAAGCCATCCCTGATCATACATCTACTCCCCATACACCACCAATGATAACACATCCACAACATATATAAATATACGTCCCACCGTTACCAACAGGGCACACCCTATATACCCACACAAAATTCATGGCCATACAATAACCCCATGTATACCAATTATCCTCATCTATGATCATAGAGTAACTCCCTGGTTGCCATCTTGGCTTCCACCCTGTATCCAGTTGATAAATTTTTACCATAATGGGCCAGAATACCCACATGTCATGGTTCATCTCAGTTCCGTCTCGAAGTTCTGCCCATTTCCTTTCAATAATATGGCCAGAATCATAAAAGAGGTTCTCCGCAAAATTCCATACTGCAACTTTAAAATAAATTTGTCATGCCCCACACGGAATTGGGACAAACATAATAGAACGTAGTTGTCAGTTAATTAACTAACACGTACAAATAACCAAGTGAGTCACAATTTCCTACCTTTTTCGGATAACGCAGATAATAATGTTCGGGATATGTTAACTTTTAACAAATTTGGTTGCCATTTTGGAAGCCATCTTGAGCAATTTAGTCTTAAACACCGTAGTGTGCCACATTTAAGATAGACCAAAACAATAAACACCTTTGATACCAAAGATAGTTGCATTTTACTTGAACAAATGGTCGAACCCTGAAAAGTGAATTTTTGCCGATATTTATGTCAAGATTGTGAGAGAAAAATACAATATTTCTGGTGATGTCAGTGGTGACAATAGTAAAAATGATCCGTGGTGCATCAGACATGTTAGTATGCAATGTATAGAATACAGATTAGCCAATTGTATATATCAACCACAACTTGTAAGCGATTGCAGGACACCCTGGGGCAATATTTACCATATTCCATATTTTGGCGCCATTTTCGCAGCCATTTTGAGCCAAGGTAAGATTTTTGGTTCCAGAGAGTTGGAATATTCATAGGTAATGATATGCCTCACTTACATTACAATGTTCATTTCATTTCTTGTTGAAATGTGACTAGAATCCCAATTGTGATTTTTTGTAAAATTTTGTACTGCGTTCTGTAAAATCGAATTTTTGAGGGATCGGAAGGGTGCTAGGGCCCCATTAATTGCATATTTAATTGCTCCAATGATTAGTTGATATACAAAATACAAAATAATGTCATATTACTCAACCAGTTCCAAACAGCATGAATTGATCTAGAAGATATTTGTGAAAAAATGTCTTATTTTCAACTTCCGGCGGCCATTTTGGCGGCCATCTTGAATGGTGAGTTTCAATTTTGGCCCAAAAAAGTGTCATTATGTCTTAGCTTCACGAAAATATATAAATTTGTATACATTTTACTAGATTTTCTCGCTATAATTTTCATAAAACTGACTTAGGGTATGGTCTGAAAAACGGCGGCCATGATGGACGCCATATTGTCTGGAGTCTACACGGCCACTTTTTTTTCTTGTTAACATTGCTTAAAAGTTGAAGGACATAATAAGGAACAAAATGAGTGGGGTGAAGATAAGTCCCAGGGGGGGGGGTGCAAGGGTACCCCTATTAGCTCCCGGACTAAATGGTGCATGGATGTGGCAATCCGAATGAGGGAGGGGTGTCTAGCAATGTTTGTATTTGGTGTATATTGAGCGATTTGTGGTTGACATTGGATTGTGGCTATATGTCAACGCAGCCAGACGTTCATGAATCGAAGCGTTTTGTCGCAGCAATGTACTGTTGCACTATTTGGAAAAACCTTATATTTTCCGGAATTGAGATGTACGATATCCCGAAAAGAAACTGATAGATGTCGGTTATAATGAAGCGTTCGCGGTTTAACTTATCGTCAAGTTCCAGCCGTTCATTTTGATATAAAGGGCACATAAAAAAGAAATGGTATGCATCTTCCAAAGGGTTCCCACAACTGCAAACAGGACTTTCGGCTATGTAGTTTTGATACATATCAGCACGAAGATCACTGCACCCGTTTCGAATTCGGGAATGTATCATATTATATCGTCTGAGACCTGAATAGAAATGAGGGCTCACGGGGTTTGGGGGTTGGTATACGAGTCGTAAATTGAATTTGAAGTGAGAGAAAGGGACAACGTCGGTCATTTCAGTTGGGATTTTGTTCCAATCAGCTATCGCCGAGGGCAAAAAGGACTTTTTGTAGTGCTCAGTGTGGCATCGGTAAGAATAGAATTTTCCCGGGCGTCTGAAATTATAACTTGAGACCTGGCTAGCTCTGGGTGGGAGGATGGTAGATAGGTAATTTGGCGATTCATTTTTTACTATTTTGTAAATCACTTCAAGCTTGTGGTATTGGCGCCGCGTTTCCAAAGAAAGCCAACCTACCTCCTGCAGGACAACAAAATTAGAAACCGATCGTGTCAGTCCAGAGACTATACGGCCAGCATCTGCATGGAGGCGGTCGAGCTTGTCTAATAGGTAACGCGGTGCGCAGTCCCATACAACATCAGAATAATCGAATAGTGGTAATATATAAGTTTTGTATATCTTTTCGAGCGTTTTTCTATCGAGTTGATATTTAAATCGCCTCAACTGGGCCAGACGAGAGGCGATCCTCTTCACCGTACTTTCTATATGAATGTTCCAGTTTAGATTTTGTTGTAGTTCAAGACCAAGGTATTTATGAGATTCCACAAAGCTGATAGGGTCGTTTATAAATTTAAGGTTTGGTATTTCTGGAGAGGGTGGGGTCAACGAGAAAGACATACCTACGGTTTTGGTTGGGTTAAAGCTCACGAGCCAGTTTTTTGACCAGGTCGTTATTTTCGTCAAATCGTTATTCATAATTTTAGAAAGTTCATCCAGATCCCAGTGGCTGCTCATAATACAAGTATCATCTGCGTACATTCTCGTGATGGACTCAATATTATCTGCTGAATCGTTTATATAGACGAGGAATAAAAAAAGGGCCCAGAATAAATCCATGGGGGACTCCTGCGGAGATAACCTCGTAGCTGGAAAAGGTATTATTTATCAGGACTCTTTGTTTTCTGTTTAATAGATAGTCTTCGACCCATTGTAATGTCTGACCCTCCACACCGTAGCCCCTTGTGTCATACTCTTTCAAATGCTTTGGATATGTCACAAAATATGCCGCATGTGAAGATAGTTTTGAGATAGTTGAGTAGTGGTGATTTTAGTTTATTAAACAAATATTAAAACTTCCTAGGGTCCGATAATTTGATCCAGTTGAGTGCCGGAGTAGACCCGTTAGAAATTTATTATAGACCATTTCCCTTATAAATAAAAAACAAATAAATGATTTTATGACGTTTATATAAATAGGAGAATGTTGCACGTCGACTGATTTGGGTTGGCCTCTTGACAGCCGATTACGACACTAATGCTGCAAGACCACCCACTCGGAAACCTCGGTTCTACTGTGCAACAAAAGTGCTCGCATCTCAAAATAATTGCTCCTCGTATTATGTAAAAATAATGGTGACGTCACAAAATCATATAGCCTATGTACGAAACAAAAGCATTGTTTCGTTATTACAGGGTGCATGGGTCTGATCTAATTAAACCTCATATTACAGGACTTATGGGTAAGATCTAATTAAACCTCATATTAATGGGCTTGTGGGTCCAATCTAACTAAACCTCATTTTACAAGACAGACTCAGTGTTCATGGGACCGATCTAACTAAACCTAATGTTACATGGCTTATGGGTCCGATCTAATTAAACCTCATATTACAGGGCTCATGGGACCAATCTAAATAAACCTCATATTACAGGGCTCATGGGACCAATCTAATTAAACCTCATATTACAGGGCTCATGGGACCAATCTCATTAAACCTCATATTACAGGGCTCATGGGACCAATCTCATTAAACCTCATATTACAGGGCTTATGGGTCCGATCTAATTAAACCTAATGTTACAGGTCTCATGGGTCCGATCTAATTAAACCTCATATTACAGGGCTTATGTGTCCGATCTAATTAAACCTCATATCACATGGCTCATGGGACCGATCTAATAAAATCTCATATTAATGGGCTCACTTGTCCGATCTAATTAAACCTCATATTACAGGGCTCATGGGACCAATCTAACTAAACCTCACATTACAGGGCTCATGGGACCGATCTAGTTAAACCTCATATTAATGGGATCATGGGTCCGATCTAATTAAACCTCACATTACAGGGCTCATGGTACTAATCTAATTAAACCTCATATTATTGGGCTCATGGGACCGATCTAATTAAACCTCATATCACACGGCTCATGGTACCGATCTAATTAAACCTCATATCACACGGCTCATGGGACCGATCTAATTAAATATCATATTGATGGGCTCATTGGTCCGATCTAATTAAATCTCATATTAATGGGCTCATTTGTCCGATCTAATTAAACCTCATATTAATGGGCTCATGTGACCGATCTAATTAAACCTCACATTGCAGGTCTCATGGGACCGATCTAATTAAACCTCATATCACATGGCTCATGGGACCGATCTAATTAAACCTCATATTACAACCTTTACAGGGCGCATGGGACCAATCTAATTAAACCTCATATTACAGGGCTCATGGGACCAATCTAATTAAACCTCATATTACAGGTCTCATGGGACCGATCTAATTAAACCTCATATTAATGGGATCATGTTTCCGATCTAACTAAACCTCACATTAATGGGTTCATGGGTCCGATCTAATTAAACCTCACATTACAGGGCTCATGGGACTGATCAAACTAAACCTCACATTACAGGGCTCATGGGACCAATCTAATTAAGCCTTATATTTAATGGGTTCATGGGTCCGATCTAATTAAACCTCACATTACAGGGCTCGTGGGACCGATCTAATTAAATATCATATTGATGGCTCATTGGTCCGATCTAATTAAATCTCATATTAATGGGCTCATTTGTCCGATCTAATTAAACCTCATATTAATGGGCTCATGGGACCGATCTAAATAAACCTCAAATACAGGGTTCATGGGACCGATCTAATTAAACCTCATATTACGGGGCTCATGGGTCCGATCTAATCAAACCTCACATTACAGGGCTCGTGGGACTGATCTAATTAAACCTCATATCACATGGCTCATGTGTCCGATCTAATTAAACCTCATATTAATGGGCTCATGGGACCGATCTAATTATATCTCAAATACAGGGCTCGTGGGACCGATCTAATTAAATATCAAATACAGGGCTCATGGGACCAATCTAATTAAACCTCATATTAATGGGCTCATGGGACTGATCTAATTAAACCTCATATTAATGGCCTCATTGGTCCGATCTAATCAAACCTCACATTACAGGGCTCGTGGGACTGATCTAATTAAACCTCATATTAATGGGCTCATGGGACCGATCTAATTAAACCTCATATCACATGGCTCATGGGTCCGATCTAATTAAACCTCATATTAATGGGCTCATGGGACCGATCTAATTAAATCTCAAATACAGGGCTCATGGGACCGATCTAATTAAAACTCAAATACAGGGCTCATGGGACCGATCTAATTAAACCTCATATTAATGGGCTCATGGGACTGATCTAATTAAACCTCATATTAATGGGCTCATTGGTCCGATCTAATTAAACCTCATATTAATGGGATCATGTTTCCGATCTAACTAAACCTCACATTTCATTGCTCATGGGTCCGATCTAATTAAACCTCATATTAATGGGCTCATGGGTCCGATCTAATTAAATCTCATTTTAATGGGCTCATTGGTCCGATCTAATTCACTTTACTGCCACGCGGGGATAACCACGCCTGCCATAAATTGCCAGTCTGAAGTATAGTGGGTTAGACATTACGCGTCGATATGTCTGACCACAAGGAACGACGTGTTTCAAATTTGGTGGACTTACCACCAGAATTCGCTGGATTTGTCTTCAATTCAACTTGTACTTCATTGAAATCGCGACAACAAGAATATATACAAGTACTTTAGTGAAGGCTAATAACATTCATTTTCAATGTTTATTTGCGACGACAAACTGTTTATTGGGGCAAATTGCCACTGAAGCATGATGAAAAATGAACCCGCACATGGCGTCGATTTTGAGATAAATTGTTCGATAATTTCGCATATTCACTGTTCTTGTCAAGCTGGATATGTAACACATAATAAATATTCAATGTTCTTATAATATATCCCTTCACAATAGACACACTATCTATCAATTTATCGATGGTGTACCATACAATTTCCCTATTTCGATAAAAATTCGAGGACTTGTATGTTTTCATCCGTTGTAGTCAGTTTTTTGTACTTTTTCGAAGATGCACTATACTGGTATCAAAAAGTGTTCCATGTTATAATAACAATTAATAATCTTCATAATTGGCACATTACGCGTATAGAACAAACATGTTTCATTATATTGAGAAATTATTTTTCATATCACAGTTCCCTAGTATTCCATTGGTCTGTCGTAATGTTTGTGTGTGTAAGTCCACGTATAAATGCCATGAATACCATTTATTCACAAAAATATACCAATAAATGCTGTATAATGTACGGTACCAAATCTTACCATCACAAATCCGAAAGCAACCAGGAAGAGGCGCCCAAATCAGCCTGTATTAATCGACAACAGGTGAGTTTAACAGGTGCTGTCATATACTTTGGCCATTTTAGTGTCCCTCTTTCCCCAATAAATCATCCTTTGGAGATTATAACACTATGCGGTCCATTATCTCAAATGTGTACATAGTAAATCCTAATCTCCTCATCATATTTCCATTTGTCACCTCTTGCTCAGCGTGACATTTCCAACCTTCATAATTTACTAATCCCAAAAGCCCACGCATAGGGCGAAGCTTTCGCATAATGTTACTGTTATATTGTGTCAACTTACATGAAACCAATACTCTTTTATACAAAACAAAATCAAAGCGACATCGAGTAAGCCGGTAACATGCGTCTTTTTGTCTAACCGCCTCTTCGCAGAAGCAACCACTGCTCCAGGCTGTATAATGCAATTATTTCATTGGCTTATACAGCTAATTGCGGTAGGGTCAATTAAACCTCACATTACAAGGCTCATGGGATCGATCTAATTAAACTTCATATTAATGGGCTCTACATATACACATTATCAATAACATTGATATACATATACACATACCCAATAACATTGATATACATATACGCATAATCGATAATATTGATATACATATACACACAATCAATAATATTGATATACATATACCCATACTCAATAACATTGATATACATATACGCATAAATCAATAACATTGATATACATATACACATAATCAATAACATTGATATACATATACACATAGTCAATAACATTGATATACATATACACATAATCAATAATATTGATATACATATAATCAATAACATTGATATACATATACGCATAATCAATGACATTGGTATACATATACACATAATCAATAATATTGATATACATATACGCATTATAAATAACATTGATATACATATACACATAATCAATAACATTGATAGACATATACGGATAATCAATAACATTGATATACATATACGCATACTCAATAACATTGATATACATATACGCATAATCAATAACATTGATAGACATATACGCATAATCAATAACATTGATATACATATACGCATAATCAATAACATTGATATACATATACGCATAATCAATAACATTGATATACATATACGCATAATCAATAACATTGATATACATATACACATAATCAATAACATTGATATACATATACACATAATCAATAACATTGATATACATATACGCATAATCAATAACATTGATATACATATACACATAATCAATAACATTGATAGACATATACGCATAATCAATAACATTGATATACATATATGTATATGGATAAGAAAGGGATGTGGCTAGAGAGGGGGGGTGTGGGGGGGGGGTGTCTCACCCCCCCCCCCCAACTAAGAGCTATATTTTCAATAGTTGGAAATTCCTAATTTCAGGTAAAAACAATTTATTTATTGTTTTTCGACCAATATTTGCATATGTTCCTATTTTTGGTCAAACATTTTGACAGAAATGGTCATCAGTTGGAAATTTTCCAACCTTAGGGGGTGACAGGTTGGAAATTTCCAACACTTGGAAAGCTTGTGTCCTGGTCCCTCCCCCGTTGCCAGTCAAAAACTTCTAGTTAATTTAAGAAAACAATATTGTCATACAATTGGTCAACATTGTCATTGGAATTGTCATCAGTTGAAAATTTTCCAACCTAAGTGGGGGGTGTCAGGTTTGAAATTTCCAACTCTAAGAAGACTTGAGGCTAGTCTAGATGTTAGGATTTTGCGATTTTCTTGTTCAGATTTCAAAATTTTCGCACACCGGGCCGAACCATGGTCGGCCCGGTGTGTCATTGCCCCATCCACATGGCCAATACGAAACTGCTAATTAGTTTAGCAAAACAATATTTTACTACATTTGGTCAAACTTGTAGACATAAATGGTCATCAGTTGAAGAATCTTCCAACCTGAGGGGGAGCATGAGGTTTGAAATTTCCAACACTAGGAAAGCTTCAGTTGAGGCCAGTCTAGATGCTAGGATTTGCGATTTTCTTGTATAGTTTTCAAAATTTTCTCACACCGGGCCGAACAACCATGGTCGGCCCGGTGTTTCCTGGTCTGTTGTCGGTAGCTGTGTGCATTTGTCTGGAATTAGACCACTAGTTGTTTTTTTGGGGGCAATTTTCAGGTTAAAATATCTTAATGTTCTCATACTGGGAACATAGAAGCATGGCTTATGAATATATAGGAAATTAGGCCTGAGCATGAGGTAATTCAGTTGGAATTTCCCAATGTGGACACCTCCCCCCCCCCCAGCGGAGACCCTCTAGCCACATCCCTGGGATAAGATCTATCACTCCCGTAGGACAGCTTTTGCTGGGCATTGTATGGTTTGGAATTTGTTCAAGCCTTTAAATAGGGTTTCTGTCATTTCCAGAATGAGGTCCCCAGAGGGGACCTCATTCTGCTTACACCTCAGCAGAATGAGGTTCCCAGAGGGTGAATTTGGTGATGCTAGCCCGCTATGCGGGGTAGCATCACTAAATTCACCCTCTGGGGACCTCATTCTGCAAATGACAGACACACTATTTCAAGGCTTGAATTTGTTAAAGGTCCACTTAATATTCGAACCCCCATATTACATTTATAAAATATATGGCATATTATATACCATGAACCCCCAGATCACATATATAAAATATATGGCATATTATATACCATTTGAAAGAGGAAGATCCAAAACATTGTATTATCAATTTATCCGGTGTAATACACTGTTATGTGGGCATGTTGTTTTTGTTGAGTTTCCAACGCGTTTTGTCATCCTGATTGCAGTAAAAAGCAGTGTTATTTTCAATGCAGGAGGAATAACTCTATATATTAAAGGTACGGTTGGCCTTGGCGGTGGGTATCCTGTGAAAATATTTCCACCCGTCAAAAACCGCCACAAACAGGAGGAACAACAAAATGTAGACAGACTTTGTCCGTATACAAATAAGAAATATCGCATAAACAGTAAGTTATTGTCATATATTTGACCATTGTTATGTAAACAAAAGCATAAAAAGTTACTTTTCTGGTGTTTGTTTATATTATGATGGTAAACATAAAGAGCGTTATTTGTAGGTGAATTCCTGATATGGAATGAATAAAGAGCGTTTATGCCATTTGTGTGTGATTAGCCAGCAGCATTGTGCCGTCTTCTGTAACACAATCAGACTCTTGCTTAGGTAAAATATAGTAAATCTTTATGATAACATGCTGTTTACGCGATGGTCATGGTATATATGAACGAAATGTATGCGTTTTCATGTTTTTCTGTTTACGGTGATTCGAACAAATATGAATATTTTCGACAACTAAGGCCTCACGTGCCTTTAAAGATAGAGCTCTTCATCTTCCATTGAAACAGTTTGAATTCTGTTGCATTCTGAGATCCAAAGGGGGAAGTCATTCTATGATTTCAGCAGTTTTCTATTTTTCTGTGGGCATCTTCTGAGACACAGATGTTTCAAATAGTGATGAATTATAGTATTTTAATCATATTTTATGGCTTAGATTGTTATTAAAACCGTATATCAAGCCACTATGAAAACAATAATCGGCGACTCGAAAATTAAGTGGGCCTTTAAAGATACTGTATCTTGTATTGTAATTTTGGTTAGTGCTTTGTGTGGGAAACTTAAGTTAAAGAAAAACTGGCTGCTATGTACAGATCGGCTTTTATTCATGCACCTCCCTCAAAATCACCAAGTTTGGTCACTAAGCACTCTCGGGTTAGACACACATGCTGACACATTCGTCTCTGTCATCCCTGCACGTTCTTAGGCAGCCACGGTTCAATCGTCCATGAGTGTTGTGACACTGGTTTCTGCACACGAAGTAAGGATTTAAGCATACTGCTCTACAATCACGTGGCTTGATCGAAGCATTCGCGTCTTGAGGAAGCGCGATGAGCAGACAGCATGCGAGAACTACGATTGTCAACTTCATCTGAAATGGAAAGAAAAGCTATCAAAACTCATGTTTAAAGGTACTCAATCCGATCAGGCGGTCCACATGTCATCAAGAATCCGATCAGACGGTCCACATGTCATCAAGAATCCGATCAGACGGTCCACATGTCATCAAGAATCCGATCAGACGGTCCACATGTCATCAAGATGCAACAACCTTTCTTCAAAATATGCTTTAGTTATCAGAATCTAATAATTGCAAGAAAATAATTCTGACCAAAAAGTTGCCAAATCGTGTTATTTATCAACATTTTGTTCAACGAAATATGGCCGTATTATCACTTGAGTATCAGGAAATTTGGCCGTATTACCACTTGATTTTTAGCTCAACTTTACTTTGTAAAGTTTGAGCTATTGCCATGGCTTGGTATCCATCGTCGTGTGTGTGTGAGGGAGGTTGTGTGTGTGGGTTGGTTATAACCTCCAATCGGGGACACACGGGAAAATCAACCCACGAAACGGGGACACTTGCGAAACGGGGACGTCCCCGGTCGTAATGGGTACTGATTTGGCGTTCTGGGACCCTTATTGACCAATCCAATTTGATATCTTGAAAAGTCCCCCCTTTCGGAACATTATGAGAGGATGTGTATAAAATATATTTTTAGTAACATCCTACATGCACATAACTTATATGTCGGTGTCCAACATTCTTATTAAAAAAAATTCACTTTATTGTGTGTT